>JAUDYJ010000004.1:95996412-97252662 GCA_030761175.1 Masticophis lateralis | reverse complement strand
TCAGGATTTACTTAAGAATTGTGGGGAAAAAGTTGTAAGGTGGGGCAAAACTCAGTTAACAACTGCCTTGCTTAGCAATGAAAAGTTTGGGCTCAATAGTGATCATAAGTCAAAGATTACCTATACCTTTTACTTCTTTTTATACTCATCATTCAATTTTGCATTCAGGAACATATTCCTTTCACAATTTTTCATTCTTCATCCTATTTTTCTTGTTTTAGCACACACTGATCCACGGTGGCACAGTGGCTAGAATGCTGCATTGCAGGCTAATTCTTCCCACTGCCAGGAATTTTATCCTGATCAGCTCAAGATTGACTCAACTTCCATCCTTCTGACATTGGTAAAACGAGGGCCCAGACTTCAGAATTAATAAAAGGTAATTTAAGGAATGGGGATGCAACCATAGCATCTGTCTGCAAATTTTATGCATGATTCCAGTAAAGGACTTGGCTACTTTCATGAGCTACAGACAGATACTAGTATGTTCATGCCCCACACGTTGTGAGGAACATTTTCTAAACTATTTCCAAAGGGCTGCGCAACCTTAATGCCTAACTCTTTCTCTACTCTGTTTGCCCATTTTAATCTCCTTTGTCAGCTGCTTTTCCACAAATGAGTTATAAAATATGTTTGCAGCTCCCTCCCCATCTAGGCATTTTCCAGATGTATTGGAATTACGCTTGCTGACATTATGAGAAATTGCTATTTCTTTATTTTTAAAATGATGGCATGTTGCTTTTCAACGTAAAACAAAACTAAAATAGATGTAGAACAGGGTTATCAAACTCAAATCATCATGGTGGCATCAAGTGACATATTGGGATGTTTTTCCCCTTCACTAAACTGAGTGGGGGTGGGGCCAGCACGTGACGCATCAGCCTGTGAGTTTACCCCCCTGATGTAGATAATCAGTATTTTCCAGGAATGTCTACAGTTGAATCATTACTCATTCAATAACCCAGTGTTTCTTAACCTTGGCAACTTTAAAATGTATGGACTTCAGCATTACTGAGAGCTAATTTAGTCTAGTCATTAAGGAACCAGGCTAGAAAGCAGGAGACCGGAAGTTCTAGTCCTGACTTAGACATGAAAACCAGCTAGGTGACTTTGAGCCAGTCACTCTCTCACTCAACACACCTCACAAGATTGTTGTTGTGGGGAAAATAGGAGGAGAAATGTGTGTTTGCCACCTTCAGTTATTTGTAAAAATAATAAAGGTGGGATAAAAATAAATAAAATTACTGGCTAAGGAATTCTGGGAGTTGAAGTCCATACATCTTAAAGCTGCCAAGTTGAGAAACATTGCAATAAATTGTCTCACAGGGGGATATTTATCACTAGGTGACACTAATGAAGATTACATGGAACCAAAGGTAGACACAATCCATAATGCAAAGTCGCAATCTTTCCTGGAACTATCCAGCCAACTCTGCTTAACTTGCTGATAAATTAGCCCTTATGAGGTATGATCAAAAGAAAATGTGAACTCCCCCCCCCCCCCAAAAAATTGTCACATAGTGTCTTGCAAATACTTCAAGTTCCAAAAGCTGGAATGATGCCCCAAAACAAAATGGTGCCTTAAGCAGATGTCTCAGCCTTTGTAGAATATGGTTTCTCAGCAACAGCTTCAGTTACGAAGTGTTTGCCGCTACTGTACAGCTCTTTTCTTCTTTTAACCTTCTCTCTCTCCCCTCCACAATCTTTGTCCAGGCAACATTATTGTCATTTTATTCTTTAATGACTTCCAGTGTGCAGAACATTAACATTCTGTTCAACAGGCTGAAGCACTATAATTTAAATTACAAAAAACATATCCATTGTTATTGGCCACTTGTCATCAGAATATTTCTGAGACGAGTAAATTCTCTAGAGATTATTTTTCTCTCAGGTGACTGCACACTTCTTGTATATCCTAGGTCATTCTCTAATACAATGCAATATAATAAAACGAAGAAAAACTATATTCTACTTTGCCAAATATTGCTTTTTAGCTCCAGAAGGAGCCAGTTGGCTGGAGCATTTTGGCATAATATGCCAATCCTTTGTGAATCACTCTTTTGCTATGGGGTTGGATCGTTCTGTGGTATGACTGCAGACATGCTTAGGCATGCATTCCTGGCTGTTCCTATTGAAATCTTAAACCGCAGTTGTGAGAAAGTCAGAAGCAATAGCAACTGCTCAGTTTAGCCTTCAGAATTATTTATGCTAATAAAGATAGCAAGTAGCTCAGGGTTAATGTGGTTTATAAATTTTATCTGGATTAGAATAATTTATTGCTGGCTCATAAATTCACTTAGAACATATCCACAATAAACATTTTAATCCTCGAGATGCCATTTTTTTCTTTCATCATTTTTTTCTTTCTATCTACTCTTTTATATAATAATGGAACAACAGATTCTCAGTAGAGGTATGTAGCTTTCACTCACTCTGGCCGAATTTGTATAGTAACCATCTCATAAAGTGTTGTTGATAGAACATTTCAAAAGATTCAGCAATCATAACTTGCCACAGTGTTTGAACTGGCAAACTAGGGGTTGGCATGAACACCAAAAAGGAGAAAGAGGAAGCAGGAAAAAAGAACTGGAACTGATGAGATTAGATTAGATTCAAAACTGGCTAGTTCATATAATGCCAAAGGTGGATTTCATATTATTCTTGTCTATTTCATAGCTTACCTTTGCATGATTTATTGTCACTCATAAGAGCATAGCCAATGTAACATGAGCAGTGATAGCTGCCTGGCTTGTTATAACAGATCTGTTTACATCCGCCATTGCGATCTGCACATTCATTAATATCTAGAAATGGAAAAAGATTGTTTCAGTTTCCAAACAAACTACAACAGAAGAATATGAAACAAAACATTGATCTCTTTATACGTATCATTTCATTAAATTCCACACATTATATATGCAAGATTTTATCATTTCTGGCTTGATTTTCAGTTTACAATGTGTAAATTTACTTATTTACGCAGTTATTCACAAGCGTCTTCCTATACTGGATTAAGTTTTTAGGCTGACCAGAGGAATAAACTATGCAGAATCTTTTTCAATCAAGTCTTCGGTTATTCTATTTTAATGGGCCCATTGATCTATTTGCTAATTACAGTCTCTCTTGTCATGAGCAGCAAGATTTCCTAGAATTAACTCTGTTAATCTCCATCTGGAGATTCCAAAGATTGAAACTTTTATGTAAAAAAAAATCCATATACTGTAAATAAACCATATTTTTCTTCATCCAAAAGTCAGAATTATAGGAGTAAAGATAGTCCTCAACTTACAAGTTTGTTTAGTGACCACTGAAAGTTATAATGGCATTGAAAAAAGTGACTTATGACTGTTTTTCCCACTTAGGATTGTTGCAGCATCCCCAAATCATGTGATCAAAATTCAGATTTATTTATTTATTCATTTATTTAATTAATTAAATTTATATACCGTCCTACTCCTGAAGGATTCAGGGTGGTGAACAGCCTCAAGGTAAAATACAACATACAAAAGTTAAAAATCCCTTTAAACATACATTAAATAATTTAGGCCCAAGACAAATTTAAAACACCCAATTTGTATAAAACTTAAAAGCCGATTTAAAAGGGAGAGTCAAGCCAGACCAGCCTGCTGGAATAAAAATGTTTTGAGGGCGCGGCGGAAAGTGCGTAAATCTGGGATCCTCTGTATCTCCGGGGGGAGGTCATTCCAGATGGCAGGTGCCCCCATAGAGAAGGCTCTCCCCCTGGGGGCCACCAGTCGACACTGTTTGGCCGATGGCACCCTGAGGAGCCTCTCTCTATGGGAGCATACTGGTCGGTGAGATGCTTGACAACTGACTCACATTTATGATGTTTGCAATGTCCCGAGTTCATGTGATCATCATTTGAAACCTTCTGACATGCAAAGTCAATGGGAAAGCCAGATTCATTTAACAACCGTGTTGCTAACTTAACAACTGCAGTGATTCACTTAACAACTATGGTAACAAAGGGCGTAAAATGGGGCAAAACTCACTTAACAACTGTCTCGCTTAGCAACATAAATTTTAAATTCAATTGTGGTTGTAAATTGAGAGCTATCCATACCAGCAGCTCAGAACTAGGCTTACCTTTATCACAGGTCTCGCCTTCCCAACCTCTCTTACAGTGGCAAAGATATCCACCTTTCAGATCTTCACATTTTATAGTACCATCTCTGTGACATGGGTTAGGAGAACATTGGTCTGGTAAATCTAGGCCAGAAAACAAACTTTGTAAAATATTTATCCTTGACTCATATTGTTCAGAACGATGAGATTGATATTACTCTTCAAACTAACCCTGAGAAGGCATTATATTCTTTTTTATAAAGAGGAATAACATTGGTGGAATTGCATCATTGTATAATGTTATTTTCTAGGTCATATGCCCAGTTACAGAAAAGGTATAACTCACTAAAGCAAATGAAGTTTTGTTCTGGAGATCATTGCGGGGTTTTTTTTCTTTTTAAAGAATGGAAAATATTTCTCAATTTACCTTCCTCATTCTAACTTTGAAATCAGCTTTCTGAGAAACTGTTCTCTGATTGCTTCCCCCCCCCCCCAAAAAGTCCTGAGACTACAATTGTTAATTTTAGGCAAGAGAAAAACATCCACACACTTGCAGTTACTACCTTACTAGAACACTCTGAAACTATGATACATATTGTTTGTATAGGGGTTTAACATGAACTCTATACATACGAACATGCCAATTAAATGTTATATTCAATTAAAAAAAGAGAATGAGACTTAACACAGGACACTCAGTGACTCTTTTTGCAAAAAGTGTGTATGTTTCACAGAGGTGCAGATTAGCCCACTAAATATGAATACACGTATACGTATACACACACACACACACACACACAAATCCAGTGATTCCCAAGTGCCTACATAAATACATAAAAGGATCCTTTTCTCACTCATGACTGCATGTACAGCATGCATAAATATATGGTAACACAGATCTGAACAAATCATTTACAAACATATGCTAAAACAGGTAAATGCACAAAATATATAATAGTGCACCATGAATCTTTCTTAAATGAACTATCTAATTCTTACATATCCTATATACCAAACAATAAAACTGTAAGGAATTTTATATATTTTTTAAGCTTTAAAATGATCAACTGTTTCCACTCTCCCTGTGCTGATCTATGACTATAATAAAGATTGGGCTGATAGGCATGGCAGAAAAAGAAAGACAAAAGCTAAGGTAAAATTGCTTAGGAAATTCTTTATCAATAATGATGCCCTAAAATGTCTTTTTCAGAGCGGAAGAAGCTTCTTGGATGAGAAAGCAAAACGTCTTCAAAAGAAGTCCAGTTGCCTTTTGGAAAAAAGCACTTTTGGTATGCCTGAAAATGCACTCATGATTTTCTCTGTCCTAAAAGCCACAATAAATATTTTTATTCAATTTTTCATATAAATTATTTTAATAATGACAAGAATGTTACATCTCTAACCATGTATTTGATCATGCTATTTGGGAACCAACTGATTCCTGACTGCATGTGACCAGGTACACAAGTAACATGCACTAAGAAGAAAAGGTCCTATATGCAATTATTCACATTCTGATGTTTTCTGTGTTTTTCTAAACGGAAGGAAAGCCATAATCTAGAACACAAGAGCAATATTGCTGACAACCTCCCAAGTAGACCAGACAGGAAACACAACAAAATGAGCCAATTCCACTTTATTGTCGATCTATATTAACAGAGTCTTGCAAGTCTGAAAGTACACCCCTCTCACTACTTGATATGTTAGGGTTAATCCTTTCTATGTTTCCTTCTCTGACCATTATTCAGCTGCATGATCTCCCCGCCCAATCTGATTGTTCTTTAGGTAGCATCTGTTCCCGTTGTTTCCCAGTGTTGTTCTCACATACCATTATGTCTGCACATATAGAGCTATCCCAACATTTTATTTTTTACTTCTACATGGTGATTGCCTGATGAGTAAGGTTAACAAGTTGAACATTAGAATGGCTATTTAGACTTTTTCCCCGCCAAAATTTTCTTTTGTTCTCAACTATCATAAGGCTACCTCAAAGAAGATGATCGTTTATACTCCCCAAGTCTGATCAGAGTTGGAGTCCTTATTCTTTTATCACAGCAAAACATTCTGTTGAGCAAGGCAAAACTCATAATTAAGAATGGTATGTAAGTACCCTTGCCAAGATCAGACATACCTACAATATTTTTATCTTGAAACCCAGAAATAGTATTGCTTGATAAGGTCAATATAAACGCTACGTACTAATAAAAGCTAACATAAAGGCAACGTTAACAAAATTCATTGTCCTTTCTCTCTTTCTGAAGTAAGCAAGCTCATGAAAAAGAAGCTGGCAAAAACTGAATAGAAGAACATCTAACATTGTGAAGGTGAATCAGACATATATATAAACCCATTATAGATGACACTCACCAAGAAAATACCATTTAAAAACACTGCCTGAAAATTCTTGCTTGGCGGGTAGAATTTTATTTCTGTAGTTGCTGAGGTTTTTGTTTTTTTGTAGAAAACAATAGATCAATGGTGGATTTGCCTTATATTGATGACTTGGCAAATTCACACTGCTCTTGCAAAAGAGCAGTGTTTCTCAACTATAATAATTTAGGAATTGTAATACCAGTTGGGGAATTCTGGGAGTTGAAGCCCCCATATTTTTATATTGCTAAGTCTGAGAAACACTATATAAGGGGACAGTAAACGTGTTAAAGTTTCAGATACATTTTTCCTGCAAATATAACTGTTATTTTCATACTTGATATGAGAAGAGGTCTGATGGGGCTCTCAATTTTTTGACGCATTCGATATTTTTGCTCTGCAGGCAAACCAACTACTGGGGAAAAAAGAATGATTTTTTTCCTGATAACTATCATGTTATATTATGCAGTACATTCCACAGTGCTTATTGTTGCTTAATATTCATGTTTCAAACAGGAGATGAAGTCAATAAACAATTAATTTTATAGAACAGCTATTATTTGCTTTCTCTTTTAGTGAATTATGTACCCAAGTATCCATATTAACAAAATATATACTGGTGATGGAACAATTACATTAGAGAATATCCCAAATTATTACATTAATTGTAATGCAGCCTAAAGAGGAAAAAGTGCATTAAAGAAAAAAAAAAACTAATCTCTAGTGCCAATTCTATCTATGAAAAAACTAGTACTTACTTGAATCCCATTATACAGAGCAGACAGGATACATTTTCTACATGTAAATAAGCAGTTCTATTCTAATCCACCTTTCAAGAATATAGCCTTCCCAAGAGTGTTTTCAAAGGAAAATCTTTGCAGGATGTTGTTAAGATTACCAAAGCACATGAAGCAATTGAACATTCGGGAAAAGCAGGACACGCAGTATAAATATTATATATTTTATTTTATAATTTTTAGATATGCTTCATCTTTCAAGTATCCTTTTGGTTCTGTTTTTCAGTCTCATATAAGGAAAAATTTCAAACAATATTTCTGCCTACAAAATTTTGTAAAGAAAGAGCCTGAAAAGTGGAAAATTAGAGGACTGTTACAGAAACACCATGCCCAGTTGCCTTACTGCTTTTTCTCTACTATGCTCAGACAATGCATCAGAAACATTTGATACTGTTTATTCTTCAGATGGAAATAATCATCATAATAAGCAAACCTGTATCAAGTTCATCATACTAGGCTCTTGAATATTATGTTCAATTTCCTCCATGAACAAAAATACTGCAAAAGCCTAGCAATTATTCACATATTAAAACACACAACTTCCTGATCATTCTATTGAAAATCTGGCTGTCCCATGCTTAATTACGTAATGCTTCTACAGCGCTTTCTAACTTCTTCAATTACAGGGAAATATATTCCAAAATGTATCAGTAGCACTTGCCCCCAAATATGAAGATTTGTTTCTCAGTAATCAGCTTTGGGATCAAGGGACAATTCAGAATGGATTCACATGACCATACAAATGTTTAGCATGAATTGGGGATGGGTAGGGGTCATTTACAATATTTGTATAATCTTAAATGAAATCCAGTGTAGTCTGTGATGCATTTGGAATATTGAATACTGTGGAGTTCTACACATTGATTCAACCCCATTCTCTCAGCCTAACTACCTCACAAGATAATTATAAAAATTGCATATTCCACTTGGCCTCCATATGCCAATAACAGAAAAGTTGCATAGCACTGTGATTTAAAGGTGAAGGGCGACTTCAAAATGCACATAAGCGTACAGTACAAGCACCTGTCTACAACTACTTAAACCAAACATGTCTTTTCATGGAAACACACAACAGTTGCAAAGGAAAGCTATGCAATCCCTGTGCATCTACTTGCAAGATGGCAAATGTAGATACAAAATTACAACATGCACGATCTTTGGTGCTCTCTGAGCTTTTTCTTGCAGGCATTTCATTACCCAAAGTAGGTAACATATCAATGCTAGCTAATGAAGAGTGGAGTTTGCTCTCAGTTTATATTTCCTTGTCAGTACTGGCGGGGTTGGTTTTAGAGGTTCTTTGGTTGAGTTGTGTACTGTTGGCTTGTTTGTCAGTTTCTTGACTGGGGTATTGTTTACTTGATTGTTGGTTTGATGTTAATCTTGGAGTTAATATATGCTCATTTGAGTGCTGATTGCTGCTAGATGGGTGACTTCTTTGTTCTTTGGCTTGTTGATTTTTTGCAGAGGTTATAGATATTTTTTATGTCTGTTTATTGATTGATGGCTAATCTGTCAGAATGCCAGGTTTATAGAAATACCCTGATGTTTTTGGACTTGGCTTGGTCTAGGATTGTCATAGTTTCCAATTGAAACTATACTTAGGTCTGTCCATATGTCATGGAATTAAAGAGTTTTAATCATATCTTCTGATTACTACTTGGTATTCATGGATGTGTTCTGCCAGTCTTCTGCCTGTTTCTCCCACGTAGTAGTTGTTGCTGTCATTACACTGTATGTTATAGAGGACTCCTGTTTTTCTTCTTTTGGGGCTGCTGGGTCTTTTGGTTTGCTTGGGATGTTTTGAAGGGCTTTAGTTAGCTTGTGTGCTATTCTGATTCTATGTGGTTGTAGTAGTCAGTTGTGGCTTCTGAGATGTCCTTGCTGTATGGCAAGTTATTCTTTTTAGAATTTGTGTTAGTTATGCTGTATTGGATTGATTGATCAGGTACTTTTTGATAAAGTTGCACGGATATCCATTTTGTTGGAATGTGTTGTGTAGATGCTGTTTCCTTTTTCTGCTGTTCATAGATTAACTCCAAGATTAACATCACACTAAAAATCAAGTAAACAATACTTCAACCAAGAAATAGCCAGACAAGCCAACAGTACACAGCTCAACCAAAGAATCTCCAAGACCGTCCCCACCAACACTGACAAGGCAATATAAACTAAGAACAAATCCCACTCCTTACTAACATTGATGATGTTACTTAGTCTGGGTAATGAAACATTTGCAAGAAAACAACCAAAGTCAGAGAGCACCAAAGACAACTCATTTCAATCCTACGCTACAAATATTCTCCTTCTGTGATAATCACAGAAGACTAAACCATATCATTTTTGCAATATCTGAGATTAGTTGTTAATAAATATTTATCCTTCTGAGTTCAACTCTTTTTAACGGTAGTAAATGAAACAATGGCAAGGAGAACCAGTGTTAGCTTTTGCTAATACTAAACTGATAAAAGACAGAGGGGAACAACCTAGGTCACTATGAGGTTTGCAGAAATCTGAATTTGGGATTTCTACACTGAACTAAAATGGTTTTGTATCCAGCAATTGTAGAACCGTGGGATGCTTTTGAAGCATGTACCATCCCTTATAAATAATACCTTTAAAATGTTTTTTTTTTATTGAAAAAGTTTTACCATACAATTTTAACCCCACGTTTTCCCCCCTCCCCCCCTTTCCCCTCAACCCTCCCCCCGACTTCCGTTACATGCAAAACATAAGTATCTATCAATCATTATTAAACATTAAATATAGGTGAGATCCACAATATATATCATAAATTTTAACAAAAATGAGATAAATCCAAAATTCTCTACAGTTAAAAGAAAAACTTAAACATATAGAATTTATAAATGCCCCATTAAACCTAACTCAAACATAAAATTTTTCCCTTCTTTTTGGCCTTTAAAATGTTTTGTTGTATGTTTCCTTTTTAAAGTTTTAGACAATTTCCAATCTTTTTTCTTCAACTCTACTTTAAAAAAAAACCCTCTTCCTACTTAAATTTTAATACTAAAATGTATACGTGTTGATTTAAAAAAGGAATTCCATCGAATTATCTATTATTAACTATTGGTTTCTCTTTTAATATAGTACTTAAAATTCACTTATGATAGAATTATTGTATCATTTCTCTGTTTTGTTTTCTGTTCATATTTTGCCTGATAACTCATAGTTTGAGTTCATGTGCTTGTGTTCAAAGTGATGTCCTACAAAATTCAATTTGATACTTCAACTAAGTATACATAGGACTAAAGCCCTTCTCTCTCTTTAAAACAATCTTCTTTTAATCTCCGCAATGGTTCTGAATTCTTTAATCCTGAAAGGACACTCAAGGGAACTCAAATCCATCCTCAAAACCAATTACTTTGAAATATTATGAGTCTTTTAGAAATCAATTATCTATTTCCATCTACATTTTGAAATTGATTTGAAACTTTTCTTTGCTGCATCTTTGTCCCAAATTTCCACAAAGGGGAATTCCTTTTACTTTACTTTCACTAGTGTCTTCCCTAGTTCTTTCCACTGCTATTACCTCCTTGGCTTCCCATGGGTCTATTCTGCTTTTGCCTTATATAATTTCCACTTGGCATGAGTCTTTTCCTGACACTCTATCTTGGTTTATCTTCACACAAGCTTTACAACTTTGCTTGTACAGAGGCATATACAGACTGTCAGTTAGCACAATTACCAATCACTATTTAAGACATTCTGCACTCTTCTGTGGCTCATACTGTCATTGTACATCATGTTCTTGAATTTTTCCTTCCAGCAACCAAATATTTAAGTAATATTATACACAAGGGTCCTGAAATGTAATATTATACACAGGAGTCCTGCTGTGCATTTTATTATGATTCACCAAGTTGTCCAAAAACATCTAGTTAATCTAAACCAGTGTTTCTCAACCCTGGCAACTTAAAGATATTAAAGTTGCCAAGGTTGACAAACACTGATCTAAGCTATAGTCTTCTGTAACATCCAACTACAAATCATGGTTAAGAAAATAATAGTTCATAGCTTAGATTAAACACTAAAATATATTAAGCTCAATAAAATAGAAGCATCCGATGCCTCTGAAATACAATGCTCAACTTAAAATTGGAGGCCACAACATTATTTGTTTGCATTTATATTTTACTTTCCTTTTTGAAATTTTAGCAAGATGTTTTAAAACAATGGTTTAGCACTGTGTGTGCATGCAGCAAGTACCAGTGAGGGAAAGAAAATGGGAAAAATAAGGGATACAAGATCCACTATTGCACATTCGTGTAACATTAGACCACTATTTAGCATCATATACAAACTCTCGATACTGTAAATTTTTAAAAGCAGAGTGGAGTGTGAATCCTCCCCAACGCTAGACCCACACAGAGATGTTACAAATCCCTAAAAGATAGAAAGATGAAAAATGCTTACTATGCACACACGTATGTAAACTTGGACTTCTTGCAGCTGGTGACCCATAGTCCCGAATACAATCTAAAGAAAATGCATAAAGTATTATTAATCCATATACCAAAATGGACTGATTTCTAATCTCCTATTTTATACTCAGCATGTTTGCTCTTCTATTGAATTATTCATATATGTATAGATATATCTATATATCCATAAATATAAAGGTAAAGGTAAAGGTAAAGGCTCCCCTCGCAGCCTTTACCTTTACAAGGTTCCTTGTTCCTGACTCTAGGGTTGTGGTGCTTATCTCCGTTTCAAAGCCGAAGAGGCAGCGCTGTCTGAAGACGTCTCCGTGGTGATGTGGCCGGCATGACTAAATGCCAAAGGTGCACGGAATGCTGTTATCTTCCCACCAAAGGTGTTCCCTATTTTTCTACTTGCATTTTTTACATGCTTTCGAACTGCTAGGTTGGCAGAAGCTGGGACAAGTAACAGGAGCTCACCCCATTATGCAGTACTAGGGATTTGAATTGCTGAACTGCCAACCTTTTGATTGGCAAGCTCAGCGTCTTAGCCACTGAGCCACCACGTCCCCTTCATAATTTCATAATTCATAATTTGTATCCATAAATATACCTGCACTTTTATTTTAGAATATGATTCTTCCATTTTCTAATATTATGCAGAAGATGACCAGGCTGAGCCTGAGGGAGGAGACAAATGCCTCATAAGTCAAGATTTCTTTATTTTTTTAAAGAAGGGGAATGGTGCCTGGATCACTGCAAAAGATCATATAAGAACTGACTTCTATGGCAGATAAATATGCATATAAATTGTGCCTGGCAACAAAACAAAACTATCAGACATGAATAGGGTGTAACTGCAACTCACCCAAATATTTCGGGTAGAAATAATCCTGTGAGGAAAAGAAAACATTTATTGGAAAGACACATTTAATCTAAAGTGACATTAAGATTAAAATAAAGGCTAACAGTTTAATAATGGAGCAATACAATTTGAATGTAGTGTTAGGTGTTTGCTCATCCTATTGATCCCATTACCATTAAACAAAGCATTTTTGCTTTTATAGAGCCCTGAGTCACACTACTGAAGGTTAATGGCTGAATACTCATGAGTAAACATCCAAGTTTATACTGCTTACTCATCGGTAAATCTGCTGATTAAGGAAACTTGAGCTGCCCGCTTGAAAACAGAGGTTATGAGTGATCCACTGCAGTTTCAAAAACATATTGGTGACAACAGCAATATTAGAGGAAGGAAGTGAGTAGTCAAGATTCAATTTCTCATTTTGCTGTTTGATGTTAAATTCTCCAGCTGCAAAATCCGGAACAATTCCCTTAGTTATAGGAAAACAAAGTAAAGGAAAGTTTCAAATTTAAAGCAGAATTAAACCCTTAAGTCAGCATATGTTATCATCACTACGACAGTTGAGTTCCTCATTAAAATATGGGTGTTTAATTGTTAGTTCAAACTTTTGAGCAAATCACTGATTCTACTGAAGACTGTCACCAATATCAATAACAGCTCCCAGAATACATCCCAGGAAAAAAGATAGTATTAAAAGTAATGCACCTTATGTGAGTAATGAGCAAAAAATACAAAATGTCCATGCCTTTAAGGAATGCAGAACTGATCATGGAACAATTGTTAGTCTTCATAAATTCAAAGCCTAATTTGTCCTTTATTTCTCTCTTTTGGAAATTAAAAGGGTAGAAGATCATACTAGCAATAAAAATTGCCTACAACTGCACATAATGATTTTCACGATGTGAACCTGCATATGATAGGGTTTCTATCACAATGCTTAACACTGTGTCATAGGTGCCATGCTAATAGATGCAACACTGTAAATGAGTAGAAAATTAGACAGTATGGTGGTAAGGAATTGGTGATAAGACAATTGTGGTGTGAAGAATGGGCACTGACTTACCTGAATGCTCCTTCTGGTTGTCCTGGAGACAGCGGTCAGGATTGGGTATTCCAGCTTCGATATGCAGGATTGAGTCAGGAGATTGAGAAGCTCCGCCCACCTTCTCTCTGCTTCCCAGTTTTCTGATGAAATACGATAGTGCTGACTGATATGCTGAGCTGAGAAGATAGAACGGAAAGCCGCAGGAACCACCTGACCAGCGAGGGCCAAAAAACAGGGAGGGGCTGACCGCTGTCTCCAGGACAACCAGAAGGAGCATTCAGGTAAGTCAATGCCCATTCTCGTTGTCCCTGGAGCCAGCGGTCAGGATTGGGACATGCCAAAGCATAACCTACAGGGAGGGACCCGCCCGAGCCGGGGAAGGTGGGGCATGGATCACCTGCTGCAGGACCCTATGGCCAAAGGAAGCCTCCGCAGAGGCGAAACGGTCAAGACGGTAGTGACGGATGAAAGGAGTAGGGGATTGCCAGGCGGCAGCCCTGCACACCTCTTCTAAGGATGCCTGAGTAGCCCAGGCCGCAGAAGTGGCCGCACTACGTGTAGAATGGGCAGTGACATGACGGGGCACCGGGAGTGACTGACTTTCATATGCCCTGGCGATGGTGGCCTTAATCCAGCGGCCTATGGTAGAGGCAGATACCTTCCGGCCCAGAGAAGCTGGCAGGAAGGAAACGAGGAGAGACTCTGAATGTCTGAAGGGGGAGGTTCTTCGCAAGTAGATGTGAAGAGTTCTCCGAACATCTAAGGAGTGCCAAACCTGTTCCCTCGGATGGGAAGGGTGAGGGCAGAAATCAGGGAGGACTAGATCCAGAGACCTGTGGTAAGGGGAATTGACCTTGGGGAGGAAGGTGGGGTCCAACCTAAGAACTACTCTATCAGGATAGAAAACACACAGGTCTTCCCTCATGGACAAGGCGGCCAATTCCGAGACTCTCCTGGCAGAGGTGATGGCCAAGAGGAAAGCCACCTTGTAAGTCAGAAACCTTAGCCCAGCTTCACGCAGGGGTTCAAAGGGAGGCTTGGTGAGGGAGTCTAGCACCCTGGGGAGGTCCCAGGAGGGATAACGATGGACAGGGGGTGGGCGAATGTTGGAAGCCCCTCTGAGAAACTGTCTAATGAGAGGCCTGGAAGAGAGGGGTCGCCTAGCCCCGCAACAGAGGATAGAAGACAGAGCGGCCACTTGCCTACGAAGGGTGTTGGGGGCCAAGCCCGCCTCCAGACGATTTTGGAGGAATATCAGGACGTGTTCTGTAGATGCAGAGGCGGGGGAAACGGAGTTCTCGTTGCACCATGAAGAGAAGGTCTGCCAGGTGGAGTTGTAGATTCGTGTCGTGGAAGGTCGACGAGACACCTGAATAGTGGAGATCACCGAAGGAGGAAGCCGACGGTCGGTCAGCAGTCGCCGCTCAACCTCCAGACGGTTAGTTGTAACCACTCTGCGTCTGGATGTAGAATGGACCCTTGACGAAGTATCACCTTGGCTGCCGGGAGCCGCCATGGAGGCCGCACAGACAGGGACATCAGGTCGGCGAACCAGGGACGTCGAGGCCAGTGAGGGGCGATGAGGATCAGCTCTGCTCTCTCCAGGATCAGCTTCCGAATGACCTTGGCCATCAAGGGCAGGGGGGGGAAGGCGTAGAGCAGACCGGGAGGCCAAATGCTGTGGAGAGCATCCACGGCCTCCGCCTCCGGTTCCGGAAACCTGGAGAAGAACCTCTGTACCTGGCGATTGGCCCTGGTCGCAAAGAGAACCACTAAGGGAACCCCCAGGAGAGCTGTGATTTCCTGGAATAGGACTGAATCTAGGGACCACTCCCCGGGGTCTAGGGTCGAGCGACTCAACCAATCCGCTTGTGCATTGTCCACCCCGGATATGTGAACTGCTTGGATGGACCTCACATTGGCCTCGGCCCAGGTGGCCAAGCCCTGAGCTTCCCTCATGAGGTGGCTGGAGCGGGTACCCCCTAGACGATTTATGTGTGCCTTGGCTGCCACATTGTCTGTCCTGACAAGAACGTGTTTGTCCTGAACCTTGTCCTTGAATGCTCGAAGGGCTAAATGAATGGCTCGGAGTTCCAACCAATTTATATTGTGCGATAGGTCGGTCCTGGACCAGCGGCCCTGAGCTAGGGAGGAGGACAAGAGAGCTCCCCAGCCGTGGAGGCTGGGGTCCGTGGTTATGATCACCCTCGGGGACACATGGAACTCCCTCCCCTGAAGCACTGCTGGGGAGATCCACCACTTGAGAGACTGGAGAACTTCGCCTGGAAGGGGAACAACCCGGGTGGAGGAGCCTAATCGCTGCTTCTGGAACGGAAGGAGGAACCACTGCAGGGGTCTGCAGTGAAGATGAGCCCAGGGGACAATGCCTATGCAAGACACCATCTTTCCCAGGAGATGGGCGAGTGAGGCCAGGGAGGAGCCCCTCCCTGCCTTCACTGACCTGACCAGAGACCGCAGACTGGTCAGGCGGTCCTGAGAAAGATAGACCCTGCAGACAGCCGTGTCTATGATGGAGCCCAGATGGTGAATGCGGGTGGTCGGAACCAGGTGGCTCTTGGCCCAGTTGACTGAAAACCCGTGGCTCTCCAGAACTTGGACAGTGGAAGCCAAGTCCTGGAGCGCTAGCTGTTCCGAGACAGACTGGATGAGGAGATCGTCCAGGTAGAACTGCATCCTCACCGGGAGAGTCCGGAGGTGGGCCGCCAGAGCGGCCATCAATTTTGTAAACACACGAGGGGCCGAGGAGAGACCGAATGGGAGAGCCCGGTATTGGTAATGGCTGTTCGCAAAGCAAAACCTGAGGAACCGCCGGTGTTCTGGGAGGATGGGAACGTGGAGGTATGCCTCCGTCAGGTCGATTGACGTGAGGTAATCCCCTCCAGGATGGATTGGAGGGACTGCATCTTGAACCGCCGGTAAACGATCCGGCGGTTCAAGGCCTTGAGGTCCAGAATTGCTCTCCATCCCCCCGAAGACTTTTGGATGACAAACAGGCGAGAATAAAAGCCGAGTCCGAGCTGTCCCGGAGGGACAGGCTCGATAGCTTGAATCTCTAAGAGGTGACCTATGGCGGATTCCATGAGAAGTCTCGAGGTTTTGTTCCGGGAGATGGGGCAGCGAAGGAATCTGTCTGGGGGAATGGAGGTAAATTCGAGAGAGAGGCCAAACCTGATAGTCTCTCTCACCCAAGCGTCCGATGAGGTAGCCTCCCATTGGCTGGCGAAGAACGCCAGGCGGCCACCAATGGGAAGCGGACCCAGACCGTCAGCGGGGCCTACGGGGACCCCTCCCCCTGTTGCCTCGAAAGGGCCGACGGGAAAACCCCCTGGACGAGGACGGGCCCGGGCGGTCAGAGGCAGGGACTGTCTGGGAGGGGGAAAACGTGTTCTGTGGCTTCCAGAATAGGAAGCGACAGGGTTCCTGAAGGGGTGAAAGGAGGAACGGGATCTGAAATCAGAACGCCGGGACAAGGCCGGAAGAACTCGGCGCTTGTCTTTAGACTCCACAAGGAGAGGCTCTAAGGAGGCTCCAAAAAGGTTAGGGCCAGCAAAAGGAGAGGATGCTAAGCGCCATTTAGATTTAGCATCCGCTTGCCACTGGCGTAGCCAGAGCAGCCTGCGGGCACTTAAGGACGAACCAATGGCCTTGGCAGCGAAGCGGGAAGAATTTAAAGTAGCGTCCGCTGAAAATTCTAAGGCCGCAATGATTTTACTGATATCTTGTTGGGCTCGCAAATCTGATACGGGGAGCCTCGCCTGCAATTGCCTAAGCCATAGAAGTGAGGCCCTGTTAAAGAAGGAGGCCGCCATGGAAGCTTTGACCGACCAGGCAGTGGCCTGGTGGGATCTTACCAAGGAATGCTCCATGCGCCTGTCCTCTGGGCGGAGGCTCTCTTCCGGGGGTCCCGTAAGATGAGAGGAAGATGACAATTCTGCCACTGGCTGATCTATGGAAGGTATCTGCAAAAGAGAAGACAACTCGGGCGCCAAATTATAAATTCTCTTATCCAACCCATTAGGGCAAGGGCCCGAAGCCGGGAGAGACCACTGTCGTAAAAGAACCTCTCTAAAAAGTTTAGGGCCAGGAATTTCCTCCGTTTCCACAGTAGGGACCTCAAAGAGAGGAACAGAGGCTGAAGCGGAAGGGGCCCCTTCCAGCTGAAGTGATGGGGCAGGGGGGCTAATCCCTAGGCCCGTGGTGATCTTAGCCTTGTGTAACAAGGAACGGAACAATTGTGGCTTGAAGAGACCCACAAAGGCCGGCTGGTCTGGTCCCAGGTCTTCATCCTCTGACATTTCCTGATCCAGAGGGTCAGGCATAGAGATGGAATCGCCTATAGAGCGATCCGGTGAACAAGTTCCGTGGGACCTAGCTTCAGTGAGATCCTCCTGCAGGCATTCCCCTTCAGAGAGAACAGAGCCCTCTACATCTACCAGGGACTGAGATTGACTAGAACCCCATGAAGAAGTTCGGTGACGGAGTTCCTGCCTAATACCCATCCTTATAGCCTCCTGGATATAAGAAGCCAGGTCAGCGGGCACAGGGGCACCTGCTTCCCCAAGGGGCTGAGTAGGAGGGGGGGAGGAGGAGTGGGAGGAGGAGGGGGGGGCAAGGAAGAGACAGCCAAGGTAGGGGGATCCTCAGCAGGATTCCCACCAGGGGTGGGGGGGGGATCAGATTGGGTCCCAAAAAGAGTCTCATCAACCCTCTCGAGCACCTTGGGGGAGAGGCCTTCCCTATCTGGTGAGAGGGTCGGAGAAATAGTTTTGTTGGCAGCCGGGCGCTCCAAAGGAGCAGCAACAGGCTCAGGGAGATCAGATCTTGAGGAAGGCTGGGGGCTGAGAGACACCCCTTCTTGAAATGAAACAGACTTGAGAGCCTTTTGGATGGCCTTTTCCATGGCCAGTTGTCTCCTTTGTTCCTCCTTAGAAAGAGGCTTAGGCTGAGAGGCCTTAGAGGCCTTGGAAGTATGGTGAGTCTTTCTGCTTCTCTTTGCAGGGACAGGATCAGCCTCCTTAGATGATTCCCTGGGGCTCCGAAGGGAAGAGGACCTAGGGTTCCTTCTGGATGCCATAAAGAGGCTTCAATCAAAGGTGAAGAGGCCTGCAAAAAGCCTACAATTAGGGGAACCCGAATTATCTCCACCATGTTCAAACAAACAACACCCTCCTAAGGTGTGCAGAAAGGCCCCCCCCCTCCAAAGGAAAAACCTTGCCAGGGATGAGGAATGGAGGATCCTGGGCCCTGTAGACCAAGGGCCAGAGCAGCCACGAGGAGGCCACCCAAGGCCTGGAAGGGCCTGCGCAGGAAACAAGGGGCCAGAGAACCAAGGGCAAAAAACGCCCAAAAAGGCTTGTCTCCACTGCCAGGGGAGGCTTAAAGGCCTACAATAATGGTAGCCAGCAACTAAGGGCCTAGGAGGCCACGAGGTTGAAAACAAAATGGCCGCCGGAACATTCAAAATGGCGGCCGGGAGGATTCGCATCCAGAGCCCGGCCAGGAGGAGGACTCCCAACCTCCCAAAATTAGCCAGATGAAAGGGCAGGGGCTGAGAACCCTAGAGGCCCCCCCCCCAACGCCAGAAAGGTCCCAGATACAGACCTGAAGAGCTGGGAGAAGCAGTGGTAATGGCTGTTTGCTGGCAAAGGAGGCTTGAAATGGCAGTGGAGGGAGGTTCTGGCTGGCGGGGCCCCGTCCAGCACAATCCTCCTAGCTGGAGCTCTTGTGAGCTAAAGAAGTTCTTTAGAAGCAATGTGAGGCCAGGCTCAACCAGCTGGGAACCTACAGCCTCACAGCAGCGGATTCGGGAGCGAACCCCTTCGCGCTGCTATAATCACCAGCAAAAGCTGGGAAATTCAAAAAGGCAAGCAAAGTCTTGCTGGAGCTCAGCTTAGCATGTCCTGCTCGATCGATTGAGTCAGGAAACTGGGAAGCAGAGAGAAGGTGGGCGGAGCTTCTCAATCTCCTGACTCAATCCTGCATATCGAAGCTGGAATACCCAATCCTGACCGCTGGCTCCAGGGACAACGAGAATATAGTGGTACATATGACAGCTACAAAGTGATGCCACAGCATCCTCAAACACAAAAATCAAGAAAGAATGGATATTATCCACATGTATACATTATGGTATTTAACACATCTAATTACTTCTTTTCCTTTAATCCATTTAATCATTTCCAAAGAACTTAATTTGGATTTTTTTTGCATATCAAAACATGTCTTATTTATTTTAGCAGAAAAAGAAGAAAAATTCTTGGAGGTAGAAACAGGCTTTTTTTGCTTATATATTTCCATTTATTCAAGCTTCAGAAGGTCAATGAATTAATGTTTCTGTTCGATTTACACTAACAGAAGCAAATACTTACTGACATGTAACAGAAATGTTAACATTTAACATTACAAGATTATCCATTATTTTGGCCGAATATTTGAAAACAAATCAGAAGTTGGAGGGAGGGAGGATTTAATTTTATCTTATGTTCATTTTTAAATTAAATGTTCTACAACCAATTCAATAGCATT
Source organism: Masticophis lateralis (assembly GCA_030761175.1). Classification (NCBI taxonomy): domain Eukaryota; kingdom Metazoa; phylum Chordata; class Lepidosauria; order Squamata; family Colubridae; genus Masticophis; species Masticophis lateralis. Next base: position 97,232,517 of record JAUDYJ010000004.1, on the reverse strand, counting down.
TATAAATATAAAACCAAACAAGATGATGAATACTAAACCTTACTATTCAGTTTCCAAAGGTTTTGAAAAAAGTACATTTTCCATTTTTAAGTTTCTGACCTACTAAGTGTCCTTTTCCCAAAACATAAATTAAACATTATGTAGTTTATTTATAGGTTAGAGGTGCCCTGAGTACCAGACAGATAGCCAATTTATGAAGACAAATTAAAGTTATGTGCAAAAATGTGTAACTTACTCTAAAAGTTTCTTTTTCTAATTACAATCAGGCTAATAGATTTTAAGCACAAGTAAAAAAGACAGGAGTTAAATTCTAATATAAGATGATAGGTTATAATTTTAATTTAGATAAATAACAATAAAAAAAGTAGAAGTATATGTATAGACAATAATTTATGTTGATGATCTAATCTATGTTATATATGTCCCGAAGCATATATTTCATATAGGTGTTTTCCAGATATTTTGCATTAGAATTCATATAAATCTCATTTAAAATGGCCATTTGGATGAAAGTCATGTAGTTTAACACAAGTGATCATCAAGAGATTATGTATCTATAAATTGGCTTTTTTCCCCCAACATGTAATTCCTATTATAGGTAGACCTAGATTTACGACCTCAATTGAGCCCAAAATTTTGGTTATTTTTTTTTCTCAAGTTTTTATTTTATATCACATATACATATCAATGCATGAACAGTGTGACACCTGGATCCCATACATTTCAGTACAGGTAAAATAATATTATAGGTATCCTGTTCTTCTTCCCCTGCAGATATCATAGGAAGGGTGACTTCTAAAGAAGCCTTTGTTCATTGGGATTTCTGTACTATTATGCTATTGTTTTTTTCACAAAAAGAATTCAGGCAACACACACTCCCCTGAACAAGAGCCTTCAGAGCAAAGTAAGTGGCAATGCCACACCCACAATTAAATGGGTATTCCAGGAGGTGCTGTCAACAAGGAAGCTTATATTGGCTCAGATGTTCACACTCTTACAGGATAAGCAAAGCTAGAAAAGCATCCAATGTTATTGCAATGACATTGAATCTTGGAAGATGACAAATGCAAAGGCAAATTTGTAGCTAAAAGAGGTTGGGACATGGCAGATAATAAAAATCAGGAATAAAAAAGGCAATGAAGAAGTAGGAGAATATAATATCATTGGTGGGAAAGAAAAGACTTCTTCCATCTCCCAGGAAAGATTGCTGTGTGTTGCATGTTTGGATTAAGGTGATGTGCTTGTGTGTGCACATGAAGCAGCATATATGTCTGAAGGAGGTTATGTGTGCACATAGATACGTGTTGGTGTATTTTACATGGATACTGTGGCACGTCTTCTGCAAGACCAGAACTTGGCCCTCCTATAGATTATGGATTATAATTTGCTCAAAACTCATTGTATAACAGTTTTACCATATAAATCCTGTTGTTTGAATATTTTTAAAAGTTATATATTTAGTGCGAGAAATTTATTAACTGAAAAGACATCTTTGGTAGTTGTCATATGTTGACGTTCTATTTTGCAATTTTCCCTATCTATTATCATGTAAGATAAGCAGTTTGATGTAGTGGTTAAGACACGGGGCTAAAAACCAGAAGGCAATGAGTTCTGTTCCTGCCTTAGGCACAAAACCAGCTAGGTGACCTTGGACCAATCACTTTCCCGAAGGAGGCAGTAAAAAACCACTCCCAAAAATCTTGTCAAGAAAATTGCAGGGACTAGTCCAGGCAGTCACCAGGAATCAACACTGACTCAAAGGCACACACAAACATCACATCTACAGAACATTACATGGCGTACAAGCTGTAGACAAATTATTTAAAAAGAATCAATATCTGAAATTCAAGCATTTTTCATCATTACGGGCTTTTCTCTTATCAAGTTAAATTTTATTTCTCCTATAACACTCCTTATATAGACCTTGATTGGGATATCACATTTTTTAAGGCAGCCTTTGTTTTAGCATTATTTTCTTTAGACCTAACTAGTTTCTCTGCAGGATCAAAGCATATAAAATAATGCCAATTTAAAAATCCTTGAATCTGTGCCAGAAGGACAGCATCATTAATCATCATAAGGTTACAAGCAATCAAAACTGCTCAAAATTATACTTATTAGTTCTACAATCCATATTCCCCCTCAAGAGCAAAAATAGTAATAATACATAGCATCCCCTCCTATTTCTGAACACCCCCCGCCCCCCAGTAAGGCAGGCTGGACTGAGAGAGCCTGCCTGGTCCAAAAGCCATCCAGTAAATCTCTATGGCTGAGGATGGACATGAACCTTATATAAATTAACTCAGCATTTATATAAATGTACTGTACATGCTGAATAATACAAGAAGGTTACTCAGCACTTTTAAAATGACAGTTCTAAATATAGAACTTTGAATGATGGGTTATTTGTTCAACATTGCATCAAACAAATTTTCTTGTTCCTTCTCAAAGCGCTCTAAAAGTTCTGGGTCAAGCAACAGAAAAAAAAATTGCCACATCAAAATCTATACTATACAAAATTCTTGTGACTGTTTGATACTTCGTAATTTTTAACTGTGCAAAATGGTGTATCACAAAGCAACAATTTTTGACTCAACATACCTTAAATGGGCTGACTTACAGAATGTACCCAAAATATAACTCCTGTGGGGTTGAAATTTGGCAAAGTTGTGGGTACTTCTCCACCATGCCTTCTGACTACACTTCCTACTGGTACAAACCACGGGTTGCATAACAGAAGGGACAATGGGAGAGGTATACCCTACTTTTCCTGCCTCCCTCGGGCTTCTGCACTGAATAACTGGAGGCAAGGGCTGACTAGTGAGAAGCTATTAGTTGCTTTGGAACTGAGGCCAAAATTTGAAATCGCTTAACAATGATGGCTAGTGAGGGGAAAACCTGGATATCTGCTTGGGGGGGGGGGTGGAGGAGGAAGAGCCTTCACCAGGGCTCTCTTTTATAAGTGACAAGAAGACATGATCCAATGGGTCACAAGTTGTCTAGTGATCTCTTAAAATTTACCAATGGCCTTAACCTTAATATTTGCCATGTACACCTGCTTGTGCATTGTGCTTGTGCTTGTGCATTTATATAACATGGCATATACACACTTGTAATGCATGTCACAGCTTTTCAAAATTCTCATCAGAATTTTAAAGTCGCAAACAAATCTCCTTTGTACAATCACACAGGCTAATATAAATTCTTCAACCCCTGTACATATTGTTTGTATGATACGGTAAAACTCAACATTCTACATTATTTTAAAAATGCCATTTCTGCTTTAAAATAAGAACACGTAAGTGCTATAAAACAAGAATGAGGAACAGACCTCCAGATGTTACACAGCTATAATTCCAATGTTATTAACTAATCTCTCTGGAACTCTTTAACAATACCTGGAAAGACTGTGTATTGAGTCAAGACACAAAATAAAGCTACAAGATTACATCCTCCAAAAATACCAACAACTTGATGCATCTGGACCAATATTAGAATCACAAGTAATCCAAGTTTTTTGTTATTTCTTATATATTTCTACATATTAATTTAGACCCCAAATGAGATCCTGGGAATGCTAAGATAAGGCCAGTCAAACAGAATCAATTCAGTTTCTTGCAGGAATAAATAAATTTATGTTGCAAGATCAAAGCCACAAATGAACACATAGCAATTTATATTCTCATGTACACCTCATCTTTCTCCATCTTCCAGCAATCTACTACAGATCATTAAATGAGCCTTGGTGGCGCAATGGACTAAAGTGCTGTTAATTAGCACTTAGCTGCCAGCTGCCTGAAATTACTGCAAGTTCAAATCTCACCAGGCTCAAGGCTGACTCAGCCTTCCAAGGTAGGTAAAATGAGGACCCGGATTGTGGGGGCAATAAGCTGACTTTGTATAAAAAAGAACACTGCTGGGGGGGGGGGGGCAAAAGCCCTACTAAGCAAGTATATACAAAAGTATGAAGGCTATTGCTTAACGTATTGTAAGCCTCCCTGAGTCTCCGGAGAAGGTGGCATATAAATCAAACCAATAAATAAATAAACTTCCTCCTACTGTTATCAATGACCAGTTTAAATTTATTCTGTTAATGACAGCATAAAATGTGTGATCTCTTTCTTTTTGACCATATGGTAATGATAATCAGTTGGACTTCAGGGAAACTAAAGAAGGCTCCCAGGAGATGTTACGAATTATTGTATCGTATATTGTATTGTATATTGTATGCTCATCTCTTTATCAAATCACATTTGAAAATCACCCGCAAACCTGATTAGCTGAGAGAAATGAAATAACTCTGCTTGCTCAGATATTGCAGTGTTTATACTGCAAACATCCCAGAAATACTTTTGATGTCTAGGACACTATGTATCTAATTATTTTTTAAAATAATAAAGGAATAAACTGTACCTGATGGAAGATTACCAATAGAATTTTACTATTGTTTTTAATAGATCTTTCTGCTATGAATGTAGCTATCAATAGCTATTAAAATTGAAATGATGAATGAAATGTTCAAGCTCAGAGGCAACATATCTCCAGATACTGGAAATAAATCCATGACATTTCCATCAGTTTTATCTTGATATTTTTTGTGACCTTCCAAGGACAGTTCCTATCTAGTACTCCAAGGCTAGTGTTGCGATAATTTCATGGAATTCCAAGGTCCTTTTTAGCTTAATAGTATTATTGGTCTATTGATCTATGTTTGAAACCAGCTAATCTTGTATGGCTGGAAGACATACAATGCAGGGCAGGAAGAGATGGAGAACAAAGGGAAATTCCATTATGTAAACAGAGATCTATTTGCATTAGACAAAATCACCATTGCTTCAGATATGCTACATCAACATATGACTAACATATTTGAAAGATAGTTTATCTCTCCCGGCCACCATCCTTTCTTCTTCCTCAGAAAACCATTACTTTTTCCCCCACTTCATTCATCTTTATAAACTATACAATTTGAGAGAGATTTTTCAAAACTGGAGGAAATTAAGAGCACAAACATAAAACAGCATTTATTTTTTTAAAAAATCTGTCACAGAAAAATCCAAACATTCCATAGTAAAGCTTCAGATAAATGACACTGCAGAATATAAAACAGTTCTTCCCTTTTTGCAGTGGAACAATACAATTTAGTCATATACGTTTTCTGCAGGCTCATTTTTGGATTAAAAAAATAGTTTTACTGAAACTTTATATATAACTAAGTCTCTGGTGACCTTGGATTATGTTTTTCATTTTGGGAGATATTCTCCATCCATCAGTGAACCATGGCTGCAAACTTGTAAAAAATTATTTCAGCAAAGCTTACCGTATATTGATTAAATGTGAACACATTTAACATTGATATTTAAAAGGAATAATAATTTAAGAGTTCAAAAGTATGATAACATATATGTAAACAACCTAAATATCCAATGCTGTTTGCTGTTTATAAACTGAAAATGACAGAGAATTGAAGAACAACATGTTCATTTTTGTTCTTCCCAAACATATCCTTGACTTTATCTGAGGCTAAAGGCCAAAAGAGTGATATCACAAACCAAAATTTGCTACTACTTTGCAACTATTCACTATGCTGGAAAAAAAAAGTACACCATGCTGTGAATTTAGTCAGGGAATACGTTAAGACATGTTTTTCCTTAAATATAAAAATTAACCCTTCTAAGAAAAAAAATCCAAGTTCGTCTCGGTCTCAGTACTTTTGACCTACAAAACTCTCAACCTGTCCACCCCATTCAAATCATTAACAGGAATACAACCCTGTGCAAAAATCACTAGTTCTCTCAAAACATTTATTTCCTGAACTAACAGCAAATAATCCTTGTTTATAAATGAGTTTTTCTAGAATAGTACATTCCAATGTTGCAAGCATCAGAAAACTAGAATATATAAAATGAAATGTTTTGTTTAATTTAAAATTATAGGTACTTTTATAATATTGAGAGTTCTAGGAAGAAACAGCTATAGATTTAGGTAACTATCATTCACTCACTAAGCACAATAATTTTTTAAAAAATATTCATTTTAAAAATGATTTGTTAATTCACTGTTTACATTTATCAACCAATACACAGCTGATCCAAGTTAGCATAAACTTAGATGGCTTTATACTGTTTATTCAACTGATTTATTCAACAAAACCTTGCTTGCAAAAAATCAACGGAGGGGAGGCATTTGAACTGACAGGCACCAAAAGGAATATTCAAATTGAGCTGTGCAAATTGCAAATTCTCCTTAGTTATCCAATAACCCTGATTCTAGTAGATGTATTTGGTAGGATTTAACTTGACCACAAAAGAAAGCACGTGTGCAAACACACACCGACACCCAAGGGATCCTTTCTAGGAGAGGGATCCTGACATATCTCTATATAAACTACTCCCTTCCCAGCATTTCCCTACTCTTGTTTGCTCGGCCTCACAATCCAAATAGAACGGATTTGTCAAGAGAAGGGCGTGGTTTAAGTTATTTATCTAATAATGACTCTTCCAAGCAACTTCTCCAGCTGTGCAAACACCTGGCTCCCTCATTCCCCTTCTGATGCTTTAGGATGACTTCACACTATTCTTCTTCTCTCTCTCTCTCTCTTTTAAATAAATTTAATGATCCCCGACACTTTTTTGGACTTTTCTCACCGTCTCAGGGTCGTTCTCAAACACTTCTCGGGCTTCTTCCCGGTTGCAGAGTTCCTCCACGCACTCTCTCTCCAGATGGCCTTGCTTGGTCTCCTCGAAGATCTGGTAGGCTCGTCGGTGCCTCTGGCGAAGGAACTGGGAAGCCTCTTCCCGACCTTTGTAGAACACCACGGCTGGAGGAGCCCCCAAAGAAATGGGGGAGGGAGGGGGAAGCCATTAATCCCGGGCTCTCTTGGAAGAACGACGCGGCCGCGCGCTTCCCCAGCAAAGTCGCCGGTTCCCTCCCACACTCTCCGGGCAAGCGCGCGGGGCTATTTCCCTTCGCAAAGAGTCCTCCGGGACCGTCACGAACTCCGCTCTACGTGACGTGCTCGGACGGCTCGCAAACCCTCCGGCTCTGGGTTCCATCTTCGGCTCCGCCGCTTCCCCCCGCACCATTTTCCGCGCCCGCCACGAGCGAAACCAAACAATGCCGCGGCGGTTTATTTCGCAAAACAAGGACATTCCCCGCGTCCCCCTCGCCCGGCCGCCGCCGAGAACAAAGCTGCGGAAGCCGAAGAGCAAGGGAGGCGAAGGTCGCCACCGACCCCTTTGCTTTGCCGGCAAAGAGAAAAGCCGAAAAGCTGCCGGGGGGGGGGGATGGTCTGGGAGCGGGGAGACCGAGAGCCTTTGGCCGAAAAGTAGCGCCACGAGGCAGGTGCCCCGGACTTGAAGCTGCCGGCTGGTCGCCCGTGGGAAAAAGAATTAGGACGCCCTGACCTTATGAGGCAAACGCCGGGGAGCGCCGAGATGGCTGTCGCCGGGCTCTTTCCCGGCCCCACAGAAACGCAAGCGCAGTATTATCCGCGTGGGCTTTGGGGTTTGTTCGTTTTTTTAAAAATGCGCGTCTCCCATCCATTCAGGGGAAGAGGGCGAACTCCTCCGCCACTACGAGGAAGGGCAGCGGAGAGGGGCTCCCTTCCTCGGGTGGGCGACAAGAAGGGGTAGAAGCGGCCCGGGGAAGGGGAAGCCCCACTACTCACTCTGCGAGGAGTCCGCAGCCAGCAGGACGAGCAAGAGTGCAGCAGCGGGAGCCGGCGGCGGCTGCATGATGCGGCGGCGGCTGAGCCTGGGGCTGCGCCCTCTCACTGGCCGAGAGGAGCGGGGCGGTCTGGTAGCGGAGGAGGGAGCGCCGCTCCTGTTGGAGGCAGCGCGGCTTCTGCCGAGCCCCGCGGGGGAGTCGCTTGTGCTGTTGAGCCAATCAAAGGGAGAAAGTTTGCAGGCTTTGGAGCTCCAGCGACACACCTAGTGCTTCCCGCGCCCTCAGCGCCCGAGAACTGGCTGGCTGCTTGAGCGCGGCGAGGATGGAGGTCAGAGGAAGAGGGAGGCAGGCCCCGAAGGGACGTTTTGAAGGAAGAACAGAGCGACCCGTCGATGGCCGTGCCCTCCGGGGCCGAAAGCCTCTGAAAGCAACCACGCACGGCTGCGCCTCTTGAATTCCTGCAAAGGGTCATTGGTCGTATGTAAAAGGTGTGCATGCAGACAGACGTGGCTTGCTGCTTCGACGTGTTTGACAGCTGTTACTTGCTGCCTGACAATCTTGCATGGAGGCAATTCCCTGCCTGCAGCAGATGCCCTCGATTGTAGGGGTTCTTTTGCCTGAAAATCCCAATGGTGAGCCAGCAGAGAAAACGGTGACACTTTGCATATAGTTCTGTTCAGAGCGAATAGGCATCTCCCCATTATAACCCCAGGGTCCCCATAAGACACCTACCACCACACCTGATGGCAAGAAGATGATGGAGGGCAGCTTTCCATCCATTATCTACTGTTACCCCCCAAAATTGGAACTGTCATTTCACTCAAGTCATTTCAGTTCACCCAATCGATCCCTGGCCTCTTATATATGGCGTTTTGAGATATTTCAGACATAATAGTGCTTCACAATAAAATCTCATCCATCAGCCCTATGGTTATGATTAAAGTGTTAAATAGGATGGGTTAGTGTTAGACTTGGGTTCAAGTCCACCATGAGAACTTGCTGAGGGGCTTTGGGACAATTGGTCTGTCAGCATAATTTACCATGTGCGGTTGTTGCAGGGGTGAACAGAAAAGACATCCCAAAATGATGTAAATCATTTTGAGCCCCTAGTGAAAATCAGGATGTTACAAATGTAACAGACAGTTAAGTCTATGAATATTACAGAGAGTTTTTCATAAACAATAAACAGAAATGTTTTATTTAGTTTCTCAGCAGCAAGCATTTCTTAATATTTTGAACATAATAAGGAGACTATGTTTGACATGCAGCTTTTATATTTGGTTTATTGAGCGAAGCTATTTTTCATAAATACCACTTCTCAAAAATGGCTTGGAACAAGATACTATCAATGGAATTTTACTGGCCTGTGGAATGTGACAATTCTTTTGGTAGAGTCCTCTGTAGTTACAGTAGTACCCACTTGCTTGTTATGCAAGGTTTGAGAAGAAAGAGATCTCTCTTTTAGTTAAATATGCCCTGTGGGCATATCTAGTTACTTACAATGGATGGATCTCAACTTGAAATGCATGCCAGTTTTGCAAAACAATGTATGGTAAATGGCAGACAACCAACACAAGCATTAAAAGGTGATAAGTTGTTCTACATGTTCTTTACAATCTTTAATCAACAATGTAGCCATTTTTTGTGAGGCAGCTCATCATTGTTTTAGTTTTTAGGATAGCAAACTAAGATTATAGTTGAGTGTTTGTATACTTACTTCGGTTCTGCTTTTACTTAACTGGACTTGCTTCAATAAAGGATTGACTTACATGTCCTTTTGGGGATTCTGCAAAAAATCTTCACTCAAGTTGAACAATTCACTTTAATAATCATTTGTACTTGGTCTAGTTTGTTTATTCTAAACTGGCTGAAAAGCAGTCCAATAAAAATAATCCTTTAAAAAGCAATTTAAAATGGTACTGTATATACTAACCACATATTGACTTATTTGAGAGTTCTCTACACAAATTTTAAAAAAGAAAATGCAATGCCAATTGCAACACATTTTGGGAAAGAATCAAACTTTGCTTTAGAAACATTCCAGTCTGGATCTTGTTGCTTTGGTTTTTTTAATTGCATTTCCTATCCAGGTGCCAGGAAATAGTGCATGGATCTCAAAGACGGGAAACACTGAATGGTTTTATTCCCAAACAGTGCACCTTAGTTAATTCTCAGTTGGATTTCCTTTAATTGGATGTCATACTTGACACATGAAAATAGCTTTTAAAATAAGCCAGAAAAAATTTATAGAACCATTTTAGGAGATTATAATTGCTGCATTAGAAGGATATTACTGAACAGGGAATTGTGAAAGGTTTATGAAAGCCCTACTAATCATTCATGTGTCATTATTTCATCTTTCTGGAATGAAATCTGAGATAATACAGGTAGTCCTCAACTTACGACCACAATTGAGCCCAAAATGTATTTTGCTAAGTGAGAAATTTGTTAAGTAAGATTTGCCCCATTTTATAACTTTTCTTGCCACATTTGTTAAGTGAATCATGGCAGTTGTTAAGTTAATTACATGGTTATTCTTTATCGACTGAACCAGTTGTCAAGCATCTGAATGTCAATCACATGACCATGGGGCTGCTGTGAGGGTCATAAGTGAGAAAAATGGTCATAAGTCACTTTTTTCAGTGCAGTTGTAACTTTGAATGGTCACTAAATGAACTGTTATAAATCAAGGATTATCTGTACAATATATCTTACTATGATTCTAAACAGAGCCACATAGGAGTAGCAAGGGGCAAAAACATTGCTACGTTTCAAAATGAAAAGATCAGTTAATTTCCCTAAAATATAGGTGTCAAACTTGCAGTGTCGTGTTGCCATCACGTGATGTATCATGACGTATTCACCCTTCATGAAGCTGGGGTGGGTGTGGCCTGCGTGTGACGCATTTGGGCCACAGGCTGCCAGTTTGACACCCCTGCCCTAGAACAAAAGGCAGATACACGATTCTCCCAGAACATTTTATCTTCGAAGTGAGATGGTATAGGATAGGTCAAGATAGTAGCCAGTCCAAAGTCAATACACTTCATATCAGAATGAGAATTTGAACCTGCATTTTATTGATTTTAATCCAGATTCTACTCATATAGAATCTGGATTATTAATCTACCACCATCTCCAAGAGAATTTCCAGTAATTGGGTGAGACAAATGTAAACAATCAAAATTCATCTCATTGTGAATTTTGTGGTACATACATTATTAACCTGTCTAGATCCTGGAAATGTAAGCTTTAAAGAAGAGGAAAATTTAGAATAAAAACTTCTTTTGTTTTTAGTAAAAGACAACATTAATCAACTTGAAGTATATCATGCCTTGTTGCTGTTTTTCCTCCTTATTTAACTTTGTGAGCTTCCCAAAAGCAGATTATGGCGCATTGTAAGAAATATATTTGTTATCTGTTAGAAGAGAGAATGGTACATGAAATTCATTCTTGTTGAAAATAACTTTTATAGGAAACATTGTTAAATCCTTGCACTAGATTTAAAAGGCAATTAATTGTGTTTTTCTGCAATACAGTAATAAAACCTGTGTTCTTATGACCCAGCTGAAGTAAGCCACATTTGTTCAATTTTCCTTACATGAACTTACTAGCACATGTTTCTTTTATAATTTTAAGTAATGTATTGAGCTAAAAACAGAAATAAATAGCATATTCTTCTGCAACAAAATATATATTTTCTGCAACAGATAAGATTATGTTTCAGGAAGCATGAGCAAAACCTCTGAAGTTGCAATCTAAATTTATATCCAGCATTGGTTATTATTGTGTAATCCCACTGAATTTAGACATTTATAAGACAGGGCTGCTTACAAACAGAATAATGAGTTATTGATATTTATTAGGGCATGCATGTTTGCAATAATTTAAAGGAAATGCTTTTTACATCGTATGAATCCACTACCTCTTGATTATTTACTAAAATAAACAGAAATCTTAAAAATATTGCAGCAGCTTTAAGAGTTATCTTAAAGAGCACTACTTTAATGATTAAGTTGATTAGAGAGTATCTTCTTTCTTCAAGGATATGAGAACACCTGAAAATATATGCGTGTGCTTTGAAGAATAGCATAAAGGTGCTGTATATGTACAATACTAAAGTGCTTACTCCAACTCATATCTTTAATAAATGCAGTTGAGTAGAGCTGAAATACCAGTATGAATGGTTGGAACATTATTCCTTATCACAGAAGTGGCAAGGAGTCTCCATAACTAATACATAATCACCCTGTAGGTAGATTGCATAATGGAGAAAGAACTCTTCTAACACAGTAGTAGTCTGCTTATTTTAAAACATTCATAAGAGTTATTATTATCTGCATTGTGAGCTTTGCTCTACCACTCCTGACCTGACCTATCTTCTAAGCATGCTCAACACACTTGAACCAAATGTGCTTTTCACAGCTGTTCTTAGTTCAGCAGATGCTAAATATGTCCAAAATGCAACAGTTCATAGATAAGGCAGGAAACATAGTGGGTAATCATTTCTTTGAACAAAAGATAGAATAACATTTAAGATGGATCGTTTCATGTGGCTGTCATGCAGAAAATAAATCTATTCCCTGGGAAGGCCAATCCATAACTGCCTTCAGATTGTTATGTGTCAGAATTGCTTTAAATTTGGCACCATGCAAAGGCTGGGAGTGTATTCAATACAGGTGCTGTTTTACTCCATCCCCTCAAATATAGGACTCAACATTATTTTTGCTAAGATTGATTTATACACCTCTTGCTTGAAAAATATAGTGGAAAACTAGCCATAAAATGGCCTTAGGACAGGGATGTCAAACTCACATTGTCATGTCATCCTGTAATGTATCACAACTTTTTTCCCCTGCACTAAACGGGGTGGGAATGATGCATCCGGCCTATGGGCCACAAGTTTGACACCCCTACCTTAGGAACATAAAGCTATGGGAGTAAGAAGCCTGTAGGCGTCAAACTATGGCTGAATTACATTTCTAATAGCTTGTAAAAAATGCAGAGTACAGTAGAACCTCTGGTCACGAACGCTTCTGACCACGACCAAATCGGGTTCCAACCAAAAAATTCACATTTTTTTCCCACAGCCGATTTCCCCTTCTGCGCCATTTTTTTGTAAGCACCAAATTTCCAAAATTAGGTTCAGGTGACGACCAAATCGGGTTACGACCAAAGTTATGGAATGAATTATGGTTGTGATCAGAGGTTCTACTGTACAGTAGTAATCAGTATCAGTTCAGTTCAGTATCACTGAACAGTAATAATTCTGTTTCAGGTGGCCAAAGTTTTGTCCTTGCATTATAGGTTTTGTTTTAATACAGCAAATTATATTATATTGCTCTTCCACTACATTTGTATTGGAATAGTAATTAGTAAAGAAGTAACTATTTGTCTAGGACCCAAATATAGCAGCTGTTAAATTCAGAATTAAACTGACTGTTTATTACTCCGTTTATCAATATAGAGAGGCTGTATATCTCTCCATTCACAAAAATATTAAGGAACACCTCAAACCTTGATCCAGTTTTACTTACTGTATGCTTCAACAAGAAATATTTTTTATCTTTCCTTGGCAAAAGTCCATTCTATTAGCTTTTAAAGAATCGCATTAAAGTTAAGATTATTGATGCTGTCCTTTGAGATTTCCAAATGCTCATCAAACAAATCAGAAATGTCTAACTACTACAACCAATGTTTGTTTTCTATACAGGATTACATTTGACTGCCAAACAATATGTTCATTACCATATAAAGGCACCAATCTTTCTATTTTTCTGAGATCTTTGAACTTTCCAAAAACTTTTGAAGTTTTCTCTCTGCTAAGAATATTATGTACAACATTTATATGTGTGTGCATATCTCAGTAGTCAATCCTGACTCATGCTGACTATATGAATATATCCCTGCAGTTTTCACAACATTGCCACTTTCTCAGTGGTGGAATTCAAATTTTTTTATTACTGGTTCTGTGGGCGTGGCATGGTGGGCGTGGCTTGGTGGGCATGGCAGGGGAAAGATAACACAAAATCTGCATTTCCACCCCACTCCAGAGGAAGGATACTGCAAAATCTCCATTCCCATTCCCACCCCAGCCAGCCACAGTTGGCATTTGCCGGTTCTCCGAACTACTCAAATTTTCCACTACCAGTTTTCCAGAACCTGTCAAATCTGCTGGATTTCAACCCCGCACTTTCTTCTTCCTAGGGCTGTGAAAGCGAGTGACCAGTTCAAAGCTTTTAACTTCTATGCCTAAGGCAGAATTAGAACTTTCTAGCCTGGTACCTTAACCACTGTGATATTTATTTATTCACCCAATTTATATTAGAATTATATATAAATTCCATTCTGGATAGTTAAACAGGCAATTCTGACAATGAAGTAGGCAAGTTATTTCTAGTCTGCATAACCTGAGATAAAGCAAGTTGAACGTATATAAGAGGCTTTCAGGGGCTCAGCTAAGAAATTCCTTCTTTAGTGTCTAGTTAGAACTGAAATAAAGAAGTAACAGCCAAGTATTTGGTGGGTAGGAATTTGCAGAGGATCGCACTATTTGATTCTACCGAAGTTTAAATTCTACTACGGTATAAAGCACTCAACTCTTTTTTTTTCAAGGTATCATTTCCTTCATATTGACAACTCTGTACAATTAATATTTGCTGCATTATTATTGAATTAATACAAGAACATCTTCTTTGATCCATATGCAATCATTGAGAGGTGCAGAAAGAATTGCCAAAACTAATAACTATTGTCTGATAAAATAATTATATAAATCCTTAAATGTACAGTATAACTCATCAAAAGGAAGGAAGGAAGGAATTATCCATGACTAAGCTTTAAAATCTTAGCCTTTACACGATAAATAAAAATCATATACCTCAACTTACTACCACAACTGAGATCAGAATTTCCTTCATAAATCATTGCAGTTGTAAAGCAAATTCTTCATGTGACTAGACCTTATTTTATGACCATTTTTTGTTAAGTAAACATGCAACTTATTTATTTTTTTAGATTTTTCGTAACCCATTTTTATTATTTTTATAAATAAATTCAAGGCAACGAACATACTTAATACTCCTTCTTCCTCCTATTTTCCCTATAACAACAACAACAACCCTATGAGGTATGTTGGGTTGAGAGAAAAAGTGATTGGTCCAAAGTCACCTAGCCAGCTTCCATGCCCAAATTGGAACTAGAACTCATAGTCTCCTGATTTTTAGCCTTAACCACTAGACCAAACTGGCTAGTTTAGTTCTTAAATGAATCACGCTTCTGGTTTTTGACTGATTTTGCCAGAAGCCAGCAAGATGCTGCAACTGTTGTAAATGTTAGCTGGTTGCCAGAAGCCCAAATTGTGATTATATCACCAGTGAATACATACAATGGTTGTAACTTTAGTGACTAGCTTTAAATAACTTTTTCCAAGATTGTCATAACTTCCTACTGTTGTTAAATAAACAATCATAAATAAAGGACTGTGTAATTCTTTTCATCATGATTAGGCCACTTGGAAATACTGTATATACAATATTATGATATAGTCAGCAAGTTATTCTCTTGCCCTATTGCAAATGTCTTCAATCAGTTGCATGTTGTACTTCAAAGTTGCTTTGTGATGATCTCTTCAATTTTAAAGAGTACCAACCCAAAGCATGACAGTAAGCTACTTGCTTATTGCAAAAACACCTTGAAAGGTGTGATTATGATTTATATGATACAGTCCTTTCCTCTACTTTCAATATTTACCTTTTCTTTTTTAAAAAAATGGTATAATCCAAAACACATTTATTAAAAAGCAATTCCTATAAAACAGAGTGGGATTCGTTTCTGAATAAATAAGCTTAAGACCAAACTATTTCAAGATAGTGAAAATATCTGGGTAGATTTTTAAGGTATTATTCCTACTAATTTGGATTTAACTTCTAATTCAAAACAATACACTTTATCTGATTTGCCAGCAAACATGAATGTACTGTGCTAGAATATAAGCTTATAAAACAAATATTTTAAAACAATGGATATGCTGATTAATGAGAACTGTAGTCCAGCAGTTTTGGAGGTTCAGGATTGTAGAAAGCTGCTTTAAACATGGAAACAGTTTTCTAAAATGGCGCAAAGTATTTTCTAATACGTTCTGTGCTTTCAGGGACTGTTAAATGTACAAGATATATTTTTAATCATTATTGTTCAATAGTCTGCTCTGTTTTTTGTAGTGCAATCTATTTCCTGAAATACCACTATATTTACAGCCATTGAAAACATTTTTATTTTATGTATTTATTTATTTTGCATTTTCCTTTTGATCAGCCAAAGAAAATATACTGATTGCTTCATGCTGTTTCCTGCTTGCTTTCTGTGCTTCAAGGTCTGCAGCAGTGAAAAGACTATCAGCCGTTCAGCTCCAAAACAGCTGGAAAGAAACAAAAACGGGAAATGATGCTATGTAGAAGTGTCCTAAATCTAGAAAGGATAGGTTTGTACAGCTTTGTAAAGAATATCTTAGAAACAGTTGCTTCTACTCCTATATTTCTAATATTCAAGTCCATACAAATGTTCTTGAAAGACATTCTATGTATTGTGTGGTGTTTTCAACTTCGGCAGTTTGTAGATGTGTGGACTTCAGCACCCAGATAAGCTATGGCTGAGGAATTCTGGGAGTTGAAGTCCACACATCTTCAAACTGCCAAGATTGAGAAACACTAAATTATTGGAACTGTTACAAAACCAACAAACAAAGGAGCAAGCCAAATCTTTCAACATCTTATTCATAACACATAAAGTAATAACACTGTTGTAAACTTTGGAAACTGCACAGCCATCTTACTATATCAAGTCCTGCTTCAGTTGAGTAACGGGGGATATAAGAATCCACAAAGTTATCAAAATAATAACTTGCGTGTCATAACATCATCAAACAAATGTTGTGCTTATATGTTTGTGTTATATGCACAAATGATCACTTTTTCCTTACATGCTTGTAAAATGCACAAATATAAGTGACATCAGTTACATATTAATAGCACGACATACATGCTGTTATACTGGTTAATTAGTAAGCAAGATCACATATAAATCATGCTAAACCATTATATTTATTTCATTTTTATTCCACTTTTATTTTGGTCAACTCAAGGTAACATACATCTTTAACCCTGTTCATAACTCTCCTACATGGTAGGTTGGATTGAGTTCCTGGCCCAAAATCACCCAACCAGCTTTCATACCTAAGGCAGGACTAGAATTCACAATCTGGGTAGTCAGCATTTCATTATACCCAAATTTGGCTATCTAATTTTAACCATGATTTGCTGTGTAAACAAGGTGGGTAGCATCACATTGAACCATAAACCATAATTTATAACTATAGTTTATGAACTATAATTCACCAAATCAAAACCATAAAAACTAAACTGTGCCTTAGTATATTATAATGGGGATATATACTTACATTCTAGTTAAAGCTAAGCCATATAAGCCATTAAAAAGAGCAATAAGCCACTAACTATGGTATATAAATCACAATGGCTAAGTAATGTCTATGTCTCATGAAACCAGATATTTCAGACATAACTCAGTTTATGTCTATGAAGTTAGTGGTTTCCTATATCTTCTTTTCTTACATCTTCTTGTCAGCTCTCTTGTCCCTCTGGTATGACGATGCATCATCATTCTATGCTGTAGGCCTTTTGTTCAATTTGTGTTGTGTGATCTCCATCGTGGTGTGAACTTATATGGTTTATAAGTTAGCATGTTGGGTAACTTATACCAGTTGTGGCTTGTTCAACAGATCTCATAAGAAAATCATGGCTTAGCAAATGTGCAAACCTAGTGTTCGCAGGCATATTAGATTTATATAACCCCAGGCATTCTGTACAAGCAATATTATCCTCACACAAGTCAACACTTGTGTGATTTGTATCAACAGACAAAAAAGTCTTGGGACACCGGTGAAAGAATTGAAAGGGTAACACTTAGTCCTCAGCTTACAACAACAATTAGGACTTGAATTTCTGTGGCTAAAAAATTCTGTTGCTAAATATTGCAGTCATTGCGTCATGGCCAATTTAAGACCTTTTATACTGTGGCCTTTAACTGTATTACCATGGTCATTAGGTGAATAATGTAGTTGTTAAACAAATCAATTTTTGCCATTGACTTTGGTTGTTAGAAGGTGGGAAGCAGGGGTGGGTTCTAAAATTTTTTACTACCGGTTCTGTGGGCGTGGCTCATTTTGTGGGCGTGGTTTGATGGTCATATGACAATTCTTTAGGAATTAGCAGAGGTACTGGTCTATCAGGCTTTTAACTGCTTGCAGAGCTGTACCGGTCTACTCATTTGTTTTGGAGGCACCAGTCTACCCATTTGTTTTTCAAGCGCACTGGTCTACCACCACACTGCCTTTTAACACTGATCAGCTGTAGGGTGGCCCTTTGAAGCCCCACAGCAAGAGTTTTTTTTTTCCTTCTAGCCGATCAGCTGGGACTCAGGAGGCAGCAAATAGATTGGGGGTGGAACCAAATAAAAGGTAAGAATAACGCGGGGCGGGGACAGGAGGCCCCAGCTCCCGAACAAAGAGAACCAGTTTGGTGACGTCATATCGTCACCGCTACTGGCTCGCCCAAACCGGGCCGAACAGGGAGGAACCCACCCCTGGTGGGAAGGTCACAAATGGCAATCATGTAACACTGGGACACCACAACTATCATAAATACATGCCAGTTGCAAAGCACCCAAATTTTGCTCATGTGTCTTCTGGGTACATTGTGATAGTCTTAAGAGTGGGAACCAGTTGCAAGTCTTTTTTTTTCAATGCTGTCATGATTCGAATGATCATTAAATGAGTGATCATAAGTCAAGGACTAACTGTATGTATTTAATTGGGGTGAAGTGGGGGATAAACAAAAGGGAGATTGCTTCCCAGCCCTTTCATAGTTGGGTCTATTCAGGTCATCTGCATGGCATCATATGTCTTAGTCTTGACATATTAGTCTACCTGACTGGTTTCAATATCTTCAAATAAGTAGCAAAGTAGTAAAAGAACCGTAGAAACAAACTTGGTTTACCATCATTTTTAGACCAGTTTGAGGCAATTCCTCGAGAATGCTATCACAACTCTGGTGCTTTGTAGCCACTTCTGAAGCTGACATTTGTCCGTTCCTTTCTAGAGCAATCATGTTACCTCTATCCATATACAGAAAAAAACTGTGTTTTGATTCCATGCATAGAATGATTTTTCTAACCTTTTTGGTGCATAGTGGAGTCACGTCTTACTAGTTAAGTTGATGTCTTTGAAGCCAGTGGTTATAGCACTGAAGCATGGAGTTTAGAAATTGTACAAAGCTGCTACTAAAGAACTTGGGCCAAGTGTCATGATGACACTTGGCCCAATTTTAAATCTCTCCTTAAATCAACTTGTGGCTCCATTCAGTCTTTCCATAAGAACTTGCTGTACAACGATGAATGTTTTGGCTTTTACTGTACAACATAGTACTTGAATATGCCTAAATCACTTTGAGACATTTGGCCTTTTTTGTTTACTGACTTTCAGAATTCTAGAAGATACCTGTGCCCAGAGTATTTTGCTTACTAACTGTACCCAATGTATAAGTCTTTCGGAATTCTTCCTTGCTTGAATAGGTAGTTAAAACCATTTCTCTACTGCTTCATCTTTTCTTTCTATGCCACTTCTGGAATTTACTAATCTAAGATGAGCTATGTGAAAGTGGGAATAAATCTGATGTTCTCCAGATGTTTTACTCTATACATTTCACAGTCCTTTATTGTTAACTTGGATGACTGTAGCTGGTGAGACATAAAGTATAAAACAGGGATCTCCAAACTTGGCAATTTTAAGACTTGTGGACTTAAAGCTCCTAGAATTCCCCAACCAGCTAAGGAATTCTGGGAGTTAAAGTCCACAAGTTAGTGTCTGTTTTCAGTTAGTGTCTGTTCACTGTTTTCAAATTAGAACTATTAAAATATTAGGCCAAGCACTTTTTTGTAATATAAACATTTTCTTCTGTCTGTGTCTGTGAAGATTAGATTAGTTTAAAAACTGATTGAGCCAAATATTTCCCATTTTATTGAAGTACTTTTATTTCAATACTACTTTTAACCATCTATCTGTATATTTGAATACGTGATTACGATTGAATACGATATAATAAATAGACAAATCCTAACAAAACATAGAATAATTTCTGAAAATTGAAGTGCCAACAAAATTTAAAGATTATGGATGAAAACATTACAAGGCATATAAGTTATTATATCAGGGATGTCAAACTGGTAGCCCGCAGGTTGGATGTGTCACGCACAGCAGTGGTGGGGTTCCACCCGGTTCCGTCCAGTTCTGCCGAGCCAGTAGCGGTGATGATATGATGTCACCAAACCGGTTCTGCCCCCCCTGCACCACCCACCCCCACATTATTCTTACCTTTTATTTGGCCCCACCCCCAATCTATTGCTGCCTCCTGAGTCCCAGCTGATGGCCTATAAGGAAAAAAACTGTTTAAACTCTTGCCGCGGGGCTTCAAAGGGCCGCCCTACAGCTGATCAGTGGTAAAAGGCAATTTGGTGGTAGACCAGTGCCTCCAAAAGCAAATTTGTAGACTGATGCCTGCAAAGATAAATGGGTAGACCAGTGCCTGCAAAAATAAATGGGTAGACCAGTGCCTGCAAAAACAAATGAGTAGACCGGTGCTAAATCCTAAAAAATTGTCACATGACCATCAAGCTACGCCCACAAAATAAGCTACGCCCACAGAACCGGTAGTAAAAAAGTTTAGAACCCACCCCTGATGCGCAGGCTATGCCCACCCCAGCTCTGTGAATAGGAAAAACATTGCAAAAGTCCCATGACAGTAATGTGATGCTGCAAGTCTGACACCCATGCATTATATGAAAGTAACTCAGGCTAACATCAACATTGCAAGAAAAGAGATCCAAATAAACCAGAGTTCCTTACTTTATGCCATACTCAAAATCTTCTGTTTGCAAATAATTCATTAGATAGAACCAAAATGTGAATCTGTTTAACTGGAATGAAAAAAGTGAGGAAAGAATACAGTTTTGAGCGACATTCCATTTATTTTTCTCCTCATCCAAGAGCTTCATTATCAGGAAAAACAGCATTGCTCAACATCCACATTATTTCAACAATGATTGTTCCCAGAGGAAATGCTTCCAGGCATTTAAATTACATCTGATGCATTACAATCAGATGCTATCAGTTCAGAAATAGGACCACAAATGCTTGCAAAACAAAAATCCAGCAGCTATAAAAAAAGGATTTACTGGAAATCTACTTACTATGCTACTCAGTCAAAAAATAACAATTTGTGTGAGAATTTCAATCTACTATATATATGTGAAATTTAAAGATACAAGTTTACTAATATTAGAGTTTGTCTTCTTCATTGAGAAACACACAGAGAACAGCAACTGATAGGATCATACTGATCTACTATCAACCCAAGACTATTATCTTTATTATGCAAGTTATCATAGTAGCCAAGTTGTCCCAAAGGGGTTTTTTCAAGAGGCAACTGGACTTTCTTATGGATGACTAAGAATATCCATAGACATAGTAGCCAAGTTGTTTTCCCCTCCATGTTTTCATATACCATACATAAACATAAAATAATTTTTGAACTTTTTTATTTAGGTAAATTCAGGAGTGTCCAAGTCATAAAAAATTTAATAGTGACTATGACCAAGCAATCAAACCCCATCCTTTGTAAAAGTTTTTTACAAAGAGAACATAGTCACCTGGTTGTAACCACCATCTTGTTTTTCATTTAATCCTCTCTGCAAACATCCCTGGATCAATTCTGACAATGATAATAATGTTGCTTTGTTAGCATTTTTCTTTTAGGCTTACTGGACAAAGAACCTGAAAAAATGGAACTTCGTTGTTGTATATGTTGACTGCAACAAAAATGCTTTATACACAACAATGGAAATATATTTTAATTCCCACAATGGATGATTGGTTGGAAAATCTGATGGATTTAGCAAAGATACCGTGTTTCCCCGAAAATATGACCTATCCCAAAAATAAGCCCTAGTTAAGCCCCACCCACTATCTGATCGTACGAGGTGCAAGTGTAAGAATCAAGCTAGAGTGGGGGTGGGGAGTACAACTTACCTTAGGACTTATCATGCCGCTGCCCGATTTCTTCTGCAGCCGTTCATGGCCAGATGCCACGTGGCACATTGCATGGGTGCCGCCACTTGTGGCAGGACGCTGCGTGGCTCATCATGCCAGTACTGCTGCTCATGGCAGAATGCTGCAAGTCTCATTACAACAGTGCTGCAGCTTGCAGCAGGACACTGTGAGGCTTGTCGCACCAGTGCCACCACTGTCACACGCAATGGCTCAATGAGCCATTCAGCTTCCTGCCATGAGCGGCAGCACTGACGCAACGAGCCCCACAATGTCCTGCCGCAAGTGATGCCATTGGTGTGGCGAGCCATGTGGCATCTGGCCGCAAGCTGCCGCGAACAGCCACAAAAATTGGGCAGCAGTGCAACAGGTGTTGGGGCATGGGAGGCATGGATGTGGTGGTACTAAGGTAAGCGGGTGTTTATTTTGGGGCTGAAAATAAAATAAAACTGGGTCTTATTTTGGGGGAAACATGGTAGCTAAATTGCTGCTTTAATAAAAGGAAATAACACGTCCAACTTTGTTTCCACTTGGAAACTGCTTTTAGATTTTGTGCTTGAGATGAAAAATATATATGAAATTTTGACTTTGGGTTTTGCTGATCAGATAGCTTTCTTGTTGTAGAGATGGCTAGTATATATTACTTTGTAAAAGTAAAACACTGATACTGTAATGTTATCTTATTCTACTGCACTAAAAAATTAGAAGTCAATTCTTTTCTTTCCTTTTTCTCCCTTTTCTTTCTCCTCTTCCGTTTTCCCTTCCCTTTTTGCCCTCTATTTTCATTTTCCTTTGTGTTTTATATCCGATAAACTTAATAAAAACTTGAAAAAAAATATTGCTTTATTTATAGTTTTGAAATTGGGTTCAAAAAATTCATTGTTTAATTTTTTCCAAAAGAATAATAAATAATCATTCTCCAAAAAGGAAATCATTTCCCCAATCTGCATTCAATTTCTTAGCTTATAAGAATATAAGCTTCTTATATATTATTCTCATACTGCTAGAATATATCCACACAGGTTTAATAGCATATAGAAATCAAGAAACTCCAACAGCTATTGCCCTTACGGAAAGCAAAGTGGTTTACAATTTATCATATTGTTTGAAGACAGAGGGAGAGGAAGAAGAGAAGAGAGGAGATTTTCAGATCTGGGCAAGAAATATTACTAATTCTTAACCATGCTTGAATTGAATTAGAACTAAGGAGAAATTTCCTGAGAGTTAGAACAATTAATCAGTGGAATGACTTGCTACCAGAAGTTGTGAGTGCTCCAACAATGGAGTTTTTTAAAAGAAGAGATTGGACAACCATTTGTCTGAAATGGTATAGTTTTTCCTGCTTGAGCAGGGCTTCCAATATTGTTCTGTTAATGAGAGTGCAATGGCCAATAAAAAAGTTTCCCTACATTTTGTGTGTGTGTGTGTGTGTGTGTGTGTGTGTGAGAGAGAGAGAGAGAGAGAGAGAGAGAGACCACATGTATAAATATATTAATGTTTTCTGAAATCTACTTGGAAACCTCATGAAAAAAACTCGTCAGCTGCCCAGGAGAAGGGAAAAAAAGATTACAAATTTTTTCTTTTGCTTCTTTCTATGCCAAGTTAATTCTAGAACTTGCAATGAATTCCAAACATATCCAAAGATAGTGTTGCTATAATTTGGCTTAATGGGAAAGCCAGCTGGAATATTTTTCTTTGGAGAAAATATCAAGCAGTTTCAGGAAAAGTTTAAAACTAAAAACACATCTCTGCTCCCTTTGTTTCTAATTAGGCATTCTAGACTGCCTAAAATTGGCTGTTAATAAAAATCCATTGTTGTGAATTATAACTTAATCAAAATATTACTCAGCAATGGATCTGGGGAATTTGAATCCACAAGCCAGGATTTATTTGCTGGATTATTCCCCCTTCTTTTTTATAGGAAGTTCATACCTAGTATTCATGCCATCCATTTTCCTCCACAAGAGCCCTGTGAGGGAGACTGGCCCAAGAAAGAATGATTGTTGTAATAACTATCCATAGAGATTCTGAATCATGCAGCTCATAGTTGTTCCAAAAGTGTTTTTTCAAAAGGCAACTGAATTTTCTTAGGTTTTTTTTTCTTTGAAGATGTTTCCCTTCTCATCCAAGAAGCTTCTTCAGCTGGCTCAATGATTGTTTTGTTCAAAAACTGAGGTTCTGGTCTCAACTTATGACCATAGTGGAAACCAGAATCTTAGTTATTGAACAAAAAGATCATAGACCGAGACAGCTGAAGAAGTTTCTTGGATGAGACGTGAAAGAGTTTTTAAAGGAAAAGCCAAGACAGTCCAGTTGAAAAAGAACCTTTGGAACAATGATTGTTGTAATGTTAACAAAATGCAAGAAATTTCTTAAGGTGCACTGAGCATTTCTCAATACTTCTCAATCCTTTATTGTCTAGCAAATCCTTTCCGAAAGACAGTGAAATTGCTAAGGCGGGGTAGTTGCACAAGGTTTCAGTGGATAAATTTTGACCTTAGCTAGGACTAAACTATTTTTGCTGAATCCAACAGAAGGTTTGGATTTATTTCAGTTTTGCATGGGTGGAGATAAAGAATTTCTGCAGCTACAATCAGGGATGCTTTCCAGATTGCTTTCTTGCCCAAAAATATTTTCTTTCGGTTGAGTCCAGTTCAAACTTTGAATGGTTAATCCTAATTCCTTAGAAGCTTCAAATCATCTATTCCCTATTCTTAAATATTTGTAACTTTATCTTTTTCAGCAATGTGGGTAAATCTGGCAGGAATCCCAGGACAAGACTCTGCTTTAAGGGCCCAAGAATAATGGTACACCAGCAGTGTGCAATCCACAAGAAGTCTGCTCAGAAAAAAGACCCATTCAATTCCTGTAAATTGGAATAAATGTGGTTATTAAGTACTAAGCCCGATTGGAAAATTGCTGGATAAGCCAACACTAATTGCTTGTACTACACAGCTTCACTGCTTTTAAACTGACAGCTAGAAAAAATTCAGCTGAATGTAACTAGTCTTACTTTCAGATTGTTATGCATTGGATGGTGCAGTTACTAATTAACCTTTTTAAAACTAATAAACCATTTTAAATTTAAAGCCAATTTCAATGTCATTCCCCAATGTAATCCCCCACTACCACAAGACAAGTGATACAGTTTGACATTGATGCAGCAATATCATGCCATGGAGTTTGCAACCTGTATAACTTCTTTGACTGCAATAAAAAGAAGAATAAATTCTCAGTTGCAACAGGTTATCATAGCTAATTTGGCCAGGGTTTTCAGTTCCTGAAATTAGCTTATAAAAGTGCAGTTAAATATCACCACATGTGGATTGCACACTGCTGGTGTACCATTATTCTTGGGCCCTTAAATGTTCTTTTATAGAAGAACATTTAATTGCTATTTTACACAATTTCCCCAGTTTATCTTGGATTGTAAAAACCTTACTGTTTTCTGTCCATAATGAACTGAATCTTAAGATTTTTTTCATTTTTTAAAAGACTCTTTTTTTATTATTATTTGATTTATATGCCACCCTTCTCTGAAGACTCAGGGCGGCTTACAATGCATTAAGCAATAGCCTTCATACTTTTGTATATTTTATACAAAGTCAGCTTATTTCCCCCACAAACTGGGTCCTCAATTTACCTACCTTAGAAAGGATGGAAGGCTGAGTCAACCTTGACCCTGGTGAGATTCGAACTGGTGTAATTGCAGACAGCTGGATGTTAATTACGGTGCTTTAGTCTGCAGAGCTAAACCAGGCTCTTTAACCAATATATGCATACTAGGCATACATTTACATGGTCATGAGATCAAAATTCAGACACTTGACAACTGACTCATATTTATGACGGTTGCGCTGTTCCAGGGTCATGTGATCATCTTTTCCAATATTGCTGATAAGCAAAGTCAATGGGGAAGCCAGATTCATTTAACAATCGTGTTACTAACTAAACAACTGCAGTGATTCACTTAACAGTTGTGGCAAAAAGGGTTGTAAAATGGGGCAGAATTCACTTAACAACTATCTTACTTAGCACAGAAATTTTGGCCTCAATTGTGGTCCTAAGTCAAGGACTACCTGAATTTTTGCTTTTGAAAACATTTAATTGGTTTTAAACCATCTGGACAATACTTTGCTGCCAACCCTAGTCCATTTAATGGAGCCATGCTTTTGTGAATGTAACTTGGAAGTGTGTTTAAACAGACTAAATGGGAGTTTATTTTAATCCATAGGTGTTGCTAATTTATTTCCTAGTTATACTATTTACATGATAGCTTCCCATACTATATAATACCTTGGATTGTTGATGATTAATAAATTGCTGGCTTCAGTGTAATTTCTTATTTAAATTGGTCAGTTGAATTTTGCTTACTTTGGATTCCCAATCCATTAGTTTCCATAATTTCAAAATCTTAGTAGGAAACTGCCAATGCTTGTATTTTCATGCTGATTTGAATATATTTCAGACTATTAAAATCTTTTACCCTCTAAAGCCAATTTCCATTTCTTTTTCCCTTGACCTTAAAAAACTCATCTACAGAAGTTTAACAGTATGGTTGGTTGTACCATGAATCAATTTTTCAAATATTCAGTTCTTTATCATATGAGGTCATTCTGGGGTCATTCCTGTCATACAGTTCCAGCAAGGATTTTTGAGTTTGCCTCATGATAATCCCTTGCAAACACCTCTTCTTAAGTGGTTTTAAATTACAAAATTAAATAGATTGCTTCGTGCTAAATAAAATTAAATGCTTAGATTGCTCCATTACCAAACTGGCTATTTTTATCTTCTCTTTGCCTACGGTTTGTATGTCTGTTTTTTAAAAAATAATAGTTACTTTTTAAAGTGATCAATATATTTTTTTATATTGGTCATTTTTTATATGTGATTTTATCCATTTGTTATGTGCTTCCCAGTGTTGCCTTTGCTGAGATGAGCAACTATGAAAATTTCATAAATAAATGAATGAATGAAGATCTGATGCAATGTGACAGCTTTTCCAAATAATTTACATTATTAATGACTCTGTCTTTTGCTTCTGATGCCCAGGATCACAACACTGTCTAAATGTGAGACATATGGACAACTGTACAGCATCTGATGAAGTACACATGGATGAATAGCCTAACCACACAATCTGGAATTTGGCATTCAGGTCTGAGAAGTGTGAGATACCCCCAAAAAGAGAAATGCAGGGTTCCATTGGGATACTATACAATATAGCTAAAATGAAAAGAATTCAGGCTGCTCTCTCCCTCCAGCTGTCGGTCAATATATGAACAATGTTGTCCATTAAAAGACAGTCTGTACATATATACCCATTTCCATATTCTCTTTCAGGGTAAGCAGTGCCAAGCAGATCTCAGAAAAGGAGTAAGAACTAGTAAGCCAATGAAATTAAAGCATGAGAAATGAGAAAAGAAATATGAATATAAATCTAGTTTATACCAATGGCTTTGAGACTTCTTTCCATACCCCTCTATTCATGCAAATCATTCTTACTTCAACCATGACTACATATTGTTGCATTGCTTTTAATTCTTTAAACTTCTCACCGCTTTTGAGGATCTTATCAGCTCTACTCAACTATGAGTTTCTTTATCTCCTTTTGTTGTGACCAAGGCCTAAGTAGTGATTACCAAACACAATTCAGTCCTCAACAAACTTATTTTATTAAAACAGCTGAGAATTAATTCATTCTCATCTTAGTCCAAAACAAAATTCTTAATAACCAGTCCGTAGGCTTTATCACCAACCTTTGATGTTTTTGGCAACCTTCCAAAGGCTTTTCTTGGCAAAACCTCCACAAAGTTCAAGAAACGCTGACAAGAAGCACAGGAATCAACATTGTTTTTCTACAAAGAACCCATCAGCTTGTTGCTGCTCTTTTAAGCCTTACGGGAGTGGCCAATCATCTTCTGGCCTTACTCCTGAGTTGTCCTTTTTTTCTTCAGCTGCTCTTGCCTTCTAGCAGCTCTTAGCATGCGTGCACGAGGAACAGGCTCCTCCTGTTCCTCTGCCTCTCTGCAGTCCGCCTCTGGAGCAGTGGTGGGTTCCTCCTGGTTCAGCCAGGTTCTCCCGAGCCAGTGGTGGTGACGATATGATGTCACTGAACTGTTTCTGCTCCCCATGCCCCCCCACCCCCATTATTCTTACCTTTTATTTGGCCCCACCCCCAATCTATTGCTGCCTTTTGAGTCCCAGCTATGGCTAGAGGGAAAAAACCTATTTAAACTCTTGCCGCGGGGCTTCAAAGGGCCGCCCTACAGCTGATCAGTGTTAAAAGAAAACAAATGAGTATACCAGTGCCTGCAAAAATATATGAGTAGATCAGTGCCTGCAAAAATACATGAGTAGATCAGTGCCTGCAAAAATAAATGGGTAGACCAGTGCCTGCAAAAAATAAATGGGTAGATTGGTACAGCTCTGCAAGCAGTTAAAAGCCTGGTAGACCGGTACATCTGCTAAATCCTAAATAATTGTTACATGACCATCAAGCCACGCCCACAAAATAAGCCACGCCCTCAGAACCAGTAGTAAAAATTTTTAGAACCCACCCCTGCTCTGGAGGCTCCGTAGTCCATGCATCGTGCCCAGATGGCCCTGGCCCCATCTCTGTCTCAGATGCAGAGCCCTCGTCCGGGCCTTCCCCTGACTCCAAGACTGGCCCATTGTTCTCCCCAGCCTCCTCACTGTCTGACTCCACTGCCAGGTCTGCAGGCTGCTGATGGAACACAACACCTTTCTTCTCAATCTATGCACTTTTTCATTTTCTAATTTGCTTTCCATTCAGGATCTGTATACTGCACAAGTCAAAAAGGACTGTGAAAATACCTACAGACCCCTCACATCCTGGACGTAAATTGTTTCAACTTCTACCCTCAAAACAACACTATAGCGCACTGCACACCAGAACAACTAGATACAAAGACAATTTTTCCCCACATGCCATCACTCTGCTAAACAACTAATTCCCACAACACTATTCATAGGCAAAAATTCCCTGCAGCAAGGTCTGAACAAAGACAGAATGGGATTAGCCCGCACTCAAGATATCAATTTGTTAATTTGTCTGTTTAGCTCTGCATTTTGAAGCCCAAATATGCCCACCCACTTTCTGGAGAGCTTAAATGACCTCTCTGCTAAAGGGTTTCACTCTGTGAGCAAGAGTTGGCTTTATTTTAACTATTTTAATTCCACAATGTGCTCTGGCACCTGCCTGATTTGTAACTCTGGGTTGCAGATATTGCTGAGGAAAAGGAAGGTATTCAGACAGAATGGTTTAGCTTTCCCTGACAGCTATGACTCATTGATCTTCAGTGTGTATTCCTCCATTGTTAAACTAATGATTGGTATTTAGGGCAGCTTTTTGCAAGCAAAGAATCTTTTTGTATTTTTGTACAGGTAATCCTTGATTTAATAGAGTTCATTTAGTGACCATTCAAAGTTACAATGGCACTGAAAAAAGTGACTTATGACTGTTTTTCACACTTATGACCATTGCAGCATCCCCATGGTCACGAGAGGCAGGGCGAGGCTAAGCGCCCCTCGACGTGAATGACATCAAGTTGGCCACGCCCACTCAGTCACATGACAACCCAGCCATGCCTACCCAGCCAGTCATTAGGGCAGAGAACCGGTTGTTAAATTATTTGAAGCCCACCATTTATTTATATTGTTTTATTTGTTTCCTAGTATGATTTGATTGCTTATTAGTAACCTATGACTATCACTAAGTGTTATATCTTATTATTCTTGATGAATGTATTTTTTTTAATGTACACTGAGAGCATATGCACCAAAGACAAATTCCTTGTGTGCCAATCACACTTGGCCAATAAAGAATTTTATTCTATTCTGTTAAAGGAAAGAAAAGTCTTAGTTCTGAACTATTATGCCTAACACAATGATATTACATCTAAAGGACCCGTCCAGTGGTGAGATTCAAGTAATTTAACAACCGGATCTCTGCCCTAATAATTTCTTCCAACAACTAGTTCACCAAACTGCTCAGAAAGTTAACAACCGGTTCTCCCGAAGTGGTGCGAACTGGCTGAATCCCATCCTAAAGATGAAGTACCAACTCTCGCTCTTAAACTTGCAGAGAGAGGGGAGCACAGCCATTATTATTGCAATGGCAGTCTTTAGATTGATCTTTTTCTTACCTAAATAGCATCTTTCTTGTCTTATCCACAATTTTTCAGGTAGTGAGACCCAACACTCTGGTATCTACTGGAAGGAAGATTTTCCGTGTTCAGACTGGTCAATTCAAACAGGTTTCCACATCTAGCTGAGTTGTCATTTTTAGGCTATTATCTTAGGTTGGGCTGATGAGAAGTTTTGTTAGATTTACCTTTTGTTACGTTTACAGAAAAATCTAGAAGATGTCTAAATTTTAGTCAATTGTAACTGTCATAAAGTTGTGATTTAACTACAGGAGCACCCAATGCTTGATCTATCTCTGCACAAATTGTTATAATTTATTCTACTAATTCTTTTGTCTTTTTCCTGTTTTTACTAATTGTGTTGTATTTTTAAATCTCATCCTTGACTAAAATAAAAGAAGATAGACTTTTTGAGAAATTCATCAACTCCATTCAATCACAAGTTTCTTGATTTTCCCCTTCTTAATCTATTTGGTCTTCCTTCACATGTTTGTTTTTCATTTAGCAGGAATTTGATGCTACTTTTTCAGGTGGTTTAAGAAAAACTAACTGGCATTTGTGTCATGGCACTGCATAAAGATGTAGCTGATGTGTTCTGAAGGACATGTAGAACACTAGAAATCTTCAGGTTTCTACCTGCTATTGGACAAAAACCCTTGTTATCCCAGCAATTCAGTTCAGTTCAATCCAATCAGGGTTAATAATTATCAAGAATTGGAGAAAGGTGTGTGACTAATGGATATAAATATCATGAAAGATTCCTTAAAACTGTTAATATTCAGATTCTATGAAAATTTGACTTTGAAAGATTCTGTAAAACATAGAGCTTGTAAGGTAACTAGTATACTCTTTCTAATTCCTACCATCCCACATTTATCAGCCCTTTAAACATTGTTTTCATATAAAAAGGTGCAATTAGGTCATAAAAAGCTTTATTTCAGGTTGGTATTATTTAACTCTATCTAATAATTAGTTTCCACTTATAAATTTGCCACCTATTTCAGTTGCAAGCAAAACATCATATAATTATATACCTTCCAGAATAAAAATTGTGTCAGGAAAGGCTGGCTTGATTCCAACTGCTTTTGAATGTATATTTAAAAAGTATTATTTGGATAATTAAACAAATCAGGCGAAAAGCATTAGAGCAAAAAATTCTCATCATATTTTAGAAACATTAAATTTGTTGACTTGCCATGATTAAAACCACTTTGGTGCCCAATAACTGACAAATTGTATGATATGTTAATTTATCTCTATGTTTTTTTGTTACAAATCTTACTTCTGGGACTTAAATGAACCTCTATATAGTAAAAAATGTGCCAGAATAGACAAAAAATTGAGAAAACATATCTGATAATATTATGCATCTGTGTGAAAGAAGCAGAGACAGATGGATAGATAGATGCTTTTATTCCAGAAGAGTGTGTGCTCTCTCTCTGTCTCTCTGTCCCTGTCTCTCTCTGTGTCTCTGTCTCTGTCTCTGTCTCTCTGTCTCTCTCTCTCTCTCTCTCTCTCTTTCTCTCTCTCTCTCTCTCTCACACACACACAAATGATACTTCAAGAATGGCCGTCCAGTATCTTACGGAAGCAAGGCATGCTATAAACACCTTCTTTTAAGCAGTTATTGATAGTCAGATTAAATAGAAATAAACAGAGAAAGTGACTTGCCTAAGCTTATACATCAGACTCAGATATCTGCAGTTTTTCTCCCTTCTCTCTTTAGTGGAATGAATGTGCAGGCACTTCTTTCTGAGGAACATTATTGTGGACTGTTTAAGATTCATTGCATTTGGGAGGGGTTGGCAACATTTGAAGAAAGAATACCACAATTTGGCCTCATGTTCTTCCAGAGGATCGCAGGAGCTGTCTCAAGATATTATGAGGATAGTATGGGGATAAATTTTCAGCCCATTTTGGAGAAGAAGGATGGGAAAGAGTCTTTGGAAAGTAAACTGCTCCCATGATTCCATCCCTACATCTCCAAATACCCCACCAAGCTTAAAATTGTGCCACTAAAATCAAACTGTTTTGCTTCAGAATTCTTGCTGCACATCAATGTGTGCTGGATGTGGGCAGAGCATTTGTGAGATACAAGTTGCCTCTGCCTACAGAAAGGGAGGAGAAGATATGATCAGATTGGGGAATCTGTGGTCTTTCAGATGTTATTATAATTCCCAGGTTAATAAAGATGGATTCAGAGATAGAACATGAAAGGACATCATGGGTTAGATCTGGAATGAACCTTACGGAACACTATGCAAATTGATTGGGTGTCAATAGGGATAGCCAGGATGAGAGCCACACAGCCACACAGTTGAAGTTCAAATCATTTATTATTTACAAATATTATATATTTGATATTTTTAAAAAAGGTAAGGCTTTGATCATATGGCAGTGGCTGCCATCTTGACACTTTTAATGTCTTCCCTGGTAGATATCCCTGAAAGTTAAAGAGTTCCAAATACAGGCAACCATTATATAAAAAAAATAATTTTCACATGTTAAAAACATCTTTCACCAGGTCACTCGTATCATATTAGTTACAAAGATTAGAAAGGACACCATTGATGATGTATGTATAACCTTAGTATTATATGTAAATCACAAATATATGCAAGCCCCAAATTCAAAAGCAAGAGTAAATTACTATTTTCCTCTATTTGTGCTGATAAGTGAACTATATTTTCATTGTGTAGAGAGCAAATGCAAGTTTAAATCAGCTTGTGAAAGCTGAAGCCAAAAAAATACTCCTGTTAATAGATTTCATCAATTATCAGATTACCAGAAAATTGTTTGGAACTCTTGAGTTTTCAAAAAATATCTATGCATTTTTCTCTTCAGCCCTGACAAAAATGTAAAGTAAGTCACAGATATTAAAGATATTTTTGGTTTGTTACCCAGCTTGAGGTCAATCCTACTCAAATCTTAATATAACAATAGCATACTTGCATCATCTGTGCCAGTCCCTGTCAGGCAAAATGTAGAACCAAAGCCAATTTACAATTGTTAACTCCATTGTTTTTGATTAATTATGTACCCTCTAGTCCAGTGATGGCTAACCTTTTTGTTGTTGCATGCTAAAAGTGTGCCTGTGTGCAAGTGCTAGTGCGCGCTCGCACCCGCTTCCATAATACAATGTGCGCCCAACTCCCCTGTGTGCCTGACCCCCCCCGTGCATGACCCCTGCCACTCCCATGCATGTGCAATCCTCCTGTGCTCCCCTGCCCATGCACAAGCACGCAGGGCCCTGTGCATGTGTGCATGACCCCCACCCCCATACATGCGCCATAGAGACCCAAAAATCAGATGGCTGGCAGGAAGCATATGTGCATGTGCGGTGAAGCTGAGCTGCGGCAATGGCTCACATCCCCACAAAAAGGGCTCTGCGTGTCACCTATGGCACAAGTGCCATAGATTCTCCATCACAGCTCTAGTTAGTGTTGAGCATTAGCAATCACATCATAGACAGATTAGCTTCAGGAATTTTACAATTGGTTACAAGTTTACACTTGGGTTGTCAAGTCTTCCAACTGTCTCCAACTGACAGCTGTATAATTCAGCCCATACACTTGTTAGGCTTGACTTCTTCTCTTTCCTCAACCCTTCCCAGCATTATTTATTTATTATTTATTCAATTTCTATAGCTGCCCATCTGAGTTAATTGGTCTGGGTGGCTTACAATTCTATAGGCCTGGGGTCTCCAACCCCCAGTCCATGCCAGCACTGGTCCATGGTGTGCCAGAAACCGGGCCGCACAAACAAGTGAAGCCCCATCCATGGGATTCAGGCAGTACACGAAACCACGTCCCCTCCAGTCCACGGAAAAAATTCTCTCTATGGAACCAGTCCCTGATGCCCAAAAGTTTGTGGGCTGCTGCTATAGACTTCTTCAGAGAGCTTTTTTTTTTTTTTTTGTATAATATATCCTACTACCATTAGCAAACAGGGATTATCTCCACCCCCAATTTTATTTTTCACCAGAAGATGTCTCTGTTGTTTCATTTATGGCCTTGTCAGAAGGATTAACAGCAAGCTTTCCCATGAATTATAAAATGATTATAATACATAGAAGCTTGGATAAGTAGTCAATTATCCTGCTCCTCTGCTCTTATAATGTCAGCAACAAAAAATTACTTTTCTGTCAGGAGAAGAAAAACCAGCATTAACAGTAATTGCGCTGTCATTGAAATGAGGTTGTGAGATGCACAATGTGTATGATATTATAATAGTTTTAACATCCTGCCATTCTTTTCTAAACATCCTTTTAATCGTATAGTAAAAATGAAACATTTGAGGTTGCTGAAACTTGATTTACCTCATGTCCTTCCAAACTTCACCAAATTTGTTGATGATCTATTTAAATCTGCCCAAAATATGGCACTTTAACAATCAGCATATAGACACATTGGAAGGCAAGCCATACATTTTCTTTTCCTTTCAGATATTTGACCATTATTTAAACCTTCAAGATTATTCCCAGGCACATGCTTTGCTAACAAGCATTTAAAACAAAAAACTGCCAGTACCTAAGCACAAACTCTGTCAGTGGCACAGCTGACAACATCCATTATGCGCCAGCCAAGGTTGAAATAGGAATAGAGTGAAAACCTCTCTTTTATCTCCCACCTGTCTCTCAGCCTTTTTCCAAGAATCACAAGGTGGATCAAATGGATTTGTCCAAACTCATTTTCACATTTGCCTTGAAAAGGGGGGTAGGTGGCTATTTTTAAGGCAATGCAGTTACTTTTTTGACTGGGAAGAAATGTAAATCAGTATCTAATTTTCAGCTCTTAGTTCGCTTGCAAGTACAAAGCTCAGATTTGAATCTTGCATTTGTCTCATCTTTTATTCATTTTAGTCAATAAACTCTGCTGCTTTTTTGTGGGGAGGACACTGAAATTAATTGAATTAACAATTTGGTAGATGAGCCCTCACTGGAAAAAATCATGATTTTCTACAATCATAATTCTGAAAAGTATATTTAATGAGTTCTCTAGAATACAGTCTAATACAGTATCATTATAAAGCATAGACAATGGAGTAATCATACAATGAGGCCTGCTGTCTTAGCCTCTACATGCAAATGGAAATTTTCTATCATATCTGTAACTATTACGATACTGTTGCCAAATGAAAGGACAAAGGCATATGAGCAAATAAATAACAAAGATTTTAATATTTTTACTGGAGAGGATCTAGAATTATCTTAGAAGTGTCTTTGAGGCGTCCAAAAAACTAAAATTTTGACCGTGCAACAGAAGCCCCACCACCTTTTCATGTCCACTGCATGCCTAATGAGCATAAAAAGAGTTAGGGCTCTGACCAGGAGTTGGTTCTACTTACCTTTACTACCGGTTCGCAACGGGATCACGCTTCTGTACATGCACAGATCACTTCTGATGAAGAGCCTCCCACTGGTTTTACTACCAGTTCTATAGAACCGGTCTGAACCGGGGGCAACCCGCCACTGGATCTGACTGTTCAGTCACCTCTGCCATCTTGCTCCTTAGACCCGCCCATGCAGAAACCTTGAATCCAAATTTACTTCTTTAGGTTTGGTACATTTCTGCTCCATGTTATCCATATCATCACATTTGCAGATGACACCAAGCTAAGGGGGGATGGCTAACACTTGGAAGATAAACTCAAGATTCAGAAAATCCTAACGGATTTGAACACGGGTTTATCCAACAAAATGCAATTCGTTGGTGAGAAAAATAAGGTCCTACACTTAGTCAAGAAAAACCAAACACACAAGTATAGACTAGGTAGTGCCTTGCTCAATAGTCCTAACTGGGAGAGGGATCTAGGTGTCCTAGTGGACCACCACTTAACTATGAGCCAGCAGTATGCTGCTGTTGCCAAAACAACAAACACAGTTCTAGCTGCACCAACAAAGGGATAGTATCAAGATAATGAGAACTGATAATGCCACTTTATAATGTACTCATGAGACCACACCTGAATACTGAACTGAATACTGCGTCCAGTTCTGTTCACATACAAAAAAGATGCTGAGACCTTAGAAAGAGTGCAGAGAAGAGCGACAAAGTGATAAGAGGTCTAGAGGATAAACCTTAGGATGAACAGTTGAAGAAGCTAGGTATGTCTAGTCTAATGAAGAGGAGGACTAGGGATGACATGATAGCAGTCTTCCAGTGCTTGAGGTGCTCTCACAGAGAAGAGGCAGTTGACCTATTTTCCAAACCACTTTAGGGGGGGACAAGAAGTAATCACTGGAAGATTATTAAAGAGAGATCCAACCTAAGACCAAGGAGAAATTTACAACAGTGAGAACAATTAATCAGCGGAACAACTTGCCTCCAGAAATTGTGGGTGTTCCATCACTGGATGTTTTCAAGAAGAGATTGGACAGCCATTTGCATGGAATAATATAAAGTCTCCTATTCAAGCAGAGAGTTGGTCTAGAAGACCTCCAAGATCCCTTCCAATTCTGTTATTCTATGCTGAAATTGTCTCTCTAGCTTGAAAAGAGATTGTTTTAATGGTGAGAAACATGTAACAACCACCTTTAGAGTCCAGCTGTGAACACTATTTCCCATAGCTACTGTTATTTATATATCTGCATCCAGAATATATATGCAAGAAAAACAAAGAGGAAAGCATTCCTTGCTTTCTGCTTTCCTTGCAGAAAGTGGGACAATTGTAGCATATTTTACCTTAGGAACAAGAATTTTGGATCACATTTTCCACAATCTGTATTCAAAGATGTGCCTTTGGCAATAAATAATCCAATAAAGGCTTGCCTTCAGTAAAAAAAAAATCAGTTTAAAAAAAAACTTTGGGGTAAACAATCTTAAAATCAAGGGTGGTATTCATTTATTTTTATTATTTATTTACGAGACCGCCTACTACCATCAATAGCCTCCCACCGGCCGGTACGCTCCCATAGAGAGAGGCTCCTCCGGGTGCCGTCAGCCAAACAATGTCAGCTGGTGGCCCCTAGGGGGAGAGCCTTCTCTGTGGGGGGCACCGACTATCTGTAATGAGCACCCCCTGGAGATACAGAGGATCCTGGATCTGCATACCTTCCGCCGCCCTCTCAAGACCTTTTTATTCCACCAGGTGGGCCTGGCCTAATCATCTCCCTTTTAATTATGCAAATTTTAATTGGTTTTTAAATGATTAGGGTGTTTTAATTTGTCTGGGCCAAATTGTTTAATTTGATTTTATTCTGTTTTTAAATTTTGTTATTTATGTATTTTTACTATTTGGCTGTTCACCGCTCTGAGTCCTTCGGGAGTAGGGCGGTATACAAATCAAATAAAGATAAAGATGAAGATAGAGATTTACCTTTGCTACCAGTTCACAGTTGTGAGTGCGCGCATGTGCAGAGCATCAGAAATGGGACGTAATGACGTCCGAGCAGGTGGGCGGAGCCCCCTGCAGCTGCTACTACCGGTTCGCCTGAACTGGATAGAACTGACTGAATACCGCCAGTTTAAAATATGATCCTATAAGGGTAGTCCTTGAATTATAATAGTTCATTTAGTGACTGTTCAAAGTTACAACAGTACTGAAAAAAGTGACTTATGATGATTTTTCATACTTAGGACTGTTGCAGCATCCCTATGGTCAACATGATCAGAATTTGGATACTTCACAACTGGTTTCTATTTATTACGGTTGCAGTGTCCCAGGGTCATGTGATCACTTTATGTGACCTTTCAGCAAGCAAAGTCAATGGTGAAGCCAGATTTACATAACAACCATGTTACTAACTTAACAACTTAAGTGATTCATTTAAAAACTATGGCAAGAAAGTTCATAAAATGGGGCAAAACTCACTTAACCAATGTCTCACTCAGCAACATAAATATTGGGCTGAATTGTGATCATAGGTCAATATGTAGGTTCATTTTTTTCTCTTCCTAGTTACCTACTTTTGTTTCAATGCAGTATTTATTTGTTTTTATTTATGTGTTAAATTTATTTGCCATCCGCCTATCTTGCCATAGGGCTATTCTGGGTGTGTGTTTGTTTTTTTAAATAAAAGTTTTTTTTTTTAAAGATTTTTTACACTAATCCAAATCAATCCAGACTATTAAAAAAATATGCAATAT
The DNA here is from genome assembly GCA_030761175.1 of Masticophis lateralis. Classification (NCBI taxonomy): domain Eukaryota; kingdom Metazoa; phylum Chordata; class Lepidosauria; order Squamata; family Colubridae; genus Masticophis; species Masticophis lateralis. Next base: position 97,194,424 of record JAUDYJ010000004.1, on the reverse strand, counting down.
CTTTCAAACAGAGAAATGACCAAATATCACCTTGCTTGGGAGAAGAGATATAGTTCAGTCCTGGAATCTCCTTTTTAGGTGAGCACCAGGCTTTGTGTCTGCTTGGACCAACATGCTTTTCCATTTCACTGTTTGGTGGCTCAGTGGTTAAGAGCTGAGCTTGTTGATCGATAATTTTGCAGTTCAGCGGTTCGAATCCCTAGTGCCGTGAAACAGGGTGAGCTCCTGTTACTTGCCCCAGCTTCTGCCAACTTAGCAGTTTGAAAGCACGTAAAAATGCAAGTAGAAAAATAGGGACCACCTTTGGTGGGAAGGTAACAATGTTCCGTGCGCCTCTGGCATTGAGTTATGCCGGCCACATGACCACAGAGATGTCTTCGGACAACGCTGGCTCTTTGGCTTTGAAACAGAGATGAGCTAGAGAGCTAGAGTTGGAACGACAAGCACATATGTGCGAGGGGAACCTTTACCTTTACCTTAATAAGCCTGATTCAACCTAGTGGGAACAAGCAAACTCACATGCTTCCACATTACACACCTAGTGTACATGTGTACAAAATCAATCTTCACAGCTGCTACCTTGGCTTGCAGCTTTATTAAAAATGCAGCACTTTTTGGCATTTTCCCCATTTTCATATTGCCTTTGATTTTTGGGAATCCATGGATTTGCTCACCACACAGCAACTTAGCCCCCTCAATAAAGTGGAGAAACCATCAGCCTAGCTCTGGTTTTTGAGTTTATTCAATGTTCATTCTTCAGCGACAGCTTCGTATCCATTTTTCCTTTCCATATCAGTCCTTTTATTCTAAAAAGATGGATCATTCTGTTGGGGTAGAGATGCGTGGAATAATCAGCACAGCAGATGATGTACATCATCACAGCATGCAGGAAACAAAAACAAAAAAATAGTCAGGCTTCAATTACATAGTCATAGAGACCATCTTGATTTTTAGACCCACCTCATCACAGATGCCCTACTTGCTTTGACTTTGCCTTGTCTTTTCCCAACATAGTCCCATAGATGCATGAACTGACATTTGAAGCAAGCCCAATACAGCTAGTTGTCGACTTAACAACAGTTCGTTTAGTGACCATTCGACAGCACTCAAAAAAGCGGCTTATGACAATTTTTCACACAACTGTTGCAGCATCTCTATGATCATGTGATCAAAATTCAGGCACTTGGCAACTGACTCATATTTATGGCAGTCTCTTGGGGTGTTATGATCACCTTTTGAGAACTTCTGACAAGCAAAATCAATGGGGAAGCCAGTTTCACTTAACAACTGTGGTAAGAAAAGTTGCAAAATGGGGCAAAACTCTCTTAATACTTCTGCCTCACTTAGCAACAGAAAATTTGGCCTCAATTGTGGACGTCAGTTGAGGACTACCTGTAATGGGCAAATATATTTGGTGGTGTTCTGACCTAGGCTTCCTTAGACAGCACACAGCACAAACTTAGTCCCGGCAAACCTCTTTAATTCAGAGGGCTGTGAATTATTGTCATTCCCAGTCGAAAGGCTTATCGGTCTTGCAGGGGAGTGTTTGCAAACACTCACCTTATCTCCCTTGGAATGCCGCCAGAGAACTAATTGCCACATGCAGGGCAAGGCCAAACTTAGCACAGAGTCAAACAGATTTTTTCTACAGCTTTTACCAACCAGATGAACTAATTGTTTCCTGTAAAAGCTCACCTCCCATTCGCTTCTCTTTTATGTTTTATGGGAGGGGCCAATCATCTCCAAGCCTTACTCCCAAGTCGACCCTGTTTTCTTAATTGTTCCTTTCTCTTGGCAGCTCTGCGCATGAGCACACTGGGAACAGGCTCATGCTGTTCTTCTGCCTCACTGAAGTCAGACTCTAGAGGCAGCAAAGAACTATTAGATGGCCTTGGCCCCCTCTCTGCCTCCAACTCAGAGCCATCGTCCAAACCTTCCCCAAACTCCAGGATTGGCCCAGGTTCCTCCCCAACCTCCTCACTATCCGAATCTGGTAGGCCATAACAGGTGCCATATACAGTGTTGCTAGTATAGCTACCATGTCCTTCTTCCAAACAATATAATCATGTCCTTTTTATTAACCTGTGAGAGGTGGGTAGTGAATGTTAGCAATGGTCAGACACACTTTCCCTTGTCATTGATCTCACACCCACTGTCCCAGGATAGACACAAGTAACACACCAGTTTAAATATTGCCATGATCAAGCCATCAATGCCTGAAGTACTGTGAGAAAATTAGCCTCTGGATGAATACCCCAACACGGCGAATCTTGTGTTATTTAGGTAATTGTCCCCATCTGACAAATATGTATATGTGACTTACTTATTTGTACATTAATTGATGATTTGATGTTACAGTTGAGGATGGCTGTTTGAGGTCTGTGACCAGGAATAAGCATGAATGTTGATGGAAACCTTTCCTGTCTTTCCCCGTACCACCTCCCATAGCCCCATCCATCCAAGAAAGAATATTAACCAGTTTGTAGCTACTCTTGTTTTTCCCTTTTTTTCTTCTGCTTCATCCAGAAAGGAAAACAGCACAGCCAGCTGCTTTGAGGCCTGCAAAAGCAAAATATTAGTGCATTACACCCCGTGACTAATTTTGAGGCATTGGGTCTACAGAAATTTCCTTAAATGAACTTACCATTTTTCTATGTGTATATTATATACAAGTCCAACTGCCTGAGCGAAAAGCTCAAAGGAAATCAAATAAATTAGGACTGCCATGATTATTATGACATCATTCCAATATTGCCCAATATTCCCCTCTGATGTTTATCCACCTTTTATGCAATTTATCTACCCCCCTCAGTGCTAATAGGTTCTAATTAATAACACATTCCAGAGTAGCTGTAGAAAAGACATCATAGTGAAGAAGGATTTCATTTTAAAAGATTAATGATTAGGTTTTTTGCTAATGTTCCTTGTGCTGTAATGTGTCCAGAATCCGATGGAATGAGTTGGGCAGCCTTATAAATGTGCCAAGAAAATGAATCAAGAAGAATGTAAGACTGATGACTTGGGAGCTGTCCTACTCGTACCCATGAAATATCTTTCAGGAATTCTCATACTAGAAAATCAGATAAGTCCAATATTCAGGTTTCAGGAAAATAAGGCTACCATATCTGCATTGGAAAATCTTGGGAACAATTAGATGGGAGCAAAGCAGTGGTGGGTTGCCCCCGGTTCGGACCAGTTCGCAAGAACCGGTAGTAAAACAGGTGGGAGGTCCCACCCACTGCCCCGGATGTCATCATTGGCGATCTGCACGTGCAGAAGCAAGGCATACTAGCGATCTCATTGCGAACCAGTAGTAAAGGTAAATAGAACCCACCCCTGGAGCAAAGAGTGATAGTTTGGAGTTCTAAAGTCATCTTCTAGTGACTCCTCAGGAAAGAGAAAGCTGTTTATGTGTTTAGATCTACCCCTTTGAGATGCTGCAGTCTGCCTGATTTTAATTGCATTGGGCTTGCATCTGTTTCTGCACAGCAATTAACTTTTGTGGTGGCTTTTCATAAAATGTTTTTCACACAGAGACAGAGAAAAAAATAGAGAGAGGCATACACAGTTTTGGGAGGTTCTTCTTCCTTTTCATGTTGCTTGTCCTCTGCCAAAATATCTTCTGTTTTCTAAGTTAGAGAAATGAGAACAAATAGTCATTTCTTCGTTAAACACTTCAGGCTAATCATCTATGACAGTCAAGTTTTTTTTCTGGGAACTTTCCTGTTCAAAATATTTGCTTCAGGTCATAAACAGCACATAACATGTGACTTCAGTAAAAATATTCCTGTTTAAAAATATAAAACATGCTTCATTGCATTGCTAGTTTGGTACAAACAGCATTTAAGATAGGTCTCCGTCAGAGGTGGGCGTCACATACTGTAACAACTGGTTTCCCCAGCACTGGAAATGTGAGTGTGGCATGCGCTTACTTTGCTCACGCACGTGCCATTCCATCCGCACACGTGTGCGGTGTCACAAAACACGGCAATTCGCTCACACATGCCTTCCACACATGCATGCAGAGTCAAAAACACAGCGATATAGGACGGGATTCCACCCAGGCGGGTGGCAGGCCCACCCACAGGTCGCAACTACTGGTTTGCTCAAACCGGTCCGAACCAACAGCTGGTCTCAGTGCAGGTTATGGAAAAGTACTTTCAGTTCTACCTGATACAGTTGTAATATTTATATGTGCAAAGTTGCAATGACATTAAAGCCAAAGGGAATGCAATTTGATTTTTAGCTTTAAGATTCACTTTATCAAAAAAAAAGCCGTTAGAGCATGTTATATGGTTAACATGTATAAAGGTATCTGAAGCTGGGTGACTGTGGTTAAAGAAGGTCAAGATCATGGGTAAAGGTAAAGGTTCCCCTTGCACATATGTGCTAGTTGTTCCTGACTCTAGGGGGCGGTGCTTATCTCCATTTCAAAGCTGAAGAGCCAGCGCTGTCCAAAGACGTCTTCGTGGTCCTGTGGCCAGCATTGCTAAACACAGAGGCACACAGAGCACTGTTACCTTCCCACCAAAGGTGGTCCCTATTTTTCTACTTGCATTTTTTACGTGCTTTCAAACTGCTAGGTTGGCAGAAGCTGGGACAAGTAACAGGAGCTCACCCTGTTATGCAGCACTAGGAATTCGAACGGACCTGGGGGGTCCCTGGAATGTCAGAGCGGCAGAGTGGGTTTGCTACCCCTCCGCCCCTCCCCTGAGCCCTCGGCTGATGAAATGCGCGGAAACCTGGTGGGCACATCTCGACGAGAGGAACCCTCCCTTCCTGGCCCAACCAAGTTTCTGTAATTCCCGCCAGGTCCGCACCTCCCTCCTGGATTAGATCGGTAATGAGGGGGGCTTTAGTTACCACAGACCTGACATTGCATAGCATCAGCCGAAGGCTTGGGCCCTAAGGCTCTGGACAACCAGGGTTACAGGAAGCGCTCTGGAGGCCAGAGCACGCCACCGCTCGCAAATAGCGGGTGCGTACTCCCCGAACCTGATATGGCCTCCTGCGCCCGTCATATATGCCTCTCCCACCCACTGTACAGATGGAATGGCCCTTCTTCTCCTCCCCCGGCACCTTTCCTAAACCCTCCCCCCGACTCCCTCCGTTATGCCCCTCAAACCCACTAAGTGGTGTGGGGTCATTATCATGCAAGTGTGACAGATTTACAGCCTCACTTCTGCTACAGTTCTTAAGGCAATATCCAAAATTCTCTCAAACTGGAAGAAAACCCTCCCTGTGGTGCTGATTCTGTTTTATATCTTCCATAGGATAAATGTTCTGAAAAAGTACTCCCCTTTTATCTTTTACGTGAGGAGAAAAAGCAAATATTCTTCCAAAAAGTAGCTCTCCTGATTATTCCTGAATCAAAAAGAAAAAAAATGCAGTACAGAACCCAAGTTTTTAAATATATTACTATTTATAAATGCCAGTGGAGCTGTGATTTAATAAACTTCCTATGATCTATACTATATGGCTAAAAATAAATTTGGTCTCAAAAAGTGAGACCCATACTGCTCACATTGCCTGTTGCAAAACACAAGGAAATAATTATACCTTTAGCATAACATTTTATAATGGCTATTGTATAAAAGATTTTAAAAACCCTCTAGCTTTATTGGGTATTAATGCTTTTCTGATTATTAGCTACCTATTGCAAAAAAAGATTGAGGATAAATATTTTAAAATGTGAATTCTAATTCTAATTCTAAAATTCTAACTCTAATTCTATTCAAAATACATTTGTAATTCCAGCACTTCCTTTTGTACTGGGTTCCTAGCAGAGAAGTCTATGAGATGGAAGGTGATGTTCAAACCACCATCTCAACTCTTGCCTTCAATATAACAATCAGATGCCCTAAGATGTGTATCACTTTTTAAAATAAATATCCTATGGCTTTAATAAATTTAACATATTTGATAGAAGAACTAGAATCTGTCTTTCCGTGTCTTTGTGGCAAGATCATATATATAACAAGTTAAAAATATGTTTCTCTGACTTACTTCTTCAATTTTATCTCTCAGGTCAATTTCCACAAATGATGACAAGTCTTTCTGTAGTTGCTAAGATAAAGGAAAATGCAATATAGTTGAAAAGCATCTATGGGTAGAATTACATCTTAAATATAGACAGGTCTAATGAAAAAGTAAGGGATACTTTTCATAAGGAAAATCAGTTGTTTTGTTTATAATTTCATTGTTTCATTGTAAAGCAAAGCAATATCAAAGAATTATGTAAAACTCAGGTATCTCAAATTGGCATATTTCAAAACAATTAATTTGCAGGAGGGGAGGGGGGAGAATACCGTGAAATTCATTGCTGGGGAAAATTTTTGCTTTTATCTTCCAGAATACAGTACATCTTCTGTTTCAGTTTCTACCTTCACATTTAAATATAGATTAAAAAAAAAAAAAGCTGCTCAGCTATTGGCAGTGTTTTCTCTAAAGCTGTCGCAAGCTTGTGACACTGATGTTTTTCTTCTCTGCTTGGTTGTTATTGTTTTGTTTGCTTGTTTAGTATTTCTAGCCAGCTCTGCCAAAAGACAAGAAGTCTATAATTTGCTTCTGCCACCCTGGGGATGTCAGAGTCCCTGCTTGTCCAGCCACCATGGTGTGTTGATAGGATAGGCATAGGGAGTGTTGGCAGGAAGTATGGAACTTTGGAATGAGTAGTTATTAAGAGAGTATCATTGTTCAGAATGTTCTAATTATTGTCTACACTGTTTGTGATTAATTTTAGCAAATCTTCTCAACATCTGAGCCCTCCAGGACTCAGAATCCGTGGAGGCAGGGGGGAAGAGAGAAACAAGTGTTGTAATGTGCACCCAGATGTTCTCACAAAAGTAATCTATGTTGCCTACTTTTCATATATAAACATTTTCTAATTTAGCAATTTCTTCCATTATGGTGATAAGCTTATATCCCATTGGACTCTACTTTCAGATCGTCTCTTTCCCACATTACTTGATCCTTAAACAGAAACCACATTGGGTAGCCAAAATCTAATGGTCTAGCCCTGTGGTGGGTTGCCCCCAGTTCGCAACAGTTCTATAGAACCAGTAGTAAAACTGGTGGGAGGTCATCAAAATGCTTCTGCGCAGAAAAGCATGCACACGCACGGGTGAGCAAAGCGAGCGCACACGCACGGTCCCATTGTGAGCCGGTAGTAAAGGTAAGTAGAACCCACCCCTGGTCTAGCCATAGTCTAATTAAAAATAGAACAAAACAAAACAAAAAGTCTTAAGTGATGTACATCTGAAACCATCCTTACATCTTTTTTCTGTGAAACAGTGGGGATGGTAATGCACTCACTATGTCAAATCCAGCTGTACTACATCTGCATCAGCATGGATTTGCCCACTCTTTCATTAGCGTGAGGAGATGGATTGACAATGCCATTTATTTAGGAGCTGCATTGGTTTTTCTAACTGTACTCCCAGCTGCAAAACTCCAGTCACTTTATAAATCTAACACAGATGAACAACTAATGAGCCACATGATGCATTTAAGGAATATACCATTCTTAGTACAATATATTGGTTAACACCAAAATGATTTTTAAAAATCTCTGTTGTCCAACCTTTTGTTTACTGCTGTTCACTCTAGCAGATGCATGTTGTCCATGGCTGATCTCTTTATCTTTGTTAATTTCACACACTTTCTTCTTTATCACTTTCAGACTAGATGGGAAAGGAAAAGGCAACATTTAATCCCCTTGCATAGGGATTCAGCTGAACAACTGAAAATAAATTGGAATTCAGAGCACCTGCCCTCTGGAACGATCTGCCCCCAGAGATACATAGGATACCTGATCTCCGTGCTTTTCACCGTGCCCTTAAAACTTTTTTATTTCATCAAGCTGGGCTGGCGTAAGCCTCCCCCCCCCTTTTAGATATTTTTAGGTATTTTTAACTGTAAATTGATTTTAGTTGGGTGTTTTAAATTTATTGGGCCAAAATTTGTTTAATTCTTTTTTTGTTAAAAAAAAATTAAATTTTGTATGTGATGTTTTTATTCTTGGCTGTTCACCGTCCTGAGTCCAGCAGGAGAAGGGCGGTATAAAAATTTAGTAAAATAAATAAATAAATAAATAAATAGCTTATATTTCATCTTTTTTTATATGTTATTACTATAGAGTAAATAACATTTATACAAGGGGATGAAGGCAAAAATTTCCAAATGGGAATTGCAGCTCTGCTGTTTTAGTTCTGCATATTTTTAATTTGTTGTTTGTATGATGGACATAAAAGGGGGGCAACATATGACTCCCTGTTTCTGTGACTGCCGTCTTGCCTATAGTTATCCTCCGGTATGATGCTATACAGCTCAAGCTAAAACAGAATTAAACCAAACAGGAGGAGAACAATGCAATAAGATTCAACAAAACCACCAAAATTAAAATTACTACCAGATAAGAGTTGGGGGCTGGGGTACTGTGTCACAGCAATTTCTCTTATGCCAGGAAACCTCAAGGAGTAACATTGGAGGTCTTCCCACCCAATAGCTATGCTGTTGGGTGCCATGTTCTATCCTCCATTTTTTCCATTTCTATGAAACCACTTGGGAGAGTCATCACAGGTTTTAAAGTTGGTTGTCACTCATAGGCAAAAGACCCTCAGATGTGATAATGTCTCAATAGAGAAACTGTTCAAGTCCTTAAACCAATATCTGGCTTCAGTGATAGAATGGATGGGAGCTACTAAACTGAGCCTGGATCTCACTAAAATGGAAATATTTGTAAATATATTGGGGAGATTATCTGTTATAAATAGGGTTGCGTGCTCTCTGAAAAAAATAGTACTGCATTTACTTTCAAGGTACTCTTATCTCTTACTTTACATTGTATTTTTTGTTATAAAAAATACCCTGTCCCTTAAAATAGGTAAAATGATCTTCAAGTAAGGTCCTTCAATTGCTCCTGGTAATATCTTGGACACATTCATGACATTTTCTTGGCAAGAGTATGGAAACTGTTTGCCATTGCCTTCCAGAATGTTTTTGGCTTCTTCACTTTAATTTTTACTTAAGGTCATTTCTATATTTTTACATAAGGTCATTTCTACATATTTGTGGCATTTCCATGCAGAGATCCCTTCTGGGGAATACGATTGCTGCATTAGGACTCACAATAAAAGCAGACAATAGGTTTGGTGTAAAAGAATGAAGGATGCGGTGGCTGATTCTACAAAAGAATTCCAATGAGTTCAACTTGCCCATCAGTAATTCAATTATTAGAACGAAACTGAAAGGTTTGAGTCACTGTTAGAAAGCCATTCTATCTATCCATGAGCGTATTTGAAACATTGGTCATTTTGCATGATTGTGCTATAACAACCATGGGTTGTTAAATAACACCCAAAGCTCAATTTACATGCCTAATTGAACCAAACCAAAGAAATAAACTGCAGCTTATCAGGTTGTTTGCAAATTCACTGCTGTTTGCAAATTGTGGATTAGGGCTTTATGTGTTTCAAATGCTGTATTAATCCAGATTGTTTTTTTCCATTTATGTTTTCTTTTAATCGGTATTAGATTTTGTACGCTACCCAGAGTTTGCTGGAGTGGGCAAATATATTTAATGGAATAAATATTATGCAATCTCAGGTGACTATGATTGGGTAACCATGGCTAAACAAATTGTGCCTTAACATGAAAGCAAACAATATATAGGCATTGTACAAATCAATAAATTGAAATTAAGCAAACATTACTTTAATTCTCATTAGACAATAAGTATATTATTGTTACACCCTTAGATTGATAACATCTCATTGGCATTGGCATCCTTCAGTCTCATGAGACTATGCTCTGGAAAGAGGTCCTAAAACAGCATCTAGTGTGACTAAAAAAGCCAATTTGAAAGTGGCAGTCCCTTCCACACTGAGGGCGGATACATTCTGTCCCCTGCCCAGCCCCCAGATTTCGCTGGTTCTGGGACGGCCTCTTTGCCTCAGCCTGCCGAACAAGTTTCTCTTCAAATTGGAGAAGGCCATGCTGTGTCTTTAGATAACATGCTGATGTTATCATGCTATCAGACTAAAGATGCAGCATGGTAACATCACTTTCATAGAATTATGAGAATAATATACTGTATGTAAGGTGGATTAGACAAATTTAGTCTAGTAAATGTATTTACAGCTATAGTAGATAGTAGCAGCTAAAAAAGAACCCCCAAATACTTGAGCAACATGACAATTAGAGAAAGAATGAAAGAGTGTTGAAGGCTATTCCCTTCAAACCCTGCTTCACTGTAACATCTGGAAAATCACAATGAAGAACAGAATGTTGGACCACACGTCCAGATTTGTTCTTATATTATTACCAAATTACACTTGATGTGAAGTTTCCAAAAGATGCCGTAATTAATTCATGACACTTGCATCTGACTGTTATATAGAAATGCTTTTTACCAGTGAAGATCTTCTTCTGTACTCAGTACTTCTTCTTTACCTGAAATTTCTAGAAAAAGGAAAAGTTACATTAGATTTATAAATAGAGTCCTGGAATCTTATTTTGTTCCAAAGACTGTCTTTTCCCCCATAACACAAAAATTGTAGGACAGATATAAGAATATGTAGAATTAATTTATGCAATGAGTAAGAAGTTAAGGCTCTTGTAGCAAAAGGCAGAGAACTACAGTGTCTTGCAACCCAAAGGTGCTTTCTTTCAGCACATTTCGGACAAACATGACCTGGATGATTGAGGTCTTCATAGACACTTGTTGTTGCAACTAATTTTTCAATTAATCATAATAATCATAGCACAGACTCCTCACATCCTGGACATAAATTGTTTCAACTCCTACCCTCAAAATGATGCTATAGAGCACTGCACACCAGAACAACTAGACACAAGAACAATATTTTGCCTAACGTCATCACCCTGCTAAACGAATAATTCCCTCAACTGTCAAACTATTCACTAAGTCTGCATTACTATTAATCTTCTCATCGTTTCTATCACCCATCTCCTCCCACTTACATGTACAAGGACAATAAAGTTATGATGATGATGATGATGATGATGATGACTATATGACTGTAACTTATTGCTGTATCCTTACGATTTATATTGTTTCCTAGTATGATTCAATTGTTTGTATCCTATGACTATCATTAAGTGTTGTATCTTATGATTCTTGACAAATGTATCTTTTCTTTTTATGTGCACAGAGAGCATATGCACCAAAGATAAATTCCTTGTGTGTCCAATCACACTTGGCCAATAAAGAATTCTATCTATTTATCTATCTACAATGTAGGGTTTTTTTTTCTCCTCTCCAAGCTGTCTGACTGGATAAGGAAGTCTTTTTTTTTTCATTAAGACCAAAGCTTAATGGAGGCGAGGTTTAAACAGACAAGCAGAACTGTGACAATCTGTTATTAATGTTCTTTCTCAAATGTTGTTCAGCAATAAGATTTCTAAGTTTCTTACCTGCTTTCTGCAATGTCTTTTCAATTAGACCAGCCAGTTCAGGCTTCAGTGCATGACTGCTGAGTCTGACACTCTTACATCTGTGAAGATCAGAGCTTTCGGCAACTCGGTGGGTGCCTGGAGATAGCTTAGTTGCAAAAGTCACACCTTGGAATCGTTTCCTGTGTGCTACAGCTATAGCCTTTGGCATCTTTTGATTCTTCATGTTAACTGATCATGGAAAATAATGAAGTCCTGTTTAGGTTATGTATTTCCTTAATGTGCCTTGAAAAGATGTGGCTTTTATTCACATTGAATTGTTGCAAAGTTTCTATGACATCACAAAAGAGACTAAAACAATTGCCACAGTCACCAACACTGCTCAGCTTTGAAGATTCTTCTAAACCTGGTATGTACTCAATTTAGGATTTTTACTTTAGATATCAAAATTTGAGGCAGTTTTTAAAAATATACCGTTTCCCCCAAAATAAGACATCCCCTGATAATAAACCCTATTGGGCTTTGAGTCCATGGCAATAAGACCAAGTGCTTATTTTAGGGTTTAAAAAATAAGTAAGGGACACACAGTAGCTGGTATGATATAGTGATTCAGGAAATGAGTATTACTCATATTTAATGACAAAGAACTAACAGAATAAAATGACAGCATAGCAGAATAAATTTCTACTAGAGGATTTTGGCATTCAATTAAATACTTAACATTGCTGTCTCCACTACCATTACTGATTTTTAAAAGTACAATGTAAGCTATCTACATAATTTTGGGCTTTGTCATTAAATTCTTTGACTTTCCCATTACTCTACAAAATACATAGTTCAGAATTCAGCTGCTGATACAGAAAGACCATATTCCTTTTTTTTAAGGAGAAAATACTAGGGAAAAAATGGAGAAAAGGAAACAAAAGAAAACAAAAGATGCAAGTAAATCCATTTCAGAAGCTAAGTCAACTGGAAATAATGCAACAGAAAAATTGAGAAGGAAATTTTCCATTTCCAAAAAATTCTTTACATAATTACTTCTGTGATGTTAAGCTATGAACATGTGTAGGTGAAATAGCACTTTATTTTCGTATTCCTTTCTTATTTTTCAGACACTTAATCTAACAATGGATTAAGTAAGGTCAAGCCTTTTAATTTTATACTGTATTCTTTTTATCCAATGCAAAAATGGACTATCAAATAATTTAGTTGATTGTATTCCTATAACTTCTTCAGAGATTAAATTTAGTTAATCTTCTATTGTATTAACCCTTTGCGGGGGAGGATTTAAAATACTGAAAGCTGAACACTTAATTATTTACTTGATTACAGAGTCCTTGACTCACAACTACAACTGGGACCAGAATTTCTGTTGCTAAGCAAAGCAGTTAAGTGATTCTGGCAGTTATTAAGCGAATTCAGCTTCCTTCTTTGACTTTGCTTGTCAGGAGCCAGCTGGGAAGGTGACAAATGGTGATCACATGACCCAGGATGTTGTAACCGTTGTAAATACATGTCAGTTGCCAAGTGCCCCAATTTTGATCATGTGGCGGTGGTGAAGGCCAAAAGTGCAAGGACTGGTTATAAGTCACTTTTTTAGCATCTTGTAACTTTGATTGCTAAATTGGTTGTAAATTGAGAAGTACCTATATTTACAAACATGATTGCTGATTCTTAAAATATATTATTTCATATTTTCTTCCTTACATTATTAAAGAATAAGAGTGGTGACCTAGAGGGGGAGCTCTCATTTCACAATCAGGAGTCTGTGAGTTCAATCCTAGGTAGAGGCAGATATTTCTCTCTCTGGGCACAATGAGTCTATATCTGCTGCGAACTCTGCATTGGCGACAGGAAGGGCATCCAGTCAGTAAACACTCAACTCCATTCAGTTGCCCTTACTCCACCCTGATGCAAGGGATTTCGGGGTCATTAAAAGACAAAAAAAATATTAAAGAATTACTTCTGAACAAATATAACTGTTTTCTTTAAAAAAAATGGGATTGTTTTGTTTACAATTGAACCAATTAACACTAGATTTCATTAATAGCCAAAGTAATACTGCTTCTCTACTGCTTTATGAGCCATGGTAGCACAGTGGTTAGAGTGCAGTACTGCAGGCTACTTCTGCTGTTTGCTGGCTACTTGCAATTTGGCAGTTCACCCGGCTCAAAGTAGACTCAGTCTTCCATCCTTCCAAGGTGGGTGAAATGAGGACCCAAATTATTGGGGGCAATATGCTGACTTTTGAGGACTGTAAAGCACTGTAAAGCGGTATATAAGTCTAAGTGCTATTGCTATATTGTTTGAAAACAAAAGCAGGTTTTCTCCAAAGTGAATGAGAATTGATGGCTATTACAGTTGATTAATTGACTGATCAACAGATAAAGCCAATATCCCTTCAGAATGCAAAGTCTTGGATGAAATGTTGCTGTAGACACTGAGCGTACCTAGCTGAAGATTCAGCTTCTACCTTTTAAAAAGGTTGTCAATATTGAGCTTGTAATGAATACACATACGCTTTTCAGAAATAAAACACTTTTTAATTGGCAAATAGAACACAAATTGCAGGTCATTAGTATTTTGTCAAAAGACTATTAAGTTACAAATACATTTTTTAAAAAACAAACAAACTGGCAGTTTCAAATGGCAGTTCAGAGCACACGGTGCCGTTTTTCCCTAGCACTTCTGTTGGCAATTGGCAATATAAATTCTCAGCTTGTAGTTTCCTAATGTAGCCTAATGCTAAGAACAAGAACCCTTAAAAATAGACGCTGCATAAAAGATTTGTCATTCTCTTCTTTGTATGGATTTGACTATGTGGGGCTGATTTTGCAGACATCACTTTTAATATTAGAATCTAAAGAAGCTTTGCATCAAGTTGAATGTTCATTTATTGTGGTCCAAGAGTAGTCTCATTTTGCCTGTAACATACGTTGCATTACTTTGACTTTTGTCAAAGCCCAACCTGCAGTGAATCAGACTCTTAGAAAACCTATGACATAACCAATCAGCTATATTGGGTTGGATCCAGAGAGTTAGGCATATCTAGGTTAACTGAAATATACAAGGTTTATGATGGTCATAATAAACGTTCTAGCTATCAGTGGGGCTTAAAGTGCAACTAACTTGATCTGGGTCCAAACCATTTTATAATTTTATAGCGCACATCCACACATCCACACCAAACCCGCCCCCCCAACAATATTTATTTGCATTCATGAGGTATGCTGCACATTCCATTTCACCTATTCAGGGGAATCTGTGGAGAGGGGATGTTAAAAGGTCAAGATTGTGATTGTGTGGTTGTCATCTTGATTTTTTTAAAAAAATCTTATGCTCTGCATCTACTCATAACATATTAACAAAGAACAACTGTATGTTAATGTGATAAAAACAACCCAAACTAAACATATCTTTCATTATTGAAGCTGCATTATCTCACAGCTCTTGAAATACTTCTTGTTTAAATGCTTATACATAACAATCAGGTAGTGCGAGGAGAACAGGAACTTCGGCCTCATGCAACATTCAGTATAAAGCTTCCATAACTTAGTTAAGATCTCTTTACTGATATATTGCTACTAACACCTTATCTTGCAACTTTAAGGGAGCATAAAGAGTTAATATTACATTATAGCTCTGCCGTCTTGTCTGTTTCATATGGAATGTTTTCCTACATCGATAATACTTCTGCGTAGGTTGTGCAAACCATCTCGTAAAAAAATCTTTTGTCTCTAGTCCTTGCTGAAATGTTTTAGTATGTTGCAGTCAACCTTGCTAGAGAAGAAATAGACCATAGCCATTCTTTGCTTTCCAAATTCCCTGAGGAAGAACCTAGTGAGGTCACCTACAGTACTACTTATTAAGTCAACTTTTCATTAATTTTTATCTCTAATTTCATCTGTAAATATCATCCAAAAAAAGTGTGTGCTCACTTCACTCATTGAGAAATTGCTTCTAGTTGATTTTATTTCTTACATGAAAATATTACAGATGTAAGAAATGTATTGCATTTGAAATGGCCCTTAAATAGTAGAAAATTGTTAATTCTGATAATCAAACCATTGTTTTTGCAACTACTCTATGAGCATTCCTGTATTATACATACCTAAGTTGTTTGAATATGTATTTATTCAGGTTTATAACATTTTAAGTTTATAGGAAAAAAAAATAAATTGATTGCTTTAGTGGAAACAATTTTGTATCAAAAAATTCCAGGGAGTACCATTAAATAGTAGATTTTCTTTTCAGAAGCCAGTTCTTAAACCAATAATATGCTGCTAATGCTAACAAAATACCCTGTTGTTCAGTCTTCTTAGGGTCAAGGCAAGCTCCAGTGAGGAGAGATTACATCCATAACCAACTGGGCTTCGCTTCATTAAAAAGCAAATACTGCAAAGCTTTTCCTAATTGCTCTGTGGCATAATGCAAAGTAGCCCCTAATCAGCCATCAAAAATTAGAAATCTAGAAAAAGGCTCTCAGCCATGTAAAAGGAGTGTGGAAGTTGTCACTATGAAGTCCACAGGCTTTGATCATTGAACTGATCGCTAGATTCCAAGAAACCAGAGCAACACTTTTAAAAATGCAGAACAACACATATGATGAAAACCACCTAGAAGGCAGAGTTCCTTCATCTGTTAACACCAGATGAATAAAGTGCATAGCAACAATTGTAATAGTTCTTCGAGAGAGAGAAAACACTTAGCAAGCCTCAGCAAGCTTGACATTTGATATGTACATCTTGCTACAGGTGGCTTTTCTCTTTCTTCAGTCCTTCAGCTAACACCATCTAATAACTTCCTTCAGACTTCAAATGGAATGAGCTGAGATTTCTGACTGTTGCCTTATGTAACTTTGGAAGCTCTTGTCACCAATGGGGTGTTCCCTAGAAAGTGAAAAGAAAGAGGAAAAGATGAAGGAAAGATTGACATGTTTATTCTTAATTTTCAGATTAAAAAGAAAAATCCTCCACAAAAATATTGAAAATTTTGGTACGAACGATAGGATATTATTGTGAGATGGACATGCCAGTACAGTACATCATTTCACAGGATGATTTAAAAAAATTAAAAAATGCATAATTGAAACCCTTGGAATATATATATAGGCATCTTTGTAAGCGACACAGATTGTAAAGGTTGAAAACCCAGAGATTTAGGGAATAATCACATGATTGCCTGAATTAAGGTTTGGCAAAATTAGGCTGTAAAGCAAGAACAAGAAAAGACACACAGTGCTTCCGGTGGCACCGCTGGTGTCGCAGCAGCTCTTTTGGGAGCTCTGACTCCCTCGATCTGTAAAACCACCAAAACAGCAAAAAATCAGCTGTTCTGGCGGCTTGGAACTTTCCCCTCGGGTGAAGAGGGAGAAGCGAGTGTACAGGCATGGGTAGAGCTCCCCAAATCCCCAGGATTAATCCTGGGGGTGCAGAGGGTGAGGGCTCCCCAAGCGCCTGAAGCAGCTCCAGATCCGGGACGTTTCTGTCAATGACAGAACAAGGCGTCGCGACCACCCCTGCGAATCAACTGATTCCAAGGAGTGACTTTAAAGCAAGCAGAGCAAAACAGGAAAATTATTGCAAGTATTTTACTTATACTTTAACTCCAATAAATACTACTTCCTTCCAGAGGTGAGAGAAAGTTTTTAAAAGAAATAAGATGGTGCTGATTTGCTAGAAGGAGTGAAAACGAAAGCTAAAGAAGAAAGTGATCGTTAATGCTCGTTAGTGCTCGTTAAAGTTATTAAAGCTGTCAGTATTTTAAGGTTTGGCTGAATGAAGTTGAAACTAAGGTTCAACTTAGAAAATAGGATTTATTGGCTATTAAATGGTAAGAATTTTACTGACTTTGTTGTGAGACTGCTGGAAAGTGTTTTTTTGGAAATGGCAGTTAAACAAGTAAAAACAGCAGTGGTCAAGATTTCTGAAAGGGATGAAGGTTTATTATCACATACATCAGCAAATGTACAAATACTGACAATGGATCTCTTTGAAGAAAGGCTAGAATCATTTACCTCCTTGTTAATGGAAAGATTGGAAGGTTGTTTAGAGAAGATTTTTACTCAAATTTCTAACAAAGATATAAGGGGAGACACTGTATTGGTATCTCAGATGTCAAATAATACTGAAATGCTGAATGAAGAGGAGGAAGAAGCAACCCAGTTTAAAGCGCCTGAGGAAAATGGAGTGGATGTTCTACAAATTAAGAATGGAAAGCTGACAGGCTTGAAGGAGATTAATCAGGAGATATGGAGAGAGATCTTTCCAGAGGTTTTGACACAGTCAAATGGAAAAGTGACAGGAGGCGTTGGGACTTTTAATATAAGAAGAAGGATTCAAAATGAAACATTGCAATTTCTTTATAAAAATGGACTTTCAATTCTAGTTAAAGAGGTGTGCTTACTAAAAGGAATTATTTTGCAAAATGTACAAGATTGCAAGACTCAAAAATTATAGCTGAAAATTCAAGAGTTTGTAAAAATAAAAAAAGATGGAGGAATAAGACTAAATAAGAAGGCTTGTAAAAAAGCCAAGAAAAATGGAGATGGAAGAATTATACTCCTCTTTGTTGGGGAGGATAATAATTGTGAAAAAGAATTACTATACTTGTATTAAGGGATATGATTTGTTTTGTTTTGAAAAGTTATATTAGAGTGAAAATGAATGATTTACTTATATTTAGGGACATGATTTACTTTGGAAAGTTATTTTAAGTAATATTATGTTTGAATTGTTATAGGTTACTGGCTAAATTTTTACTTGTGTTTGGAAGTACATTGTGTTTGGAAGTACATACTTTTTTTTTAAAAAAGAACACCGCTTAGGGGGGGCCGAAAGCCCTACTAAGGAGGCATACAAAAGTATGAAAGGTATTGCTTAACGCATTGTAAGCCGCCCTGAGTCTCCGGAGAAGGGCAGCATATAAATTGAACAAACAAACAAACAAACAAATAAATAACTATAAAAGTTGATGGACTAAAAGAAAAATATTGTGGATGTTAAAAATAAGGTCAGTATAGATCTCTCAATATAAATTCAAGGATTCCAAGAAGGATATCATTACAATTTTTATATTTTGTTTTAAGTTACATTAATGTTATCTAGTGGGTTTGTAGAGAATAAGTTGAATAAGTTTATGTTTAATATAAGTTTATAGGATGGGAAGTATAAGGTTTTTTACAATATATTTTACTGGAGACTAGTTGAAGTATTTTCTCACTGTGGTAATATATGTAAGGGTTGGAGATGCGATGACTAATTGTTACTAGGTTTTGACTGGAATAAAGAAGATCTGCTTATTGTTGAATAATGGACAAGAATGAAGTGGGACCAACTACCTTCAAGCAAGAACAGTTATATTTAGATATGAATAAGGCGAGTTAAAGTGCAAGAGGGAGATAAATCTATAGATAGTGTGTGGGGTTTTTTTGTGTTTATCAAATGTTTTATTCTGTATTCGCTCTGGGAAATCTGGGGAGGGGGTGGGGATTGGGATGGGAGGGGGGAGGCGGGGGAAAAATTTTAAAAAACTTTTTCAAGCTTTGATGTATTAGATGCTATATTTTGATGACTGACTTTGTTTTGTTTATATGCCTATATGTTTGCATGTTGATTATGAAATAAAATTTGTTAAAAAAAAAGAAAAGACACACAGTATGTGATTTGCTGCATATGAGATGCCTTATTACATTAAAGAAATATGCTGATAGGAAGATTATGTTAGAAAATGGCAGTGGCTGTTCTTGTAGTGAATGAGTGAAACAAATAGTTTTGTGCTGAAATTTCAATTTACCTTTCTTGGTTAATGTGGCAGAAGAAACAGGCCATCTAACTGAATATGCTGTAAATAAAATACCAGCTTCTTCTGGTATTTGGCAACCTTCTCCAGAATAAAATAGCCTGATATTTCACTGTTTGTCTAGTTTCCTCTGTAAATATCATGGAGTATTGCAAGAGAAAGGGAGGATTGCCCAAGACTTTGTGATTTTAATTGCAGTATTGCTATGGATATTTACTTTGACAGGGATGGTGGTCGTGGCTATCACCATTTGAATTGTTGCTGGGCATAACAGTAATTTATAGCTTGTAACTTTCAAGGATTTCAAATCACCAGGACCGATGGATTACACCCCAAGGTTCTGAAGGAACTGGCAGACGAGAGCTCAGAACCACCGAACTATATCTTTCAAAGATCCTGGAGCACTGGGAAACTGCCAGAGGACTGAAAAAGAGCTAATGTAGTTCCCATCTTCAAAAAAGGGGGAAAAAATAGATCCAGGAAACTACAGACCTATCAGCCTGACCTCAATGCCATGGAAGATTTTGAAAAAAAATAATTAAGCAACAAATCAGCCAACACCTAGAAGCAAACAAATAACGAAAAACCAATATGGGTTTGTCAAAAACAGATCATGCCAGACTAATCTTATTCATTCTTTGACAAATTGGACCAGAGGAATGCTGTCAATATAATTTACTTGGACTTCAGTAAGGCATTTGACAAAGTAGACCATAACCTACTACTTGATAAAATAGAAAAATGCGGGTTAGACAGCATCACCACCAGATAGATTCATAACTGGTTGAAGGTAGGAAGGTATGTAGTGGGATACCACAGGGCTCTGTTTTAGGCCCAGTGCTTTTCAACATATTCATCAATGATTTGGATAAGGGGATAGATGTGGAACTCATCAAATTTGCAGATGACATCAAGCTAGCAGGAATTGCCAACACTCTGGAAGATAGGCTTAAGATACAGAAGGATCTTGACAGACTTGAACATTGGGCGCTATCTAACAAAATTAAATTCAATGGTGAAAAAAGTAAGGTTCTACATTTAGGCAAGAAAAACAAAATGCACAGGTACAGTATATGCGGCACCTTGCTCAACAGTGGTGACTGTGAGAGGGATTTTGGAGTCCTAGTGGACAATCACTTAAATAAGAGCCAACAGAGTGCTGCAGCTGCCAAAAAAGCCAACACAGTTCTAGGCTGCATAAACAGAGGGATAGAATCAAGATCACATGGAGTATACCACTTTATAATACCTTTGTAAGGCCACTCGTAGAATACTACATCAAATTTTGGTCACTATGATGTAAAAAAGATGTTGAGACTCTAGAAAGAGTGCGGTGAAGAGCAACAAAGATGATTAGGGGACTTAAGGATAAAATATATAAAGAATGGTTGCTGGAACTGGATATGTCTTATCTTATGAAAAGAAGGACTAGGGGTGACATGATAGCAGTGTTCCGATATCTCAGGGGTTGCCACAAAGAAGAGGGAATCAAACTATTCTCCAAAGCACCTGAGGGTAGAACAAGAAGCAATGGGTAGAAACTAATCAAGGAGAGAACAACTTAGAACTAAGGAGAAATTTCCTGACAGTTAGAACAATTAATCGGTGGAATAACTTGCCGAAGTTGTAAATGCTCCAACACTGGAGGTTTTTAAGAAGAGATTAGATAATCATTTGTCTGAAGTGGTGTAGGGTTTCCTGCCTAAGCAGGGGTTGGACTAGAAGACCTCTAAGATCCCTTCCAATTCTGTTTTTCTATTCTATTCTATTCTATTCTATTCTATTCTATTCTATTCTATTCTATTCTATTCTATTCTATTCTATTCTATTCTATTCTATTCTATTCTATTCTATTCAGGAATCTTTGTCAACCATGCCTGGAACTACCAATAGAAGAGAATACATTTTCCCCAAAAATAAGACCACCCAGAAAATAAACCCTAGCATGATTTTAGTGTGTGCCTAATATAAGCCTACCCTCAAAAATAAGCCCTACTTAAGAGCCTGCCCACTCCATCCCATCTGTTTTTGTTTGCCCATGGCCAGCGCTGTGATGGGGTAGGCAGTCACACGGCACATCTGTGGCAGGCCGGATCGTGTGCCTCTCCCACCCTCATGCTGGATTGCTTTATCTTTAAAAGGGGAAAGCTGGCATAGCCATGGCTGGAGAACCGGGGAGAGGCATGGGTGGCGAGGCGGGGGCCAGGGCTCAGCCCTTCACCAGACTGAAACAGGAGATAGAGGGAGGCAGATACCCAAAGGGCATTGGCCTGCGCACCTCAGATCAACTGTAATGTGGGCTACCAAGGACTCCATATACTTGGAACTTCAAACATTTTCATGTAATGCTCCAATATTGAGCTATAGCATTCCACAAAGCATATGGAATGCTCCTCTTTGTCCAAGACAAACTCATTTTTGCATGCAATATTCAGCAGCACATATGCTTTAAGCGCTGCTGCTCTCAATAAAATCATACTGCTAATTGTTAATGATTTGAAATTAGCCTGCAGAAAACTGACCTTCTATGAAATGAATATTACTGACACATGGTATATGATAGTGAAGCAGAGTGATGGGCTCAATGACAATGCCACAGAGGAACAGATGGTGGAAATATGCTACAAATATGAACAAGTGCTTTATGAGTAACAACTCAAGAAAGGCAACAAATCTATCCATTGCAGGCCATTAGCAAACTGAAACTTAACCAACATTCCTTGTTTCAACAGTGCTTGAGAGCATCCCACACTTACTGGCTTCCGTATTTTGTCTTCTTGAACTTATCCCTCTTGTACTGGGCATGTTCCTGTTCTAAGGTTTTAACATTTGCTATAATCTGTTTTAGTGTCTTATAGGTCTCTTGAGGATCATCAATGACAAAAGTTGAATATTCTTCTTGCTCTGGCCCATCATATACTGATTTGCTGCCACAAGCCTCTGTCGAGAGATTTCAAAAAAGAAAGATTTATAACTTGTGAGGCTAATAAGGATTACACATAATCAGGATTCAGTTAATGCTGTATCCTGGGAATGACAAGACAGTGTTAAGAATAAAATTGAATAAGAGATAATACACCAGAGTAGTTTGACCATATAAAGAAATTCTGTAAGATCAGGTTTTCATTTGAAAATCCACAGGGAGTCAACTTTAGAAGCTTCCAAGCTGGGCATGGAGATAACAGTATTCATAAGGAGATTGCTAAAGAGTTTTTATTGACAGTAGCAAGTTACCTTCCATTACTGATATAAGTAAAGATTTATTTTACAAGATATTTGTCCTTTTTTATGATAATGTTATAAGACATACACAATACATTATATATTTCTCTGCTTTTAAAGCAACCTAAGCTGATGGCCATTAATGGCAATATGAATTCCTGCAGCCTATATCAGCCTTCCCTCAACCTGGTGCCCTCTTGTAGGTATTCTGGAAATTCAAGTCCAACACATTTTAAGGCCTTCAGAGAGGAGAAAACTGTTTTGCAGGTGGCTTAGGCAGAAAACTAAGTGTTGCAAAAGCATCTGTTAGTGTAAAGTGTACAACATGCCTGAGAAAATCTAGAAAATTGTAGCATCCTATATGTACTGTTGCATAGCTAAATTATGGCTTACTCAGGGAAGGAAGGACTTGATCCCACTATTATACTAGAGTTTTTGTTATTCACCTTGCGTGGCCTCACCCATACTTACCTCCATTTGGCCAAATTAAAATTACAATTATAATCTCTTTACCAAATTATAATCTATCAAATAAGAGATGTGAAGAGTCCTCATTTTAGAATAGGACAGCAAAATGAAAAAGCGGTGAGGTTTCATTCTTTTGATAATAGACCTGATCTGAAAGTCCCCAATCTTAACAGCTGCTGTCTGCGTTGAGCGTAAAGTTTCTACCAAATGGAATGGGGCAACTTGCTGCAGCCAACTTGCCACTGCCAACTCACCATGGCCAACTCGCCACAGGACAACTCGCTGTGGGATAATTCAACAATTCAATTTAATTATTTAAAATAATTAAAAATTATTTTAATTGTTGTCATTCACATTTCATTTTGCCTCTCCTTTCTTTAATGATTCTATTCCGTCATTTCTTCCTTATTAGTGTAATTCATGTCCTGCATTGAGTTGGCCATGGCAAGTTGGCTGTGGTGAGCTGGCCATGATGAGTTGTTGTAGACCCTCCACCAATAGCAGTAGAAGTTATCTTCCCAATACAAATGGTAGCCATTGTGCAAGGAATGTGTGAAGTTAGAGGGGGGAATCCTGGGCAATGCTTTAAAAAATTCTGTCTTATAGAACCCGATTAATAGCCCCCTCTCTGCAACTGGAGCCTTGGTGGTGCAGCGGACTAAAGTGCTGTTAAGTAGCACTTAGCTGCCAGCTGCCTGCAATTACTTGCGAGTTCAAATGTCACCAGGCTCAACGTTGACTCAGCCTTCCATCCTTCTGAGGTAGGTAAAATGAGGGCCCGGATTGTGGGGGCAATAAGCTGACTTTGTATAAAAAAGAACACCGCTTAGGGGTGGGGGCCAAAAGCCCTACTAAGCAGGTATATACAAAAGTATGAAGGCTATTGCTTAACGCATTGTAAGCTGCCCTAAGTCTCTGGAGAAGGGCGGCATATAAATTGAACCAATAAATAAATAAATAAACTGTAATTTAAAAAAAGAAAACATTCAGGCAAAAGCTACTCAGATGATTAACTTCCAAACTAATATTGCCATAAGAAAAAAAAAATACAAGTCCCTAAACACAAAGATCTGGAAGTGTCTTCAGAGGTGGCCCCAGGATCCAGTGCAATCATTAAAATAATGGGGAAAAAACCTTTGAGTGCAAAGTCTCAGTGCCTGTACAAAAGCAGCAGAGTTTGTGTTGCTTTGCTGCAAAACTATGTTCCTCATTTGCTCTCCTTGCCCTCCTTTCCCCATTTTGTAAAGAAAGTGATTTACTCAGAATTGGAGAATAAAGAGAAAGAGACAAAATGTTCAGAAATGGAAGAAAAGTCCATTGTTTTTCAAGAAGTCTCTTAAAATTAGATTTTTATATCAAAACCGAGTTCTATGGACAAAACAATAACTCATTTGCATACCCACCTTGCATTTTCTCCAGTTTGGTCATATATAAATTGAATAAGGAGTAGATGCGTTCTGTTTCTCTATCCCCATCGATGTCTAATTGTATATTTGCTGGTAGACCCCTATACAATCATTTAAATATCGTCAAGAAATTTTGAAACTTTGTATTTTCGTTTATGAAACAGTTGAAATGGGTTTTGATGAAGAGAACAGGATTTCACAATCAAATCATTTTCATTACAGACTGATAACACATTTTTAATAAACTGATGTATGAGACAAACAAATTCTCAGGAACAAAATAATGAAAGGAGGAGACATTCCAAACAAGAACCATAACATTTGTATAAAAGAAAGAAAGCATTCTACTGCCTGCAGTGTATTTCAGCCAATCAGGCTGAGGTTATTAAATGTGTGAGTAAATGCGTGAGTAAAAAATTGGCAATGAAAACCAAAACTAACTATCTATCTATCATCTCTCTCTCTCTCTCTCTAAATCCATCCATCCATCCATCCATCCTATTTTTCCATCCTATCTATCCATCCATCCATCCATCCATCCATTGATCATATCTATCATATCCATCCATCCATCGATCAGATTTTTGAAATTGCCCATCTTCCTCACAGTGGGATTCTGGGCAATATACAAGTAAACAAATATTAAAACATAAAAAACAGTTTGTGAAATTTACAATCTTAAAAGGAAAGAATGGATTAAAAATTAATATTAAAAGTTAATTACAGTTTAATCATATTTGCCCTAGTTCATCTTCCAGGAAAAAGGCATTCCAAAGCCAGAATGTCCCACAGGGAAGGACTTTAGTTTTCTAATTATGAGCACTGAGGACCCCCTATCTTTCTTTCTTGCTGTCAGCTCCTCACGACAGGCCAGACTAGAAAACCAAAGCCATGCAAGTTAATACTACTCTTCTTAGAAAGCTATTGTAAGAGAATCTGAATGTGCTTCCATCCTATGTCCCTTTACCATCCTAAGAGCTAAGAAGGGTTTTGTCTGTAACATCTTCTTGATTCTGGTCCACACCCAGATTTCTTTTATCTGATGGTTGTCTTGGTAGGGATTCTTCTCCTGTTTTTCAAGGTTCTTCCTTACCGCCATTATACTTGCAGATCTTAATACTTCAACAGGTTGAAACCGGGAAGGATGTTCTCTAACCATCAGACTCCTAACTCATTAAGGACCTTACAGCTTACATATTACTAAAATTTTGAAGAATGTTATATATCTGCAGCCAATCTTGGTCCTTTAGGATCACTGTAACATGGGTTCTAAAAGATGTTTCAGACAGAAACCTTGATGCCATGCTATGTATAAGCTTCTCCAAATCTCATTCAGGAATGACTCCATATAAAAGGGACTGCACTAGCATGAAATAATCATAGCTATGAGTCACATGGCCTGCCCATCCCCGTCCAGGAAAATTCATTCTAAGCCACTAAGCAACTCTATATCTCCCGAAGAAGCACAAAAAGAGCACTGATTATGGGATGGCTTGAATCAACAAAAATATGCATCGGAATTAGTGTATACTAACAAAACTTTTATTTTGCATTTGAATGATGCACAATTTTGTTGGGGATAGGATTGATTTTCTTTTTTTTGAAAAGGCATCTCTTCTTATAGGATAGAGAAACATGAATTCTTCTTTTAAAGATGGGGGCCTGTTGCAAGGGCTGCATGCACTTTTGGTGAGAACTACAGTATACAAAAACAACAACAACAACCCATCTAAATCCTTTCCTAGCTAACTGAGGATATTCATAGTAAATAAAAAGATCTAGCATAACCTACATACTTAATAATTTCAGTTATACTCCTAGTCTTGTAAGAACGCATCTTTTAAACCTGTCCCATATTGAAAAAGTTACTAGGCTTCTAGAGGGAAAACCAAATAGAGAAGAAAAACTAGGGAGTGCATGTTTAATGCATGTTGTCAGGCCTGCCTGTTTATCCACAGCATCAGGTCTCATTCTTTCATCATCTATAGGGATACGTCTTATCATCAAACACTTAAAGCAAAATTTAAAGCCGGAAGTGTCCTTACCCAGTGCAAGGAGAACAACCAGGAGCATTATCTGCTATAGATTTGCAGCACAGCCAGTGCCCATTTAGATATGCAGAAGGATGGTAGACAGTGAGCCGTTTCTTGTTACACTGGCTAACTTTGGTGAGGATATCAATCCAGTCCTTGGCCTCAACACAATTATTGGCCTGTATATAGAGCACTCTTTCAGGCTGAATCACTTGGAACATCTTAAAGGGAGAGAGAGAAAAATAACCGATTATTAACAGGGAACAATACTTAAAGTGTAATGTTTTAGAAAACAACTTTTAGGAATATGTATTTTTATCATTGGGTTGTTTAGTGGCTAGTTCTCACTCACAGAATAGGCTTGCATCCTGAATCCTTTGATATGAATTGTGTAGCGATTTATATTACAAGACACTCACAGACACACACACACACCCAATTGAGCTGGTCTGAGAAAAAGTGATTGACCAAAGTCATTCATTCATGGCTAAGATGGGATTTGAACTCATAGTCTCCCAGTTTCTACCATGGTGCCTTGACCATTAGACCAAACTGTTTCCTCTAAGAAACAAGTGTATAGTAGGGGTTGTATTTAATAGTTAAGAAGGAGAAGTACTTACATTTTTCATTTTGAAGGATTCTTCTTCCAACTTTTCTACTGCCAGAATGTTTTCAATTGGAATGCTACATAGCGGATGATCACCTGAATGGTGGATAATTACAAGAAAAATTGTTTCAAAACTTCTTGTGTATACAAATATGTGTGTTCAGGTCATAAGTGTATTATTCTGTACCACTTAAATTATTAATCACCATTTGTGGGTTTGGGTTTTTTGAAGAACTTTCTCCTGGAAAACAGTGCATTAATGTTTAAATTAAAAGGGAAACAAAAATGTTAGTACCTTTGCTTTTCTGATAGGTAAATTCATGATTGCTGAGCCGAAACCACCTCTTCTTGAAGTTCTTCATGCCAAATCTTTTCCTGCCTTGCGCCCTTTTGATCATAAACCTATTGTTAAAAAGTCCACAGCAGTTTTACATAAAGATATACTCAGCCTGGTCCTTGTCAGAAATTGTGCTGTTCTTATATAGCAAGCAGTCTTGAGAAATTTCTTAAAAGTTGGGAAGCTCTGCACTCTAGAAATCATGGTCAAAGTCAAACCATAATATAGCTGCATCCTCATAAAAAACTACACGTTTCAATTAAGGAGACATTAGAGAGATAACATCATGTTGATATTTTTTAAAGTCAAATATGTATTTTTCTGAATTGAGCAGCCACCATCTAAGCCCAGGAAAAGTTATGTGTTCTTTAAGGAAGCTCCAGAGGTGGGTTTCAGCAGGTTCTGGGGAACCGGTAGTGGAAAATTTGAGAAGTTCGGAGAACTGGTAGTAAAAATTCTGACTGCTCCCCCCCCCCCCCATTTATTCTCTGCCTCCCAAGTCCCAGCTGATCGGGAGGTAATGGGGATTTTGCAGTAACTTTCCCCTGGATTGGAGAGAATGGAGATTTCACAGTATCCTTCCCCTGCCACGCCCACCAAGCCACACCAGACCCACCAAGCCACACCTACAGAACCAGTAGTAAAAAAATTTGAAACCCACCACTGGGAAGCAGACCAACATCTGCCGTGAGGCATCTTTCTATATTCATAAACACTGATACATTTAGGAACTTGTAGCTGAATAGTCAAAGCCCTTAACTGAGGTGCTTAATAAAAAAGCAAGTATCCAATATATTATATGACAGAAAGCTACAGCTAAGTGTCATCTTCTTTACCATCTTATCTCCATGAAATATTATTATTAACTTTCTTTACAGTTATTTAAGCATCTTTAACACAGCAGGCCAAGCAAAGACAATAAAAATCAGAGAACGAAAATACAGTTCGTTCATATTTGTGCTTTTTACAGACAGTAGAAATATTTTTAAAAAGAAAGCAATAAAGTTTAAGATGGCAGGTACATGTCATGGATCTATTTAAAATTAATTTAGAAGCAGGTACCCTTTTTACCTTGTAGCTAATTATATTTCATGTGTTTGGTATTTGGAAAATATTTCTGATGGGGGAAAAGTTGGTGTTTTCAACAATAATTCAATCTTCTAAAAACTTAGAGTAATTATTTGCCCTTCTTTTAATTCCATTTTTTTTATTTCCGTACCCAAGCCTTTAACACATGTTAGAAGCACAAAACTTACACAGAACTTTATAGAAACCTGCTAGACCCATTATAAACAGAAGGTGAAACATTTAATCTTACACATTTGGAAAAAACAACACTGATGTAAGCTCACCCTTCTTTAAGTAGTATTGGTTGTTCTATAATTTTGTGATCTCTCCTTCCAGAGGATGAAATCAAATCTAAGAACTTGGAGCAAACAATGAATAGACATGAAATAAACATTTAACATGGATGTCATCTAATTCTTACTTACTGGAGCAAGTAAGTGCAAGTTTCAAAACACTTATTAGCTAATAAGAAACAGAAAGTAATTAATAATTCCTCATGTACAAATAAAATATGTTAAATATCTTATGCTTAATCATATTATGGGTCTGCATACATTATGTCTACAGTATTGTTCACCTTTCACCTAAAAGGGGGTGAAAATTTAAGTGCATCTTATACACAGAATGTAGCCCCGCCCACCCACTGGCCCCCACCCTTTGGCCTCTGCCTCGCAGCAGTTACCTCCTTGCAAGCAAACAGCTCCTTTCAGCTTCAGCACAGCCTAATTAGCACAACTTGATTGGATCAGCCTCCCTCTCAGCTGATTTGCTCTCAGCTGTTTTGCACAGGCTCTGCTGAGGTAAACTGCTGGAGCAGTTGTTTTTTTTCCCCTTGTGCTAATCAAGCTATGCTGAAAACAAAACTGAATGTAAAGCAGGCTCTTTGCTGCAATGAGGCAAAATTGCTCAGAGGCAGAGGGGGATTTCTTTTTCTTCTTTTCCTCATCAAAAAAGGTAGGTGTGTTTTGTACTCCGAAAAATACGGTATTTATTCTCCTTCTCCTGGGGCTTAATTTTGATATTTTATTGCAGCTGCATTAGAAGCTGGTGCAATGTTTGCTTCCACGTCCATTGGAGGATACCTAAATCAGTCTATTTCAGCCTGTGCCCTTCAACCATGTGGGAATCCAACTATTATAAATTCCAGCCTATATAATATTTTTTAATCTATATTGGTTTAGAATTAAAAGACTTGCAGTCCAACAGGTATGGAGGACAACAATGAATTAAAAGTGAATGAAAGGCTTGAATGTTTTGTCAATGAATTCTGTATAGGAGATGCAGAAATTTTGATAAGGGTATGTTCACAAATGTCTTACTAATCCATGTGGCAGATGACTGATTAGCAAGGGAAGGAAAAGGAAAAAAAAAACATCTAGACAACCTTCCCCATTCCAATGTTCTCCAGAGGTATTGGGCGCATAATCTTTAATATATTTCAATGGTGGATAGATGGTTGTTAATTCTGTATTTTATAGCCCCAATAAATCTAGAAGTAACAGAAAGTCTAAAGGTGTATTTTTTTATAGCTAAGATACTGAAATATGAAAAAAAACCATCCTACCCTTCTTGAATGTTCAAATATCTGAGAATGTTCAAAATGATGACACTATGGCACTATTTCATACTGTTTATTGCAACTCTAAAGATATCTATTGAAGAAAACTTTAAATCAGTATGCCAAAACCATTCAGTGACCAAAAGATTTATTTCCAATATTTCCCCATCTTTTCCATTATTATTTTTATTTCTAATTAATTATTTCAAATATACACGCATGTAATTCAATGTTCATAAAATATTGTTATTCGTAAATTCATGAAATTCATAAAACATTCTTTTAAAAATAATAAATAATAATTTATAGAACTGGCTGCTGTTCCCCCAAAGCAGACAAAATATTGTTTCTAATACTTACATTTTTTACTGCATCTGCATATTTTTGCTCATTAAAGTAGTCATAAAATATAGCCATATATGATTCCTTGAAACTTGCCTGAAATAAAATCACCATTTTGATCATGAAACTTGAGCTCAAAAGACAGGGGAAAAAATCAGATTCATTAACTCATGGATGAATAATTTTCAATGGTAAAAAACAAAGGTTTAAAAAACTCTTCCTGATGACCTAGGTCAGTGCTGCCTAACCTTTTTGCTGTCGCGTGCCAAAAGCGGGGGGAGTGTGGGGGGTCACAGCTGCGTATGCCCACATCCATAATTCAATGCGCCCCCCCCGCACATGTGCACATGACCCACCCACACTTCACCCTGCTTTTGACACGCGATGGCACGGTGGGTGACCCACCCACACTTCACCCTGCTTTTGATACGCGATGGCACGGTGGGCCCGGTAGGCCCATTTTTTCTCCCTCCCCAGGCTTCAGAGGCTGGCGAGGGCAAAAACAGCCTTCCCCTTTCCCCCTGGAGGCCTTCCAGAAGCCAGAAACAGCCAGTTTCCTGACTTCTGGTGGGACCGGAAGGCCTGAAAATCAGTTGGCTGGTGCGCACATGTGCACTGGAGCTGAGCTAGGTCAACATTTGCGTGCCCATCAATATGGCTCCGTGTGCCACCTGTAGCACCCGTGCCATAGGTTCGCCATCAGGGACCTAGGTTTTGATTTAAGGCTAGAAACAAATCAGGAGTATTAGTTCATAGGACATGTGTCTCACAAACAAACTTCAAACTCTAAGGGAAAAACGGCTGGCCATACCGAGTGAATAATGTGAATAATCTCTCAGTGGTTTTTGTCAGTTTAGAGAAACTCCTGCATCACAATTCATATATTCTCAAGACCTGCATTGTTTTTGCATCCCGCTCTTTTTTCCTTCCTCAAGCTGGTAAAAACATGGATTTATACCAGGGGTGGGTTCTAAATTTCTTTACTACTGGTTCTGTGGGCGTGGCTTATTTTGTGGGCATGGCTTGGAGGTCATGTGACTGGGTGGGCGTGGCTATGTGTTTAGGGACTACTCAGAGGGCTGAAAAAAGTCATTTCTGACAGGTCCTCGCACTTTTGACTGGTCCTCGCACTTTTGACTGGTCCTCACACTTATGACCATCCTCACATTTATGCCCATGCAGCATTCTTAACAACCATGTCACTCATTTCACAATTGCTTCTCTTCACCATGGTGACAAGATAGGGCAAAAAACGTAAAATGTGAGGACAGTCGTAAGTTTGAGGACTGGTCAAAAGTGTGAGGACCAGTCAAAAATAACTTTTTCAGCCTCCGAGTAGTCCATATGCACAAAAGGATTCAATTATTTCTTCAAAGTGCTGATGATTGCACCCTGGCTGGAAGAACTCCAACAGGGGAGTATATCCTCCCAACAGCGGTATAAAAAGCTTAAAACAACCCTTCCCTTTAAAAAAGTCAAGCAAAAAAATAGTCTCTGGAAGTGACAGTAAGTCTAGGCATACTGCCGGAGAGGCAGTTTCTGTAATAAAGATTAGGCTAGGAAACAACACCAAATGTTGTAATTAATCCTTACAGGATTAACCCTGTAAAATGGAAAAAAACAAAAGAAGATTTCTTTTAACAACCGGTTCTCCTAACTACTTAACAACCGGTTCTACTGAAGTAGAATCCCACCACTGGGTCTACCCATTTATTTTTGCAGGCACTGATCTACTCATGTATTTTTGCAGGCACCGGTCTACTCATTTGTGTTCTTTTACCACTGATCAGCTGAAGGGCAGCCCTTTGAAGCCCCACAGCAAGAGTTTAAACAGGTTTTTTTTCCTCTAGCCATCAGCTGGGACTCAGGAGGCAACAATATTGGGGGTGGGGCCAAATAAAAGGTAAGAATAACCCGGCGGCGGGGGGGCAGAACCGGTTCGGTGATGTCATATCGTCACTGCTCGGCCAAACCGGGAGGAACCCACTACTGATTTATACAGATTATACTACAATCAAATAAAAAATGTTCCATATTAGCTTATTCTTACTACTATCTGTTCAGTTGCCCTTTGTACACATCAGGTTTCTCCCAAGGATTTATGATGTTCTATTGTATCAGTGTAGTATTAGATGCAGACCTAAGCAGTGTGGCTTTTTGTAATTAATAGAGGGAAATTTTGTCAATGAACCAATTTTCTAAGTGGCATCCAAGATTTTTTTGGTACAGCACCCACTATGCTAATATCCCTGTGACATCACGGCCAGTTTATGCCAAAATCTTTCACTTTTAATTTCGATTTTGTGATCTTCTCCAATCCTTTGCCTTCTATTCTACTATCCCCTGGAATTGCCACATCAATTATCCACATTTTCTTCTTTTCAACCGCAGTTATGTCTGGTGTACTTTGAGCCAAGATTTTATCAGTCTCTTTTCAGAAATCTCACAATAGTTTAACCTGCTAATTTATTACTTTTGGTATTCTATGTTTATCACTGGTACATGATAATTTTTACAGATGTTCCAGTCAGGGGTGGGTTCTAAATTTTTTACTACCGGTTCTGTGGGCGTGGCTTATTTTGTGGGTGTGGGTTGATGGTCATGTGACAATTCTTTAAGATTTAGCAGAGGTACTGGTCTATCAGGCTTTTAACTGTTTGCAGAGCTGTACCGGTCTATTCATTTGTTTGAGGCACCGGTCTATCACCACACTGCCTTTTAACACTGATCAGCTGTAGGGCGGCCCTTTGAAGCCCTGTGGCAAAAGTTTAAACAGTTTTTTTCCTTCTAGCCAATCAGCTGGGACTCAGGAGGCAGCAATAGATTGGGGGCGGGACCAAATAAAAGGTAAGAATAACGTGCGGGGGAGGGGGGGAGGTCCAGGTTCCGAACAAACAAAACCAGTTCAATGACATCATATCGTCACCGGTACCAGCTCGGCTGAACCGGGAGGAACCCACCACTGGTAGGTTGGTAATTGTACTTTGTCATTGTTTATTAACAGTTTGTGATCTTTATGCATGAACTGAGTATATGATCTACTGTTTCTTTTGCTTTTTCGCACAATATGCACTTTCAATCATTTGATGGTTTTCAGCCAGGGGTGAAATGCTTCCAGTTTCAACCGGATCGGGTGATCCGGTAGCGATTGTGGCAGATGGTTAGGAGAACCGGTAGCGATGGCAGTGCGAAGCTCCGCCCATCTGCCCAGATATCATTACTTCCTGGTTTTAACCAGGAGGTAATGTGTTTTTTACCTTCTGTGCATGTGCAGAAGGTTTTGCGTGTGTGCAGAGGGTCTGCACACATATCTGATGCATATACAGCACATGCACTTCTGAACCAGTAAGGAAGGTAAGCAGATTTCACCCCTGGTTTCAACTGATATTATTATTTTTTGCCCTCTTAAAAACATATTTTGATCAACTCAAGATGGTCAACATATCTAGAAATATTTCTATTTTGACTCATGCAGTGCCACTTTAGAGAAAGCTTTAATTACAGAAGTGCAAATATAATCATAATTCAGGATACTGAAAAAGTTTTGTAGTGGAAAAAACCATGAAATACTTACAGACTTAGACTTTGATAAACTGCCCAATGTTTGTATGGTTTTAGAGATCAGGGTCAAAGTTCTTGAAGTTTGTGGGTCCTATACAAAGGAGAAAACCACCATGTTAAAATTTGTTGTGGGGAACCATAAAAGCTAGCTTCTGGTTTACGTTCATTAAAATGCATTTTCTTACTCTGTACGTAAAATTTAAAAGAGTAAGTGAGAAGAAACTTCAAGGACTTTTGCATCTGGCAGGATTCTCCAGCTATTCTGCTTAGTTTAGTGGCTAATGGTTAAGGACATTTTATTATTTTCCAGTTTGACCAATAAAATTTTAATTTTTTTGGTAGGCAGAAAAAACTTAAAAGAACAGGATTCTCTTAGTGGCTGCCCCAAAATTTCTATTTAGTTTCCTTTGTAAGACCCAACATTGCAGAATTAAGTAAATATGCTATTTACAGAACCAGGCTGAAAATAATTTTGTGTTGAAAAGAATTCAGCCTGGAGAAAAATGCTAATTGCCAATTTGGAAATAGAACTTTTTTTTTTTACTAAGAATACAAAGGAATATGCACATTTACAGAATTCCATAACTGAATTATGCTTTTAACATTTTTTTAGCAGCAACTTGCTGTACATTAATAAGTTATATTTGAATTTTAAAACTAAATTGTTTCATATAAAGAAACAAAAACAATCCTTCACATATGCAGATGAACAACTTAATTTTTCTCCTGAGTCAGTTCTCCATTTACTTAATTTTTGATTTTTCCAAATTTTCACCACATACTCTTTTTATGTCTACTGCTGGAACAGTGCCTGCCCTTAAAAGTTGCCAATCTTATGGTAAACATTTCTTGTTCACATTTTATCCCCTTTTAGGAATGGCCATGTATGATATTTAACATTAAGTTTAAACACTCATATTAATATCTTGTGTACATATTTAAGTATTGTCCATTTCAGCATTTGAATTGTAAAAATGTAATACAAATTATAACTTGTTACTAGCTAGATAAAGTCTAAAGCCCAAATAATGAAAAAGAACCAACAGTAAAAAAGACACAGGGCCTCAAAGAGGTGGACACAATGGGCTTGTCATTGACCTCCTGAAGCTGAAGTACTTACTGGGTGATGCGGTGTAAGATGAAAAAGGTTTGGAGAAAGAATTGCAGGAGCAAAGAATCTCAGAAAAATAAAGCTGCTTACTGCTGTGTACCTCACATCTGGGTCGTCTATGATTTTAAAACAGAATACAAATGATCATGTTGCGATTCTACTCTGAAAAATGGTTCAGACCACCCCAAAAAGGAGAGAGTGATAGATGAAAACATCCCAATCAACCCAGGGAAAAATGTTAAGATGCACAACTGCGAGTAAAAAGATGGAGGATTTGCTATCCAAATTTCATTTTGTCAAAATAAGGGAAAAGGTCAGTATATAAGAGATGCTTCTGCCCATGAAAACAAGAGTTGAGTATGCCAAGAGTAATCTAAAAATAAACTTAATACAGTGGGAATGGATAGTTAAGCATTTAGGTGGTAAAATAAGAAGTGTCAGGGTCAGCAATATGCTTAATGACCATTATTTGAACATGTATTCCGATCACATCTGTGGAAATAACTGCAATTCATAATCTTCCTCTGCAGCCAAGGATATACAGCTATCATAAGTGAATGCATAATTTAATCTCCAAAATGAAGATATTTAACAGTTTGGATAAAAATAAGGATAACAACAAAACACAAAACGTAAGGGAAAGAACATAATCTTCCTCCCTCAACAGGAGCTTAAAGACATACGGGATATATTTCAGTTTCAGTGTGATTATGAGTTGATTTCTGAATTCCCCTTAATAATCTTGAAACAATTATAAAGCAATTATAAATGTATCTACTGACTTCCCACAATCTTTCAGCTGAGATAATCTTTTCTCAACTACATTCGGTTTAGAATTTACAATACTAGTAATATCTTTGAAGGCTTTTATATTATATAGAGATTACCCATCACCTCTTTCTCAATAGCTGCCAAATTGCCTAAGTGGAAAGCAATTGTTGTTAATGTTTATTTATTTGGGTCACTGATGAGCATAAGAATTAAAACTATAAAATTTTATAAACTTCCCATTTGAAGTGACCTCCTGACAACTATTAAGCTTCTTCTGTCATCAAAACATCCAGTAATAACATTGTTTAATAGTAGCAGTTAGTTAATGTCCAACCTCTTGACAAATTTATTCCTCCTTGATTGGTTCCTAGTAAAAACTCCTTCCAGAGATATCTTTAATATTGTTTACTTACCTTATTTGTTCACTGAACTTTTTTTTTACTTCCAGTTATTAGGATGAAAATGAGGAGAACACCAATAGTCATCTAACAATAGTGTCATATTATTTGAAGTTCACTGTGCTCCCTGAATTTCTTTTTCCAGACCTTTTTTCACCTTTTCTCTTTTTCATTATGGAGATCTAGTGGTGCAGTGATTAGAATGCAATATTGCAGGCTAACTCTGCCCACAGTCTGGAGTTCCATCCTGATGGAACTTAAAATTCACTCAGCTTTCCATCCTTCCAAGATTGGTAAAATGAGGTAAAAATAGTGCCATAGTGTCATCAAAATGACCCAGATTGTTGGGGGCAATATGCTGACATTGTAAACAGCCCAGACTGTAAAGCACTATGGAGCAGTATTTAAGTGTAAGTGCTATTGCTAATATTATGAATACTAATTCTAATATTAAATATGTAATAATGAGATTCTACTGTATGAATATGAATATTAATTTTGACCCCGATGGTACTGTTTTGCTAATTAATTTCTAAGCTTTCAAATATAAGATAGACCACAAATCTTGTTAAATTTCATACAAAATGTACTATTTAAATAAGGATGTATAAATACACTACTGTAGCTCACAAGTAAGATGTCTATACAAATATACACACATATCAGAAACATATAAGAGCTGCAGTGGCACAGTGGTTAGAATACAGTATTGCAGGCTGCTTTTGCTGACTGCCGGCTGCTTGCAATTTGGCAGTTCGAATTTCACCAGGCTCAAAGTTGACTCAGACTTCCATCCTTCCAAGGTGGGTAAAATAAGGACCCAGATTACTGGGGGCAATATGCTGACTCTGTAAACTGTTTAGAGAAGGGCTGTAAAAGCACTGTGATGCAGTATATAAATCTAAATGCTATTGCTATATAGTAAAATGGCTTCACAAGAATCTACCGTATTTTCCGGTGTATAAGACGACTTTCTAATGCACTAAAATCTTCTCAAAAGTCGGGGGTCGTCTTATATGCCGGGTGTCGTTCTCCTGTAACCAGGCAGACCAGCCCGAAAGGCTCTGACGAGCCTTAAATGGCTCTGAGGAGCCAAGCTGAATTGCCTGCTGAGTTGCCGCTAATCAGTTGAGTTACATGCCAGAGCCATGTAAAAGGAAAAGTTTTTTCCTTTTACACGGCGCTGGCGATCCCAGCTGAGTTGCCTGATTAGCAGGCAACTCAGCTGGGATTGCCAGAGCTTAAATGGCCAGCGCCATGTAAAAGGAAAAACCTTTCCTTTTACACGGCGCTGGCGATCCCAACTAAGTTGCCTGATTAGCAGGCAACTCAGCTGGAATGGCCAAGCTTGGATGGCCAGCGCCGTGTAAAAGGAAAAAACTTTCCTTTTACATGGCTCTGGCGATCCCAGCTGCTAATTTTTGCCTGCTAATTGGTAGCAAATATACCCCCCCCTCCAGCTTGCTTACCTTAGCTGCTAGCCGCAACGCTTGCCTTGCTTCACTTGCCTGCAATCCATTGCATCAGCAAGCAACTGAATCTCCCTGTCTGCAATCAAGCAGGCAGGGAGTTGTGAACTTCAACTCCCAGAATTACTCAGCCAGCAAACCAAAGCTGGCTGCGGAATTCTGGGAGTTGAAGTCTATAAGTCTTAAAGTTGCCTAGGTTGGAGACCCCTGTTCTATTGGGTAAGCTTTTTCCCCCTTTGGGAGCTTTAAAAAAAATAGTTAATTGGGGTTTTTTTTTAGTTGTTCTTTTTTAGACCTAGCTATTTAAAGGCTAGGTCTAAGTTTTAGGCTAGGAAGTTTTAAATTTAGCTTTCATATAAAAATAAAAATAAAATATTTGTGCAGCTTTCTGAGATTTAGTGTGTTTCTGTAGTGTTTCACTCTAACTACACAAACGCACAAAATCTCACAAAGCTGTATGTGGAATTTTGTGTGTGTAAAATGTGAAAGTTGGGTTTTGGGACTTTTTGTGGCTGTGTGAGGTTCCTGCTTGTTGCAGGGGCCATTTTGGGTCTAGCACAGCTGCTTTTACATTGTGGATGAGCCAGTTGATGTTTTTTAATTTTTATTTGATGTGCGTTGGAAGAGGGATCGTTTTATTCAGCAAGTATAGCCCAAACCCTATATTTTTACAGGAAAAGTCGGGGGTCGTCTTATATGCCCAGTCGTTTTATATGCCGGAAAATACGGTACAATAGAGAATGTTCCAATTAGGTTAAACGGGAGAGCAAAAAAGAGTTTAAGTTTTATATTACCTTGGAAACGTATAGCTGCTGATTCCCTCAATGAAAAAAAGATGTCACACATCACTGTAGGGCAACTGACCCCAGATTTTGTAATAACTGTGAAAATTCGATCTACATACTGCCTAAGATTTTCCTAGAATAAAAATGAAGAACATAAAACATTAATTCCAAAATAATTTCAGACCTTGAAAACATTGAACAAGGTACATTTTAATTAATTTTCATATTAATAGAATTTGATTATTATAAGCAATGTCATTACATTAGTAATTATATTACGTTAAACCATCTTATACTAATACCGGTAATCCTCAATTTAGGACCACAATTGAGCCCAAAATTTCTGTTAAGTGAGACATTTGTAAGGGAGTTTTGCCCCATTTTATGACCTTCTTGCCACAAGTGTTAAGTGATTCATTGTAGCTGATAAATTGGTAACCCAATTGTAATCTGTATTTTCCATTGATTTTGCTTGTCAGAATGGTGCAAAAAGTGATCATATGACATAGCCAAAAACCTGGGTCAAGAGCCAATTGTTAAGGCCCTCTGAAACATCCATTAATTCAAATTACCTTCAAAAATCTATTCACAAATATTTTCAAAACCATATCCCATGTATGATAGTAATGGTATTTGCCATGCTCAATTTATGTTATAATCCTCTACTGTTCCTATATCTAACAAGAAATTTAATCAGATTATGACTTCTTAAATTTTTATTTTTAAATACTATAATTATATTCATTCATTCATTCAGTTTTTATAGCTGCCCATCTCATACATGTGACTCCGTTTTAATAATATTGTGATCAGCATTGAAATAATATATTGAAACACTGAGCAATTAAAGAATGAAAGAATATACTTTAATATAAACATGTATATTATTATCAGAATTATATAGATTTGATGATAGTAAAGAATATGATTAGAATAATTTTGTATGTCTAAATAATATTGGGATTGGTATTACAATTGTTTATTGAAACATTGATAGGATAGACTACAACTTAATATAAATGTGTATTATTATTAGAAATATATAAATTGGTTGAATGCAATAACTATGATTAATTTTACTAGTTTTATTTGTATTAGAATGTATGACACCCAGGTGCCACACGGTTCACGCATTGATATGTATATGTAAAATAAAATAAAAAACTTTGGGGGGAAGCAATTAAAAACAAAACCATTGAAATACATTTAAAACTGTAACAAAACCAAACCATGAGAGTGTGCTCCAAACTTCCAAAGAATATAATCATATTTCCATGGACTCCCCAGGCCAATGACAAAACCAGGTTTAATAGCCTTTCAGAAAATCATATAAATTGTTTCTGAAGCATTATTTGGCTATGTTGTACTATTAAGCATTCTGTATTTCACCTTCATACATTATTCTTAAATCCAAATCTATGTCTTTACAATGTATCATGTGTCTTACTTAC
The DNA here is from genome assembly GCA_030761175.1 of Masticophis lateralis. Lineage (NCBI taxonomy): Eukaryota > Metazoa > Chordata > Lepidosauria > Squamata > Colubridae > Masticophis > Masticophis lateralis. The sequence goes on along the minus strand of JAUDYJ010000004.1, from coordinate 97,154,622 downwards.
AGCACATAAAACAGGAGTCCAATTGCAAATCACTACTGAAATAAGCCATCAGTAAGTAATTTTAGAAATACTTACAAATAAGAATATTCCCATTTAGAAGTGCTTCAATATAGATGAATTTATATGAAACCCCAAAATAGATTACAGTTCTGTTTACAATACACATACACACACATATAAAACCACATGTATAGATGAATTTTGATATTTTGATTTTGTATTAAATATTAGATGCTCACATTCTAGAACAGGGGTGTCAAAATTCAAGGCCTGGGGGCCAGATCCAGCCCACGGGGTGCTTAGATCTGGCCTGCAGGGCCACCCTGGAAAGAGCGAAGGATCAGCCCTTGGTGCCTCTGCCAGAGAAAATGAGCTCCCAAGCTCCATTTTTGGCTGGGACAGCCTCCTGCAACCCTCTCCCAGTGAAAACGGAGCTTGTGGGGGGCCTCAGGAGCCTGTTTTCTCTGGCAGAGGCACCATGGGCCACCACAGGTGGCCCTGACACAACTGACGTCAAGCTAGCCATGCCCACCCTGGCCATACTCACCCCGGCCCCCCGAGGTCAAACACAACCCCGATGCGGCCTTCAATGAAATTGAGTTTGACACTCTGTTCTAGAAGATGAACTAAATGGAGGCTCTGGTGGGATTCCGTGCCAGAAAAAATGCCTGCCTGACATCAAAAACTACTTTTTTCCTTTCTTTCTTTTTGTGTTGAAATCTGGTAATATATGAAACAGTTTTTATGAAATATGATAATTTTCAACATCTGGAAACTGGGATCGAGTAGCAAATTCACATAGTAATTACATTTGTATTGAAAACAATGGTCTAGTCCTATCTAGTTTACACTTGGTAACACAATTCAAGGAGTAATCATTTTCATAGGTGAAAAACTAATTTTCTCCCCATCACTTGAACTACCTACCCTATTATTTTCCAAATTTTCAGCATCTTTCAACTTTACAGGATCAATTTCACAAGGTTTATGGAGCTGGCAAATCTGTGAAAAATAAGAAAGCAAATACATAACTGATATCGGTGTAATGGATTAGTTACCAATGGGATTTGACATGTCTCAATTTTCAGATGAAATTTGCCCTACTGCAGTTGTTTTATAGGAATAAATGATTTGAAAACAATGCTCTTTCTTGGGTTCAATTTCTTATTTCTTTTTACTTTGGCAGTGACACTAACCATTTTTTCTGATTGAGAAATTTATGAACCCATTGCAAATCTAATTTCTAATACTGGCTAAAATGTAAATTCCAGTCTTAACTGTGTTTATTGACATTGCTAATGTGGTGCAAATGATGATTAAGGAAAATGAGGTAAGGACACAAATATTTTGGCTGTAGAGAAAACATTATCATTTGGAAATAAATGTTCTACAAAAAGAATGCAGTTGTAGTTTTTAAACTTTCTCCAGTGCTTTGAAATGGTATTTATTCATTTAGTTAGTTATTCTATATATTTAAATTTATTAGCCACCTAATTCTAATGGACTCCAATGTTATCAATATCCTATCAAAAGAATATTTAAAGGGAAAAATCTCATTGTTTTGAATAAGACAAAACATGACTATGACATGGTGTTGCAAACTGCAATGTTTTTTTTTAAAACAGCATAGATTATGGGCTAGCCATGACATTATCAGCTTGGAAAATGCTGAATCAACTAAAGGAAATATGTGGTTTGCTTATTTCTGTCATTGGAAAAAAGACAAGACAACTGTAATATGGAGATAACAAGTATTGCCATAAATTTAAGAAAAAAACATTTTTTCTGGATCTAAAAATAGTTATTTATACCAATTACTTCTTTTGTATGTAGATTGCATTCTTTTTTAGAAACAAATGTTTATTTCTGTAACATACTGTTTATATGTTCTTGACTGGGAACACTGCTGATGGTCCAACACAACCATAAAAAGATATTGCATGTTCTGCTAATAAAAGTAAGCTCACCTCATCAATAATAGGCTTCAGTGTGACTTGAAGATAATGCTTCCCTGCTAGCTTCATGGTTTCATCAATGCACTTGGAGGTTAATGAGTTTCCTCGGAAAATGGTGTTTGGATCTCTGAAAGCAAACATCTTGTTAATCATTTAGCCTTCTTATAATAAACTTTTAATCAAAGAATTGCAGGAGATACGGGTGTATAAGGTATATCTGGAGGTCCATTGTAAAAGACTAGTCATAGTGTGAAGACACTAATGGTTATCAGCCTCAGACTGCTGCAAAGGAAGGAGGCCAACATAATTTGCTGGGCACAGATTGCTCCTGGGTAGCCAATCCATTGGCATTTCCATAAAAGGTTTCATGTTGGTATTGCAAGGCATGTGAAAAACTTATCCCCAACAAACATTTCAGAGATTTCTGGAACATTCCATTTCTTCCCTATGCCATCCTATCTTCCTGTACTAGTGGACTTGCTTGAACTAGTGCCAGTGTGTGGCAGTGGTGGGTTTCTACTGGCTTGTCCCGGTTTAGGCGACCGGTAGTGGCGGTGGCGGGTGGCTCCGCTCACCTGCCGGACATCATCATGGCCGCTCTGCTCATGTGCAGAAGATTCTGCCCATGCGCATAAGCGCCGCGCACAAGCGAAATGAGTGCTTTCGTGTGCATGCTCCGAACCGAGAGCAAAGATAAGCGGAACCCACTACTGGTGTGTGGTGTTCCAGATAAAATTGGAACCAAATCACCTCTGAGGCATCAGAAAACATCCAACTGAAATAAACTCACTGCATCATTTCTGGAATAGCTGAATTGGTATGGTCCTAAAAAAAATTGAATAGTAGTTTGCACATATCTCTAGCACTGATTTTTACAACCCCCATCAGAGCATCTTGTGGTGCAAAACTCCTCTCCTTGCTGCCCTCTCTGGCATTAAGATTTGCAGGAGAGATTCTCTTGAAATGTCCCCATTGTCAGTAACTTGGTCAGTCTCGAGATATGGAAGGAAACTTGCAATATTAATGTTCTCCAGGCCCTCAGCATTTAAGAAATCCATAAAGGAAAAGCTCTTTTGCCAGGCTTGTATTGATCACATTATTTTAGTACAGGTAGTCCTCAATTTACAACCATTCATTTAGAGACCGTTACAACAGTACTGAAAAATGTGACTTACAACAATACCTCACACTTACAATTATTGCAGCATTCCCACAGTCACATGATCAGAATTTGAGGGCTTGGCAACCAGCATGTATTTAGAACAGTTGCAGTGTCCTGGGCCCATGTGATTTCCATTTGTAATCTTCCCAACTGGCTTCCAATAAGCAAAATCACTGGGGGAAAGTGGATTTGCTTAACAGCCACATGATTCATTTAATTGCAGTGATTCACTTAACAAACATCACAAAAGTATCATAAAATTTTGGACCCAATTGTGGTAGTAAGTTGAGGATTACCTTTATTCATCATGTTTTTAAATCAGCTGTTTCATGCTTTAAAAATAGCAATTGTAAGTGCTTATTTGAATAGAAAGGCAGGGCAAACTTTAAATGAATAAATAAACAAACAAACAAACTGGAGCAGCTGTTCTTCTGTTAAATCTGCTCAGCAAAACCCAGGATTCTTCTAGAAAAGCAGGTAATTGCACAGGATAATTGTTTTAGTGCAGTAGCTGTCTATAAGCTGATAAGTCTATAATTCATAGCTGTAAGAATGAATCTGTAGTGAAGTAAGTGTAGAAGATAAACGAGCTATCCAGGCTTCAAATCTGGCTGCAGAACAAAGAAATACACAGTTCTGCAGCTTGGTCCAATCTTTCTCTACCAGATTTGCATTCTTTCCTTAATCCATGGATATTGTATCTGATATCAGAATTTCTTCTTATAATAAACATGTTAGGCAAGTTACAAGGTATTTAATGAAATGGGATCTATCCTACTATTGTTCTGTGTGTTCTCTTAGCTAAGTTTTAGGAGAAAATAGTTCCCAGGATATCTTTGGAAACTATTCTAGTTTCCAAAGATATCTGTATAATTATTCTATTGGTTGGTAAAAATAACATAAGGAATTTAGCTATGGAGCTTCAGGGCAAAATATTGACCTTGCTTTTTAAAAAAAAAATCCTTATCTTTAAACCATTCATCAGTCTAAACGTTTAAATGAGGCAATTCTGTTCCTTATTAACCACAATCACAACTTTTTGATGCTGAAAATACTTGCTATGGAATCCTTATCAAAAATGAATGTGGAAAATCAAAGGCCCATTCGTCCTTATGCCTGACCTTCCTCCCAAAAAATAAATATTTGCTACTCGGTACCTCTTTTTACAATGCATGCACTATTGTACTTACTGAGTCCTTTTTATTTCTGCATTTGCAATTGCACTAATGAAAGGCACAATTTTGCCATAGTGGAGGAAGAGTCGAACCAGAGGTATGGCTGCCTCCTGTTTTTCTCTGCAGACTTCACCCAGTATGTGGGCAGTTGATGCTGAAACAGGCTAAACAGAGAAAAACAAAAAAGTTTAAATAGAGGCATCCCTAAAAGAATTTTTAAATGAACTGCCAAACTCTTAAGAGCAATGTCCATATACATAGAAACCTATGACATAATGTATTGAGGTCTAATTGTATGTACCGTATTTTCCGGCGTATAAGACGACTGGGCGTATAAGACGACCCTCCTCAGAGCCATTTAAGGCTCGTCAGAGCCTTATGGGCTGGTCTGCCTGGTTACAGGAGAATGAGACCCGGTGTATAAGATGACCCCCGACTTTTGAGAAGATTTTTGTGTGTTAGAAAGTAGTCTTATACACAGGAAAATACAGTATGTATATCTATCATATTTCTTTTATGAAATGTCAGCTTTTAGTTAAGTGGAATTACAAAATAAAACTTGTATTAAGATATGCTATCTATGACTACATTTTCTCCTTATTTTATCCCAGTCTGGGTTTGTGAAATGAAAAGACTTTGGCTTGGTTGATATGCTGTATTAAGCCATAATGCACAAATTAACATTATGTATAAATCCAACAACTATTGCTTTTTCAATAAACCAGTAAAATAAATGTTTAGTAGAATAAGTTATCCCAGTCTCTGGTATTTTTTGTCAAAGTTGCTACAATATGTCAATATGAGATTTACACTGCATTCTTCTGTGAGGAAAGAAAATTAATATTTCATGAAAGAAAGCTGAGAGCTAGAAGAGATTTTATAGAGGTTTAGAGATCATGGGGACAGGTCACTCAAAAGATCACAGAAGAAACATGGCTTATTAAGAAGAATACAAAGGAAGCATTGACCCTTGACCTCCTGAAGAAATGACCAAATCACAAATTCAGGAGAAACCATGCAATTGCATCTTCTCAAAGAATAGCAAGAATGCTAAGTAGACTAGAGAAAAGGCTGCTTGAATGTTAGAATTAAAATGTAATTTCTGATACAGAACTAAAATTCTGCCTAGCAGGCCACATGTAGCTTGTATGTTATGCAGGGCTGCACTAAGTCAATTTTTCTCAAAGTTTCTGCAATTGTCAGCCACTAAATTAATGTTTGTAAAAATGTGAAGTCCACCCACTGAAAACACCTACTCCTAATGCTTTTTCTCCAATGGGAATTAAGTTTTTGACAAATAAGTTAATGACCATAGTTGTGTTTAGGTATGCTTTTCTATTACATCTTAATTTCACTAAAGATATTTCAGCTAATTTTGTATACATGAAATAATAACAAATCTTAACATTAATTTGATCAAGAATGTTCTTGGGTAAAAGTCTTTTAGTCCTAAAGACTTGCTTGAAAATAAATGAAATCCCAGTTTTAGATACCTATTAGCATTTTTCTTTTTGAAATCTGTGAGATCACAGATTTTCATAGCAAAGAAAAGGAGGAGTAGCAGTCTACCCTGAAGACCTGTTTATTCTGCCACTGATGCCTTTTGTCATACCAGCTGACTTACAATATATGTGGGTAGGTTTCAGCTGACCACCTGACAGTGTAAGATGCATCTGGGGTGCAGGCCATGAGTTTGACAACCCTGCAGTAGCTGATTCTAATCCAGTCGTAGTCAACCAGCTACCTTCAGAAGCTATCTGTATGATGGGCTTCCTTTCTCCCATAGTTTCTACTAGCTTACTAACCAGACTAGACCTGTGATTGCGAACTTATGGCACGCGTAGCCATATCGGTGGGCATGTGAGCTCAGCTCAGAATTTCAGTACTTCTGGGCCCACCAGAAGTAGGGAAACAAGCTGTTTCCTGCCTCTGAAGGGCCTCGGGGAGGGAGGCCCATTTTTCTCTCTCCCCAGCCTCTAGAGCCTTTCTAGGAGTCTGGGGATGGCGAAAACGCCCCCTCCCCCCCTGGAGGCCAAACATGGCCCATTTGCCAACTTCCAGTGCAACCTTTCTAGGAGCCTTTCTAGGAGTCTGGGGAGAACAAAAAACAAGACTTCTGGTCCCACTGGAAGTTGGCAAACGAGCCATTTCCGGCCTCCAGATGGCCTCCGGGGTGGTGGTGGGGAAGGCTGCTTTCGCTCTCCCCAGACTCCTAGAAAAGCTCTGGAGGCTGGGGAGAGCAAAAAACGGCCCTACTATGCCATCTCGTGCCAGGAGCAAGGGAGTCACCTGTGCATGCATGGGGGCAGGGCGCATAGAATTATGGGTGTGGGCACGCATGTGCGCAAACCCCCCCCCCGGCATGTGATGGCAAAAAGGTTAGGCATCACTTGGCTAGACTATCAAAACAAATTATTGCAATGAAGTTCCCCATGCAGGATATCAACAGCCTACTGATGTGTCAATGGATATGCTATTGGAGAAAGTTGGGGAGATTATTATTTTCCCACAGTTTACAGATGGAATACAGAAGCAGGTGGAATTCAGAAGGTGAGATACTAACAAGAAAGGAAAAATAGGAAGTTATCAGATGTTCCCTTCTAGGCCCTACTCAAGGAAGATAAAATCACTAGTTTCTCATTGCTAGTAAGCATAGGAATCCAGAGATTAAAATGGGCCCCCACTGAAGTCTTTTTCTCTTATTCCAATGATCCTGGTCAGGACTGTTGCCTTCCCACAGCCAAATTATTTTGTGTATACTGTCATCATAAACAAGATTATTTCCTGAACATTTGCTCCAGGGGAGACAGAAAATGCATATTTCAGCATTTGCCTTCTAATGAGCATGGAGCCCATGTTTGCAGAGAGCTCGAGGACATCAAACCGTTTATTGTAAAATGATAAATATGAGAAGAAAGGAAAAATTACCTCAACATCTGCAGATTTTAATAAGAGGTCTCTAAGGGGGTTGTAATGCTCTGGAAGAAAGACATGGTCTTCTGTGTAAACCACATTTAACCGCAAGGAACCTAGGTCATCAGGTTTCAGTGTTTTGTTGCCATTAACTCTGGGCTGCAGGAAATACCTAACAAAGGAGAAAAACATAAAACAGCTTCTAAACCTATATATAGATTGTATTGCATATAGAATGCCTTTCTTCCCAGTATTATGAAAGAGCCTATAAATCTTTCTTCATGTCTTTTCATTTTTATGTGCCTAAACACATTATGGTTGGGATGACATGTATTTCTACCTAAAACTGGATTGGGCAGGTAGGAGAAGGATTTAAAAAAAACCACACTAGATAAGAAATCAATTATGACAGGGAGGAAAATTGTTCTGAAAACAATTTCATAAAGAAATACAAATAAAGGCTAAAATAGTTTAATAAAATAGATTACCATGCTTCATAACAGCTGGACTGTCGAAGAAATTTGAGTGGCAGTCTCAACTCTCCTAGAAATTCATCTCCAAACTTCAAGTTGCTTGCATTCCAAAGATCAACTCTGTAACAGAGCAAAAGGCAGAATGAGAGACAGAAGAACAAACCTTTTCTCCTCCTCTTTAATATTTTCATTTCTTTCTTCCCCCAAAAATACAAATCAAAATTCAACTAATTAACTAACCAACTCCAAGATAAAAGAGAATGTTTTTTTAAAGCCCAAGCTGAAGCAAACATGAGAGTACAGCTATGTTAACTGGTAACTCATTTTAGGTTGACACAGTAAAAAGACTTGAAGCTTATTTCTATCAACCGGGAAGATCATTAAAGAAATAATAATCTGATTTCAGCATGTGATAAACATATAGAAATGGATTCAGGTATTCCATGTTCACAACACAATGTTTTGGCTGTGTGTATTTGTTTCCATTTCTTCCTGTTGTTTAAATCTAGAAGTTCAGGTTGTAAGATCATAATTCTTACAGCAATGACTTCATTGATGTGACACACTAGTGAGCTTTGAAAGGAGGGTCATCCTGTTTTCAAACTATCCAAATTTAGCATTGTTCAACTGATAATCTTGAAGCTGGCCTAATGTTACTTGCAGCAAGCCCATAGCAGTGTTAAGTTTAGAGTTAGACAAACCACAATCAATGTAGTAACAAAAATCTCACCAGTCCTATTCCTATGCAAAAAGAAGATAAAGTGTTAGGGCCGTCTATTCCAGTGGTGGGTTGCTCCCAGTTTGGTCCGGTTCTTGTGAACTGGTAGTAAAAGCAGAGGGAGGCTCTGCCCACCCGCCTGGACATCATCATGATCTGCGCATGCACAGAAGCTTCTGTGCATGTGCAGAAGCATTTGTGTGCTCGCACTCCCATTGCAAAACGGTAGTAAAGGTAAGTAGAACCCACTCCTGGTCTGTTCATATTTTTTCTGTACATGGTGTTTGCTTAAATTTGTTTGGTTGTTTGAAAAAAAAACCCCCGCAGAGATTGCTATGATTCAAAGGAACTTTGATTAAAAAAATCTTTTCAAAAGGCACTGAAAGCCTTCTGAAATTTTTTCTGAGCCTCTTTGTCATCACTTTTCTGTTGTATTTAAAAGTTTCTGTAAATTGCTAAAATGAAATTATGCTGGCAGCAATCAGGCAACTTCCCTAATCTCTCTGATTGAGATTAAATATTACAACAGGGTGTGGATTAGATGTGGTAAATTCTAAACGTGTGCAGTAAAAGAGAATAATTACTGGCATCAGGAGATAGAAAGTGGTATGCAAGAAGCAATCTTCAGAATTGTCTGATTCGAAGAAAAATACCAATACTGAATTATTTCAAATAAACTGGCACAGAGCCAGAAACAAATTCAACTTCTCCAACAGATGGTACTGTAAAAAAAGAGGGGGAACCAGTTTCAAAGTGGAACAAAATGCTGGTGAAGAATTGCCCCCACTATCCAAGGAGGAAAAGCAAAGGTAACAAATAGAAAGGCACTGCTACTTCCATTCATTGCTGATTTTACCAATAATGCAGAAGGTCCCCAACCTTTGCGGCTTGGTGGACCTGCAGCGAAAGGGGAGAGAAGAATTGGGCCATGTGAGTGGCGGGCTGGCATGTACACATATCCCTTGCATAAGCGGTGGACTAGTGAGCGTGCATGAAACTCAACTTGTGCAAGTGGTAGGCCAGTGTGCACATGTGCGAATGTTTGCCGGCCTGCTGCTTGTGCAACTTGAGCTGCGTATGTGTATATTCTGGCCAGCCATCCACACAGCCCAATTCTGAGTAGACCACAGCCGGTAGTGGGCCACAGCTCAGGGGCTGGGGACTCCTGATATAAAGTATTTTACCTGATTTCCATCTTGTCAATTTCATCAGCATCTTCAATTTCAAAGTGAGATTTCTTGCTATAGCTGCTTGGCCTAGTAATCTAGTGCAAATAAGAATTTTTTAAAAAGGATCTTATTATTAAGAAAAATTGAAACACTTTATATAAGGAACCTCTGTGCAATTGCACATTATATTTGATTCAGTTTCATAAATTTAATTGTATTAAACTCCAACCTGTTTAGATAATGCTTTTATACACATACATATGAAGCTGCATCACATACTGTGTAAGTGTAAGTTATCTAAAAGTGTTTTAATAAAGATATATGCAAGCCTTTGAAACAGTAGGTATTTGTATACCACTGACTCATTTAAAACACTAAAAGGATCATTCCTATAAGCTGATTTGGCAAGTGAGTTTATTTTACTGTACTTACATTTACCATTATTCACTTACAAAAAGTGCACTATTTTTCAGATATTTAAAATATTGCAGAAAAAATCAATTTCATTTAATGGAGAAAAACAAACAGCATGTTTAGAAAATGAAACAAAAACATATGTTAGTTATTGCAGAGTATTATGCAGATTAATTGCAATTTTCCGGCTTATTAATTGCAATTTTCTTAGCTTTTACTCTGTTTCCCCTAAAATAAGACATCCCCTGATAATAAGCCCAATTGAGCTTTTGAGCACATGGCAATAAGGCCAAGCGCTTATTTCAAGGTTTAAAAAAATATAAGACAGGGTCTTATTTTCAGGGAATCACGGTATATATCCATAATTCTAACACTGTATTTTACTCAGTTTGTGTGCAAAACATATTGATCACTCACACAATCATTTTGAGGCAAGAATGACCAGCATTTACTTCTGATACAATAAACCAGAACATGACAATGTAAGATTTCTGTTCATGCCTGGCTGACCCATTCCATTTCTCTCTTGTTTCTAATTGGTAGTAAGCATTGCAGGCAGGTCTCAGCAGGATGATTTACATCTTAACTGGAATATTCCTTCCCCCTCTAACCAATGGCTTGTTAAAAACTTGGTGGTTTCTGAAGTTCAATATGTATGATATACCATTCTGTTTATTTATGACTAATATTTGAAGACAGCAATTGACATGATAAGAGTATGGATGCCACCCCTCCACACATTTATCAATTTTGCAGAATTCTTTCATTCACCTTGACAATCCCCAAGGTAGGACTGGTATAACTCCATGCACATCTACTTGCATTACAAATCCTGCTCTTGTACGTTAAATCCTATATTTAACATATAATCCTATACAAAAATCCTTTTTTGTGTTAAATCAAGAATGACATATTTTCAAGTGGCCTGAGGTCAAAATTCTGAAGAACAATGGCAAGAGATATGAGCAAGAATCAAGGAAGCATGCAAGCAAAACGCCTAAGACATTTGAATGTAAAACAAATATTTCTCTTGCATCCTGGATAACACAATGACTGAGAATTCATTATAAGCAATTCCCCCTGCCTTTCCACCCCAAAGATTTATGATTCATGGCTACAAAAAATCTGGTCCTATGGGAGTATGATTCAGATAGCCTAGGGAATATACATCAAATCAACTGATACTGTTTTTTAAACAATGTGGCCCTTTCATCTGATGTGACAAACGATCTCCCTCATGGACTCGATCAATTACAAACACTTGAAGATTTTTCTTAGTTAAAAAACATCAGGTAATCAATATCCAAATGAGAACAGGAGGAAACCAACCGAAATTAGTGATTAGAAAGAAATTCAGAAACAAAGTCTTCTAGTGAAGCCATTCCTCTAAATTTTAGTTTCATTTTTAAGGATGAAGCAAGCTTTCTTGATTTTTCCCTCTTCCTCTCATCTAGTTCTCTACAATTTTATAAGTTACAAAGGGAAGGAAGAAAAACAGTGTTGGTAAATATAGAACATTGTTTTCTACAATTAAGACTAAATTTTATTCTCCTTGACCTAGTGGCTAGGAGCTTTATAACAAATAAATATACCCAGCACTCATATTGGCAATGCAAATTTCAAGTACATGTGGAAATTTTTGTGCAAAAAGCAAAAAAACAAAACAAAAACTATCTATAAACAGATATTGTGGAGGACTGCTGCTTCACCTGCCAATGTCTTCTATATTCTAACATGATATGGGAACATGGAACTTGCAAGAAAAGTGTTTGCCGATAGTAGAGGAATGTCCTGGAACTGGATATTTCTCAATTTCCCAGAGCTCCCAGTAAACTTCTCTCTCTCTCTCTCTCTCTCTCTCTCTCTCTCTCTCTCTCTCTCTCTCTCTCTCTCTCTCTCTCTACTTTCTAGAAAGGTTTGAAAAGACCCAAACCCTTTGGAATCAAAATAATTTGGCTTCATCTACTACTAATTTATTATTATTCTCGCTATTCAAATAATAGGGCAATATGTTATATTTCTATGTCCAAGGGAAAACCGCTATCGGTCTGCCAATGCTCCAGACAAATTGCAGAGTTGAAGGCAGGAAAACCAACTGCCCTAAGCAACAACTGAAAGGCTTAGATAGAAGATGAAATGTAGGGAGGAAATAAAGAAAGGGAAGAATTTAGTCTGGCATCCTTCACAACAAAATAGCCTGAAGCTCAGTTTCACAGGCTGTCTTTAAAAGGCCTGGCTTTATTGTTTTGGAGAAATGATGACAGGACTGAAGTCAGATGATGGGTCTTATGCTGATGCTTAATTATTCCCCTGAGAAATCTGGCTCAGTCCTGCAGGAAGTCAAGGGCCAAAGAAGCTCCACTTTGAGACTCATCCCTCTTTCTGCAATTCTTTTCCTATATGGAAGATGGCAATTTAAGAAGAAGAAGAAAAAGAACTCACATTATAATGACCACATTAATACAGTGGTAGGTACAGTGGTAATTTAGGTTAATCTGTAATTATGAGTCAGTTTGAACTCATCTTTTTGTGGGCAAATTTAAAATGTGATAACCTTTGGAAGTGATTGCCGGAAGGCTAGAATCACTTTATTTATTCAGTACAGTTTCAGACTGGCTAGTATAATACATGAATATAATATCCTGCAATGCAACGTAAGTATATAGTTTGCGAAACAAAATGGGGTAGACATGTCCCCACAGCACTTTGTCTCGCAGCCTTAAAAACTGAGGAAGGAGAAGCAAGTCCACTCTGTATAAATTATATAAATATTCATTTCCCCCTGAAAACTGATGTTGAATAAATTTTGCCAGACATATCTGACCTTTCCTATCTGAGTCTAGATATTTTTTCTTGCTGTAAGTGTAGATAGTCCTTGACTTAAAGCCATTCTTTCAGCGAGAGTTCAAAGTTATGGCAATGATAAATGGTCTTACTGAGTAGTGAAATCCAAATTTTTTTACTACCGGTTCTGTGGGCGTGGCTTGGTGGACGTGGCAGAGAAGGATACTGCAAATCTCCATTCCCATCCCACTCCAGGGGAAGGATACTGCAAAATCCCCATTCCCTCCCCACTCTGGGGCCAGCCAGAGGTGGTATTTGCTGGTTCTCCAAACTACTCAAAATTTCGGCTATCGGTTCTCCAAACTGCTCAAAATTTCTGCTACTGGTTCTCCAGAACCTGTCAGAACCTGCTGGATTTCACCCCTGGTCTTACCACCCATGCCCAAAGTTACAGCTGTTGCAATGCCCTCATGGTCATGTGATCAAAATTTGGGAGTTTGGCAATCCACCCATACTCACAACTGCAGGAATGTTGCAACTACCGCCACCCACTATCTCCCCCCCCCACATCGATGTCATTTTGACCATGCATTCCATGCCCCAGTTCGCCTTTACTTTCTTCTTGCTGTCTTTGTTGACAAGGTAGGTGTGTCTGTCCTGGCTGCTATATAGGGCTGGCTTTGTGTTGTGAAAAATGGGAAAAGGCCTGCTTTCAGCCTGTTTTCCTCCCTTTTTGCAACACAAAGCCAGTCGAATAAGATCCAAGTGTGTGGTGAAAAAAAGGGTGTTTTGGCACACACTGTCCTTGTTAAGTTACCTATGGTTTGTTTGTTTGTTTTCTTTTTGCCATATGAGCCAGCCTTACATGGCTCAGAAGCCAGACCTGGCATGCCTCAGCAGCAGCGGGAGCAAGAAGACAGTGGCAAAGGTGAGCTGCGATGGCAGCGCAGAAGGCAGCAGGGTGGTGAAGGCAACTGGGCCCGGGGAAGTTGGGCTTGGCAAGCAGCCCCAGAGCCACACACTGTTTGCCGTCCTGAAAGGCAGGGTGTAGGGTGGTCAGAAGGGCAAAGATGGGGGTGAGATAGTGAACAGGGTCCCTCCTGGCTCTTTATCTTGTTGAGGCTCAGGGCCAAGAGGGACCAAGCTTGGAATGGCTTTGGATTTGGGTGCGTCCTTGGTTAATGACTGCTAAAATTCATTTAATGACAGCATGGAGACTGCCAGAATTGCAATCATGTGATGCAGTCATGTGATGTCTCTCTTTATGACCACATTCTAAATTGAGGATTACCTGTACTTCAAGGACGGAAAAGCAAAAGGATAATAGAAAATAGTATCCAGACAGATTAAAAAGCAATCAAATATAACAGGTGTATGTGTATGTGTACGTGCAAATATCTATACCAATAGATTTTAATGTTTCTGAATACTTGAAACATTTATATGTTCCTAATAATTCCTAACAATTCCCTATCTGCTAAATCAACAATACCATTCAGCTAAAGCCATGGCAGTCAGTCTCTATGAGGAAATCAAGAACTGTAGATTGTATTTATCAATTTTGTTTGCCTGTGTGTGTTTTTTTTTACATGAGTGTTATTTATTTGGAAATAAATTGAAAAATGATTTGTTTTCTGAAAATCTCCACTTTGACTATATTCAGTACATGAAAGTTGGTTTTGATACCCAGAAATGTCACCTTCCTTCCTTCCTCCAGCCTCAAATATGCTTCAAGATGCTTTTCAAACACCTCAGAAGCAGCTGCATGTGTAAAACATAGGAGGGGACCAATTTATCTTTACTGAAATTATCTATAAATCTTTCACTTAACCCAACAAAGACAACAAAAACATTGGGTTTTTTTTGTTTCTAACCAGGCCATGACACGGTATGAGAGTACTCCACCCTGCAGTAACCACAATAAAATCTCCTCCTGTTAAAAATTCAGAAACTTTTTCCATAGTCAGGTAGCATTATTACTATATATTTTAAAAATGTATTAGCAAACTGATTAAACCGCATTTTAAAACTGAGTCAGACAAAGAAAATTCAGTTCTGAATACAAAGCCAAATAAACAGATACCTGCAGCCAAATCTGCAGGTATCTATGAGATACCTGCAGATTCACACACAGTGCATGATAAACAATGGAATTAAAACACCAAAACTAGAAACTTTAGTGATGTATTTAACTTAAATGTATCTTGGAATAAGAGTAAAGTGACTCAGTGTGCATTACCATGTATATTGCAATATTTTGTAAAATCTCTTCACCGCTTTTTATAGAATTAATTTCACTTCTGAATCTTATGAAGGATAAATTCAATACAATTAGCACTTTAAAATTGGTTATACCTTCCACATTTTGTTAAAATTTTATCACTTTGAGTCTTTGGAGTGGAAATATAGCCATTGCTATACCTGCAGATCAGAGGTGGGTTTCAGCAGGTTCTGAACAGTTCTGGAGAACCGGTAGTGGAAATTTTGAATAGTTCGGAGAATCAGTAAACACCACCTCTGATTGGCCCCACCCCCATCTGACTCCCGAGTCCCAGCTGATTGGGAGGAAATGGGGATTTTGAGGTAACCTTCTCCTGGAGTGGGGAGGGAATGGAGATTTTACAATATCCTTCCCCTGTCATGCCCATCAAGCCATGCTACGCCCACCAAGCAACACCCACAGAACTGGTAGTAAAAAATTTTGAAACCCACCACTGCTGCAGATTGAGGATCCCAGAGGACATAGGGGGCCTTAATAGATTTGATGCATATGTATCCTTCAATGTTCATGATTCATACTGTACATGTGCATACAGTAGCCGATTAAAATTCAACTCAGATGATAGCTGTGTCTGCCCCCATTATATTTTTATCTCATTCTCCCCTGTTACCCAACCACAGACATTTGTTTTTTTTTCAGAAAAAAACAAATACAACCATACAACTTCGGTATACTCCAAAATATATTTTGACTTCTGTACTCCTCCATACATCACAAGTATCACACAGATTCATAGGGCGCTGTGCAGGATGAAAACAAAACCCATGGATTTCTGGCGTAACTACAGTTTTCACATCCTGGTATTTTTCAGGTACATTTCAAGTATTTTCATAACCTGGTCTTTTGCCGATCTATACTCTATTACTACTCTCTGCCAGTACTTTCTTGACTTGTTCTACAAAATCTTCCTTTTTAATTGCTGTCCAGCATTTTCAGGAAGTATTCCTGCACAACTGCTTCCTATTTTTCTCATGTATATATTTCAAGACAAGTAACTTCTGAGTAGGAGAGCAGTTGAGTATCCAACCCTACTAAGTATATCTTGCTTCTTCAAGAAGTGTAAATAACACTTTCTTAACACACATCTTAAAAAAACTAATTCTAGCTTTACCAGGACATCTTTGGTCCTTTTGTCTCTTCTTAGTCATTTGATGTTCCATAAGAAACTAAAAATCTTGGTTGTATTTATGGATTAATTTTATAGGGGAAGGAAGAGCCCAATGTCACTATGGTGAAAGGTTTAATATGATTCTTGGGAGGATACATGTTGCTCTTCCAGAAACTGGATAAAGTCATATAAGGTCTGGAGCATTTACTGTATTTTTTCCCTCTAATATTACACTGTTTTCAACAATAGCAATAACAATAGCATTTAAACTTGTATACTGCTTCACAGTGCTTTATAGCCCTCTCTAAGCAGTTTTACAGAGTCAGCATATTGCCCCCAACAATCTGGGATCCTCATTTTACTGACCTCAGAAGGATGGAAGGCTGAGTCAACCTTGATCTGGTGAGAATCAAACTGCTGAACTATAGTCAGCTGGCAGTCAGCAGAAGTAGCCTGCAATACTGCATTCTAACCACTGCACCACCACAGCTCATCAACCATCTCATCAATGACTCCTTTTCCAGAAAGAGCATTTGCAAGATGGTTCTACTACTCTATGCAATGCTGAAATTGACTATATTTTAATTTGCAGTTTCTTCTGATCATAATTTACATCTTAATGACAGAATCTGGAATTATTTGTAGTCACATCTCAAAAGTGGCAACAGAGATAATAGAACAAGCCAGACTCTTTGAGCTTCCAAAGGAAGCAGTCTCTTCATATTTTCACTATCAGGCATTGAAGAAAACACATGAAGGCAATAAAAGTCTGGAGGAATCATTAGGAAAACTTGCAATGTTGGATGAACTCCCGTGGAAACAATTAGGTCCCTTTGTAGTTCATCAATGTGCCCAGGGTGACTAAGTCATCAGAAATCATTTTGGGGTGATATATTAGAAAACTAGTATGGGAATCAGATTGTTTTGCTCATCATATATTGTGTTTCTTTTCTGTTTGTACCACCAAACTTTTCATGCTCAAAATATCCTGCTGCATTCATACAGCAGGTTTCTTCTGTGATATTATCATTGCCACCTGCATCATCACCACCTGCTTCATTTGTTTCACCTTCTTTCAGTTCTCCTCACTGATACTCAACCACAATGATCCAGAGTCTGTTTCCTTTTTCACCCAGATCTTTTATTGTCTCCTTTTTTTTCTGCGCCAAAATATATACATGCTTCTTTTTTTTTTCCAACAGATGAAGAAAATTTAACCACCTTATGAAGGGCTTTTGCTTCTTTCTTCCTCTCTGAGAAAGCAAGCAATAGGAAACCCCACCCTGAATTGCTTGTATCAGTGATATTATTCATTGAAGCTTTTGCAGCACCCCACACAAAGGCACCATAAAAGGGCAATAAGGCCAGATGCAGAAATTCTACATCTTTTGCTGTACAGCTCAACTGTTCTGCCTCTCCCTTCTGTTATCTCCTTCCTCATGCAAGGAACCATCGCCAACTAAAACTGGTCTTGTGCAACAGTTCTGACAACTTTCCTTACCCATGTTCAGATCTCCTCTACTTCAGGTCATTGTGTTATTTTCCAGATTTCCAAGCCTCCTACTCCCCACCAATTTACCAGCCCCAATTTTCCAGATATGTCCAGTGGAGTGGAGATCTTCACTACTTAGCAGAGGTTTAGGATAAGTTGTCCTGTATTCAACCCAGGGGCTCTGCCTCCAGATAAAATTTATTGAGCCCTTGATTTGAGTATCAGTGAGCATATTTCTTTTTAAACCATTATCCTAACCCATTGTTTGCAATAGCAAAGCATTATTAAAATTAATTTATACCTAAAAATATATGTGCAAACCTTATTGTACTATGATCCCACAAAAAATCTAGACAATATCTGCAAAGGCAGATGCAAGATGTTAATTCAATGAGTAAGGTTCAGACAAATTATGTTTGTGTGGTTCTATAAAGTTGGTAGGCATGTATCGGTATGCCCCTGAACTCTTTCCTCAGAGTTAAAAAACTCTAAACTGGCCCTACTCAGAAGTTTTGGTCTGAAACATGATTAAGCTAACCTGTGTTTAGATAATAGGTGGGATAATTTTTTTTGTTAAAGGACTCATTCTCAAGGTCACACATTGTGGGCACAAGCAATTGCCAGCAAAAATAAGGCAAGTGATGAGTAAAACCTGAATCCAAGGTGGCATTCATTGTTTCTTTGGCATATACCCTTTTCTCTCTCATTCTTTCATTTTCCAACATCTTCCTCCTTTCTCTCCCAAAGAGATGCTAGTTACTAAAAAGACTGACAGTTCTTAACAGAGAGTCAATCTTTTGTGGTATGGAAATCTTTGGAAATCAGACCAAAGCTTTAATCCCAGGTTGCCAACTTTGATTTAAATTATGTCTTTGAGGGGCTAAGTACTGTCTATCATTCAACGAGGGGAATCTCAGGCAGAAGAGGTTAGATAGAAATGCAATTAAACTCATATTTCAGAATTGTGGCAGCATGAGATGTGGAAAAATCTCATTATAAAACAGGATTTTAACCATTTCAGCTAGAAGTCATACCCTATTTAAAGTTTCCCAGTTATGTTTCATATTTCTACTACAGTAATTTTAAATTTTTCATGAAGAAGAGTATTCAGGACACTAATTACACTAATTAATTACATTAAATAATTAATTCCACAGTGAGTAGATACTTCTAGATTCCAAATCAGTAGAGCTCCATTATTTGTCTGCTGTCTGGAGCAAGCAAAGCATAAAATTAGTTGTGTGATTCAATTTTCACAGTGAATACATTACTTTATCCATGAAATCACTGGATAATATTAAGTAGACAATCTGTCTACAATATGGCATTATTAGGGATCTACACTGCAGGATAATGGTTAGGATAATTGAGATAAGTCATACATGGGCAATTTTCTCAACTTATGACTGTAATGGAGCCTGCCCATTAGTCATAAACTGTGAGAGTCATAAAATGGGTCATCATGTGACCAACTCAATTTTATGACTTTTTTGTAGCAGTCATTAAGTGAATCATCATGGTTGTCACATGAATCTGCAATCGTTAAGCAAATCCATTGATCACTATGGGGCACTTTTGCTGGAAACAAGAATACCTGTTTTCAGCAAAAACATTGCAAGTTATAGTCACATGACTGTGGGGCACTGTAAAGAGCTAAAATGCAGGCTGGTTGCTGAGTGCCCATGAGACTGGGAGAGGGTGACCATCAGAACTAGGTTGTAAGTACCCAAGGGGAGGCAGTCCATCAGCACTTTGAACTGTCACTAAACAAGCAATTGTAAGTCACAGACTACCTTTACTTATTTCCATGAACTAAAATTTAGGCCTTGTGCCTGCAATCCTACTGTAACTGACATGTCAAACTGGAATTAATCACATGCATAATTTCCATACATCCCAAATGTATCCAATACTGGATAGGAACAGCCGTGCCCTTCAGAGGATCTGAGGAGCTGTTGTAATTATTGGCATCCTATTCAATACTGCCGTAAAGTGGAAAAAGCAGCACAGTGTGAACTATCAGTGGGCACACAGGCATTGAAGATAACAAAGTACTGATACAGGGCTTCATGTCACACACATCAAACTCTTTGCTTCACTACTGCACAGAATACAGCACCAATTGGTGGTGCTGCACAGAAAAAAGAAAAGCACTCAGAGCATTTTCTCCTTTTTTCCTCTAACTATCTGGCCAGGAACTCTACCAAGGTAGAGAAGAAACAGTGTTTGCCTCAAACCTGGTAGCTGGCACTGAAGTTTTGAAGAATGATGGCCTGTCAACATAGACAATGCTGATGTGGCTGGATCAGTGATCTAATCCAATATGAAGAATCTCTATATTCAGCGATTTTACTTAACTACTGCACACTAGTCACTGTGAGGATGTCCTTGAGGATCTAGTAAGTTATTTTAGTACACAAAAATAATGAGATAAAAGAATCTAGAGCCATGGTGGCGAACCTGTGGCACATGTAGCCATATCGGTGGGCACGCAAACTCAGCTCCAACGCACATGCGTGTGCCGGCCAGTTGATTTTTGGGCCTTCTGGGCCCACCAGAAGTAGGGAACCAGGCTGCTTCCTGCCTCCGGAGGGCCTCGGGGGGTGGTGAGGAAGGTCCGTTTTTCTCTCTCCCCAGCCTCCAGGGTCTTCCTAGGAGTCTGGGGAGGGCAAAAATGGCCTTCGCCACCTCCCGGAGGCCGAAAATGGCCCATCTGCCAACTTCCGGTGCAACCGTGATGGCAAAAAGGTTAGCCATCACTGATCTAGAGTGACCAGGATTCAGAACTGAAATAAACTTCTGTTCAAAGTTCGCATTTATCCCTCTAGCGATTGCTCTCAAGACAAAAGAAAACAGTGGGGGAAGGGGAGGGGCACTTCTGAAGGATGCTAGGTTTCACCTCCCTTCATTTTTTGAAAAGTCCTGTTATACAACGTCTTTGGCATTCTCAGTGGAAAGGAAGTTCTTTCTATCGAAGCAAAGAGACCTTTTTTGTGTTAGCATGTTGGCAATCAACCAATGAACTCCAGTTTTGAATCGGTTGCCACTACTGTTTTTAAAGCTTTTTATATTTCCTCTGAGACAACCATCCCATTATTGATAAAAAAAAAAAAAGATAGCAGAGAAGCCGTAAAACTCCAAAGTCAAAAGGAGTCACTTATCAGCACCAATTCAAAATTGGAAGACTGGTTCAGAAGCCCCAAACGAGGAGTTCAGAAATTCTCTGAAGAAGAACAATATTGCATTCAGCTGGAAAGTACATTTCTGCTCCACCAAATAGCTGGCTGGCTCCACGATACTTCAGGCTCTATCTTGAGCACTCTCTACAATCCAGCAGCTGGCACAGCATGGACCTATGGCAGTCATCTACAGCAGAAAATTGCTCCCCCCTCCAAAATACTAACCTCAAAAAAAAATACTTCATCAAACTGTGGATTATTTGTCTTCTTTTTAACTTTAGTCTTTTTGACTTCAGATCTGCAAGAAAAAAAAAGAGCAAGGCAGAAATGTTACCCAAAATAGGAGAAGCTGAAAGGGTCAGGCCTGGTGTTAAGTTATCTTAAAAGTGGCTTTTTTGGTTATTTCATCTCCTTAAGCTTCTTGCAGGATGAGACAGGAAGCAGACTTTTAGCTTGTCCATATCTCTTAGTGCATTTAAAAAAGAAACAATTAATTGAGGACATACATATGTACATTCTGCCTTTCCTTTAGAAGTTCAGAGAAACCCTATGAGTTTCTGCTACTGAGAGTGGACTTAAATTTCCATCTCTCTGATTATAGTCCAACACTTTCTAAACTCTCATCAACAAATAGCAAGCATTTTAACTGTCTTGTGTTGAGTTTTTTTCGCGCATTTTCTTAAAACTTTATAAAGTGATTTATAAAGAAGATAACTTATTCCATGCTCTTAAAAAGTGTTATAGGTCATAATCCGCCCTTTGAACTATGCCCAGACCAGTAGTGAATGGGCTTCTTAAAATGTAATCACATGATCTGGGGCAATAGGAACAGTTTGATCAGTAGATGTTATCACAATAAAATCGGATTCTCCATAAAGCAAAGTAGGAATTTAATATTAGGTCACAAATTCTTAAAGACAGTTTCAATTTTTACTTGCTTCATAAAATTCTTCACTTAACTTTAACCAGGTTGGAAAAAAATGAATAAGCAATAAATGTTACTAGCCTGTATGGTCCTGCTAATGTAACTGTTGCGTAAGGATCACACTGGCCATTCACAATCGGGAGTCCTTGGCATTCTAGAACTCTAAACAAAAAGACAACTATCACTTAGAATATCAGAACAGGAAATGCAGCAAAAGACGCTCTTCCAAATTTTTGATTCACTTCAAAAATGCAGAAAACCACAAATTGCATAGGATTGACCTTTTGTTATGGAGATGTCTGCAGCTTAAAAAAATATCTAAAAATTGCAGCTTCAATAGTATTGATTGAAGCTCTGCCATGTTTTATGTATACTCCATGTTGACATA
Organism: Masticophis lateralis; assembly: GCA_030761175.1. Classification (NCBI taxonomy): domain Eukaryota; kingdom Metazoa; phylum Chordata; class Lepidosauria; order Squamata; family Colubridae; genus Masticophis; species Masticophis lateralis. The sequence continues at coordinate 97,132,486 of JAUDYJ010000004.1, read as the reverse complement.
TATTAAAAACAAAAAGCTGGTTGCAGGAATTTGATATGTCTGGTCTAGTAAAAAGGACTAGGGGTGACATGATAGCAATGTTCCAATATTTGACAGGCTGCCAAAAAGAAGAGGGGATCATCCAGCAGGTGAAATCCAGCAGGTTCTGGCTGGTCCCAGAGTGAGGTGGGAATGGAGATTTTGCAATATCCTTCCCCCAGGAGTGGGGAGGGAATGGGGATTTTGCAGTGTCCTTCCCCTGGAATAGGGTAGAAATGAGATTTTGTAGTATCCTTCCCCTGCCATGCCCACCGAGCCACACCACTCCCACCAAGCCACACCCACAGAACCGGTAGTAAAAAAAGTTGAATTTCACCACTAGGTGACATGTCATCCTATTTTTCAAAGCACTAGAAGACAAGACAAGAAAGAAAGGATGGAAACTAATCAAGGAGAAAACCAGCTTAGAACTAAGGAGACATTTCCTGACAGTAAGAACAGTTATCCAGTGGAATGGCTTGCCTTCAGAAGTCGTGGGTGCTCCAACACTGGAAATTTTTAAGAAGAGATTGGATAACCACTCTGTCTGGAATAGGGCCATTATGGCAAAATGCAATAGAGGTAGAATAATAATAGGATAAAATGAACTTTTATAACCATACTTTAAAAAAAATGAGCTTAAGATGTTCTTCAAGATATACTGCAGAACAAAAGACATTAGATACTTTCTGCACTATAGTCTTCAGTCAAATGTCAGGAGAACAGAGAATCAAATTCAACATGCATCTGGGTAGAAAGCCAAAAGAGAATTACTCTGCACAGCCATACAATTATTCATTCATGTGGAAATCTATAAATGGTCATGTAATTAATGTCAACTCTATGGCCCTTAAAAGGGGACAACAATCTATTGGCTTTGAGCTCAAGAAAGGCAAGTTATGAGCTCATTCTTGCCTAACAATTATGAGGCTCTGGTATTTAATTAAGAAAAGATTTGTTTTTTTTCTCTTTCTGTTTTCATTTTTAGTAATCTTTGAAATGTAACTAACATGAAAATCTGATTAAATTCATTCCATCATTTCTTCCTCTCATTAGAGGAACTTTAAAGCTGCAAATGGGTTCTTATATTCCACCAAAGGTTTAAAATACAATACATCCCGACAACTATAATATGGATTTCTTTCTTAAATGTTTTACTTGTTCTGATGCACTTCCTGACTCACTGCATTCCAGGCTCACACTCTCTGAATAGAGTGGCATTTAAGAAAAACTGTTAGGAGGAAGTAAGGGAGGGAGGAACAGGAGAGAGAGCGTGGGTATCATTCTGTCCTTATTCATGGTGTGGAATTTTCTTTGCAACAACACTCTGTTCCCATCTCACCTACATGTGAAGCAGCCACACAACTGTAGCATCCTTGCTGGTAGGGAAACAGAAGATCACTCATGTGCCTCATGGGCGCTACAGCAAGGCAGAATGAAATCAGTAGATTACAGAATCTGAGGAATCAAATAATGGTCTCTCCAGAGAGTATTTTGCCACTGTATAATAGGCTCTTCAGCAAATCTCTAATGTTTCCTAACATTAACAAAAAGAATTCTATTCAAGAAACCAGTTCTCCTTCCTAATCAGACTCATTTTCTGTTAACCCCAAATCTGTTGAAGAATCAACAGGTACTTATTTTATTTGCAAGTTTGTAATAAATAAGTGTAACTTGATGGTCTTTCTTGACTAAACTCTATTAAGTTACAACTGCTACCTCCTAACCTGGATGCTGCCTAAGATTAATGACAGTTGAGATCATTCTCAAAGCCATGTTCTTATGTTCTCCTTCTGTCCTTCATTTAAGGAGGATATTATCAGTTTTACTGGACTCACAGCCTGCCTTTATTGTGCTTCAGTAACTAGGCCTGGTGAGGTTGCTATGCTCATACAACGTTGAGTAGTTTTAGATCATTAATGGTGGGCTTCCAGTCATTCTTTTAACCAGCATCATAACTGAGTGACAAAAAACCACCAACCTCTCCACTGTATATATCATCAAATGGAATTGGGGGTTGAAGCACTAATTTTTGGGAGGAAAGGAGATTATTTGACAGGTGTATCAATCTTCCATTTCTCTGATCATTTAATTCTCCAATTAAACTGCAAGTAATTGGAAGAGCTGATCTGAAATACAAGATGCCTGAGCATCTGAGATGCCTGAGCCAGAGGCTCCCCCCCACCCTTTGTGTTTGTATGTCTCACATGCTTTCCCTGTTTTGTGATCTCCCACTCCTGGGTAACAGAGCTATCAATTTCCTGGACTGCAATGTAAAGAGAAAAAAAATAGTTGTCCATTCTCTTTTACAGCCAAATCCATAATGGCTCTGCAGGCATAACATCCAGCAGCTAGATGAGGAGGGGGCATTTCCTCCACAATCTAGTTGGACCAACTGAAATTGTAGAGAGCCCTTCCCCATTCAAGTCATCTCTGGGCTTTTGCCTGTAATAACCTAGATTGTAGGCAAGTTGACAAGGTTTCTGTTGGGAGAAGAACAAAAACATAATTTCCAAACTAGAACAATAAAGGTTGGTTCTAAGATGTCACTATGAGGATATGTCCCTCAAAAACAGCTAGTCTTCATGCCAAGGGAAGCAAAACATGAGAATAACAAACTGGAGGAAGCTGATTTAATGCCTGGCTTTGGCATTAGTCAACTGAGATCATGAAGTTTCTAGTATTTGACTACTAGAAACTGAACAGCTGCAGGAAAAGGAAGTACTGCTTCACAAGAATTTTAGCTCTGACAGAAATCACCGCATGCTGTCCCAAACAGATCCTATCTGGAATGAAAAAAATCCATCGTAATTTCTGTAGTGATGCTTGTTTTATTCCAGTCTTTCCCACCACCTCTGGAAATACCAGTTTGAAGAACAATATTCTCAAATTTCTTGTGAATCAAGAAAGTCTAGTTCTCCCTCTTTCTTCCAATTTCTCAGGCTCTCCTAACCAACTCAGCAGTTAAATACAGGAATCCAGACTTTACATAGGTCAATTAATTTTCTGGGCTAGGACTTCCAAAAGTCTCACAGTCAGAGTTTGGTTAGTTAAGAATCTTCATTACCAAAAAGCATGAAACTAAACAAAACAGGTGACTGTCCACTGCCAGTGTCAAGGTGCAAGTGGCTCTTATATCCATAGTAGTCCAAACTCATAGCAATTTCCTTCTGCCCTTTCCACAAATTACAGGAACCGGTAGTCCTCAAGTTACAAATGTAATGGAGCCTGTCAATTACATTTGTAACCTGAGGATTCGTAGGAGTGAATCATGTAACTTGAATGTGATCACTCCCTGCTTTCATCCATGCATTCACTAATCAAATGCATGGGTTGTTAAGTGCACATGAGGTATCTCAGGGTGGTGAAGGCCACGGGGGGCCTAGTGCAAGGACAACACCACTGTGTCCAGCAACCAAAGGCCTCCCCCCACCCATTGAGAGACCATATTTTCCTCTTTCCACCCCTTCGGGTCCCAAGCTGCTTTGACCTTGCCTCCCCACCCCATCACCAACTACTAATTTACCTTTGGTGCCACATTTGAGAGCCCTACACTTCCCATACTCACCTCTTAGGTGGCCGTGGGTGCCGGAGTCCTTGTCCAGCCAGGTGGAGAAGCGCCAAACTGGTCTCTCCCCTTCCCTGCTGAGCGCGGCCCTACCCAACCACTTGCTGAAGTGCTGAACTGCCCGGGTTTCACAAATTGTGCCGCTGAAGAGCCGGAGAACATGGCATACAACCATCCCACTCCCCTCACTTGCCAAAAGCACTCCTCCAAATTGTAAGAGGGGTCCTAAACAACCCTACTCTCCAGTTTGGTCGTGTTTCTCTGCTGCCACAGAGCTGGAGAGCTTGGCGCACCAGTCATCTCCCTTCACTGGCCCAAAGCATTCCTTTGCTAAATTTCAAAAGGGGCTCCTAAACAAACCTGCTTTCCTGCTCTGTTACATTTCTCTGCCACCACAGAGTTGGTAAACTTGGCACTCCACTGCCCAGCTCTCCTCACTTCATAGTACTTGCTCCTGTTTGGACATGAGCAGGAAAAAAGCACCTAGAGAAAGCTGGTTGCCCCATCTAGCTTCTAGATAGGAAGGAATGAGACTTGCTGGCCCATTTCTTCATCTCCTCCCTATGGCCTTGCTGCAAGATCTCCTAAATGGAGATTTTGCAAAGCGCAATACTGCATTACAGCTTTGCATAGCACAGGTTGGTGGAATCAGATCACCCCTCATTGCAAGCATGATTCCACCGGTCTGGAATCCCATTCCCAGCCTCTCCCTCTAACCTGGAACCAGAGGCAGCCCGGGGAGGGTGGGAGGCTGACCTCAAATATCTGGGTGAAGCTGCCCTTGCGTTTTGCTGCCTTGTGATTGTTAGGCAAGCAAATACCAGGTAATCCTGGTTCCCATCCAACCAAGAATGGAACAAGGAGTACCTTCCATTGCCTAACTGCTGCTCTTGGCTACACCACTTAAAAACAGAGCCATCCTTCCCGACAACCAAGCAGGAAGCCCATTTCTTGAAAATACCATTGTTATGTCTGAAAGCCTCACTGGATCACTAGAATGATTAACTGATTAATCCTATAGCATCGAATCAAAGTGCTCATACCAGGCATTTTAATCAAGGCCCGGAGCTTTTCTCTGAGAAACAGTGTTAGACAAATTGTAATAGCCCAAACAGCTCTGTCCCTACTTTGGGACAGATTAAAAAGCTTTCCCATAAAATAAACCTTGGCTTCCTGAAAGTCTACAGAAGTTAGCTCCTAAACAAACCTGCTTTCCAGCTCTGTCGCGTTTCTCCCTGCAGTTTAAGACGCTCTTCTTTTGCTGGAGGAATGGAAAAGCCATGTTGCAAACGGAAAAAATGTGCAAAAAACCAAAAAGGTTTGTGGGACTAAAAAAAAAAAAGTTCAATCAGACCTTCCAACTTCTCACCAAAAAAAATAAGATCTCGCAAAGTTGGAAGGTCTGATTTAACATTTTTCCAATCAATCAGGGAAGGGGAGAGGCCAGCCTGGCACTTCTCCACCTGGCTGGGCAAGGGCTCCAGCACCCAAGACTGCGCAGGAGGCAAGCGTGTTCGAGACTCTCAGACATGGCACCAAAGTAGCATGTTGCAGCTTCTCTGCAGTCGGTTCGTAAGTGCGAACAATCACTGTGATGTTCCAACATACGTAAATTTGGGACCCGGTCGTAAGTACTTTTGGCAGGGATGTCATAACTTTTAACATTCGCTAGTGAATGTTTGTAACTCGAGGACTACCTGTAATTGTCTTGTGCTAGGGGACCTTGAAACTGAGTGGTTGTTGTCTGTTTATATAAGTGAAAACTATGATCTGAGAATCACCGGATATTAGCTTACAAGCCATAATTTATACCTTTTTTCATTCAGGAAATAATAAATCTCTATTGTAGCTATTTGATTATCTGCAGCAATATTTGAAGGGCACTTCCATTATGCTTGAAAAACATGAAGAAATTGTGTCCCTGAAATTTGCATTTGCTGGACAAGTGTTCCTTTACATATGCTTTGAGACAGATACAGGAATGCCTTTCAAATAATCATTGACAAGAAGCAATTCATCCCTAATGGCTTCACAGGAACCAATCTTGTGTTATAAATCATGAAGCGTCTCTCAGAATGATGCTTTGAGTTTGTAAAACACCAGCTGGGATACTTAGTAGAGGAAGCAGAGGGGAAAAACCTGTCAGTTATAATGCTGTCTTAAGACAGAGAGTCAATTCATTAGTAGCTGAATTGTTTTATGAGTCGATTGTGCAAGTGCTCCAAGCTTTTCTTTTCTTTTCTTTAAGAAAAAGACCATTCAGAAAATCCTTCCATTCATATTTGTTACTATAAAAACCCAGATTCCATTTTCTCCAGTGAAGACGTGACCAGAATTTTAATGAATACTAATGTATAAAGAGATGTCAAAAGAATGACTTTTATGCTTTTTAAAAAGCAACTGAAGATCCGGTATTTCTGTTTACAGTATATGTAAAATCTCACGTCATACTTAAAACTCTTTTTGCACAAGTTTAATAACTCATGAACAAGAAAGTGATGTTTCCAAATATTTAGAATGAAGGGGCAAAAAAAGGCCACACAGCAGCTTTAGTCAACCAGCCTTAAAAACAAGGTAATTGTGTAAGTCTAGAAAGTGAACGTGACATAAAATGCTAACAAATGAAAATACTAGTTGCATAAATTAGGTTAAAGATTTCTCATTAAATTAAGAAAGCAACCTATTATAATACTGGAAACAGAAGGAGATGTAAAACACCGGAATTTTTAGTGTATGGTTAATAGTAAAGAAATACAAAAAGGGCAAAGCTATGTTATAAGAAAATTAAACGATTTGACTCTAGTGTCATTTAATGAAAAATAATATACATCTTCAACATCTGTTAAATTTGTTAAATTAATTTTCAAGAATAGTAAGAGAGTAAGAACCCATGGAATATTAAACAGAAGGAATTATTAGAGTCTACTTCCCTAATCCTAATTAAGGCAACTACTGGTATATACTTTTAAACATACAGTGATATTATAGATCAGCCTTAGGGAAACTTACTAAATGTATGAAGAGGAAAAAGACAAGGAAAAGAGGAACACAATAGAGAAGCTGTATGATTTGAGGGATTATAACTCATCTATGAAGGATAATAAGGCAATCTCCTAAACATACCCATGAAGGACTATCCATTTCTTGTTGAGTAAACAGAGATTATGTAAGGAATATAAAGTAACCAAATTCCAGAGAATGCATTCACTGAGCAAATGAACAGGAAAGCAAAGATCAGCTCCTAAACAGTACAGTTTCTAATATTTGTTTCCTTCAAGTGAACTCTACATATTTGGCTATTTTGGGAGCTTGAGAAGAGAATATGAAACAAAATCTTTCTGCTCTAAAATAAAAGAACAGGAGTTTGCAGTTGAAATCTGCTATATTTGTAACATGTTCCTATTTTAGAGCAAACAGGAAAATATAAGCTTGTAGAAATTCTTGAGGAAAAGTCAAGGACTGGCATTTTGGTGGAAGTAATAATTATCAAATTTGCACCAAATTTGATAGCTAATCCCTTAGGAAGAAATAAATTTAATAAATAAATATTAAAAAGTTAGAGAAACTGGCTCAAAGTAAGAGAATAAAATTTATCAGAAACAAGTTCCTCACTTAAGAAATGAACAATAAATGTACACATTTAGAATGGGAGATATTTGGTTCATCAATAATACATGTGAAGAATATTTATCGAATGGTTACTAGATATTAGAGTTAGCAATATTTGTAAAAAATAAAAGTTCAGTTTTAGACAACAGAATAGCTATTTCCAAATTATGGGAAAGCTAAATGAGGGCTAGTCATCGCTTTTATAATACCAGAAAGATGTCACATAGAAAATTACGGTAAGTCTCGTTTTGAATTCCTCAAGAGTGCAAGACATGGAATAATGGATTTAAGTTACAGGAAGGGAATGTCAAAAACGAATTTCCTAGCATCAAAATAGTTTGATACTGGAATCAATTATCTGGAAAAGTGGCAGGTTCCCCTTTACTGAATAGTAAAGTAGAAGTGAGACAGACCATCTGCCAGGGAGGGATGCTTAATCTGTAATTCAGTCCTGATAAGGCCTCAATGGCCTCTCTAATCCTGATTTCTCCTATGCAATTCTGATAGCATTGCCATTATCTGCATGTAATGTATCTTTTTACTAGCATAAAGGTATATTTGAGGAAAGATGAACCTTAATTTTTTGTTTGTCTGTTTATAAAATTAAAATGTACTTTTAAATTCTCTGTCATAATTTAATCAGATACCTACTCATAGCAGAGACAATAAAAATTTCCCCATACTGGAAGAAGGGTAGAATTCCAACAGCATCCGATTGGAACTTAAACTTGGAGAATATACAGCAATGATAAAATTAACAGTATATATTCACAACAGAAGTTCAATCAAATTTAAGCAAAAATGGTTCCCATATATATAGTACATCACAGCAAACACAAACATTTATAGTCTTGCTTCCCAAAGGGCCCAAATGTTTATAAATCTTGTAAATTAGCAAAAACACAAACAGGAAGAAGGTAGAAACTGAGTAGTCTTTTTTTCTTTTTCCTTCATTTTACTCTTCTTTTTATTTTTTTTAATTGTCAAATTTACAAATTCATCTATTTTTTTGCAACATGAACAAATAATATTAAGTAATAATATAGAAGAGACCTTAATACTAAGTAATCCGCTTAAGACAGAAATCTATATTGTCATAACAAATATTTTGATGCAATCTGCAGGGATTTTTAATGTTGTATTCAAATTTGAATAAACAAGCTAAATAATGTTATGCTCCTTAACATTGACAATATAAATTATAATTAATATTGATTTAATAGTTCTCTTTTTTATCTTTAATAGTCTTAAATTATCTAAACATCAGTGTTAATTATCTCTAGCCAATACTGTAAAAATACTACTTTATTGAAATAATGTTATGTATTTTGTATATTTCAAAACAATATAATAAAAATATAATATTTTTTAAACTATGTGGAAACACCGGAGAAGGCTATGAAGAGTTTTCAGCCATCAGTATACTGATAGTACCCAACTCTGCTAATCCTTAGAGATTGTCCTCAATGTACAATCACAACTGAGCCGAAAATTTCTGTTGCTAAGTGAGACTTTTTTAAAGTGAGTATTTCCCCATTTTATGACTTTTCTTGCTACATCTGTTAAGTGAATCACTGCAGTTATTAAATTAGTAACATGGTTGCTAAGTGAACCTGGTTTCCCCACTGACTTGGCTTGTCAGAAGGTTGCAAAAGGTGATCACATGACCCCAGGACACTGCAACCATCATACATGTGAGTCAGTTGTTAAGCATCCAAATGTAAAACATTGACCATGGGGATGCTGCAACGGTCATAGGTGTGTAAAATAGTTATAAGGTAATAGTTATAAGATACCTTATAAGATATCACAGGTTTGTTGTTAAGGGGAAATAGAGGAGGGTATTATCTGTGTTTATCATTTTAAGTTATTTATAAAAAATAATAAAGGCAGGATAAAAATAAATAAAGGAAAAACAATCTCCACAACATGTATTGTTTGCCTTTTCATCTGTATTGCCTTATACAACAGCATTTTGGAGTGTATTCATTTTCTATTGCTTCCAATTTGTTTCTTTGTCCTCCCTAACAGTTTCCATTTGGAAGACATATTTCCTTTCCAAGAAAATGTAGAAAGATATACCATATCTGGATTTTTAGATAAATCTTCCATCTCCACTAATGCTCTGTTTCATAATCATTGCTAAAGTGATACGTGAATGGGAACTTCTGGCATCTGTTAGCTTGTTCAAGCAACAAATTAATTATTTAGGCAAAAATGTATGATATTTTGAGGCAGAGAAAGGAAGAATACATAGACATACAAGATAAAACTTAGTATTTTGTTTCAACTCATTTCATCTTAATACTGAATAAAATATGTTTTGTCCCTGAAATTATTCAGTGCTAATCATCCATTTCTGCTAAGGTTTTGTGAAAATTGCTTATATCCATCTCTATATAACACTGCATCCTAAAAAGGTAGCAGCAAATGTGCAAGAATTCAATTGCTCATAGCAACTGTATTTTGGGAGTGCAAGAAACTACTTAATATGGATTGATACCATTATTCTAACTTAATTCCATATTTTTTGTGACAAAGGACACAGATTCTCAAGCAATTTCTCAGGGAATAGGACACATACCTAGGTTTTGGTAAGGCATGATTGAGCCACAAATGCATCTGTTAACTTGCCTAGTCCCGAGTGTAATGAATGGATAGAATTTACCTTTTCTTTAACAGAAAATCTCTTCCCGATGATCCCATTTATATTATACCACAGATGAATATGAAATTGTATATTTAACATTCCACTAATAGTCATTAGGAAGATGAATTTGTCCTCCAAATATTTTTTTTAAAAAATTTGATTTATATGCCGCTCTTCTCCGGAGACTCAGGGCGGCTTACAATGCGTTAAGCAATAGCCTTCATACTTTTGTATATTTATATTTATACAAAGTCAGCTTATTGCCCCCAACAAACTGGGTCCTCAATTTACTCACCTTATAAAGGATGGAAGGCTGAGTCGACCTTGAGCCTGCCTGGGATTGAACTTGCCAGTAATTGCAGCAGCTGGATCTTAAATGCTGCCTTTGTAGGAGGCATTACTCCCCTACGCTACTCAGACTCTGATTGATAATTTCTGATTTGATAGACTAAAGACATCCTAGGTAGAATTTTTTTAAAATTTAGCAAAACAATAGTCTCCCCAAGCAGGCTAACTTTCAATTATCCTTCAATTGCATTTTCAGTAATGAATTATGATTATATGCTGAATGTTAAGAATACTAACTGTATTAATAAATAATTAGGTTAACTGCATTGATTTTATTATGAATTCTAATTATGTAAATGTTGTCTTGTTTTTCCTACATTCCTTGTTTCCTTAAAAAAACCCTCCTTTTTATATGTAGATATTTAATTTTATTTATTTATTTATTATTTAAATTTTTATACCGCCCTTCTCCCGAGCGACTCAGGGCGGTGGACAGGACGGTCATTGACTTAATATGGAGTTTATTATTAAAACTTTTCCGTATCCAAGACAGCAAGGTTGTTGCATTATTTATTTATTTATTGTTTCTATTCTGTTGTGATGTATTGACTCTCCATTATACAGTTACATGGTGAATTTCAGGAATCTGTACATTTCTGGGTTTTGGCTAGTGGATTCCGAACCATGTTCCTCTCTGTTTTTCCTAGGGCTGGGATGTAGGAGAATAACTTGATGTACAGGTTAGAAATTCATCTTAGTAATGCATATCCGTGGCCTTTGCTGAATGTGCATATGCAGGAAAATAAGATATCCTATTGCAGCACTGCTGCACTGCCATCATTTTGCAAAATAAAATTCTTAAGTTATTTGTCTCTGTCTTTTCCTCATAAACTGCTGTACGTATAAAAATATTCCTAAGAAATATTTCATCTAAAGTGATATGAATGAATGGGGGAACGTTCCTTCAGACCAGCAAGGACACTCTGAGTATGTATGTGTAGACAAATCCATCACAAACCCATCTTGCAAGTACATATACCACAAACCACAATGCAACTTGCAAGTACATGTAAAGAACTACTACACACCTACTATTAATCATCCAAGGAACATACATGTTGGACTTAAATGAATTAACATAGCATACTATAAGAATGGGACGGAGAAATGGGAAAGGTGAAAGAAACAGTGGGAAACCCAAAGAACATTTAGTTACTTCCGTATTGCCATTTCTCCTCCCTCTCATCCCTAAAAGATGTGTAAACCAATGCTCCAGACTTCAGTACTGCGATAATAGTTTTTCTTCATAGGTTTGTTACTTAAGTGCAAATGGTTACTATTTAGGGAGGGTGGGAAATATTCAAATTTATCAGATCACTACCTTAATACTATTATGTTGTGCTTCAAAGATCTAGAACAATCAATTTCTATGGGAAGCGCTTAGCTTGAGCCCAGGAGCCAGGATGGACAGGTTCCTGTCACAATTGACCTGGCAAAACTGACTCACTTGTTGAACCCAGATAATGAGATGACAGTACACAGGTATGTCTCTATGACTGAACTAGTACCAAGGCAGTATGTGGAAATCTTAAGGATGCTGAGGTTTGCATAATGGTTAATGCTAGTTGGAGGAACCTGCTCCCATTGGAAAGGAAAACACGAATGCACGCAGCATTTCTTTATCTTGTACATAAAGTTAAGGGACTGGAAACATTACATCCACACTGGCCAAAAACAATTTAGTCCAAATGCAAAACAGGCCTGCCAAAGTACCATATAGAGATAGAGAAATAGATATCTCAGTAACTAGTGAGACATTTGCTCCCCCTCTCAGACTGATACATTTTTGGACAGAAAATGAAGCCATACAGTGTTTGTTTTCAGCAGTGGTTGAGAGAAAAAGCTTGTATCAAAATATCTATGTTGATGAAAATAAAAGACTAGAAATTAACCATTGTGTGGCCGTTCAACATGTTGCCTATAGTTGCCTAAGGCCATTCAACATGTTGCCTATGGTTGATTTTACATGTGTGCCCAGTTTAAGTAAAACTTTACATTTTATACCTTATACTTACAACCCTAACCCTAACCCTTCTCAAACTGCCCTACTGGGTTTGCTTCCCAGGCTTTTCTTTCTTTCTGTTATTTGAACTAGATTTTCACATCCATTCTAAATACCAAGCCATTTCATTCATAATAATAAAAAAAGTGCACAAATACAAAAATGTCAAAAGGAGGAGAAAAAGAAAGGGTGTGTGTGTCTCAACAGCAACTGTGGTTTCCATTAGTATCTTTATAAAATGTCACCTGATCATTGGAACTTAGTTTTTATGAATGTCAGGATTAAGTGATGTCTCCTGAAGAGAGGGAGAAAAGAGTCTCTTCTAGGCATCCAGTGAGTCTACCTAAAGAGGACTGTGATCTGCCTGCTAAATTTTCTCACTAATCTTAAAATGGAGATTAAAATGGAAATATAAGATATAAGAATAAAATTACATTTCTCAATCATGCTATAAAATCTGCTCAGAAGTGTTATGGCACAGTTTGTTCTCAAGTATGGTCAGAATTGCAGTGGAGTGTTTCCCCTCATTATGATTCAAGAACTACAAAGTGTTCTGTTAAGTGTTGTTCTGTTTTAAGATAATTCAAGGTAAAGTTAATTGTGTCTGGGAGTTGCCTTGCACAATCTGCTGTTCACCAAGTTGAGATAGACTATAATTGTCTTCATTGCTGGATTGGATGCCAAAAATGGCCTTTGGAATTATATCAGTCGGGGGCGGCACAAAATTAGGCAAGGTTGTATTTATTGGAGTATATTGTGTAAGATATTTTATGTTACATGCCATTTTATAATTTCATTATCAATATCTTTCTGTTCTCATCAAAATTACTGCTGGCATCACTCAAACTGCTATAATCTATGCCTTTTATTTAACAGGAGAAGAGTAACAGAAAATTTGGCTCATGTAATAAAAGCTGATAGTGTGGTTTATTTCCCCATTAGCATTTCCTGATTTTCTGGAGACAGTCAAGTTATGAGCTTCTAGGAAAGATACTTATCTTCTGATGTTCCTGGGGAATTCAGAATGTGTATACAATGTAGATATTTCTAACCAAAAATAACATTATCAGAGATCTCATATGAGTTTGCTATTCCAACCTATACTTAAGAAATAGAAAAAAGAACATTTTTTTTCAAAAACGTCTTTTCATATATGTACACACACACACACACACACACACACACACACACACACACACACACACACACACAAAAAGCCCATCTTTTATTGACTGTATAGTTTGGTGTCTAACATTCAAAAACATGAATAACATTAATAGCTAAAAAAACCTCCAAACCCAGAAAGAAGGAAAGATCATTCACATTTATCCCTGCTAAAATAAGAAAAGCTATCTGAAGTAAAAGTTGTTGATTATGAGACTTGTTGATCACTTATTGTACAACAATGCCTTTTCTTAAACTAAGCAATGAGTTTGCTTTTTAGAACTTCCATTAAAGAATTACATCTATTTTGTCACACTTAGATAGTTGGTGATTATACTTCAAATCCATATTGTTCAAATTCAGTTTTCAGAATAAAGAAAGAGTTTTTTAAAAAAGAGTATAGAGAAAGGAAACAAAAGTACTTCTATCCTTTTGGTTCTGCATTCCTTCACTGCCCAAATGGATTCCCCAACAGCCCTAAAGAAAGGCTGTGGTAAAAAAAAAAAATCTTCCTTTATAAGTTTCCTAATGATGCAAAAATCTAACTTGGTAGCATATGGCAATTATTATGCTATGTAATACCACTATGCTATTTATGCTGTAGAACAGATTATGTGCTGGTTAACATGCCAATTAAAGGATGTAATTATGCTGCAGCTTGTAAAATTTAGGCTTCATCCAACACAAGTTTACTTTTTTTTAAAACAATGTTATCAACTGAAAAGATATATTCCTATTTCATATGTAATGTGATTTGCAAAGTTTATGTAGCCCTAAAGAGCGTATGGGATCCAAAAAATTATTTCTGGCTACTTATTCAAGTGGATATTTTCTACTCACTCCATCAGACTAATAGTTTTTGAACCATACAAAAAGATGGTTTTTCATATTCATGAAAAAGCTAATTGACAATCCTGCTTGAGTTTTGAAACTGTTTGTACTTTTGCCAAGCTATTTGAAAAGTGTATTCCTCTTTACCTTTGGCAAAGATACATATTAAGATACATATTCACAGTTATTGAAACAACAATGTGGTAAATATTATCAAACATCAGGGATACCTACCGTGTAGCAAGTTTATGGCAAATCACACCAGTATCTGTTATGACTTCACTTAGTCTCAATTCTAGATGGACTTTTCCCTGAAATGTAGAATTGCAAAAAATAAGACTATATGTATACAAGTGTGATTGGTAAAAAATATAAAAATATAGAAGTTATTGATGGATAATATGAAATCTTGCAATCCAGCATCAATCAGCCTATCAAATAAATAATGGAAGGAGGGAAATCAACAATAGGTATATTGACAAATAATCATGCTATTTCAGTTCAATAGTTTAAATAAAAATGTGATTATATATGCCGCTAAATTGCTGTAAATTAAATATGTATCAAATGCATATATGTATATGTATATGTATATGTATATGTATATGTATATGTATATGTATATGTATATGTATATGTATACATACATACATACACACATATACATACATACATACATACATACATATATACACACACACACATATGTAGGTCTTTGGTTATTTGGGTCTTCTCCCACATAAAATTGGAAGTGTCTTGGCGACGTTTCGACGAAGTCTCATTCGTCATCTTCAGGCTGGTGTTCTCGGCTTCATGCTTCCAGGAGCATTGTTCCTGGAAGCACGAAGCCAAGAACACCAGCCTGAAGATGACGAATGAGACTTCGTCGAAACGTCGCCAAGACACTTCCAATTTTACATGGGAGAAGACCCGAATAACCAAAGACCTACATACAAACACCCATGAAAACCTAGAAAACACACACATACACACATATATATATACATATATAGATATAAATATAAATATATAGAGATATATATATATACTGTAAATTAATTATAAATAAAGAATTTATATATGCCCGTAAAGAATTAAGAATAAATGACACTTGTGTTCATGATCAGAAGACATCCACAATCTATACTGAGCCATTATCATCTCAAGCAAAAAAAATTAAAAATCCAGAAACAGAGCACAAAGAATAGACTTTAAAAATTGGATTTTATATTTCCAAAAATGGAAAATAACTATAGTATGTGCTTTCTTCTTCTTCTGCAAATTCCCAGAGAGTGTCTGATGCAATCTAACATTGCTTCTCTGCACAACCTAGACTAGAGCCTTATCTGCATGACTAGAAATTCTCCATCCAAGAACATTATCATCTACAGGCAAATTGGGGAGTTTTATCTATCTTCTCTGATGAAAAACTTCTTGGAAATTTTCCCCTAACATTAAGTACATAGTGTACATTGTGAGACCAATTCCTAAAGGTAGTTTCATCTCAGAGAAATGGATAGCATATTTTCTCTGTTTTTCAGTCTGGGAAAAACATCTATTTGGTTACCTATAAAAGAATTTTCACAACTTCAATCCCTGTATGTGATGAAACAGTATCGCATATATGAGTTTACTGTTGATTTAGCAAAATCCTTTGTGAGACCTGACAGGATTATAAACTGCAGCATGAAAATGTCAAGCACTAGGGGAAAACTATGAAACTAGCTATAGAAATTAATTTTCAAAAGCCTACTGACAGTCATCAGGCATGAGACATGATGGTACAGAATATTAAAAAGCACTTTTTTCAAAACACCTTCCTTTTCAAAACAAGAAAAGGGAAGTACTATTATTACTCAGATATAACAATTATAAATAGGTCTGCATTCAAGATTTTAAACGGCTGGGCTAAACAGATTTCAGTTTTAGTAGATTTTTTTTTTCTCCAAAAGTCACAAGCAGCCAGCAACACCTAGCTGACCTTGGCTGATCTTAAAAAAGCTAAACTGGGTCAAACATAGTTAGGAGGTGGGTCAGAAATTACTGTACCAGGAAATCCTAAAACACATAAATTGAAAAATAAATATTTTGGAAGCAGACGGTAATCAACAATTTGGAATACAACATGGATACAACCATCCAGTCAGCGGGACACAAGTTTTATTCAAGTGTGACTTTATTTATTTTTTCAAAAATAAATTGAAGGTAACATTCAATAAAAAAGGTAGCCTTTAAAAAAAAAATAAAACTTCTCAAAATAATAAATACAAGTCCAGACATATGTGAAAAGGGAGTGGGGATTTTCTATGGGATTATAGTCTTGTACACTGCATGGAATGAGCTACATACATTTTGTTAATAAATAATAAATAAAATAAATAAATAAGATATTGCTAATTAGAAATATCTGTTAATAAAGAAAAGCAGAAATATCTGAAGGGTTGTCAAAAAAGTAAAGATAGTATCTTCAATAGGACAATTGAAATTCCGTCAAGTTTTTAGGTGCCTCACAGCTGCCATCTTGAGTCTGACAACCTCCTCTGGACATCCCTTGTATAAATATATGTAATTACAAAGAAGATAAGAAGGATAAATGCAATTCCCATCTCTAGTCAGTCTCTATGGGAGAGAGGGGGTAGAAGGGCAGAACTTTTCACCAGTGGCCTTTTTGTGAAGACTGTCTGCAGGTAGTCCTCCCTTATGACCGTAATTGGGACCAGAATTTCCATCATTAAGCAAAATAGTCTTTAGGCAAGCATTTCATGATTGCACTACTTAAGAGATGGGCAGATGGATTGAGTTCAAGTACATGCTGAAGTTGTAAATGTCGGTGGGCTGCCAACAGTCCAAATTCTGATCACATGATGATGGGGATGCTGCAATGGCTGTAACTTTGAGGAACAAGCTACACAACTATTCCTTTTCCTTCTTGCCTATGTATACCTGCCATACAAGAATAATGCAAGAATAATATTTGGAGACAGGATTAAACTTTAACATAATTTCAATCTTTCTGCTTCTGTCTAATACAGACTGCTAGAATTGCCATGTGGAGATGACAATTGCAAACAATTACTCAGGCATTTCAAGGATTCAAAACATCAGTACACTTTTTAAAAGTAATCTATGCTATAACCATCTGAGGTGGACATTATAGAGATATCACTTTCAAAAACATGTCATTTTCCCATGTGTCCATTTCCAGGAAATGCAATTGGAGCCTTGCTTTTGGTTGTGCACATCATTATTGCAGTGTGAAATTCTTTTAAGGTTCCATTTTAATTCCAGAACATGCCAAGTAAACTGAGTTTTTGTGGTTTTCTGAGAATCAAGCTTCGAGAACAATTGTAATTTGTAGTGTTCTGGAAGTGACCCAACCCTAAAACAGCCAAAGGTTCAATTTTAGTTAAAAGTCATTTTCTAGAGGTGCTTCTGTAGTTCTGAGGGGAGCTGTTGCAAAAATTTATTTTATGGACTTTTATCAGCACATGCAAGACAAGAAGGATAAACAGTAAACATCTTGTCTGAACTTAGCTTCATGAGAGACTCCTTGACTCGCTTCCAAATTATCAAACTTAGGTCTTTCTCTTTTTTAATTAGATTAGGGTTAATGTCTACATTCAACCTTCTACACCAAAGGTAGGCAGTTAATCTTCCCAAAAGGCCACACAAGAAACTGGGACTGTTGTTGTTTGAGGAAGTTGCACAACATTCTCAGAGACTGTTCCCATCCTGCTTACAATCTTTTTGGACTGTTGCCTTCTGGCAGAAGATACAAAACAATTAAAACTCGGAACACACGTCTTCTGAATAGTTTTTATTCCCAGAGCTATAATTGCACTCAACAATGAACTAAAGGGTTACTACAGTATATACAATGACAATAAACTTTATATGTATATATATATATATACTAGAAACTAGGACTGTTGTAGAAGGCCAAACCAATAGCTGCACTCCACCCACTAGACCGCAAGAAAGCACTTCAACTGAGGCAGTGGTAGGTGGCCGAGCCTGGCTCCAGTCATGCAATGACTGCCACCACTTCCTCCAGAGGAAAGACAAATGCTGCACGAGTGCAGAAAAACACCTTGCCACCTGAAGGAGCACATGGCAACTGCAGAACTGGACCTGACTCAGCTTCTTCTCCTGCCTCTTGTGGTATGCTTATTTGCATTCAATTTCTAATTTCCAATTGATCCCACACACCCTGGACAGGGACAGCCAAAGGGCCGGAGGTGGGCCGGGAGCCATAAAATGTACAAGTCTATTCTACATTCTCTGATCAGATATGTGGTACACCTGACTTGTGCAAACTGTAAAGGAAACGAAGTAACAGAATAACAGAGTTGGTAGGGACCTTGGAGATCTTCTAATCAAACCCCCTGCTCTAGCAGGAAGCCCTATACCAATGATGGCAAACCTTTTTGGCATTGCGTGCCAAAAGTCTGAGCGTGAGAGCGCTCTCGTGTGCCGGCAACCATAATGCAATGCATGCCCTCATTTACGCATGTGCACAGGACACGTCCCATGCTCCCCCTGTGCATGTACCCCACACTCCACATGTGCATCCCCGAACATGCCCCCCCTTTTTTCCAAGAGGGCCGGTGTTCCTCTTAATGGAGGACAACTAGGTACCGGCTCGTTCCATGGCGAGACAGCTGTTCCCCAGCCAGCACATGGTGCTGCCAAGATGCCAGGGCCAAGTGCGCTGCCAGGGAAGCTCTGAACGTGCGACTTGCCTGGGCTTTCTGCTGGGAGCTGCCATTTCCTGGCTTGCCGCAGCACCCCCACCTGACCCCCACCACTGTGCTGCCTGCGGTTGGGCCTGTCACCCAACCCCCGTCACACCTGCTGCTGCGCCGCCAGCCGAGCCAATGCCAGGGAAGGAGCAGACGGCGGGGCAGCCAGCTGCCCAGCCAGCAAATGCTGCCCATGCACCTGATCCAAACCCAACCGGCTTCTCTGCGTCACACACACACACACACCCTGTGCTCAACAGCCACTTCTACTGGCTTCGCCTTCTTGCGCCCACCCAAGCCATCTGTTGCCGAGGAGGACATGGGGGGATGATCGCGTCCCTGTCTCAAAGTCCCCTCGACTCTGGATGGGTTTTGCAGTTGTGTCCTTGAGTCAACGCCGAGGAAGGAGCAGAAGGGCTGCCAGCTGCCCCGTCCACTGGTCCTTCTCCGGTGTTGGCTCAGCTGGCACAGCAGTGCGCATGGTGGAGATCAGGCAACGGGTCCAACTGCAGGTGGCACGACACCCCCGCCCAACCCCCACCACTGAGCCAGGCTCTCCAGCTGCCACAGGGGGAGGTAGCGAACACCCACAGTCTAGGGGACAAGGGTGACTGGCAGAGCGAGCCAAGAGGGTTTCTCAGCCCTGCTTTGATGGCGGCCATGTGGTCACCTGTGCACGCAGCCCATTCCCCCCACCCTCACCGGCTGCTGGTCCGCCAAAGCCCCACCAGCCGCACCTGCTCATCCAGCAGCTCCCAACAGGAGGAGCCCAGGCAGGGCAGCGGAGTCTGTGCATTTGGAGGCTGAAGTGGCCCAATCAAGATGCTGCCACCACCACCCACATATACGCCCGTGCCCCATTTTGGGCCTGGAAAGGCTCCTGCACCAAACTTCGCTGGCACGAACAGTCTGCCAACACTGCTCCCCCTCCTCCTGCCAGCCTCGAGCTCTGGGCAGCATCCAGCATGGCCATTCACACTGGCAAAGGTTGGTGCAACCCTTTCCAGCCACTTCTTCCAAGGGAGCATGACCACTTCCCAGCCAGCAGGCCGCTTACTGTTTACCGCACTCTCCTCCAGTCCTCATGGGGGCAGCTTGCTTCTCCTTTTCCTGGCTGCGAGGAGTGAGGGGGCATGCCAGAACCCAGAAGAAGAAAAGGAGCAGAGCTGCCAGCTAGGCCTGGGTTTCCCTGTCTCTCCACACGAGCGAATCCAAACCTCCAGCAGGGAGGGAGGGAAGCCCCTACCCATTATTCCTGCTACCACCGGGGGAAGCGGCAGTGAGGGAAACCCCGTTGCTGGGTGAGGGGGTGGCAGCGGCAAGGACTGACTGGCCGGGGCTTCCTTTCCTCCTTGCGGCAGCCCATGTGGATCCCTGGCAGTGCAGCTTTGGGGCCTTTCCTCGCGGTGTAATGACAAGGTAGGCAGGCAGGCGAGCGGGTGCAGGAGAGTGAGTGGGGGAGTGCTCCTGGCTGGCAAGGGGGTGGATGTCCTGGGGCACGCATGTGCACCAGCCAGCTAGTCTTCTGTTTACTGGCACACATGCGTGCGTGACAATCAGCTGGCTGGCTGATCTTTCAGTTTCTGGCACTGCTGCACACGTGAAGGTCAGCTGATCGTCGCACGCGCATGCACACCAGTAACCAGAAAACTAGCTGGCTGATAAGCATGTGTGTGCCAGAAACCTGGAAGAGGAATGGGTGACGCCTCATGTGCCAGATGAAATGGCTCTGCGTGCCACTTCCGGCACGCATGCCATAGGTTCTCCAACCCGGCCCTATACCATTTCAGACAAATTGTTGTCCAATTTCTTCTTAAAAACCTCCAGTGTTGGAGCACCTGCAACTTCTGGCAGCAAGTCATTCCACTGATTAACTGTTATGTGTTAGGAAATTTCTCCTTAGTTCTAGGATGGTTCTCTCCTTGACTAATTTCCATCCATTGCTTCTTGTTCTGTCTTCAGGTGCTTTGGATAATTGGTTGACTGCCTCTTCCTTGTAGCAGCTGCTTAGATATTGGAATAGTGCTATCTTGTCACCCCTAGTCCTTCTTTTCATTGAACTATACATACCTAATTCCTGCAACCATTCTTCATATGTTTTGGCCTCCGGTCCCCTAACCATCTTTTATTGTTCTTCTCTGCACTCTTTCTAAGAGTCTCGACATCTTTTTTTATATCATAGCGACCAAAGTCCATGGATCCTCTATGGATCAGGCACTCATTGTATGTGGCCTACTAGGCAGCCCTGTTGCTGCTGTTGTTTTTTTAAGTCAGTGAATGCACTGTTACATTGGATCACTTAGAAACTAGGGCATAATCTCAAGGCACAAACAATTCATGTTTATCATTCTTTTCTGTTTTCTGATTTTATTGCAATTTATTTGATTATTGTGAACAGCCAGAGATTTGAAAGTCAGGCAGCAGACAAGGGATGATGATGATGATGATAATGATGATGATGACACACTAAACCAATGCTGCAAAAGACGTCAACCAATAATTATTTCAGAATGGTTTATTAACTGAACTTACTTGCCCTTTGCCAAACAACATTATTGTTTCAGCAAACCAGTGTGTTCTGTCCCTTGAAACTGACCCTATCTGTTGATCTTTTGGAGAAATTTGTTGCCAACAAGGCAGCTGACAGTGGAGGTTAACTGGCTGGGCTTCTTTGAATTAAATTACAGTGGTTAAAACCACTGTGTCAAATCTTGCTTAAGGGGATGTTTTATTGTAGCTTAAACCAGACGAGTGAGTCATGACCATGACAATGTGAGGTTCTTGCAAGCACATGTTCTGTGCTGTCTGCAAAAAAAAAAAAAAATCAAATGAATTGGAAAAAAAAATTGAAAGTAAAAGAAACAACATTACGAGGTCAGATAAACTGTGCTGGAGGCCGGAAATTTTAGTTTTGATTTCATTGAGACAACACAGCAAGCGGAAATGAATGAGATGAGGGCAATTTAGTGATTACACGGTTAATTAAATGATCTCAAAGAGAATGTATTCCTTGGATTTAAAAAAAAGATGCCAACTTTTGATTTAACTTGCTCATCTACTTGCTAGTATTAGATCCCACATTTTCTTAAGGAGCTCAAGCAACATCCCCCCCCCCCACTGTGACACATATACAGCTGAAAGAGTGATGTGGCCCATAGTTACCCAGAAAGCTTCCATGCATCTCCCTTGTCTTGCTCCAATTCCCTAATTTCTGAACTAGAGTGTAATTGCTGCCGTAAATCAGCAGCATAAAACACTCTCAAGATTTCTCATTCTGGAAGAATATAATTAAGTCTGAATATATAACGTAATTTATTTCCGCGATACATTTCTTTTCCTCCTCCAAACTTTAAGTTTGGTGCTTCTTTTATGAGGCAGGGAGAGAAAGAGTGTATTTATACATTGCATTGTGATGCTAATCCTGCTTCTCTGCCTTTAATTTTCTGATCTATTTACTAAAACAAGGCACCTATTAAATTAGTAACCTACCACTGACATACCTCACTGCCTCTCTCCTCTCATGTAAATTTAAATAGATTTAATTTGCTAGTCAGTTATTCAATTTGCAATGCAGAGTTTCATTCAAAGGCCATAGAAGCAATTAAAGTGGACCACTGGCTGCTTTATCTCACACAGGAAAAATACTAATAAATGACCATATTTGCACTCTGGAACGAATGTGAAGACTCGCCAATATTGATTTGCAAGGCAAACTATTTCAGTGCATTCAGGTGAATCTGCATGTGTTTGTGTTGTAAACTCTGTCAAAGTACATTTCTGGAACTTTACTGAACAACAAAAATATTTTCAGACTTCCTCACTCTCATCACATGATTGGCTACTAATATAAATTTGTCCATAACTGCTTCGATTGGATAGAATCCACTGTAAATACATAGAAATACATTAGCGTACTGAACCTAATGTTTTAATTTGTTAACCCAAACTGAATAGGTTCAAAAACAGGAGCAGAGCATTTTAATTAATTTCAGTTAGTAGGTTTGAACACTGCAAAGGTTCAAGGGTTCCTAAGCACAGCATGTTTATAATGTAACGATTTTTACAGTTGAACAGGCATGCAATAAATTTTTTATTTCCTTGGGAATAGAGAAAACAAGAGCTATAAAAATGATTGTTTATTAGAGGAAACGGTCACACCCTTTTGTTTCCTGGGTGGGGAGAGACTTGCCTGCAAATAGTGTTTTTTCACTTTCACATGGTTTGTGTGGTTACACTTCAGCAGCACCCTTTCTGAACTCTGTAAATGATTAATTCTACTGTTTGCTACTCGATACATGCAAATCAGTTGAGCAAGCATTGTTAAAGCAGCTACTGAATTATAGCCACACTATTTGTTAACCATTTATTGATTCCTAAATTAAACTTCTCAGCCTGAGATCTGAAATTCATCCCATGAAAATGGGCTATTCTTATGCTCTACTCTTACCATAAAAATGAGAATATATATTATCCAATCAGAAATATAAAATAAATCCAAAAATGAATGTGCCCAGTTGATATCCAACGTCTAAAACTGCAGAGCATTCTTTTGGCATAGCCTAAGGGAATCCAATAGTTTAAAAAAACTAAAACCTAATCCAATAGTTTAAAAAAAAGAAAGTGGCCTCATTGGAAATTGTAATTTTCTCCTTGATTACTATGATTCTCTGAAAACATCAAGTTACCTTGCAATTCTGACAATGGAAATTAAATTGTCATAGATTTATTCTTGAAATCAAATTAAATCATAGGGTTTGAGAGTATGGGTTGTACCCAGTAGTGGGTTGCTATCGGTTCTACCCAGATCGGTGAACCGGTAGAGGCGGCAGTGGCAGGAGGCTCCACCCACCCTTGCCAGATGCTTCTGCGCAGAAGGATCATGCACATGCACAAGTGCGCATGTGCGCACGAGTGAACTGGTAGCAACGGGTTTTGCAATCCACTACTGGTTGTACCATTTGTATAAATAGATCTGATTTCAGAGGTGTCCAGATGATATTAAAGTGTATGCAGTGACTTCATAGTCCTATTCCATGCCAGGTTACAGATTATTGTAGCCAGATGACCAATTCCAAAAAAGACTTTTAAAAATTCTCTTCCAAACACCGAGAAGCATGTTCTCTTCCACATTTTAGCTCATGGATCTACACTAATTCTGGAATTAACCTCAACATTCAGGCCTGGAGACAAAAATGGTGAAGACCAGTAGGACAGACATGTTTTGGAATACAGATCTGTTGAATCTCCAGGAACGGTTGATCAGGAGAGCAATGTCTAATTACCCCATATGCGCCTGCAGCATCGCACCTAATAAAATGTGAGCACTGGAATTGTATTACAATAACATTCAGTTTCACCCATTGCTTTTATCAGTGAAAAGTCTATTTTGTGCTCTACCCACATCCTCCCTGCCAGTAATTAAATATGCAGGTGGCTGTTATGAACTATTCACAGCAGGCAATTTCATTTTGTAGGAAAGAAGCTAGATCTTTCGAGATTCAAGCCTTTGGAATCCACATTTCTCATTTTATCAATAAATCAATCTGGACTTCATCATATCATTCATTCATTTTTTATTCAATTTATATGTTATGACTTCAGTATTATGAAAGTACAGATAACGCATATTTAAGATTTTATGAATCCTTTATATATTATGAATATCCCATAGTAGAGGAAGAAGCATAGAGGTTTTTATATGGTTATACTCTACTCCAGGCCTGTCAAACTATCAGCCCGCAGACCAGATGTGTCATATGCAGGCCCCGCCACCCCGGCTCCGCAAAGGCAAAAAAAAGTCACAATCACAATATGTCATGATACGCAATCAAGTTTGACATCCATGCTCTATTCTAATCTGCTTAAAATCTTGGCTTTTTCTAGAAATGTCTCCCATCTCTCAGGTCTTCCAAGATCTAGTCCAGATCTGCATCATCTTAGAATGAGCTCTAAACTGAACTGAGAGTCCATGTTAGTAAGAATGGCCATCAAAAGAAAGGGCGTTGGCTTACCTGAACGCCCGTTCTGGGTGTGGAAAGGCCAGTGTTCACACATGGGGAAGTCTCTATGATGTAGCCCAGATCGAGTCCAATCGCTGAAGACTCCTCCCCTTGCTGCTGTGTCTCCAGCTTTAGGACGAAGAAGTGTACGAGGAAGACGCTCCAGCTGGCCTGAAACAAGAAATAGCAAGTATCCTAGCGACAACGGACCGGCGGAAACATCAGGGAGGGGGTGAACACTGGCCTTTCCACACCCAGAACGGGTGTTCAGGTAAGCCAACGCCCTTTCTAGGCGAGGGAAAGGCCAGTGTTCACACGTGGGGACATGCCAAAGCCCGCCCCCACTAACGGGAGGGTCCCGCCTGGTCCGTGGAGCCCTCTGTGTCACACACCCGCTGGAGAACCCGTCTGCCGAAAGCCGCCTCCGCCGAAGCAAATGAGTCTATCTTATAATGGCGGATAAATGGCGTCGGGGATGACCACGTGGCTGCCCTACAGATCTCTACAAGGGGAGCTTGGGTGGCCCATGCAGCGGAGGTTGCCGCACTCCTGGTGGAGTGGGTAGTAATCCGACGAGGAATAGGTAAGGCGTGTGACGTGTAAGCAGTGGTGATGGTGGCTCTAATCCACCGACCTATCGTCTGCGATGACACCTTAAGCCCCAGGGTTGCCGGTTGAAATGAAACAAAGAGAGCTTCCGATTTGCGGAATGCCGATGTTCGCTTGAGATAGATCTTAAGTGCCCGGCGAACATCCAGGGAGTGCCAATTACGTTCCCTGGGGTGGGAAGGGTTCGGGCAGAAATCCGGCAAAATAAGTTCCTGCGAACGGTGGAAAGATGAATTTATTTTAGGTATGAAAGTGGGGTCCAAACGGAGAACCACTCGGTTGGAATGGAAAATACATAAATCGCTTCGGGCCGATAGAGCCGCCAACTCTGATATACGCCTGGCCGACCTAATAGCCACTAGGAACGCGGTCTTGTAAGAAAGGAGCCGTAAGGGCACTGTTCGGAGTGGTTCAAAGGGCCCCTGAGTGAGAGCTTGTAACACCTTAGGTAAATCCCAAGAAGGGTACCGATGAACGGGAGGAGGGCGAGTGTTGGTTGCCCCCCGAAGAAAAAGGCGGATCAGGGGCCTGTCCGCCAATGAGGAACGAGATCCGAAGCATAAAATAGATGACAAAGCGGCAACCTGCCGCTTGAGTGTATTGGGAGCCAACCCCGCCGTTAAGCCCCCCTGAAGGAAAACCAATACCTGTTTTGTTGAAGCCAAACCTGGGTCCAGACCGCGGTCGGCGCACCAGAGCGCGAAAGACTTCCACATAGCTCCGTAAATGCGACGGGTGGCTGGTCGGCGAGCCGCCAAGGTGGTTGCGATGACGTCATCGGGCAAACGAGTATCCCTCAGGAGGCGCCGCTCAACCTCCAGGCGGTTAGTTGAAGCCAAGGGATGTCCGGATGTTGAAGAGGACCTTGCCGAAGCATGCCGTCTGATGGGGGTAGTTGCCAAGGAGGACGAACCAATAGCATCTGGAGGTCGGCGAACCACGGGCGCCGGGGCCAGTGGGGTGCTATGAGAATCAACTCCGCTTGCTCGAGAGGAAGCTTCCGTATCACCTTTGGAAGGAGAGGGAGCAGAGGAAAGGCATACAGGAGACCCGAGGGCCATTTGGTGAGTAGAGCGTCCACTGCCTCCGCCTGTGGTTCGGGAAACCGGGCAAAGAAATGCGGCGTCTGTCTGTTCAAGGCCGTGGCAAACAGGTCCACTGAAGGCTCCCCGAACCGTGCCGCTATTTGGCGGAACAACGATGGCTCGAGTTGCCATTCCCCGTGGTCCAGGTTGGCTCGGCTGAGCCAATCGGCCTGTGTGTTGGCTAGTCCTGATATGTGAGAGGCCCGAAGGGACCTCAGATGGGTCTCCGCCCAGGCTCCCAACCTCTCGGCCTCGTTCATGAGGGCACGAGAGCGGGTCCCCCCCAGGCAGTTTACGTGGGCCTTGGCGGCCACATTGTCTGTCCGGATTATGACGTGACGATCCTGTACGTGAGACTGGAAGGCGCGAAGAGCTAGATGTATGGCCCGGCCAGTTCCAGCCAGTTGATGGGGCGGGTCTGGTCTGCCGCGGTCCAAAGGCCCTGGGCAACCGAGGACTGGAGATGAGCTCCCCATCCTACGAGACTGGCGTCCGTGGTCACTATGACTGGAGGAGATTCCCGGATCTCCCGCCCCTTGAGGAGGGCCGGAGAGAGCCACCATTCGAGAGAGAGAAGGACATTTGGAGGGAGGGACACCATCCGGCGGGAGGTAGAAAGTCGACGTTTTTGGTACGGGAGAAGAAACCACTGCAGAGCCCTGCAGTGGAGACGGGTCCAAGGTACGATGCCTATGCACGAGACCATCTTTCCCAGGAGTTGGGATAGGGTCGCCAGGGAAACCGGGCAGCCCCGGGCAACCAGCCTGACCAGAGACCGCAAACTGGTCAGGCGCTCCTGGGAAAGGTAGACCCTGTTCTCGACCATATCGATTAAGGCTCCCAGATGTTGTATGCGGGTGGCAGGAACCAGCTGGCTCTTGGGAAGGTTGATTGAGAACCCATGAGCCCTCAGGACGTGGAGGGTGGTGTCCAGGTCCCGTTGCGCTAGGGCCTCCGAGCTCGACTGGATGAGGAGATCGTCCAGGTAGGCCTGGACCCTGACCGGTAGAGCCCGGAGGTGGGCCGTAAGGGCGGCCATTAATTTCGTAAAAACTCGGGGAGCCGAGGATAATCTGAAAGGGAGCGCGCGATACTGGAAATGCCGACCCGCATGAAAGAACCTGAGGAACCTGCGGTAAGCCGGATGGATGGGGACATGTAAATATGCCTCCGTTAAATCTATGGAAGAGAGGAGGTCCCCATCCCGAATACCATCCAGGATGGATTGGAGCGACTGCATTTTGAACCGTCGGTAGATAACCCAACGGTTCAAGGACTTGAGGTCCAGAATTGACCTCCATCCCCCCGACGATTTCGGGACCACGAACAGGCGAGAATAGTAGCCTTGTCCGTGCTGCCCCTGAGGCACCGGTTCTATGGCCCGAATTTCTAGTAAATGCTGAACGGCCGATGCCAACAGGAGCCGTCTTGCCCGATCCCCGGAGGGAGGGCACCTGAGAAATCTGTCTGGGGGGGTGGAGATAAATTCCAGGGAGAGGCCCCACCGTACCATCTCCCTGACCCAAGCATCCGTCGTTATAATGTCCCATTGGCTGGCAAAGAGCGCAAGGCGGCCTCCAATGGGGGAAGAGGACCTGCAGTCATCGGGATTTCCTGAAAGGGCGGCCACGGCCGCCCCGAGAGGAGCAACAGAACTGCCCCCTCTGGTTATGGGAACCTTGGCGCTCCGGAGGTTGGGAGCGAGGAGGGAAGAACCGTTGGTTCCTGGTTCCCGCGAAGGGGAAATCGGAACGAAAGGGACGAAAAGGAAGGGAGGCACGGTGTTCCGATCTGCGAGAGAAATGAGGCAGGACCCGTTTCTTGTCCCTGGTTTCTATTAATAATGGCTCTAGGGGAGCCCCGAACAAGAGAGGGACGGCAAATGGAGCAGAGGCCAAGAGCCATTTGGACTTTGCGTCCGCCTGCCACTGTCGGAGCCAAAAGAGACGTCGAGAAGCCACTGTGGCTCCCATAGACTTGGCGGCGAAACGCGATGCATTAAGCATTGCGTCCACCGAGAATTCCAATGCCGCGAGGATTTTGCTGATATCTTGTTGGGATCGGGAATCCGCCAGAGGAATGCGGTCCCGTAGTTGCTTGAGCCACAGAATCGAGGCCTGATTGAAAAATGAGGATACCAGGGAGGATCTAATAGACCATGCGGAGGCTAAATGGGCCTTGGTGAGAGAGTTGTCCAACCGTTTCTCCTCCGGCTTCAGACACTCGTCAGGGGGAGCGGCCGCATTGAGGGGGGCTGAGAGAGCCACCACAGGAGGGTCAATGGAAGGGACCTGCAGGAGAGTGGAGATATCCGGGGCTAAATTGTAGAGACGCCTGTCCACGGGATTGGGATTAGGGCCTGACACAGGGTTGGCCCATTGACGGTGAAGGACATCTTTGAATAATTTGGGACCCGGAATCTCTTCAATTTCGGAGACTGGTTCTTCAAATAAGGGGGCTGATGCCTCAGCGGCCTCGCCCGTAGGAGGGGCAGTAGGGCGAGATAGCCCTAGGCCAGTCGTAGTCTTTGCTTTGTGCAGCAAGGATCGAAATAATTGTGGCTTGAATAAGCCAATGAAAGAGGGCTGGTCGGGAGCTAGGTCCTCGTCCTCTTGACAAGTCCAGGTCCCTAATTTCCTGATCAAGGAGAGATGGGTGCTCAGAATCAAGGGAGGCCGCATCTCCTCCTGCTAAATTGGAGGGGGAAGCTAGCTGAGAACCCTCCACATCTACCTCCCTAGAGCTGACAGAAGAAGCAACCCAGGAAGCGGTCTGGCGTTGGAGTTCCATCTGAACCCCTGCCTGAATTGCTTGCTGAATGTAGGCGGCCCACTCGGGTGTAATGGACGGGGGAGGAAGGGAAGAGCTAGAAGGGGGAGGGGGAGGAGGAGGAGGTGGGGGTGGGGGCCTTGTCGAGGGCCCAGGAAGCGGGGAGGCGGAGGTGCCCGGGGTGTCTGAGGGACCGCCAAACAAAGCCTCCTGAACCTCTGCCTGCCCGGATGCACTGGGAATGGAGCCATCTGGTGACAATTGAGGCAGGGAGGATTCTGAAGCCGCCTTATTCCCAGGGGTGGAACAGGAAGGTGGAGCTGGGGCTGTCTGAGGCGAAGAGGCTGCAGGAACCACAGAAGCCTCCTTTAGGGCCGCTTGTTTGAGGGCCCTTTCAATAGAACGCTTGATAGCCTCATTGAGGCAGCGTTCCTCTTTGGCTTTAGCTAATAAGGCCTTCGCCTCCCTCGAGGCCTGGATTCCCCTGGGACGTTTGGCCGGAGTTGAAGTAGGTTGGCCCTGATTAGCCTCCCCTGAGGCCGTGCGTTTGGAGGCCTTGTCTAGAGGCCATCGTATCCCTGCAACAAAGGGCCAAAGAGACACAATCAACCAATTTGGGCTGAGACTGCCCACAAAATGGCGGCCGCCACCTGAGGAAGACTTAAAATGGCGACCGCAATGCAAAAGGAGCCCCAAAATGGCGGCCGCCACGTGAGGAGGACTTAAAATGGCGGCCGCAATGCAAAACGGACCCAAAATGGCGGCCGCCACGTGGAGAGGGCCTAAAATGGCAGCCGCAATGTGAGGGTAACCAAAATGGCGACCGCAATGACGGGAGTCAAGATGGCGGTCGCCGCGAGGCTAGGGCAAAAGAAAACCGCCACTCGCTGAGGCTTCCAGGGCGATGGAAGTCCCCCTTTGCAGCCGATGAGAAAGGCACGAAAGGAAATTTCGGCCCCGGCTTGCTCGCGCTCCCTTTTACCTGACTCCCACTGAGGATGGTTAGCTCAGTGCAATTGAAGGCCTGTCTCTGTGAAGCGTATGGGGAAGAAAGCCCCAGTGACGCCGAAGGGAGCGTTAGCGGCGCCCTCGCTGTTGGTCCTGCTTCGGTGAAGGCTGGAAAAAGCGCAGCCCGCCGATCACCTGAGCTGCTGGATTAGCTCAATGAGCCTACAACCGGCAGACCCGGGAGGCTCGCAGCGGATTCGGGCGTGAGCCCTTCTCGCTGCCACAAGAGGAGAGGCTCACACGAGGGAGCCTCAATCCCCTGGACTGTTGGTGGTCTAGGTTAGGGAAAGCAACCCTAGTCCAGAAATCTAAATTAATTTGGGTGTTAAATATGCCAATTAAAATTCTAGTTAAGAGAAAGCCAGTGGAGCGTCTGATCTGGGACAGATC
Organism: Masticophis lateralis; assembly: GCA_030761175.1. NCBI lineage: Eukaryota > Metazoa > Chordata > Lepidosauria > Squamata > Colubridae > Masticophis > Masticophis lateralis. Next base: position 97,101,694 of record JAUDYJ010000004.1, on the reverse strand, counting down.
GAGTCCAAAAGCTGGAGACACAGCAGCAAGGGGAGGAGTCTTCAGCGATTGGACTCGATCTGAGCTACATCATAGAGACTTCCCCACGTGTGAACATTGGCCTTTCCCTCGCCTAGAATAGAACATTTGCAGACAAGTGATAACTTCACAACTGAGTGAAAGAATTGTCTTTGTAAAACTATTTAGTATTAATAGAAATCTTTCTTATTAATAGAAATCTCAGAAGTGCCAACAGTATAACACATAAAGCATCCATTAAATCTAGTTCAGCTTCTGGTGACCCTATGGATACATCCACACAGTTTTCTTATCAACGCTATGGAAATGATTGGTACTGCCCTCTTTTAGAATATTTTTCTTTACTTCCTACTCCAATATATAGAGCCATGGATGCTAATGGTTTTCCATCCAAGTATCAACTCGGTCCATGCTTAATTTTTTTTTTAAGGTCAGTCAAGTAACATAAGCAACTTTTATCATTAATGAGTAAGAACAGCCTCACTTTGCATAATTTAATGGTAATCTCACCAACGCTGTTCCCAACTCTGAAATAGCCTCCTCAGTGACAGTAAATTGGGAGGTAGTTTATTATGTTTTCAACACTAAAGCCATTGTTATTCTTTCATATCTTTTAATATTATAAAGTTAACTATGACAGAATGCAATGGAGACTTTAAATTCTTTTTAACTATTTTAGTTGGTGCTCTCTGTAAATTATTGCAAATTGCACAATACATTGCTTAAACCTCTACCATGCTTCCCCGAAAATAAGACCCTGTCTTATATTTTTTTGAACCTTGAAATAAACGCTTGGCCTTATTGCCATGGGCTCAAAAGCCCGATTGGACTTATTATCAGGGGATGACTTATTTTGGAGGAAACAGGGTACTTTTAGATTAAATATTTTAGAGATATTTTAAAATGATTTCAAAACTACCAATAGGGCAATCTATAAATTTTCAGACTAAATATATCTAAGTGATAAATACCTGTTTTACACTGCACAAGATCAACATTTTTACACTGCACTAGATCAAAATTGTCCTTTCAATTTACAACACAGAGATAAAACCATAAAATACAAGAATATAACATAATGCAAACCACTTGAAGTAAATATTTATAATCAAGCTCCAAACATAAAGAAGCTGACTTTTACAAAGCAAAAATAGAGGAAGTGATAAACTGCATAAAAATACTCTAGCATTTATAATTAGCATTTAAATTCCATATCCTAAATAAGTACTTTTTTTTGTAATGTACTACAAAAATAGAAGGAGTCATGCTATAAATAATCAGCAGTCTCTAAGAAAGCAAGTCCCTCATCTGCTTGTATATCAACAATATAGTGAGTATTGGCAACATATAAAGGCCATATAAATATTGACTCACTTCACAAGACAAAGGAGGTTTCTCATGTCTCACAGGAAATAAATACTATGAACATTGTGTTTGCTTTCAACTCCTGCTGTTGTATTAGCTAAGTCCAAGTCCAATTTAACATGTATCAATGGCTATTACATATGCTGCAAAAATAATAGATGAGGGGGCTATTTTGATGTATATAACATTAGCATTTTATAAAGTGATTTAAATAAAATTATTCCAAGGATATTTTGATTTAAATGCTAACATTGCAATAGACAAACAGGGTAAGATAAAAAAACAGGAGGCTAGGAGAGAAAGGGAGAAATGCTTCCCCCTCCCAAATCTGTTTTACGTTCATTCAAATTTATCTGATACTTAAACCTAAATATATTCTAAAGATTATTCTTTAATTATCTATAAAAATACAGTGAATTTGGAACAAATCAAAATATATTTCAATGGTGAAAGCAATTCAGGAGTTTTAGAAGTTAATGCATCTAATATGGCTTTTGCTTTGTCTGGACTATATTGAGTGAAGAGCAACTGCCTTGGGTCACATATTAAATATATAATATATTTGATATACAGGTAGTCCTCAACATACGACATTTCAGTTGTAATAGTACATCAAGGACTACCTGTCATATCATAATGTTAAAAATTTAGATCTTGTGGGGCCGCATTACTAACTGTCCAGGGCCACAGGCTTGACATGCCTGATCTAAACTAAATTGTGAAATCAGAAATGAAATAAAAAAATTCAGTTTCAGACAATCCGTTCCTCTTAAACTATGCCAAATAATTTGAAAAAAATCCTATTACCAATTAGCTGATCTAAAGTACCCTTACGAGCCATGAATGTAAAAAAAAAACAGTACCAGTAATTTTGAGACACAGATTAATCTAAATTTTATATTATTCCATGACCTTATCATGTAGCTAAGATTCAACTTTTTGTATCCCAATCTCTTCCAAAAATACCTTGCAGCTGATAGTGGGAAATACAGTAGAAATTTCACCAAATAAGATTGGGAAGGTATGCAAACCATGACTTCCACAGTTATTTCAAGACATATAATTATAGCTCCACTCCTGTATCAAGTGACCAGGAAGGAGAGAGACTTAGAATAGAGAATTTAGCAATTTTCTAAGAAATTCTCCCTTTCATACAAATGCACTAGAGATTTAAAAAAAAAAAAACTTGGCAGAATCCTTGGCATAACCTAAGCCATTTTTAACTCAGTCCTTCTTTAACAGAAGGATTAAACAGGATTAAACAGAAAGATTTAACTAACAGGTTCTCCTCCTAGATCAAATTCTGTTCTGTTCAAGTTTAGAGAGTTACCATTCTGGCTGATAGAGAATCCTGAATCCATCTATATAATTTATCTCCACCATTCCATTAGCCTGAAAAGAATAAAGCCGACTAAGCCTCTTCCAAGATATTAAGGGTATGTAAAGGTTGTTGACTTGATCACTTGGATTTTAACAGCTAAAAGTCCTGGATACATATATCAATCTTGTATTTAATTTTTTTTAAATTTTTAATTTAAATCTTTTCCTAAAGACTCAAAATATCAGATTTAATAAAAAAAATAATTGCAGTATATATAAAGATGATAATTTTCTTGGGTAATTATTCTAGGATATTTCAAATATTAAATTAAGGTCTAATTTTTAACACATTTCAATAAACACATTAGAGTATGGAAGATGTATGTGAGTAACAGTTATTCACCAAACTATTACACTAAATCAGAACATTTTGGTATACAACATAATTATCAATTACACATAAAATATCACTAACATATAATAACTGTTCATCCAGATAAAGCATTTTTAAATTTTAAAAGGGCAAAGCCCTTTTATATGCAATGAAACTATTAAAGTGAAGGGAAGTGAAAAAAACTGTACATAGAAAAACTGGAATTTAAATAACTCAATGGAAAAAAAGAGAAAGATTTTAATGTAAGAGAGAAACTTTAAAGAACTTAGTTTTTGCGTGGTCTTTGGTATAGAAAGTTTGCATAACCCTCATTAACAAACCAATGGTTAAAAAGTTTAGAGAATGTTAAAACTGTTGAATTTAAGATGAGATTAATTCTGTAAAATAGATATTTTCATGTTTGATGCACACCTCAAAAATGTTCTAAAAGGATTACTGGTAGCTGCCAGTTTCAATATGCTTGAAATGTAAAGAGGAGGGGTGCACTAAAACATATAATATGGTCTTCCTGTATTACTGTTCTTTGGAAATATATTTAAAAATCCACTGTGCCTCGACATAGCTAAAATTATGAAATAATGGTTGTTCAAATAACTTATTTTTTTCAGTTTCATCTGTTCTGACATTGTAGATTATATCATAATTTCCCATCATGTCAAGACTAGATATCTCTACCTTCTACCTGGATATGGGCACAATAATGTTTCCAAACATATCTGGATAATTTAATTTAATTTAAGAGTCTTCCCACATATTCAGTGAGACAAGGGTGATTTTGGAGTGTCTGTTCTCCTCCAGAATAAGCAGATTTGTCTAACATCTACATAAATGTATCTCAGTGATTATTAGATGATCAACTGATAACCTTATCAAGTAAACTCCAAACATTATTCTATGTCACCCAGAATATCACTTATAAGCAGTAGTTGCTATTTAACAAAAGTTAAACAAATTATCTGAGACTTCATAATATTTCCTCTTTCCACTCGGAAGGAAATATAGTGGTTTCCGCTGATACAAATACCAAGTTAACATAGTATGTTTATTACAACACAGCAACTTTTTATAAAATTAAATTCTTGGGATACATGTACAGATGTGATTATCCAGGCACTGACTGAAACATCCACCATGCAGTTACATTGATCTATAATATTTTCAAAAATAATGGGATCCAAGAACATTCAATTGTGACAGCCACCATAATCATAAACACCATGGAAGAGAAAATCTTACCTGCACTTCTGAATCAGCATCAACATGTTGCAGTTGAAACCAAGTGTCTCGATTATGATATTTCTGCAAATCTTCCTTCAAAATTGCTACTTTTCCTGCAAATAGATCAAATTGAATGCATCTTGATCAATATAAATATTGTTATATAACAGCCTTCTTTACTTTGGGATATAGAGTATTACAACTGCATTTCCTTTCATTCCAAGCAAAAGTCCATGCTGGCTGGAAATTCCAAGAATTAAAATCCCAACATGCTCTCAAGGTTCCAAATTGGGAAAGTTACAATATATATTTTAGTTAAAAGAATATGTAAAATGATTTTGTTTAAAAAAAAATTTCTGCAGAGTAGAAAAGTACATGCTTTAGATACTAACTGTTCAAACAATATTTAAAGAGCAATTATGAAATCAACCAAATTTACTAATAATATTATACATCAAGTTCTTCATCTTGGAGAAAAGTTTATTAACATCCGTAGTTAGCGTCTGGATCCAAATATTTAATCTCTAACAAGGGTTCTTTAGCTGGGATTAGAGACCACAGCTTTTATCTAGAATAATTGCATCAAAGTTTAACGGCACCTGAAAAATGTTCTATACAAAATGAAAGTTTCAAGCATGTTGAAAATTATTTCAAACACTTGACCTAGTGTTAATTATATAAAGATGAACTTCATGTTTTGAAAGTTTTCTATAGATTACTCATATGATCAGAAGACCCAAATCATCTAAGAAATATTACCAAGTACTCGGAAAAAGGTTTGTTTGATAAATGTGTCAGGGGCACATTATTCCAGTTACTTACAATGCTCTGGATTTTCTCTCAGGCTGAAAACTACTTTTGTCAATTAATAAACTCTCTGAAAACAGTATGGGAAGGGAGGCTGCAATAGCAAAAGCAAACTGGGAGATCTGAGAGGCTGCTTTGCACAGCTTTCACACAATGTGATTAATAATACTATGACAAAAAGTAAATTGTAAATCCTAGTCAATAACGTATTTTCCCATTGGGCACTATTCTTGCATACATAGTAACATCTTGTTGATCGAAGGATGTAGCTTCACTCTATCTAAACATTTCACTTAAGAAATTCTCATGACTTCTTAGTTTGTAAATTAGGCCAGAAATAATTGTACATCTGTCACATGAAGGGCACTCTGTATAAGACTCTTTTATTCTTTCAGATAAGTGCTAAACGATCAGATGATGTAGCATGTTTCCTGTTTTTAACTGAAGGTCACAGAGGCTGAACTGTTCATTGCATGGCTGCTAAGAATTCTGTTGTTACTCTATTTTCTAAGTTCCCAGCATTTGGCCTAAAGCATTTTCAAAGCTTCTTTTAAATGTCCCATAGTTAAATCAACCCAGTCTGCTAGAAGTTGGCTTCAACTCCTGATACATTCATGGACAGGGTCACACAGTTTATTGGCCACTGTACAACTACCAAGATGTTTTTCATCTAGCCTACACTCCTGGTACTCTCCGGAAGTTTCTCATTCAAATATCATCCAGGCTGAACCCCATTTCACTTCTGAGCACCAACCAGTCCAGACAGGCAATGTCTAAATAGTCCATTCAATTTTTTTTTGAATGCTTTTATCATATTAAAAAAAGGGACACAGTGGCTCAGTGGCTAAGACAGTGTGAGCTCCCATTACTAGTCCCAGCTTCTGCCAACCTAGTAGTTCAAAAGCACGTAAAAAATGCAAGTAGAAAAAATAGGGACCACTTTTGGTGGGAAGGTAACAGCGTTCCATGCACCTTTGGCGTTTAGTCATGCTGGTCACATGACACGGAGATGTTTTTAGACAGCATTGGCTCTTCGGCTTTGAAACGGAGATGAGCACCACCCTCTAGAGTCGGGAAAGACTAGAACATATGTGCTAGGAGAACCTTTACCTTTATCATATTAAAAAGGAACCATTTCAATATTTTCCTAAATAGTGTCCTGAAGTTAGTAAATCTGGCTTCCCTATCGATTTTGCTTGTCAGAATGTCACATGACAGTACATATCATATTATTTTATATAACAGGCTTAGCAAAGCCGTAAACATAAAAGCACTGAAGTCAATTCATATTAAATACATTAAATTACTTCAGAAAAAATGTATTATAGGTAATACTCGACTTACAGTCATCCGTTTAGTCATCAATTCAAGTTACATTGGCACTGAAAAAAGTGACCTATGACAGTTTTTCACACTTACGGCCATTGCAGATCCCTGTGTCATGTGATCAAAATTCAGACCCTTGGCAACTGGTATGTATTTAAGACAGCTGCAGTACCCTGGAGTCATCTGATCACCTTTGTGACCTTCTGACAAGCAAACTCAATAAGGAAGCCAGATTTATTTAACAACCATGTTACTAACTTAACAACTGAAGTGATTCACTTAATAACTGTAGCAAGAAAGGTCATAAAGTAGGGCAAAACTTACTTAATAACTGTTTTGCTTAGCAACCAAAATTTTGGGATCAATTGTAAGTGGAAGACTTACAATTGGTAATTGTGGTAATTGTGTGGATCCTAATTAGACGTCTATGCGTGGATAATCACTTTCCATTCATATGCAGGACTGAATTCCAGTGGAGTATCCCATCGGCCAAGGAAAGAAGCCATTTTCAAGATTTCAGCCCTTCTCTAAACCCTTCCCAATGTTTCATGGGATTCCTCATCTTTCTAAGCTGATGCAAATGGCAAGAAAACCCCAAAGGTAGATATTGTGGAGGATTAGTCCCACTAGCAGAAGAAAATTGATTACCCATCTTCATTATTTATAACAACCTTTCCCAACCCAGTGAGCTGGATTATAGTCAGCTATATTATATCTTGAATATAGCTGATCAGGGAAGGCTGACTTAAAACTTATCTGCAAAATTTAGAATATGAAATGTATTATTATGGTTAGTTGCACAGTCAGCCAGATGTTTTACCTAGATTTGGCATTTTTCTCCATCTATCAAGTCCTTCACAAAGGCCTGGGATAGGCAGATCTTGTTGTAAAGGTACCATATCATTGCAGGATGTAAGATGTTCCAAGTAAAGCTGCCTTTTGCAATTGACTATGGGGCTTTGGGAGGCGGCAGTTCAACTTACTTTCTCTGGTAGTTATCCACTGTTTTCAGTGGATATTTCTCCACTGAAAACAACTAATAGATTGGAGATTTTATAGATCCTTCTCCTGCCATGCCACCAACCCAGGCCCACCAAGCCATGCCCACATGGCCACATGGTAATAAAAATTTTTGAATCCCACCACTGGATCCAAATAATGTATAGGTAGGGGAGATAGCTCATACTAAGCCAAACCAAATTCTCTCCCCACTCCAGGGGAAGGTTACTGCAAAATTCCCATTTCCTCCTGATCAGCTGGGACTCGGGAGGCAGAGAATAGATGGGAGCGGGGCCAATCAGAGGTGGTATTTACCGGTTCTCCAAACTACTCAAAATTTCTGCTACCAGTTCTCCAGAACTGGTCAGGACCTGCTGAATACCACCTCTGTTTGGATCCAACTAAAGACACCCCAAAGTACCAACGGACAATTTTGGATTACAAAAAGATAGATGATTTATTTTATTTTATTTTTTTGCTATTGTGAATTCAGAGGTGCACTTGGATACTATTATATTTTTCATGCTCTGCACAAAAGGGCACTTACTCTGATATAAATGGATAACCTGCCTTCAACAGTTATAACACAGAGATATAATAATATGCCTTATCAGGATTGTTATTCCAGGGGTTCAAACACTGAAGTTGTGCCTGTGGCATGTGTATGCCTAAATTGCCCTCCATTTCATGCCTGCTGTTTATTGAATCATTTATCGGCAAACTCTGCCAATTAACTCAAACTCTGCCAATTAACTAAATCTCTGTTAGATGAATTTGTTGAAACACAGAGGAAGGACAAGAGATATTTAGTTATATTAATGGGATGTAAGCAGCACCTTAAAAGTTTGGGATTCTCTTTATTATCATAAACCCTGACTTTGTTAAGTCGCATAGGCTGGCAGGCAATTTTCAATCCATCCATTCATCCTGGATGCTAGTGCCTTATAAGAAAGGAAAACATACAGGTATATGGGCAAAATGTTTCTCTTTTTGGATGTTATATATCCAGGAAATAGTAATAAGCACTATCTGGGATTGCCATGGTGACTGACTTTGCATTATGCAAGCCTCTTACATCAAAACAAAAATAGAGACAGAGGGAGAGAAAATGGGCAGCTTAGTGTCAATCAAGCAGCCCAGAACAGCCGTGGATCCTACAACAATTTGAACCCTTAATATATAGACAGAGAAGACAGCCTTACACTTCACAGATAAAGAGAAAAACCCTTTGGAAAGTTTTTGTAAACAAAGTCCAGTAACACAACTTTGCAATACAAACATATAAAATTGAATGTGTGTGATAAAAAATTATGACCCAGGAAGCAGCTTTTTGTTTCCTCTCTTTGTTTTTTTGGACACATACTGTTCTTTTCTTGTTATACTGTTTTGTTTGTAATGCACACTGCCCAGAATCTTTATGTGATCTCGCAGACTTTGACAAATTTGACAAATAAATACATTCTCCACTCAAGCGTTTCTTTGGTTTCTTTCTGAATCTCAATATGTAAATATGTATATCCTAGTGTTGCCATTTGTTAGTTTATCCCATATAACTAAACTTTTTAAGATTAAAAAGCACTTTGATATTAAAACATTTACATTTAACCAAAGAAGAATACAAGATAGCCAAGTGTTATCCACAGGTCTCTGATTTTTTTCTTGCTCCAGAACAGGGGTGGGTTCTAAAATTTTTCACTACCAGTTCTGTGCGCATGGCTTATTTTATAGGTGTGGCTTGATGGTCATGTGACAATTATTTAGGATTTAGCAGAGGTACTGGTCTACCAGGCTTTTAACTGCTTGCAGAGCTGTACCGATCTACCCATTTATTTTTGCAGGCACTGATCTACTCATGTATTTTTGCAGGCACTGATCTACTTATTTGTTTTCTTTTAACACTAATCAGCTGTAGGGCAGCCCTTTGAAGAGTTTAAACAGGTTTTTTCGCTCTAGCCATCAACTGGGACTCAGGAGGCAACAATAGATTGGGGGTGGGGCCAAATAAAAGGTAAGAATAACGCGGAGGGTAGGCGCGGGGGGGGGGGGGCAGAACCGGTTCAGTGATCTCATATCACAACTGCTACCAGCTTGGGAGAACCGGGCCGAACTGGGAGGAACCCACCACTGCTCCAGAAGTGAAAGTATAGTATGGCATCCGCAGTAAAGTGACCTAATTGCATCAACGTTGCCTCTATATCTTGGTCTCCTAACTTATACACAGGTATATATACTGCACATTTGCATGTTTTCAGCTTTTGCAGCACATAGTTTGATGAAATTAAATATGAGTTTCTCCCCTAAGAACATCCATGGAAATATGAGAAATATGCAGCGGATACTTGACTATGCTTCAGCAGTTCAGTTAGGCAGAGACCAATGTTCAATCCCACCAAGAAAAAGGCTAAATTGTATACTATGCTTTCTCACCTTAATAAAAACCTATTTCTTTATACCTATGTGCTATCCTGGCACATTTGCAGAAGCCAATAAAAACAGAACAAAACATGTTCTGAATTGTAAGGTTTAGGAAATTAGAGAAAGATCTGCATTCCAGACCATACGACTGTACAGGAATATTTTAAATGAATGATCTCTTTTCCCTACCCACTTTTTTTTCCCTACCCACATTTGCCTGAATTTTGCTCAATGTTTTCCTGATTGCTACAATGCTTTGAGAATCCCTAGCAGCACCTCTGCTGAAGATGGAAACATCATAATCCTTTGGGGTTTTTTGCTTCCAAAACGTCCTCTTGACTCACACCTTTTGTTTTCTGCTTGCCTGCCTCCTTTTGTAATTGTGATTTAATTTCATCTGTCTGTCCCAGAAATGCATGTAAATCATCTTTGGACTTTGAGCTATTTCTCAACCACCCCAAATTTATTATTTTACACACTTTGCACTTGCAATCTGAGAACCAAAGACACATCAAAGGCACATCAAAGAAGGGAGGGAGGGAGGGAAGGAGGATAAATCTGCAAAATTTTCAAAACTTTGTTTCTTCATATGTTCAAAACATCACCAAAACAGAATTTAACCTGCAATTCAAGTGAAATATTCAAACTAAAACTAAACCAAAGTTTAAATATCGGGATTGATAAGTCTCTTTATCTATTAGTTCACAGCATGTTCAAATTAATTGCTTTATTTTTTTCAAAACAGAGGTACCTTTTATTTCATCTCACTTAGAAATACAACTTGTACTGATTTTTATTTCGAAGGAATGTTATCCTTTTTATAGTTACTGTATGTAGTTATTTAAGAACATAAACATAATCATGAGGAACAGTATGTTGAAATGTTTATGCTACATTTAAAAGGAAACAATACATGCTTTTTTTTTATTCAGTACTGTTGTTGACAACTGTGTGAAAATACAGAACTTCTCCAGTTAGAGAAAATAATTAAGACTGAAAATTGAACTAAGATACAAGCACATACCAATGATTGAATCCCTGCGGAAAACATCTCTATCGAAAATGTAAAATGACAGATGTCGAAAACTCCGTGGAATTTCACAGTAAAAGTCTTCTCCATAAAAAGGGCTATGTAAAACAAAAATAAAACACTTTAGTACAATTGTTAGAAGCTGGAAATCATCTACTGTCAACTTTCCCATTAAAGCTTTTACCTAGCACCTTGAATTTGCTTACTTCTATCTCATTCATGCCACTTAACTGTCCTACAGGCTGCCACAGTTTAAGCTACCAAACTTATGTGGCTTCGAAACTTAATATATCACATCTACCAAACTGCTTTGGAAGTTGGATCTTTTCTTTATATAGCTTTACTTTTGAAAATGGAGGTCCAAAACTACCTTTTCAAAGATTAATAAAATTAAGCATACAGCCTTATTTTTGCAGTGTTGCAAAACCTAAAATAACATTATATTGCAGTATCATTTTATATATTCACAATTAAAATATTATTCCAGACAACAAGTTTTGCATTTTTCTAGAAAAAGAAAAAGCTTATATACAAATTGAGATAATTTGCAATTCTCGCATTTCAGACTATGTGTGACCTAGACTATGTGACCTAGATACATCAAACTTCTTCTCCTTTGTTATGGAATAAATCGCCATAAAATAATTATAAGTACCACCCATTTCATGGACACATTCTTTTCAACTTAATTTTTTAAGACTATCCCAATGTGCAATAAACAGTCTGAGTGTCATACAAAAATAGGCACTAGCCGGCAAGTTATATGCATTTCATGTACAAGCAATTGGAATGTTATTAGAAACATCTTAAAATAATAGCTGCATATTCCTCTTTTTTTTCCACACTCTCTTTTTTAATTCTCTTGTGAGAGTAGGACATGGTCTCCTGCTGCCAGGATAACACCTCTGCTATTTTCTCTTGTATTTTAGTATCTTAACTCCTTTTCCATTCCTTCTCTCCCTCCAACTTGGCAAACTATGGGCACAGCTGAAATCACTACGCTGCAAGGAACAGCGTAGTGATTCTATCCTGCTAAACATATTAAGATTCTAACTCTCAATTAGTATGGACAACCAGAGACTCCACATTCAGAAGGCTGTTATTTCTATTGCACAGAATATTTATTCTAAGGATACTTAAAGTGCACCTACAAATGATGTCTTTATCCCCAGATAATCATTTCAGGGTTTATATTTAAAATGAGCAAGAAAATATAAAATAGAACCCAACAGAGACCACAACTGGAGAAGTACAATTTGAAATATCATATCTCAGTACAAGGTTTAATGCTCGGACATATTCAGAATCCTGAATCAACTATTTCATTTGTATTTCCTGTCTGATCTGGCTAACTGGAACTAGGTCCCTCATTTGGTGGGTGTCTTTCCCCAACTAGGAATTAATATTATTCAGCACAGGACAAAAAAATATTTTTATAATTCAGAAGAGCTCTTGAACAATTTCTTCTCTTCCAGACTACTAAAAAGGCTATTCTCTCCTACAGAATGCAAGTTAATACTGTAGCAACTGTTGTGAGCCTAGACCCTTAATGGGCTTATCTGTAAATATGATTTTATTAATTAGCAATGAAGGTCTAAATAAGGAAAAATTAATTTCGATCAATTTGTTCCACATTGGAAGAAAGCAAGCCCAAAGGCAAAAAATCATACACATTGTTGGGAGTGCCTATTTTTTAAAAAAGTCTTATTTTTACAGAATTCCTGAAAGACTATATATGGGAAGGTTGCGACATTCCCACCAATATAGCAGTCACATGGGCAACAAAGTCATGTTATCCAGTGATTTCAGATCAACTCTAGAAGCAGCACTTCCTATTTCTACTTGTCTGAAGAAAAATAAATGCTAGAAGAATGCAGCCAAATGGACCCTGGGAAGACCTTCAAGAACAATATATTCTTTGTAAGAGAAAGCTGACCCTCAGTGCGTCTTTCTCACTAAAAAAAGTACCTCTTGAACTATCAAATTATTATAACATTATTTTAGAGCCAGACAGACCACAGATCTTAAATATCAAAACAAACACCTACAGATCCAAACAGAAAATATTTAAAGCTAGTTTCAAAGAAAGAGAAATATTTGGATAAGTAATTGAATGAAAACATGCAAAAAATAAAACCAAAATTTAGAACCATACCCGGGCTTTTAAAAAACAGTCTTTGGACCCTACTAAAAGCTGAGCAAAAAGGGAATTGATCTGCTTTCTTTATGTAGAGAATTCATAACAAGAAGTTTTACACAAAATAAACCCACCACCAATGGAACCCATAGAACAGGGATGGCTACCCTTTTCTGGACCGAGTGCCCAAAGTATGTGAACGTGTGTGCAAATGCGCACGCATGTGTCCAAAGCCCCAAAATGCAATGCACGTGCACCGCCTGTGCGGTGCATGCATGCACCCTCCATGTACCCCACCCCTGCACATGGGGGTGCATCCTTTGCATGTGCCTCGTCCCACACTCATGCCACATGTGGCTCCTCACATGTGCACCGTCCTCCATGCATGTGTGTGCCCTCCACATGCCCCCCACCCTTCGTGCATGCACATGTGCCCCCAGGCATGCGCTTTGAACCCCACACATGTGCAACAGAGACCCAAAGACCAGCTGGCTGTGCATGCATGCGCAGCAAAGCTGAACTGGAGTGACAGCTCATGTGCCCACAGAGAGAGCACTGCGTGCCACCATTGGCACACATGCCATAGGTTCGCCATTACGGTTATAGAAGAAACTTTGAATGTCACAATTACACCTAAATGTATGTATGATAAATATAAGAAAACTCATGATTTGATATTTACTACAAGTTTCAATTTTTTAATGCCTAACAAACATCTGTATATAAAATCAGATTAAAAACTGATTACATATGTTTACACTGAAACTATTAAGTAAAGTATTAAGTTTTTAGTGTTAAATTTTTTTTAAAAATTTTAAATTATATTGGGGTGTTTTAATTCTTTCCGGGCCAAATTCATTTAATCTGCTTTTAGTTGGTTTTTAAATTTTGTATGTATGTATTTTTATTGTTGGCTGTACACCGCCCTGAGTCCTTCGGGAGTAGGGCGGTATATAAATCCAATAAATCCTAAATCCTAAAATCCTAAATATCTATAAATTAATTTGCCCCATATCCTTCCCTAACTTGAAAGTGTCAAATACTAGATTCATTCACAAAACCTGACTAAACTATGGCTGAGAAACAGTAAAATCAGTGTATTTTAAGATTCAGCTTTATGGCCAATAGGACACATTAATTCTCTGGACTCATTCTTAATGGCAAGATATTTTACATGCATACTCTTATCCAGTTTTTAGATAAATTCCATATCCAAGGCTGTAATTCTTTTTAGTTTTTTTCCCCTTATATTCTTTTACATTAAAAATGAAGACTTGGGTAAGAGAAAGTAATAAACATGTAGTTTTAACCATTGGCATTCCTAATTATATTTTTTCATAATTTAACCTAATTATAGGTTTAATTATAATTTAAGCAAGATAGTGAATTTCATTATAATGTAAAACTTATAAGCAGTTAACTTCATACCCAACTCTATGAAATTCCTTTATTAGCTTGGAATAAAATTTGATAATTTTAATAATGCTTTGGAGGCTTTCTCCCTCAATTATATTATCTTACACTGGAGTCTCTTGGATAGCATTTGATAAATTTAAGAATTAAAAATACTGTTTCATTTCTCAAAATGAAAGAATTATGAATGCAGAATTACATTGCAAACGTTACAGTAACTAATAATAAGAGATCCCAAACTGAATGTCTCCCATGTGGATTTTAAATTATTTTTAAAAAGAAAGTAATTAAAAGTGCCACAACAAATGTTATACTCTATGGCAGGAATTTACATCACAGAGTTAAAACAGAAAGAAACCAAATATGCATATGAAAAGTATAACATACAATGTACAAATAATTAGTAAATCATATGCAAAAGTTTAGGTTCCCTTAGTCAAATTGCATGTTTCAATGAATTCCTAAACGAGTAGAAACTGAAACAGCTTCCACAGGGTACAAAGTTAAATACATCTTTCTGCAAATGTAAATACATCCTTGTTTTTTCTGTGTAATTTGTTTACAGATTCAAAGTAAGAAATATGGCACATACAAAAATTGGACACCTTTCCAGGCAGTACTTTGGTAGAGATACAAAGGCCTACTTTGATACATGTTTCTAAGCATTTCCTGTATCCAGCTTTAAAAAACTTTCTGTTTAAGCTCTGGGATTTTTTCCCCCATTCTTCTTTGCAGAAGACTTCTAGCGCAGAGAGATTCTTAGGTCTACTTGCCTGCAGTGCAATTTAGGGAGCCAGTCCTCCCCAATGAAAGTTCTTTGTATGCATTTGATTCTACCGGGATTGCCAGCAAGTTTAGGCAATGGCTGGTCTCAGACAATGTACAGTAGAAGATAATAAAGATGCAATACTACTTCTTCATGTAAAAATGACAATAACTCTGGAATAGTTCCATTTCTTTTGTTCACTTCAAAAAAAAATTGGAAGTTTTTAAAATAAAAATGTTCCATTTAAATAAAATTTAAATGATTTCAATGCTTTAAATGCTATTTAGAAGTTACACAGCATGCAACTTTTTAAATTAGAAAGTTTAGAGGCGAACATTGGTAGGACCAGTAAGCAATACCTGAGACACTTCAGGAACTTAATAGAAGAAAAAACCTGCTGAAATCTAAAGGATTTCGCCCTTTTATCTCCTTTCTCCCTTAAAAAGAGCTTGGATAAAAGAAATCTCTTCCCAATCTGCTTTATCAGCCAATAGCTACCTTTAGCTGGGCATCAGACTCAACAGGCAGAAAATGGAAGAAAAAAACCTGATGTCTAATTGCCTGACTGGTATTGTGTCAACTGTGGTTCAGATCAGTGGGATTCAATTTTTTTCTACCAGTTCTCTGGGCATGGCTTGGTGGGCATGGCAGGGGAAGGATACTGTAAAATCTCCATTCCCTCCCCACTCTAGAGGAAGGTTACTGAAAAATCCCCATTTCCTCCCGATCAGCTGGGACTCAGGAGGCAGAGAATAGATAGCCAGTCAGAGGTGGTATTTACCGAATCTCGGAACTACTCAAAATTTCTGCTACCAGTTCTCCAGAACTGGTCAGAACCTGCTGAATACCACCTCTGGTTCAAATGTAAAATCTGACAGAGAAAGGGAGGAGCATAATACGGACAAGTGGTCTATTCACGTGGAGATATATTCAAGAATTAAGAGAAAACTTGTTCAAGCTGTTGCTGCTGCTACATTCAAACACTTCTCTAAAGAGAAATAAGCTTGAGGTGGGACTGCTGCCCAGTCACTGTAAAGCTGAAATAACTTTGTTTTGTTGTGAACTGCTTCTATGCATGGGGAGGATTTTTTTTTTTTGTAGTGTACATAATCTGCCATACTTCTAACTTTGCAAAGTGAGTGTCTGGGAGATGGAGTATTCCCAGCCTCTGAACACATTCCATATGAATGCCATAATGATATTGTAAGAGAAAAAACATAATCTAATGTGATGCCAAAATGTTAGATGTAAGGCATCGTGTATGCAACATTATGCTTTATATGTACATAGCTGGATACCATGCTTCACTATGAAACTATGTGATGGGGCTTGATAAATTGACACTTAAAGCTTGAAAATTAATGAGTAGTTACGATTGGCCTTTCCTCTCCCCTTCTCTCCCTCAGCCTTGCCCTGCAGAAGCCTCCCCTATCCTATTCCCTTCTCTCCCTCAGGCTTGCTCCCCAGAAGCCTCCCCTATCCTATCCCCTTCTCTCCCTCAGCTTTGCCCCACAGAAGCCTCCCCTATCCTATCCCCTTCTCTCTCTCAGCCTTGCCCCACAGAAGCCTCCCCATCCTACCCCCTGCTTCTGCTGTGAAAGTAAAACTAAAGCTGAAACTCCTCTCCTCTGCTTGTGTTTTGCATTTGGAACAGATTTCTTTTCAGTTGGGAAGGGAGAGTAGAACTTCTTAGCATCAGACGGCTATTTAGAAAGTGAAACAGTATTTTCTGTGTGAGCAAGAAGGAGACAGGAAAGAGCCTGGCTGTGGCTTAGTCAAGTGTTCTATATTAAAGCTGCTTCCTGCTGTGAAAGTAAAACTGAAAGTGAAACTCCTCTCCTCTGCTTGCGTTTTGCATTTGGAACAGATTTCTTTTCAGGTGTGGAGGGGGAGTAGAACTCCTTAGCAGCAGAGTGTGTTAACAATAATATAGGAAATACTAATGCTCTGATGGTCATTTTGAAAAATCCTATCTTAGTGAGCACCTAGAAGCCAAGAGGAACATTCGTGGCAAATTTCATGTTTGTAGGCTTTATGGTTCTGGAGATTTCGTGATTATGGCGTGAATGGTTTTTGCTTTTATATACATAGATAAAGAATCCATCAATTTGCTTTGATTCACAAGCATCTTTAAAAACCAAGAATTCATATTTTTAAAATTTTATGTTAGAAAAGGATTAAAAAATAAAGAAAACAAATACATTTAGTCTTAAGTTGAACATGTTGTTTAAGATGATGTGTCAACTGATGTGATAAAAAATTGTTTTCATATTTTATATTGTAATGTTTCATCATGTATCTGCCATTGGATGTTCACTTTCACATACTGTACTGAAGTACTCTTTAACCTACCCTGCTTTCCATCCCTATGCCTAACGAAACACAAAAGAACAAATTAATCATTCCGCATCCCTAACAATGCTAATCATGTATGCTTTTTTCCCTGTTTTGTGCCCAATCAATGTGTTTTAATGAACATGTCTCACCAAATATTAGACCTTGAAACAAGGCAGCCTACGGTGCTTTGGTTCCCAATACCAAAGAATCCCCCTCCCATTTCAGGCATGACAGTTATGAATCTGCTTGTTAAAAATGAATGCAGACCAATGTCTATGTGGCTGATGAAGAAAAGGCCAAAAAAAAAAAAAAAAGGGTGTGTGTGTGTGTGATTCTTATAACCTAATTGGGCAACAAAAGTTTGGGACTGCAGATTTTAAAGATGCTGTTTTGTCATGAGGTCTAGAATTACTTGCAACCAGTTAAGTAAAAAGTAAAGTAGAAACTTGTGCTGCTGTTTGAACCTTCCATGTTCTTCTACAATAAGACATGTGGCAATTCTGGAAAACTGCATATTCATATAATTATTTCCTGAATATAATATTCAGCAGTGCAGGCAGATGTTACCAAATGTATATATTAATTTAAAGATTCTGTGTTTCTCTCCAAGGCCTTCTTTCTAAAAGCAGGAAAGGGTCTTTTTCTGTATTCTGCTTCCAAATCCCTACTCTCTTGAGTTTTAGGAAATCTGTAAAGGTGCAGCCCTTTCTGTTAGTATTAGTCAATTTTAGAACATAATTCTTACTTGGCCACTTTCTATCCATACATTAATGGCCCTCTCCTACCCATGTTTTCCTGGCAATATGCATCCTAATTTCATGTATGGAAAAAGGCTGTAGTACCTCCACAGCCCCTAATCTCACCCTACAGCCCTACAATCCTTATGACCCTCTTCCCCACAGCCACCTTTAGCAACAGGGGGTGACTCTAGAGTTAGGCTCGTGATGGCAAACCTACGGCATGCATGTCAGCCATGGCACACAGCGCCTTCTCTGTGGGCATGCACGCCGTCGCCCCAGCCCAGCTCCAATCGTGTTTCTCCATCATGTTTCACTCAATCTCAGTTAATTGATGAAGTAAACTTTTTCACTTGCATGCTTCACAATGGGGGAGGAGGGGTCTCGTCTCCCTCCTGAAGCCACAATGCGACCCATGCAGCTCTTGCACCCCTCTGCTTCAGCTCCCTGTTGCCCTGTCACAGCAGAGGGATGAAAGAGCTGTCACCTTGTCACTGTGGTGGTGATATGCAGAGCCTTAGTGCGGGAGCAAAGCGCCCCTATACTTGCCTGTGCATGGCAACAGCATTCCGCCTTTGTTGTGGTACATTTGCTGTTGCAAAGAGTGCTGGGAGAAAATGGCGAGAGGAGATCTTGCAGGGTGGCGGCCATCCCCCAAACCTGGCCTTCCTCCTCCCTCATTGGGGAAGGTGGTGTGGGGAAGTGCTCCCCTCCCCCAGCTGAGCACTAAGCACAAAATCCCAGCAGGGGAGGTGGCTGGCCCAACAGAAATGCCCCATTGGCAAATCGGACGATGGAGAGGCCTGGCCCAGCTCTCACAGGTGTCCTGCTGTTTGGCACTTCCAGATGCGAGTTGCCGCCTTTGAAATGTGGCACATCTTTGAGAAAGCCGGGCAGTGATGGCTGGGGCCATGGGGGGGGTGGGAATCAGAGGCATCAGGGCTGCTCCCCCACTCAGCAAGCCGGGCCTGGAGGAGCGCGGAGAGTTGCGGGCCAAGCACCGGAGCATCTGAAGGCATGCTTCCATATCACCCCAACACATGTTTCCAGCGTGCTCTCCTCTATCCTGAAATGAAATTGAGTGGAGGGTAGGGGAAAGGGAGCAGGGAGAAGGGTAGGGAGGTTTCTAGGAGGAGAAGCCTGGCTGGCTTTCTTTTAGCATGGGGTGGGGGGAAGACTCAATAAAAATCCAATTTCCCCCAATAAATGGGAAAAATAAAGGCGGTCCAGAGTCCAAAAAGGGAGGTGGAGTTTGTTTATCGGAGGTTCGGAGAGGAAATCAGTTGAAATCTGAGCGGGAGGCTCAGATTCTTCCCTCCCCCTTAGATTCCCCCCTCCCGGCTTTCTTCCCTAGCCTTGTTTTAAGGGGAGGGGGAAGCAAGGTGGGACAATAGTAGCTAAACGGCTGCATTGAGGAGTTAGGGTTAGGGTTTATTAAAGAAGGGGATGGAGAAAAGATGCCATTCCTTTTCCAAGGACCCAGAGAAAGAAGAATAAAACTAGGTGTGTGTGTGTGTGTAAATAACAGCCACAAATAACAGCTGCTGTTATTTTTGCTGAGAGCTTCTAAGCTACACAGCATTCTTTAACTAACAATAACAAACCATAATATACAGTATTAAAGGAAGAAAGGTGAAATCAGAGGAAGGGGGAAGGAAGGAAGGAAGGAAGGAAGGAAGGAAGGAAGGAAGGAAGGAAGGAAGGAAGGAAGGAAGGAATAAGGATGTGATGGCTCTCCAGAGGCTACTGCACTACATTTCCATCATTCCTGAGTTGTGCTGTTAAAGAAATCTGGTGCTACCAGGGAGAAGTCAAGTTATGAAAGAGTGATTGAAATTCCTCACCAAATCTCATTATTCAGGTTAAATTGCCATGTTGGTACTTTGTGATAAATAAGTAGGTTTTGGGTTGCAGTTTGGGCACTCGGTCCCTAAAAGGTTCACCATCACTGCTGTAGGCCAATCACCTTCTACCTGCCCAGCCTACCACATAGGGATGTAATTGTAGGGAAGTACTGGAGAAAGGAATGGCATTTTGTATGCTACTTTAAGCTCCTAAGCAAAGGCAATGTACATACATCGAATATATTAAAACAAAAACTAAAAATAATAGAGTATTTTTAACATTTGGAGAAATAAAGTTGCTAGGGAACTGTTGATTTTATTGAGCATTCTGCATTATGTTTGTGCTCTATTATATATATATTTCAAATTGCGTGATGACAGTTCTCACTTCACAAAACAGAGTATTGTGCCTAAACTAAATTAAGATACAAATGCTGAAATAATAATTTAAATTCAGTGAAATATTACCATAGTGATTTCTCCACTATTTTGGTCCTGAAAACTTCTTCCTGGTCCAGGTTTACTGTACAGTAACAATCCCGCATTTTGTTTGGCCCTGGATACGTAGGAAGATTCTTAGCTTCCCCTAAAGACAAAAAAGAAGACATTGAGTGCTGATACAGCTGAGAGATATTCAGCTCATAAACTGATATTTCAACTGAATATATCATAACATGTGCAATATGCTTTGCTCAAGTTGGAGTATACGTTTAAAGGGTGATGAAGCCAGAAACTTTTCTACTAGGCATAATAAACGGACAATATGAAAAGGAAACAAAATACTTAATAATCCATATAACAACAGCAGCACGAATCATTTTTGCACAAAATTGAAAGAGCAACGATACACCAACACAAGATAGAGTAATTAGCAAAATCACGGAATGTGCAGAAATGGACAGACTCACAAAGGAGCTACAAGATAAAGAGGAACATGATTACTATTTAGTATGGGATAAGTGGTACACTTGGTTGGAAGATAGGAAAGGGGGGGAAAAAAGGACTAGGAGGCAACCAGTGGGACCTAATATAGATATAGGAACATAAATTATTTAATGCAGGTCAACAGGGATTCACAAAGTTAGACATAATGAGAAAGACCTAAACAAGGACGAGTCAAAACACAAATGAGAAATATATAAGAAATCACAGTTGTGATACCTTTGACAAGATGTATATCTGACTTTTTGTTTACATATTTTGTATGTTTTGTTGTTACTTGTTTTGTTTTGTTTGTATTTTTAAATAAATAAAATTTTGAAAAAAAATAAATAAAGGGTGCTTTTATGAGGTGCTTTAAAACTAAGAGTCAAAACTAGGATATCATCCTGCTGGCCATAAAGCAAACAAACTATTTGCTAACTACGTTTGATGGATATCAACTACGTTTGATGGATGCCTCCATCTTAATCCCAGCCCAGAACTACCCTTAGATCTTCAAAGTGTCATGATTTCCTTCTTCTCCCAATACAAAAATTCCCATGCAGATAATCTTGGATGCCTCAAAGTGAACCATATGAAAAGAGCTACCAGCTCAGCTGCAATTAGCCCATCAAAAGACACATGGAAGTGCCACCTTTCCATCCACTCCTGGGCCTTGTGTCTCCCTAGCCATTTCAGTTTGGCTGAAAATGAGACTGGACATGTGGTCTTTTCTCTTTAAACTGGATTTCCAAACTCTCAGAACTGTCAGCCAGGAATCCTGCTATTTGGGGTGGTGGTGGTGGATATAATATGTGTGTGGGTGTACAGTACACGGTTTGTATTAGGAAGATGTTAAATTAGGAAACGTATGTGAGTCACACATATTATACATGCAAAAGTGGGATGGGGATGAGAGTGAGAAGAGGAAAATTGGCTAAACGCTCTGGTTTATACTTTGCGCTTTATATTTCAAATTACCAATAGCTCTTCCAATTACTTTGACTACTTTTGAGAAGATGGGTTAGTTCACCTTCTATTTAGAACTTTTGTGGTTTTATGAAATGATTTTACAGATGCTGTAAAATCAAGAAATTACTGGTTACTGAAGATTTCTGATAGTATTATCTACGAAAGCATTAGATCCCAAGAATAAGTGGAACACTGATCAAAAAAATCATTTGTTGAGAGGATGTTATCCTGAGTAAGGTGGCACTACTATCTGCATAATGTTATGCTTGATGCTAGCCTGAAACTGCAGTAAGGAAGGTGACAAATTATGGAATGATCTACCATTTTTATGAGTATGGTCTAGGGCTGTGATGGTGAACCTTTGGCCAGAAGTGGCATGCAGAGCCATCTCTCTGGGCACACCAGCCGTCACCCGTTGCTCTTCCAGGTTCCGGCGTGCACATGTGCGCAGGCCAGCTGGTCTTCACATGCGCATGCATGCCAGAAACCAGAATACCAGGTGACCGGCGCGCATGCGCATGCCATAAACCAGAAGAGCCTGAGTGGCGTAGGAGGCTAATGCCTCCTACTAAAGGCAGCATTTAACATCCAGCTGCCTGCAATTACACCAGTTCAAAATTCCCCAGGCTCAAGGTCGACTCAGCCTTCCATCCTTTCTAAGGTGGGTAAATTGAGGACCCAGTTGTGGGGGCAATAAGCTGACTTTGTATAAAAAAAAGCAAAAGTAGGAAAGCTATTGCTTAACGCATTGTAAGCCACCCTGAGTCTCCGGAGAAGGGCGGCATATAAATCAAATAAAAATAAAAATAAAAGATCATCTTCCCAGCGCACACATGTGTGCCAGGAAACTGCTCTTCCAGTTTCCGGTGCTCCCACACATGTACCCCGGGGAGCTGCTCTTCTGGTTTCTGGTACTCCCCCCTGTGCGCGCTCCCGTTTTGGCACTCGGTGCCAAAAAGGTTTGCCAACACTGGTCTAGAGAAATAGTACAGCTGCCAAAAATGTGGCATTTGGACATAATGTCTTAAGAAAAAATGTAATATAGGTTTCAAGTTTCTCAAAACTAAACAAAACTATTCAGTGGACTCAAATGTTTTTCCAATGCCACTGATTGAATTCCCAAAAAACAAAGGCTTAATTTACACCGACACTTCCTTCATATTAAGAAAACTAAGATTTTGGATGAATATCATAAAATCCAATATCCGAACTACTATTGTCAATTATTTTAATAAGCATTCATTTAAAGCTACCTTTTAGCAGAAATTACATAAAGATAAACTAACAAGCTGGATGCAACTTTAATTTAATCAGCTTTCTCACACAACAAGAGGTTGGCAGGCAAAGCACACATTATGAATAGGTCAGTGGACAATTGAAGGTTTCAGCTGTTAAATCAATGTGCAGATGGCTCTGCATGATAGGGTTTAAAAACTTAGAGATTTTGTATACCTTTAATAGTGATAAAGGTGTGATTGTAACCGCACACATCACTACACATTCATTTTGGATTTTTAGTATTTAGAAATAAAGCAAGAGAAATAATCCAAAGGAAAGGAAAGTTTAATCACTCTTCCTTAAAAATTGAAGCTTAGTTTTAATGTGCCAATTGATTATATTTTTCTGAATAGACCTATCTATTGGATTCCCCCTAACAGAAAACAGCTGGGATTGAATATTATATTGAAAGGGATAAATGCTATTATGATTTGAATGATGCATTCAAGTACTTTAATTTGTCAGGCTTTTTTGATCATAGCCATTTCTGGATTTCAGTCTTTGCAGTCTTTGGGGATTATCTCATTTAAGACTGAGGCTATCCACAACAGCAGAATTTCAAAGTACACTGCTTCAAAAGATACTATTTCATACCTTGTTTCTGATCACCTTAACCATGATAATTTGCAAGCATGTGTAGAAATTTACCTTCTGATCCTTTCTGATTTACAGAAGAACTACCAACAACAGCATCCTGCCAAAAATCCCTAAAATTCTCCTTCCTTCCCATCCCCACCAATTTGACAATGGGGGAATGATTTTTAATAAGTCTTGAAAGCTTGAACAATATATGCCTCATAAATGTACAAAATGTCCTTTTTAATAGTCTTATCTAAGTAATTATCTCTATTGGAACACAAATTATGCTGGTCATTCAAGCAATCTTTCCTCCACACTTTTTTTCATTTTAATCATCATCTTTACCTTTAAAAAAACTAACGTAAGGCATAAAGGCCTACATTCTTCTTCTCTATGCATTATAAGGTTGGACCAAGAAATAGAATTCCAACTTATTCTTTCCCTTATATGACATTTTGGCATTTGCACTCTCTTGCTCTCAACTGTAAAAACTACAGGACTGCTATCTTGATTTTTACTTCAAATAGATGTTCTTTTTAGAAGTGGAACATCCTAATTAGATGCATTAGCATTTATATTCTCAGTTTATTTTCAGAGACATGCATGCTATTTTTACATATGCATATAAATAAAACATTCTATTATCATGCATGATTCTGATTTCAGATTTAAGTATTTTTTTTACAGATAATCATTTTCTGTTATTTAAGTCTTTGTGCAACAGAATAAATAGCAACAATATTTTCTTCATATGTATCTCACTAGATTTGATAATTGGTCTGTCATTTTTTTTT
The DNA here is from genome assembly GCA_030761175.1 of Masticophis lateralis. Taxonomy (NCBI): domain Eukaryota; kingdom Metazoa; phylum Chordata; class Lepidosauria; order Squamata; family Colubridae; genus Masticophis; species Masticophis lateralis. Next base: position 97,077,024 of record JAUDYJ010000004.1, on the reverse strand, counting down.
ACCACTTGATGGAAGATAGGGGAAAAGATGACTGAAGCACAGAAGATTCAGACTATATTCAACATACTTTAGCATCGATATAAATTTCCACGAGTGTCCAACAGATTTTATAGCTTCCGCCAAGCCGAAGAATGTTGCAGAAAGACTGGTCCACTGACTCTTGACTCTCTTGAGGCATTCCTGAAGAAAGCTCACTGGCTTAGTATTTATCACGGACAATGAGGAAGGAAGTGCATTTGGGTATCTACAAGGAACAAATGGTGGAGACCTTCAAGCCATGAATTCCAGAACTCTGTAGTTCTCTTGACCAAGTAACTACATCTAAGAGAAGCAATTTTTTTCCTTCCACAAATATTGTTAGAAGGAAAGCTTTTTTTTTAAAAAAAGGGGGGGGGGGAATGTGAAAGAAGGACTTCCTTACCTCTTCTCTTTCTGCCCTACTCAGCGTAAACTGGCAACATTATGGAAGTCCTTAATTCTTTCTCAATGGAATCACTCTACTTATTTCAATAAGAAGTGCAAGCTGTCGTGGGTGCACCTAGTTACACTCACATTACACCAATTCTCTGAGCTGCACTGGCTCCCTATTGGTCTCCGGTCACAATTCAAGGTGTTGGTTATTACCTTTAAAGTCCTACATGGCTCAGGGCCAGGTTATATTCCAGACCACCTTCTACCACATAGGTCGCAGCGACCGGTAAAATCCCAAGAGTTGGTCTCCTCCGAGTCCCGCGAGCTAAACAATTCCGGCTGGCAGGCCCGCGGGGGAGGGCCTTCTCTTTGGCTATCCCAGCTCTTTGGAACCAGTTACCTTCTGAGATCCGGACCATCCCCACCTTATTGGCCTTCCGAAAAGCAGTGAAGACCTGGCTTTTCCGGCAGGCCTGGGGCTGTTGAACTCGCTGTTGCGACCTGGCGAGATCCGGCCATGAATGGTGTGAATGGGTTTTAATTGTTTTTAATGTTTTAATTTTTAATGTTTTATATATGGTTTTTAAATGCATTGTAAGCCGCCTTGAGTCTTCGGAGAAAGGTGGCATACAAGTTGAACAAATAAATAAATAAATAAATAAATATTAATATTGGGTTTTACTATTTACTTTTATGCTCTTCTATTAGAACATAGAAAAAGCAGAAATGCAGTCCATCACTCTGTTCACAAAGCAGTCAACCACTGAATACCCAAGCAGCGAATGAGCACAGCATCACTCTGCTATTTGTGCACAGCCTCCAGTATTTGCGTCATATTATCCTGATATAGGGGGAATCTTACAGTAATTATTGTGACTAACAGCTGTTGATAGCATTATCCTTCATTTTTTTGAGTCCAATGAAAGTCATTGGTTTGCCATCTATTTTATTGTAACAACCAGAATAAACTATGTGCCATATGAAGAATTATTTTCTTTATCCACTCAAATTTTCCACTTTTTTCAGGTTGCAGCTTTATGAGATCCAGAAAAAATGTTCCCATCCACTTTCTTAAGACAACATGTGACTTTAGATGACTCTATGTGCCTATGTTTGAAGTTCCAAGTTCCAAATCTTACAAACTTTCACAACAGTAAAATTGTTCCAACCTGTTGATTGTTTCTCTGCACCTTCTCTAATTCTATGATAACCTTTTATACATCCTCCACAATACCCAGCAGCTAGAAGGACAGATTATTCTTATCAGAAAATTGAACTCATCATTTGCAGAGGCTCTTCTCTCTTTCCCTTCCATTATTTTTTCTCCCGCTTTTATCAGTGATAGATTGCAGCTCTCCCTCCCATCCTTTTTTTTTTCTCTTTTAAACTTCCTTGGTATTCATCTGCAAAAATTACACTGAGTGTTACTGGTTGCTCCACATTTATAAAAGTTAACCTTTAAATACGAAGTTATCAAATAACTTATCTCTTCTAGAAATCACAGAGAAATTTTTCTGTTGATTTGCTTATATCATTTTAAGGCTTCTACTCATCAACTTGGGATAGGATATTCTGTTAAATTAAATATACACTGCATTAAGTCCTTTTGGAAGAAAGAAAAGTCTATCTACAGCATCAACTTCCTCTGCAATGAATCACTGGGCATAATTTTTCTAACTGCCATCATATTCCACTAGTGTTCTCTTCCCCACCTCCCAAATTACATGTTTAGCCTCACATGTTTAGCTTTTCCTTTGAAGAAATTAAACCCAAGTCATAAATCATACAAACTCTGTTCACACGTTTTGCAAGAGTACATCATCTTTCATGAAACCTAAAATCACAACTTTCTCTAGATCTGGTTCATACTTCAAATATAATAACATGACAAAGCTGTTACAACACTGATTAGTTTATTTCCTATTTCACCCTAACCTTCATTTTTCTTCACGGCTTATTTTGGACAAAGTAATATTTATTGTATTCCCAAAGACCCTGCACCTTAAACTGCAACTAAATTCAACCTTCAGTGCTTTCCTTCATTTTCAACTTTCCAACAATTATTTAGATTTTTATTGTATTGTTTAAACGTTAACATAGCAATATATTTTTTAATATTGTTTTTGCTTTTCTTATGTAAATCTTATGTTTATTATGTCACAACTGTTTATTTTCTTCCTATGGGTCCGACTCCTAAATATGGATTTCCCTAGTGCTGCTTATGAATTATATTGTTGCCTTCTGCATTTGTCAATGCATTTCCTAATCTAAAGCATGCATTTATTTACAGTTTTTATTACAATTGATTAAGTCTTCTAATTTTTTCTTTCAATTTCTTTTTTTAGTTACTTCAATCATTAAAAACATTAAAGGTTTTCTTTTAAAATGAAGTGTAATTATAAGAAGCTAAAATTAATTTTGAAATCTGACGGAATGTAATTCAACTAATTTTGTAAAATATCAATAAAGCAAAGCAAAAAAAAAACTTGAACCACATTGTAGAGTTGAACTATTTCGCATCTATAATCAGTTTTAAAAATACATTAATTACCTTACTTAGATGAGAGGATGGAACCTTTATCTTATCCTATCACACATGATTGCACTCAACAATGAACTAAAGGATCACCCATCAGTGAGCTGTTGGACAGCATTACTTGGTCTGTTGTATGGATGTTTGGGTGGCTTAGGGGTGGGGAATTGTGGTGGGTGGGAGTGTCTTCGGGGATTGTTATGTGTGTTGGACCTGGTCTTTGGGTGTTAAATGAATTTCATTGTATGGGTATACTGTGTATTCATGTACAATGACAATAAAGGTGTTGTTGTTGTTGTTTCCTCTCAAAGCAGTGGGCTTTAGGCATCCTAAACTGGCCGATTTTATATTAACAAAGCTGGCAATTAATTTTAGGAGAGAGAAAGAAATCAATAGAAGTCAATCTTAAACAGATTTGTTGGAAAAAATGAATCTTGCATGTTCGGTTTTCAGTTCATTTTGTCGTTTGATTTTGTGTTTCTGAATCCAACAGTTCCAAATGGAATAAGACAACTATGTATCATGTAGTACAGGTAGTCCTCAATTTACAACCATTCATTTAGCAATCATCTGAAGTCACAACAGCATTGAAGAAGGCTTATGACTAGTCCTTTTACTTACAACCATCATCCCCATGGTCACATGATCAAACTTTGGGTGTTTGGCAACCAACAAGTATTTATGATGGTTGCAGTATCCCAGGGTCATGTGATCACCATTGGCAACTTTCTCAGCCAGCTATAAGCAAAGTCAATGGAGGGAACATAATGACTGCACGATTTACTAAACAATTCCAGTGATTCACTTTATAACCGTGGCAATAAAGGTTGTAAAATTGTGTGCAACTCATTTAACAGTAGTCTTACTTAGCAATAGAATTTCTGATTCCAATTGTCATCATAAATTAACGACTACATGTATAGTATTATGTGTATACTATATCTTAAACTTCTATTTTCCTTCAAAACTGTGACCCCAAATAGGTTTTGCAACTTCAACAAAAAAAAAGCTTTTCTTCTCCACTCTTAAATCAAGTCTTAGAGTCAATATGACAATTCTGATTTTATATGTTTATTGTTTAAACTTTCTTTATCATCAAAAACACAAAATAGTACAAAGAACAATAATACATTCATATAGTATTGGAACATTAGCGCTCAATATAAAATTAGGTATAGTTCTGTAACAGATCTCAGACATTCTTTAGAGCAATGATTGTGCTAAAGAATCAGTTTGCTATTGTTGTGGCTCCGTTGCCTGAGCCTGCGTCATCAGCAGGGGAGGACTCTGAGAGTGAGGGAGAGGAGTTGGCAAGGCCTCCTTCTCCAGGACCCTCCTCTCTGGCAATGCCTCCGGAGGACACCGAAGGGCAGGAGGTAGGCCCAGAGCCAAGCTCATCCCCGCAGCCACAGGAGGACATTGATGAGGGGAGTGAGTTTTGGCTGGATCCTCGCCAGCGTCGGAGAGACAGGAGAGCCCAGCAGAGGAAAAGGCATGGTCATGATTAGCTGGTGGACCACACCCCACAGGCTATAAAAGAGAGGGATTGCAGCCTGTATCTTTGTGATGGACAAAACAAAGATTCATGGATCCCGGTTTTGAATCTGCCCTGCGTCTCAGCTCTGGACATTTTGGTGGTGTGTATTTGACTGAACTATTAATAAAGGCTTTGGCAAGCAGCTGCGGGGATTGCTGCCAAGCTTTTTATCAGCTTACTTGATTGCCTGCCAGTTCATTAGACTCTGACTGTCTGAGGGGGTGTATTCCTGGGAGCGGGGCCAGAACAGCTAATGTCAAACCTCCCCCCCCCCCCAGTAAGGGTTTGTCTTACTGGGGGGGGAGGTGCTGGGGGGGGAGTTCGTGACTCCAGAGGCTGCCGCAATGTCCCGGAGAAACCCCGTTGGAGTGTCAATCAGCTGTGGCAGGGAGGCGACCAGCGCAAACCTCCTTTGGAGTGCCAATCAGCTGTGTGACTGGGAGGATGCCAGCGTGAGGTACCCATGACGCCCAATGATCAGCTGTGCAACCAGGACACCTGACAATCAGCTCTGCAGCCATGAGGAGCTGGGTAAGCAACTTCTGGGCAAGGCCTGTGCCAGCGGAGGGCGTGGCTTGCCTATATAAACGTGCTGGGAGGCAAATACTCCCAACGCTGACTTTAATTCTGGATTGCATCTGTTTTGTGACCAGTGTTTTTTGGAGCTCATTTGTGTGCCTGAGTCCAGGTTAATAAACCCAGTTAGAACACGCCCTAATGCCTAGTGAATTACTACTGAATTAGTAGGAGCTTGGACCTTTTGAGAGCTAAAGAATAACTAAAAATATATGGACATAGGTCCACCAGACATGTAACTAACACTTCACCAACTAAAGTTACTGAGAATTATTCTGTTTTGTTTAAAGAACTGACAGCAAAATACAAAACACTATTTTAAAGTATGAAGAACAATGCAAAATAACCTCTGAAATCTTGTAATTGCTTACTCAGAAAGTATACTTGATTAAATGGGATTTATTAATTTGTTTTCAGCTATTCTAATTTATATTAATCTTAAATAAACTAATTTATTTCACTATTCTGAAAGGAAGCTATCAAAGAAGCAAAAGGGGGGCTGACAATCCTTTTCATTGAGGCAGATTATCAGAAAAGGGATAGGCTGGTTTTGTCAAAGATCCAAACTGGTAATTGCAGACGGCCTTCAAACGTAGGCAGTGGCTTACCATTGCTCCCCTCAGCATATAGACTTGTAGCTGATGTCACTTCTCCAAATAACTATCCACTGTTATGTTCTTTTGCTTCCAGATGAATACAGCCAGATATCAAACTATCACTGTTCCTTTCAGGAATTATTATATATACTTTATTTCTTTAAAAACTTCAGAATGGGTTTGTCTAATCTATGACCAAATGATTGACAATACTGATAGTGATTATACAATCCAACACTATTGTATTGCCTTTCTAGACCAAGAATTGAATTTCTGGTGAGAATTTTAGGATGCTCAAATTATAATCTTATGTTCAATTTATTTTCCCTGCTCATGACCTGAATTAAAGCACTGAAATAATGTACCTACAATATCTAGTCCTCACTGAAGAAAGTTGCTTTGTTGTGAGCATAAAAAACATAACCCCCATGGATCAGATGTGTTTGTATCATACTTATTTCTTAGGAGTTGTCCATAGGATATAGTAAGCAAAGCTTAACCTATTTCTTACATGCATCATGGCCATAATCTACTATTTTGATCATGTTCCTCTTATTTCAGCTTTTTAAAATCAAAGATGTTCTGAGAATCTAAAAAAAAAAAATGCAGTTCTTAAGGCATTTAAAAAGCTGTAAGCAAGCTCATGTTAAGCAGTAAAGCGTATTACTGGCAAAATACCAAGTTATTTAAAAGAGAATTCATCTTCTCTCATCTTCACCAAAAGAGGCAAATTCTATTTCAAACTGAAAAGTAGACTGGAATATTGAAGCGTGTTCACTAATCAAGCTTCATTTGAGAGCCTGATAAGAATTTTACAGGCTTCTCTTGTTTATTTCTCTAGTAAGAGGTTGTGTGGTCAAAGGCCTACTTTAATTACAGTGTTTCCTCAGATTACCAGCAGCCAATTGCTTTGTCAAACTACTGTATGTAATCAGGATAAAATCAGATTACGTTGACCCAGTAAAATATGTTATTTTAGGAGGAAGAACAACAACAACAAAAAAAAAAAAATAGAAAACATCCAAAAGTCATCATGTTTGATTTATGACCAGTCTTGGAATTTGGGGAGAGCTCTCAGACATTTTATTCCTCTTGTTCAGAAATGGATGCTATGGAAGGCAAAAATAATCACACAACAGCAATTTACCCTAATGTTCCTTAATCACCATAATCAAACCCTTAGAACATACCCTGCTATCTTGCTTAACTAAGTCCTCTTTAGTTAGGCCGACACACTAACAAACAATACTGGACTATATCTGTGCACATTTTTTTCAATGTACCGCTTAAATATAAAATCAGGTGAGGCTGGATACCAAAGGAGGTTTTTGTGGCAGACTGGAATTAGAAATTCTTTTGCCACAACCTTCTTTCAGAAAATGCTTGCAAATTATATTTAAAGAATTGCTCCCACCAATTTAATTTCAACCAATATCTTAGGAAACTGCACATGCAAACAGTTATAGAAGAAAATCCTACTTGAAGTCTCCATAAAGCATTGGCGATAAATCAGAGGGTCTCGATTAGATTCTCATAAATCTAGACTGAAATACTTGTAGGACCACTACTTCCTTGTAAGGATAGACGTGTATGCCATACTTTGTATTAAAACACAAGGTTGCACATTCAAATTTTTTATTCCTTACAAAGAAATTCTTCATATAGATATATACACGTGTGCATTGTACATAGACTGAATAAGTATCACCAAGATACATGTTAATTTGTATCAAAACATACACTTGATAAGAAAATGACAACAGGACACATCTTCAGAAGTAACTCCCACTGAATAAAAAAAGAATTTCTTTCACAGATGCATGTATAAAATAAGAGGTTCAATTTCTGTCAGACACAAAAGACCAAGACTTTTGCTTATGCCTAGGCACAGGAATATTACCAACTAATGATTAGGCTATTAAAAGTAGAGAAGGGTCAATGGAATTCACAATGGGTAGGACTTAGTAAATTTGTGGCTACATAGGGATTCTAGGCTGAGCCCTCTTTTAAGCCTGCCCCCAAGCTCTGCCACTCTTTCGCCTACATTTTCCCCTCAATTTAAAAATATTAGAAATCAGTAATTAAAACTTATGAAGTGTAACATATATAAAGTTATTTTTATTAGAAACATTTTAAAAGTTGATATAAATATACAGTGAGTATAAATACAAACTTTTAAAAAAAGATTAAAGTTGATATAAACATACAAAGCCATGTTGTTTGTTTCAGAAAAAATATTATCATGAAAAGAGAGTGAAAATCATGATTCTCCAGTTCCTTAAAAATGAGCAGTCTTTTTTGTTTTACAATAGCGGGCAGATGAAATAAAGCACATACTGTAAATTAAGGACCAAACATCTGCTATGTGATTTGTTGTACAAAATTTCAAAACAGTGACTAATTTGAACTTTTGAGAGGAAAAAAAAAACATTACATGAATCTAGATCCGAGAATCAAGTCAAACCAAAACTGAGTCACCATCCAATACACTGAAGATGATAAAAGTCACATTCTAGCTTATTTTGATCCACAAATGTTCTGAAAAAAGTTTTCCTTCTTCAATATCATAAAGTGAGGAAATAAATTTTGAGTTATATGAATATAGGCATAGAGAATTTCAATCTAGATGGTAGGTTAATTTTAATATCATTGATCTCATTGTATGTCTTGTTAATTTTAATGAGGTAGCAAAGAGGTTGAAATGCATGAAACTGGATTAATAAAAAAAATAAAAAAATCAATTTAAACTTGAACTTGCATAAAATTTGAGGCCTAATTTGATTAAACCTTTTATCCAGGTCAGACACTGAAGTTTGTTTTCCCCATCCAATCAATGCAGCTCTAGCAATACATTATTCCAGCTATGGGGAAGTACAAAACTATTGAGAAGCAAATGAGTAAACAACTAAGCATCTTCAGATTTAAGTTGATTTACTTCTCCCTTTTTTTATTGATTCTTCTAACACTGTATCCCCCCCACCCCCCAAAGTCTTAAGATGCTTCATAATCATCTTTACATTTCCCCTTCTGAATAGAGGAAGAATTTTTGTAGTTACTGGGAATGAGATTTTGGAAGGTTTAGGTATTCTGTCTCAAGCCTATCACATCTTGTGCATGCACAAATGCTCTATGTGAACATGTGTGTAGAATTATCTACTCACTTTTACCAATTCCCATTCTAATGTAATTCAATATTGTAATTTCCCATATTACATATGAAAGAGGAAGCACTTCTTAAGTCTAACACATAAGATTGGATGCAAAAAATGCACATTCAAGGCTTTCCATTTTCCAAGTTCGGTAACTTAGCTGTGTAATAACTTGATAATAATATTTATGTCACCTGGCCGCCGGAAGCCGGTAATACTGGCTAGAAATATTTTTGTTTTTGTATTCACTGCGTGCCGAGCCGAGTCCAGTAAAGATTTCTATTGAACCCCTCAGCGTGGCCTCTTCCTTTGCTGGCCAAACTCGGAATGGTGAAAATTTAACTTTGAAGCCTAAAAGAATGTTTTTTTAGCCAATCTAGGTTAGGTTGGGTTGGGTTGGGTTGGGTTAAGTTAAAGTTGTTATGAAGTGAGTTCAGTTCCACCTTTCCTTGTTTTTCAGAAGTCCTTTTTATCAGGTTCGCCTGATTCGCCAGTTGCATCCCTTTCTGGATCGGGACTCGTTAAATACAGTCACTCATGCCCTCATCACGTCCCACCTGGATTACTGAAATGCTCTCTACATGGGGCTCCCCTTGAGGAGCACCTGGAGGCTCCAGCTAATCCAGAATGCGGCCGCGCGGGTGGTTATGGGAGTGACGTGGCGCTTCCATGTGAAGCTGCACTGGCTGCCGGTGGTCTTCCGGATGCGCTTCAAGGTTTTGGTTACCACCTTTAGAGCGCTCCATGGCTTTGGACCGGGGTATTTACAGGACCTCCTTCGGCCACCAGTAGCCTCCCACTGACCAGTACGATCCCATAGAGAGGGGCTCCTCAGGGTGCTGTTGATCAAACAGTGTTGACTGGCGGCCTCCAGGGGGAGGGCCTTCTCTGTGGGGGCACCGGCCATTTGGAACAAGCTCCCACTGGAGATACGGAGGATCCTGGATCTGAGCGCTTTCCGACGGGCCCTCAAAACATTTCTATTCCAGCAGGCTGGCCTGGCCTAACTTCTCCTTCACGCTGCTTTTAAATTTTTAATTTGTCTAAATTGGGGTGTTTTAATCTGTCTTTTGGACCAAAGTATTTAATATATTTTAAATGGTTTTTAATGTTTGTATTATATGTATTTTTATCTTTTGGCTGTTCACCGCCCTGAGTCCTTTGGGAGTAGGGCGCTATATAAATTTAATAAAAAATAATAATAATAATAATTTGGCTTCAGCATCAGACCTGGGGGGAATCTCTGCTGACTAGAGAATTTCTGAGGTAGATCCACTGCTAATCAAATATATATGTTATTCAATTTTTTAAAATATGACTGTGTTTGGCATGCCTATTATTTTACACTTTTTTGCTGAATGCCACTCATGCGAGATGGGTAGTCATATAAATTTGATAGATAAGTTTGGAATATTGTCCTTGCTGGTTCATTTTAACTGAAACCTAAACAGTCACCTTTCTACTTATTTTGCCCATGTATGATTCTGCAGAAGGGTTAGGTTGAATTTTGTCATTTTACTGGTACTGTATTAACTCTTCAAGATGGGCCAGATCAAGAAACAGGAAGACTAAAGCTACACTTTATTGAAGTAGTCTCTAATAACAAAGCCTTACAAAATCTGTTTGTGTTTTCCCTTTGCTCCGTCTTATACCCCAGGAAGGAGGGGTAGTCTGAATATGTTTCTAACACTCCTCCCCCACTTCCCTGGACTAAACACATGTTTCTTCTGCACCTGGTATTTCCTTAATGGCCACTGGATTCCTTCCCCAAGGTCATCTCCCTGACTCTCTACAAAATGTTATTTTAACTGATGTAATTTACCATCGCTTAATTATATTCATTGTTGTATTGCAAACAACGGAATTGCTTGCCAGGAACATGCAAAAGTAAGCTTGACCATAAAAACCTCACAAATGAATAGCTGACTTCAATAAACTAAATTACATTGTCTTGGGTGATTATTCTGATGAGATGTTTTTAAGCTGTGATTTTTATAATCGTTCTTGAGGCCACCGCAACAACATTTCAGGTAAATGTTTAAAATATGAAGAAGTGGCTCTGTTGGCCAAACCGTTCCTGCTTTGGGAAAGAAGTGGTTTGAAAAAAAAAGGAAACTGAAAGCATTTGAATGACACTTGAAATACCCACAAATATTTGAAACACACTATTACAGCCTTTTCCTAGTGGAAAGATGGGAATACACACTTTGTGTCTGGACTGTAGTGGCTTGGAGGGGGCAAGGGTATTAGGTTAAGTTAGCTCTGGACATTCAAATTACAATTCTGCTCAGATGCTTAGCAAATATAAAATTATATACAACAATACAAGATAAATTGCAAACTGGAATAAAAAGTTTTTTTAAATGAATTATATGAAAATAATGTTATATAATTTGTATCTTCCACCTTCAGCCTCTGAAGAACAGAGGGTCGTTAAATCTAACAAGCAAACAAACAAATAAAATCTTCTTGATCTGAAGAACATTGTTATTTATATGTATAAGAAGGCACATAACAAAAGGCATATTCTTGTCTTTCTTCTCTGCTCTCAGGCCATTCTTTTTTTTTTAACCTTATGATATAAATGTACATGAATTATGGGTATACAAAATAGTTAATTACTTTACATACCCTGTTTTCCCGAAAATAAGACATCCCCTGATAATAAGCCAAATTGGGCTTTTGAGCACATGTGCTAAAATAGAGCCTGGATAGCTCAGCAGACTAAAGCCTGTTATTAACATTCAGCTGTCTGCAATTACTTAAGTTCGAATCTGACCAGGCTCAAGGTTGACTCAGCCTTCCATCCTTTCTAAGGTAGGTAAATTGAGGACCCAGTTTGTGGGGGCAATAAGCTGACTTTGTATAAAATATACAACAGTATGAAGGCTATTGCTTAATGCATTGTAAGCCACCCTGAGTCTCCGGAGAAGGGCAGCATATAAATCTAATTTTTTTTTTTTAAAAAAAAAAGCCCCCCCCCCGAAAATAAGACCTCCCTGAAAATATTTAAACACAGAGCTGGCAATCAGGTAAGATGACAAGAGGAGCCCCATCTCGCTCCACGCGCCCCAAAATAATAAGACTTCCCCAAAAATAAGGCCAAGCGCTTATTTCTGGGTTCAAAAAAATATAAGACAGGGTCTTATTTTGGGGGGAAACATGGTATATGTGTGTGTGTGTGTGTGTGTCTATATGTCATTAAAATTATATGTATATCTTTCGTTAATATGGCTACTGTCAAGTTGTATGTTATTTATTCTGCTTCTTTTTATTTTAACTGACAACTATAAATTTGGAGCCAGGACTTGAAAAGCAGATTGGCATGAAAAGCAACTGTGTTTAAAAATAAGGTATGATTTAGACTTAATTGTATTCAGAGTATATCCTCTGAAACAAATAGCACTGAATTCCTACTGCTTTCAATAGATGTACTACATAAATATAGCTGGATCCAACCCATTACGGATAGCTTCTTCATGGTGTTTACTGCTATTTTAGTCAAAATATACAATGAAAGCAATGCAAAAATAAAGCCAAGTGGGACACCCAGCAAAACATCCACGTCTACCCTGCTAAGAAGTTGGTGAGGAGCTGTTACTTTCTTAGAAATATATCTGCAATTTGTGAAAACTACTTGTTTAAAGTTCCAGAACATCAAACATCAAAAATATATTTTGCCAACTTAAAGACAAATTCATACTTTGGGATGTAACTGTAACAACACATGGTCTGCATAACCAAGGAAAGCTGCAATTTAGTTTATTTTAAAAGGATTGCTAAATATAGGCTACAGTAAGGCATAAACAGCTCTGTGTCACAAAGAAAAGATCAGCCATTAGCAAGCTAAGAATATGGTGGTTCTTATGTTTTTTAAAAGGATCTGGAAATTGAAGCCTGAACCTCATCATCCAACATCACTCAAACTCCCTTCTAGTTGTTGTAACATGTGCCAAGGTACATCTATCAAATTACTTCCAATAAAGTACAATTTTATTTATATGCAATTCTGTACTGTACTGAATTTTTCCAATTATATTATACACACACACCCACACACCAAATATTCCAGTTAAACCACTTATGATGAAACCCTCATGGACTATATACTATTGTTGCAGACCGTCCCCAGAGAAGAAAGAAGATAAAATAACCAGAGCAAACTGAATATAAGTGCTTTCTATCTCTAATAAAACAACTCTAAATAATCCATCTTAAAAAGGTGCATAATAATTTAGATAAATGACTTTCATAAACTAGACACATGCTTGAACAGATTTAGAAGTGCTGATTTTCATTGTACCATTTTCACTTTACTGGGGAGAGAAGAGAGGGAGGGAGGGATGACAAAGATTTGAAACAACATCAGCTTTTATCATGTAGAACAGGGGTGTCAAACTCACAGCCCACGTGCTGGATGTGTCACAGGCTGACCACGCCTACCTCCATTTTAGCGAAGGGGGGAAAAGTCGCAATATGTAAAGTGAAAACGTGACTATGCGAGCTTTACACCCCTGAAGTAGAATCAGTGGTGGGATTCAAAATTGTTTATTACGGGTTCTGTGGGGGTAGCTTAGTGGGCGTGGCATGGCTTGGTGGGCATGGCAGGAGAAGGATACTGTAAAATCTCCATTCCCTTCTCACTCCAAGGGAATGTTACTGCATAATCTCCATTTCTTCCTGATTAGCTGGGACTTGGGAGGGAGAGAATAGATGGGGGCAGGGTCAGTCAGAGGTGGCATTTACTGGTTCTCCGAACTACTCAAAATTTCCACTACCAGTTCTCCAGAACTGGTCAGAACCTGCTGAATACCACCTCTGTGTAGAATCATACCAGGGGTGGGTTCTACTTACCTTTACTACCGTTTTGCAATGGGGCCGCACATGCGTGCTTCTGTGCATGTGCAGAAGCTTCCTGATGACATCAGAATCAGTGGGCGGAGCCTCCCTCTGGTTTTACTACTGGTTTTATAGAACCGGTCCAAACTGGGGCAACCCACCACTGAATAATACTAGGGAAGAGAATTAAAATCTGGGGAGAGAGGATTATTAACAGGCAAACACTTCCAATATATTCTGTTCTGCCCCAGCTACGCAGCACACACAAACTCTATACAAAGCTTATTTTACTCAAACAACTTAGTCTTTATCAACCAAAGGCTGTTAAAACTGTCTTAACAGCCTACCAGAATTCTAAGATAAGGTAATCACAGTCTTACTTGAGTTGGCAGAAAGCCCAGAAACAATTTTGCAGAGAATCCAGACACAAAGGAGATTGAACTAAAGTTGTTCCTTACAGCTTGCTGCAAGCGGCGTTCCTCCTTAAATAGGCAAAGGGAGTGGCCAATTAGCCCCAAGCCTTACTCTCGAGGAGACCTCCTCCTGAGGAGCCACTCCTGCCTTTTGGCAGCTCTGCACGCCTGTGCATTGAGAAGAGACTCCTCCTCTTCATCCTCTTCACTTAAAGGAGCTTCTGGAGGTTCTGAAGGCCCTGGCTGAATCCCTGCCTCTGGCACCACATCTTCTCCAGCCTCCTCACTGTCCGACTTGAGCACCAGCTGCACAAGCTGCTGGCACAGCATCACACCAGCCTCCTCATTGTTGGAATCAGCTACAATCTGCACAGGCTGCTGACAGGTCACAACAATATTCCACCTAAAAACCAATGAACTACTACGTAATTTTTCCTTTTCATAACCAAGCAACCTCAAACAGCCAGTGAACAAGATGTCACAAACACTAAATTAACATTGTAGGAAAATTTTGACTAGCCTGATTTCAAAAATCATGACCAATATATATATCTTTATTTATTATTCTATGGATGGTTCCTTAAACTAGACCACAAACTTATGTTTTATATTATCTCATGAGGGTACTTTTACATTTTTTAATTTGATTTTTGATTTAAATCACTAGTAAAAAGGCTTGATTTAAATCAACTTGATTTAAATCATAATTTTTAAAGAGCAACTGTCATATCTGTCCTGCAGCAGCTCCTCCTCTGACCCGCTGTTGACTCACAGACAGTCCCAATATTGCAGAATATACAGCCTCATGCTACATAACTAAGCTCCATTTCATGCTGAATAAACTAAATTATTAATGTATCTTAAATAGAAAACTATCTTAAATAGATTTTTACTTCAAAAGCATTTTATTAAAATCTGATTTAAATAAAAAAACTGATTTAAATTAAAAAAAATAATCGATTTTTATTCACCCTGCTACCCTTTTACTGGTAGTCCTCGACTTACGCCCATATTGAGCCCACAATTTCAGTTGTAAGTCATGATGGTTTTAAGTGGCTCACCACATGAATGTGCCAGTTTTATGTTCTTTTTGTGGCAGTCATAAAGCAAACAATTCAATCATTAAGTGAATCCATTGTTCACAATGGGGTATTTTTTGCCAGAAACTGGAAATAAATGACATAAATCATAATCATGTGACTATGGGATGTGGCAAAGAACTGTAAATGTGGGTCAGCTGCTGAGTACCCAAAATGCAGCCACGTAACCTTGGGTGGGGGGAAGTGCCAGCCATTGAAACGTCAAATCTGGTTTTAAGTCCTTTTTTCAGGAGCTGTCATAACTTCAAACTGTAGCTAAGCGACCAGTCATAAATCAAGGACTACCTGTACTTCGTCAGGTTGTTCATTGATCTGGCCTAATATTACTGCTTGAAAGTAACCACTATCTAGGGCTGTGATGGCTAACCTTTTCTGGACTGAGTGCCCAAAGCATGTGTGCATGGATGTGCGCGTGTGTGCCTGAACCGCCCAAATGCAATGTGCGTGCAGGCCTCACGCATACGCCCCACCTCCCATGCATATGCACCCTCTGCACGCCCACGGCCCCCCACCCATGTGCACGCAGGCCCCCGTACATGCACCATCTCCCACTCATGCGTGGCAGAGACACGAAGACCAGCTGGCCGGGAGGAAGCGCGCCCACATGTGCAACCAAGTTGAACTGGGGCTACGGCTTGCATGCCCACAGAGAAGGCACTGCGTGCTACCTCTGACACCATGCCATAGGTTCGCCATCACAGATCTAGGGTTTCTGCTTGAAGGCTTCTCATGCCTTACTGAAGTAGCCAGTTTGAACTTGATCTCTTCTCTATACTAACCTCAGCTCTACCACCAATCTACCATAACTACCCTATTTCAAGACGGTTCTGTATTGCAGCTGGTGAAATTTTGAAAAAACAGGTAGAAAGTCTTCCTTCTAAGCTAAGCTTCCATTTCCTTGTGTATCTTAGCTTTAATCTTATGGTCTAATTGGTCTTATTGGTTAGATAGCTCAAATGGAGTCAAGTAATTATGGAAGACCAATGATGGAAAGCAAATATGTAAGTATAAAGGTTGCAAATAAAAACCAGATTAACTAGCATTGTCACTTCTCCTGATGGATGAATACAATTACCTACAACACAAATATCAATAAAAAGCAAGGAAAAAAATAATTTCTGCATTTAGATTAAACCTTATAAAACACTAGTTTCTAGCAAATTATAATATATTCTGCCCTAATCCAACCTCAGTTTACTGATAGCAGAAAAGACAGAGTTTAGACTAAGATGTTGCTAGTTAAAGTAATCTAAAATTACTTTAGATGCTACATTTTCTATTTAATTTTGATTCTTGTCTATTCTATCTCAGTTCATCAGCTAACTCCTCTTGAATTCATATAATTCATGCTTTTTAAAGATTGTAATTGCAAATCTATTTTATAGGAAGTGAGAATTCAATCATGGAGTGTGAAGGTGGAAAGTAATTACTTTTATGAGATTAAATACAGATATGCAAATATATAAAATAATAATACAAAAGAGAAATTCTAACATCTAGAAATTCAAATAGAAATAATAGAAAATTGTAAGGATAATGTAAAACAAGCTATACCCATTAGATAATGTAAAACAATTATACTGATTATAAGACCGTTTTCTCATTAGTCATTTCCTGAAGAAAAAGAAAAGGAACTTCACACTCCTTAAAAAGTTGAGGATTTGAGGAAGTTAGCCTGGAATCCTACTTCTAGGCAGGCTCCAAGAACTTGTGACTTATAGAAATCTGAATTATAAAATGGCCGCACATGATTACAAGGTCCAGAAATCAATAATTCAATACTTTGTAAGTAAATGTATTTTATTTGTTTCTGTCCTCAGTAGATTTTTTTGTAAGTAGCAACTCTCTATCATTTCTTCACTCTTTGCTGTTTTGATGATTATTGTTTCTACATCTGCTGAGTTTGCTTAGCTGTATGTTGGCAATATAAAGAAGAAGTATAGGTAATTTGACTTACAACCATTCTTTTAGTGATTGTTAGAAGTTATAACAGCACTGAAAATCCTGTCCTCACACTTACGGCCACTGCAACATCCCTGTGGTCACATAATAAAAAATCAAGCATGAGTCAAGTGCATGTTTTTATGATGGTTCCAGCATTCCGAGGTCATGGGATCATCATGTGTGATCTTTCCAGCTAGCTTCCAGTAGGCAAAGTCAATGGTGGAAGCCAATTTGCTTTACCACCATGTGATTCCCTTAACAATGGCAGTGTTTTGCTTACTCACCATCATGAAAAAGACTGTAAAATCGGGCACAACTCACTTAACAGCCAGCTTATTTGGCAATAAAAATTCTGGCTCTGATTGTGATTGTAAGCCGAAGACTACCTGTAGGAAAAAGGAATTATTTCTAGAATAGAGAGGCTGAAATAAGGAAGTGCTTAAAACTAAATAAAGGAAAGAAAGGAAGTGACACTAAACTGTCTTATCCAGGGGTGGGTTCTATTTACCTTTACTACCGGTTCACAACAGAGCCGCACGCTCTCTTCTGTGCATGTGCAGAAGCTTCTACACATGCACAGAAGTGTTCTGATGACGTCTGGGTCGGTGGGCGGAGCCGCCCACCAGTTTTACTACTGGTTCTATAGAACCGGTGCGAACTGGGGGCAACCCACCACTGGTCTTATCCACAGAATAAAGGGAAATCTGTTTTAACCTATCACATACTATGGTTTCAATTTTCTATTTCACATTTAGACGACTACTTCCAAATTTACTTTCCAAAGATCAACATTTCAAATTAGTTTAAACTGGGCAGTACAGAGGCCACTCAAATAATTTTGTAGCCAAGCATTGATTTCAACCTGCAGTTTCCCAACACAGTATCCTATTTGCTCTTGACAATTTGCAGCTGAGTTCAGTTTAGACAAAGATCAGCACAGCTTTAGGCTGATTGTAGGATGATAAATCAAGACCTTTGCTGCCTGCCTGCAACTAAAAAAAGAGACTGTAAAACACCTGGCAGGCCACCATACACAGTTGGTGTTCTATATTTGTCCTAAAGGGTTACAATTTGTGCACCAGCTCAACTCTCTTCCACTTCCATTTTTATAACACTATTAAGAAACAAAAAAAGTTGCATTAATCTCCTGATAGGCTGATAATCTGCACTGACATAATGTTCTACATACCACACAGACCTGAACTGAAAGGGACCTACATTTTAAAATCTTAACTGTAAAAAAACAAAATGTAAATTAAGAGAATGCCACCAATGTGTGATTCTTCAACGTTTCAAATTTCTGACCTTCATTCTAGCTGTGAAATAGGATTGGATTTTGTGACTTGCCAGACAGATTGTGCAATACACTCATGACCTCAAGTGAGCCTCATCAGTTCCAGAGATACTAAGTTCTTCCATGGCTCCAGATCAAGAACTAAACATGAATCACCACTTCCTCTATTTATGGCAGAAGAAACATTAACACAAGACGGGCAGTGGCATTTAGCACCTCTAAATTTCATTTCCACATTACAGTACTCTCTCGATTTCTTGCTATGCACCATTCACTTTAGCAAATGATGAGAAATGCTGCTAATGAAGTGAGCAAATTACTTGTCAGATTTTGCAGAAACTTGGCAATGCTTTGCCCCAAAAAACATTTTTCAAACACATAGTATCCCCAAAACAAGGAATTTAAGACAGCGAAATACTGGAAAACATGGGTTTTCTTGCAGGCCAAAGGCACGGGGCCGCATTTTAAAATCCATAACCAAAAAGTCTTTTTGTAATTGCTTTTATTAAAAGTTCATAAGCCTGTATGTCCCTCATGTCATAAATATTACACTGCTATAAAATACATAAGCATTTTCAAGGCTACAGTTCCACATACTTATTAATGAATCAGCTCATTAAACACAGCTGAACATATATTTAATAAAATTGGGTTGCTCTCGGGATTCCCAACATAATATCCTCATGTGCCATTAATTTGTTAGATACTGGGATACTTGCTTGCCATGCCACGCTCTCTCAATGTTTACATTATTTTTTAAAGGAAACTGACTTTTAGGAATGGAAAGCATCAGCCTCTAGTAGCTTCTTCATTTCCAAAAATAGCTCTAAACCCAAATGTATAAACTATTTTAGAAATAAAAAGATGAAAGGGGCAGTCCAATGGCTTGTTTAAAAAATATGTATGCCTGCCCAGAAAAAAAGCTGGAAACAAAGGAAGCAAATGAGTGAAAGGGGCACTGGTAAATTAGCACCTTATTAAGTCTAAATGCACCCATGAATCCCAATACTGTACACCGCCCTGAGTCCTTCGGGAGTAGGGCGGTATATAAATCCAATAAATCCTAATCCTAATCCAATATGTATGTATTTACATACATATTTACTTTACATCATAACTTGATATCTCTTTTCTACCATATGCATTCATAATGCTCTCAGTTTAACTGGAAAGGCATTCCCAAAATACTTACAGAAAACTGCTTGCTGTTTGCAAGTTCTTTATAGTTTATTTAACACAGTGATGCTAATAAAATTGCCTTTTAGATCCAACAACTGAAAATGCACTGAATATATCTTAGTGTTACTTGACTGTTCTCACATCTTAATAAGAAAATAATAAAGGGATCAAAGCAGCAACTAAACATTTTAACATGTACTTTCTAAAAGATTAAGAGTGATGTAATGAATTTTTGGAGGGTACTTGATTGCACCACAGTTCCTATATTGTCGCTGTAACATATCTGTCAGAGTTTATCTTTCCTGAGAATATAAATATTATTCATTTCTATTTTTAAAAAATGATATAGGTGGATTGTTCAGCATTTGCACACTGTGTTTAACAAGGGTCTTTCCATGCAGTGCTGTAAAGACTGAGTTTCCTCTTTGCAGCTCAGTCCCAATCTCCTTGAACTTTTGCCAGAGCCTCTAGTATCAGCTCACTTTGGACTGGATAACTAAAAGAGACACACTTATGAAGGTCAGAAGTGCAGGAGAACGCTCTTGGTGTTGGCACAGATAAAACTATTTCATCCTTAAGAAAATCAGTGGAAACTACAAGTAGCTTACCAGAGCCTGTGAAGTCAACTCCATTACATCCACCTACTATACACTTAGTGAGAAAGGAAATGATGACCAACTAAAAGAATTTCATGGATTCAAGATGTAGTCTAACACCAACTCTGAAATGCAAGCTGGAAATTTATTACGAAGGCTACTGCTCTGCTATACATTCTCTTAAAGAGATTTTAAAAATCGTTTTTAGTTTTAACAAAAACCATATATATTAACATTCATGTTAATCTGAGATTAGTTATTCAACAGTCAGTTCTGGACAAACAAAACCTGACTATTTAAAGCAGCCACTACTTTTTTTCAGGCTTGTTCAGAGGCCATAATAAAGAGAGGCTGCTTTAATTAACAGAGAAGGTTTCTGCTCATGTGAGGTCCAAACCATTTATTCAGAATCACAGAGCAATCACAGCCCTAACATGTTTAGGAGATCAAAGTCTGACATACAGAAAATGCAATAGCTACAGCAGAGGTGTGCAATTCTGTAAGTTATGTAAGCAAACAAACAAGAAATCCCTTACTCTAAACTATGCTGGAATGGTCTTGACAGAGAAAGATGGTGGTAATATATAGCAGGAAAATGCAGAAAACAAACTGATTTGATATTAATAATGAAATAAAAATGGATTTGTACTAGTGCATTAGTGAATGTGAAAAATGTAGGTATGCATGCTTCTAATAAGTCATGTAATTTATCTTCTCATCAGGGATTTACCAAGGATGTACACTCAGTAACACCCTATTGATCAGAAAATACATAGATGTCTGCTCAAGATTCCTTTTGATGCTCTAGCCTGATTCAATTTCATTTTTGTAGTATTTTGTAAGTTAAATTTGTTAGCATCTTATATGACAGATGCTTAAAAATGCTGTTGATTTTAACTCAAGCTATTTATATTTTTATGTTAGCATGTGATGATACATATGGGCTGCATAGTGGCTCAGTAGTTAAGATGCTGGATTTGCCAGCTGGAAAGTTGGCAGCCCAGGTTCGAGACCCGAGCTCCATGCGATGGGGAGAGCGCCAGTCCTCCGCCCAGCTCCTGCCAAACTAGCAGTCTGAAAGCATATAAATGCAAGTAGATAGATAGGTACCATTTCATTGGCAACTAATAGCACTCCATGACATCATGCTGGCCACATGACTGCGGAGATGTATTTGGACCATACTGACTCAATGACCTTGAAATGGAGATGAGCAATGCCCCCTACAGTTAGCCACAAGTAGCAGAGTAAAATGCTAAAGGATTCCTTTATATTTATATATATATACATACATACATACGTACGTACGTACGTACGTACGTATGTATGTATATGTGTGTGTATATATACGTGTATGCATGCGTACATGTATGCGTGCGTGCGTGCGTGCATGTATGTATATAAAGCAGCTGACACTGTCAAACATAAGAAGGAAATATAAGAGGGAAAGTAGTTCTGAAAATCCAGTACTACTATTTGGTGCTAAGGCTTTTTTCCTATGCACTTCCCCACACGGCTACATGCGTCCTATTTACATAGTACTCTCGAGTTTTGAAAGCTCTCTTTCCAACAGGAATGTACATGCACAAAGCAGATATTTCAAGAACACACTTATATTAATCAAAGCAAGTTATGAAATTAACTTGAAAATTTCAACATCAAGCAGCCTGGCTCCAGAGCAAAGTGAATTAAATTTGAAGGCTTATGAGCTGCAAAGGCGGAGCAAGGCTATTTTCAATTAATTTACACCACAGAAACTACAATGGATTTTTGAGTAGTCATAAGTTAAAATGACCAACTCCAGTGACTTGGGAATTGAACAGAATATAAATCAATGTAGCAAATCAAATCAAGCATGTTAATCAGAAGTGGACAATCTGGGCCTCTAGCAGTTCACACAACATATGGACTTATTTTTTTTTGCAAAGCTGGGAACCTTCCTTCAACCACAATCGCCGAAAACCCGCTGAAAGGTTTCCTGCCTTTTTTCAGATGGGAAGACAAGAAAACTGAAACTTTAAGCCCTAGAACAACATTATCATAGTTAGAAAACAAATAAAGGAAGATGACGTAAAATGTCACAGGGGAAAAGTATGTCCCACAAAGTTCCATCAACTTTCATCCTCCTCCTCCTTCCTCTTCCAGTCCTTGCCCTCCAGAAGAGAAGGGTCTGTCTCTAGGCATTCTTCCCAGACTGCTCCCACTCCTTATGTAATCCATTAATGAGGTAATTTTTAAACCAAGTTTAAAAAGTTTAAGTTTTTAATTAGATAAAACCTCCAATTCATGATATGGCTCACAGGGTCTGGCTGTAATGTTGTATTCTTTGTCCTGTGGTTCTCAAGCTGACCAGCTTAAGAGGATGGCCAACACTTTAAAAAAAAATTTGCCTCAGGCATGGAAGGGACTTTTTAATATTAAAATCCTTACGAAATGGTTTTTTCCCCTGCTACCTATTCTTAGCAGAAGGCATTTGGGTTTTATGGACCACCACCAATATTTTATTCTTATAAAATGGACATAATACTCATTTTTACAGAGGGTAACCACAGAAACCTATTGATCACTTGGGGAAAAGTATCATTGGATAGTAGCATTCCATTGGTCACAAATACATGAT
This sequence comes from Masticophis lateralis, assembly GCA_030761175.1. Lineage (NCBI taxonomy): Eukaryota > Metazoa > Chordata > Lepidosauria > Squamata > Colubridae > Masticophis > Masticophis lateralis. The sequence goes on along the minus strand of JAUDYJ010000004.1, from coordinate 97,054,237 downwards.
TGAGAACTCATATGTAACTCCACCATCTGTCCCACCATAATGTGTAGAAATAGTCCATCAATGATGAAATGACTCCATAAGTGTCATTTCATCATTGATGGACTATTTCTACAAATTATGGTGGGACAGATGGTGGACTTACATATGAGTTCTCAATCATGTATTTGTGACCAATGGAATGTGTATTCCATTGGTCACAAATACATTAGTGGATACTATACATAAGTGTATAGTATGCACTAATGGGCTGCAATGATTTTATCCACTTCATTTTACAAAGTTGCAAGATTCCATCTTGGATATATAGATTAAACATTATATGTAATTTCTGCCAGACTGAAATACTTTGTTTTATTCGAAATAGGGGCTGCACACATTGATTTATCATTTTAGGGAGTCATGATATCATGATACTATGCCTTAATATAATAAACACATGCCCCATATAACTCAATGGAGTTGAATTTACATTATGCATGGGAAGATTTGTGCTGTTATCTTCTAGTGCTAAATGGATCTTTCATAAAAAATTAACACATAAAGTAAAAATAAGAGAGATGCGCAGTGTATTGAAGGCCAAGTATTATCATCACAGTATGCCTAAAACATCCCACTTTGGAATCTAACACTTGCAACTACTGGCAAGAATGTCACAGTTATAGCTTTTCATATAGGCAGTACATAATTCATAACACTATTCCATTTTGGAACATTTTTCAAAGAGCAAAAAAAGATTAGGCAACAGATATTAGCCAAAGGAATTATAAATATAACAAAAAAAAAATAACAGCTAAAGCATGTTTACACTAACAGATTTATTACATTTATATATTGCTGCAAATCAACATATAAATGTAACTTGGCAGTTAATTCAGTATTGTATTATTAATTAATTCTGTATTAATGCAGTTAATACAGAAAAACAAAATAAATTCAACATAAAATCAAAATAATAAAACAACAGCTCCAGAAAAAAACTATTAAAAAAAACAAATCAGAAATGGTCCAGCCTCATTACAATGCACTCCAAAACAGTTCTGTTCTTAGTATCTTCCTGAATGCAATCAGGGAGGAGCCTGGTTCCCACAGAGAGGATATTCCCCAAACTATGACCGATACCAAAAAGCAACAACCCTCCTGGGTGTTGCTTTCAAAAATGAGGTAGTAGGAGCAGTTTCTCTCTAAATGACCAAACAGATCTGGTTGGAGCAAGCTTACTTTTGGGAACCAGATGCCAAGCCCCATGCAAATCATCATTTCTTTCACTATAACCATACACTGGCCCATACATTGCCTTTTCTTTTTAAAGTTCTTGCCTTTCTCTTTGAGGAACTCATTAACTCAATCCAATCAACATTTTACTAATTTTCCCCTTCCTCTTTATCCATCCAATCAATGTATCTTCATATACTTGTTTTGCAATTCAATCATTTTTCATTCTCTTTATGATCAAGTCCTCTCAGCAAATTTTGGTACTGATCGCTCATTTTTGTATTCCACTCATCTATTCATTCTTGACCCTATATTTTCTTGTTTTACAACAAGTTCTTGAATAACTCATTGTCATTGCATTCAGTTCAATGTTACGTTTCTCCTGATATACACCTGAGCCAGTTTGGTGTAGTGGTTAAAGTACCAGGCTAGAATGCAGGAGGCCCTGAGTTCAAATCCCATCTTAAATCCCATTTTAGCCACGAAAGCCAGGTGGGTGACTGGGTCAGTCACTCTCTCTCTCAGTCCCACCCATTCCACAGAGTTGTTATTGTGGGAAAAATAGGAGGATGAAGGTTGTTGGATATGTTTGCTGCATTGAGTTATTTGTAAATATAATAAATAAATAGAAAATAAAATACTCAACTCGCATTTCAATTTAACAAATTGAGCAGGAGAACATTCTTCATTTGTGTATCTTAAAATACCTCCATGTATTTTCACATATTTAGTAAAACTATATCATAAATTAATAAATTAATCTATAGATTAATTAATAAACTAATCTATAGATTAATTAATAAACTAATCTATAAATTACAACCCTTTATATGAAGCTTCCCATCATTCATTCCATTCTTCCTATCAAATATAACTATTTTTCCCTAAAAGGGAACAATAAATATTCCAATCATTAGGCACAGGCATACAATTCACTCACTCACTCTCACACACATACACACATATTATGTAAGTTGTATGTGTACTTCATAAGTATACAGCATCCTTACTTCAACATTTATTTATACCATCTAAACTTTCCAGTTTTATTACTTTTCAACATTTTCACAGCATTCAAGACTTTCTTTTCATCATTTTATCCTTGGAGACTAACATTTATAGCATTTGTTTCAATTCCACTTTGGATATATCACTATCATTCCCTTACAAATCTCTAAAATATTTCAGTAAGTTTTTTCTTATTTCCAACTATCTATTCACCCACATAATAGAAGAGTTTTTCTCAATGATCACATTCATTTATAATGTTGCAGAATTCTGTCATATTACATACACTTGCATTTTTTAATGAATCAAAAGAGTTACACTTGAAATAGAGGGCCAAGGACCGCGGTATAAATGGCTTTGTTAATATGACATACCAAAAAGTATGAAGAGTTCATTGAATATTTTATCAGTTAATGCATCCTATTTTCACTTTTTTCTAGCTTGCCTCTAATGAAGTTCAGCTGATGCCTTACTTCCCACAAGCAAGAAATGGCAGAGCTTCAATCTAAATTAATGAAAAGCAGCATCCTTTCCCAATGAGCTACCTGGAACAATTCCTGACCTACCCCTGAGATACTGTTTCCCTGAGATACTGAGATAGTGTTTCTAGTTAGCCCAACATGACTGGGAACAAGCTGTAGCTTTTGAGCTTAACTCTCCTTGTGCAACAGAAATTTAGCTTCTTCAGCTTGATCTCTAATATGCATGTCTCTCTTAATCTCAGCTATTGTGTAATTGCTTGCATTCCTTTCCCAATTCTAATTTTGCACAAGTGTTTCACAAACCACTTGGCACTATGCACGTGTCTCATTTACTCTTTCCTTTCTAACTGAAAATCATGTCAAAATCATGTCAATATGATTTCTCTTGAATGTTAGTATATAACATTTTCATTACAAGAACCACAAGCATGGCTTTCAGATTCCTCACATGCATCCCAATAATAGATACTCCAAAGAATCCCTTGTTTCTTAACTAAATATATTTTCTATGTTGGTCATTCCTGATCCAGTAAAAGGATTACTTCAACTGCTGATGCAGGAGAGACTTCTGGAATTAAAGAGATTGACACTTTTCTAAAGGCCTTTCCCTATTGCTGAATTGAAATCTTCTACAACAGTCTTTTGAATTTGGCAACTATGTGGTCTTCCAACTCCCAGGAAGCTAGCTGGGAATTGAAGTCCATACTTCTTAAAGTTGCCAAGTTTGAAAAGTATTGCTCTACAACCACCTGTGAATTTGCTAATTCCTGTCCTACCCCTGTTGCCTTTGATCCCCATAATTCAATCCCTCAAGAAAGAAACTCACAAAGCCTAACAAGTTGTACATAATTTTTTACCCAATAGGGGTAAAAAAGATTATTTTTACACCAGTGAAGCTAAGAATGATCTAAGCCTTACTCAGCCATGAGTTTGGGGCAAAATGAAGGCAATAACACAGAGAAGCAAAAAGATGCTGCAAATGTGTTTTTGTGCCATGGTGAGGTAAAAATGGGGAAAGGTCCTAAAATCAAATGTCAGGGGTTAAAACTGCATATTGTTAATCTGCAAAGGGACCCTAATGAAGGAGGCCATTTGTAGACATTCTTCCTCACTTGATCTCTATGTCTAAGCTATAAAAGTTGTGACCTATGATGCTATTATGTGGTCTATGATGCTATGTGGGAATGGCCTTGGGAGACAGGAGGAAGAGCCGCAGCATGATTCTGTTAGTGCAAACGTACAATAAAAGTATAATTCGTACTCATGGTTGGTGCTTCCTGTCTGGACTACCTTAGAGGGCTGACTTCAGTCTTGAAAGTCTCAAAATTATCTCTCCTTCCTTTATTTTTACTTTCCTGAAAACAAGGGAGAGTCCCTTCCTCCAACCCACCTCTTTCGGACTCAGATTTTGTTTATCAGCCTTGTCTAGACTGCAGCTCTTCTTTCAGTCTCCCAAGGTCATTCCCACACACCATTACAGGGCTATTACACCTCTTTTGCTGCATGGAGAACAATCGGAACTCTTTCCTATAGATACACACAGCATGCTGTTGGGCATTAAGAAGCATTCACATTACAATGGGCCATGGGCCCTATCACTCAAATCATGCAAGTGATTAGCTGCCTGTGTCAGCTTATTTTTTGCTGCAGAGAACAAATCTTCAGTTATCACACAAATGCTTTCATCTAAAAAGATGCTTGCAATGAATTCTTCCACTGAACTGATGGTTGACTAAATGACCTCTAATGCCTCATTGATCCTATTTCAGTGGGAACACAGCCTCCAACTAAAGAAAAAAAATTAAAAAGGAAAGATTTCCAAGTGGCAGTTTTCAATGGCAAAAGAGAATTTTATTCTTCCATAGTTGGAGAGGCAGAGCAGACTAGATAAATGCTTCCATAGACATCACTCAACCTCTGAAGTATTGGGAATAAATACATAAGGAAATTATGTCATATGTTGCACACTACCACCCAGTAAGAGCTGCCATCATAAGCAACTCTGACTTGAATGTAAGCACATTGCATAGATTTGCAATAGCAATAAAGGAGTCTTCTGGCAATATTCAGCCTCTCTCATAGTTGTTTATGGCAAAACACAATCTCTTCATAACTCAAGGACAATCCTGAAAAAAACCCAAACCAATACTAACCAGAAGCAACAGCCCTGTAAATGCATCTTCCATGCCACAAAGCTAATTATAATTGGTAATACCAATGTCCAGAGCAGTTTTTCCCAGCCAGGTGTTCATTGAGTCTTGGGACTACAATACCCAGAATTTACAGCAAGCAAATCCAAAATCCTGCAAAATCTGACAGTTAAGGAATGAAAGCACAGACAATGCTAAACTTCACAAATCACAATTCTGTGGTCTCTGAACTAGTTTTCTCTGTCCCTATGCCATAAATTAAACATAGTGAAATGTCTCCCACCCCCCCACTACTTAGGAGCTTCTGATTAATTATAACAAAATATATATTAAATTATCTACCTTTAAAGGCAGTTTAGAAACATCCAATGTGTCTTATTGGTGGCATTTGTTTACAACTTGCTACTGTATCTGCCATGCCAACTTATCAAATACATTTTTCATACATTTAAGTTTTATTGTCAGCGGAGATTTATTTGATTCAGATGTCAAGTAGAAGATTTAGTTGCACATTCTATGAGAAAGTGTCAGCTTTGTAACAACTAACTTGGGATAAGTCCACTAGGTAGAATTAAAGGCCAGCAAACAATAATTATGCATTACAGACCTTACAGGTCACTACCCCCACAAAACAAAATTATACTGCTGAGAAAACAAATTGAAAGTTAAGAATCTTTGTAATACTATGCAAATTATACCTGTTTCTATGATTTCAAAAACTCTGCATTGTCAGAGATGAGGAGAGAGTAAAAAAGAATGAAAAACGGGCTAGATCTGTTTCTTATCAAAGTAGAATTCTATTATTTGGGGAAACAATTTTTACTCAGGAGAAAGAACAGTTACAACTTCAGTTGAAAAGACTTTTTCACATCTAAGCAAATGCTTAACTCTTGTTGGAATGACACAAAATTTACAGTCTTTCCAACCACAACCATCCTAAACAGACAGTTCCGACCAGAGATGCCTCCAAATTATATGTAAAGCAGCTCTTTCACTCTGCATTCTAGGTATGTCATCAACGTCCATTTAGTTAGAGCCCAAACTCCATAGCTATATTTATATATTCCAGCTACAATCAAAGCCCACAAATTACAGATAGGCTCGCTTTGCAGCAATTGTTTCTTTTTAACTATCTATTTATCCCTCAAGTCACTCCCTGATGACGTCCTTGGTTTTCTGACCTCCCTATTTTATCCTCTCAGAAAAACTATGTGCTAAATTGGATTAGGTGAATTAAACACAACTTTTTAAAATTCCACTCGAAAATCTTACAATTCCATTTGCTCCCAGGTAGATGGGATTATTACTTCATCTTAAGTGATACTTAAGGCCGTGCCTTGAACTGAAGAAACAGTGTTGACTGTTTTGAAATTTGGTGGAGAAAATTCTTGAGACTATCATGAACTGCCAAAAAAGGAAACAAACAAACCAATGCAATGTTCTCACCTGAGATACAAATGACCAGGCTCAAATTATTCTACTTTAGAAATATGTGAAGATTTAGTTCTCTGGAGAAGACTCTCGCAGTGGGAGAGGTAGAAGCAAAGAGAAGAGGATGACAAGTGACAGTGGCAATGGGAGTACTATTGGAAGAGTTAAAGGTTAGGGACAAATCATCATGGAGAAAGTCTATCTATATCAGGGTGGGGAACCATGGCCCTTTTATGTCTTGTGGATTTCAACTCCCAGAATTCCTCAGCCAGCCACCTCGATCTATGTGGACACTAAGAGTCTTAACGACACATAATCAAAGAGTACCTACAAAACCGGAAGGAAACATTACAATTTTAAAAAAAAACTTCCTAGCTTCAGCACTATCTTCATTTCCAAGAATTCTTGGAGCAGAGAAGATAAGCAGCTGCAGTCTAGCATTTCATTTTACAGTGTTCCAGTCCTATAGAAGAAAGAAAACTGTAAGATGGGAAATGATATGGAACATCCTGAGGGATTGAAAGGAGTGGGGGAAAAGGATGGTGCTTTATCCATGTCCTACCTTGTTGGTTTGTAGTCTGCATTTTGCCTAAATGCATACCTTGTGTGTCCAATCACAATTGGCCAATTATATTCTATTCTATAAACAATTCTGTTTGGAGAGTAAGAGGTAGTTTCCTTCTCTGCCTTGGACTTCAATTCCTGGCTTGGACATGTCACTTATCTCTGAGCTTCATTTGCTTACTTTTCTGGCCTACAGATTAAGAGGGACTATGATTTCTCTCCTGTCTTGCACTTACTCTTAAGAAAATGAGCTCACATTTGCCATGATAGTTATTTGTGCAAGTATGAAAATCCTTGCAATATTAATCTGAACAGCTGGAAACCTAGGTGATAATAGGTTTAGTATGCATCTTCTAAGCTGCCCTTCAAGCTGCTCTCTTTCATGCTGCTCTCCTGATATACAAGCACCAGTTCAACAGGATTACACAACAGCATTGTTTCATGGCACAGAAAATTGAAGAAAAACCAAGTATCACTCCTAATTTTCCCTTTTGCAGTATGGGAACACAAAGGATGATAACTAAATTCTACAATCTAATTTATTTATTAGTTTAGGGGTTTTTTAACACAATCATATAATTGTACACAAATATGTATGTGTGTTGTGTGTGCATGCACGCATACTCTCTCTTTCTCTTACATATGCGCCAACAGTCCCTCTTCACATATAGACTATACTGTACATATTTGGGACAAAAATATAGAATGTAGACACCCTCATTCCCTACCCTATACACATATCTTTCCGCAGCTGGAAAGACGACCTTACTGGTGCAGAGGAACCAGTACAGTATTGGATCTCCTCAAAAACTACTTTACTATTAGTAGAACTAATACTAAAGTAGAACAGAACTATGGCAGTATAAATTATGCGCACATCACAATGACGGGAGTTTCTGTTCTTCACTGATACTCTTTTCATTACTACTAGAGGTTTGCTGTACCTCTTCCCTCTCTCTACACCAACCTGAAGAAGTCTTCCATCTAAGGACTGTGTCAGAAGTAGAATTTAGGATGGATTAGCAGCTAATAAGCAGAAATGTAGAGTGAACTGGAGAGGATATATACAGTACATGAGCTGTCAGGCAGGGAGGTTACCAACTGGTGGGATGCAAAGTGTTTGCTGGCTGCATAGATAATTGAGTGGTCTGGGCAGGAGTTACATCAAGAAGGCTGATGTGTAAAGTATAGGACCAAAGTATGAAGAACTATCTCACACTGTGGAGGAGCAGCTTCAGAAGTAGTACAAATACTGCAGTCCTAGTTTCTGCCACATATTTTGGAACTAATATTTCTAAATATGGAGGTTCTTCAGTGAGAGCTATTTACTAGTAACTATTTTTTAAAATAGAAACATAAGTACACTCTTGACTTAATAGAGCCCTATTTAACAGATTTGATATGCAACAAATCAAATCTGTATATCTTCTTTGAAATAACTAGCATGTCCAATGCATCTCCATGAGTCAGTTAAATTCCATTTGTTAAATTGTGTTATTTGCATAATTACATCATTCAGCAAATAAGGTAAACTGCCAGTTAACAACATTTTCAATTGTAATGCCCATTGGTCTATCAAAAAGTACAAGGTATTACTTGTATATTTATGTTTAATACCGGGGTTACCTTCATCGTTCCCCAAAAACTTATGTTTGGAGATCAAGCATTCAGATGAAATGGCCATTAAGAAATCACAATGTTCTCCTTTTCCAACTTAGTACACTTTCAGCTTCTTGAAAATGTAGAAATTAATTTCCCAAGATATCTCTAGGACACAAAGGTGCCTGTCTTGTACAGGAACCCGCCTGCATCTAGCACCCTCCTGGATAACAACAAATCACAACCAGGGATACCTTAATATAGTATATTAAGGTATCCCTGGTTGTGATTATGTTGTTATCTGTGAAAAATGTAAGTTATAGACCATAAAATAAAAACTGTAAAGATCTCTGTAGTGGTGCTTCTTAAACTTTTGAAGAAGACATTGTTTTAAATGAAGAACATCAACATCAATAAAAGTACATTGAAATAAACTTATTGAATTCTTCACATTTTAAATACTGGCTATAACCATTATTATATGGCATGCATATGAAGTGTAGCATGCAGAGATGGTATGAGATTTGTCAAACAAAGATCTGAAGTCAATGTTCGATTTTGGCTGTAGCAAGTACTGAAAAATCCACTTTCAGGAAATAATGAAAGAATACTTAATGTGTATTAATGTATATTATGTTGTTGAAGAAGAATTCTTCTGGAGCTTCCCATAAATAGTCATCTGATACATGGCATACATTGTTTCTTTACAGACTTTAGAATAAGCTACTTCTGAAATATCAGAGCCACTTAATTATACAAGCTCCCAGTCTTGTATCAGCTGTTATTCTGCCATAAAATGACAAGCAGAACCAAGAATTGAGCAAAAATGTTTCTCTCAGCAGCAAATATTCAAAGGCAAACAGTGCCAACAAAGTGGTACCTCTTTAATCCAAAATACTTCTGAATGGTCCAGAATGTCCTTTACTTCCAATCCATTTTAAGATAGGTTTAACACTTCTAAACAGAAATTAAACAGATGGCAATGAATAAACTTAGTGTTATTCTACTAGAGGTGTTGGGAGGGGGGTGTCTGTGTACCTTCTAGTCCAGTGTTGACTCCTTGTGACTGCCAGGATTAGTCCCTGCAGTTTTCTTGGCAACATTTTGGAAGTGGTTTTTTAGTGCTTCCTTCTTCCTACGGTTAAGAGAGAGAAACTGGTCCAAAGTCACTCAGCTCGTTTTGTGTCCAAGGTGGGACTACCGTGTTTCCCCCCAAATAAGAGCCTGCCTTATATTTTTTGCCACCAAAAAAGGCACCAGGTCTTATTTGGAGGGGGGGGGATTGTTGTCCACTGAGTCACCTCACTTGCACGCATCGCCCCGGCCTCTTTTTCGCTATCAGAGGCCTTCAGGAACTTGTTCATCTGGCAAGGCTTTCCTGAAGGCCTTTGTAGCCAGTAACAGAGCTCAGGATTGATTCGAAGCTCTGTTATCGGCTACAGAGGCCTTCAGGAAAGCCTTGTGGGCAAAAGGAATGGACTGAGATATGAGAGGCCTGGCTGCAACTATTTGAAGACAAGTAGTAGGGCAGCTCCACCACCCCATACCCACCATAGCTTAATTTTTACCTGTGCACCCTGGAGTGGGTGGGGTCTTAATTAGGGCTTATTTGGGGGGGTAGGGCTTAAATTGGGTACCTATGTAAAAAATCAAACTAGGACTTAACTTTCTGATTAGGTCATATTTTCAGGGAAACACGGTAGATCTCAATGGCCTCTCGGTTTCTTGTCTAGTGCCTTTACTACTGCACCAAACTGGCTTTTATTCTACTATTTAACCATATAAAGCAGCATTCATTTTTTTGTATTATTTTTCATTGATCCTTCAATGATCCTTCATTAAGGATCAATTCCATATCCTTCCAAAATGATACAAAATAATCTCCATACCTTCTATAAAGTAGTATACTATTTTTAGTATATTGTTGTAGAAGCCATGGGCTTTGGGAGCATCCAATATTACAAGGAAAGCTAGCATTAATCTTCTGTTACTTCTCCTGGTGCTAACAGCAAGAGGAAATTATGTAGCATGCACTTTGCACAAGCTGTTTTTTTATATCCAACACTGGCAGATTCTATGAGCAAAATTTTGTTTTACAATGCTAGGACTCTGGCATACTCAGAGGCCTTGGACTTCATAATTTTCCTCACAAAAATGGAAAAATATAGTACTGACCAGGATACACATTTAAGGTGAAGCACTGTGATAGCCTAAATGCGTGGAGAAACAGTTCTTCCTTAAGCAATTTCATGATTGTAACAAACTGAGGGTAAATTAAAGGCTGCTGGTTCAATATTATAACAGAATAACAAAGTGTGGAAGGGACCTTGAAGGTCTTCTAGTCCAATCCCCTGTTCAAGCTGGAGAACCTATACTACTTCAGACAAATGGTTGCCCAATCTCGTCTTAAACCCCCCTCCTCCCAATGACAGAGCACCCACAGTTTCTGAAGGCAATCTGTTTCACAGATTAACTATTCTAGATGTCAGGAAATTTCTCCTCATTTCTAGCTTGTGGGTAATATTTGGAAATGAAGTTGTGATTTCCATCTGATGATGATGATGGTGTAATAAACTTGTATGCCACCAGACATTCAATGACTGTTGGCAGTACACAACAATCAATAAAGAAGTTAGAATAAAATTGATAAAAGATAAACGCTGCAATTTTCCTGAATTAATTTTTTCTTTCATTTATATGTGTATTTATTTAAAACAAAGGTACAGTTTCAAAAGAGATATTAGTAAGTAGACAAAGACAATTACTGAAATTATACAATTGATAGTTGATGTACCTACAAATTGCTGGAAGAATAAAATCTGATCTTAAAAATCGAGAGGGACATTAAGAAAAATGTCACAATTTGTAATGTCATATGAAGTCTTAGATGTTATACAGCAACAGAATTAATTAAAACATTAGTTATGGTACAATTATACAACAATTTATATGGTAAAAGGTATAATCGTGTTATATTGATATAATCTTTGTCACTTTCAGAATGATTTATGGTAAATCACCTGAATCTCAACAATATATCAGAGATTCCAGTACTCATGATCTGAACAATTACCCACTTATAGAAGACCCCATTCTCCTACACAAATACAAATCATACAAATATATTTTAATCAATTTCCAGATAAAATATATGTGCATGAATAAATATTGAGAAAATCCAAAACCAACCATTTCAAAATTATTCTTCGAAGAAGATTGATATCAGTACAAATATAACATTTGTTGACTACAACACATACAATGGTGGTTATGTGCCACCATCAAAAGCAACTGATTCTATTTCTATTATATTAGATATGTGGTGGCCCAGCGGTTAGCAGTATTGCAGGCTAACTCTGACCACAGGCAGGAGTTTGATCCTGATGATCTCAAGGTTGACTCATCTTTCCATCCTTCCATCCTTCTGAGGTTGGTAAACTGGAGACCCAGATATAAAGCAGTATGGAGTTATGTTTAAGTGCTATTGCTGTTAGGAATGGAGTGTGTGTATGTGGGCGCGCGTGCGCATTAACTCTCTGTTCAATGGAAAAGCATTTTATATATGCTTATGAGATGGTATCTGGGTTACCTGCTATGAGTCTTAAAAACAAGATGTGAGAAACCTGTTCTTCCAATTCTAAAATGTGTAAAGGTACGTGTGGTGGGGGGGAGGAGAATAGCTGCCAAAAGCCACATACATAAAGTTGTTAAAGTGTTAATTAAATTAAAAACTACTCAGAAGTTTTACAGCATCTTTAGGACTAAGTAATACACTTACGAATGCACAACTTTTCAAAAAGGTCTTGTTTGAAATGCACAAAATGTGAGATGTTGGATAATATATGCATCGAATACATAATGTAATACACACAATCTTAAGCATTCTGTATTTAAAGAGTTCAGAATATTTAGTATACTTAGATACCATTATAAAAGCCTAATATTATACCAACACACTCCTGAGGACAAACCACATAGTGGACCTAAAATTGTCTGTTGGCAAATCATGATCAAAGTTTATTTGTGTTACATAAAAAGCTCGTCTAAACTTGCACTTGTTTGCCACAAAGTTTGCATCCTACAGGAACTTTGGGGAACAATATATGTCGCCTTTTATTCCTTGGAGAAAACTGAAAATACAAAAGAAATATGGGTATTGTGTTTTTCAGTGTGCAACAATTCAAATAATGGGCTATAAAAAACTGCAGACCATGGAATTATGAATATAACCAAATTATGCAAATATGCCACACAATGGCTGGTGCAGGATAAATGATGAAAGAGGAAACAGGCACTGAAGGAGTCAAAAAAGAGAGTAATGAATACCAAGTATTTATTTAGCCCAACATTAAGAACAACTATTCCTTTTTCAAGGGCGCTCATGTTAGTTTTAGAGAGCACACCCATCAATCCAAGGCCATTTCAGATATTCTCTTTAAAAGGAATACATTTTCAAAAACATGTCAGACCAAATAAAAACTCATTTACAGATGCTTAGATTCCATCTACTACTTTTGTGTAGTACAGGCAACATATTGTCCTCAAGCCACTTTTTTTATTTTCATCAAAGTTATCTTCAGATTTATTGCTGAAATTCCCATCATCATACATTGGCCTCTGGGGTTTAAACATCAAAGTATCTTTATAGTAAGTCACCCCACATAAGAAGAAAAACTAAAAAGCTGCATCCCCAATTAATTTCAGGGAAATGTCTTGTCTAAAACAGCAATAAAAATGCACACACACACACAGCCTATCCCACCCCCAGAAAAGTCTCAGTTTAGCATTATGTGCAAACCAGGTCAAGGCTACTTCAACAGACCATAGCTTTAAAAACCTAGGATTGGATTATGTGACTGTTACCCTCCATCAGCTTTTCTATAATCTGTTTCATTGACCAGAGTTCATAGTATAATATGCTGTAGAAACAAACACTGGCTTATTCACTTATGCACTATTCATTATGTAAACCACAGTTTAGCACAGGGTTATTATCCCCACAACAAAAGTTTAGCCCATTATTTGAATTGTTGCACACTGAAAAACATAATACCCATATTTTTAAATGAGATATTTCAACACTTGAAACCTTAACAATTAGAAAGGGGAAAGATGGTCACTTCCCATGCCAATCATGACAAATGTTTCAATAATGCCCCAAAACAAAAATAAGCCAACCTTCTCTTCCTATCCAATTTCAGTGGGACGGAAGAAGAGGGAAATACCGTAATTATCTGTCAGTTACAATACTGCATCATGTTTTCATGGTGCCTTTTCTACTGGTAATTCATGCTCCCTTTTGCACGGCTGCAGCTACAAAACCTTCCCGTAATAACCTGCCACTAGTCCAGCAATCATTTGTAAACTGACTGCTAAGACCGACTAAAATTTATGAATGACTGCCAATGTAACTGCAGGCCCAAGTCTAGAGACAAGACAATGAGAAACAATTGATGTGCTTATCTGGTTATACCCAATGGACAGAATCTTGCCAAACTAAAGCTATAACCTTCTAACCTATTAGATATATCCTGAGAGATTCTAAGGTGTAGCTACCCTGACCCCCTCCCCCCTCCCATATCCAATTTGGGACTACACAGTCACTTAATCCGGGCCTTTTTCTGGGAAAGCTCTGTGTTGCCAAAAAGTCTTCCTCTTTGCTCCTGCAGGTGCATATTCCATCACATTAGCCAATGAATGAATGGTTATGAATGAATGAAAATATATAATATATGAAATATACGATACTATTTTATACAAAAACACACACACACATACACACACACATTTCTGAACCGATAAAAATTTTCAAAAGCTCAATGATACTAAATTGAATTTTAAAAAATCTTTTGTATGTATTTTAATGTTAACACAGTATCTCTTAAATTCATTTACTTGCCAATTTTTGTAGAGAAAGAGATGCATAATTTCCAACTTAGGTCAATACAATAATATGGAATAAGGGCAACATGGCACAGGAAGTTCCCATCCTTTTGTCTCCAGCTGCAACTCCCTGAACACAAAATAAAACGTCTGTCCTGAGGATTGCGGGAACCTCAGGAAAAACCCAGGATATGAGTCAAGAGTAACTATGAAAAAGGAAAAACTTGAAATTGCCATTTACACAGTAGAAAGAAGCAACTCTGAGTTAACTTGTTTATAGCGTATTTTTAAATAATAAAACTAAAACAGATTAAGACTTTGTCTTTTTTTTTCTATTTTGCTTCTGTCAAAAATAATTACAGTATATAAATGAAGCAAATTATGAAAGAGGTCTTTGTAAAAAAAGGAGCAAAGGAAAATGCATCTCAGGATAGAAAAAATAGAACAATCATATGAACCAGTCTTCTAGATTTTTTTTAAAATCAATCCTGGAATATAATGCACATTTTTCAAAAAGCTTCTTAATAAAGATCTTACTATTTAACAGCAAACGTGGGTGGAAGGAAGCATTTTTTGGCCAGAATCATCACAAGGGTGAAAAGGATTACATTTCATTTATCCATGTGCTGTTGTCCTAATGAATATTATCTTCTCAGTGCTACTAATATTGGCATCCACTGTAATTATGCATTTCAATTTGTCTAGTTTAGGCCCATAGTGCTTTAAAACAGGATAAGACAATCTTTTGATGCCTGGAGACCACATTTAATCATTGTGATGGGAAGGGAGAGCTACATTTTAGGAGGTAAGATTATTTTACATAGAGATATTCTTTTGAGCTCTTGTAGATGGTTTGGGTTTGTTTTAAAACTAAGTGGAGCCTATGTAAAGGTGCATACTCCAGGGCTTGGCCTAGCTGCTTTCCATCACAAGAGAACAAATAAAGTTTGGAGGCTAGTCAAAGTGAAATCTGGGGCTCTTCCTACTCTTCTTTTAAAATAAGAACTCCAGTGACAAATGAAGGAAGAGGGTTGGGCATTTTGATGGGTAGCTAGAAGTATAAGAAGACAAATTATCTGTTTTGTATGCAGCTCCTTCTGTACTGTTCTTCTATGAACTGCCCCAAGATTTCTGAACTTGAGATAGGAAGAGTCTAAACATTAAAGGAAAATGGCTATTGTTCAATTATTGGACTTGGCTTTCAAATTCTAGTAAGACTACATGCTTTTACTTCATTTTCATTCATTCCATTTGTACATTGGCAAATCAACTCCAAATTCACAGTGGCTTGCCATAAGGATCAACAATAAAAACATCCACAGTACGAAATCCAAATTTATTCTGAGGCTTCTGTTTTACTCCTCAGTAAAGTTCTTTTGACACTTCATTTAGCAGACCCATTCATAAAAAGTATTTTATACAACAAAGTCTTCCTATCTTTGAGGAATGTAAAAGCAAATCCTGAAATATTATACTGGATTATCCACATTCTGATGATATGCCCTTAACATCCTAGCCCATGCTTATATCCAATATATTTGAGTGGAATTCTTATACTGTATACCTTAAGCATTTCCTGAACAAAAATATAAAGGTTGTGGAAAGTATTTGAAATGTGGTGTGAGGGTGGATGCAAAGTATTTTAGCACCCTTTCTTAAAACACTAATGCAGCTGCATCTAGAAGGCTTGCACATTTACTATAAAGGCCCTTCTGTGCCCCTTCTGTGCATTTGTGTGTGCGTGCACAGCTACTTTGCTTCCCTGGAAGTTCTGCTGGAGGAACTATGTGTTGCATGTAACATAGCCACAGACACCATCAAACCAGCCACATGAGTCCTTCAGAGAACACATTGGTTTAATGTCACGAATGCAAGTGTTTCACTTATATTAGCACGCTTTGTAAAATATCCTTTTCAAATATTTTGCCCAGCCCTAGTAAATAGACACTTTCTAACCATAGGCACTGTGGTTAGGTGAACCAAACAGAATCATCCCATTAGATTTAGTTTGTTGTTGAGTACAGCGTTTGCCCTCTAATGTACAGTCAGATCAATACCGGCAAATTTTTATCTACAACCCTGACATCTGCTACTTACTTTTTAATGAAGTAGTCTAGAAGTGATTCACAACAGTCAAAATAATGACACATCCTTCAAACAAATTAAATTACTGTGTGTGACAGACACGCAATTACATGGCGTGCTATGAAGAGTTAATAATAGACTGAAGGATTATCAATTTGGAATATGGTGAAAGTTGTTATACTAACATTACTGATTTTAAATTTAAATTGTTTCAGAGTCTGTGTATACACTAAGCCAATCTTAATACCGTTTGTCTAAGCACATTCAAAACAATTCTTCAATGATATTGATGGAAGTTTTTCAGCAAATTACAGGCAGTGATTCAAAACCATCAATATCTAAAAATATAGATTTTTTTAATCTTGCAAAATCATTTCAAAAAGTTTTAGAGGACTAGAGAAATTGGCAACAGCTTAAGCAAAAAGCATATGTAGCATGGGGTAAAAATGAGTATGTTTGCTATTACCCCATCATGTCCCAAAATATATGAAATATAAGTCCATTATATGGTTTTAGCAATCAATTTAAAGAACAAAATACTTAAGCAGAATACCTGCTTTGCAAAATATCCTACTGTAGCCATGTAAGTATTTACTGATTAAACAAATTTAGTTTGATTAAACTTGGTGTGATTTACAATTGGATTAGACATAGGTACATAGAGCCAAGTTATAAAGTTCTAGCAGGTCTGCATTTTAAAAAAGAAAGAAAAAAAATCTTAAAGGAATAGCAATGGAAACAAAGAGGAACAAAAACTGGTATTTCATCATGAAAATACTGTGCCAACAGGAAATGGCAATGAGATTGGCAGCCTCTGAAGAATTATGGGATGCAGGAAAGCAAAAGGAACACATAAGTGTAGTTATAAGCTCATATTGGGTACTAGACATACAACACCAGCAATCAAAAGAACAGGATAAACTGTTCCTTCTTTCCTTCATAGGATTCTCTTGGGAATAAAATATGACAGAAGCAGACTAGGTACAGGTGAGAAATAACAAATGAAAGACAATGGTCCTTTGAACATCTTTCAAAATTTTGTGAATGTAGTGGCAGGATGGCACAGTGAAAGCCCTCCCCCCCCCCAGCCACACACACCACCACCACCACCATTGGTGGCAGAAAGCATGAAAGGCCTGCATGGAGATGCCACGAAAAGAAAGCATTCCTAGGTCAGTAAGCAAAGGGGGGAAAAAAGATCATCAAGAAGTTGTGGTAACGATATTGAGTGAACTGCCCATCAGCTGTCAAAAATGAACCTCCGGAGTCTTCGAGCAGAGCTTTGTCAAACTTGATCATCAGAAGCCGCAACTACCTACCTATTAATAATCACCTAGAGATCTTTAGCAGGAGAAACTCGTTTCGGAGCGCCTGGCTTCAGCCAAGAGCCCGGGATTGGGAGACCAGCAAGAACTGGGAGTCACTTCGCACGGCAATCCCGGCAGGTTTCTGCTGGGCAAAAGAGCAATTTTGCCTGCTCGAGGCTAACTGGCAAGTCACCTTCTCCTCCCGGATTTCTCTCCCGCCCGCTCCCGCTTCGCAGCATCCTCACTTCCCTTGGCCACCATCCTCCCGCAGCACGCCCTTCCCGCGCCGCCGTCCTTGGTTGGACCGAGGCTCAAAAAACAGCAAAGCCCGGGCGAAGCGACGCTTCGGGCCCGCCCCGCGCAGCCGAGAAAAGCGGCGGGTTCTTCAGGTTCCCCCTTTTCTCCGCCGAGTACTTCGGAGAAAGGCAGGGGACAGAGCGCCAGGCTTAGGAAACCTTCCGCGGAGCTCCGCTTCTGCCTCCCGGGGCTGGCAGACCGTCCCCGGCGAACATGGCAGGAGGCTCGCCCCGCGCTCCCTTTGTTGCTCTGCCGCCTCTTTCCCGCACTGTACCTATTTTGATCCGGACGCTCTGAAACACCCGGAGCCCCTCTTCTTCCACCGCCATGCTTGCAGCCGCGCCGGAAAGCGAGCCCGGCTCCGTTGGGCTGAGAGGCTGACGGGGGGAGGGCGCCGCCGGGCAAATGCAATGCGCCACGCGCCCCGAACTAGAGGGGGAAAAGACGCACGACCGCCCCCACTTCGCCCCCGCTGGGGAAGACGAGCGAGAACATCTCCAGCAACGGCCGTCCCCGCCCCCGCCCTCTTATTGGCTGATGGCAGGCCGGGTGGAGCTCCTCATTGGGTGAATCCGGGCGGCCCGCTCCCTATTGGAGGAGAGGAGAAGAAACAGGGAGAGATTTGTCGCGCAAACCAAACAGCTGGAGAGAGCGCGGCTGAGGCGGCGCGGGCGAAGGGGCCGGCGAGTTTGCGAACGGCTCTGCTGGACGCCGGAGGAAACGGCTTTGGCGGCAATGCCTTGACCGGCGGCCTGCCTTGCCATCTGTCACGGCTGCAGCCTTCAGACCGCTTCCTCGTCTGCGCGGCTCCTTTATGCATCTCGAATTAGAAGCGCGCTTTATCCTGTGGCGTGGTGCGCAAATGTCTTTCACAGCCACTTTGTTATTGCATTGCTTAAAGAAAAAAAATAGGCATATGCGTTAAGTGATGCACTGGAACTGTTTCTCTAGTCTAAGATTTGTGCTCAAAACCTGACTTGTCTCCCACAAGGACCCACACTTGTCCTCTTCCTCCCTTTGGAAGTTAACTCTGACATAGTCAGAGCATCTCTGGGGTCCTCCTGGGTACCAGATACAAAGGGGAAACAAGCTGGTTGCCTTGTTTGAAAATGATCTGGAACACCTGGGTGCTGTTTTAACTGATTAAATAGTTAAATACTGCAGTGGGTCACAGAGGGCTGTAAGTGGTATGCTACAGGTAACTTTTTCTTTTAAAAAGTTTGATTTTTAAATTTTATTCTCAGTATGGCCTGTATGATGACCACCTAATCTTTCATTTGTTATATTGAAAATGTACACTCCACACTAAGTCGTGAGTTAACACCCTAAATGGGTGGGTTCTATTTACTTTTACTACCGGTTCACAGCGGGGCCGCACATGTGCGCTTGCTTTGCTCATGCACACGCTCACTCTTCTGTGCAAGCTTTTGATGACGTCAGGGTTGGTGGGCAGAGTCTTCCGTAGGTTATACTACCAGTTCTGTAGAACCGGTGCAAACCGGGGGCAACCCATCATTGATCCTAAACCAAAAACAAATCACATAATTTAATCTGATGCCTCAACCTTGCTTATTTTATGGTGTCCTCTGCTAAAAATCTTTATTCAAGGACTTACTGATAAACTAGAGTATGCTTACTCTAGCTTTACAAATTTTAATATTATCTCACCATGAAAAATGCTATAATTAAAAACCTCTACCTTAACTGTATTTTTACATAACTCTTATAATAAGGTAAAGGTTCCCCTCGCACATATGTGCTAGTTGTTCCCGATTCTAGGGGGCGGTGCTCATCTCCGTTTCAAAGCCGAAGAGCCAGTGCTGTCCAAAGACGTCTCCGTGGTCATGTGGCCAGCATGACTAAACACCAAAGGCGCACGGATCGCTGGTACCTTCCCACCAAATGTAGTCCCTATTTTTCTTCTTGCATTTTTTACGTGTTTTCGAACTGCTAGGTTGCCAGAAGCTGGGAGAAGAGCTCACCCCGTTACGCGGCAATAGGGATTCGAACTGCTGAACTGCCAATCGCTGAACTCTTACAATAGCCACCAATATTTGTTACAAAGTAAGTAAAGACACCGGATTCATTTCACGGTTTATTTGCATAAAACATATTAAGGCCCGCACTTATTCTGGTAAACAATGGTTATCCATCCACACAAACACCCAGAAAATAAGCCCTTTAAATTGTGTGTTGCATTAAATTAGCATTAGCATTAGAAAATAAAGTGATTTTTATGAAAATAATCTGATTTTTTTTTCTTCTTTTTCTGTACATTTTTCATTGTAGAAGTCTATTTTAGATTCAAGGTCATTTTTCTTTCTGGTAAAATGGAGCTTTTAAAATCATGTACCAATAGATAAAGCAATGCAAGCAATCAGCAATTTAAAAACATGAATGATTCATATAGCTGACATTGGCTGGCTCCTGCTAAGTGTACACTGGATGAAAATACAGGGTTGTTGTTACACAATGTCCTGGGAATTCTAACTCTTCCAGCTTCTCATTTCAAATAAACCAGATTACCCAGCAAAGGTGTTTGCCAGTGATTAAGCAAGAGCGTGTAATAAAATTAATAACATACACAGCAGTTATTAGCTAGATTCTATCCTCTCTCCACAACTAGAGGAGAGATCTCACTGTCATCGTGGTGAGATAGGTGGCAAACAAATTTAATGAATAAAATAAACTTTATATTGGGATTACCTCCAGGATGTATCAGAAAATGACTGATCCAAAAGTGCTATTGTCTGTGGATTGCCTATCCTGCTTAAGATGGTGCATAACAAAAAAAAAAAAAAAAAAAGGATCTACTGCCAGAAAATTTAAATTTAGCTATTTCATTAATTATTTTTTCAAAATGCTGTCCTGCTGGGACAAATGATAGTATTTTATTCTACGCATCAAGTTATATCATCGTGTGTATAACCATTACAAATTATGATTTATAAATCATGCATCTATCAAACCCACGGAAGTTAGTACAGTGTGTAAATTTAGTCAGGGTAAATATAAACAGAAAGTTTTCAACATTTGTATTACAGGGATGGGGGGAAAGATTGTAATCTTGTTTGTTTATTAAAGCAAAAAAATGGGGGAAAATAATGAAATAACTTGGAGCAATAAACTGTGGCAATGTCATCAGCACAATACAAGCTTAAAACAGAAATTTGAAGATTGTCATAATCATGCAGCCAACATTTTTAAAGCAACCATTAATATACTTGCCTGGCCATTGTCCAGAACCTGGTAACAGAGCCGGAGATCACATCTTGCTAACCCAACAACCAATAGGTAACATCCCCAGAGATGATATTAAAAGGAAAGTCTAAAAATGGAGCAAAGCTTCCTGTAAAGCTAGAGGCAGTTTAATATGGGCCAGTGTTCCTATTTCATCTTCCTTCTATAGACCAGAGTGTGCTCCTGCTATTGGAATCATTTGATATTTGTCCTTTAGGAGCACTGAAAATAAAATGTGCTAATCTGAAAGTTCTTCTACAGTTATTTGAGGTAAGTCAAGAGAATGTCTAATTTCCCTGGGTACTCCCCAATTTGTTTGCAGCCTAATTCACCCACATGCTTCCTTAGTAAGAGTTTGTTCTCACCCAGTCTGACAATCTAGGCGTCTGCTCTAAGGTACTTCAGCAACTGCCTTCTCCCACATCCATCTAGCTAATTAGTAATATCTTCCCAAAAGTCAATATTGCTGTCTTCTTTACATTCAAGGACACCAGAGTGAGGGTTCAGGAAACGGCACATAAATCAGCTTACCTAACAAGAGTTTGACTGCATTTTAAGTACAATATTTTATACACTATCTGGTTAATTTATAACATTTTTCCTTGCTGCTTCCATTTTCTAGGTTTTGTTGTTGTTGCTTTTCATGATAGTTGAGATTCATTTAGCTTCCATGTAGATAACAGTATATGGACTGAAAAATTGACTGTAAACACTACTTTTAAAATTAATATGGTGGAACATTTCAATACTAGTTCTCATGATGAAGTCCTTTTATTGGGAAGCTGTACAAACCATACACTAAGCTACAGTATAATTTTTGTGCCAGGATGTGATGTCTACTAAATTCAAATGTAAGGATTTCTAATAAAATTATTCAATTGTTCTGGATCAATCGGATTCAGAATACATTTTTTAAAAAAGTTATAAGCAATGGAGAGCCAGTATTGTCTAGTGGTTAATGCATCAGAGTAGAAACTAGGAGTTTGT
Organism: Masticophis lateralis; assembly: GCA_030761175.1. Taxonomy (NCBI): domain Eukaryota; kingdom Metazoa; phylum Chordata; class Lepidosauria; order Squamata; family Colubridae; genus Masticophis; species Masticophis lateralis. The sequence continues at coordinate 97,031,992 of JAUDYJ010000004.1, read as the reverse complement.
GAGTACAAAGCCAGCTTGGACCAATCACTTTCTCTTAGCTCACAATGTCAGGCTTAGGCCACAGGACAGTTGGTCAATTCATTGCAACCAATAGATCAACACTTTGTTGATCTGAAATAAAGTGGACCCTCTACTTGTGGAAAAATAAAAGAAGAAGAAAAAATAAAACAACTGCAGCAGTTCATGAATTATAGGAGGAAAGAAAAGCTTTTGTTTGTTCTAAAAAGGCATGCTAGGGCCATGATGGCGAACCTATGGCATGGGTGCCACAGGTGGCACATGGAGCCATATCGGTGGGCACACAAACTCAGCTTTGGCATGCATGCGTGCGCCAGCCAGCTGATTTTCAGGCCTACTAGGCCCACCAGAAGTCAAGAAACACACTGTTTCTGGCCTCCGGAGAACCTCTGGGGGGTGGGGAAGGCCATTTTTGCCCTCCCCAGGCTCCTAGAAAGGCTCTGGAGCCTGGGGAGAGTAAAAAACGGGCCTACTGTGCCAATATGTGCCAAAAGCGGGGGGAGCAAGGGGCGCTTAAAATTATGGACGTGGGCACACGTGCGTGTGACCCCACCGCGCTCCCCCCACTTTTGGCATGCGATGGCAAAAAGGTTAGCCATCACTGTGCTAGGGCATCATTTTTTTAAAAAGAAAACATTTAAGAAAAACAAGAAACTTCTGTATGGACTCATTCAACGGATCAAGCATTGCCTAACATAAAATTTACTTATTGGCCCACATTTAGGAGACAACATAAAGTAAGGGAGTTTGTTTATCTCTTCACCATTCTCTATCCTAGAAACAATTAGATGATTAAGTCAAATAATTTAGATGGAACCCTAAAGGGGTTGTTTCATCGTTATTTACAATCTAGAACTTCATGTGTTCAAATTATTTGGGATTCTAAAGCCTAAATTAGACAACAATGAGAGTTCCACAAAGAACTGTTTTCTTCTGTGACTCATTCCTACCAGGCAGAAACCACTTCCTTTCAATGAACTTCTGTACATGAGAGGTTTCCCTTGAGAGGAAGTAAAAAGATTTTATAATTACCTTAACATAATGGCAACAGCTAATAAAAACCAGTTCACACATAATTGAACCAGTCCACATTTCCAGGTATTAGACCTTTTAACCAAACAATCAACATGTCCAAAAGGTACTTTTTTCAACAGGCAACAGTCAGAGCTGAAGAAGCATCTTGGATGAGAAGCGAAATGTTTTCAAATAAAAACCAGAAAGTCCAGTTGCCTTTTTAAAAAGCACCTTTGGGTCAACCATGACCTGGATGATTGAGAAGCTCCATAGACAACCACCACCATGGAATGTTAGATTGCATACACAGTTTGTACAAAAATATAGCTTGAAATTAAGAATGGACATTGATCTTTTTCTCTCACTATTGTTTCCAAGAGGATTCCCACATCCTCACATCACTTCTGTCTCCATTGTGTTACAGAGGCAATGCATTTCCTCCATCTGCTGGTAAACGGCAAATTTGTTTTTATTTGGAATATTCTTGTTTATGCCATTTTAGGAGACCTAAGTGAATATATACAATACAGAGAAGCAAACTAAAAAAGTGTACAGTCTTTCCTGTATTTCCTGTTAGACTGTGTTCACATAATATGCAAAACTGTGGTTAACTTAACTCTGATTTGCTAATGCAACATACATTTTATAAAACATAAACTCAATAGTACTTCAGACTCCCTCTGCAGTCTGAAAACATCCCTAAAATGAATGAAGCAATTTCAAAGATTAACTTCTGAATTTAGACCAACTTTTCCTATTCAAATGCCAAAATGAATGCATTAAGCCTTCCCCTCCTTAAATTTCCTCCAAAATAGACAACAGAACCCATCCAGTGTAGTGCCATCAATGTTTATTTAATCACACAAGAATAATATTACAGCATAAAGTCAAGTCTACACTGACCTGTATTTCTTGAGCCAAACTGTTAAAAAAATGGAAACTGCTTTGATCAGTCAGTGTTTATTAACCTCTCCTTTGGCCCCTCCATGAGGTACTTCTGAAAGTGCTACTCAGCCCTCAAGGTCATTTATCAAGCACCGTTCCAACTATTAGGGTGTCAATTAAGACTGACCTTTGCACTGCTCCTATTCAGCTTCTTTATAAAGGCAATACCCAGGCCATCCAGATTTTCACAAAAGCATATATGGTTGTCAGAAAACATATTGGCAACTTGTTTTATACCAACAGTGAAGTAATTGTCTTGAAATTCCAAATGTACCTGTAAAAAGCATTGAAAGCCTTTGCTCAATATTGTAAAGAAAATAATGTGTAAATAAACTACTCTGTTTTCCCCAAAATAAGACATCCCCTGATAATAAGCCCAATTGGGCTTTTGAGCGCATGGCAATAAGGCCAAGCGCTTATTTCAGGGTTCAAAAAAATATAAGATAGAGTCTTATTTTCGGGGGGAAATGGTACTATAAAATCAAAACCACTTTTTGGAGGTTTTGCTTTTGCTTTTTGGAGTATGAATAGGAAGAAAACACAGCAGTATCCACGCTTCATATACCTGGTGGCTATGTTCCAAGTCTGTGGCTTTAAAAAGCTCTGTGATGGCTAATATTAAGCCATGATTTGTTTAATAAATCAAAATTGGCTAGGCTCATCATATAAGTGAAGCACAAACAGATGTACCACATTATGGACTGAGGTAATGTGCAAACCAGGGGTGAAATCTAAAATTTTTCCCTACCAGTTCTGTGGGTGTGGCTTGGTGGTGGGGTGTTCTGTAACTGAGTGGGTGTGGCCAACTCAGTAGCCACGCCCACTTAGTCACAAGACCCGCTCCCACCAAGCCATGCCCACAGAACCCAGTAGGAAAACTTCTTAAATTTCTATTCTGCCGGCGTGTCCTTACCTTTCTCCCGCAGCTCCGCTCACCCGCCCCATTCCCTGGAGTCGGGGAATGCACCATTCCCCGACTCCTACCACCCACCTTTCTCCGACAGCTGGCTGTCAGGGAAGGCAAGCGCCCGAAAGGTACCAGAGTCGCTCACTCTCCTTCTTGAATGAGCTGCTCTGGTCCACACGCCGGCTGCACAAGTGCACATCCAACCTACCGCTGAATTAAATAAACAGTGTGCGCTTGCACAGCCAGTGCGTGGACCAGAGAGGCTCATTCAAGAAGGAGAGTGAGCAACTCTGGTATCTTTTGGGTGCTTGCCTTCCCTGGCAGCCATCTGTGGGAGAAAGGTGAGCAGTAGGAGTCCAGGAATGGTGCATTCCCTGACTCCGGGGAATGGGGTGGGTGGGTGGGCGGGCGGACCCTCCAGCTTCCATTGCTACCGGTTCTCCGAACTACCGGCCATCATCGCTACTTACTCACCCGAGCCGGTCCGAAATGGGAGCATTTTTTAAAAATTTGATTTATATGCCGCCCTTCTCTGGAGACTCAGGGTGGGTTACAATGCGTTAAGCAATAGCTTTCATACTTTTGTATATTTATACAAAGTCAGCTTATTGCCCCCACAAACTGGGTCCTCAATTTACCTACCTTAGAAAGAATGGAAGGATGAGTTAACCTTGAGCCTGGTGAGATTTGAACTTACAGTAATTGCAGACAGCTGGTGTTAATCACAATGCTTTAGTCTGCTGAGCCACCAGGCCCTTTTCACCCCTGGTGCAAACCCACCCATGAAAAATTACAATTACAATTACAAATATTTACAATCGGAAGTCAGAAAGTGTGGCTCAGATCCTGCTTACAGCTTGCCAACATGGGATTCCTGAAGGCTACCCAGAGAAGGTGAAAACAAAAAGGTTAATCTTTTGTTCCTTCTCCCCAAATTGTAAGATTAGGAGAGAAATCGAAAATAAAAAAAGTTAATCAAAATTCCACAGGAAAAATAGGGATGGTGCAACATACACCGTAAATATGTGCATTTCCACATTATATGTAAATACAAAAATGGAGTGAACATACAAGAAATTAATGGATATTTTACATATCAGAACTTGAACATGAATGAAAGGGTAGCTCAGTTAAGGGAATACCACCAGGCTCATGAACTGCTGCACACTTATATGGCCATTCCTTTGTTTAGGGAATCTAATGGCTGCACATTACAGGTGCTAAGAATCCAGAGGGGAGATGAGGAGGAGTGGGAAGAGAGAGTTGAGGGTATTAACTATCCTTTTGAAGATATACACTGTGAATCTGGTCTTTCAGCTGTGGGAATATTACTAGCTAGAATAGGAAAGCTCTAATGTAAGACACTGTTCTAAATATGCTGTAATGTATATATTTCTTGTCTGTTCATCACATCACATCCAGCATTAATGTTCTGAGAAACAAGAGAGAAAGAGCAAGGAGAAAAAACAAAACGTCAGCCTTAGCATTCTTGACAGGCATTTAATCTCTTCCTATAAAGCATTCTCATTCCGCCTGACAGATGCAATAAATAAACTGAAGACACATGGCCAGGAATGCCATCCTGTGCTACAGGCCAGACCTAAAACAGAATAGAAATATCCCCACAGTATGTAGGGAGAATAGGAGGAGGAGGAGGCAGAACTTGGCAAGTTAAGAAAATGATTGACCAGAGACAAAACTGAAATGGAATCTGATGCCAATCTAGAAACTAGAACTTAATAATTACAGTAATGGTTGGAGTATCAAATTAGGCCTGAAATAATAAAAATAACATCAACTTAATAGTAAAAATAATATATTTGTACATCAAGCTAGACTTCTGCTGTTTTACCGGTGAATCCATGCTAGTTCTTATAGCTGGGTTTTACATTTTATTCAGTGGTGAAATCCAATTTTTTTTACTACTGATTCTCTTGACATGGCTTGGTGGGCATGGTGTGGCTTGGTGGGTGTGGCAGGGAAAGGATACTGCAAAATCTCCATTCCCACCCACTCCAGGGAAAGGATACTGCAAAATCCCCATTTCCCTCCACACCCCTTGGGGAAGGATATCTTCATTCCCACCCTATTCTGGGGCCAGCCAGAGGTGGTATTTACCAGTTCTCCAAACTACTCAAAATTTCCGCTACCGGTTCTCCAGAACCTGTCAAAACCTGCTGGATTTCACCCGATATTATTCATAATTTAACGGGTAAATCTCATAACTATTTGGGTCTACAGAACATTCTAAGCCATAACCTGTTTTTAAACCAGAATGGCTTGTTTGTCATGTACAACACAGCTAAATTATATAATGATTTAATACAACATGGGAACCCTGTTCTGTGTCTCTGTAGAGCTGACAAAATAGGAATCACTAATTCTCAGGCTAGAAAGGACTTTTCGATAAACATACTGCATTTATTCATGCTCAAAGAAACCTCCAATTATTAATTAATTCAGAAAAGTGGGAGGAATAAGTTTATGTTCAGAGCATAGATATATAGAGACTTTGCTCTATACAGAGCAACCATTGTATTGTTGTTATGGCTTCTTTCTGATCTGCAATAAATATATTAACCTACCTGAGTCATGTCAGAGAACCTTCTCTGAATAAATGGTTAAGGCTATGGGAAGTTATGATTTACCACAAACCTAGTGTGAAGTCTTGTGCTCTTAGCATAAAATACCTCAAAGAGCTGCTGCAGATAAAGGAAGAGTAACAGGAAAATTATATACAACTTCTTAGAAAGGAGGAATGAATAATATTCAATATATTTTAAAAATATCAGATCTTTGCCTGTCCCAATATTGGCAGATTTGTTTTTCAAAGATATACTGTATGCACTTAGGTGAGTGGTTTTCCAGATATTATTATGGCAAGAAATACATATACGTTGTAACAGAAAACCAATGTTTCTTCTGGGTACTTACTTTTCATAATTATTTGCAAAAAGTCTGGATCAACACTCAACAGCTTCAAACTCTTTGGACCCTAATATAAATAAAACATATTGTGATTTAAAGGTAAATGAAGACAAAAGTTTCTGGTTCTAACATCAGTAGTTCCTGACACCGAGACCAGAAGTGATATTCAGCAGATTCTGACCAGTTCTGGAGAACCGGTAGCAGAAATTTTGAGTAGTTTGGAGAACCGGCAAATACCATCTCTGACTGGTCCCACCCCCATCTATTCTCTGCCCCCCGCTGATTGGCTGGGTCTTCTTTTGTTGCCCTGTACAGGAGAAGGGAGCTGGAAAGCAGGTTAGTGGGGTAGAGAGGGAATGAGGATTTTGCAGTAAACTTCCCCTGGAGTGGGATGGGAATGGAGACTGAGACCATTTTCACGCAGAACATGAGGAAATCTGATATAAATTGTTTTAGAAAATAGAGTATACTTTTATAGTGCTATACCATTACATATATAATTCGCATTGCTATTTATTTTTCTTCCGTTCAGTCATGTCTGATTCTCAGTTACTGCCTGGATAAGTTGTTGCAGTTTTCTTGGCAAGGTTTTTCATAAATAGTTTGCCACTGCCTGCTTCCTTCCATAAACTGGTCCAAGGTCATCCAGCTGGCTTTGTGCCTAAAATAGGACTAGAACTCATAGTTTCCTGATTTCTAACCTGATGTCTTAACTAGTATATCAACCTGGTTCTTACTTACATTGCTATTCAGATACATTAATAACATATAATGACAATTATATGCATTTGTATCTGATTTCATGATAAAGACAAAGAAGTTAAGAGTTTTATTTGCGCAAATTCATATTTGTCTATAGCGTTATCAAATGTATTATTACCTGCTTTGCTCCTTTTCCTTAAATTTGGACTGCTAAGCAAGATCGCAGAAATGTAATCGTTCCACTGATCAACATAATCTAAGATATTGTTTGGATCTTTGTTCTTACTTCTTAGCACTTATTTGTCATTTCCCCCACTTAGTGTTTAAAATGCTACCACTAGCTATTCAATTTTTGCTACAGTGATGCCATGACAACTCTCACATGACTTGCTGCAAACACACCACTGTTGTTAGAGCTTTGCTCAAGAAGGTTCCAGCTGATGACTCATACTCCTTGAAGGACTCCAGATTTAGATATATTTTAGGTTGTTTTAAGATGCATTGTGCCTACCAGCCAATCCTGCCATGTAGCAGTAAATACCTTCAGCAGAAGTGGGACGAAACTACTTATGAAGAGCATAAGAAAAAGGTAAGCATAACTTTTGGATAACTAAAGCCATATGCACAAAGACAAACTTGTTGAAAGGAATAACTTTGTAGTCTGCCAAGGATAGGGTCTATTAACCACCTCTCACCTTCCTGTTTATAGGTATTCACTGTATGCTGTTCTTCTCAACTTCACATTTTAAACTAAATATAACTTTAGTACTCAGAATTTAGGTATAAAACCCCTTCCAACCTTAAAATACTCAGGGTAATACTTTTTTTACCCAAAGTAAAAATGTAATATTTCCCAAAGTATGACTACTTTTTATATTAGTTTTTTGGACATAGTTATTAATTTCCATGATGACACAGCATTAAAGTGATTATCGATGACATTTATTAATTTTTCTACCACAATACTCTCCAAGAAATACAGCATCATATGTCCATAGTGGGGGAAAATACATATGCCACATCACTGTCCATTTATAAATAAATTGTCTAATGCAAAAAAAATCATCAGTGCTGAAAAGATACAGAATTCTATTATAAATAGATTTTATATTACTCGCATTATTATTATAATTAGTATAAACATATATACAGTGCCAATGTAATTTGATGTTTGTTTTAAAATTAAGATAATAAGAAACATATCCATTAATTTCAATTCAAAGATGTCCTTGATTTTTCTATCCTTCTTAAAATGAAAAATAATCCATTGATATTGATTTCCTTTATCTTTGAAATTTACAAGTACTAGTAACCATAGCACTGGAGTAGCAGAATTGTAGAAAATTTAACATTTGCAGAAATATTGTACAGTTCTTTTTCTCGGCAAGTGAGCACGCTTACAAATAAGCACTGGAGATCGATTACAAGTAGTCCTCAACTTACAACTACAATTGAGCCCAAAAGTTATATTGTTAAGTGAGAAATTTGTTGAGTTTGCTCCATTTTACAACTTTTCATACCACATTTGTTAAGCAAATCACTACAGTTGTTAAGTTAGTAAAATGGACGTTGAGTGAATCTGGTTTCCACATTGACTTTGCTTGTCAGAAGGTCGCAAGTGGAGATCACATGACTCTGGGATACTGCAACTGTCATAAATGTGAGTCAGTTGTCAAGCATCTGAATGTAAATCACATGACATGAGAATGTTGCAAAGGTCGTAAGTGTGAAAAATGGTCATAAGTCACTTTTTTCAATGTCGTTGTAACTTTGAACGGTGACTAAATGAACTGTTGTAAGTCAGGGACAACCTGTATTCCAGGTGCGACATTGGGAACCACAGGCTTAGAGAAAATTCATAATCAATGTGTTGATCTGTTACCTTCTGATAAATGTGCCCTTTCATGATACTATAGTATAATTCATCTTGATTCTATAGCATTTAACTCTTTATTTCTTAAGACTGATTACAGTTCTACTTTATTATTATTCTGTTCTTACTTAGACCTTAGGTCTTTTAAGGTAAATGATAAATAGGCATCCTATAAATATACTGTTCTGGAATGTGTCTTGTAAGAACAAATGTAAAAACTAGCTTTATATCCATAATGAGCTACAAGATAGGAAATGGTTATACCAGTAGAGGACATAAAGAATCAAATAATAAATAGGTGCTAGATAGGGGCATGTAATAGAGAGTGACCATTCTAAGTGGAAGAGACTGGGATATCGAGTGGGCTAGAAATATGATGATGATGATGATGATGATGATGATGATGATGATGATGATGATGGAGAAATTTCATGTATCTGTATGCAACATTCACCTCAGTTCAAACACATTGTTTGTTTGTTTTATCAAGCACAAATTAGATAACATATATAAATATAAACATGATTTGAATACATGAAATGGATACAAATAAAAGGGAACATTAGGACAGGGACGCTAGGCACGTTGGTGCGCTTATGCACGCCCCTTACAGACCTCTTAGGAATGGGGTGAGGTCAACAGCAGACAGTGTAAGGTTAAAATTTTGGGGATTTGGGGCAGAGGTGGGTTGCAGCAGATTATGGCCAATTCTGGAGAACCGGTAGTGGAAATTTTGAGTAGTTCGGAGAACCGGTAGTAAAAATTCTGACTGTCCCCGCCCCTATCTATTCTCTGCCTCCCAAGTCCTAGCTGATCTGGAGGAAATGGGGATTTTGCAGTAATCTTCCCCTGGAGGGGGTGGGAATGGAGATTTTACAGTATCCTTCCCCTGCCACCCCCACCAAGTCATACCACGCCCACCAAACCACTCCCACAGAACCAGTAGTAAAAAATTTTGAAACCCACCACTGGTTTGGGGGTGAAACCACAGAGTTAGATAGTGCATTCCAGGCATTGACCACTCTGTTTCTGACGTCATATTTTCTGTAATCGAGTTTGGAGCAGTTTACTTTACGTTTGTATCTATTGTGTGCTCGTGTATTGTTGTGGTTGAAGCTGAAGTAGTTATTGACAGGTAGGACATTGTAGCAGATTATTTTATGAACTACGCTTAGGTCAGACCTAAGGCAGCGTAGTTCTAAGTTGTCTAAGACCAAAATTTCAAATCTGGTGGCATAAGGTATTCTCTTGCAAGCAGAGGAGCGGAGGACTCTTTTCTTGAAATATCTCTGGACTCACTCAATTGTATTAATGTCTGATATGCAGTGCAGGTTCCAGACAGATGAGCTGTATTCAAGAATTGGTCTAACAAATGTTTTGTATGCTCTGGTTAGTAGTGTAATATTACCGGAGAAGAAGCTACGCAAAATTAGGTTTACAACTCTTAATGCCTTTTTGGCGATGTTGTTACAGTGGGCTTTGGCACTTAGATCATTAGATATAAGTACTCCAAGGTCTTTGACAGAGTGTCTACAAGGTCTTGTCCACTCAGCTTGTATTTTGTGTTCAGATTTTTTTTGCCAATGTGTAATTCTGTGAGTAGTAATTGTAATCTTATGAGTAGAATCCTGGGATTAAGAGCCATCAAACAAGTATGATTTACTTCTGAGTAAACATACATAGAACTGTGTTAGTCAGATGTCACTATTTTGAGACATTTTTCTGTAGGAATTTTTTTCCAGAAATAATGAATAAATGTATGAATGAGTGAACATGTAATTCATCTGAGAGTATGATTCACTGAATTGTAAAAAGATATATATGTACAGGATTATGTTACTATGTTATGTTATATTACTATATTATGTTCAAAACCCTCGCAATGTTTCGATACAAGTAGTCCTCACTTAACAACTATAATTGGGACCGGAATTTCTGTCCCTAGGCAATCTGTTTTGTGACTGCATTGGCAACTGCCATCATCAAGCAAGGATTGCAGGTTGTTAAGTGAGGACCTTCTCATGACTTCCTGTCTGCCTCAGGTATGAGTTCTACTTACCTTTACCACCGGTTCACAACAGGATCATGCGTGCACGTTCACTTTGCTCGCATGTGCACCTTGCTTCTGCGCATACACCGAGGGCTGATGATGACATCTGGGGCAGTGGGCGGGGCCTCCGGCCAGTTTTACTACTGGTTCTTGTGAACAGGTCCAAACCTACCACTGGTCTGCATCCAAAAAGCACAATCAATAGGACAAAAAAGCAGGATGTCGCAAGACCTGAATGACTTGCAAGCAGGCCATGGGCGGATAAATGGCTGCAGTGGTGCAGTGTGAGCATGGCCAGCTGGAGGGCTGCTGCCGCCGGGTGTGGGAGACTGTGACAGTGACTGCTGTGGCACAGCAGAAGCATGAATGGGAAAGGGGGCTATTATGTGGGAGTGCCAATAGTTGCAGCACCACCACACAAGCGCAGGTAGTTGAGGGGTGGCTGCTGACAGGTGAAGACAAGAGGGTGGGGCTAAAGGCAGATGCACACTATGGAGCCCCAGAATATTGTACTCCACAGTCACTCTCCTCAAGAGAAAAAGTTGCAGCAGGAGCAACCTATAGGAGCGATTATGACTTTCCATGCCTGTTTCTCCATTGACTTTGCTTGTGGAAAGCTGGTCATGTGATGATGCTGGGATGCTGCAACCTAGTTGACAAATGCCTGGGTCATTATCACATGACCACCAAGTGCTGGAATGGCCAGAACTTTAACGACCAGTCCTAAGCATCACTAATTCAGTGCTATTGTAACTCTGGTCATTAAATTAAATGAGGAATATCTGTAATCCTGTCACCCCCATTAGAATTCTAATTGCAATAGAGAGAGAAAAAGCGGATAAATAATTGTTCCTTACTAAGAACCAATGAGTTCTACTTCAGGTATGAAATAAATTTGGGAGTTTCAGAATTTAAACATCAAACTAAAATTAAGAGCCTTATTGATTAATTCATGCCAAGTGCAAATTAAACACAAAAATTAAACACAAAATTAAACACAATCTTTTTTAACCTGCTGCAGATCCTGAGAGCCAAGCCTGTGGTAGACACATCTGCTCCTCCAACATATGGACATCTTCACTTGAAATTAAGAAAACTTAAGGTATGCTGCAATTTATATTTTGCTGTAGCCAAAACAGAGACAAGAGGGCTTAAAAGGTTACGAGGTGCACTATTATAATATAAACATTTATGAACTACAATCAAAATATTTTTTTATTCTGTGTCTTTTTTAAATTTTTGTATTTAAATGTCAGCCTTGCAAGATTTCAATGAGACAAGAAACACATCCAGGAATACTAGCTATATCTTCATTGCAAGGTTACATTAATACAATCTTGCAAGACTGAATGTTCTCCCGTCTCTCATTTTCATTCTCCTGAAAACTAGGATGGTACCTTTTGAGACACCTTTGTAACTTCATCTTTGGACTCAAACAGTGGTTTATCATAATGTTGTATAGGCAAATTGTCTTTCAAGTCCTTACGACATTTTCTTTTGTCTCCCAAGATCATCCCCACGTACCATTACATCAGAAAAATGCACTGTTTTCTATCATTTGAAAATATCTTAAATATAAAAATCTAGCAGAAACTATGAGAGGTTAATTACTTAAGAAGAAATTTTCAAGATACTTCATTTGCTAGCTGATGTGAATAGTGCATGGTCTTGCTCTGATCTGGATATAGGAATTGAGTAGAACTGGACTAAGTCAAAGTACTTTGGAGGTTATCCATAATAATTTTCAAATACATATGGTCCTGAATCTCATTTTTTGAACACTTCAGGCTAACATGTGATTTGATTGGTTTTGGCTTTGTGTAAAGGACCAATATGTAGTATGAATCTAGCCATTGTTTGTGAACTGGGCCATTTGGCTTGATGTTTTCTGTGAAATACACCAAGCAAAATATAGATACGTCATGTATAAAAGAAATGATGTTGATATAGATATTGAGTCAGAAAGAAATACAAGTAATCTTCAATTTACAACCACAATTGAGCCCAAAATTTATATTGTTAAGTGAGAAATTTGTTAAGTGAGTTTTGCCCCATTTTACGACTTTTCGCCCCACATTTATTAAGTGATTCACTGCAATTGTTAAGTTAGTAACATGGTTGCTAAGTGAATCTGGTTTCCTCATTCACTATACTTGTCAGAAGTTCACAAAAGGGGATCGCATGACTCTGGGTCACTGCAACTGTCATAAATGTGAGTCAATTGTCAAGCATCCGAGTGTAAGTCATGTGATCATGGGGATGCTGCAATGGTCATAAGTGTGAAAAATGGTCATGTCATTTTGTTCAGTGCTATTGTATAGGTAGTGTTAATGGAGATGGGGAGAGGAAAATATTAATTGGATATAAACCTGATCTATTAAAATATTATTTTTTTAATGCCTGAAGCTTGATAAGGACCGTTTGTCTACAATAGAACGAGATAACCATTTGTTACTAAAGAAGATATCTTACATCATGAAGACTGAAGGAAGAGTAGATAATAAAAATGAATATATAACCAAAAGGTAAGGTTTGGAGTAAAAATGACGAACATTATGTAGCTGTAATAACTGTAATATTATTCTACCTGGGGACCTTCTGTCTTCCGGCTGTGTCCTCTCCATGGTCCATGGTTACTATACATGTATACTTTCTGAAAAATGTTATGTGGCTTACAAAGTTGAGAGATCAAATAGCAATATTGCAGATGTTGGGAAACTGCCAGCCAGATGGGGAGGAGGAAGAGGGTAAAAGTCAGGAATCAGCCTTGAATCCTTGTGCAGCTACAAGAAGCATAAGTGTGCTTTCCCTCTCCTCCCCCCCGCCCAGATCCATGAAACCTTATCTACTTGTTCCTGGAGAAGGCAAAGAATCTGGGAGATTCTTGTAATATAAGTAGAAATCAATAAAGTTGCTGAGTTAAGCTATTCATGAGTGGCTTGATTGCTTGCGCTTCACAGCAGAGAATTTATTACTTCATTTATTTGGCGCCGGGGGGAAAAATAAACCCCAACTTTCACTGGTGCATCAATGGACTAATAAAAAAGCCCAGCCAAAAAAACCTAAAACAAAACACAGGATACTTCAGGGAAAAAAACTAAAATATTTCTGCTAAGTTTCAAATTGATAACTTTCTGTGTACTATATTATAACTCCTATGCTATTGAGACATTACTGCAAGTGTAACAATACTATAATTACAGATTAGGGACGTTAGGGAGCTAAACTAGAGAAAATCAAGAAAGACAGTCTAATGTTAAAACTGGTTGCTATGGACTATATAGGAGTGCAATAGCTCAGCAGTTAAAGATGCTGAGCTTATCACTGAAAAGCTGACAGCCCAGATTCGAGACTTGAGTCTGCATGACAGGCTGAGCTCTTGTTACTTGCTCCAGCTCCTGTCCACTTAGCATTTCAAAAGAATGGAAATGAGAATCATTAAATAGGTATCACTTATAAGGAAATAGCTTTACTTGTGCCTCAGTATATAGCCATGATGGCAAACCTATGGCACGCGTGCCAGAGGCGGCACGCAGCGCCCTCTCTGATGGCACATGAGCCGTCGCCCCAGTTCAGCTCTGCTGCACATGCACGTGTATCTCCCGCCGGCCAGCTGGTCTTTAGGTCTCTGCTGCGCATGTGGGAGGGGCGGAAGAGCGTGCGGGGGCGTACATGCATGCCTAGGGGAGTATGCGTGGAGCGCATGCTGGGACAGAGCATGTGTGGGAGGGCTGTGCGTGCATGCGGAGGGAGCAAGACACATGCAGGGGGGCAGGTATGCATGTGCAGGGGGTGGGCCATGTGTGCATGGGATTTTGGGAGTTTGGGCGTACACACACATTTGCATGGCCACACACACGCTTTAGGCATTCGGTCTGGAAAGATTAGCCATCACTGGTATATAGTCATGCTGCCACATGACCATGGAAGTCTCTTAGAACAGTGCTGGCTCCCCTGGTTAAGAAACGGAGATGAGCACCACCCCCTAGAATCAGACACTACTGGATCTTTATGTACTGTATTCATGTATATGCATTTTAATCTTCTAACTTTGCACACTTGAGTTTTTGAAAAAGTATAAATAATAAAAATAAGAATTATTTTGGAGACAACTACCACGTAATTAAGGGGACACTTTAACGCTACACACATAACTAGATCAGTTAAAGTTCATTATATTAAAACCTGGGAAGGCTCCTTCTGAGCAGTTCAGTTCAACAACCCAAGAGAAAGTTTTAATATTTAATATTGGGTGGTGCTTTTCAGTCTTTGCCAATTTGCAGTATTTTAGATGTTTTACATTAGAACTTCCATCATCCACAGTAATAGTGGAAGAAAAGCAGTAGCGTGAGCTACAGCCATATGACAGTAACAGAAAAGAGCCATGATTTCAGTTTAATTTCTTGACAATTAACTGAAGGTGCTTAGTGTAGAGCAGTAAGAAAAATTTATTTTCATTTGCCATTTTGAAGATGGAACAGAATGCATTTCACTTTTAGTGCTTGAATGATTAATTTATTACACAGAGCTCTCCCAACCCCCCTCCCCCCTCTTTTTTTTTTTTAGTTTAAACAGAGAAAAACGAGAGCAGGAATTATTCAGAATAAACCAAGAAAATTGTGCCATTCTGGAAAGAATTGCGAAGTGTAAATCTCGGTACAGTATCCAGAAATGGAGTGAAGATTGGCAAAAGACTAAAAACTACATGAGCAGTATTACAAGATATCCTCAAAGCCTGTGTGAGTTGCAGATTCAAAAGGTAATTGCTGCTGCTAATTATATACATACCACACATTTCTGCTGGTCTGTATGTATCTCTAGGCCTTCTGTTGCTAAACTGTACCTCTTGCAGTTTTTAAGGGAGAAGAAACTTGTGCTAATGAAAAGCTGGAAAATTCCGTAGTTGTTCCAGTAAGCGTGGAAAATCAAAGGGTGTCAAAGCCATAATAGAACTGAAGTATCCTATCTTATATATTATTTATTTATTAAATTTCAATATCTGCTATTAACAACTCGAATAACATTTACTAAACCCGTGCTTAGTTCAGGTAGTTTAGTGACTTCTAATGGCAACTCACTTTGTTTATAAAAGATGGATTTAAAAGATGCTAAGAAACATATATTAAAGTATGAACAAACAGGATATAAAAAGCTGCTAACATGAAGATTAAATGAATTTAATCTGTAACTCTATTTTGGTTTATTTAATTACTATTAAATATCAATGTAATGGTATCATGAAAAAATTAGCTAAGAAAATTCAATGTACAAGAATACAACCAGGAATGGATTTGGGTTTGGAATGGATTTCTTGGGGAGGCCCTTACTCTCTGAAAAATGGGATGTTTGGATCTGGAGGAAATCACCAATCATCTCTGTGCTGTGGGATCCAAGGAATCCTGGATTAATTTTTCCTACCTGCAGCATTGATAGACCAACTGTGAAAGTGAATATTTCAACTACCTCTTATTTTATATTAATAAGAAGAAAAATATGGCAGTTACCCATCAGATGTTTACTTTCATATATATACATACATATTTTACATAGGCATAAATTTGTCTCATTTGTAGATTCTGTCAGTGAATAAGACGTCATGAATTGGAATAGACATGGCAACAGGTCAGCCAATGGGGACTGTTTGGTGACTCAAGACAGCTTGGAGCCTGGGCATAGCTTAACTTGACTGTTATGTATAAAAGAGTTTGTTTGTCCTTGCATTATTGCTTCTGTGATTATTGCTTCTATACTTCTGGATTCTGAATTCTGGTTCTGGCTTCTGCTGTATGGTATTGTACATAAAGAAGTTTCTTATATAAATGAGTACTGCAGAATTATTTACTTGTGGCTGGTTGGATTACTGCAAACTCTAACAGATACTTATTTTTTAAGTTTGTATCTTCCTCCAAAGATCAAGGCAACATGCATGTTCTTGATTCTACCCCGTCAGACTAGAATCAGGCCTTCCTGTGGCCTCCCTTGCCCTTCAACTGCCAAATGGTTCTTCCAACTTCTTGATCTTTAAGGCTGCACATCTTCTCCATCTTCTCCTTTCTACAATATGTAAAGAATCTTTTTATGTTTGTTTGTTTATTTATTTAGTCAAACACCTAAGATAACAGATATAAGTATAAACATGATTATGAATACAGCAAAAGGATACAAATAAATGGGGACAGTAGGCATGACGGTGCACTTATGCACACCCCTTACAGACCTCTTAGGAATGGGGTGACGTCAACAGTAGACAGTCTAACGTTAAAGTTATGGGGAAGTAACCACAGTCAGGTAGTGTATTCCAGGTATTGACTACTCTGTTGCTGAAGTCATATTTTCTGCAATCGAGTTTGGAGCGGTTTACCTTAAGTTTATATCTATTATGTGCTCGTGTATTGTTGCGGCTGAAGCTGAAGTAGTCATTAACAAGTAGGATGTTATAGCAGATAATTTTGTGTACTATGTTTAGGTCAGACCGAAAGTGGCGTAGTTCTAAGTTGTCTAAGCCCAAAAGTTCAAGCTCTTCTCGTAAAATATCTCTAGATTCGCTCAATTGTATTGATGTCCGATATGCAGTGCAGGATATGCAAACAGATAAGCTGTATTTGAGAATTGGTCTAGCAAAGGTTTTGTATTTTTTTTTCTTTTTTCTTTTTCTCATTAGATACTGGCAAAGTGTAAACTTTGTGGGGAATGAAATGAAAATGAGGCAGACATTCCTGCTAGAGAGGATGGGATGGATGATTTCTAAAGCAGGGGGGGAAATACCCATAGGAGAAAAGAAGTAAAGTATCAAATGAGAAAAAAAGGGAAGGCATTTCAGTTACATAGGACCAATGAACAAACAATCCTTGTATTGGCTTTATGTTGCATTGTATGCATATGAAAATAATTGTTGCTTCATTATTTTTGGTAATTCTTAGGTAATGATTGACCCTTTTGAGACGCTCATTAAGGGAACAAAATCAAATCAAATCAGTTCAAACTGATGGGCATGGTGTCAAGTTTTGGAATGAATCCACTGACTGGTCATGTGAAGCTCCATACATAAAAATTTGCACATGCATACATTTCACTAAGCTTAAGAGTATGGGATCCATGTTTTGGAATATAAAATTAATCAGTGTTTTTATATAAAACATTTGTCTTTTTTTTTCCTGTCCAAAATAACATACCACTAGCACTGAAATTATGCAATCCACTTACTTTTCCCATCCCTCTAAGGTCAGATTTTATGTACCCAAGTAATACCTAAAATCCTGGTCTGCTTTAAAGATCAACAAAAGCAACTCTTAGATGTTACAAGTATGGGAAGGCACTTTCCTTCAAAAGGATTTTCAGACTTTTATCTTCATGCAACAAATAGCTTGAAGGGAATAAATGTGAAGTTGCAATGCTTTTTCTGCTTTACATTAATCCCAAATCTCAAAACATTTCTAAAGCACACATTCCTGAGTCAAGGGTCTGAAACTTTTGCAAGAAAGCAGAAACAATGTAAGTAATTCCCAAACCTGTGAATACCAATATATTCAGTTGAATTGTAGTTCAATTAAAATAAATTAAACAGCGTTGGGACAAGGTCTCAACAACCAGAAAAGCAACCAGAAAAGGACCAATATTGTCAAATCTTGCAGCTGTTATAGTTGTAATAGAATTTGTATTAAAATAATCAAGTTAATTGAATTAAAATAACCGAATAGATAACTTTTGTAAAATTTGCAAAGATAGTTGAAAATCCACCTTTTTGTTTTAAGAAAATGAAGTTATTTTTAACTACTCGTTTATCTACTAATCATTTATCATTTATAATCACACAGGGACAACATAAGAAAATGTATAAAAAAAGACTGAAAGGTAACAAACTGAAAATTGAACATCTGACAGATAAGCAAGAACAAGGAGCAGAACTTATCCACCAAGAAGACAAAGAAGTGACTGAGGATCATCAAGGTGAAAATCCAATAGAAAAGGCTTAATTTCAATTCTTACATTGGCAGTCCAGACAATGGACATTACACGCTTGAATTCTTGATGTATGGATATAATTACTGGGAAATTACTATAGTTATAAATATTAAATATGTCTCGTAGGTGAATAATGTTCACACCAGTTATTAAGTATGAACGTATTAGCAAGCTAATTAGGCTGGCCATCCTAAGTCATTTATATTAATGATAATTAATTTACAAGAGCACTACTGAAGGCTGAATATTATGTGATAGCCAGAATCTTCTTTTCTAAAACAAACGTAAAACAGTATTAATAAAAACTACAACTGGCTGGCTGGCTGGCTGACTGGACAGAAATTTAAGGCTGTGCTAAAGTGTATTAATAACAGAAATCTCTTATGTGAATTATACTCTCCGTATGCTAATATATTAAATACGTAATAGCTCATTAATAAAACAATTTTGATGCTTGTCATATTTTTTCATATCTTCCAGTGGCCTTTCTTTAAAAGTATTCTGAATTATACTGTCAGAACTGGGAGATTCAGAAATGTGCCATTTTCTGTGCTACTTGTAATGCAATCCAATGCTTTACTTGTGTGAAATATGAATTTAAAAAATTAAACTTGGTGACTTCATAGATACATCTATGTAGTTTTCTTGATAATATAGAATTTTAATGTATAGATCTGGAATTCCCAGAGGGTTTCTTATTTTAATATTAACTCCATCTTTTCAATATCACCACTGCCATCTAGCTGGCCTCAGAGGATTAAATACATATTGTATGCAGTTAAACATACTGTATATAAAGTATTTATCTGGTTAAATAAAATGGATGCAGATTTAATTACAAAGCAGAAAGTGATTTCAACTCTATAAATAATCCTGAATCTACTCCACATAGTGGTAAAATCATCATGCTATAATATGAAATTTTAAACACTTGTGGTTTTTAGGATCTGCATCAACAACACCGGATTCTTTTACCACATTCAAGCAGGTATCAAAAAATATACATCAATGTATTGGTCTCATTCCTCTGAACACATTTCAGAAGTTTTAGCACATTCCTTTTCTGATTTGTGCAACACACATAGTATACAATTGCAATAGTGTGTGTTCCTTTTATCAGTGCACATTGTAAACATTTGGCAACATGAATTCTTCATTACTTTTGTATGTAAATATATTTGAACATTGCCTAGGAAATGGAACCATAAGCTGAGGCCTATTTATAGCTCAACAAATAAGAGTGTTGAAGTACCTTATATTAAGGAA
This sequence comes from Masticophis lateralis, assembly GCA_030761175.1. NCBI lineage: Eukaryota > Metazoa > Chordata > Lepidosauria > Squamata > Colubridae > Masticophis > Masticophis lateralis. The sequence continues at coordinate 97,012,327 of JAUDYJ010000004.1, read as the reverse complement.
CAAAGAACAAGTAAATTACAAACACATCATAAAATGAAATGACAGTTGGCAAACTGTAATCCTTCTTCCTGAATAAACATGCTTTGATCAACAGTGTTGGGTTCTTAAATAAGATTAAAGAGCATTTGATGGATCATGTGTCTTTCCCCTCACTTAAGGAAAACCACACACATGAATAGATTTACAACCTGACAGTAGGCTCCTGGTCTGAGAAGATCCAAAATATACAGAAGCAAAAATTCCAACAAGGGTTTTGTCACCAAAAAAAAAAAAATCAAACATAATGCAGAAAGCTACATAAGTAAACTCTCCAGTATTTCAGTCATCATTAAAATAGACTTTCTGTAATAAGCTGATAGTTCGTTTTAAAAAAGCATATTTTACTTTCCAAATGCCTTCTGTGGGGAGTAGGTGGTTGCTTGTTTGCAGTCATAGATTTATCTTTAGATAAAAATTAGAATGGTGTACCTGAAATCAATTTAACATGGACAAATATCATAAAAGACAAACTTTATATACCACTAGATTTCATTTTTGTCTGTGCCTTGCTTAGACTAAATGCCTTTGCTTAACAAATGGGATGGCACATTTTTTTAACCTTTTCCCAGAAATTTCACTAGTTGAATCCTTTAATTAAAAAAAACCAACAACCTTAAAGTCTCTGATTAGGATCAACCCAAGCATTTGCTAATATGGAAAAAAATTCAGCTCTGCACACCAGGCGTGGTATAAAAGACAACTCGGTAAAATATGTGTGACTGTCTATTTCTAAGCACACAGATATACATGACCCTGGTAAGGGATATAATTAAAATTCCCTTCCATGACTATTGAGAATAGGATAGAATGCCTTTCTACAAAGAGCAGGAAAACTACTACAAAAATATTTGAGAGATGGTATAAGATATACTGCCAAGTGGTGATAATACAGTTTAAATCTGTTTTTTGTAAATCTAAATCAAATACTTTCTCCTTAGCCTCAGCAATGGCTTTCTGCACTGAAGCTGAATAAGGTGTGGATTAAGAATCCATAGTAAACTAGGCCAGAGACTATCATGCTGGAGGTGGTGTGTTTATCAGAATGAGAGGGACAGGGTTACGGTTATGGTTAGGGTTAGGAAATTGTAACCTGTGGCATAGTCAAGCTTTTAAAGCCTTGAAGAAGGCAGATAGAGTCTGGGCCAATCTGACGCCTGGAGGTATGATATTCCACAGAAAGAGATCTGACCATCACAGGGAAGCAAGAGATACCTCCACCAGCTCCAAATCACATTGCCCCCATTCTGACAGTAAAATCAGACCTGGCATTAGATCACTGATGCTTGTTGGACCCTGGATGAACTGGAACAGGCCAATGCCTGTCATGGTAGCCATGAATTTCTGAACTGTCTCTTACCTCACTTCCATGGAAGTCAGATTGAAGTCCCCCAGAACCATAAGCCTACGAAACTCCATCACCAATTCATTTATGGAGTCAAGGAGCACATGCAGGGAGGTTGCTATACAACAAGGCTACTACAATAGCCATGTTCACATAAGACACTAATCTAGTTCTGGTTCACATAAGAGAATAATCCTAAACCAAACCATATTAAGAACTAACATGAACTTTCCTCTCACTCTACATCTTTTTCTTCTGGGTAATGTTCTTCTTGGCACTTACTTTCTACTTCCTCCCTACTCTCCGGGTCTTCATCTGTCATGAAATAATGTTCAAAGAATTTGTGTGCTCTGTCAAGTGTATTGATCTTAAATTTCTTTTCCTGCCATGAGATCAGCATTCCTTCTGGAATCAACCATCTAAACATCATGCTGTATTTGATCAACTGTGTGGACAAGAATTGATACTGTCTCCTCTGTTCTCTGACTCTCCTAGATATCTGTTCTAAAATTTGGATTTCTCTCTCTTTGTACATCACGGGTTCAATCCTCGTTCTTTTATATACTTCATCTCTTATTGTTTTTTTAGTGAATTTCATGTGCACTTCTCTTGGTAATTTGTGTCTTCTTGCATAGTTAGTGTGGATTCTAAAAACCTCATCAATGTCTCCTTGTATGTCATGCTTGTTTTTCTGTAGTATAGCTGCCAGCAGATCTGTCATAACCTTAACCAGGTCTTCCTCTTTATTCTCTACTATATTCCAGAATCACAGAAAGAAAGCTGCCTTTTCCATTTCTAGAAAGACTATTGTCTCTCCTAACTCCCTATTGGCCAGAGTTAGCTTTTGTTCCATTACTTCCATTTTCTTTTCTGTTTGTTCAGCTCTTATTTCTACATTTTGTATTCTTTGTTCTTTCTTGGTCATTGTTTGTTGGATGTTCTCTATTTTGTCATTCATCTTTTGGATGCCTCTTTTCATTTCTCCCATCTCACTTTTAATCTCATGGGTTCTCGATATAGATTCCTGGGTTTTTCTCATAATTTCTTGTATCGTAAGCAACATTGCCTGCATGTTCTACATGGAACTTGATTTCTTCTCCCCTAACATGCTTTCTATTGACCGCTGACTCGATGGGGATGATGTTGCAGATGTTGGAGTCAATGATATTTTCTTTCCTATTTTTGTGATAGTTGAAGTACTTGTCATCTTCAAAAATTGAAGAGTATTTTTCCAAAATAACATACAATAATTAATACTTCCCTTCTGGGTTTCCCCACTTCCCCTACTATAACTCTTCCACACCTCATTATTATATTATTCTATAGTAATATTATGACAATATAGGTATAAATTATAAGTATGTATAATATATATATATATATGCATGTATGTATCAAATTTATATTTCTCTGATAAAGAAATAACGGGAGACTAGTATAGATCTATTGCAAGCTATTTAGCTCTCATCAACTAGCCATACCCTTACTTGGATTTGAACTTGGGCTGCCTGCATGTTAGGCAGTTGTATTAATGTCTGAACCACACGTTCTCCTCCCTTCATCATCTTATAATATATATGTATATAAGTATATGAATATAGTATAATATATATAATATAGTATAAATCTAATATAAATATGATATAATATGATATAATCACATATGGAATAAGCAGTATCTATAAACAATTGCTACTTAATATTGTATAATTACTAGAAGTTAATGTTTTATCCAATTTATAAGTTATTCAAATGTCTTCAATATATATGTGTGTGTGTGTGTGTATACACACACACACACACACACACACATGTCTATGTAAGTTTTCACGGGTATATATGTGTGTACAGGTGTGTGTATTTTGATTGGGTGGAAGCACTGTTGCTAGGTTGTGGGTTGATGGATAAGTTATGTTGGAAATGGTGGCAACACAGGCTTTTTGATGAACCTTAGATCTATGGTTTATATTTTGTGTTAAGATTCGTCTATCTATGAGAGCAGGTTTCTGCCATCTGCCTTCTATTTGAAAACCTGCTCCCATAGATAGACTAATCTTAACACAAAATATAAACCATAGATCTAAGGTTCATCAAAAAGCCTGTGTTGCCACCATTTCCAACATAACTTATCCATCAACCCATAACCTAGCAACAGTGCTTCCACCCAAAATACAACTACGTCATCAGCCAATCAGAATACAACAACACTGTCAACCAATCAGAATACACCTTTGCCTCTTTTCATAGAAAAACGTCAGTTAAGATCACACAGTTTGCCCATAAGCACCAAACCGAGAACATCAGCCAGAAGATGACGAATGTGATTTCGTCGAAACGTCGCTACTACCCTTCTAAAGTTATGTTTACAATTACACAGGAAGAAAAATTACCTGTACACACACACACACACATATAGTCAATCTTCTTCTTCTTTCTTTAATGATCCAGTTCACAGTCCACAATGTGTCCCCTTATTATAGTTCTTTTGGTAATCCTAGAGTTAGTAAAGTTTATAATCCATAGGAGCCCCAAATCATCACAAATTCCAAAAGAATATCTAGATATCTATGAGATTTATAATTTATCCAAGAGTTCTCTTCTTCTTCATTAATGATCTGGGGCAGATCAGAAAAGACCAAGAAATAAAAGATCTGATAATAAAAAAGAACAATATAAAGTACAAGCATTTGCGGATGACCTGGTATTATTTGTATCTCTCCATTAGGTTACTTTGAGCTTTTCTGGTGGAAAAAAATTGGAAGACAAATTTAAACATCAATGAAACCTAAATTATATGGAATGCTATTAAAATGATGGCTAATTAGTAAACATAAACATAATGGTTTAAATTATTCTTTTTGTAGTCTGTGGCAACAGTATAATACTAGTCCTGTTCTACATTCTATGTTCACTCTAAGCCCATATTCAGGGGAAAAATTGGTGCACATACAGCTAGTATAGATTTAGTTACAAACATGTAAACTCTCTTCACCAACATGCACTTCAAAATACCTCATTCAGTTTTGGGGAGACAGAGTGATTTGTAGGGGAGAGAATGGGAAAATAAACAAAGCAGGGGAAAAGGCATGAAATGCATGAGGCTTTGGGAGACTAAACTGTGCTTGGGGTGGTGCAGAGAGGAAGGAGAACATGCATATTCATCTACGGTGTTTGAGCTGCCAGTGAGTGATGCATGTAGTTCTCTGAGCTAAAAAGGTTACCCAGAAATGATTTATGATTTCTTGCCATGTTATAGCACCATCATGTGGCTATGTGGCTCCTTCATGAAAATAGACTGACTTCACATTTTAGTACTATTCCCCCTATTAAAGTAATACTTCCAACTTTCACATCAGTATTTTCTAGAATTATATTACTATAGAATGCCTCTATTACACATTAGTTGTTTAAGGTTTCTTTAATTCTAGCTATTTTAAGCCATGCTAACTGATCATATCTAAATAGTATCAAGATTATATTTGCATATACTCTACTTTCTTAAATTTATAAGAAAACTGGAAGGAAAAACACTTCCCATCATTACTGAACATTGAGTATGAAAGCACTAGTTGATGGGAAGTGGCATTTCAATTTCTGGTCATCCACAGCTAAAAAAATGACAATTCAGTTTCCAATCCAGTGAATTATTGTTGTTTCAATTATTCAGTAATTCTGTGGATAAGAGACATAGTGTATCAGTTAAGATTTTGGACTTGGTCTGGTGTGACCCAAATTCAAGTCCATCCTCAGCCACAGAAGTTCACTAAGTGGCTTGGGACAGTCAAACGCAACCTTACAGGAATAAAACAGAGGAAGGAGGCCTATGTATTTCTATCTGAGGTGTAAATTTAATACTTAACTTGTTCTGTAATTGTTGAAATTCCTTTATTGGTTGCTGACAGTTTACCCTGCCTAGTGATGTCCACCTATTAAGAAGTAAGTTACACTGAATACAAACAGGAGTTTTTGCCTTACTCAATTACTTTTTCCTTACTCACTTTTTCTATATGAAAAAAAAACACCAAATACCATTAATATATAAATCATTAAGATAAATAAAAAGTAAAAACTCTCGAACCCACCTATGTCGTTCAAATTCGGAATAAAAAGACTGCTGCCTCTTCCCTACAATTTCTTTCCGTTCTCTAAATGATTAAATACGACGACTACTACTACTACTACTAATAACAACAACACTACCACATTCCTAAGTAAAGCTTCGGCACTTCACCCTCTGTAGGTCGGATATCCTCGGAACTCCAAGCGCAGGGGCCGCGTTTCCGGCGACATAAGAGTACAATTGAGAACGGAACACAGGGCCATCCTGGGGAGGAACGTAATTGCGAACGGACTCGTGAAGCCATGGCGAGAGGAACGCGTTGAATGCGGAGGGGGCGGGGTCTGAAGTTTCGGAAGCGGCTCACTCGGGTTCAGGAAGACAGCGGCAGTTGCGAGGCGTCCGGCAGCGCCGTGGGGGGCTCCAGGGAACGGGCCAGCCTGGTCACCCGGTTCCTCCCGCGGGCGGGCACGGAAAGGGCATGAATCTGGAGCGCCTGAGGAAGCGGGTGCGGCAATACATCGACCAGGTGAGACTTCCGAGGCAGCATCCCTTTGCCTGCCGCCGCCGCCGCCGCCGCCTCTTGGGCTCCGGTCCTGAGGCTGGGGTTGCTTCTCGCGTGGACGTGGTCTGGGAAGTGGGACGAGTGGGACCGTTCCAGAGAATGGGGCGCGGGCCCCGCAAGAGCTTTGGGGCTTAGGGAATTTCCAAAGCGAAGCCCCAGGGAGCTGCGGGTGAGTTTCTGCCTTCCCTATCTCTGACACTTGCCGCGTCCCAAAGTTGCTTCCTTGCACCTGGTTAATTGGAAGGAGCAGCAAAGGGCTGTTGAAGCAAGAGCTCCAGGAGAAGGAATGCATGTGCCTTGGACGGCATAAATATACCATTGTTTGCCACTATCTGGCCTTGATTTTTATTCTCTGATTGATTGATTGATGCCTTCAGGTGAGTTTTTGAATCTTGGGGGGGGGGGGACTTGAATTGGTCTCCTCATCTATTCTTCACTTGATTGACAAAAACATGGTGCAGGGCTGAGGATAGCTATGCCTGCCACTGTGTTCATGGATCTAAACTACATTGACTTTTCATTATTTCAGTGCAGGTTCATTGGAAAAATATCTTCTGCATAGCTCGGTATAGGGATTAACATGGTAAACAAAATACTAGAGAGGCTTAGTTTCAAATTCCTTTGCAGGTAGTCCTCAACTTGCCACCAAAATATAGCTCAACATTTCCGGTGCTGAGCAAGACAGTTGCTAAGTGAGTTTTGCCCCATTTTATGACCTTTGTTGCCACAGTTGTTAAGTCTATTACTGCAGTTGTTAAATTAGTAATTACAGTTATGAAGTCAATCTGGCTTCCCCCATTGACTTTGCCTATCAGAAGGTTGTAAAAGGTTGCACATGACCCCCAGAACACTGTAACTGTCATAAATACAGGCCGGTTGCCAGCATCTGAATTTTGATCACATGGTCAGAGGGATGCTGCAAATGGTCATGTGAAAAATGGTCATAAATGGTCACTTCTCAGTGCTGTTTTTAATTTCTAACCGTCCCTAAACAAATGTTTGTAGATTGAGGACTACCTGTATTTTCATGAAAATTACTTGATAATCTTTAGCCCTATCAAAGTTTCTCAACTTAACCCAGGATGCTGCAAAAAATAAGATGCAGGAAGGAGTGGTGAATTCTGTATAGAGCTCTTTGATTAGAAAATATGAATATTATATATAACATTTATATATATATATATATATATATATATATATATATATATATATATATATATATATTGTAATATCAAATTGTAACTATTTATTTCCCCAAAACAGCAACAGTATCAAAGTGCTCTATTTTGGGCAGATAAAGTAGCATCATTGTCCCATGGTAAGTTGCATATTTTATCTTATATGTGTATGTGTTTTAAGAAATTACTTTGTATTTTTGTTTTAATTTTCCCTTACTATATACTGTATTTTGATGGTTTGGCTATTTTAACTGTGAAAGTTGAGAATTGACGAGCTATACAGATAGTCCTCACAAATAATTTGAAATTATGACAGTACTAAAAAGTAATTTTATGGTCTATTTATGTCCCTCAGTCATGTGATTACCGTTAAAATTCATATATGTTATCCTATGCCTGGCCTGTTGGGTTTTTTTTTTCTTTTCTTTATCTTTTCTCCTCTTGCAGAGCAAAGAAATTGGAAAGGAAAGAGATTGCAAGAAAATAAGCTGTTTACTCTTCTATACATCAAAAGCAATGTGGTTGTATTTGCAGCCTGGGGCACTAGGAGATTTCAAGGAAGTACTCTGTTCTTCTACACATTGAAAGCAATGTGACTGTGCCGGCAGTGGGAAAAAATCAGGCAAGGAGAGATTATCTACAGAACTAACTAGTTTTTTTTAATCCCCTCCCCCAGAATGGAGAGATTGGAGAAAGAGAACTGTAAACTATTTGTATAGTTTAGCTGCAGCTCTCAGCCTCAGGCTGAGGCATGATTACATTGCTTTTGATGTGTACAAGACAGTAAACTGACCTTGACAGAGGCGAGGGAATGGTTAGGAGGCAAACAACAGTGTGAAACTAGGTAGTCTTATCTCTTTCCAACTGGAAAGCTAGTTGCAATCATGTGATTTCCCACTTAGTGAATGCCTTACTTAGCTGTGCAATTGCTTGTCACATGTAGGGTTGTTAAGTGAGGACTATCTGGTTTGCAGGAGTTAGATTTCTTGTCACTATATCATATAGAATCAGTATAGTTGCTTTGTGAGGATTCCCTGGTTTTTGATACTCCGTTCACACTGAGTACCTACTTTGCTTTCATATGGTTGCAGTGTTTATGCAGGAACATATGAATTTCAATGCTAAGAATTTATAAATGAGCTCAATTTGTACATTAGAAATGTTGTGAATAAAATAATAAGTGTGTATTATATTGTTAATAGTAACATGCAAATAAAGTATGACTGATAAGCTATGTGAAATATTATTTTTTATATGCCTGTATGATTATTTTTTAGAAGATCCACAGGACATTTATTGGTTGGCTCAATGTCTTTATCTTACATCACAGTATCACAGGGCAGCACATGCTCTTCGGTCAAGAAAATTAGATAAGGTAAGTGACCACAGGCATACTATTTTTTTTCTTGGTTAATGTGGAGCAATGTGTTAAAAGCCTGATGCCAGCAACAGAAAAGCTGAAGATAAAAATTAATTCAGCTACACCACTGCTTATGCAAATGCTACCACTGTTATTTCTTTTTCTCTCTTTCCCGTGGATACCTCTCTCACTGGGCTAGAATTTTGCATTTGGTAAAAAGTTTCTCATTTATACAGTGCATACAGGATGCCTTTGGTATTTTGCTTAAAGCCAGAAAACATTCCTATAGGTGCAAAACAGGTAGTTTGGTTAAGTTATAGAAAAAATTATAAAATAGAATGAATAGGGTAAATTGAATAAATAAGAGATATAAAGGGCATATTGAATACACATCCTCTTAATACTGTTCAACTTCATTTTTAACTGAAAACTAATTAGAGTTTCTATTTTCTTTAGTTACATGAAGCATGTCAATACCTTGCAGCTAGATGTCATGTAAGTATTTAGTGACCTACAACACATTTCTTTTCCAGTGAGAATAAAAAAATTCACAAAATCAAAATTTAAAAATTTGATTTTTTTTCCTATCTTCTAATTTTAAATAAGCTACAGTTCAGATGATACTTTAAACATTATAATTTTCTTAATCTTTTCCTTTTGTTAAAACTACAGTATTAACAACATTGAATTAACATAAATATTTTATATGAACAATTTTGTTTATTTTGTTTATTTATTACATTTGGTTGCTATCCATCTCGCCACAAGGCAATTCAATTGTAGCTATGTGAGTTGGTGTAGAAGCATGAAAATAAATAGCTATCTTCAGTTTATTTCTGAAGGTGTTAATTTTTAGAGGAAAATAGAGAAATGGGGAATGGAATTAAAAAGCATGGGTAAGATAATTAGAATTCAAAGAATGGAACAAGTGAATAGAAATTGAAGCATTGTATAGATTATGAAACAGAGGAGGTAAGACATAAATCTAGTACAATAGAGGGTCGGTAGATGGATGAAGGTAGAGTTGTCTTTAAACATATAATTGTGATGTATGTAATGTATGTGAATTACTTAAGCAGTTCTTTATTTTCTACACACTGCTGCTTCAATCGTAAATGTTCATACTCTGAGTTTCTCTGTGTAGTATGCTGCAAAAGAATATCAGCAGGCTCTTGATATACTTGACATGGAAGAACCAATCAACAAAAGATTGTTTGAAAAATACTTGAAGGATGAAAGTGCAGTGAAAGACTGTTCTAATGACTGGGAAATTTCACAAACATCAGTAAGTGTTACTTGGTTTAAGCTTTAGAGGGTTATTGGAAGATCTAACTTTAGCAAGATAAAAATAAAGTATTTTAGGAGTCTCCATTGTGTCTACATAGACCCATACTTTATTCATACCAACTTCAGTCTGATGTCCTCTAAAAAGCCTTTCTCAACAAAACTAGAGGGTCCTAAGAGGGAAAAATCAATCTTATAGTAAAAGGATGCAAGTGGGTATAATCTTTTTATTTCCTAATTTAAATAGACAACAAATCAGTTTATAGAGCTTTATATTAAAAAAATTGTTGAAAGGCACATACAAAAAAAAATCAATGCATTTCTTAGATGTAATTTGGGCTCAACTTCTAATTAAAAATCCAGATTTATTCTCTGGATTCTAACCATTCTTTCTTATTAGATCAAGAGTTCGATTTGCCTTTTGAGAGGGAAGATCTATGATGCTCTTGATAACAGAACTCTAGCAACGTTCAGCTACAAAGAGGCTTTGAAACTTGATGTTTACTGTTTTGAAGCATTTGACCTTTTAACATCACACCATATGTTAACAGCAGAAGAAGGTTTGGATAATATTTTTAAATCACATAATTTTAAAAAAACTTTATACAACATATTGTATATAGAACCCATTAGTTAGTATTTACAAAGTAGCTTCACTAATCATTTTACAAGATTCAGGTTTTAGGACATTGCTGAGCACTAGGAGAAAGATTTGCCAATTGTTGCTTTTTTTCTCTGTCCTTAAACAAATTGCTGAGATGCTAGTGAAATGAAAAACCCTGATATATGAAAAAAAATAGGAACATTTGGATGCTACAGTTTTTAAATCTTTTATCTACTTCATTTTACTTTCAGAAAAAGAACTACTTGAATCTCTACCTCTTAGAAAACAGTGTACAGAAGAAGAACAAGTATTACTGCATTTTCTGTTTGAGAACAAATTAAAAAAGGTAATTTTTAAAAATAAATACTACAGGTAATCCTTGACTCATGACTTGTTGTTTAATGACTGTTCAAAGTTACCAGACCTTGGAAATAATACCTTGGAAATAATACCTTGGAAATAATACAGCCCATAGTGACTCAGCATGTGAGGACTCAAATGGTGAAAGCTGATAGGAAAAACGGAGATTTCAATCTTTATTAATTTATTATATTTGTATCTAGCTATCAGAGACTCTTAGTGGTTAACAAAATATAAACAAACAAAATTCAAAACATATGCAGTAAGCATAAAAAGTAAATAATGCTGATTCAAAATTATAACTCCTCAAAAATAAAAGCAGTCTCATTCATCTTCTGTTGCCATTTTGAGCAGAGTTGCCTGCTAGAGCAGCGGTCCCAAACCTTTCTGGCTTGGTGGCCCAGCAGAGTGGGAGAGGGGATTGTTCTGAGTGGCAGGTGGGAGCCCCCAGGCATGTACAGCTCCATTTGTGTGTGTGGTGCATGCGCAGCCACCTCTTGCAAGAGGGGATTTTTGCGCACAAGTGTAAGCAGCCATCACTTATGCAAGGGGAACTCTGTGTAAGTACAAGTGGCCACTGTTTGCACGAGAGAAACTTCTGGCACATGCATGCACTCACCCGCCATTTCAATAGCCCAGTTCTGAACAAGCTACGGTGCAGGGGTTGGGTCTAGCACTTCTGTGCTAGAGCACTGGGGGACACCTCAGGAGCCCTCTGGAAACTAATCCAGATCCAGCAGATATCTGGGGCAGACATCTAAAGGACCGTGTGCAGCTCACAGAGGTGGCTGCCATTATCATCTATACGTATAATCTGAATATGACAAAAGGTGATCAAAATCCCTTTACATGCAGATCACATAATATATTTGAAAAAATGAGGCACTTACATAAGATTACTTGAGACAAACTGATAGAGGCCTCACCAGATATAGCAAACAAGACATGGGCATGAAGGTCTCCCAGAGACATGAAGGTCTTCCAGAGGCATCCTGCTGGGCAGTTGATACACCTCTAGATCTCTAGTGTATCCTTGAGGCTCAATTTCACACATAGGTACTCGCATCCCAGATTGGTATACCTGATTACAGACCATCAGTGCCACCCCCACTATATTGATGTTTGTGAAAGACCTGAAATTTGGAATAAATACAGCTTTCCTTTCTTCCTCTATGAAAAGGGACATTCTTAGCATCAGATTAAATTCAAAGAAGGATAGGAAAAGTATTCCCTTAGCCATAGCAAGGGTTTATTTAGGCAGAGGCCAATATGGATGAAAGTGCAAAAAAGTAAACAAAGCTGGGAGTTCAAAGGCAGATTTCATTTCCTCTAATTGTTTTTTTTCCCCTAGAACTGTCTAGAGCACAGGGGCTTAGAGAAACAAAAATCTCAGTTTTTAGCAAACAATATGGTTGATACAGGGTGGGCACGAGTAAGGACATTGAGTATTACCTGTGACAATGCCATTTGAGAGAGATACTAAATGATACCTTGAACAATTGAACTGTTGAAAGGTTAAAATGTGATGAGTAAGTCCATGTCAGTAACCATGGTTTAAATAAAATAAATGTATTTTATCTTACTAAGCAAATATTTCTAGAGGAAACAGGCTTTTTAAACTAAGGTGATAATATGAAAAGGATCCATTTTCTCTGATAAGTTTTACTATTCTTCTGAGGTGCTATTTGTTTCTCAACTGAAATTTCTTATGCCTTTCAGTACAATAAACCTAGTGAAACACTGATTCCTGAGTCTGTAGATGGTCTTCAAGATAATCTCGATGTAGTAGTGTCTCTAGCAGAAAGGCATTATTATAACTGTGATTTTAAAATGTGCTACAAACTTACTTCTGTGTAAGTATTTGCATTTGTGATAATAGAATTTGCTTGTGATCATTCTTAGATATGTTAGCTCCTTTGTGAAATAATTGTTTATCCTGTTTATTAAAATGGTTGAAAGCTTATCTGTTTTAGTTTATAAACATAAAACAATTAATTATGTGCTTATATTCTTTGCTATGTTGGATTCAGTTAAAGATTTGTGATGCAGTACAGTAAGGGATTGTCATGCAAAGAATTAGAATGAGTGGAGATGCCCTTTCCTTAGCTTCTGGTCTTGGAAAGGGACTTCACCCATGGAGAGCTTTATGAGGATAAGGCCACTTTGAGGGATGTCAGAAGGTCCTGGGGGAAAATGCTATGAAGATAGGCTACCAACATTTTTCTAGTATCAGGAATTTGGCCTGTGGCATTCTGGAACTGGAAAAGGAATATTGTCTTCTCTTCTAAACAACAATATTGATGAAATAGTTCTATAGGGGCACAAAATCATCTCTGTAATCCATCTTTTCATACTTTTTATTCTTTTGGGATAGTTGTTCTTAAGCTGTTTGACTCAACTTAAACTTTTTTCAGTCTTAAATACTGCCATTATGCTAACAAAGAAAAGCAGACTCTGCGTAAGCATCTTGGCAGCGGCAGTCCCAAACTGGAGCCTCAATTCACAAACAAGCAATTACTAATTGTTCCTTTATCAAGATACGTTGAAACCTCAGCCCTATAAAGTAGACCAGATTAAGAAACCAATGCCATATAGGCCAAGACTACTTTATTGTAACGGCTATACTAACAGAATTTTGCATTTTCCCTCCCCCCTCACTTTTTCTCCATGTCAACTAAGGAGAGGTCTTTTTGAGAAGTTTAATGAAATTAGTTTCTTGAAATGTACCCAAGCCCTGTTCTCATGGTGATTGTCTTGGTAGTTGCTCTTCCTCTTGTCCTTCATGGCCATTCTCTATAGCCTCTACATGAATTTACCTCCAGTTTAAGTACAACTGTTTTAGCAATGTATCTCTAAACTGGAATCCCAGTTCAAGAACAATGGGTGCTCATTTATACTGCTGTAAATGAGCATACCAGGCGCAACTATTTTTCTTTAGGTAAATGTCGACATGGCTTTCCAAGGTTTCATAACTATAGAATCTTTGTTCCTGGCTAAGGAATTAAGGGAATTTGAAGGAAACTGATTATTTGGGTTTGTGTGTTTTAAGAAACTGCAGTCCTTTGGGGTTTCCATTCTGAAGATCAATAATAATGTTTTGGTTGTACTTGAAGTGACTTTCTAAAAAGTATAAGATCTTATTTGGGCTTATTTGTAGAGTAATGGAAAAGGATCCGTTCCATGCCAGTTGTTTACCTGTACATATTGGGACACTTGTGGAGCTGAATAAAGCAAATGGTGAGAAATTGTTTTATGCAGATTACTTTTAGTTTCCAGGCATTTCCTTTATTTTTATTTTCCTAATGTTGTTTTTATTGTGAACTCATGAACAGGCACTTTGTATCTAAAGATACAAATAATTTGTTACTGAAAATAAAATAGAGGGGGAGAAAGGGGTTTTCAGAAGAGAAACCAATGTAATTGAATGTAACAGGAGGAAGGGGCTGCACTGCCGAGGAATAAGAGGCAACTCAGTCCAGATATTTTGTGTGAAAGAAATAGACAGCACTTCCCTAATTGTTATCAGAATATATGGTAGATGCAGATAGTGGAGGCCTGCCAGGCTTGGTCTTGCAACATTCTGATGTATAGATAAATAATAAAGAATTCAGCTTTGAAAAATCATCACCTGTCATTCTTAGTTTTGGATCCTGACAGCTGCCAGCACCTTGGCTTGACCCATGCCTGGAGCTAGGCTTGGGAGCTTAGCAGCAATTATAGCTACAAAACGAGCAACCACACCAAGACAGTACCCAACTCCCACAAATGCAAGGACTTTTGAAGAAAGACAGGGACTGTATGACACTTTTCAAGACTATTAATTGCTGAACCCAAAAAACTTTTTTATGTGGCTCAGCCGACCCTTAAAGATATAATGAAGTTAAATTTGCTTCACTAGGACAACTGCATAGAGGTAGTGCTCAGCTGATGACTACTAGTTCAGCAACCAAAGTTATGATAATGCCAAATAAGGGGAACTTATGACTGGTCCTTGATATTGCAGCAGTTACGGCATCTCTGTGATCATGTGATTGCAATTCAGATGCTTGGCAACTGGCTTGCACTTAAACATGCAGCGGTCTGCAGTCACATGATCACCCTTTGCAATCTTCTCTTCTGGCTTCCCACAAGCAAAATCCATGGGAAGTCAGCAGGAGATTGCAAATCCCTCTGGTAAGTCAGTCCCACTCCTGCCACTTTTTCTACTGAGGAGCCCCTGGGCAGCAAGGTGAGTGGGACATGGATGGGCAGGCAGTATGTGCTTCATCATCCACCCCTTCATTGTACTTCAATCAATGGACTGAGAGAGGTTCTGTTTCCTTTCTATTTTATGATTTAATTCATTTCCATTTTTAATGAATAATATTAACCTAAGAGTTTGCTTGTAAGATTTAATTATTTTTTTCAAAAATGGATAAATCATTGCACCATACTTTTGGATCTGCATTACAAACTTTTGTAAAAAATATTCCTTTTACAAGAAAAAAATGATTTTGTGTTTTATAATTTATAATATGTAACTAAAATCAGTCAATATTGCATCTAATTTTACAGTATTTAATTCACCGTTTTCTAGGTAAACATGTAGTTTTCAGTGCAAATCATGAAGACATTGTAACATTGATTCATTTGTATTTGGGGAAAATAACAAGACTTAAGAAGTTAGTAGAAATGAGACCCATTCAGACACTTGTTTCTAACAAAAAAGTTGGCATCTTATAAAATGGAAATTGGAAGTCGATCCAGCAAATGAAAATTAAACCTATACTACTGTTTAATTAATATGTAGCTCACATGTTATAGCAATAGCAATAGCACTTACCATATTTTCTGACGTATAAGACGACTTTCTAACACACAAAAATCTTCTCAAAAGTCAGGGGTTGTCTTATACACCGGTGTCATTCTCCTGTAACCAGGCAGACCAGCCCGAAAGGCTCTGAGGAGCCTTTTGGGCTCCTGCTGAATTGCCTGCTGAGTTGCCGCTAATCAGCTGAGTTACATGCCAGAACCATATAAAAGGAAAAGTTTTTTCCTTTTACATGGCTCTGGTGATCCCAGCTGAGTTGCCTGATTAGCAGGCAACTCAGCTGGGATCGCCAGAGCTTGGATGGCCAGCACCGTATAAAAAGAAAAAACTTTCCTTTTACATGGCTCTGGCGATCCCAGCTGCTAATTTTTGCCTGCTTATTGGTAGCAAAAATCCCCCACCCTCCAGCTTGCTTACCTTAGCTGCTAGCCTCAACGCTTGCCTTGCTTCACTTGCCTGCAATCCATTGCATTAGCAAGCAACTGAATCTTTCTGCCTGCAATCAAGCAGTCAGGAAGTTGTGGACTTCAACTCCCAGAATTAGTCAGCCACCAAAGCAAAGCAAAGGAATTCTGGGAGTTGAAGTCTACAAGTCTTAAAGTTACCAAGGTTGGTGACCCCTGTTCTATTGGGTAAGTTTTTTTCCCCTTTGGGAACTTTAAAAAAAATAGTTAATTGGGGGTTTTTTTTAGTTGTTCTTTTTTAGACCAAGCCGTTTAAAGGCTAGGTCTAAGTTTTAGGCTAGGAAGTTTTAAATTTAGCTTTCATATAAAAATAAAAATAAAAATAAATATTTGTGCAGCTTTCTGAGATTTAGTGTGTTTCTGTAGTGTTTCACTCTAACTACACAAATGCACAAAATCTCACAAAGCTGTATGGGAATTTGGTGTGTAAAGTGTGAAAGTTGGGTTTTGGGGCTTTTTGTGGCTGTGTGAGGTTCCTGCTTGTTGCAGGGGCCATTTTGGGTCTAGCACAGCTGCTTTTACATTGTGGGTGAGCCAGTTGATGTTTTTTAATTTTTATTTGGTGTGCGTTGGAAGAGGGGTTGTTTTATTCAGCAAGTATAGCCCAAACCCTATATTTTCACAGGAAAAGTCGGGGGTCATCTTACATGCCCAGTCGTCTTATACGCCGGAAAATACGGTAGATTTATATACCACTTCATAGTGCTTTTTACAGTCCTCTCTAAACGGTTTACAGAATAAGCATATTGCCCCCAACAATCTGGGTCCTCATTTTACCCACCTTGGAAGGATGGAAGGCTGAGTCAACCTTGAGCCAGTGAGATTTGAACTGCCAAACTGCACTAGCAGTCAGCTGAAGTAGCCTCTAGTACTGCACTCTAACTACTGCACCACCTCAGCTCTAATTTCCAAAGGAGATTTGGAAATTAGATTTCATAGTGTAACTTTCTACCACTTGTTCTGGTAATTTTGTTATTTTGAATCATTAAAAAATATTTTTAGTGTGGTTTCTTGTCAGCTTACATACTGATATAATTATTGTGTTTGACATAAATGGTGCTGAACATATTCATTCTATTTTTCTAGAACTTTTCTATCTCTCTCATAAACTGGTGGATTTGTATCCAAATAATCCTGTAAGTTATATATATATATATATTAATAGCACTGATAAGTTAAACAAAAGACCAACATTAATATGTACATAGTAAAATACATGATTTGATATGTCTAAATGAGGATTTTGTACACTCAAAGTGTCCAATGTAAATATTCTAGTTCAGACACAATTTATGTGAGAAGATTGCAATAAATCTAAATATTTGAATTTGATCAATCTGCCATGATGAGGGTCAGCTGTATTATAATTGTGGAAGTGTATATTGGAATAATATTCTTTTTTGTAAAGTGGGAAGGCACACAGGCCTTGGTCCCTTGCCACGTAAAGGATTTCTGAGGAAATGTAGACCTTGGCATTAGATTCTCTAGTCAGGTATTGGAGGAGTTCCAATTCTTTGGAATTAAACATTTGTCTCTGATACTTATTCTAGGCTTTGGAGTAGGAATTTGCTCCATTCCATTGTTGTATGAAAGTTTGTGGTTGCATAAGGGTGAGATGATGACAGATTTTCATTAGTTAATTAGATGCTGCAAATTTTTTATTAGAGGACATTGTTAATATGCACATAATATAATAATGCAGTGCTGAGAAGATCAGAAAAAGAAAAGTGAAAATTGTCTCTGTTTGTTTATTCAAGCATGTAAAAAAGCAATTATGTTTCCAAGGCCTCAGAAAAATTCTGAGGCAACACAGAATGGAATGCTAGCATAGCTAGGATTCTGATAGGATATTCTTATTTAAACTAAAGTTACCAATATTACCATGTTTAATGTAGAATACTCTGATAATGTTATCAGAATCCATTCTGCTTTCTGCTTGCTAACTAAGAAAATATTTTCTCAGAAACAAAATGCTGTGAATTCAGCATTGCGAAAATAAGGAATTTCTCAAACAGAAAGTGTATAGAAAAAAACCACTGGCAACAACATATGTATTTGTCAGAGCAAGGCTATCAAAACAGTTAAAAGCACAGTAATAATAATTAATTAAATTTATATGCCACCTGTCTCTCAACAATTGGATAGCTTACTACAAATATATTACAATAAAATAAATAAAATATTAAGATAAAATATGACAAGTGCATGACAAGGGAGGAGTATAGTATAAACATTTGCATATATGCCTTTTAAAGATACAGAATCATATCTGCATTTATATACTATAGTATTAGATTCATGAAGTGTTACTTTTTCTAATTTATATTACTGTAATCTCATGTTTAATTTAATTTTTGGTTTTAGGTCTCTTGGTTTGCTGTAGGATGCTATTATCTCATGGTTGGCCATAAAAATGAACATGCCAGAAGATACCTCAGGTAAGTTTTACTTCCTAAGAATTTCAAGCTAAGAATGTTTGTCATTCTTAGAATCTATGTTTTGAAGTATATCCTTTCTATTAAGAATTATTTATTAAATATTTATAAAATTGCAAGTTTAATAAGCTGTTGTTTTGGAAAATTGTTTTTTTTTCTGTTTCAGTAAAGCCACTACACTAGAGAGAACATATGGGCCAGCTTGGATAGCATATGGACACTCATTTGCAGTTGAGAGTGAGCACGATCAGGCCATGGCTGCATATTTCACAGCTGCCCAGTTGATGAAGGGGTATGTCACAATTCCAATTCCCAGGGAATATGAATGCAAGTTCTAATCTGGGTTGGTCACCAGAACCAGAAGTTTACTCTTTTGAGCTTTTGGACTCATACTGGAATCCATCCTCAGGGAACTTCTCTCTATTGGAATATGTGTTTTGGACTATTCTATGAATCATATGTATGTGGCACTTTCCTATTGGTTGATTGGCGTGTTGATGATCGATGATTGGCTGTTGTTTCCTTGCGTTGCCTAGGCCTTGGCTCCTCATATCTGGAGGTGGTAAATCAGCAGTCCTGTTGACTGACAAGGGGCCCTATTCCCAGGCTTCATTCATTTCCTTGGCTATCTTTGTACCTGCACAGCCAACAAGTTTAGTAGCTGTGAAATTGAATGTATGTCCTTGTTCATTGCAATGTGAGGCTACCAATGAGTTTGGGTCTCCTCATCTGACTGCTTCCTTGTGTTTTTACATTCTGGTGGTTAGCTTCCTCGTCTGTTCTACATAGTCACAGGGACAATCCATGCAGGGAATCCGGTAGATTATAGTAGAAGTATCTCCCATCTCCAAATGATCTATGCAATACATGATTTGTCCTTGTAGCCCTGGGTGGTATGATCCAGATCTTGGAAGCTACATTCTACTGCATTACCCACATACTTGCCTTTATTTGTAAATCAATGCAGTTTGATGGCAGTTTGAGGGAAGCTTCATATTTAATGAAAAATGGAATTAAAACAGGTTAGCATTTACAATAGGATACATATTAGCAGTGGTGGGTTCCAACTAGTGTTACCACTGGTTCTCTTCGTGCATGCGCTTTGCGCGTGATTGCGCGCTGAACTTGTGCTCCGTGCAAGCACATTAGATTTCTGCTCAGCTGAGGTGCGGCAATCCACTCTGCTGCGTCTATCAGCTGGGCTAAAAAATGAGAAATAAAGGTAATGCAGAGACAAGCGGGAGGGCCAAGGTCCCAGTCAAAGAGAACTGGTTCGGTGACGTCACATCACCACTACCGGGTCTCCCAAACCAGCCTGAACCAGAAGCAACCCACCACTGCATATTAGCCTTGTCTAACTGAACTTTGTAACTATATTTCATGAATTGGTGAGTGCAATATATTTAGAAGGGAATATATTTTATAATATGGTTCTGTATTCTGCTTGTAAGATTTATGCTTTCATAAAAACAAGAAAATTTTGTGTTGTAGCTGAAAAGTAAATGCATTTTTCTTCCTTTTATCTTAAATATCTTTGTTTTTACAGTTGCCATTTGCCAATGTTGTACATTGGACTAGAATATGGATTGACTAACAATTCAAAATTAGCTGAACGCTTCTTCAGCCAAGCTTTAAGTATTGCACCCGAGGATCCTTTTGTTATGCATGAAGTTGGGGTAGTAGCATTTCAGAATGGGGAGTAAGTATTTTTTTTGTGACAGTTTGTACGCATGAAAGCATACTGCTGTATACTACATATTATTTTACATACTAGATTAAATTACAGGACTACAATAGCAGCATTTATTACTGCTATTAAATATAACAAAGAAAATATGTGCTGACAGAGAGTAATGACTTTAAATGTTATTTTTAAAACCTGAGAATTATTTCTCTCAACTTTAAGTAGTCAATATATTCTTGTACTACCCAACCACCCCAATAATTTCACAAATTGCTGACTTTAAAAAAGCATGTAAATGTGTTGGCTTTTTTAAAAAGATACTTTTCGTGCTGCATTCTTAATTCATTTTTCCTCCAAAGTGTTTAACATAATTAACATAATTAAAAACAAAAGAAAGAAAATCAAAGATACATTTATTTCACATGTATTAAAGATATCACAGTGGACAGATTTTGTGTTTTAAGACAT
This sequence comes from Masticophis lateralis, assembly GCA_030761175.1. Taxonomy (NCBI): domain Eukaryota; kingdom Metazoa; phylum Chordata; class Lepidosauria; order Squamata; family Colubridae; genus Masticophis; species Masticophis lateralis. Next base: position 96,991,677 of record JAUDYJ010000004.1, on the reverse strand, counting down.
CATGTTTAATGTATCAGTGCTTCATACACACTTCATAAATTTCCAAGGCAATAAGAGAAACAAAGGAATCAGAAAGTCTATTAGCATTTTGAATTAGCAACCATATTGAAAAAGTTTGGTTTACTTTGCCCTATACATATTTATAAATTATGTATTTATCTGTTAAAGCAATACCCGCGTGTATTTTTTATTAAAATGTGGCTGGAGGGGTGTTACATTGACTTCAGCATCTTGGTCTCCTTTCACACTCATCATAAAAAAATAGTCTAATTAACTCTGTGATTATTACATTTTCACTGGCGTCTTGGAATATGAAAAATGATAGAATGGATTAATACCTAATTATTTCTGATAAAATATAAATAATTGAGACATCATCTGTTCTATGCACAAAATAAAATATCCTTTCGTTTATATTTTTTTAAAAAAATTGAAAAGACCTGAACATCTCATAAGAAGTGCTTTATTTTCTTTCAGCTGGAAAACTTCAGAAAAGTGGTTTCTTGATGCACTAGAAAAGATCAAAGCTATTGGAAGTGAGGTACTTAGTTATATATATATTTCTTACTAATACTGTTCGCTACAAGCTAGTACTATTTTAAAATGTAAGTGTAGAAGATCTCTTGACCCCCAATATTCAGCTCATGAAAACTTCAGAATGCATATACATGATCTTGTAAATATCGTGTCAATTCATATAAGCTTTACAGGTGATAACCAGCACCTTGAATTGAACCTGGAAGCATATAAGTAGCCAATGAAACTATCGAAGAACAGTATAATGTTACCAAACCTACTTTTTCCTATTAGTAGCCAACTGCCTGAATTTAATATCAACTGCATCTTCCAATTCATTTTCAAAGATAGAGTATGTTGCATGAGGTGACAATGGCATGAATCACATTCTGATGGGTTTTCTACATCAAAAAAGAGCCGAGGTGGCATAGTGGTTAGCGTGTAGTACTGCAACTACTTCAGCTGACTGCTAGTTCAAACCTCATCGGCTCAAGGTTGACTCAGCCTTCCATCCTTCCAAGGTGGGAACCCAAGGTGGGAACCCAAATGAGGACCCAGATTGTTGGGGGCAATATGCTATTCAGTATACTGTCTTTGGTGTAAGCCGCCCAGAGTCCTCAGAGAGTGGGCGGCATAGAAATATGACTAATACAAATAAATAATAATAAATAATAAAAATCTCTGCATATCCATCAAAGCTGGGCAAATGCCCTGGTTACTCCCTCAATTTGCTACTTGAGCAGCAACCATACTGGAAGACCCCCAAATTAGTGATCTGCTTTTTTAAAGGGATGGAACCCGGTCAAGAGCTGAACTAGGGAATTGTATCAAGACAGATTTATTACCTACAATTATTCACTCCATTATCAGAAGTAATCTGAGCTTGTTATGACTTATCTAGTCCTCATGGTATCAAGATGCATAGGTTAAAATCTCCACAGTATGTCTCGCTAGCCAAAGAGTAGTGATGTACAATTAGGTATCAGCAACATACCTTAACTAAAACCAACAAATGAATTCCTACAGCAATTTTCTTCATCCATATGGCAATACAGGGCTGGCATAGCTGCAAATCCCAATATTTGTACAAATGGGCACAATCATGGTCATTATAACTTTTATTAATTTGCTGTTTAAATTTTTATTAGCCAATATTGTCTTTTTCCAGATACTAATATGCTCAAAAGGACTGCCCAATGCTGCATAGTAAACCTGTTATAAATCTAACCAGAACTTAAAATGTAGGGTAAAGGTGTCAAACTCAAGGCCCGAGGGTGCTTAGATCTAAGCACAGGGTGCTTAGATCTGGCCCATGGGGCCGCCCTGGAAACAGCAAAAGACCACCTGTGGTGCCTCTGCCAACCATTTTCGCTGGCAGAGGGCTGCAGGAAGCCATCACAGCAGAAAACAGAGCTTGCGTGGCCCTCCTGAACTCCATTTTTGCTGACAGAGTTCTTGGGCCACTACAGGCGCCCCCAACACAAGTGACTTTGAGCTGGCTATGCCCACCCTGGCCACACACAGCTCCCGAGGTCAAACACAACCCTGATGTGGCCCTCAATGAAATGGAGTTTGACATCCCTGATGTAGGGGGTTGATTGCTATTCAGTGGAAAGATATCCATGAAGAAACTCCAAATATTCTGACTCCTGTTATACATTACTGAGAAAGGATTTATAATGAATTCTTTATTAGTTTATAATATGTTGTATAGTTTGGCATTTTAAAAGGGTTTCATTCATTTGAAGATTTCGTTACACGCACATGCATACTCTCTGACATAATATAACCTATCTTATTTAAGTGGGGGCTTTCTTCAGAATGATATTTCTTCATATATGATGTTCTTTTACTACAGGTGACTGTAGATAAATGGGAACCTTTACTAAATAACTTGGGTCATGTGTGCAGAAAACTGAAGTAAGTATGTGCATGTGGAGATTGAAGGGGAGAAACTTTTTAAATAGTAGTTACTAAGTTTATGTTAGTCCCAGTTCTACAGCTTATGAAAATCTTAGGACTGTATAGGTAGACTAGAAAAAAAACATCCCAGAAGGTGAAGGCAAAGTATTCTAGTATTATAAGAGTTGGTGTGGTATAATGGTGAAGTGTTGTCTATTTATTTTTTGTTATTTTAGTTATTTGTTTCCTGTTGGACTTGACTAGGGAAATCAATCTATCTATCTATCTATCTATCTATCTATCTATCTATCTATCTATCTATCTATCTATCTATCTATTTACATAACTACCTACCTACCTACCTACTTACCATGCATATAAAAAGTCTATACCCATTAAAATGCCAGTTTTTGAGATGTAAAACAACTAGACCAAGATATCACTTCAGAATTTTTTCCACCTTTAATATAACATATAAGCTGTACAATACAATTGAAAAACAAAGTCAAATCTTTTTTGGGGGGAATAATAATAATATGGTTGCATAAGTATTCCCACCCTTAAACTAATACTTTGTTGAAATACATTTTAATTTTATGACAGCATTCAGTCTTTTGGGATAGGAGCCTATCAGCATGGCACATCTTGTCTTGGGAATCTTTGCCCACACTTCCGTGCAGAAGAGCCCCTTGTCTGATTGCAAGGGCATCTTCTGGGTGCAGCCCTTTTCAGGTCACCCCAGATTTTCAGTTGGATTCAGGTCTGGGCTCTGTCTAGGCCATTCCAAAATTTTGGTCGTCTGGTAGAGCCAATTTTTTTGGTGATTTGGAGATATGTTTTGGGCCAATGTCATGTTGAAAGGTGAAATTCTTCTTCATCTCCAGCATTCTAGCAGAGATCTGAAGTTTTGTTCCAAAATTGACTGATATTTGGAATTATTTATAATTCCTTCCACCTTGATTAAAGCCCCAGTTCCAGCTGAAGAAAAACAGCCCCAAAATATAATGTTGCCACTATCATGCTTCATTGTGGGTATGGCATACTTTTGGTGACGATCAGTATTGTTTACGTTTCCAAAACATACCTTTTGGAATTATTGCCCAAAAATTCAGACCATAACGCATTTTCTCACATGCTTTTGTCAGACCTGATATAGATTTTTACAAGGTGTAGCAGGGCTTGGATGTTCTTTGAAAGAAAAGGTTTCCATCTTGCTTCCCTACTTCACAGTCCAGACATGATGGTTGTCACATGTAGTACACAACCAGTATTTGCCAGAAATTCCTACAGCTTCTTTATAATGTTGCTGTAGGCCTCTTGGCAACTTCTTTTACCAGTTTTCGTCCTGTGTTCTCATCAATTTTGGATGGACATCCAGTACTTGATAATGACCCTTTGTGCCATATTTTCTCTGCTTGATGACTGTCTTCACTGTGTTTCATATTTTATCCAATGTCTTGGAAATTGTTTTGTACCCTTCCCCTGGCTGATACCTTCTAACAATGAGATCCCTTTGATGCTTTCTAAGTTCTTTACAGACCACGTCTTTTTGTCTGAGAGGCAACTGAGTAAATGTCAGAAAAATCCTACTAGAACAGTTGAACTTTATATGGCCTGATCAGAATCACTTTAATTTTTTGTAAGAATCTACTAATTACTATTTAACATCAGTTTGAATCTGATTGGTTCATTCTGAATATAGCGACATCCCTACCTATAAGAGGGTGAGCACATTTATGATTGCATATCCACTATCTTTCAAATTTATATGCTATCTATCTTATTATCAAGAGAATTAATATTTCTGTATCCCTTACCCATAAAAACTCACATGCCATACACCCTAGCTTTTTACTGAGAGTGGAAAAAATGTAGAGCGCATGTGCTAAAATAAGCCCCCTCCCTGAAAATAAGCCGTCCCTTAAAATATTTAAACATATGCACAGCAGGTCCCCGCCATTTCCTCTGGTTAGAGTTAGGGAGACAGAGCTGGAAATCAGGTAAGACGGCAAGAGGAGCCCCATCTTGTTCCACACGCCCCAAAATAATAAGACCTCCCCGACAATAAGGCCAAGTGCTTATTTTGGGGTTCAAAAAAATATAAGACAGGGTCTTATTTTTGGGAAAACACAGTGTGTGTGTGTGTGTGTGTGTGTGTGTGATGGAAATACTACAGGATCTTGCTAATTATGTATTGTAATTTGTCAAATGCATTGTTTATCTTTATTTTAAAAGGAAATATGAAGAAGCTCTTGAATACCATCGTCAAGCTCTGGTCTTGATCCCTCAAAATGCTTCCACGTATTCTGCAATTGGATACATACATAGTCTGATGGGAAACTTTGAAAGTGCAATTGATTATTTTCATACAGTATGTGTATATTTTATTTAGTATACATTTATTTGTTCAAGCAAAAATGTGCAGTAAAGAACCACAGCTTCAAAGCTTAGGATATCAAAATGTTCAGGATTTGTCACCACTCTCTTACGTTTCCCTTCCCATCAACATTATATTAACATTTAATTTGTTTTCAGCATGCTGTTTAAATCACTTGTATTGTTTGATGGGAGAAATGAATTATCACTAGGATATTTCTAAACGACCCTGGTCTGTGGCAAATCATGTGAAGAATTCTTCCTAACATGCTGATACCTTTCCCTTGTATGTTATTGATGCTATTTTGATTACAAAAGGCATACATTTAGAGAATTTTAATCTGTTAAAGATAGTTAAAAAGTTGAGTTTATTTGTTTGTTTGTTCTTTTAAAACAGGCCCTTGGTCTTAGGAGGGATGATACATTTTCAGTTACTATGCTTGGACATTGCATAGAAATGTATATTGGAGATTCCGAAGCCTACATTGGTAAGTTGTTATTTGAGTACTGTTCCTCATATTTTTTCATATCTTCCCATAACTGGTTGTGATGGTTGCCTTAAACAAACATTTATGATATGTAGTTATTTGGCATAATGAATGGTTGACCAGGCAGCAGCAGCATCATTATCATATGAAGAGAAAATATATTTTAATATATGCTATATTTATAATTGCTGTGAAAAATATCATAAGCCACTTCTTGATACTTTTTTCTTGATCTTTTACCTTCTTGTTTAAAGTTTTAACGAACATTATACTTGCAAAAACATATTTTAATATGAACCAAGTTGAAATAAGATTCCTTCACTACCAATAGTTTATCACTAGATTACTTTATCAGATATTTAAGAACACACAGAACAGTCTCCTCAAGCCTCACATCATGGAACAAAAAAGAATAATCGGACAGTGAAAGATATGTCAAACAGGTCTTAATTATATGAAAAATTAACCTAAGCAATTTCTTTTAGGGACTGCAATTAAGGATAAACTCAGATGCTATGATTTTGATGTGCATACTATGAAGACATTGAAGAACATTATCTCCCCTGCATGGGGTGCATTGGAATTTGATATAGAAAGGCAAACTACAGAAGAAAGCAATATGGCATTGGAAACACCTCATCAACGAAAAACCACAGAAGACCCTCCTTCATTAGATGAAACTTTTGAAATTGAAATGAATGAAAGTGACATGATGTTAGAAACATCCATGTCAGACCATAGTACATGACCTTAAAATATTGATGCAGATTTATCCCTGTGCAGAATCATTAAGTAATTTGTCATTCATCCCTTTCTGAATTTGTTGTTTTATATAACTATATATACCATGTGGCCATCAGAGAACTGTCCAAGATGGTATGTTTTGTTTATATCAATTTTATTCAAAATAATGTATTTTTAACTTTCACTGCATCGTGGGACTGCTATTTAGACAGTGAATGTACAAGCAGAAAATTAAATTGGATTACAATATATATATTTCTGTACCCATGAACTGATAAATTGCTGCTTTGCCTTTTTCCATCTTAATTATGTGTCAGAATGTCCTGAAAAAAATACAGTTTTGATATTATATTTTATTCTTTAATTCAGAATTAAATTTTTCATTTGATCTCTTTGATAATTGTTAAAAAAAATTATCAACTGAATTCATTTTTTTCACTGAATTGTAGGCAAATCGTTTTTACTGTGATAGTAAATGTGTTGTCTGTCTAATATTTGTCACTTTCTTCAACTTTATGGTTTCTTGATTATCTCCCATATCCTGGAGAGATTAGTGACTACATCATTCATGTATTTTTGCAACAATTTAAGCAATTACTAAAGTTCAAAGATGGAGTAGGGTTGTAAGTACTGAATATCAGTAAAGAGACAAAACAGTTTGGCAGAACCATAGAAAAACTCAGAAGCCAAACACAGGTGGTTAAAAATTTCAGAGAAGGAACAGAAGAGGAAGAGGTGTCCTTGGTTACTCCTGCAGTTAACACAGTAAGGTTCCTAGCAAGGCTTGCAAATAAGAATCCCTTAACGACTGAGAAGTTATGGGTGACAGTGCATATTGAAGCATTCTGTTGTTTCAGGGCCAGTTCACATATGTAAAGGTTCCATTGAAAGCTGTAATATAAATACTGTTAAACCAGATCCAAATGCTCTCTGAGTTGTGGCAACACAAGAATTGCATTATAGCCATATTCAAAGAGGCTAGCCTACTGTTTAACTGTTTTTCATTCTTCATTTAAAAAAGTGGGGGGGAGCAAGATCTGCAGATAGGCTGTTGCAAGAAAAAAAATGGGATGGAACAGGTGGGTTTGCAGTACGTTATTTTGTGTTTCTCTCCTAAGCTCATCAAACGTGCATACATCCTGAAAATGGGTGTGGAAGAAAACCAAAAAGCACCATCGGCTCAAGTTTTTCTAATCCGGGGTACAAACTGAGAAGAGGCTATACCTAGAACTCTTGATCGTGCCATACATTATGAACCTGATGGGTTATCGGGCGCTTAGAAAAAATTGAGCCAATTTCGCAGCCATGAAAGAGGACCGGTCCAGCACGCCCGAGACGCCGCTTATCTGACCGAGAGCCTGGGCGCTGCGGGACATCCCTTAGCAACCCCAACCCCAACCCCTTGCCCGATCCCCTAGCTCTCGCGAGACCCTCTTTGGGCATGGGGGTTGCTCTCGCGATGTTTCCCAGCAAAGGTTGGCGGTTGAAAGAGGAGCGAAAGGAAACCGGGCTGAAGCTTTAAAGCGGCGGAGTGGCGAACGATCGCAAAGGCTCGGCCAACAGAGCCGGGGTCATGGAGGCTCCGCTTCAGCGAGAATCCCCACGTCGCGTGTCAGAGACGCCGTCCTCCTCTCCGGGGCCGCCGCCCCCGCTGCCCCCGCCTTCCAACCTGCCGCCGGGCAAGCAGCAACGGGAAGAGAAAAGAGCGGCGCTGAGTAAAGTAAGAGGCCGGTGGGCAAAGGGAGGGGCTCCCTCCAGCACCAAGGACAGCGAGCTCGAGGAAGGAGCGGCGGCGGGGGGGGGAAGAGTGGGAGGAGCTACCGCACCTGAAGCGCTAAGGGGCCTTCGCGAGGGACAAAGCGGGGGTGGGGGCGCACGAGACCGCGGCCCGGGACACACGGAGGGGACGGAGCGATGCTGAAAGGGCTGCTGGGCTCCGGTTCTGTAGCTTGGGTCCAGCCCTGTCCTGCCCCAGGAAACAGGTCCGCTTTCTAAAAGAGAAGATTTGTCGCTCGGGGTTGACGTGAGGGGTCCTTGGTGCTCTCTGAGCTTGCTTGTTTTCTTGTAGAGGTTTCACTACCCAAACTAGGTGACATCATCAGTACCAGCACTGATAGTCCCAAAGGTGCTTTTTTTTCAAGAGGCAACTGGACTTTCTGATTTTTCTTTGAACATGTTTCGCTTCTCATCCATGAAGCTTCTTCAGCTCTTGGATGAGCTGGAGAGCTCAAGCTGGAGAGCCTGGAGAGCTGAAGAAGCTTCTTGGGTGAAAAGCGAAACGTCTTGAAAGAAAACACCTTTGGGACAACCCTGACCTGGATGACTGAGAATCTCCATAGACATTTGGCACTGATAATGTTACCTAGTTTGGGTAATGAAACATCTGCAAGAAAACAAGCAAGCTCAGAGAGCACCAAGTACCCTTCACCGATTGCTTTGTCCGCCTGGAGCAAATAGGACCCTTCCTTCAAATCCTCATGAGGACAGAAGCAATCAGTGCAGCCATCTCATCATCATGATCATCCTTGTTCTTTACATCATGTACCCTCAGAACTCTAAAATGGGAAAACAGGTGGCCATTCAAGTGGGATTAATGCAGCACCACCCACTTCAAGACAGAACTGTCAGGAATGAGGGAGGCGGGGGACAACCCAAGGGCCCAAAGTTATAGCTGAATGGCATGTGGGCAGCATTGTGTTTCTCAGGAATATTATTTAAAATAGGAATATTTCTAATGGGAAGTGTATTTTTAAAAAATGCAGATCAGCAACAGTAAGCTTGTTTTGAGTGTATTGCAGGCACTGGCATGAGAAAAACTGTTGTATGCCCTGTTTTACCTGTATTGTTTTGCAGGTAGTTATTCGCCGGCTTCCTCCTAACTTTACTAAGGAGCAGCTAGAAGAACAACTCCATCCACTTCCAGCTCATGATTATTTTGAATTTTGTTCCTCTGATCCCAGGTAAAGCATTTATATAAACCAAGACAATTGTTTATTTCATGTTTGTCTGTTGCTATTAACATAGGATGCATTTTAATGTAAAATGTTTCTAATACAAAGGATGTATAACAGTACTCTACTGTTCATTAATGGCATATTTAATGCTATTCATTCTGTACAGATTGTGCTGCTATAATTATCATGGCACTAGAACTCAAATCAATGAAATTGATTTGTGGGAGATTCACAGCAGGGAGCAGGAATCATATAGGGTTTGGATGTGTTAGGAGTATTCTCTCGTGCATATTTGAGACATTAAAATTTACTTTTTCTAACTGAAAATAGTTTAAGAATGGACAACATTTTACCATTCTAGCCAGATTGAGTGGATCTTCTGAGGGATTCATCCATCCATTCATTATTTCACCTTCATTGAATTATAAAAATATAACTGAGTTATTTTTTGCAAATAACTCAAGGTGGCAAACATATCCTACACATCTTCTTCCACTTATTTTCCCCACAACAACAATCCTGTCAGGTGAGTTGGGCTGAGAGAGAGTGATTAGCCCAAGGTCATCTAACTGGATTTCATGGCTAAGGTAGCACTAGAACCCTTAATTTCTATGCTGTTTCTTTAGCCACCAGATAAAACTAGTTCTCACATATATCTTCTTATGTGAAGAGTTGCAACTAAATAAAAGTAAATCATATCATATATTACTACTGCCTTCTCTAATGAGACTATCAGGCTGTTATAGCCATTTCAGAGACTGGAATATAAATTTTTAAAATCTGGATTGTTAAAGGATCATTGTTCTGTGATATGATGTTATGTTCCTCAAAAAGTATTTGAAACATTCATGGTTTAGAGAAAACTTTGTAATGTCAAATAGAACAACTACTCTGCTTACAGCTTTCTGGTCGTTTGATTCTGTCATCATGAGGACCATGATTATTAGTGCAAAATAGATTGAATTTTGCCAATGTATAATTTTTTCCTATATTACCATAAGTGTGCAAGATTGTGAAAGGCACCAAAAGGAAAGGGGAAAGGGGGAAAAGCACTTTTTTTTTCTATCCATATACAGAATCTTAAATTGCTTGTTTATTATAGTATTGTATAACATTATCACTACCATATACCTATGTTCACAGACTAGGGTCATATACCGCAGTAGTACGATTTCATTATTTTGGCATACAGTATTATGGCTTTAGAGCATAATTTATTATTTAATATGTTGTATAAACTTAAGCAGTTGCAATCTATTAATAAACAAAAATTTAATCACACTGTAGTATAAAATGTAACTAGGAAACTGGAGTTCATTGGGAATCAGTATCAAAAAGAAGTTTTAATCTTCATCACTTGATCTATTGCTCAGAATCTTCTCTTTGACTGGAAGGCCTAACCTGATCTAATTTGCCTCTATTGTTTCCCAGGTCTTTTTTGCTCAATTTACTTGCAGCCAAAGTAGGAATGAAGTTATAGTGTCTTTCAAACCTTGAAAGTGAAGTTTGTGAAAACTAGGTTGGTTGAATAATAGCACATTTGCATAGAATTTAATGATTATTAAGCATTCATAACGCATAGCATTTCTGATGGCCTGTCTTTTCATTAAATATATGGATATAATGTTTGCTTTCTTTGAGACGTATATTTGCATAATTTTCCTTTTAGAAGTTACATGCAAGTAACTGAAATTCACTCTTGTTGCAGTCTTTATCCCCACCTCTACTCAAGAGCATATATTAATTTTAGAAATCCTGATGACATCCTTCTTTTTAGAGATCGCTTTGATGGCTATGTCTTCATTGACAATAAAGGTAACTCATAAATTACTCATAAAGGATCAATAAAAATGTATGGAACACATCAGACTCCCAAATTTATGTTGCCAAGTGAGAAATGTGTTGTGAGTTGTGCCCCATTTTACGACTTTTCTTGCCACACTTGTTAAGTGCAGTTGTTAAATTAGTAACACAGTTGTCAAGTAAATCTGGCTTCCCCATTGACCCTAAGACATTGCAATCATCATAAATATGAACCCATTGTCAAACATCCAAATGTAAATCTGAATTATGATGGGGATGCTGCAATGGTCATGTGCAAAAGTGTGAAAAATGGTCATGTCATTTTTTTCAGTGGTGGTGTAATTTCGAACGGTCACTAAATGATTTGTCATAAGTTGAAAACTACCTGGATCCACAGGGGATCTCATTGATGACCATCCATTGAATTCTTGAAAGCAAAATTCTATTTTGCTTTCAAGTTACATTCTTTCCCAACACTTAAAGCTTTGGCTGTATGACTGAAAGTGAGCTCAAGTGAAGTGTATATTTATGTAAGATATATATATATAGTTAGTGCCTTTCTGGTGGTCTGCTACAAAAATATTCATTGGCATCAATTGCTTTGTACTGTACTTTGAGAGGAGACTACCTGGACTACCAGAAGTCTAATCTAAATTCAACAATAGAAAAATCACTTCAGAAAAGGGTAATGACAAACTGCAGTATTTCCATATGGTTGCTTAAGAAAAGGACCTTCCTGATGTCATTTGAGTAACATTTAACTTGAAGGAAACTTCTTTGAAGCAATATGAAGGAGATCTTGAGTTACTGTAGATCTGGTGGATTCATAGAAGTTTGCTCTTGTGTACTGATTTTCTTTCCTGGTTTGATGCTATGTGTAATAAGCTTGAGTCAGATGAAATAGGAGAGATAATTTTGATTCTGACATTTGTTCTCAAAAGAACTTCAGTTTTAAAATTAATTGTCCTTTATAATTCTGTTCCTTTGTGATTCTTTAAAGGTTTGGAATATCCTGCTGTTGTTGAATTTGCACCATTCCAAAAGATTTCTAAAAAGAAACTCAAGAAGAAAGATGCAAAATCTGGAAGCATAGAAGATGGTACACTTTTTTGTTGGTAGTAAAACTTACTTATTGTAATTTAAGATGAGCTTCTTTTGAAATACTTTGCTTTCTATATTTTTCTTTCACAGATCCAGAATATAGAAAATTTTTAGAAAGTTATTGTGCTGAAGAAGAAAAAATATGTGCCAACCCTGAAACACTTCTGGGAGAAATTGAAGCAAAAACAAGAGAACTCATTGGTTTGTTAAGCTAATTTTTTCCATTCAGTAATTAAAAGTTTTTCTAATTAGATGTTCATGTTTTACCTTGCTTATTGAACCTTTAAGTCATATGAAAAATTATGATCATGACAGCTTTTATTTGTTCTATTGAATTAAAAAAAACTCGCTCATGCTTTCTAAAGGACATTGCACTAAGTTCAGACAACGTATTGATGAATTTGGGGAATTATCCATAGAAATACTTTATGGCTAGTCTAGGAAATACATAAAATAGTATTTAAATCCTGAATAAATCTAATAGCAAGACACTTAAATACACATAAGTTTTATGAATTGAATGTTCAGCAATAATTTTGCTTTTGATATTTGAGTAAATGTAACCAGTTAAGTGGAGAGGGACGTGGTGGCTCAGTGGCTAAGATGCTGAGCTTGTCGATCGAAAGGTCGGCAGTTCAGTGGTTCGAATTTCTAGTGCTGTATAATGGTGAGCTCCCGTTACTTGTCCCAGCTTCTGCCAACCTAGCAGTTTGAAAGCACATAAAAAATGCAAGTAGAAAAAATAGGGACCACCTTTGGTGGGAAGGTAACAGCATTCCGTGTACCTTTAGTATTTAGTCATGCAGGCCACATGACCATGGAGATGTTTTTGGACAGCATTGGCTCTTCAGCTTTGAAATGGAGATGAGCTCCGCCTCCTAGAGTCGGGAATGACTAGCACATATGTGCGAGGGGAACCTTTACCTTTACACCAGTTAAATAGTATTTTTTTCCTGTGATCTTTGTTATTTCATAGCACAGGTGGCCTACAATTGTGTTGTAGTATTTCTGTGCTATCTTCTTTTTTTGTTTAAATATTAAGATTCATAAAAAAGACATTAACATGAAGTCAACCCATAATTAAAATAAGTTAGAAAAAAATAAGAATATGCTTTGGACAATAATGTCAACATACCATTTAGAAATATATCTAAAAACAGAGAGACAGAAAAATGACTCCAACATTAAATTTGTTATTTCGTTAGATAGTGGTTATTTATATATGTTCAGTTACTAAAGCAAGGAATTAATAATCAGTACTAATTTTAGCATTTTATGACTTCATATTTGTAGAAAAAGCTAGCTAGATTATATGAAGGTCCCCAAGCATTACTTGCCATGACCTCTTAAAATGATAATTTAGTTTATCTGATATCTTTCCCCCATTTTTATGAAATGAATGATTTCATTTTGCCTAGGAGTGGACAAGAAATAAATATACCACTTTTAACAATTAAATTATAATCTATATATCAAATAATATGACCAAAAACCTGACAGCTTTATAAAATAATACTTTTCATTGCTGCTATACAACAAAGCATTGAAATATTTTTAAATGAAAAGGGTGAGCTTACTTCAGTTTGCATAATTTCTCAAATCTGAGTTATATATTTTTTTGGCTAGCCAGCCTTACTTCTTGTACCACTTTTATTTTTATGGTAGTTTTTTTTTATTGTGATTAGATCTCTTTATAGCAATTACTACAGAATAATCTGATCGTTTTGTCAACTTGTCTGGACAGAGTGGATGTAAATTTTAACAGAGATCCAGTTTTGGGTGCACATGCTGTGCAACTTCTGCACCTAAAGCTGGAAACTAATAAGATTATAGTTTGCTCTTTTTTCTCCACGTTGCTTTAACAAGCTGATAGTCCTTTCAGTTAGGCAGAGCAAGTTCTGATCTAGAATCAGCAATCTAGCTATGGATGTGCAGGCCAAATGGATTCTCCATGCAAAGCCAGAATCCAGTTTTAGATGAGCAAGATCTGTGGGATTGCATGTGCAAGCTATCATTGAAATCTCAGTAATGACTTGCTTCAAAGCTGGCTTTCTCCATACATTGAATGGAAGATATGAAGTACTTTTCAAAAGGTATAGAACTGTCCCCCAACTATAAATTATTAATTTTTCACTTCCCCAGACCAAAATGGCTGTGATTCCTTTTACTATCCTTGAGACATCAGCTCTTTTAAAATTGTTCCCTACCCTCATGTTATTTACATTTGTGGGCTGATATTTATCAAGTTGCCCCTCTAATGGTATAGCCAACAAATGTTGATGGATGCATGTAGAGCACTCACTGTGGTGATATTGACCTTGAGCAAAGTCCTATTGAGAGTCTTGTATATCATTATTTAGTAGTGAACTAAAATATGAAAATTCAATGCCATGTGTCCCTCTAACTTACATCAACATTCACTGAAGGGAAAGATTGTGAATAGGATGTTGAGATGAGCAAACACTAGTTGTAGGAGGCAGGGTTGGGTTAAAGTTAGGGTTAGGGTTAGGGTTAGGGTTAGGGTAAGAGTCAGGAAGCAAATTGGACCCGATCAGATTGTGCTAGTGTTTTAGTTAAGTGCCTGCCCAAACAAGGCAGAAACATGTCTGGCGTTGATCATATTCTGCTTGTGCAATCTAACCCTCCACACCATTTGCAACCACAGTCAAATCTGCTTGTGACCCCAATCCAACTGGGTTATAATAAAAAAAAACCTTGATTATTAATATTTTCATGTTACTTGCTTTGAGTTCTTAGGAAAGAATTATAAAATTATAGGTTATTATTTTAACCTGAATTCTCTAAAAAGCAGTCATCTGGACAGTAACTTGGTACCATTAATAGTTATCCTTTTGTGATCTCTTATCTTTGAAATGGAACTTTGTCTTCACTAATATATAAAACTATAATGAATTGATAGAAAAATAATTTCCAGTTTTCTCCATGGCTGCATTTGTTTGTTATTATAAATCTGCCAGAGTTCTTCCTTATTTTTCCCATTGAAGTAAAAGAATAGCATACACAAGTGAATTTTTTCTATATTGTACTCAACAGTTAATTGCTATTAATGTTAATAATAGCTATCAGTAGCTATGGCATACTTACAGAAATTTGAAGCCTACATTTTGCACAAATGTGCACTTCAATAATTTAAAAATAAATAAAAGAGTTATAAGGTATAAAAATCTCATCCATCAGATCAAAGGTGAAATAAATGGGGTTTTTTGTACTCTAATTATTGAAAATAACAAGGAAAAGTATTTGTTGGAAAAAATAAAACTTATTATTAAGACGTCTATATTGGTATTGCAACTATGAGACTTACCTTATTGCTTTTTAAACTCCCTGGCAATCTGATAAATTTTAAACTCCCTGGCAATCTGATAAATAGACAAATTTTCTTTAGTAGCCCATGGATTAAATGAAATATTATTAATTATGTCTTATTAATTATCTTGTTAAAGCTTGTATGTTAACAAATATAAAACATGCTTATTTTAGGAATGGAACACTACATCACATTTTTTGTGTTTTAGCTAGAAGAACCACCCCACTTTTGGAATATATTAAAAATAGAAAATTAGAAAAACAGGTATGTTAGCATTTTGAACTACAGCTTAAATATTGACTTTAGATTTTTGTAATAGTAATATAAATCAATGCTAACCTTTTCCAATATTTCAGAGAATTCGAGAAGAAAAAAGGGAAGAAAGGAGGAGAAGAGAATCAGAAAAAAAACGGCTAAGAGAAGATGAGAAACGGAAACGCCGAGAAGAAGAAAGACGCAAAAGAAAAGAAGCTGAGAAACAAAAGAAAATTGCTGAAAAAGAAATAAGGATTAAGGTAATGCAGAAAATGAAAATATATTTTTCAGAATGTTTTCAGTGCTTTAATGGTACTAAGCTTTCAGATTACTTCATGTTTTTGTGAAACATTTTTTAAAATGATAAATACATTTAGACAATATTTCCCTTGCAAAGAAAAAAGTGATTTGTAAGTTTTATTATGGAGAGCCAGAAATAACATTTATCTTCAAAACTGAGGTTATTTCCTCCATATGCAAGATAATTGTGAAGGGAAACCATTTCCTTCACTACACTGCTAGATGTAAAAATTACTCCTAGAAAACTCAGCACCTCTGATTCATTTGAAGGTCCTGTATGGCATACTTGATTTATGTTACCCTGTTTCCCCCAAAATAAGTTGTCCCCTGATTGGGCTTTTGAGTGCATGGCAACAAGGCCAAGTGCTTATTTCAGGGTTCAAAAAAATATAAGGGGAATTTGGGGAAACACGGTATTTGTTATTTTTTATGTCATTAATGTATTAACTTTCTACAAATCGTAACAATTTGTTGAGAATTCAGTAGGATTTGGAATAGCAAATATCACGGCTGTTTAGCTTGTAAAATGAGCTTATTTCAGTGTATTCTTACAACCTGTCTTATCCTTCCTCCTGTCTACTCTCCCTGAATGAGGACGAGGATAAGACATTGGAGTTTTATAGAAGAGTCCAATTACTCAAGGCAGAGTTGCATTCTAAGATAAATTAATTTAAGAGAGCTCATGGGGAAAAAGTTTCCAACTTTGCTTTTCCTTCATCTCAAATGCTTCATTAGAGGCATTTCAGGTGACAATAGTGGAAAAATGGCAACTGGAGCATTTTATTTATTTTTAAAAAGTTATTTTTCCTAGCATTCAAGGTATTTTTAACACAAATAAAATGGATACTAGAGGACAAACTGTAGAGTATATATTAGATGAACTTGGCAGTGAATCTTAATGTTACCAACTTAAATCCATTGTTTCCAGAAATCCATGGAATTGGCTGTCAGAGGGAATAATGAGGAACAATTGAATTAATGGTTGCTTACATCTGGCCCACAGTAGAGCTGTTTTCCTTGTATGCATGGGGTTTAGGAGACTATTTGGCAAATAATACTAAATAGTGACAATATAACAATTTCACCAACAGCAATGAATAAAACTCAGTTTTATATGTACGTATTTATAAGAAATACAGTAAAAAGATCAGTATAAACACTTAGATGGTATAAGAAAGTACTCTCAATTTTATCCCCTGCCCCTCATCTCAGTTATGGTTTACTGCCTTGTTACCTACTTGATAAATATAATAACTAAATGTATATTAAAATATTCTTTAGCTTCTTAAGAAATCTGAAAAGGGAGATGAACAGATTACAGAAAAGCACAGAGAAAAAGAAAAAGGTGATATTGAAGACAACAAATGGGAGAAATCACCAGGACATGGGAGTTTAAAATCCAAACCATTGGAAGTTCCTCTAAAGGAACTTAAGGAAAAGTGAGTATTTCTTTATTGGGCACTTTTGATTGCTGCTTTAAATCTTGTTAATTCCTTTAATCCTGTGAAATTAAATTTTTAAAACTGTGCAGCAATTTATTAATTTAACTCCTACAGTAAATCATTTTGTTGGAGTTCTTGTATGGTGAGTGGCAGTGAAGAAGCCATCATATGCTAACTTTTATTTTCCTGACCTAGATCATAGAAATGTAAAGCTACAATTCTCATTTCATGATTATAGAATATTTGATAACTTATATGTCAGTTTGCAGACTGATTACAATGAAGAAACATTATGAAAATAAGTAAATGTTCGTTGTTAAAAAAATATTTGGTATTTAATGCTTCAACCATCAGGTCTGTAGCAGAGCTAAAGAAAGAAAGTAAAATTGTTGCCACTTATGAAGTTGATTCAATTACACTTTGGCAGTCCAATAATAATTCAAGAGTCATTCCACTAGACTAGACTTATCAGAGAGAGAGAGAGAGAGAGAGAGAGAGAGAGAGAGAGAGAGGATGGAGGATGGCTGGCTGGACAGACGGCTGGATAGATGGTGAGAGGTGCTAAGATTCTTACAGTATTAAGCGTTGGTGCCCCTGAACATTTGTTCCCTTTTCTCATTTCAGTGTTTTATTTTTTTCTGTCGTTTATTTTAGACATGTAGGCAGAAATATTTTTTATTGATTTGTAAACTGTAGAGGGAACTTTTCCAGCTAAAGCATGGGGTATAATTTTTTAAAATAAGCTTAGTTAACTGATCTCAGTCATTGGCCTGATTGCGGTAAGGCACTTGTAGACATTAAAATTCACAATCGGCGCATCTAGTCTCTTGAATTTTTTTCCTTCTAGCACATTTCTTCTCCTTTTCAAATTTTTGCACAGATATGAAGCAGAAGCTGTATTCCACTGTATTGAAGTACAGAAGTGTGGTTATTAGAATTCTGTAATGAAAATGCTAAATCTTAACCTCTTTCAAGGAAAAACACTCTTCTTAAGAAAAAGAAATAAATGTAGCAATCTCGTTTCATCTTTCTATCTCAAAACTGTTTAACTAGCTCCTCCAGATTAAAATATATTTGCACATTCTATTAGAAGAATATGATACCATACCTCTATATTTTATTTTATTTATTGATTTACTTTTTTAAAAAAAAATCTAGATTAATTTACCTTTTTAAATTGCCAGTTATCTTTATATACTATTCCTGAGTCTCTTTACTATCTGTTTCAGTAAAGTGTCCCTTTCTCTGACAATTTATAGTGGGACATTATCTTAATTAGGAATAAATGAAATTAGAATGTAATTTCTAATTGGGTTCTTCAGAATCATTACTTATTAATTCAAAAAGATGCTCACTATTTACTAAAAAGTTGGATGACTCTAGCAAAAATATTGCTTGATCATGAGGATTTTGGTATTACCCATCAGCCTACCACAATTCCTTTTGCTTTTTCAGTCAGTTCCATAGCTTTTAATATCAGAGGATTAGAAAGAAAAATAAAAAAGTATTACAAAAAAGATTTAACCAAATGCTTAAATTCTGGAATGAGCATTTACATTATACATCTTTATTTTTTATCATTTCCTTTTTCAACTGAATGCAAAATATAAAATTAAATGCAGGCAAGCCTCCTTTAATTATTATTATTATTCATTAAATTCATATGCTGCTCAATTTGGGGTTCAAGGTGTCTTTGAGCAGCCACGTAATAAAACATACAACTATAAAAATAATTATAAATATAAAAAGAGTTTAAAATAACAAAAGATTACAACAAACTAAAAGAAAAAAACACAGGTTTGGAGTTGAAAGGTGGTGGTGCCTTCTCTGTTATTGCACCAGCCATCTCCAGCCAAAAGCTTCTCCTTTTGTGGCATCACTAACTATAATATAATCAAATTTATGTTCACTTGATTAATTGTTCAAGTTTACTCACCTTTAAAACAAACACAGATCACAAAATGACAGTGATAAAGAACAAAGAGATTCAGAGAGAAGATTTCGTGAAAAAGAACCCGAGAGACAAAGGTATCGGTTGGAAGATGGCCGAAAGCACAGAACTCACTATGAATTTGACAAATATGTGAGACGGAATGAAGATGAACCGAAGTGGGAGAAAGGGTACAACCAAGACCGAGGAAAGAAAGTGAACTACAACTACAGCTTCACTGTGGACACAGTAGACAAACTGGGTAAAGAGGACAAGTGTGATGACATGGCATCCAAAAAGGAGCGCATAAGAAATAAGGTTCTTTTATTCATTTAGGATAATCTTTCATTAGTAAAATTATATCAGGGGCACAGAGGATATGTTTTTGACATCTCAGCATGAAACTTTTAACAACTATGTTAAAATAACATGAAAAAAAATCCGTATTTTATAAACCAAAGCAGTTAAGATACCCCTGCTGCTTATTTGCATTTAAAATAAAATTATTACAAAGCCTTTTTCTTATGATTTTTTTCTTCCTAAAAGAAAAATATATATTCACCTGCTATACACAACTGAGTGCCTGCTGTCTTAATGAAAACTTATCAGGACCTAATCCACTCCAAAAAATCTGACTTTATGTATTAATACACTATTACTAAAAAGCCTATTGGCCATAGTAGTCTAATAACACTGGTGCTGATGAATAACAAAGCCCAAAGCAATTTCATGTGAGTGCCAGGACAAGTTATCCCTTAAAACAAGGCAGAGATCTATTTTTCTGAAACGTTTTAAAAGAACACTTACTCCGTAAGAGCCTTATTGTTGATACTTCTGTTTTTAGAAGATCAGTATTTTCTGATATGGCACTTTATTCTTTGGCTGTATGCAGCTGCAGCAAAAAGAATGCCTTGCCTTGATGATGTAGCAGCAATGACAGTACTATCCATTGTGGATCACACAACCTTTGTCAGTTGCAACCTGATTATAATGAGTTAATTTATCAGGAATGTGAAGCTTTGCTTTAAACATGTTTTTGAGAAGCATATCTAACTGATTCCAAGAAGTACATTCCCAACTCAAGTAAGTGTCTTTTAAATTGTGGATTAATCTTACACCATTGGTTATAGGATTACACTGGAGTTGTCGTTTTTCTCCTCCTTTCCATTATGACGACTCCTCAGCACTGAGCAAAAAGCTGCAAGATGATCCATTTCTGTAGCACTCTTATATAAATGCAATAAAACCTAAACCTATATCCTGATCTCCATGCTTATTAGCTAGACAGGCCAATGTTAGATTAGCTTGAAATTGTTAACTGTGTGTGCCAGAAACTATTAAGTCTTTTTTGTTTGAATATTATTATATCCATATTTGTATGAATTTAACTAGCAATTGTTCTACTGAGTATGAACGGGGACTCAAAAATTTTCCATGGGTTAGTTTGGTGCCATTTGTCTTACCACTTTTTTCTCAAGTTGTTTTCTCCAGAATCTTTTTAGTTTGCTTGAATACTTGCCTCTTAGTGAAAGGAAGGAGAAAGGGAGGGAGGGAGGGAGGGAGAGAGAGACTAGTTCTTATTAAATATAAGTAGTAGCAGAAATATTTCTTTATATATTCATTCATCTAGGCTGCATTGAGATCCCCAGTGCAATTAAATAGTTTTCTCAGAGCTTTTATATTCTTTCTTTATTCTTTTTTTTTCTGCACAGGATCGCCCAGCCATGCAGCTGTACCAACCAGGAATTCGCATTCGAACACATATGGGACCTACAAGTAGGTTCTATGACTGTGCTGAAAAAACTTCTCAAGAAGTTTATGACAGAAGGTATGAGGTAAACAACTCAGCTGGTGGTAGTTCTGAGAAGAGTGAAGATGTAGAATAAAATGGACATTCAGCTTTAAGATTTAGTGCCCTACAGAGAACTGAATGTTCTTAGAACTTGTCTGGCATTGCCAAGATAATT
Organism: Masticophis lateralis; assembly: GCA_030761175.1. Lineage (NCBI taxonomy): Eukaryota > Metazoa > Chordata > Lepidosauria > Squamata > Colubridae > Masticophis > Masticophis lateralis. Next base: position 96,970,571 of record JAUDYJ010000004.1, on the reverse strand, counting down.
CTAGTAGGCAATCTATGAATTGAATGTGATTTGTTTTTTTTAAAAAAGGAAAGGATTTGTCAGCCTTGGAATCAAATTAAAGCTGGTTCTCTTCTTTTTCCATGTATGAGAATAGTATGCTGTCAGCATATTTGGAAAAAATATGATTTCAAAATGTCTATAGATACATACATGGTCATTGTATGTATTTGTGTTAGGATTAATTTTATACACATCTCACTAACTTCTGGCACATTCAAATATGCATCTCTGCATAATGGAAGTTGTTTTCCTACATATACAAAGGGTATTTTGATTTGAGTCATAGGGAAGTGATTTTGAGGCAATATATCTGAAAATTATGCTAGATTTTAGAAGGTAGAGTTTGGAAGTTCTAGTAACCCCAAACGTATTTTGAATTGCTGTGTTTTGTATAAAACTTTTGAGAAATTGCCACATCTGCTAAACAAAAGGAATATTTAAGGTATTTATTTCCAGACATTTTCACTGAAATGTATTTACTATCTTTTACAAATTACATTAACTATACACTCGCAGTCCCAAAGGTGCTTTTCAAATGTCTCCATAGACATTTTCACACTCCCAGATTTGTATGTACATACAAAAAAGTGTTGTACAAAATATATTTATATCTGTGGGTGAAAGAAAGAAATTACAGTATCTTAGATTTGGTCCTGTCACTAGTTTTGTCCCAATATGTAATAATTACAGCAACGACAACTTTTAATATGAATCATCAATATGTTTATAATTAATGCAATGTTTGCATCATTATCATAGGACAGTGCTTAATCTGCTATACGATCATGGTTAAAAGATATCTTTACAGAAAGAGGTTGATGAAGGTAGTTTGCAAGGACATAATGGTGTTTTAATCACAACATTCATGTGATTAAAAGAGCTGTTTAAGGCTTATTTCTTTCAGGACCTTCATCCCTACCCTCCAACCTCATACATACACCAAGAGAACAGCAACAATTTAAGCAAAATAGCTTTCAATGGGGAGTATGTAGACAAGGGAAGGGTCAGCACTAGCTTCTGGCCATTCTGTATAGGACTTCAGAGAAAACAAGAGTTGTGATGAATGAGCCTACCCTATCATATTTAGCCTATTTTCAGTGTCATAAAATGTTGGGTGTCAATCTATTTTTAACTTAAACTGCACTTACCTTTCATTCTATTACCTGAAAAAAGGTTGACTCAAGTTTGAATCTGTAGTGCAACATTGGCCTTTCATGAAATGACATTTTCAAAACCTTTTGCCTTTTTTCAATATGTGGATTTATTAGTTGGTTTTTGTATGTAAATATTTCATGAAATATATTTTTACATGGTATTGATGGAACTATTTTGGGTTATAAATAGATTATACAGCAGAATGCACTGTACCTGCCACAGGTTCCCTCTGTTCATTATGCTATTAGAATACATTGTGATATATATCTTCTCATTTTTTGTGTGAAAAAAATTATATATGTCATAAGGGCAAATCATAAAATCAATAATGTTGATAATGTTAACTACTTTTTAACCTTGTTTTGATTTTTTTATTACTGTATTATCAACATTTGTTTTAATGTAAATAAAATACATTTTTGTTAATTTCAGTCATTGGAAGATTAAATTGAAATCTAGTCATCCAAATATTGGATTGCTTTGTTTTTTTAACTTCTGGTGCAGAAATGAGTATGGAAAATAATTTATAGGACCGATGAACTTATTCACTGGCTGCTTATATAATTTCTTGTTTTCTGAATAGCTGTTCTCTCTTCTAACTGGGGGAGATGATACAGCCATTGTATGTTGAGTTGCCCTGTAGTGCATAATGTTTCTGTTTAAAGAATTGATCATAATTTTTTTCTAAAAAATATTAATTATATGCTTTTGAAGAGTCATCCTCATTTAACTGGGAAAATCATTTCTCATTTAACTGGAAACTAAACACAATAGGCTATCTGGGCACCCTTTATATAGTATGAAACTTTGTCTCCCAGAATTCCAAGCTAACACAGTCAAAGGATTAAAATTCTAAGTTATAATGCAGGCATCTGAAAAGATAAATTGATATATGGGGATGATGAGGAGTGTATACAGTAGAAGAATGAAGAAGAAAATGTGCTATGAAACATTTATGGTCCAGTGATGTTATGCAGTCTGAATAGTACAGTCTTTATTAAGAAGATATGAACTCAACATTTTAGAAGAATGTGGTGTGCCTTCTCTGCATCTGTGTCAGATAGCCTTTTCTTTGATGAAAATTCTTTTGCTTTTCATAAGTTGGAAATTTGGCTGACTGTAGATCAAGAGTATGTTTATCTTGCAATTGTTTTATTCTTTCCCAAAATTCATCGGTGTTACACAGCTGAAAAATAAATATCTACAATGCTTATTATATGCTATTTATGAGTAAATCAAATTATCATCTTAATCAAAATAGATGTTTATACCTCATCTCCATTGCATTAATTCTTAATTTTTTGATATATCTCAAAGCTAAGTATTTTCTCTTTGTACATTATAGTATTAGTTGACAACTTATAATTTCTGTACAACACTGTATAAATTATAGGCTATATTATGGCAATTATTTAAAACAGCAAATCTATTTTAAAATAACAATGAAAGTTGTTACCTGCTGAAACTTTTTGCAGGTTTTTGACAACTGTTCAATATCCTCCAGATTAAGAAATGACATGATATGAACAATCAAATTTTCAGGCATTCGAACTAGGAAATCATAGTGTCCTTGACACAAGTTGAGAGTGTACTTCAGCATGCTTTTCCCAAAAATGCTTTGAACTTGTTCTGAATGAAGTAAATAGAGGGAGGAGGGAAGAGACTTTTAGCACATGTGCCGCAACAATAAACACTATTAAGGCTGTGTATTATGGTTATAGCAACATAGCACAAATTCATACTCTAATAATAAAGGCCATTGCAAAACACTGATCATCTCATAAATTGAGGAGATGGTTGTTAAATGAAACTATAACTGTATTGCATTGTTTTTTTTCAACTTTGATACATTAGCCTTCCTAATTAAATATCTACAACTGAGGAGAAATAATTTGGAAAAAAAAGCTACAAAGAATGAAAAGAGAAAAAACTCTACTATATTAAAAGATGGAAGACAGCAATAAAACTTGATTGTATTTACAAAAGAGTAAGATTCATGGAACACAATGAGGTTTATTTTTGAATGGAAAGGGTTGTTCTGCTTGCAATGATTGGAATTATTGTTATTTGGCAGATCTGAAGAGTTTAAGACTACCTGATATTGATATAAAATGAATCCTTTTAGTGGGGAGGGGTGGGGATGAGAATCTGGAGAGACTAGGGCCGTGATGGCAAACTTGTGGCACGGGTGCCACAGGTGGCACGCGGAGCCATATTGGTGGGCATGTGAGTGTTGCCCTAGCTCAGCTCCAGCGCCAACTGATTTTCAGGCCTTCCGGTCCCACCGGAAGTCGGGAAACTGGCTGTTTCCAGCCTCCGGAAGGCCTCCAGGGGGATGGGGAAGGCTGTTTTTGCCCTCCCTAGGCTTCTAGAAAGGCTCTGCAGCTTGGAGAGGGGGGAAAACGGGCCTACCGGGCCATCACGTACCAAAATCGGGGAAGTGTGGGGGGGGGGTCACGTGTGCATGCGTGGGAGGGTGCGGCGCATTGAATTATGGATATAGGCATTTGTACCCACGACCGCCCTGCTCCCCCCACTTTTGGCACGCCACGGCAAAAAGGTTAGCCATCACTGGACTAGGGTAAATATAATACTTGATTTAAGACTGCTTTTAAAGAGTTAGTAAAGCTGAATTTTATCAGTTTTATTTGATGTCTCAGTTGTTTCCTTTACAATTTGCATGAAGAAATCTTGGTGTGTCACTTCAAAGAGAAAACAACTTACATCATATTGTAATTACATAATATCAAACAGAATTGTAATTTTAAATGAAAGGGGAAATTTGGAGACCTGGAAAATTATGTTTACAAATATGATTGTAAGAATTTTATTATTACATAAAGTGTTAATTGTTTATATTCAATTGGTCGTTCTGAACAGATGAGATAGAATCTACCTTTTCTATGTCTTATGTGTGTTTTACCAATACTTGGTAAAAAGTGGTATGAAAGATGACACAGTAGGTTCACCCTTTACTATAAATACTCTAATAAATGTATGACTTATCATGGCAAAGAAATCTAAAATATATTTAGTTATATTTACATACCATGACCATATTTCCCTAGTCAATCACTGATATTTTTATTGATAGTTTTAGTATGGGATATGGTTATTCAATACAGCATTTTTATGCCAACCCTTTATTGTACACAAACCAGTGTAGAATAAAATATTGGTGATAATAAAAGTTAAATAAAAACAAACATGCCAGATTGTCAAGCCTCACTTAGATTGATATGAACTGGAAGGCTTGAAGGCAGAGCAAGGACATAACTTTTGATAAGAAATTTTTATTCCAGATACTAGAAAAGCCATTAATAATCTAAAAAAGTACCTGCTGGAAATTATACAACTGTAAGACTCAAAAGCCATTTATATACAGTGGGTGAATTTTGCTTTTCAACAGCATTTATAGTCAGGGTTTTATATTAATAACATCCTAAGGTGCTCTGCTAGATCAGACATATGCCCCCAGTGATATCTCTATAGTTTATAATCCATGGTCATCAGTGTACAAGACAATTGCTTCACCTCATTTGGCATTTGCCATCAGATGGTTTAATACAATGATTTGCTTGCAGAATACAGGTTGTTGGAAATTATGTTCCTGTACATCTGTCAGAACAAAAACTATTTATTTATTTATTCAAATATTATTTAGATATATAAGTACCAAATTCAGATATCTTAGTACCAAAACCACCCAAGATATATTAACATGTACATAAGAAAGCATATTAGCACTACATAAAAAGCAAAGTGTCATGATCTTGAAGAAAGAGAATGCTAACTCTGGATTGCCTGCATACTTCATATGAAAGTTTTCTTCTTATCCTTGGATAATTATGACTAAAGCATTTCTTGTACATAAGCAATACAGACATACATACAGCAGTACTTTGCACTCTTGAGAGTTTTAAAGTTTCAAATATAAATGAATTTGTCCTGAAGTATAATTACAATATTTATCATGAAAGATTCAAGACTTTGCTTCAGTATATGTACTTAAAATATTTGGAATGATGAACAGATTTCTCTATAGTAACCACCCCCTTGCAGGGGCAGCACCAGTCATTAAGTACATAAGCAGAACAAACAGCTGATTCTATAAAAGGAATGAATAAGTGCCCCAGAATCAAAGAGATAAAAAAAAAATTAAACGAACTCCATGGAAAGAATCTACTAACTGCTTGGCACTGCATTTCATTAGTGTCAAGTAGTTCTTGGAAGAAATAAGGCTTGCTAATATATATATTCTGTCATTACCTTTTAAATTTTTATTTAATAAGATTTATATGGTGGCCATCTTGCTATAATGGCTTTGGGTAGCTAATAGATATAAACATCCTATCATTACTGAAACTCCTTTAACTGGGCAAAACACCAAATCGTAGGGCAACAATTTTTGAACCTAGGTAGTTCAAATGGGCTAACTTACAAAATGTTTCCAAAATCCAAGATCTGTGACACCCAAGGGAAGGAAATTTGGGAAAAGTGTGGCTGCTTTAATGCTGCTGGGCCACTGCTGTTTCATACACTACTAAACTAAAACATGAGGCCCAGATTTGCAAATTGCATAAAACAGCTTCAAAAGAAATTAGGGTGTTATAAGAAGTGACAAGAATAAGAGACAAGTAGAAATATGCAAAAATAGATCTTCGTAAGTTCAGATGCTATACTTTATAGAAAAGATGAGTTATGCTGGTAAATGCTGTTTACATTTATAGGTGAAACTCGAAAAATTAGAATATCATGCAAAAGTTCATTTATTTCAGTAATGCAACTTAAGAGGTGAAACTAATATATGAGATAGACTCATTACATGCAAAGCGAGATACTTCAAGCCTTGATTTGTCATAATTTTGATGATTATGGCTTACAGCTCATGAAAACCCCAAATTCACAATCTCAGAAAATTAGAATATTGTGAAAAGGTTCAATATTCTAGGCTCAAAGTGTCCCACTCTAATCAGCTAATTAAACCATAACACCTGCAAAGGGTTCCCGAGCCTTTAAATGGTCTCTCAGTCTGGTTCAGTAGGAATCACAATCATGGGAAAGATTGCTGATCTGACAGTTGTGCAGAAAACCATCATTGACACCCTCCATAAGGAGGGAAAGCCTCAAAAGGTAATTGCAAAAGAAGTTGGATGTTCCCAAAGTGCTGTATCAAAGCACATTAATAGAAAGTTATGTGAAAGGGAAAAATGTGGAAGAAAAAGGTGCACAAGCAGCAGGGATGACCACAACCTGAAGAGGATTGTCAGGAAAAGGCCATTCAAAAGTGTTGAAGACTTTCACAAGGAGTGGACTGAGGCTGGAGTCAGTGCATCAAGAGCCACCACACACAGACGGATCCTGGACATGGGCTTCAAATGTCGTATTCCTCTTGTCAAGCCACTCCTGAACAACGTCAGAAGCATCTTACCTGGGCTAAAGAAAAAAAGAACTGGTCTGTTGCTCAGTGGTCCAAAGTCCTCTTTTCTGATGAGAGCAACTTTTGCATCTCATTTGGAAACCAAGAACCCAGAGTCTGGAGGAAGAATGGAGAGGCATACACTGCAAGATGCTTGAAGTCCAGTGTGAAGTTTCCACAATCTGTGTTGATTTGGGAAACCATGTCATCTGCTGGTGTTGGTCCACTGTGCTTCATTAAGTCCAGGGTCAACGCAGCCATCTACCAGGAGATTTTGGAGCACTTCATGCTTCCTTCCACAGACGAGCTTTACCGGGATGCTGACTTCATTTTCCAGCAGGACTTGGCACCTGCCCACACTGCCAAAAGTACCAAAACCTGGTTCAATGACCATGGGATTACTGTGCTTGATCGGCCAGCAAACTCGCCTGACCTGAACCGCATAGAGAATCTATGGGGCATTGTCAAGAGAAAGATGAGAGACATGAGACCAAACAGTGCAGAAGAGCTGAAGGCCCCTATCTGGAATGAGCTCCCCCCAGAGATACGGAGGATCCCGGATCTGCCCACCTTCCGCCGCGCTCTTAAGACTTTTCTATTTCGCCAGGCGGGCCTGGCCTAACCACTCCCCGTTTTTAGTGTCAAATTTTAAAAATTTTTAAATTATATTGGGGTGTTTTAATTCTGTCCGGGCCAAATTCATTTAATCTGTTTTTAGTTGGTTTTTAAATTTTGTAAGTATGTATTTTTATTGTTGGCTGTACACCACCCTGAGTCCTTCGGGAGTAGGGCGGTATATAAATCCAATAAATCTAAATCTAATCTAATCTATTGAAGCATCCTGGTCTTCCATAACACCTCAGCAGTGCCACAGGCTGATAGCATCCATGCCATGCCGCATTGAGGCAGTAATTGATGCAAAAGGGGCCCAAACCAAGTACTGAGTACATATGCATGCTTATACTTTTCAGAGGTTCCATATTGTTCTATGTACAATCCTTGTTTTATAGATTTCATGTAATATTCTAATTTTCTGAGATTATGAATTTGGGGTTTTCATGAGCTGTAAGCCATAATTATCAAAATTATAACAAATCAAGGCTTGAACTATCTCGCTTTGCATGTAATGAGTCTATCTCATATATTAGTTTCACCTTTTAAGTTGCATTACTGAAATAAATGAACTTTTGCACGATATTCTAATTTTTCGAGGTTCACCTGTATGTTTACCTTCAGAAAGTAAAATTTCTTCAAGTAATTTATATGGAAACTTGTAGGAAGTTTGACTTTACCTCAGGGATGAAATGTAAAATTTGCTACTACCAGTTCTGTGGGCGTGGCTTGGTGGGGGGGGTAATGTGACTGGGTGGGTGTGGCCATTTTTTTTAACTTTTCAAAGCATTTTTTCTAATGCTTTGAAAAGCCTCTGCCAATCAGGCAACTCAGCTGGGATCGTCAGAGACTTTTCAAAGCATTTTTTTACCACCTCTTCGGCCAAGAGGTTGCAGAAAAATTACTTTGAAAAGCCTCTGATGATCCCAGCTGAGCCGCGCGATCATCAGAGGCTTTTTTTTTACTTTTAAAAGCATTTTTTTGTCAGAAGAGGTTGTAGAAAAAATGCTTTTAAAAGTAAAAAAAAAAGCCTCTGATGATCATGTGGCTCAGCTGGGCATGGGGGAGGGGGGCACAGGGATTTTTGCTACCAGTTCTCAGAACCACCCACCACCATCACCACCAGATCGGGCGATCTGGTCCGAACCGGGAGCATTTCACCCCTGCTTTACCTCCTGCAGCAATCCTAGCGCAACAAAGATCAAATCTCTGTGCTACAAACAATAACATTAACAAACAGTAACAAAAACCCAGTCTGATCTAATGGCTAAGGCATCAGGCTAGAAGCCAGGAAACTGAGTTCTAATTTCATTTTAGAAATGAGGTTGTCAGGTTTCCAAGTAACACCCCCAATGAAAGAAGACTCTGAGGCTAGAAGTTCCTCAAAGTTCCATTTTATTAGAGATGTCATATTGGCACATCTGGGAAAACCCGAATCTGAAAGCTTCCAGGTTTTCCCCACCCAAAAGAAATTTCAAGTCCCTGCACCCACATGTCCATCACATGGTCCAATCAATGAATCGTCCCAACTGGAGATGCTTCCAGTCACGTCACTCCAAGTACAGGGTAGAATGTCCTTGACTCTCAGAGAAAATATTATTATGGCTAGATATCTCCCCAACTCCACACAATCCCCCCTCCCAATTTCCGACAGCACTAAATGTGGCAGCCCTGAAGATCAAAAAAAAAAAATGGCTTCCAGAGCTGACAGAGGTTCTGCCGAGCTGGCTTTGGGTTTTTAAAAGTGGAACCTTGAGTGAATGCAGTATGACCGTGTGTGCATGCGTGTATAGAGAAATAAAGAGAGATACACAATTATTTTCCCGCTTAATACTTGCTATGTAATTGTTCATCCAATAGAAAATTTCTGTGCGTCCTCTTCAATTCCTTTGGAAAAATCTTTTCTTGATTAGGTCGGTAAGTAATTTGCCATGATCTCCAGATAACCTACAGCATTGAGAATTTTAAAAAGAGTACAGTAAATTGTTATCCCTTTCCTATTTTGTTAAAAATCTAAACAAAAACCAAGAAATTGAGAACATCATTTGCAACCATTTGTGTTTGAATTACATTGTGTAGGAAAAGAGTGGTATGACACACGAATGCCGTTATTTGTTTTTGAGTCCATGACTACAACCACACCACCAGATTTATATAGAGAGACAAAACTGGGCATATCTACCAAAATGGCTGCTTGAAACTGCTATCTCTTTTACTTAAGATTTTGGTCTCTTAACTGACTTAACAGATGCTTGACTATACAGAAGATCTAAAAGTGCAGTTTTCTCATATCTCCACTTTTTTTCTTCAAATATACAGTAAACTTTCTAATTTCAGAATAGTGAGATCTATGCCATTTTACCTCAGTTTTTGTGATGGTGAAGTAGTGAAAATCTTTCTGTGGAGCGGGAGCCTGAGTTTGAATTTCACAAAGTTTCTCCTGCAGTAGTGAAGACATTCTGTGTCCCAAAGTTGCTTCTATGCCTTCTGTAGAGCTTGAACTCAGCCTATTTTATATGCTCAAGAAATAAATGGCTGGCTTGTGTTTACGTTACTGAGACATGTTTCTTTACCTAAGGAGGGTTCCGGTGAATAATGTTTTCATCACCAGTTGGGCAATAGTAAAAACAAAAAATAAAAGCTATGGGTCTGTTTAATGTTTGAATTGGCGGGGGGGGGGGATTTAAATAACACCATGCAGTACAGTAATGCCTGCCTGCCTGCCTGCCTGCCTTCAAGTCAATCTTGATTCCTGACTACCTGGACTTGTCAATTTTCTTGGCATGTGGATTGCCACTGCCTGCTTCCTCGGCTGAGAAACAGTGTTTTGCTCCAGGTTACCCAGTTCTAAGGAACATATGTGTATTTATCACATTTGTAGACCAACCCCTCAAAGTGACTCTGAGTATGTACAAATTCAAAACATAAGTCAGTTAACAATCAAAAAGGAAAGGGCCAAACAGGACATAGCAAACACTGTAATAAAATAATAATAATTGAACCCCACCATGTCTTAGCACAATATCTGTGGAAGAGCCAATTCTTCAAAACTTATCTAAAATATCTATTTCATTGGACAAAGATGTACCAAATGTATGCTGAACACAGATAAAACAAGCAAGCAGAAAGAAACCAGGGAAAGTTTAAAACCAAGCCCCTTCCCCTACCCCAAGCCACTTTCCTTTTCACTGGCCATATTCCAGTGACAAAATGGGTACCTTTAGTGGATATAACAGTCACAAGCTATTGAAACACTTTAGACAAGCAACTGTAGCTATTCCTAGAGGCTGCTGTTGACTGTCATTCCAAAACGCTATCAGAATAAGCCTAGGAAATGTATTGTGCATTTTAACAATGTCTAGAAGCGTGTTTTAATTTGGCACTTTTAAAAATTATTTGTTTAGCAGAGTGATGGCATTCGGGAAAAAACTGTTCTTGTGTCTAGTTGTTCTGTTGTGCAGTGCTCTATAGTGTTGTTTTGAGGGTAGGAGTTGAAACAGTTTATGTCCAGGATATGAGGGGTCTTTAATTATTTTCACAGCCCTCTTTTTGACTCATGCAGTATACAGGTCCTCAATGGAAGGCAGATTGTTAGTAATTATTTTTTCTGCAGTTCTAATTATCCTCTGAAGTCTGTGTCTCTCTTGTTGGGTTGCAGAACCAAACCAGACTGTTATAGAGGTGCAGATGACAAGACTCAATAATTACTCTGTAGAACTGTATCAGCAGCTCCTTGGGTAGTTTGAGCTTTCTGAGTTGATGCAGAAAGAACATTCAGTGTTGTGCTTTTTTGGTGATGTTTTTGATGTTAGGTGTCCATTTTAGATCTTGAGATATGGTAGGTAGAGGAAGAGGTTCCCCTCGCACATATATGCTAGTCGTTCCCGACTCTAGGGGGGCGGTGCTCATCTCTGTTCAAAGCCAGAGAGCCAGCGCTGTCCGAAGACATCTCTGAGGTCATGTGGCCAGCATGACTGAATGCCAAAGGCGCACGGAACGCTGTTACCTTCCCACCAAAGCTGGTCCCTATTTTTCTACTTGCATTTTTTACATGCTTCCGAGCTGCTAGGTTGGCAGAAGCTGGGACAAGTAACGGGAGCTCATCCCATTATACGGCACTAGGGATTCGAACTGCTGAACTGCCGACCTTTCAACTGACAAGTACAGTAGCTTAGCCACTGAGCCATTGCGTCCCTTTGAGTTTTGGTAGAACCTAGAAATTTGTAGGTCTCTACTGTTGATACTCTGTTGTCTAGTATGTTAAGAAGTGGTAGTATGGAAGGGTTTCTCCTAAAGTCTACCACCATTTCTACGGTTTTGAGCGTGTTCAGTACCAGATTGTTCTGGTCACACCATGAGGCTAAATTGTTCAACCTCCCATCTGTATGCAGATTCAGCATTGTCTCGAATGAGACCAATCACTGTTGTGTCATCTGCAAACTTCAGTAGTTTAACAGATGGATCATTTGAGATGCAGTCATTGGTATATAGAAAAAAGCGGGAAGCGCACAGCCTTGGGGGAAGGGGCGGCTGTGCTAATTATACAGGTATCTGATGTGATTCTGCTTAGCTTCACCTGTTGCTTCCTGTCTGTTAGGAAGCTTATGGTCTACTTACAAGTGTGTTCAGGTACCGCTTGCTGGTTTAGCTTAGTTAGAAGAATGTCTGGAATGATGGTTCATAATTATACTTTTAATCACAGGAGCCATCTTCTTACAGAAAATTAAATAATTAGTTAAGATCAGGTCTCAGAAGGAGGCAATGGCAAACCACTTTTGAAAAACCTTGCCAAGAGTCTTGTCCAAGCAGTCTCCAAGAATTGTGGAGGGAAAAATAAACTGCTTATTTAAGGAACTCAGTACAATATGAGATTCCCAGTCACAGTAAAATACAGCTCAAACCTTGAAAGTTAAAATGGCAACTTTGCAGACCAAATTAGCATTTGCTAAACAAACTTGCCTGAACTTGCTACTGAGTTCATGGGCTCTTTCTTCCAATTCAACTTTTGACATAGTTAATTGCATGTAGTTGATGGCTTCCATTGAAATCAATGGAAGTTTGAAATATTTAATCTTGGCTCAATCATATGAATAGTTCTCTTCTATGTTGCTGTAGTTAGGATTAGAAACATTTTCTAGAATGGTTTTGGATAAATACCAGGTTTACCTTCAGCTCCACTCCCAGCCATGGGAATTTACTGAGAGTGTGAGCTAGTCACTCTCAACCTAACCATCGTCATACGGAGGTGGTTTCAGAAAAAAAAATGAACAAGGAAATCCTTTAAACATTATCTTGAACTCCAGAAAGGCAATACACAAATAGATTTTTTTTTCTCCCATTCAAACATGTCCAATTTTTGGACATTACTAAAACAAGGCTCTTGGCAAGGTTTTTCAGAAGTGGACTGAGAGAAAGTGACCAACATAAGATCATCTGTCTGGCTATGTGTTCAAGGCAGGACTAGAACTCATAGTCTTCCGGTTACACTAATTCTTTCATTTATATGGTATAATCACTTACGGGCTTTAATAAGAGAGCCTAGGTCTAGTGATTAAGGCACCTGGCTAGAAAGCAAAGGCCTGTAAGTTCAACTTCTGCCTTGGCAGCTGGGTGACCTTGGGCCAGTCACACTCTCTCAGCCCAATTCACTTCACAGGGTTGTTCTGGGGAAAATAGGAAGAGGAAAGTGTTTTGGATATGTTTGTTGCTTTCAGTTAATTTGTAAAAATAATACAGGTGGGATTTAAATAAATAAAATAAATCATAGCGTATTTTTTAAAGGGACTTACAATAATTCTCAGGTCCAGACATACATGTGACTTCTGCACTTTGAATATTGTTTTGTTTACACTGATACATACTTTTTCTTTTAATGTTTTATCTAAGTAAAAGACAAAAAAAATTCTTAATAGGCGTATCTAATTTCTCAGACCAATCTGTATAGTATTTCAGTTCTAGTAGTTTACTATTGATTGTAAAGTTGTCAGCCACTAGAGGTCAGCAGACTATGCTTTAGTCGACAAAAAAACCTGGATAACGCTCTTGACCTAAAGGAAAAGTAAAACCAAATTAACCATAGTAACTGTGGCCATACCAGTTTTACAAGCCTTGGAAAATACAACCATCTTTTTTAAAAAAAAATGTGTAGGCTTTTACTTTAAGTTGAAATTTTACAACTTGCAAAGTGACTTTACATTTTCTTTCAGTTTTATTTCTGCCTCAGTTTCATTCAATCACTAGTTAATACTGCATAATTTGATTCAAAACAGAGGAGCTACTTGTGTTTTCAGAACATGAACTTTTTCTTTACTCCAGATTTGAAATTGAGTTTCTATGTAGCAATTAGTCCATATTCAGAATTCTGAGATTATCTTTTAAATTTTCTTGAGTGATACATGAAATCAGATTTTTTTCCTCTTCCCTGAATTTATTTCCTTACAATTCAGTCCTAAATAGATTGGCTTCATACATTATGCTAATCAATTTACTAAGATTTAACCACCACCCCCTGAATTTGCTGGTCCAAAGTTGATGAGCTTCCGGACTAATTGGGTATGGAACTCATTGCCATTGGATTGATGCTCACCCCATGAAAGCCAGCCTTGATACACATAGTCCTCAATTTATGACCGTTCATTGAGTGACCATTCAAAGTTATGACAGTACTAAGTGACTTATGACCAGTCCTCATAATTATGACCATTGCAGCACCCCCTGCCATCACATGATCAAAATTTGAGTTCTTGGCAAGCTGCACATTTATGTTTGCAGCCTCCTGCAGTCATATGATTACCATTTGCAACTTTCTCAGTGGGTTTCTGTCAAGCAAAGTCAATAAAGGAAGTCCGATATACTTAATAACCACAGCAAAAATGTTAATATAATCAGGCATTGTCACTTGAAGGCTCACTTGATTCCATCCAACCCCTTGATAATTGTGGTTGTAAATCAGGGACCACCTATATACAGGTGGCCCCTGATTTACAACCACAATTTCCTGTATTTGCACAATATGCTTGCTAATTCATTTGCTACAAATCACAATTTTGGATTCATGTATCAAACTAAACAAACTTTTCTAGAGCATGAACCACACTTGCACTCTGAATATATTGCATTTGTAAAACTGCATGAGGATGCAGTTGAATAGTTAAGAGATGGGACAAAATCCCTAGCTTTAATTTTAAAATACTGTATTTTCCTGCGTATAAGACTACTTTCTAACACACAAAAATTTTCTCAAAAGTCGGGGGTCGTCTTATACGCCGGGTCTCATTCTCCTGTAACCAGGCAGACCAGCCCATAAGGCTCCGACGAGCCTTAAATGGCTCTGAGGAGGGTCGTCTTATACACCCAGTCTTATACGCCGGAAAATACGGTCTATTTAAACCCTCCTCCCCCCCCCATTTTTGGTTCTAGAGGCACACTAGAGGCAGGTTCTAGAGGCACACTGGTGGTAAGCCAGTCAAATCTTCATAGTGTAAAATTGTTTTGTGTGAAGTTACCAAAGCATACTGACATTTAAAACTCTAAAATTTATTGTGGTATAAACTTTAATGGGCTTTTAAGCACCTCATTCATACACATACAATTTGAGAATAGAGAGCCAATTAAATACTAGTGAAGTCACCTGTTCAATGAAACGTTAAGTGTCTTGCCTTAGTGCATGGCAAGCCTTGTTTAGGATACTTGGATTCAAATGTATCCAGCTCATGAGGAGTTTCATCAATAATAATATTCCTGGAGGAAAACTTAATTCTTCATTTATTCTTCTAATCGTTTTTGAAAAGCTTCCATGTTGATGGCCATTACTACGACGGTATTCACACGAGGTGCTCAGTACGATTCCTAAATACGACTTCATAACCCAATGCTCAGGGTCCCCAGAATACACTGACCCCGTGACCGTAACAACCACACGGGCTGAACGGACATGCTTCGAGGCTTCTCACGTCACGCGACCTCCGCATGGCTTCCCATCTACCCACCCAGCCACCCATCAAAAAGCGCGCGAGCCACCTTCGCCCTTAGGGGGCGCCGTCCTCTTTTGCCTGACGCCTGCGCCAAGCTTAACAGCGGAGGCGGGGCTATTTCCAAGCCGCCACCGTTGGGAGAAATCAAGTGGGCGCCGCTAGCCAATCAACAAACGGCTCTTCGGTCGCGTCAGCCCTCTTTTTCTTTGTCCCATCCACTGCGGTCGCCCCCCCTCCCGCTCCCCGCCCCCAGCTCCCGTCTCCCTGCTCTGTAGATTCTGTCGCCATTGTCGACAGGCTGTTCGGTCAGAGAGTCTGTCTCTCTCTCTCTCTGTCTCTCTTCCCTCCCTCCGTAAACTGTCGTTTTCTCCTGGTAGGTATATTGCCCTTCGCTTGCCTGGCAACGGGAAGGAGGGTCGGTTAAACCTTCTGAGGGAAAGGGAATCGGGAAGGTCGCCTTTGCGAGGCTCGGACTCAGCGTGGCTCTGAGTCTCCCTCCCCCTCCCCCATCCAACCCCCCGTCCCGCCCTGCTCCGCTTTTCGCGTTCCCACCGCGCCAGGTTTGTCCCTTTCGCTTTTCCGTCCAGAGCGCGTTCTATACGCAAACTGCCCAGGTTCAGGCGCTGTTTTTTTTTTCCTCCCGATTTCTCTTCAGGAGTCGCGGGAGCGCTACCCCCCCCCCCCCACTCCGCCCCATGCAGGGCCGTATCGGATCCCTGCCCAGAATTCAATATGAACTTAAATTTAACCAGACGGCGCGATTGATAAGATTTCTGACTGTGGGGGTGGGGTGGGGGAGAATGGTGTCAGATTACATCATATTCTCTTGCATCCGGCGAGTAAGAGACCTTTTCTGGCTTTGGGGGCTCTCCAGCTGCGCCAGACTAGAGCTCCTCTCGTTCTTTTTGGTGAGCCATGTTCATGACCAACGCGGAAGCTCTGGTTTAGCATATTTGGAGGGCACAAGGATGCAGGCAGCGTTTAAATCAGAGGTCTTCAAACTTGGCAGCTTTAAGGCTGGTGGACTTCAACTCCCAGAATTCTCCAGCCAGCTCTGCTGGCTGGAGAATTCTGGGAGTTGAAGTCCACCAGCCTTAAAGCTGCCAAGTTTGGGGACCTCTGGTTTAAACTATCATGCATATACGATCAATTATATGTTAAATGACTCTTAGGCGAAGTCACAAATCTTTTAGGATCCGTTGTGGTTACATATGGGGGGGGAAAAAGCCTTTAAACCTGCGTCCATCAGCTATTTTTAACCACGCATATCCAAGAAATGTTACTTTCTGCAGAATTGAGTATAGAAACACTAAATGATGTTGACCTGAGTTCTTGGTTTTTTAAAATAATGTAACTTGCAGAAATGGTGAAAGAAGTCCAAAGCTAAGGTCAAATGTTTAAACTACAGCACTTTTGCTGAACTTCAGCTTTGTTTTGGCAGAACTGAACCTGGAATGCTTTTATTTGTTTTGGGTTTGGGTGAAGCAAATTTCAGGTGAGAGACTAGGTCAGAGCTCCTTCCACCTCATCAGTTTTCAATGGGTCGTATCTCATGTAACCTCCATCATTCCAGTACTTACTATCCCTTTCCCAGGTTGTCGCCAGTGTCCAACATGGCTTATCCCACCAACTCGTCCACCTCTGATCTTCCCTTGACTTTTCCTCCCTTCCTTCATGCTCTGTCCATATTCTAGCACAGCATATCCCACCAAGCTGCAAATCCCTGACTTTCCTAACACTCTCTAGTCCCTCTTTTAACCACCAATATCCTTGTTTCCCATCTCACATCTGCTCAGATTAAAATAACCCCATTTTATTACCGGCACGGATCCACCCACAACTATGTATATTTTAGTAGGGCCTGAACTATTCAAAACTCACTGTTCTGCCCTTGGAACAATTTGTACAGAATATTTTGCACCTCCCTAAAAACCAGAAAACCACCAATTCTAGTCCTGTCTTAAGTGCAAAGCCAGGTGGGTAACTTTTCCTCTCAGCCCTAAGAAGAAAGCAAGGACAAACCACTTTTAAAAAAGGAAAATGCAGGGAGTTGTCTAGATAGTCCCTAAGAATGAAGAATGATTCCCAAGGTGAGCACACATGTGCACAAAAAATTACTACTTTATTTCTTTATGGTTGAGTCTTGAAAACGTGATTAAAATGTTCCTTAAATTATTCTTAGTGGCTACATGGATATTTTTCTTTTGTGCAGTATCAAGGGGTTTGCCTTTCCTATCTGTTAGGATGTTTTCATGATTTCCTGGTCTAGTTTATAGGCAGTCTCCCAGTAAAGCACTAATTAGGTATGATTTACAGTACTAAGGTTTTTTTGACATCGAGGTTGTCTAGATATTACCACTTGGCAATTTCAAACCTTGTATTGCTTATATGAAAAATTTCCATTGTTCCCAAGTCTATTTGCAGTATAAAATATTAATTTTAAGACTAGATATATCCCTGTATCAATTTTCATATTGATACAGAGGAATACAAGGAAAATGGGGCTTCCTTTCATTCCTTTGTATCAAATTCCTCTGTTTGTTTTCTGAAAATTGAAAACTTTGGGAAAACTAAATCTTTTCTAATTTTGTTTTAAATGATTCGTAAAGATAATGAAATACATTATTCTATGCATTGAAATACCCCAACACAAGAATTAAAGTAATATGAAGGAACATAAACTATTCTCAGTATAGAGTAGACAAATCTTCAGAATAAATATGACAAAAAGTAGAAAATGATAATATTCAGAAAATTAGTTTTGACATATCTTACATTATAAATGTATTTTCTGAGATTTATCTTTTTTTTAAAACCAAGTGTTTAAAAAATCTCATGGAGGATTAAAATCTGGAATATATAACTTTCTTTCATTTACTGCAGTGTTGATGTTCAGATACAGTGTTCTGTTTTTAAATGTCTAAGCAAACAAAAATGATATTATATATTCATAGTTTAGCAGCATACAGCAAATATTTAAAATATTTTAAAGTATAATATTGCACGCCTTTCTACTATTCTCATCATTTTGCCTCTCCCCAAAAACTCCATAGGAAAAAACAGATTTATCCTTCTTGTTTCAAAACATTTTAATTTTATTTTAAAAGCTAGCCATAAGGCAAGTGTGGTTAAAATATTGTCTAGTATTTTACAGTTCATAATCTGAGACAGTTTATTTGATTTTCCAGAGGACTCGGAAATTGAGCTGCAGATCAATTAACCGATCTGCAAGGAAGGAGAAATGTTTGGGGCACTGAACCCTGCCATTTCTAAACCTGTTGAGCCAACCTGTGGGAATTAATTTGATGGTGCCAAAATAGCATAGATTTATTGGAAACATTTTCAGGTATCAGATTTTGAGTATTCGTCTACCATTACCAGCAATTCCTGTCCAATTGTCCTCTGCACATAATACAGCCTCACATATTTTGACAATTTATATGCTGTTTCTCCAGATGGCTGCATTATTTTATTGCTTATGATAACATTCAAGATACTAAAATTAATCTTTTTAAAATTTATCATAGCAAAAAAGTAAACTGAAGGATAATTTCCAAATACAGTCTGATTTTTAAAAAAACAATCTAAAAGAAATTTAGCTGGATAGGATTTTTTTTAATTACAGATAGCCCTCAACTTATGACCCTATATGAACCTGGCAATTATGGAATTAAGTCATGGTCATAAAATGGATCATCACGTAACTCCAACCCACCTTTATGACTTTTTTGTGGTGGTGGTTAAGCAAATGCTGCAGTCATTAAGCAAACCTATATGGGCTATTTTTTGCCAGACACTGTAAGTAAACACTAATTTTCAGAAAAACCATTATAAATAGCAATGTAATTGAAAGCGCTCATTACAGTTGTTCTCTGTAAACTAAACTGTTTACAGTTGTTTTCTGTAAATTAAACTCTTAAATGCTTTAATCTCTAAATGGTTGAACTGTGTAAAAGAAACAGTATTTCTTCTGTAAAGGAGAACAAAAAATTAAAAAGTTTTTGACCATTTTGATGTTCTTTTGAATCTGAAGCAAGGCTATGGTGCATAGGTCATTTGGTTAACATGAAATGTTCATTAATGCTGAAATAAGACTATCAGTTAAGCAATGAACATCCAGATCAGATATAGTGTCTGGTCTATATAGTGTATAATGTTCATATAGTCTCAAGTTCCACTTAATTTGAGTGTACATTAATAATGTGAAGTATATATTACTTATCTTCTGAAGAAGATAACACATTGTATAATATATATTGTGTAATAAAATAATGCATTGTATATAATTGCAGAAAATAATTTAGATATTTTGGATTATTTTTAACATAGCATCAGTAGACTTCTATTTGTGCAATCCGACACTGGTTTTCCCTTCCATCTCCATTATGCCTCGTGAATCTGCTATGTTGTGCTAATAAGCACTATGGTATCCATTCTAATAGAGTTGGATAAGTTTGAAGCAATATAAATATTAAATAAATAATCTGCTTTTTTAGCTATAATTGCCAATTTTGAAATAAAGTCTCAACAAAATATGTTTCACTATTTTAAATAGAATATAATACTTTTAAATATACTTGGTATTGAGCACAAGTTGCAAACATAAAATTAGTTGTTATATATTAATCCATCTGGGATTTGTTTATGCAACATTCAATCAGGCTGCTTATATGACCCCCTCCAAAAATAGTATAAAGTACATCAACAGGCAAATTGAGAACAACACTATTAAGTCTAATTCACAACCCATGTGTTTAAATCAATGGATAAAGAGCAACCTATTAGCTTTTTCTTTTAGAGACTAGAACTAGCTAGGTGTTTTTTATATAATGTTTGCTTTTTAGTCTTTCTGCAACGAAGTGAGCCCTGTGGAGCTGGTAAAAACAGCTTAAATTCATGTTGATGCTTCTGTAAACAGTGGAGAGATTTATATTAAAACTTTGTATACAGAATGAAAGATTGACAATATTAACATGTTCCTCTCTAGTTGGGTTGTGGAAGTATAACATTTAATTTTTTTCTTTGGGTGGGCTGTCATTAAAAAAAACTATATTTTAACAATAATTGAGCAATCATTTAAGAGTCAAATTATATTTTAACTAACTATGAACTAATTTTTTTTAAAAAAACCTTTTATTTCAGGTATAGTGCAGTTTGCAGTTTGGAACATGTGTAGTGTTATGCAAGCTGACAGTAGAAAAATGGACATGTTGAAGATTTTGCATAAAACAACAGAACGCCTAGAATGCGATCACTGTAATTTCAGAGGCTCTGATTATGAGAACATACAAATTCATATGGGTACTATTCACCCTGAGTTCTGTGATGAAATGGATACTGCAGGATTGGGGAAACTTATATTTTACCAGAAAAGTGCAAAGTTATTCCACTGCCACAAATGCTTTTTTACGAGCAAAATGTACTGTAATGTCTATTATCATATCACGGCACAACACTCATTGTCAGACAAACAGAAGGAAAACCAGAAAGGTGTGTTGGAAACTGAATCCCTCAAAAAGCCTGTCTTTGTGGAACCTCAAAAGCCTTCTCAGTCTCCTGAAACACAAAAATGTACTGGGTCTCCCGATTCTCAAAAGCCTGCTCCCCCTGAACTCCTAAAGTCTGATGTGGGACTACATTCCAAGACACAGAAGCCTACTTCAGCAACAACCATTGAACATCAGAAGTTTGTTTCAGTTGCATGTTTGGAGGCACAAAAACCTGCTCCTGTTGTACCAGAACTTCCAAATCCTGTTCCACTTGTGTCCTCAGAAACACTGAAATCCCCTCTTTCTGTAACTCCAGAACCACTGAAGCCTGCTTCAGTAGAGACTACAGAGATACCAAAATCTCTCCCTGCTTTATCGTTAGAGCCACAGAAACCTGTGACACCCACATATATTGAAACACAAAAATCCTTCCCTGTTGTAGAATCGGAAAAACCTGCTTCCTTTATATCTTCGGAACCACAGAAACCCATCCCACCTCTATCACCAGAGGCCCAAAAGTCTGCTCAGCCTGCATCTCCACCTGTAGTTATGTCTGAAACACAGAAATTTGCTCCAGCTGTGTCTCCAGAGCCCCGCAGGCACTCTCCGACTATATCTCCAGAGCCCCGAAGGCACTCACCTGCTGTGTCTCCAGAGCCCCGCAGGCACTCACCAGCTGTGTCTCCAGAGCTTAAGAAACCTATTGCTGGTCTATCCACAGAACCTCGTAGGCATATTGCTCAAATGAGGAGGCCTGCTTCAGCCCTTTCACCTGAACCACGTAAATCTGACCCTTCACTGTCTCCAGATCCCTGGAGACCTGTTCCAGAAACCTGGCGATCTGCAGGTAGTATTTCACATGAGCAGCAGAAATCTATCACTATTTCACCTTGGTCCCCAAAACCACCTTCGTCAATGTCACTTGAGCCCAGGAAACCTGCTTCAGAACCCCGAAGGCCTGGAAATATGATGTCCCCAGAATCTCAGAAATTTATGCCGGATACTTGGAAATCTACCTCCATGCCTGAATCTCCAAAATCTAGTCTTGCTTCCTCAGAACCATGGAAACCCATTTCTTCTGTTTATCCTGAAGGCTGGAAACCTGTTTTGTCTCCTGACACATGGAGGCCATCACCATCTGTAGCACCACCTGCTCCTCCTCCAATGCCTGCAGAGCTGAGGAAACCTGCCCCCCCAATGTCATCTGATATTTGGAAACAGCCCTTCTTTTCTGAGCAACGTAAGCCTGCTCCTTCTGTATCTCCTGATCCTTGGAAATTTTCCTCCGAGTCCAGAAAATCTCCTTTCTTTCCAGAGACTCAAAAGCCAACCACTTTTGTTTCTTCTGAGTTGCAGAAACGTGCTTTGTTTTCTGAATCCCGAAAACGGGCCCTATTTCCTGAATCCAAAAAGTCTGTACCTCCTGTTTCCACAGACACACAAAAACGTTCATTCTTCCATGAAGCTCACATACCTTTTCCCGAAACCCCCAAACAGGTTGTATTTTCAGAATCTCATAGACCAACTCCTGTCTCCCCAGATGCCCCAAAGCATTCCTTCTTCCCAGATTCTCAGAAACATGCTATTGTTTCTCCTGAAATTCAGGAGCATGCTCCCTTCTCAGATTCTCAGAAGTCACCTAGTCTCTCACATGAATTGCTGAAATCTCCTGCAGTTTCTCCTGAAATCCAGAAACATGGTACCTTTGCTGAAGTGCAGAAGTTATCTCCCGATTCCCTCGAGAAACAAAGTTTCTTTGCAGAACTCCCAAAACATTCACTTTCACCTGAGATCCAGAAATCAATTCCTTCAGATCAGAAGCCAACACAGAATACAGATACCCACAAACCAGTTGAAGCAACAGGCACGGAAGTTCACAAAACGATCAATGATTTCAGTCAGCCTGCTGCACCTGTTTTTTCAGACTTGCAAACTCATAATGAATCCAGTAATAAAGATTTCTTCACTGAGCCTCCTGAAGGAGAAAATCCATTCAGTAGTTTATTAATTCCAAAAGAACAGCCCATACAACCCAAGGAACCTACAGAAGAAATATATACATGTCCAAAGAAGAAAGCCAAGAAAGAAAATCCAGAGATTTCTAATACAGAGTTAAATAGTAGTGAAAGTGGAAATACTGAGATGGAAACATCAGACATAAAGGAACAGGAATCCAATAGTGATCAGGAACAATTTGATACAGAGTCTCTTGACCAAAACAAAGAAACTAAAGTTGATACTACTCCTACTCAGCCTCAGTGTGTGTTGCAGTTTACAGAAGAGAAGGAAGCTTTCATCTCAGAAGAAGAGATAGCAAAATATATGAAGCGTGGCAAAGGGAAATACTATTGTAAAATCTGTTGCTGCCGGGCGATGAAGAAGGGAGCTGTTTTGCACCATTTGGTTAATAAACATAATGTGCATAGCCCATACAAATGTGATGTGTGTGGAAAGGCATTTCTTTTGGAATCTCACCTTAAGAATCATGTTGCCGCTCATAGTCAGAGTTTGCTTAAATGTCCACGTTGCAATTTTGAGTCAAATTTCCCTAGAGGGTTTAAGAAACATCTAACCCATTGCCAAAGCCGCCACAGTGAAGAAATCAATAAAAAACAGTTGGAAATTGCTTCTGAGCCACCTAATCAAAGCCAGCAGAGTGAAGAAGCTGGTAAGGTGCCAGAGGAGAATGCTGAACCATCAAAAGAACTCCTTAATGAACTGCAAAGTGAATGAATTTGGTTTTGAAAATTCAGAAATCTCCAAATATATTGCATTCGCAATGTAGACACTGATGCTGAATTTCAGTGTATAAAACTGTATACAGTACATGTGATGGCAACAATTTGATGCATCGTTAAATGCATTTAAGCCACTAATTAATTAAACAGTTTTGTGTTTGCTTAACTGTGTTGCAATGTAACCTTTATAATCACCAAAATAGCAGCACTACTGCCAAATTAATAAGCTTATTCTGGATTGCACAGAACGTCACTTTTAAAACAGAAAGGAATAAAAATGGAAAATATTCAGCTGGAAAACTGAAATTCTAGCAATTTATCCAACCAAATCCAATTTTGTATTTTGAGAAGCCTGAAACAACAGGAGCATCACCACATGAGATCACATTAAACCTTGCATGAAATTATCTTGTTGCCTGCAGTTGTATGTTGTTATGATTTTTAATATATACTTGAGTTCCCATTTCAATGAATTGCTTGTTTAGGTTATTGAAATAGTTAAGATTTTTCTTGCTGTATTTGGAACACAATCTGTGTGAAATAACTAAAGTACTGTCAAATGTATTGGAAGTGTATATGTGTTGTCTTGCTTTTAAGGAATGTTTTCATTTAACAATAAAAAATTTTGTGTTTTGGAATTATTCAGTTGTATGTGTAGCTGATGTTCCATCGACATATTTCCAGCATTGTTTACAGTAACACAGGGCTGTGCTTGATTCAAATTCAGATTCCATACCACATTCAGTAATATTACAGATGATCTCAATTTTCTAAATAAGTATACAATTTCAATATAAATGGTGTCAGATGCAGCAGCAAGCTACAATTCAAGTACTGTATATATTGTCCTATAATATGCTTTGTACAGATGTGCTGGCTTCAATATAGGGTTTTTGGGGGGGGTTAGAGTTTCTGGGCTGATGTACTTTGAGATGAGAAAACATTAGATCACAGTTTTCTGTACTTCAGTGCTTGGTGTTGCTCTTGGATTTATTGAGTTAAATCCAAATATCATTTTTTACTACTAGAGGCAGTCGTATTTAATTTTTACATTACAGCTTCATAAATAAAACCAAAAAATAAAACCAAAGATACTTTGCTAGTGCAAAATGTATAGAAGTCCATAATGGCATAAGATGAACTCATAAGAATTTGCAAAATTGTGAACAGCCTTTCATTCATTAGGGATTGTATTTGTCATTTCAAAACCAGGAATTTTTTAAATAGAGATAATGACATTCTGTATATGTTGACGTAGTCAAAGACTATATGTAGCTAAAACGTTAAAACCTAAAGATTATGTAAGAGCTGTACTTGCACCTAGAAATACTTAGGTAACAGCATCACTATGCTTTGAATAATAATTGGATTAAAAAATAATAATGTAGAAGTAATCTTAGCTTTGTTAGCATTACCATATTTGTTCCCATGCTTTTTGCCTAGAACTTGCAAATATTTTAAACTAAACCATTTCAATAATCTGTCATGTTTCACTGAGTTAAGATATGAAAGAAATTGGATTTAGGATTTACATAATGAGAATAATGTGTACCAATTCTCAATGTCTGAAATGTGGCTTTTTAAAAAGCTACATTGATTGGCTTTTAAGAATCATATTTGTGAAGGAGTTTGGCTCTTAGATATTTTACCCTACCCAGACCCACCACATCGGTTAGATGGACAGCATAAAAAAATAATAAATTATATATATGAGTTACATAAAAATTTACTTGTAGTGTTTGCTACAAGTATCTTTAATTTATTCTGCTAGAGATCCATGATAAATAGTTTCTGGCTTGCATCATAGCTAAGTGGTTTGTTTCCTAATTAGTACAAAATAGAAAAATACTTTAAAAACCTAAATTTTAAAATATTTAAAAATACTTAGATGACACACTGACTAAATAATAATGTCATTTGTTTGGTTTTGATTTAGTGTATTGTGGAACTTTACCACTGCAATTTGTAAACCACATGTGGTGTATTAGCTGTTGAATGTAACTATGAAGGATGACTTCCAATAACAATTATCGTTTGTTCTGTTAATAGTGTTTTGTATTTAACAGTTGGCTGAGTTAATATAATAATAAAGCCCAAACTAACTACACTACGGCTTATTACCAATACAACCAATTAATCATGACTCATTGCAATGAGTGAAATTTTTTATAATGACCAGAAAATAGGGCAAGCCAGCTACACAAAATAATGTAAATAATGTAATAAACCTACACTGGTTATTTAATTGTTTTCCCAAGAAAAAAGGTTTCCCCTGTAATGTTTGCTGTTGTAGTAATTCTGTAATAACAATTTAGGAATACAGCGAAACATTCAGATATCTGATCTTAACACACTTGCTAAAAACTTATTTACAGTATTAAGAATATTCAACCAGAGGGGATGACCAAGTCAAAACTTGTTTCAACATAGAAGGCCAATCCTTTTAAATATTTGCTGAGGAGTCCAATGTCACCCCAAATTAGTTTCTTTTTTTTTTAAAATAAACTTTATTGGTTTTCAAACATAAAATATATAAAATTTTTCCATGCTGTTTACATCGGAGGAGCAACGTTTATACATATTTACAATAATCACGTAGGTATCACTAAGGTCCAAATTAGTTTCATCTTAAGATCACACGAAACATTTTTAAAAGACTGAGGCTGTTGACATAGAATCAGATATCCTAAGTATTCCAAATTTCATGCACATTATTAACTTATAAAAGCCTTCATTTGTTAAAATTAAATTGTTAATTTAGCTTCTAAAAACCTTTAACAGAATCCAGAATTTCTGTGACCTCCAACAGAGCATACGTATGTTAAGATAGCATAGAATTCTTTATTGGCCAAGTGTGACTGGACACAAGGAATTCGTCTTTGGTGCATATGCTCTCTGTACGTAAAAGGAAAAAGAAAGAAAATACATTCATCAAGAATCATAAGATACAACACTTAATGATAGTCATAGGTTCCTAATAAGCAATCAAATCATACTAGGAAACAAGCAGAACAATATAAATCGTAAAAATACAAGCAACATGGTTATAGTCATAAGTGGGAGGAGATAGGTAATATGAAGGATGAGAAGAATAATAGTAATACAGTCAGAGTAAATAGTTTGACAGTGTTGTGGGAATTGTCTCAGTTCAAAAAGGGCTTAACCATTTCATAAAAACTCAATAGCTTGTTAGTTTGTCTAAAACATCTAAATTCAAATTATGTAACTGAAAAAAAATATACCAACTGTGAAGCTATATTTGTTTTCACATTTATTCTCCATAAGCTCATGAATATTTTCAGTCATCAGTTAATAGGCTTTATATACACTACAGTAGTTTAAAATTTATTACCAATTATTTTAGAAAATCTAAACAATTATAATTTTTTATATTTATACACACAGTGCATAGGCACCAAGCATTCTACACACACACACACACACACACACACACACACACACACCATTCTGTTGGAATCTACAAAAACTTAACAGAAGCCTTTGGCATCTAACATACTGCTATAAATTCACGTTGGTTGAATAAATAAGAGTTTTAGTGCTACAATTCATATATAGCACATCAGTTCTCTATTTGGCATTTAAATAGTTTTATCTGTGAACAGAATCCAAAAGACTTATCAAAATGTCAAATTTTGTTGCAAAGGAATGCGTAGGCAGGCAATGCCAGAACACTTAAGAATGTTCACCACTGGCCACTTCTGTTTGTAGAAGTATTCTCAAAAGCACTCAGGGATTCATTCTAAACAAGATTGGCTTCAATTTTGTGGAACAGTAAGTGCTTCTAAACAATATAAATGGAATGTTTTAATATTTAGCTACTGAGCAAGCTATGTAACTTACTTTCAGCCCATATGTTGTTTGCAATGAAGCATTAATTCAGATGTAATAATGTTTCTTCCTATGACTGACTATATATAACACTACTACTCATTTTTTATTATGACTACATATGTGGCTTTAGGAAAAGATTGGAGTTACTTGAGTTGCCAAACAGAAGGAGTGGATGGCCTTAGTCTCTTGTATATCTCCTATTTTTATCGACAGATTAAACCTGGATTTCAGGACATTGTGGGGAAAGCAAAATATTTCTTGATACAAAATTACTCAAAAGCACCGATTGGAAACTGCCTATGCAGAGTGTTTTAATGGAAAGGTCTGCTACATTTTTGATGGCTTTACAATAAGCAAGTTCTCTGCCTACTACAGGTAATTCTCAACTTACAAATGAGATCAGAATCTCTTTTTGTTAAGCAAGATGGCTAAGTGAGTTGCACCCGATTTTGTGACCTTTTTGCCATGGTTGTTAAGTGAATCACTGCAGTTGTTAAGTGTACCCTGCGGTCTTCAAGCAAATCCCGCTTTCACAATTAATTTTGCTTGCCAGGAGCTGATTGCAAAGATTGTTAATGGCCACATACCCCGGGATGCTACAGCCATTGTAAATACAAGCTGAATGCCAAGCAACTAAATTTTGATCATGTGACTATTGTATTGGTTATGTGAGGACTGGTTGTAAGTCACATTTTTCAGTGCCGTTGTAACATTGAATGGTCACTAAATAAATGGTTGTAAATCAAGAACTACCTGTAACATATTTTAGAAGGTATATTGATAACCATATATAAAACACTCTTCTACTTTCATAGTTGCAGAATTATTTTAAGACTGTTCACATATTAAAATCTAAACATTTAAAATAAAAATAAGGTACAAATTCATAGTAAAAACTTCAAAACTTTCTGAGAATTGGCAAGAAGATTGTAATCATCCTTTAATAGCCACAGCCAATCTCAATTAAACTAAAAGCTATTCTAAAGAACCAATTTTTGGAATCTAATTTAGAACAGTCATAGACATAGGCGTATTTTTTAACAAGAGTGTTTCATAGTACTGGGATCAACAAAGAAAAGGTCCTATTCTTGCTCTTGACATAAGATGATTTTTTTCAAGACTCCAGGGGTTCATATAGTAGATCATACTGCGAATGACTCTGTTTCAGGTTTTACATGTTTACAAATAGTAATACTTTTCTTTCATAGAACTGCATCACTGGGAGATAGAGATTATGATAATTCCCCTCTGCCATAAATTCTTTCTTTCTTTCTTTCTTTCTTTCTTTCTTTCTTTCTTTCTTTCTTTCTTTCTTTCTCTTTCTTCATACCTCATCTTTAATCCTGCCTTTATTTTTTATAAATAACTCAAGCTGAGAAACATACGTAATACTTCCTATTTTCCCTACAAAAGGCCTGCAAAGTGAGAAGAGGGGTGGGGGGGAGAGAGACAGAGAGAAAAAATTACCAATAAATATTTTTAAAAGACAAAAGTTCACCTACTATTGCACTGCTGGACAGTTATTTAAAATAATTTTTTAAATTGTTTTAAACTATAATGTAGAATTCAAATACCTATTTTAAAATTTTCAGCAAACCTTTGGAGCCTGTGATGTTATTTTCAGTTGTTTCTAAAGAGAATATATTAACACTTCAAAAACAATAGGCTTGGCTATCATCCAAAAATCTTGAATGTTACTCATTCAAAAACTTAATTTTTTTTCTTTAAGATGGAAAATTATAAATGACAATTCAGAAATTGTCATGCCAAAATAATTGACAATAATGAGTATGAAGGTCCATTGGAAATAATGAATAGGTGACTTCTGAATACAAAATCTGTAATGGAAAGTGGTGCACATGTATTCACCTATTTTTGTCTTTGGCCAATTATTATTACTATTCATAGAACACAGCAGTTGTAGCTCAGTGTATTGGTCATATATCTTTATACTGAGATTACTGATACTAGCTTTTGAAGTGAGCAAGATTAAATATACTAGTTACTTATGCCATAAGCATCTATATTATGGAAAGCTTGCAGACATTTAACAATAATTCCCTACTTAGGAACTGGGGTTAGTCAGCTTAAAGAAACCAGGGCAAATTAAAAAGAAATTTCATTCCATGCCCTAATATTTTTTACTATTAATTTATCCCAAAAAATTTACCTTAGATATTTTATTGAAATCCTTTCTATCTCCACACTTGAATTCTCAGATTGCTATTATAAAGATAGAGTGCCTTTCTTCTTGCATTATCACAAAACATTCTTCCACAATTTAATTTGCATCTAGTGTTTAAAAGCATGCCCTGCAAGGGAATCATACATAAAGGACCAACAACAGCTTATGAAGATCATAATACAGCTATAATCATGCTATGCTTTCTGGCTTATTTAAAGCTTATTGTGGCTGTTATTTTTTTATTATTTCAATTGAAATATAGCAACAGCAACAGCAGTTAGACTTATATACCACTTCATAGAGCTTTACATCCCTCTCTAGGTGGTTTACACTTTACACCGCCAGCATATTGCCCCCAACAATCTGGGTCACATTTTCAGTGCGCAGCAAACCAGTAGTAAAATTATGTGAAAACCACCTCTGTTTTAGTAAATTTTATCATATCTTCTTTTTTATTGTGGCATTGCAATTGGCTTGGATTCAAACTGTTCTGCTAGGATAATTAGAACTGCAGAAAAAACAATTACTACCAACCTGCCTTCTATTGAGGACCTGTATACTGCACGAGTCAAGAGGGCTGTGAAAATATTTACAGACCCCTCGCATCCTGGACATAAACTGTTTCAACTCCTACCCCAAAACAACACTATAGAGCGCTGCACATCAGAACAACTAAACACAAGAACAGTTTTTTCCTGAACGCCATCACTCTGCTGAACAAATAATTCCCTCAACACTGTCAAACTAGTTACTAAGTCTGCATTACTATTAAACTTCTCATCATTCCCATCAACCATCTCCTCCCACTTATGACTGTATGACTGTAACCTTGTTGCTGGTATCCTTACAATTTATATTGACTGTTTCCTAATATGATTTGATTGCTTATTTGTTCCCTATGACGATCATTAAGTGTTGTACCTTATGATTCTTGATGAATGTATCTTTTCTTTTATGTACACTGAGAGCATGTGCACCAAGATAAATTCCTTGTGTGTCCAATTGAAATAATAATAAATAAATAAATCACACTTGGCCAATAAAGAATTCTATTCTATTCTATTCTATTCTATTCTATTCTATTCTATTCTATTCTATTCTATTCTATTCTATTCTATCTCCCCTTTTCCGTTTAAAATGTAAATTTTAATTTGTTTTAAATAATTGGGGTGTTTTAATTCTGTCTGGGGCCAAACTGTTTAATTCAATTTTATTCAGTTTTTAAATTTTGTATATATGTATTTTACTTTGTGGCTATTCACCACCCTGAGTTCTTCGGGAGTAGGGCGGTATATAAATCCAAATAAACCAAACTTAAACCTAAACCTAAACCTAAACCTAAACCTAAACCTAAACCTATTCTATTCTATTCTATTCTATTCTATTCTATTCTATTCTATTCTATTCTATTCTATTCTATTCTATTTATTCTATTCTATTCTACTCCTATGAACATCTGAGCAGAGCTGTGTTGTGCCTCTCTGCGAGCCCTCCCTTGTGTTCCCAAATGCCCGTTCCAAAGAGTTAGCAAAGCAGGTGGCCAGAACAGTGGAAGAACTTCAAGAAGAATGACAAATCAGCAAAAATGACATTCTTCTGCCAATGGAATCCCTTCAATGAACAGGAGAAACTCCATTTGCAATAAGTCCAAGTTCAGATTCACCCTATAATAATTGATTGTATTTTTATTATTTTTGGGGTTTACTTAAAAGTTACTTTTAACCTGTGAATTACTCCAGGAACTTTATTTTGATGGATAAACTATAAACAAACAAAACAAAACGAATCAACGAAATAAATTAAAAAATGGTAGCAAGTAGGACTGGAAGGGGAGTATAGGGCCTTATTCAAAATGGTTGATGTACAGTTGTATAATGTAGGTGTCATGTAGGTCTTTTCTCAACTTCAGTGATATGATAATTCCTTGTGTTGAAATGCTGGCTTGGAAGTTGCAATGAAAGAGGCAAAAGGATTTCAAAAGAGGGATTGTATTTGATTCAGTGCAGGGATTTAACCAGGCTTTCTCCCATGGCAACTGAGCTAAGAATAATCAGTACTCTGTAAACAAAGCAGCTCTAATTTCTGGGCCGTAGAACAGAGAATTTAGATTGTTAACTGGCTCCAGATCAAAATATTCAAGTTATTGAAAAAATATAAATGATGTTTTAAAGTAAACACTGAACTTTCAGACATATAATTTTGAAATTGGAGCAAAAGCAATTAATCTGACTGATTAGCAAGTCTTCATATTACTTTAGATTATTTTTTAGATTTATATCACATCTTTATGTATTGCTTTTTTCTTTTAGTTTGCTATAAATAAAAATAAAATTTGTATTGTGTATATAAACACACATACACAAACCCTTTCTAATCTAGCAGAGCTGGGAGTGGCTAACACAGTTAGCTGATTACAATACTATGAATTCTTACCTAAAATGTATTTCAATTTTTATGTGTTTATAGACTGCCTGACTCCATCATGGAGCTGGGGGTATACAATTTGAACCAATTTAAATACAGAAACAAACATCAGGGAAAATAATACCAATATTATAAACGCAAACATCCCACAGGTGTGTATCACCCACTCTAGCCTGAAACTTGGGGGAGCAGCAAGAGTTGTAAGAGCTTGTGTGAACAGGTGGAGACCATCTGAATCTCTGGGGGTACATCATTCCAGAAGGCAGTAACATGACAGAGAAGGCCTGCTGATGGGTCCCATAGGGAGACTTTAATTCTTTTATATTATTACTGCTGCTGTTAATTCACTCTGATTCAAGATAAACAGCCCTCCTGGATGATGGCTGCCAGCTGTGTTTGCTCAGATCAAAATTGCAGTCTTAGAGATCTAATATAAGCCATGAGAATGTCATGTGTGTAATGATGTTGCAACACAAATTATGCAATTTATGAAGTCACTTATCGTTCCATAGATTCTCTTGATTAGTAAATTGGCTGTTGCAAGAGGATGGCATTGGAAAAAAAGTTTTGGCTGTCCTGCCTTTTTATGGGTTTTGCATTTGGGTGAGCAAAGAAACAGAAGGAATATAAAACAACAAACCAAATGAATGATTACAAGTAAATGGGCACTCTGTTTTTATAGGCATTTAGTGGACCAAGGATGATTATATTGTTTTTAATGAAAATTTCAAAGATTTTAGTCCTGTATGGACTCAGTTTTTATCCTGTCCTGACTACTTTTTAGAGAATCCTCAAATCTTAGAGCCTGAATAAACTTATACTCATTCCATCATATTTAAAGGATCAAGTCATTGGCCTCATTTCAATGTAAACAAGCTAAAATTCTGTTTGCAGGAAAACAGGAACAAGGAGTAAAACAAGTAGTGTACTGTGTTAACCAGTTCAGATTATCCCTTGTATGTATAGACTGCCTTGGACTGGATTCTAACAATTATATTAATTCATAAATTCTTGATAGCCTTTTCAGAGATAGAAAAATCTCATCTCTGCACTGTCCCTATAGTATAAAACTTGATACAGGAGGGAGTTTCAAATCAGAAACCATTGACAATACATCAGTGGGGATCTCTTACAAAAGAATAAGCCAAAGAGGCAGATTTTGTAGTAGTCCAAGGAACTACCTAAAATTGGTCTTTAAATTTATTATTTATTACATATTCTTTATGGGCCTTCAAAAGACATCAGTTTAACAAAGGATTAAAAAGACAGCAGTTAAACAAAGTTGGGTTTAAAAGCTGAATTAATATTTGAATCTGTAACTGAGTAAAATGAATTTATAACTAAAATATATTTTCTATTTTGAGAAAGATAAAATTAAGCAGCATTTAATATTAAATCCCACTCACATCCCAGTAGAATCTTTGAGCTGTCTATGAACTTTTCTATTTATGCATTTGGCCAATATATGGAGGCAGGACCAAACCGAATGAGGAAATGCATCAGTTAGAAATGCAATCTCTAGAGCAAAAACATTATTAACTATTATTGCACACTTCTTGCAATAAATGGGACATTCATTTTTTTTAGTGAAGAAAGTACATAACGTCAAGATAATCATTTCAGATCATAAAGATAACAATCAACGCTGGTGGACATCACTTTTGAGCGCTTTCCAAAATTCTGTATAATACCATTCAATTGTTTTTATTCAGCTTCTGAATAAAAGAAGTAATCTATAAATACACTTACTTAAGCTGCATGGAATTTTGGACCTTACATAAAGTTTAGTGGCAGAGTGAACCACCCCCTTGAATAATGCTAAGATTATAATAAAGCCTTTGGAAATGGGTACATAGAAAACTAATTGTATGACAGACCCTCTAATGATAATTGGCTTCATTAACTGGTAGAGAGCTTTCAGTTTCAGGTAGGAGGGAGGTCTCAGTCCTGCTATGGATACCAGAATTGAAGATGGGACATTTGGTATGCAGAATAAAACTTCTGTCTTCTGGGTTGTATTTTTCCAATTTCTCAGATTTATTAATAGAAGATTTTTCTACAATAACAGCAGTTGAATTGTACTATACATTTTCATGCACCTGAGCAATAAAACATCTTTAAGACACA
Source organism: Masticophis lateralis (assembly GCA_030761175.1). Lineage (NCBI taxonomy): Eukaryota > Metazoa > Chordata > Lepidosauria > Squamata > Colubridae > Masticophis > Masticophis lateralis. The sequence continues at coordinate 96,936,576 of JAUDYJ010000004.1, read as the reverse complement.
TTATAAATACCTGAATCAAAACAAGTATCCTGTTTCAGTGAACTGGAATCCCTGAGCTTTCAATGAAGAAATATTAGCCAAGAATTAACAATGGACTATTTGTGGGAACCGTTTTTATTTCCCTCCGCAGAAATAACTACAATGTGCTTTCTTTGACTTGGGTTTATTGAGTTATACAAGATTGGTTTTGTATATAAGGGGGTTTTTTTTCTAACAAGAGTTGTAACAGGTGAAGTGACAAACAGGAGGAACCTGGAAAACTGCTGCAGAAAACTAGGGATACTTAACTTTTCCTTGCATGGGAAAGTAAGAAATGCAAACATTGCAAACATGCAAATATTGCAAATATCCCTTTCCCAAGAAAGAAAACTCAAAATCAATGAGTGTTTGGAGACGCAAAGCCTTTTTCACTGAATAGGAAGTTGATGCAGCCCAGAGTAATTGGGGAGTTCTAAATTATGTGTATAAGGGAATAAGTTGCTAAACTAAATAGAATTCAATTCATAGGGATTAATTCAATTTAAGAAATATATTAAAGATCAAAGAGAGTGAACTCATTTGCTCTTGCCTTTTAAATATTAATAATTTATTTATTTTTTATTATTAATCATATTTCTATGCCGCCCACTCTCCAAGGACTCTGGGCAGCTTACAACAATCAACAGTATACTAAATAACATATTGCCCCCAACAATCTGGGTCTTCATTTTGCCCACCTCGGAAGGATGGAAGGCTGATGAGCTGGTGAGATTTGATTTGCTGATCTGCTGAACTAGCAGTCAGCTGAAGTAGCTGCAGTACAGCACTCTAACCACTGCGCCACTTTGGCTCTTCTTCACTTTATTTACAAATGAAGATAAATATTAATACTGTGTGTCATTTTATTTATTTGCTGGCATGGCAGCTGGTTATTATGTGTTTCAATTTCAATATATTCTCCCAGAATGGAATTTCTACCATGACGGCTTCCATCTGCTATGCAAAAACAAGCAGAGCCTTGCTTTCTTGGGTAGGGCTTCATGTTAGGCTGCAGGCAGGAAAATTGGGGCCAACTCTGAAAAAAAAAATCACATGAGTTTTTCTCAGTACAAATATAAAAACCAAGGGATGTTGTTTTCAAATATAATTCTCTGTACATTTTATAAAGAATTGAGGTTAATGTATTTTTCATTTTACTCTGTAGCAAGTTAGTTACTCTGTACTCTTAGATGCTGATACAGTGTGTTTTATAAATCATTATACTTACAAATTCAAATGCAGTTCTAAGTACATCAGCTTTGAATAAATTATCTAGGGTGCCCTGACATAATTTATGGATGTATTTCTTCAATTTATATAGTCATCAATCTTATATTTGCAACTCTGGGTGCGGCACAGCACGAGATTAAAGCCAAAAACCAGAATACAAGAAAATATTTCACTGATCAAAGTCTAAGAGTTATGATTTCATTGTTCCTCAATCATTGTAAAAGTAGGGTTGGCAGTAGCTGAATGCCTGCATTCATTTCACTGAAAAAATTTAATTTTAGAAATTATGGAAAAGAGATTCCTTAGTGTTACAGGTACAATTGTTCATATATGCAAACAATCATACATGCTACAACTTTCAAGTTATTCACTAGTAACAAAGAGATTAAATCAAATGTTTATTTGATTGGTTAGATCAGGTTAGTTAGGTTAGATCAGGGATCAGCAATTCACGGTTCCGGAGCCTCATGTGGCTCTTTTAACCCTCTGCTGCGGCTCCCTCCTTTCATCCCTCTGCTGCGGAGAGAAGCGGCTGCTGCTGTTTGCCGCCCCCATGGCCTGCCCGCTGGTCTCACAGCGCCTTGCGCAGCACAGTAAAATTTAACACAATTTCACAATGGGGAAGATGGGGTCTTCTCCTCCTCTTCCTGGAACCCATTACAATACAGAGCCACAATGCAACACTGCTCCACTCGCGCCTGGCAACAGCAGCGGCACTGGCTGCGGCGTGGGCCAGGCCAGTGTCTCAGAGTAGAGAGCAGGTCACGCGTCTCCCTGAGCGACTGAGGTGCATCCAGCACCAACAAAGGCCGGAAGTAGCCACCAGCTGATTCCTGCTGCAGTCTGTTGTGGAGAGAGAGAGAGAGAGACAGGCAGAGGCAGAGGCAGAGGCAGAGGCAGAAAGAAAAAGGTGAACAACACACCCGAGGACAGGTGTGGCAAGAGGTGTCTGGGAAGACAGGGTGAGGTGGGGCCAGGTGGGCCAAATAATTTAACAACTGGTTCTCTGCCCTAATGACCGGCTGAATAGGCATGGCTGGGGGTGCGTGTCATGTGATTGGGTGGGAGTGAGTGACATCAAATTAGCCATGCCCACCCAGTCACACTGGTTGTTAAATTATTGGCTCCCGGTGTTTTCCTTTCTGTGGGAAACGGGTCCAAATGGCTCTTTGAGTGTTGCAGACTCCTGGGTTCAATCAACAATCTTTCCAATTCCCAAGAGACTGTATTCTGTTAGATGTAGTCTGAATACATACTGTATGATAAGAAACAGGCTGGAAAAGACCAGAACAATTGAAAGGCAGCAATATAGGAATCCAAATACTTTTAGGAAACTTTATTTCAGACAGTCCAGAAATGACTCAGCAAAGCGAAATTAAGCTGAACAAGCTTTCCTGAAAACTTGCTGTCTCCTCCCATGATTCCCTGCCTAAGCATTGCAGGAAAATGGCATTGGATAAGCTCTGGTTATCCTGGCACTTAATGTTCTACCAGGCAATTTAGTATAACTTTGTAAACCAGCATATCTCAACCTGACTTCTTCCACTCATGTTGGCACTATAAGTACCAAAAATCCTGATCTGTTAACCAGAAATTGTCACAATTTTAGTTTCAACATAGCTGAAGAAACCAGATTGGGCAAGGCTTATGAAGATGAAAGACACCTCCACTGTTTCCATTCCCCAACCTATCAAAAGTAGGTTGAAGCTGATCTATCTTCAGTGCTGCTAACAACCTTTCCTGGAACAAGAAACAGAGAATCACTATGCTGGGGAAGCCAAATTCCGCCATTCCAATTCCATGAAAAAGAGAAGTAAAATATATTGCTTGATCTCGCCCATCAACCCCCACTCTACCCACAAACTTACTTCATGTTGTGCATATTTGCCTGAGTACATTCAAACAAAACCAAGCTGTTCCTATATAGTGGAATAGCAGCTGCAAAGCCTTCAAGACATATTTTCTCTTGAAGGACCTATTGAAACCAGGGGGGGCAAGGCAAGGCATTCTAGAAAACAGGAAAATGCATTATCTGCAGGGCAGATAATGTTTCAAATATTAAGTGCCAAACTTTGGAAGAACACCTGTTCCTAAATATAACATTAAACAACTTACCATATTCTGCAGTGCTCAGTTCCATTCCCTCTTTCTAAATGGTATTTTTCACATTAAACATCAAGCCAATGAAACCACTCCTCATTGGCCTCTCTTGAGTTTCCCCTTCATTTTTTCCCCAGTTTCCCAAACTGCTAGGCACTGTATGCCTTCCCTAGGCAGGTGCAGGTAGGATCCAGGGAAGAAGGGAAGAACCTTAATTACATTGTTACAATTAATCCATATTTCCCAAAGTTTCATTGTATTATTTCTATTGTTCGTTTCTGTTCGTTTTGGTGTTTAGATTTTTAAGGGAGGTGTTCTCTATTAAAAGTATACTGAAGGATATGTAATGGCAAGGGTGTTGAACTTCTCCTAAGCAGTAGGATAGGAAGTATGATACTCATTGCGCTCCATTAATGAACTTGCACTTTGATAATATTCACATACACAGTATATTTAAGTATAATGAAATAGTGATCAAAGAAAAAAATTATCGAGATTTGAGATACAAAGTGGAATATTTTTTCACTGTACACTACTCAATAAAAGAACCTTCCACTCAGAGATGAATACTCAAATAGGAGGAATGCACAGCCTTTACAAAGCAGTGCAGGCTGCAAAATGCCCTTTAAACCATTATGAACTACTTCACCTTCTGAAATTGCTTCATTGTTTGCACAACTAAGAGTGATAAAGAAAGCCGGTGATTTTACTATACAGTCTATATTTGCTTTAAATTACTTAAATGCAAAGTGACACTACCCTGAAAATATCACTCTGTTGCATTAAATAAAGTTCTACATAGGATTGTAACATGTATATAATTTAAATGTGTACTTCCATTTTCTACCGTTTCATCAGCAAACTCAAATACCTCATACATTTTTGAGTTTTAAGAATGTCTTCCCAGTGGCGTTTGACCAGCTGTTTCCCTTCAAAGGTACATGAGCTTCAGGAATGCTTTTCAAAAGCTAATTTATAATTTAGACTGTCTCCCTAGATTGGTTATCTTTACTTTGAAAAAGATTATCTATAGTTTTAGCTTATCTTAAACCCTAAGGCAAAGGCCACCAACCTTTCAGGGAACAAAAGGTGTACTTTTTAATATATTTTTTATTCTCCAAAAAGCAGAAAAGGCAGGATTGAAGCAAATATACTGAACCTAAAATCCCAATTCACTTCATTAATTTCTTGTGTCTTGGAAGAACAACAACCAGCAGTCTTAATTTGTTGCTCCAATCTTTATTTGTTTTTGATGAAGATGATCTCTGACTTTCTCAGCCTTTCTTTACTGTATCAAAGGATACTGACAATTTAAATCTAGATCTGGGCAACGCAAGGCTCATCAGTCTTGATACAAGTGTGATTCACCAATCCCAGCCAAGCTAAGTAAGAAGCTTATTAGATTATGATGTATTATCATACATGGCTGATGGCCTGCATTTGCCTTTGGGGATCACAAATTAGTTACTTCTGGCTTAATATAAGCAGGATTTTTCCTGAATCAGGAGATAATGACAATGATGATATTATTATGATTGATTTAATTGATATATTGCTTTTCATTAGAAAATTATCCAGCAGGCTGCAAACACATCCTAAATTACAAGCCGGCTACCTTTAAAAGCAATAACAAAAACACAGATATTCAGTATCAATGGCATTAAAATCTATTGAAGATATTCAGTGATTCCCTAATTCCTAAAATGAAAGAGAGGAGTATGCTTTTGTTTACCAAGCAGCTATAGATGCTAACAAGGTTACAAATCCTGTCTTTCTTCTAGAAATAACATTCAGTACTAGTTAGTTTTCTTGGGACTGAAATTTTTAAAACAAAACAGGATTCTTAGAAATCAACACTAGCTCTACCTGTCAGATCAGCAGCTAATATCTATCATATTGTGTGACAAAATGTGAGTCTGTATTATTGAAAGATAAAGATGGATACTTTTTCTCAATAAATCAATGAAGTATAAAGTTTTTAAAGATTTGTTTAATTGGATTCTGTTTATCTAGCTTTAGGATTCGGGTGGCCAAAAATACTGAAAATCTAAAAGGGTTCACAAACTTTTGAGCACTACAATAGAGACAAACTTGATATAAATATAGCAGAGATAAATTTCTCACATCCATCTGAATGAAGCAGATGGCGACTTAGCTTTTTAGATAAAACATAGGAAGAGCCCATGAATACTGTGGGTAAACATTGGGATCTCAGCAGCCCTTTCCATCTTCAGCAAGAATTTTATATAGCCCAGAAATTATGCTTGCTTGATGGAGGATGTCTGAAACGGAATGGAAACTAAAACAGAGGGAAAAGCAGAACTGATACAAATGGAATCAGTTGAATTAATGGCTTATTTTCTGCATTGTTCAATATAATCCTATAAAGACTACAAACACTTGTGCCTTGTCTGTCTTATACTGAATTACTCCTGCTTTTATGGCCAATCTGCAATGCAAAAATCTTGGAGGCCACTAGATGTCAGTAGAGAGATTTATGCAAAGCCCTGAGTATTTGCTGCCGTTTAGCATTTATCTGGAATTTTCAGCTCAGTTCTGGTAAATCTAATCAAATTTGGCCAGTCAGCTATATAAGTTGGGCTATCCTATATATTTGTAGGTAATTGTTTTTAAAATGTGAGGTGGTGGTGAGACCACATTAATGATTTCACAGAAAGAATATATCTCTAAATATATAAAGACATATAATAAAAGGGCACTGGTTGCTAAATACTTAGTATTGAACTCTTCAGTGCCTTGTTCTCTTGTTGCCAAAACACACTCCACTCCTTTCTATGCCCATAACCATCAACATGTTTTCTTTCTACAGATGATAGATATGTTCAGATGTTCCTGAAAGTAGATAAGAATGACTGGATTTAATAAAGTTCTCTTTCATTTTAAAAAAAAAAATGATTTATATGCCGCCTGTCTCCAGAGACTCAGGGCGGCTTACAATACATTAAGCAATGTGTTTATAGACTTTGTAGTGAGCCTTCCTTTAATGATATGCATTGGCACTTTCTGATACAAATCGGAACAAGCTATAGGAAGAAAGCATGTTTTCCAAACACTACTGTACTAGGGAATAGCCAAAAATCCCAATATTGTCCGATTTTTCTGTACATTCAGAAGTTTGTTTTTTTTTTCTTACTTTCAAATGTAGGAAGCCAAGTTTGCTTTTGAAAGACACATGTTTTGGTGTGGTACAGATTTTTTCTGCTTTGAAAGTTCACTAACAATGCAGTTTCCAAATTGATACAGAGATAGATCATCTCCTGCTGCCTTATTCTTTCATTTTAACTACGCAATGTTTTGAAGTAGCAGTAATGACCTCATAATGGGAGAGATAGTTATTCTATGTGCGCATTTAACCCCATGCATTTACCTTCGCAAGAGAGGTGTTTTATTTATACTGGAAATTTGGAAACATATGTGAGTCACACAAATTGTCTAATTTGTCTTGCTTAACAAGCAAGCTATTCTGTTCTTCGCTAAAGAGATGAGAAGTAGAAACTGAGAAAGATTTAATGTAAGATTTTTCTCTCTTTGTAAATATAAAAATAACAAGGTTATTCTAATATGTTATTTAAATTGCACATTCAAAATCACTATGTATTTTTAATATTTCCCCATGTATAAACTGTCCATATTCCAAGAACGGTATTTCATATTTTGTGCATGTTCAGTGTATTTTTTTTCATAAAAAAAAAAATCTGGAGTTAAACACAAGGAGCAGGATTTTATAAGCATTGAGCTTTCTTATGTGACAAAAAGAATCACCTTTAATATGTAAGCCAAAGAATTTATCCCTTAAAAAATTAGCATGAAAATTCATTTAGAGAACATCTTCTCCATGGTTCAGATCATGTGATTCCTCTTTAGAAACTTTTACAAATGTTAAAAAAGTAACCACAACCAGTTAATATTCTGCAGTAAGTCTAGGAGTTGCAATACAAAACACCTGCAACAACAAAAAGCTGTTTTTGAATACTCAATGAGCTTCATAATCTTTATGAAGCAAATGTATGTGTACTGCTCTCAAGTGAAATCCTTAATTAAAATATTAGTAACTATTATAAATCAGGAGTCAGTAGCTCCTTTTCTGACTAATTAAAAGGCGTATGTTTTCATAAGCTGAAGCTGACTTCCTAAGAAGCAAAGAATGGCATAAGGTATATGATACTTTAGTATCTGTGCAATCTCTGTTATATGCAAATATCAGGAAACACAGTTTCTAAGGCAGTGTGACCTGGTGTAACAATCCTTTTATTGTGCATGTGTGGGCAAGCAGATATTATGGGTGTGGTTTTATTGGCAGGGGTGAGCATTAAGTGACAATCAGACGTTCTTACCTAATTTAAAAGCTATTGGGATAGGTTAGAAACCCTCAGGATGGTTTCTAGACTGATGATTCTGAACATCAGCTTACATCAGTCCTTTTTTTCCATGCTGGCAATCATATTTTGATTTTTCATTTGATATTGAAGCTTGTGTGCACATGTTAACAACAGACATAGTAATAATGAACCTTACTTTTTCCATTTATTGAAATCCTATTGTTCAATTCTTCTATGTTTTAGGTGTGGCTCCTTCAAAAGCTGGCCTTGATTTCCATATAGCCTGTTTTTTTAAAAAAATAAGCTGATATATAGCTGTTTGCTGTCATTTCTTAAGGTAAAACAAGGACAGAATTATTTTAATTGCAGGTACACAACACATTTCCTGAACCATTTATGTATAAAAGTGTATGGTGAATTTACAAAACCTATGAGTCACCTAGGAAACATTTATATAAATATCTCAAAGAATCTGAGAACCTCACCCTAGCCAGTCCCTCAAGTATGCATCACAAGAGAGTCTGAGCAATGTTTTATCTTGTAGCATAAAAAGTGGAGGGACAGTTGCATTTATCAACTTGAGTTCCTAGAGGAGCTAAATAATCCATCTCATCTCCATACTTCAACAAGCAGTTACCCTTAATAGTCTGGGAATGATTCGTTAATTTTTATACCAACCTTCTTGAATATTGCGTACAATTCAGAGATGGACTACAATTACCAGTAATCAGCATACCTATAAACATCTCTGTTAAAAGAGATGCATACATTTTTTTAAAAAATTTGAGATTGTCAAAAGTGTGAAGAGCAAATAATTTTTAAAGGCAAATTTCAAGCTGAGAACCAAATGTGTATTTTGTTCTGTCCTATTGATACAAAACAATCTATAGTACTAACATTGCAATCAATCAATGAAATGGCAAAGATACTTCTAAGGGTAGTATTCTTTCTATGATATAATTGTGGTAAGCTCCTTAATTGTCATCTGGGTTTTTTTTTTAAATTCTGTCTTCAAGGAACTACTCCTATGACCTTCTCTAAACAAACATATTATGTACTCTATATTATGGCAGCAAAATGCAGATGACATTAGCAGAGGTGGCGAACAGGGCCTGGAATAAAAACTGGGTGGAAGGATGCACATCCTTCCACCCAGTTTTGTGGAGATATGAAAAAATCACACACAAATAAATCACTTCAGAATTTTTTCCACCTTTAATGCAACATATAAGCTATACAATTCAATTGACAGACAGACTTAAACCTTTTGGGGGGGAATAACACTAAAAAATGTACAATAACTTGGTTGCATAACTATGCACATCCTTAAACTAATACTTTGTTAAAGCACCTTTTGATTTTATGATAGCATTCAGTCTTTTGGGATAGTAGCATGGCACAGCTTGCCTTCAGAATCTTTGCCTAGTCTTCCTTGCAAAAATGATCCAAAATCTGTCAGATTGTGAGGATGTCTCCTGAGCACAGACCTCTGGATTTATGGCCAAAAAGTTCAACCTTGGTGTCATCATTTTCCCACATGGTTTTGTCAGATTTGATGGAGTCTTCTGCAAAACCTAGTCAGGCTTGGATGTTTTTCTTTGTAAGGAAAGGCTTCAGTCTTGCCACCTTCCCCACAGCCCAGACATATGAAGAATACAGGATATTGTCACATGTAGTACACAACCACTATTTGCCAAAAATTTCTAGGGCTCCTTTAATGTTGCTGTAGGCCTCTTGGCAGCCTCTTGGACCAGTTTTTTTCTTGATTTTTTCATCAATTTTGGAGGGCTATCCAATTCTTGGCAATGTCATTGTGCCATACAAGTATTCCTCAACTTATGACCACAGTTGAACCCAAAATTTCTGTGGTTGAAACATTTAAGTGAAATTTGCCCCATTTTATGACCTTTTTTACCACAATTGTTAAGTGAATCACTGTTAAGTTAGTAACACAGTTGTTAGGTGAATGTGGCTTCCCCCTTGACATTGGTAGGTTGCAAACGGTGATCACATGACCTTGGGACACAGCAAGTAATATGTATTATAATAATCAGTTGCCAAGCATCTGAATTTGGATCATATGCTCATGGGGGTGCTAGAAAGGTCACAAGTGTGAAAAATGGTCATAAGTCTCTTTTTTCAGTGCCACTGTAACTTTGAATGATCACTAAATGAACTGTTGTAAGTTGAGAATTATCTGGTATTTTCCCTACTTTTGGTGACTGTCTTCACTGTGCTCCATGATATAACCAATGCCTTGGAATTTTTTTGGTCCCATTTTGTACTCTTCTCCTGACTGATATTTTCCAACAATGAGATCCCCATGATCCATTATAAACTCTTTGCAGACCAGGCCTTTTGCTTTAAGAGGCAACTGAATAAATGTCAGGAAAATCTACTAGAACAGCTGAACTTTATATGGACTTGATCAGTCACTTTAATTGATAGAACATCAGTTAGACATACTGTATGTACTGACCATTTGCCATCAGTTTGAATGTGATTGGTTAATTCTGAACACAGATACATCCCTGCTTACAAAAGGGTGTGTATGCTTATGCAACCAAGTCTTTGTATATTTTTTATTATTTTCCTCACTAAAAGATTTGTTTCTCAATTGAAAATTGATGCCTAGACTTTTTATATCCACTGTAGAGAAAAGAATGTGCCATATTCTGGCCATCTGTGAATTCAGCTATTAAATTTGCAATTTTTTAATGATTACACTAATTTCATCAGATGCTTGAAGTGCTATATTGGATACTTGATATCAGCATTATGTCTGTAGTTGTACATATGAATATTGCACATATCAATTATGTTTGATTGATGGTACCCCCTTGGAGGTTAACTGAAAGTGTGATCAATGCAGTTTTGGTACTGTACTCAAGTACAGCCTGAATCTTGACTGAAGTGGTTCCAGGTAATTTCATTCATAGCCCTGTTGAAGTTGTAGCTTGCTACTTTCTACCTTTTGACATTTCCTAAAAAAAAGTTGGCTGAAAACTAGACAAAAATTATTCAGTATCTGCAAATAAGACCTTGATTAGCTTAGTAGTCATAACCGAATACAAATAGGTTTTGGACAATAGGGTTTGAAAAATAATTAGTACGAAAAGGAAATATCAAAATAAGGTGTGCATTCAGAAAGCTTAGGGATTAGAGCATTGGAGAAAATTGTCAGATTAGAAAGAAAAACTGCCCATGTTTGTGATAAATTCAAAATAATGTTGACCCACTTGTGTTCGAGTTCTATTTCCAGAAACAGATTATATTCAAACATGGCTCCAACAAGTAATTTATAAGTTTACAGTGATGGCCTGATATTTTTCCAGACCACATTTAACTCTCTCCCCACTCCTGACTGGAATTTCCCTTCTTCTTTGTTCCTCCTAAACTGATAAGAAAACATCAACTCATCACTTGGGCCAGAAGGGGACAGTTGGTGATTCCATCAGTTTATTTTTAAAAACAGGTTTGATTGAAGTAAAACTAGTGTTACAGGATAGGATAATGAGAGGCAATTTTGCAGAGACTGAATTAACCTCGAGTCTGTTTTGGAGTAGAGTTAAAACAATTCTGGATGCCCTGGCAGAAAAAGGGGATGATTGAGTCTGCATTCCAAGGTTTTTCTAACTCTGATAATAAGAGCTTGGAAACTGGATGTAGGAGAGGTTCATGAAAAATGCATGAACAAAATTGATGTATAATATAAAAGACATGCTGCAAGAAATGACTAGTTCTAACATGCAACAACTTTTGTGATTGATTTCCTGTTACGATTCTGCTCTGGTTTATGAGGAGGGGGAACACTTCAGAATTAAATGGACCAATTTGTACATGGGATAGTGAGTTGTGTGTTACTCTGATTATATTTCGATTGAAATAACAGTTCTGTAAAGTAACTCAATTTAAATTTTTCAATTTACATCAATAAGTCTGTAGTATTATTCTTAGCAAATAAAAACTGCAGCTCAATTATTGTTAAAACAAAACTGATTTGAGTCTTGAAAGTATTTTGTAATGTAGTTTTAAGTTTTCAAAGTGTTCCATATGGTTTGTTTTGAAACAATCCTGTAAAATTTGTTAGTATTTTGATACTGTAGATAAAATAGCAAATGTTAAGAAAGAAAAGCTTGTGTAAGGTCACCTCATTAAGGAAAAAGGTCACAATGAACTAATGATTTTCTTATATGTCACATTGGTTTAATGGAGACTTACTGCGTAAAAACAATTGACTCCATTCATGTGTTAGCCTCAAAATTGAATCACAGTGTTTGGGTTCACTGTTATGTATAAACCCATGCTCTGACTCATTCTTTGCTGGTTGATATGCACCAGCTCTTTATTAAGGAAGAATTTAATTTTGTCTGAAATATTTTCTTAAAGAACTGGCAACCAATCAATAAATGTAGATTTAAGAAATATTTCTTAAATTTCTAAGCACTTTTGGAAGTTTCATTTTTGGTTTAGTGCAAACTTCTCATAAAAGACTGATAAAATGTCAGGCATTGTGAAGGCCTAGTGGTGAAAATGCTCACCTCCCATTCAGAAGGTTAAGAGTTCAATCCTGAAAAGTGACTAGGATTGAATTTCTCTCAAGGCACAGAGAAAGTATCTGCTGCAAACTCCAAACAGGCATCAGGAAGGGGATCTGACCAGTAAACACTCAGTTCCATTCAGTCACCCTGACTCTAACCTGAATTAAGGGATTACAGGGTTGTAAAAAAAAAATTAACATTATTCCTAGATATTCAATACAATAATGTAATGATGATAAGCAAATAATGTGCGAAGTTTTGCACTTGAAGAATTTCAAATCAAATCTTCCAATATAGTGCAATAACAATCCCTTTTGGTTTTAGAGTATTAAAATAATATACATGTTCTGGATGGATATGTTCCGTATCCAAAGAGGAAATATTTCTAGACCCAATGCTATCCATCAAGATCCAGGCAGCCTCCACAATAAAGTATGCTAATGCAGCTTCAGTTGGTATGAGTTATGTCTTTTCCTGGGCAGATAATTTTGATGATTATGAATAGTACTGAAGTACTGAATAGTTAATTTCAAGTCTGTAAAGTAAGAGGTGTGGTATTTCCACTGAAGCTAGTTCAACAAAGCCAATTTTAAATGAGTACAAATATAATTACAAAATGAAAAGTACAATGATAATTAAAAGAGTTAGCTTTACAATAATTCTTCACTCAAGCATTCATTCAGACATGTTTTATAATCAATTTTACCAAGACAGTGTTGCAAAATTCTACTCTATTCAAGGATAAGGTAGCAAAATAAATAAATAAATCACAATCTATTCCCATGTAGGGTTGCTAGAATAAAGCTCAATAGCTGGCAAGTGTGGGTCAAAGCACTGATTTTGTATCTCCTCAGAAAGAAGCAGCTCAAGATTCCTGGTTTCATTCCGTGTAAGTTAATGTTGGTATGTCAGTTATGTCACAAAGATTAAAACAAAACATTTCTATTAGTGGGAAGTAGATTTACATGTTTGTGCTTGGGAAATATGAACTGTGGTTTGAACAAAAAACTGCTAGTGTTCTCTATGTTATGCAATGTACATATTAAGTGAAACTGAATTTTGTATTATCAAAATTTATTTTTCATTTACTTCTACAATTTGCAGACCTGAATTTCTCATGTACATCTACCTGTAGTTGTGAAAATGCAACCTATACACAAGACACTGGTTTTTAATATTTAGAATCAAAGAATTACACCTTCCTGTAATTACACCTCCTGTAAGTTTTCAAAATTTTACATTGTGCTCCAATGCCAAATAATATTTACAAATTCTTGTATTTCTATTACTAGTTTGTGACACAGAAAATAGTGCCTAAAATTTCTGAAATTGCTGCAGTGATAACAAGTTTGAGGAATACATTCAAAATATTTTTTGTGATTCTCAGATGGATTGTGTAGGCCTAAGTTTCAGATGAACATTTAAATACACATCTACAAAAATACAACCTCAGCTATAAATATGACAGAGAGCAATTTAAATATGTTACAGAGCAAACACTTTAGAAAGGATGAAGGGGGTAGAGTATCATGGTCTTTGAGATATCATACAACAAAGTTGAAATTATTTCATGTTCTTTTAGTAAGACTGGTAATAATACTGAACTTCAGACACTATTCTGCACCACAGAATTTTGAACCTTTACATAATCTTTGCTAAAATTATAAAACCTTTAGTGCTATAATCAGAATGTCACTTTGGAATATTTATTTTGCTACAAGTACTATGTTGGTAAGACACCAGTGGCCTTCAACCTACTGAAATAAGAGAAATCCTCAAATAAACTCTTTTCTTTGTAGTTTGCAATGGTTAACAAAGGCACCTGTAATTATAGCTTATAAACTAAAATTGAAAACACGTTTGCATGTTTTTCTTGTGTGCATAAAAAGTACCAAAGTAGTAGAACAGTTGTACAGTAACCAGTTCTTTGCAATTTAAGGTTTTTTTCAGCAAAGTTTTTAGACCCTGTTATATATCTCAATAAGGATATCATTACAACTTTTGTCAAACTCCTCTCATGTTTTTGATAAGAGTATAAAAAAACATTAACACTACAAATGTTTCCATTTTCCAGGTAGAAATTATACTTTAGACTTTAGTTGGGTATAGTTAGCTGCCTACAGTGCTGAAAAAAATAAAAACAATTAAAGTTGAATTACCATTACATGATTATTAGATGATAATTAACATTCATAAAGATAGCTGTAATGACAGAAGGGACAGCTATATACTTTTATTTTTAATACCATTTTTCAATTTGTGGTAATTGTGATATTATTATAATATCTTTTAAAAAACCAGTAGTATAACTATTGTTTTAGAATTGTAATCTGACTTTAAATGAGTATAAAACTATCATTTCCAAAATATTCGAAAACTAATTTGGAAACATTCTTTAGCTAGTTCTGCATTTATTTGGCAGTGTTGAATTGTTAATAGTTACATAAGCAGCATCTCAGGACCAGCCCAGATATTCTTTGAAGAAAAAGTGCTAGTATACATTTAATAAAAGTCACTACATTTGGAACAAATATTTTTAAAAATATTACTAACTTTCCAGACACTATTACTATTAAAGTAAAAAATGTGTTTAATTTTCACACTATAAAGAATTCTGTGCTTTTTAAAAATCACAGATTTGTTCACTTTTTTAAAAGAATTTTCTAAAGCAAAATGTAAGTAATGAAAGATTCTCTAACATTCTGTAACATGCATCATCAAATAATCATGTGCTTTTTGATTTCTGTATCTTATATATCAGTTTGGATAAGCGTTCACCCACATAATTTACATTTTACTTCCAGTTATATAAATATGGATTCTTGTGGAACTGTTTGATTTTATCTGTAGAAATATTTATGTACATATTTATAAGCTAAGCACTATATTTATTAGTGCTTATTTCACTACACTAGGCAGTCTTCCACTGTCTCTCTATCTCTGAATCAGCAATGTTCCAGAATGCTAAAATATCTACTTAAGGTTTTAAGATTTTTCTTAAATTCTAAATTCCTATTTCATATTGAACAAATTAATGGCTAAACACTAGAACTAATATTCGAGACAGCTTATCCAAATGACTATATTGTTTGCAGAAATGGCCACACAAAAAGGAAGTTGTGCTACATGCTCATTACCATTGCTCTAGTGTAACCATTCAAGTGGAATGTTTAAATTAGTTTTCAAATTAGTTTTTAGATGTGGGACAAAAGTTGATCAATGTCTTGTCTCACAACAAAACCAAGTAAACTTTATCTGTTAGTACCACATTCCCAAAGGCATTGCACTCAGTAAATAAACTATAGTCAAAGGTCAGAGCTCAAAAGTACCATTAGAAAACTTTACAAATTAGGCGCAATGGGTATTTTATAAGTCAATGGCACAATTCCTGTCAAGTTTACAGATTCTGGATAACTAATACAGCCTATACAACAGTTGTCACATAACATTTTATATGAATTTCCCGATATATGTGTCTTAATTCATTTCATGTCTATTCTGGCAAAAAAGGCATGGCAGCACAGGTTGCCTTGCCATGCTAAAGTGCAGGAGAGGTGACAGAGAACAATTGGAAAGGACAGTAAGTATGGTTAACTGTCCCCAAATGCCATTTCTTCCTGCACATATACTCCCTAAGAAGTTTTAACCACCTAGTTCACCTGACTAGGGTAATCCTGGAAATTGTCTCGTATGGCAATCGACAAGACAATCATACTTGCCTGTTCATCAACTGCAAACCCTAAATTCCTTCTCTGCAAATATGTAGACAATATTTCATTTGGCTTTTTAAAAAATAAGTATGTTGACTACTTCAACAAAAGTAAAAAATCATGAAGAAATGTTAAAGTGTTATCTTCTCGCCAACATAGATTTCTGTGTGTGATGAATTTTAATAAGTAAATGGACTAGTTTTCTACCTTGCAAACCTCTATCATATGAGAGCTTAATTTAATGGAGCCCACACATTTAATGTTTCAATAGATATTGTCTACACTGGAGAAACAGATCTTACTATGTAGCCAATATAAAACTTGATCATTGCTTTCAAAACAACCAAGTTTATTTTTTTTTAAAAAAGTGTTAAACTTTGGTTCCATTAATCACTGAATTATGAAGCTCTAAAATATATCTAACCTAAAAACTTCCAAGCCAAAATACTTAATTCTATTTAATCCTGCTTGGAAACTAAAAGTATTACCTTTAGGGTTGATTTTAAAACCATCATAACAAAGGACACATTTGTTCTTTTAACCAAATATGTTGGATTTCGGTCTGAGCTTGAAGGAGGCTTTCAAGGACTTTCCTTCCTCCTCCTCCTCTTCTGCATCCCCCCTGAAAGAAGGGGTAGTATGGATGATTTGAGTATGGAACCGGATTTTGTTGAGTCGGGGTTTTATCCTACCACTGCCGGAAGTTTTTCTACTGAGCTCTTTGCTCTTGTTGGGTGCTGCAGGCCCGTCTCCCGAATCCCTTTCATCCCCATGATGGTGATGATGATGGTGGGAAAGCTTATAAGTAATGAGGTTAGAGGGGAGCACCCTGGAAAGTCTCCAGCGGCTGCTGCCATTCGATGCCCCGCTGTCGACCTCATCCTGCAGAGCCCCGACGAGGCTGCGTACCTCTTCGGCTGTGCCCCGGCTCAGGTAGTGCGAGGCTTTGCGACCGCTGTAATCCCGAATGTCAACATCGGCGTCGTAGGCGCCCACCAGCAGCTTCACCACTTCCAAGTGGCCGTGCATGGCGGCCAGGTGCAGCGCGGTGTAGCCGCCGCTGGTGCGCGCGTTAATGTTGATGGGCAGGCACTGCCGGTGGGCGAAGTTGACCAGCCTGGCCAGCAGTTCGGGATGGCCCAGCTTGGCCGCCCAATGCAGGCACGTGAAGCCCGTGATGAAATCGCGCTTGGGCAACAGCGCCGGTTCGCAGCTCAGCAAACTCTCCAGGCTTTCCCAGCGCCCGTCCGAAGCGCACAGCATCCACTCGTGCTCCAGCGGATCCAAGGCCACCGAGCCCCCGCCGTTGCCACTCTCGTCCTCGGCTGACGAAGACGCCAGGGAGCCGCTGTCCGAATCCCCGCCGCGGCTCCCTCCGCTGCCGCCGCGATGCAGGAGCCCCCCGCGCTTCTGCTGAGGGGAACTGCCCAACATCCGCTCCCGAAAGATTTTGTGCCCACACCTGGGTGTGTTGGCGCCGGTAGAGGCTGCGCCCGCCGGGGCGCCGACAACCGTGCTCGTGGAGGGCGGCGAGTCTTCTTCAAGCAGGGCCTCAACGGCTTCCCCGCCGGGCTTCTCCTCAGGCTCGGCATCGCCCGAGGGCATCGGCACCACCCGACTGGCGCCGCCGTCTCCTTCTCCTGGGCTCTCTGGGCTGGCCAGAGGTGCCTGGGGGATTCGGGGTGAAAGCTCCTCCGGCGGTACTTCCGAGGCTGCGGCGTCGCTCTCCTCGGGCGGCAGCTCTCCACAAACGGCAGAGGGATCCCCTCTCGACACCTTCTCTCCCTTCAGCGGTTCGGCGCCGGCTTCCTCTTCGCGGGCCGCTCCTCCATCCTGGCTGTCCCCGCCGCCCCCTTCGCTGCGAGGAGCCCCAGGGAGAGGCGGCGTGTTCTCGGGGTGCCCGATAGCCTCAGAGCCGCTCTCAGCTGGAGGCTCCGCCGCCGCCGCCGCTTCGGATTTCCGACCGCCAGCAGTGCCGCGATATTTCTTGCGCAACTGCACATACTTGGTGCCGGAGCCGGGCTCCTGCCGCACAGTGGCCACGCCGTTGACCAGCTCCTTAAAGTGCTCGCGGGCCCGGGCGCGACTCTCGGGGTCCGGCGAGGTGAGGAAGCCACGGAAATGGTCCAACAGGTCGGCGTTGCGAGCCCGGCCTCCGCGCTCTGCCAGGAACCGGAGCACCGTGTCCTGGTCCAGCTCCTCCGGCGCAGCCATAGGCGCCCGCAGACCGTTGGCGGCGGAGGCGGCGCCCCTCTTGTCGATTCCGATCGCTAGCCTTCAGCGCGGGATCCCCTCCCGACTCCTTCGCCTGGCCCGCCATGGCATCGTCGCCGCCTCGAGACGCCCGACGGCATCGCCTGAGTCCGGCTTCTCCCTCTCTGCCCTCCCTCGGTTGCCGGACCCCACCAAGCGCGCGTCCCCTCGTTGATCACGTGATGTCCGCGAGGGAAACAGGGAGGCGCCTATTTGCCGTTTTCAAACTCCTTTTTAATGAATCTCGGCGCTGGGGAGGCTCTAAAGAAGCTCTCCGCTGAGAGGGAAAGGCCCGGGCGCTCGTCCGAAACCACGCCCTCGCGATGCTCCTCCCATATTAAGAGAATAGGTTTCCTACTCCCCCGTAGGAGATAGTGCCGCTTCTCCCCCCACCCCCCTCTACGTTCGTTTGCGGTTTGGGAAGCATCTTCTGCCGTCGGGACGGGATTGGCTGGGCCTTGGTCCCGCCCTCCTTTCCGCGCGGCCTCTCATCACCACCAGTTACATTCCAGCTGTTGGGATTGGAGTTGGAAGTTCGACGCTGGCTCCCACCCTCCCTCTCCATTGTCTTTGGCGCGCGGTGACCCCTCCCCTCATGTCATGGCTTCTTCCGATGTGGCTCGGCAGCTGGTAAGTCCGGGGTATGGGCAAAGGGAGAGCCGGCCTTGAATGGGCGACAACGGTCCCTCTCAGGCTGCGGCCACATGCCTGCTTTGCGGGTAGGAAATCCCATTGGATTCCCGGGCTTACTTTTGGTAAAGGGGAAGTTGCAATCCACGGGAGCCGTTTCGCACCATTGATTTCCATGGGCAAGGGACCAGGCCTAAATTATCCAAAAAGGGCAGCTCTGTGGAACCCAGATTGTTTTCATTCATCCCATAGAAAGGCTTCCCGCTTTCCCCATCACTTACAGCTTTGTGTAAATCCGAAAGCACCAGCCTCTTGTCATGACTGCAGACAAACAAAAATAGGAAAGTTTGCTGCCCCAAAATCAGTGAATGCTTGCTTGGAGGTTTTTTTAAAAAATGTTGTAGACATTGTTAGTTAGAGTTATACTTCTTTCCTGTGGGAATTTGAGGTATTGTACCTTGTAAAGTAGGCTGACCTGAGGAATAGTGGCTGGCACAGAATCACTACCCTGATTTCCCATGTCTGACTATGGAGTTGAACTTGACTTCCCCTCTTTCTAATCCAGTGTCCCTATTGCATTAGCTTCTGAATGTTCAGGAGATTTACTTTCAAATATAGACCAAGTTCTCAGTTGGTGGTGGCATATGACTAGTTGTGCCTAGGATAGAACTAAGTAGGATTTGGGTTGGTTAGGACTTGGATCTCTCTCTCTCTCTCTCTCTCTCTCTCTCTCTCATTGCTTGTTTTTTAAAGAATATACATGCATGTCAGCATTGCTGCAGCATTTCTCAAATGACTCAGGCAAGACATTAAAGGCTGCTAACAGGTTTATTGTAATACCAGTTTATTGGATTAAACCTGGTGTACTTTACAAGGCCTGTGGCCCTGTTAAATACTTCAAAGATTTCTCCTATATTTTTACCTTATTATTTCCAGACAGTATTCCATTGCTACAAATTCCTAGGCACCCCATCTATTATTAATGCTTCACCTTGTTTATTTTTCCTTATTTTCCTTTTCTGCTTGAGAAACTGACTGAATATTCATCTTTTAACTTTTCTATAAACCTTTTGCTTTTTTTCTGAAGCCTCTTCTTTGAACATTTCTATATACAGACTCTGCATATAGGAAATTGGGAATTAGGAAAGAAAAGTATAGAAGTTGTCTCCCTCACACACGTATGCAACTAAGTCTTTTGAGTGTTGGAAAATTACCTCTTTGTGTATAACAGCATTAGGTCATGTTTTTGCATATCTTCAGTCTAAAGTATTACAACTACAGTATAAAAAGAGTCCCTCTTTCAATAGTTACTTGGCAATTCAGTTCAGTGTGCAAATGGTCAACTTTTACACTCACATTTAATTTAAAATTAAATTGACATATTAACTAACAAAATTGTTGCTGCTTCCCAATGATAGTATGCTTGGAAGACAGTTTCATTGAATGCAATAAAATTTATTTTTGAGTCAATTTGAACAGCATTGCATTGCCTGTAGCTTTAGGCTGCCAATATAATTCAGCTATATGTATCTATATAAATGTAAACTTAAGTTATAGAGGCAATTCAGATAGGTGTATGGGTTTGTGTGTGTGTATGTATATTTATATACACATACATATGCACATATATACAACTTAATTACTGAAGCATAAACCAGTTTACATTCACAATGTATTAATTTGTCAGGTTGCTTGTCATTAAATATAGCCTTTGAATTATTTTCTGTGCTTTTGTAAGTTTTTATCATGTCAAGATTTTCCTCCACACCCAGCACTATTCTATAATCAAGTATCCTTTATGCTGGTAACTTAGCATTCTACCCTTATACTAAAGAAACACCTATATTTTCATCATTACTCTTTTTGAATCTACTTAGCCCAGTCTTTTTTTCTCTCATAAAAGCTGGAATTCCTGGTTATGTTAACATCTAGGGATTATAATTTTCTCTGTTGTTTATATTTAACTTTTTGTATTGTGTTTGTAATTTGATTTTAATTGATTTTATTATTGTTTGCTACCCAGAGTATCACTTGTTTGAGATGGGTAGCCATATAAATAAATTATTTAAAATAACTTCAAATTATGTTTTAAATATTTAAAAAACTTTCCTGATGTTGAAAAATGAATTGCATACTAATGAGGTAAAAATGTATCCATAGGCTGCTGCTATTGTGGAATAATGAGGAAAAAAAGCAGCAGTGTTGTAAGTAATTGCATATTTTAGTGTAATTTTCAGCTGCTGTCTGGATAGATCGTGTGTGTCTGTGTATCTGTGTGTGTATACACACACACACACACACACACACACACATTTCTTACCCTATTTATAAGAGGAGTGTAAGATAGCTTGCACATTTAAAAATATATTAAAAGCTGTGGCAATTTTCCACCCAGTTATGAGCAGTCCTAAAACTGCAATATGAATGCAGTAGGAAAATACCATTAACACCTTCCAGGGAAATATTAGAAATATGTACAAGTAATATTTTACTATCTTTTACTGTGAAACTCCCCCCCCCCCATATAATTTATTATTAGTACTATATCAAAATTTAAGTTTTTTATGTTTGGAGGAGTGTTAAGAGATTTTCTAAAATTTATACACTGATTTCCTTTCCATAGATTTAAATCTGATTCATTTGCTGTCCCCATTCTACTATGAAATAATTAGATTGAAAAGAACAATAGTCATTGATACACCTTTTATGATCTACAGCAGGGCTGTCAAACTCCTGGCCCGCGGGCTGGATATGTCATACACTGGCCACACCCAGTTTAGCAAGGGGAAAAAAGTCCCGATACGTCACTTGATGCTGCCGTGACAACGTGAGTTTGACACCCCTGATCTATAGACTTTTATTTTTCTAAGTTTGACTCCAAGCTGTACTCTGGTAATATACAGTAGTTGTGAATGTACTAGTTGCATAAGAAATGAGTATATTTTGACTACTGTATAGCACACTAGATGATAAAGCATTAGCCTTGGTTATTGTTGTCCACTGTGTATGGCTAATTTTTGAAGTGCATGTGATAGATAAATAATGCATTCTGTAAAGATAGTGGCTTCTTCAGGTAAGGATTTGTGAAGATTCTAGAGAAAAAAGCAATTAAAAAGATGACTACTATTTAAATTCATAATACTAATATAAATGATTTATAGCAAAGTTATTTAAATGTTCAAGCCCTTCAAAAGATTTCCGTATCACAGACACTTGAGTCACTTAACTTCCTGATTAAAACTTGCATCTACAAGTATGTTCTTTGGCAAAGGTTCAGGGACACAGAGAAATAATTGGCTTGGTATTTCTGATACGCTGTTTGCAGCAGTGTAAAAGAGACTTTACATCCTGTTTAAAAATGCAGATTCAATTATATTTTCATTCTAGACATTTACTCTTGTTAAATATACTTTTTTGAAGCTAAGTTTTTGCTTTTTTTTTTAAAAAAAGATGCCATTTGACAAAAAATTTGCCAAATGACCAATTGCATTGTTCTACAAGAGGTAAAACAAAATTGCTGCTTCCACTAAGTTTTTATTATTTAACTTCTGCTTCTATCAATCATTTTAATTAAAAAAAAGTAAACGGATTTTTTAAGCATCATGAATTAAGTTAAAATGCAGTATTCCATACTATATACTACCGTGTTTCCCTGAAAATAAGACCCTGTCTAATTTTTTTTTAACCCAGAAATAAGCGCTTGGCCTTATTGCCATGTACTCAAAAGCCCGATTGGTCTTATTATCAGGGGATGTCTTATTTTGGGGAAAACAGGAAGTAGTGAAATCCAAATTTTTTTACTACTGGTTCTGTGGGCGTGTCTTGGTGGCATGGTGTGGCTTGGTGGGTGTGGCTCGGACGTGGCAGGGGGAGGATACTGCAAAATCCCCATTCCCACCCCACTCTGGGGCCAGCCAGAGGTAGTATTTGCTGGTTCTCCAAATTGCTCGAAATTTCTGCTACCAGTTCTCCAGAAACTGCTGGATTTCACCCCTGAAAACAAGGTATATAATTTTAAAACTACAGATCACTGTTAAGCTCCAAGTAATATATGAATATCAACAACAATGACCTTCCCAGTGAAAATTAGTATCAGCACTGATATTAAGAATTGTAATTTCCACCTAAGTAATTTCTGTTAAGAAAAACCCCACATTTCAGGTGTGGTTCCAGCCCCTAAACAGAGGTAAAATATAAAAATGGTTTTCCAACTGCATTGATTTCTTTCAATTCTTTTGAAATATAAACTGATCATATAAACATTGATCATATTTTCAGAGTTTAATAAGCTATTCTTCAGCAAAGAGAACTGTCCCTACTTTTCAATAGGAAACGTAGAGCAATGGCTCCCAATCTTTCGAGCTGAGTTGACTTGTGGAGGTGAGAGTGGGCGTGGGGATAGAGGATGGTTTTGTGTGTATGTATGCACAGCTTTCATAGTTTCGCACAGGTGTACATGCACACTCAC
This sequence comes from Masticophis lateralis, assembly GCA_030761175.1. NCBI lineage: Eukaryota > Metazoa > Chordata > Lepidosauria > Squamata > Colubridae > Masticophis > Masticophis lateralis. The sequence continues at coordinate 96,913,286 of JAUDYJ010000004.1, read as the reverse complement.
ACTCAGCCATCACTTCCGTGGACTGGTTCCAAACACTAGTTCCCTGGTGTAGAGTATCCTGGCAGCAGATATCATGTACAAAGTTAATTTAGTACAGTAGCTAAAATGGATGATCAGTGATTGTGAAGGATGAGTTACAGATCAGAATACAATGAATAGTGAAAGTGAAGAAGTGATTGAATACTTTATAGAAAGAATCTGCTACTAGTTTCCCCCATTGCTTCTAGGATAATGGAGTACTACAGTGATTGCTATCTTTATCTTCTACCTGTACAGGTAGTCCTTGTTGTGACCTAGGCTTCCTGAATCATTAAAACACATGAGTAGTCCCAAAACCCTCTTTTATTGCAATAGCTGTGATTTAAGTTCATTCACAGCTGAGTCCCAATTAGTTGCAAAAACTTCTTTGGGAGAAGTTCTTTGGGTTAATCACCAACCTTTATCTCCCTTGAAAACTCTGCCAAAGGCCTACTTGGCAAAGCCACACGGATTCCAGAATCAGAGATGCTGACTGGGAGCAGAATTAACAATGTTGCTTTCCTGCAAAGTGCCCACATGCCTTTGCTCGTCTTTTAAGCCTTATGGAGGGGCCAGTCATCTCCAGACCTTACTCCTGAGTCGTCCCTTTTGTTTTAACTGTTCGTGCGTTCTGGCAGCTCTGCACATGCGCACACTAGGAACAGGCTTCTCCTGTTCCTCTGCCTCTCTGCTGTCTGACTCTGGAGGCTCCGGAGTCTGTGCATCACTCCCAGATGGCGCTGGCCCCATCTCTGCCTCTGACGCAGAGCCCTCATCTGGGCCTTCTCCAGACTCCAGGACTGGCCCATGTTCCTCCCCAGCCTCCTCACTAACCGACTCTGCTGCCAGCTCCACAGGCTGCTGGCGGACTACAACAGTCCTCAACCTACGAATACAATTGAACCCAAAAAATTTTTTGTTAATCAAGATAGTTGTTAAGTGAATTTTGTTCCATTTAACAACCTTTTTTTTGCCCCAGTTGTTAAGTGAATCACTGTGGTTGTTAAGTTAGTAACACAGTTGTTAAAGTGAATCTGCCTTCCCCGTTGACTTTGCTTCTCAGAAGGTGATAAAAGGTGATCACACTGCAACCATCATAAATATGATTCAGTTGTCAAGCATCTGAATTTTGATCACCTGACCATGGGGATGCTGCAGTGGTGGGTGGTAAATGTGAAAAATAGTCATCTGTCATTAAATGAACTGTTGTAAGTCGAGGATTACCTATATACTTGGTGGCAATGTAAGATCTGATAACATTTTTAGAAAAGGGTTGGAAGGAAATTCAGCTTTTATAATGGGCTTCAATCTATTTAAATCACTTTCCATAACAATTGAGATATACAACATTTCTACAAAATACAGAAAAATTTTCTAAACTGGTTGTTATATTTTAACAATTTTTAGACAATGAACTGACCTGCAAACTGGGGTAATATTCTAGCAGTAAAGCATCTTATATACCAATTTTCTTTTAAGTACAACATTCTGTGCATTTCTTTTTGTGTATCAGTGATTGTATCTAAATCTGGTCTCCCATCTATTTACTTGTGGAGATTCAGAGCTATAGGTCATGATCTATTAGTTAGTTAGGCCTAGCAAATGCTTATTTGAAGAAATTAAACTGATCAAGGTGTGTTGATTCAATTTAAAAACCCATGCATTCACTTTTTTAGTATTTCAGTATAACCTTTGCAGTCTACATTCAATACAGAAATAGGCTGGGTGATTTCTTTTCTTGTAGATCAAAGAGATGATGGAAGAGTTCAATTACATAGTGGTTTGACCAAAATTTGTTAAAAAGTTTTATAGTATATTATAGATACGTGATCAGAATCAATCTTTTATTATGGTCACAGGCGAAGAAAACAGAATAAAAATAAAACAAAACAGGATGGACATAATGTACTACAAATAATGGTGAGATCATCAGTAGGTAGCCAAAGTCATTTTTACAGGTAATATAGCAGAATTTAGCTATTTACTGATTTGATAGTAACAGCTGTCCATAAAACAGATCCAAAGTTTCCAGATATTTTTTCAGATAAAGAGTTATAAAATGAGTCCTTATAGAGCAGTGATGGCTAACCTTTTTGCTGTGCATGCCAAAAGCGGGGGAAGCATGGGGGGGTGTCACGTGTATGCATGCCCACACCCATAATTCAGTGTGCCCTGCGCTTCTCCCGCTTTTGGGATGTGATAGCACGGTGGGCCAGGTTTGCCCTCCCCAGGTTCCAGAGACTTTCTAGGAGCCTGGGGAGGGTGAAAACGGTCTTCCCCACCCCACCCCCAGGGGCTCTCCGGAGGTAGGAAACAGACCATTTCCTGACTCCTGGTGGGCCCAGAAGGCCTGAAAATCAGCTGGCCGGTGCGCACATGCACACTGGAGCTGAGCTAGGGCAACACTCATGTGCCCACAGATATGGCTCCGCGTGCCATAGGTTCGCCATATTGGTTATAGAGGGTGCAGTATAACAGGACTGTGGTCTATAGGGGCACAATCTCGGCTATTATGGGACTTTTTTGTATTGCCCCTCCAGAACTGCTGTGGAAAGGGCATTATAATTTCCTAGAGTTATTTGGAGATAGTTATATGCTCTCCGAAATTTGCTCTCCGATAGTTATATGCTCTCATCTGGAATGGCGAACCTATGGCACGCATGCCAGAACTGGCCGCAGAGCCCTCTTTATGGTCATGAGTGCCATCACCAGCTGCTCTTTTGGTTTCTGGCCAGCTGGTCTTTGCGGGCACCGGAGCACCAGAAAATGGCCTAAAAACAGCCCCCCAAATGACCTGAAAAACAGCCTGAAAACAGGCATGCCCATGCCGGCCAGCTGGTCTTCAGGTGTCTAGCGCTCCGGTGCACGCACATGCACACACATTCCGGCTTGGGCACTCGGTGCTGAAAAGGTTTGCCATCACTGCTCTAAGTATCAAGTCTTAAATTCTTAGTTTCAGTTTTTTAAAAATTTATTCTTTTGTTTCATCTTTTGTAATGGGTTTATTAAGAATCATCTTTTGTTGACCTGCACTGGAGGCAAAATTTGTTCAATCACCACATCATTCACTTAACAACTGCAGTGATTCCTTTAACAATCATGACAAAAAGTTCATAAAATGAGGCTCAACTCACTTAACTGCCTCACTTAGCAATGGACATTTTGAACTTAATTGTCGTAAGTTGAGGACTATTCAACTTACTTGTATTAATTTGTATTACTTGTATTAATATTTTAACATTAATATTATATATTAAATATATTAAAATTGTATTATTACAATTTGTATTACTTGTATTAATTTGTATACTAAAAGTCCAAGCATATTCTGCACTCTGAATGTCTTACAGTTTATTACAAAGGTGAAAAGCTAAAGTAGACTTTCTTTATGTCAGAGCTCCCTCTTGTGGTTATAAAAATCTTACAAATTCCATAGAAAATAGAAAAATAGAAAAGATTAACCTTATAAAATGCAAATAAAGCTGATTACAGGACAATAAACCCAAGTAGGGCAAATAAGACAATCAAAATAAATTATTTCCAGATTGGCAAAATCCTTATTGTATCATTGTATCAAAATAGGCAGTTTTTAAAATTGATCTGAGCTCTCTGGATTTGTCACACAATGGAAAAACCGTAATGAGCTGTCATCTGAAATCCATTATCTTAATACCTAGAATATTAATACCAAGTATTTAGGTACTAACATTATGCTATGAAATCACAAGGTTCCTATTGCAGTGGTTGTTGACTGTTTTTTCTTGATGGTTACACATACAGAATAATGTTTAATGATTTGTTTAGATTTATAATCTTTCTGATCGAGGATAAGGTAGATCCAAGTCTTATTGCTAACCTTAAGGCAGGAAAATGCAACTAGTAAGGTTTAAATAGAAATTGAAAGAACCCATCTCAGCAATCAGTTTCAGACTTGTAGAGGAAGAGAAAGTGTGCCATCTCTGTTTGACTTTGACACTGCCTATTGCCAGCGGAAAGCTTCTAACAGAGGAACTTCTGAGGTGGGGAAATCACCTATTGTTCCCTGGATCAAGGATAGGAGTGGATAACCAATTATTTTTCCCATTGTTGAATTATCACTGGTGGGATTCTTTGCTTTAGAACACGCTGGCTAGAGCTGCAAGGAGTTGTCATTTTAGCAATAGGTCTCAAATCTCCACTTTTATAACTGTTCAGGACCTGCTTCTTTTTCTTTTGGTACATACATTGTGTAATGTGCAAACAGTTTTTCCTCTTGTTCTTGATTGTGTAGTGACAGATTTAAGTCATGGAACATAGATCACTAAATTAGCTGAGTCTTAAGGTGAATTCATAAAATTCCAGTTGCCTCTGCTTAAATCTTGGTCTTTGCCTTTTAAGATAGTGTTATTAATTATTTTGATAATTATCACATCATAAAATATACAAGTAATTTATGTCGCAACTATTGAAACATAGGATTAGGATATTAGAAATGTAAAGCTAATAAAAGTCAAATGCTGGCACTACATAGAAAAAAGTTATGCTGTAGTATATTTCTGTAGAACAATAAATGAGCTCGTCTTCATGCTGAATATCGTTTCAGAAAGAATTGTGGAGCTATCTTAGAATGTCTATCCAGAAATGAAGCAAGTTTGTTTATTCCCAGGGAAGTTGATATAAGGAAGTTTTTTTTTTAATGGAAGTGTATATAATCTTGAATGGGAGGATTGGTAGGAACACTGAAATTTTAAGGATATGTTGGATGTGGTTTCAAAAACCATTACTTTGAGGGACATGTCTGTTTACAAACCACATACCGATGAGGTTGTTCCCTAAAATATTATTTCCAATTCAGCCTACCTTTGCTTTTTTCCCCAAATACGTTGCTGAACTATAGCCATTTACCAGTTTTATTTAATAACAGTGACTAGATAGTCCCAGATGCATTCATGGAAAGAGACACTGGAGGCTGGTGCTTTAAGTGCAGTTTTATTTATTTTCTTATAATTAGATAAGCAATAGGTAAGATCTATTTAAGTGGCAGGGAAATGTTTGCTTGCAGGCTGAGTTGCCCTATAGCAATAGCAATAGCACTTAAACTTAAATACCAATTCATAGTGCTTTACAGCACTTTACAGCTGCTTATAGTGTCAGCATATTGTCCCCAACAATCTGGGTCCTCATTTTACCAACCTTGGAAGGATGGAAGGCTGAGTCAACCTTGAGCTGGTCAGGATCAAACCCCTGGAGTGAGTAGTGAGTTAGTCTGCAGTACTGCATTCTAACCACTGGGCGGCTCCATATTACAATGTTTTCTACAATGCTGCTTAATTAATCAGTGTATTTAATTGAAATAGTTGTAATTAACCAAAAGTTAACTCCTTTAAATGTATTTATGTCAGCCCTTCGATGTTGGCCAGATTAAGAAGCCAACTAATTACTGAAATGATTTGAACTAAACCTTACTAAGATTGGCTATAATAACAGTATCTTGAGCAACTCTGATTGTGTTGATCTCTCCTCCCTCTCATATTCCTGTGTATCATGGAGGAGCTTGCCTATCTATTTTCCAAATACTGACTTAGTTCCCAAGACTTAAGGAATATTTCAGTCCTCATTTTTTATGTAATGGTTTTCCCCATCTCCCTTATTCTGTATAGCTTTCCCATTATGACCAGAATTATTTCTCTTTCAAATTTCTTTAATTTGACTGTCACAAAATTATTATATTGACTGTTTCAGTACTATCAACCTGATATTGGAATGAGAGGACCCTTTACTTCACCAGCAGATAATCATGATGCAGGAAAAGTGAGTTATTCTATTCTATTCTATTCTATTCCGTTCTGTTCCATTCCATTTATCTGTATCTCACCTTTATTATTTTTACAAATAACTCAAGGTGGGGAACATATCCAATACATCTTCCTCCTATTTTCCTACAATGATGATCTTGTGGGCTGGGCTGGGCTGAAAGAGAGTGACTGGCCCAAGGATACTCAGCTGGCTTTCAAGGCTAAGGCAGGACTAGAATCCCTTCCCTTCCCTTCCCGTCCAGTCCCATCCTGTCCCAGGGCAGCTTAAATGACTGCAAATTTATCATAGCATTATATATGTTCTTCCCCCTCCCCCACCTTACCATCTACATTATCAGAGCATTCTTTGCATTCTTTGGATAGTTGTAGAGCATCCTGAACAATTACTTGTTTATTCTGGCTCCAAAGAAGACATTTCTCTAAGTGGGAGTAGTGGCTATTCGGAGAGGATATCAGTTGATAAATCTCTTGCTGCCAAGTGCTGTTTAAAGCCATTTCACCAGAGCAGTTCCAATTTCTATGACTGTGTTTCATAGGACTGACTTTTCAAAGTGTGCAAGGTTATGCTATACTCTGATGTGGCCAACAGATACTTGCATGGCATTATTAATAGATGTTTGGGTCTAGAAATATGCTTCCTTTGGGAGAGCACTGCTGTCACCAGTTTTCTCGTACTTGGACATTTGTCTGCTGCCCTAAAGTAAGCTTGCTACTTAACCTGTATTGAGATGCACAGAAACCTCCACAAAGAGAAGGAAGCTTACTTGTAACTAGAATTCCTAGAACACTCATATGTACATTCACATAGCCCCATTCTCTTTCCCCTTTCATGTGTTTCTTTATTAAGTATCCTGTTAACAATGACTCTCAGTCCTTTACAATGCAAGAAAAAGAGAGAGCATTATCTTAGGCATCCACGGTAAAATGGAGTTCTTGCTCCAAATTTCCTCAGTCGTGGAATATTCCCAATAAGGCTTTTGCACAGGTGCAGTATCTATATGTAGGAATGGACTGTTTATCACTTGAAGATACACAGTTGCAGAAAAAATAAACCTGTTCTCAAGGGATATACATACCTTAGATTTATTATGTAAGGAGACATTGGTATGGGTGGCTTAATGAAGATATCTCATTATTTTAAATATTAAAGATCAAAATAAATATCATAATAATTGTAATGTTATTGAGTAGCTTTGGCTATGCTAAGGAATGACCAGAAACCTGTTCAAGAGTATATTTCAGAATTTGGATTTAAGCTGTCAAGGGTATCTTCTTATGACATTAATATTGCAAGCTGCTCAGAGTCTCCAGAACTGGAGCAACATAAAAGTTGTATGAATAAATAAAAAATGTCTCAAAACTAAGAACTCAACAGTGCTGATCATGGGAAAGAAAACACAAGAAGTCCCTAAAGTTGTCTATATCTATAGATTCTCCAGGGCAGGGGTCTCCAACCTTGGCAATTTTAAGACTTGTGGACTTCAACTCCCAGAATTCCTCAGCCAGCACAGCTGGGAGTTGAAGTCCATAAGTCTTAAAGTTGCCAAGGTTGAAGACCCCTGCTCCAGGGAATGAAATGCCTCAATAACTCCATTATAACTAGAAATTAGAGAAGCTGCAAACAGTATTCACAAACAAGGCTTCTTGTCTTTTCTAAGTCCAGCAGAAGAGTTCTTGGCCCTCTCTGAAATTCTCAGTATATACACATGACTAAGAGATAGAAAATAAGACTTTTTTTTCAGCTTATCCTCAGTTTCAAGGCAAATTGAAGTAGTGCTAGACTTTATGCCTCTTCTGTTTCTCCAAAATCTTTGGTAGAGCGTCAGAATACTTTAAATAACTCGGGACTGTGACGATCAGAATTAGCAACAGCATTTATATACTGTTTTACAGTGCTTTACAGCCCTCTATAAGCAGTTTACAGAATCAGCATATTGCCCCCAACAATCTGGGTCCTCATTTTATCCACCTCAGAAGGATTAGTTGTCAATCAATATTGGGGACCCTTGTAAACAAACATTTAATAACTAGACATCATCATAGGTTTGTATGGATGCCTATAAATTTGGTGCTTATGTTGTGGGGAAAAAATAAGCCAGTTTATTTTTCCAGATGCATGTATGTTGAATTTTAAGGATGTGTACATATGTTGTCATATATTAAGTTTCTGGAGAGAATCAGCACTGCATTCCATAGGGAATATGTGCAGGGCAACCCAATTTTTTTTGAGGGGGGAAGGGCATTTCTTTTTTTTAATTTGCTGTTCCCTGCAGCAAATTGAAGCTTTGCAAATGAAAGACCAGGTGATTTGGTAATAGAAGCACCAAAAAAGATGCACAATATTACTGGAAGGAAGAAATCGGAAACAGAAGGAAGCAGAAAACTTCTGAAGGGATTAATAAAAAGAAGTGGCTTAAGTAAAAAGGATGGCATTAATGAAAGGGTTGAGGAGAAGAAATGACATACAAAAAGGAGGGAGTAGAATGATAGGAACCTAAACATTCATTTTCTTTGGTGTTAAGCTTATTGATATATACTAATATTTATTCAAGAATTGGAAATGATTACTCTTTAGTTGGAGCTATTGTAATAACGAAAGAATAACTTGTGGTTGTGCAACAGATTAATAACAGATTAATTAATAGGCTTTTAATTTCTGTTCGCAGATTAACTGTCCGCAGTAATTTTTATTTGGTTGAAAAAAATTAAATCAAATGTCACCTAGTAAAAACTTTTAATATGTAAAATATTATCATGTTTAGATTTGTCAAAATGTATTAGTATCATAGATATTACATTGCAGTCTTATACCCTAATATTTTTTACTGTTTCACTTCAGCAGAATTGTCGATCCTTATTCTTGTCTGGCCATGTTGGTTTTGACAGTTTACCAGATCAATTGGTTAACAAATCTATCCATCAGGGATTTTGCTTCAACATTCTAAGTATTGGTAAGTAATTTAATTTTCAAAAGTGTAAACTAATTTAAACTGGTCCTGTTGAAAAGGCTGAAGTAATGAAAATGACAAAGATATTAATGTTGACCTCCGGATACTGGTTCAAAGGTGACAACTAAGTTTATTTACCTTTTTTATTTATTTTATTTACCTTTTTACAGTAAATTCCTTAATTTGCTTAAATAAATATATTTAATTCCTTAAGTATTTTATATTCCTTAACTGTTTTCACTCTTTAAGCTTCACAAACATAAAATCTATTGATAGCTTAGTGCTTTTTTATGGTTAGCAGTAATTCCACATTGGTTTATTTTGATAGTAAAAAAATAGCATTTAGAGCCTTTGTAGACCCTGAACTTGTCAATCAAAAGGTTGGCAGTTCAGCAGTTTGAATCCTGGTGCCGCGTAATGGGGTGAGCTCCCATTACTTGTCCCAGCTTCTGCCAACCTAGCAGTTCGAAAGCATGTAAAAATGCAAATAGAAAAATAGGGACCACTTTGGTGGGAAGGTAACAATGTTCGTGCACCATTGCCGTTTAGTCATGCCGGTCACATGACCACGGAGACATCTTCGGACAGCGTTGACTCTTCGGCTTTGAAACGGAGATGAGCACCACCCCCTAGAGTCACGAATGACTAGCACATATGTGCGAGGGGAACCTTTACCTTTACTTATTTATTTAATGGAAATCTATTTCCATCCATATCCATTTTTCCTACAGAGCATTTCTAAACATTTTTCTAACTATTTTCAGAGTTAAAAGAACTTAGTGAGTAATTTGCAAATAAAACCTTTAATAAATATTATTGTTCCTTTTCAAATTCAGAACTTCATCCAAAGGAGAATAGGCTATAAGTCTAATTGTGATAAAAACTATGCTATTACGAGTTAAACCGTATAATTTAGTAATATATAGTTTAAACAGTCCTCAACTTATGACAATTTAACAATGGTCTGAAGTTACCACTTGGCACTTATGACCGATGTATCACTGCCATGGTCACACAATTGCAATTTGTGCACTTGACAACTTATTTACAACTGGTTGCAGCAACCTGCAGTTACATAACCATGAATTTCATCTTTTTGCTGGTTTCTGACCAAATTTGAATTTGCTTAGAAACCACCATTAAAATTTTGTAAAATTAGGTTCAACCTGACTTATGACCACAGGAACATACAGTGATAATTCTTGTCTCAATTGTCATCATACGTCAAGGACTACCTGTACATATGACTGATTAAAAATGGATATTTCATCCCATATCAGTCATTACAAGCTTATTTTTCAGTTCAGTTATTGTGTCTCAGCTTACTGTATTTTAGAGGATTGATGTAACCGAGTAACCGAGAATAGAAAGCCATGTATGCTAGTAACTTATGAAGACAGTGTCTGAAGACAGTTGAGTGAGATGGGATTTTTAAAAAAATGATAGCATGTTAGAGGCCATCTTCTGAAAACTCAGCACTTTGGTTTCAGTTTCTTGGATACGGTTCCCATAGAGGAAAAGAAAAAAAAGTGAAATGAAATCAGTGATAGAAGTGACAGGGAAAGACAGGAGGAAATAAAGACTTGATGAGAAGCAACTGTTCTTGTAGGTTGCAGAGTGAACTAATGGCCACCTGATGCCTTTTTGAGAAATGCTTTTACATGTTGTTCAGATGTTACTATAAAAATACAAAAGGAAAGACATTTCTAATTGTATCCATAATGAAGTTATAACAAAACTTACTGCATTATTTTTAAATGGTAGAAATGAAATTTTTCTTTTTGTGTTTCAGTGACATTTATGAAAGTACATTTGTGATATAACTATACTTTTAAAATTTCAGGAGAGACAGGAATTGGAAAATCAACTTTGATTGATACCTTGTTCAATACCTCTTTTGATGATCATGTGTCAACACACTTTCAGCCAAATGTGAGGCTTAAAGCTCAGACTTATGAGCTTCAGGAAAGCAATGTCCGATTGAAGCTGACAATTGTAAATACAGTTGGATTTGGGGACCAGATAAACAAAGATGATAGGTCAGTATCTCTTAATTCAAATGAGCTGCCTGCTGCTGCTGTTCTAGATTCTTGGCATTTATTTTATGTAATAGAAGAAATGTAATCTTGGAGATCAATAAAGCATAAGTTCTAATAAAGCCACTAGTAATCCTTTCCAAATGGTTGCCTATAGTTGGCAACTATGTTCCTTCTTACATGTTGAATGGAAGACATTTTGTTTTCCTCATTAGTTTATCAACAGCATATTAGTTAGGCTCAACAATCTATATTTGACTTATTTATTTATTTATTTATTTATTGGTTCAATTTATATGCCGCCCTTCTCCGGAGACTCAGGGCGGCTTACAATGCGTTAAGAAATAGCCTTCATACTTTTGTATATACCTGCTTAGTAGGGCTTTTGCCCCCCCCCCCCCAAGCGGTGTTCTTTTTTATACAAAGTCAGCTTATTGCCCCCACAATCCAGGTCCTCATTTTACCTGCTTCGAAAGGATGGAAGGCTGAGTCAACCTTGAGCCTGGTGAGATTTGAACTCACAGTAATTGCAGGCAGCTGGCAGCTAAGTGCTATTTAATAGCACGTTAGTCTGCTGCACCACCAAGGCTCTAATGGCTTGCATGTGACAACTTCATTTTTTCATTGAGCAGCTGTAAGGAACTCTAGGTTTTCATCTATTGTAAAATAACTTCAGAGAAAAATAAGATCTTCTAAACTTGCAAATGAATGATTGATTGGATTCTGATGTTACGTCACTCTTTGGACTAGGCATGTGCAAACACACACACACACACACACACCTACAAACTTTCTACTCATAGAACTCTTTGTGGGTCCACATTGAGGCTTTGCTAGTCCACCCACTGCCTTGGAATGCTTCTCCCACAATATTTAATTGAGCCCTTAAATCAACCCTCCATTAAAATTTCTATCAAGTCTGACTCCGCAATATCGCAATAATACCTTACTGGTTTGGCCCCTCATGTTGTCTATTTGAATAGACAATATGAGTCTAACAAATCTGGATATCTCTAACAAACCTGACCTTAGATTATCATTTTGGCCCCTACCAATTTTGGCCCCAAGGTATTCTCTTTCTCTCTCTCCTTTATATGCTTCTCTATGCAGAACAAATTTATATTCAAGCAAAACAAGAATCAGTTATTGTGACATGAAATAATTCATTATTTATATCACTGGTTAGTTTCTAAGAAGTATTTGGCAGAAAATAGAGTACCTGGATGGAATTTTAGTTATTAGAATTTTTGTGAATTTCATAATTCCAGGAACCTCTCCACATGGATAGACAAGTCATCCTTCATCTCTCAAGTTTGAAATGTCCTTGAACCCTAATTTAACCACGGTTCTTGTTACCTTTTTCTTCTTTTTTTCTCTCTCTCTGTCCCTTACAACTAACAACCAATAAGTATGTTAAGTATGTTTTCTCCTTCTTAGATTTCTCAGTGCTAAGGAGTAGTGTTTGGATAAGTATTATTGTGTCCTACCCTTCCATTATAAACTGAGTGGAATAAGTTATGCAGTTTGCATAATGGACAATAATAGGAAGAAATAACATCCATAAGATAAAAGTTGACTCTGCTCTAGGATTTCACAGTTTAGTTTGTTCTAAATTAAATTTAAAAAATTTGCTGTCATCTGCTAGCATACATAGGGAATGGCTCTATTGTTTTGCTTTTATAACACAATAGGATGAGTTTTGCTGGAATCTGAAAAAAAATAAAGACTGCTGAATTATTTTAAAAAACTGTTTTAGATATAGATTTGTTGTAGTAGTTAGAAAATATTTTCTGTCCTTGGATAGCTTGAGTGCATTTTTTTCTTCCGTTCAATTATGTCTGAGTCTCAGAGATTGTTTTACAAGACCTTGAACTCTACAGGTTGTTTAAAAAAGACAATTGATATAGCTGACAATATTCGGAACTATTAATATGTAGTAAAGTTTTATAAAAATAGAACTGAATTGTTAAAATTATTGTTATTCTTTCCAGTTTGTGCAGGCATATTGGAATGGAATTTAACTCCTTGTTCTAAACAGAATTCTTTTTCTTTCTAGTTATCAGCCAATTGTCGATTATATTGATGCACAATTTGAGTCCTACCTCCAGGAAGAGCTGAAAATTAAGCGTTCCTTATATAATTATCATGATACTCGCATCCATGTGTGCCTATATTTCATTTCACCCACGGGGCATTCCCTTAAAACTCTTGATTTGTTAACAATGAAAAATCTTGACAGCAAGGTAAGATTTTAAAACCATTTTTAGGAAAAAATGAAAATACCTGATCTTTTAAAATAACGTACAGGTAGTCCTCCACTTACAACTCTAGTTGGGATCAGAACTCCCATTGCTTGTTAAGTGAATCATGCTCAGTTTTATGATCTTTTTTGTCATGGTATATCACCATGGTCATTAAATGAATTCAGCTTCCTTCATTGACTTTGGTTGTTGGAAGCCCCTTGAGATGGTTGTAAATGGTGATCATGTGACCTCAGGATGCTGCAACCATGATAAATACATGCGAGGTACCAAGCACCTGAATTTTGATCAAATGACCATGACACCACATAGGATTAGTGGTAGCTTTGAACAGTAGTAAAACAAGCGATGGTAAATTGAGGACTATCTATAATAGTATTAGGTATGACTAACTAGAGCCATACAAGGATTCAGTTAGCTGCTTTATTGCTCAAGTCCATGTACAGGAATCTTGTCAGATTAACTGTTTGCACTTGAGTAAAATTGGCACTCATATTCAAGTTCAGTGGCACACAAGAGGGGTCAGATTTCTCCATTTTGTGCCCATATACGGATTCCAGACTATTGCCCCATTTAACTCCTCCACCTGGCTCAGCCATTCTCTCTCCAACATAGATGTTCAATGTAGTATTTTAAAATTGCTGTAATCATTTTTTATTGTTGTAGCCTTAAAAAGATTTTAACAAAAATAAAAATTGTCTCAATTTGATGAATAGGTCAGTGTAACTGAGTAAGTGATTTCATTTATTTTGAGAAAAAATCGAGAGTAAAGTTATTTTGTTATGGAATAAGAAAAGGATGATCTTCTACTTTATACAAGGCATTGATTGTGGCAAAATCTAGTCAAAAGTCTGTATGTTCTCAGTGGTGTAAATTACTTGCTAAATAAATTGGTAATCTAAGATTGCTATTAGGAAATATAGGATGATTTTTTTTTCCTGTTTGGGAAAATAATTTTTAAAATATCAGATTTATTTTGGGGTATTGATTTGGTCTGTAGTGCCCATCAGAACATATAAGCTAATTAATACTAATGTCATGGCAGCTACTCAACATCAACTTCTGTTTAAACATTGATATATTTGTGTAAGGATAGTCTCTGCGCTAAAACACACTTAAACTTCAAGTAAAAAAATTAAAACCATGTATTGACATAAGCTATGAGCTGCTTCTAAAAGTAACAATGTGCAGAGTTGAGTGCATTTTGATATACTGCAAAGTTGAATGGTAGAAAACAAAAGCAAACTTTAATCAGACTGTGCAGGGAGAGGAAAATGTATAAGAAATAAATGGGAACCATTGTTATCAAGTAGCTACATTATCATAATTAGAGGCGTGTGCTGATATTATATTCTAATTAAAAATCTTGTCTATAATTGTAATTAGGACTGTTTTAAAGTAATGTTAATGACTGAAGGAAGATATGATTATGGTCTATATAAATCTGGAAGTTAGTCATGTTTAAGAGGGAATGGGTCTATTTTGTTTTGAAACTGAGGTTAAGATTAAAATTGAAAGAAAAAACATTCAAGTTGAATATTAAAAGGAATTTTCTGACAGTGAAAGCTCACTAACAGTGGAATGATCTGCCTAATACAGTATTAAATTCTCCATTTTAAGTTGGATCTCAACAGCTATCAAGAACGGGTTACTGTAGATGATCATGAAGTCCCTTCCAATTAGAGTCTAATTTCCTATGAAATGAATACCTGCCTGTATAAAAATTTTTTTTATTATTATTTGATTTATATGCCGCCCTTCTCCGGAGACTAAGGGTGGCTTACAATGCGTTAAGCAATAGCCTTCATACTTTTGTATATTTATACAAAGTCAGCTTATTGCCCCCACAAACTGGGTCCTCAATTTACCTACCTTAGAAAGGATGGAAGGCTGAGTCAACCTTGAGCCTGGCGAGATTCGAACTTACAGTAATTGCAGACAGCTGGTGTTTAATTACAATGCTTTTAGTCTGCTGAGCCACCAGAGCTCCTTTCCTTTCAAATTTCAAGTTTATATTGATTTGGTATGGATCTATTTAAATATTACAGCTTTGGGCTAGGCTTTCTCTAAGTGTTTTCAGCAGTGAAATAATCTTTGTGCAGTGAAATAATCATTCTATTAAGAAAAATGTTCCATGCTATTTAAAGCAATTGCTTATTATCATTTTAAGGCTAACTAACAGTAATAGAAGTATACCTCAGAGGGAATGAAAAAAATGAGTTCTATATATATTTAAATATTAATTTGTACTGCTTCAGCAATGTTTTTTTTCAGTTGCTATTTATCATAAGTTGCTGAACTGAATAAGTAAGTTAACTAAAACATAGTCATCATGTTAGTCCTGTCTGGATTCAGCTCTTGTCTGTTTAATATGGACTAAGTCTAATGAAGATGTCACGAGAGTAGACAGCTAAGCAGATATCTGAAAGATAGTGTGAAAGAGTTGATAGAGAAATTATGTATTTGACATAGGTCTCTCAAACTTCCAAACATATTTTTTTAAAAAATAATTCTTTTTATAAATGTAATGCAAAAATAATTTACTTTTAAGATATTCATTTATTTTTTTGGAAGATATTATACAGCAGTGATGGCTAACCTTTTTGCCGTTGCGTGCCAAAAGCGGGGGGAGAGTGGGGGGGTTGCGGGTGCGTGTGCCCATATCCATAATTCAATGTGCCCCGCCCTCCCGTGTATGCGCATGTCACCCCCACACACTTCCCCCTGCTTTTGGCATGTAATGGCACAGTGGGCCTGTTTTTCCCCTGCCCCAAGCTCCAGAGACTTTCTAGGAGTCTGGGGAGGGCAAAAACAGCCTTCCCCATCCCTCCGGAGGCCTTCTGGAGGCCAGAAACAGCCAGTTTTCCGACTTCTGGTGGGACCGGAAGGCCTGAAAATCAGTTGGCCAGTGCGTGCATGCAAGCTGGAGCTGAGCTAGGTCAACACTCGCATGCCCACCAATATAGCTCTGCGTGCCACCTGTGGCACCCGTGCCATAGGTTCGCCATCATGATTATACAGGTTTGAATTAAAAACTTTGTGTAGGAATCTGATTTTCTGCTAGTTAAATTGGCTGCAAAATGCTCATTGCTAGTGATTATGGAGTGATAAAATGGGGTAGAATGGGATCTGGATTTAGCACTTTTAGGCTTAGATTATTTCCTCCACCTCCTTCCCATTTCTAGCCGCTTTTTATATTTTCTATCCATTCCTTGCACTGATGTAACAGTTCTTACGAAACATAAGTAAGGAAACTAGAGAAACTATTATGGCAGAGACAAGTTGTCATAAAAGACTGTTAATTAGCTGGAAAGTCAGGTTTTAAAAATGATGAGGACAGATCTGGTTTTTAACTTGTAGCTGAGTCTGGAGAAAACATCTACAAGCCTTGATACAGTCACTACAAAAAGATTATTTTACCCCAAAGCAGCAATACTCATCTCTTTAACAAAATGGCAAGAAGAGATGAAGCAACCTTTCTGCATTATTCATACACATATCAAAGGTTTCACTTGGGATTGCCAGTATTTCTTCAGACACTCTAAAATATTGTCTGTTCACAGATATTCAAGTTTGCCTAGCATTTAATTGAAGAAATCAAAAGAAAGATAAGAAATCTAATGCAGATTGTTGGGGCACATGTAAATACTTCTTTAAAAACCATGTTTTACATGAAATCAGTCCCAAAATAATGTTATCTTTCCCTTTGAAAATGTAGGAAATACAAATTCATTCTGATAACTGTAACTTTTTCTTTGTTTAAAGGAAAAGTTCTTATATTATTTATAATGAAACTGATAACTCATATTTATTAAAGAACTTTCATGTAGTCATATTAAAATCTTCTGTGATATATCTGATAAGTTTAATGATGGATCAAAAGCTAAATGGACTATACAGATGACTGAAAATTGTTCAGGTTATTATCTTGTATCGCTAAAAAGACAATATATTGTGTAGTCTAGAAAACAACTTACCTGTTCAGTGATAGTAACTTGTGTCTCAAAAGTTCAAATGATGTTCCAGGATTTTGATATCTTTTGCATATTTCATAGCAATCTGATTTCTTCAATAGGTGAACATTATTCCAGTTATAGCCAAAGCAGATACAATTTCCAAATCTGAACTGCAGAAGTTTAAGATCAAAATCATGAGTGAGCTGGTCAGTAATGGAGTTCAAATATACCAGTTTCCAACAGATGATGAGAGTATTGCTAAAATTAATGCTACCATGAATGTAAGTATATTTCCAAAGGTACTGTATTTAAACTAGAGACTCATTGTCTGTAATTACTGGTTTCTTTTTTGTATGGAGGATAGCATTTTAACAGGAACTGCTGCCATCATGTTTCTTCAAAAATTCTGGACTTTCATTTTTGGACTCATCAATTACATTTTACATTTTAGCAGAAAGCATAAGTGTGTTTTTCTTTCATAGAGCACAATGTTCATATACGAAATCTAAATTGAATTTGTATTAGCGGCACTTACAGCATACATTTAAAATTTTGCTAGAACCCATCTTTACATTCCAGATTTCAGTTTCTTTGAGTACTTATGCTGAAGAGAGTTCTTAAGTGGCTACCTTAACCACAAGCCGGAAATTCCTATGGATATTTTCTTCTTTATATTGTAGTCAGGTGTTTAGTTTTTTGTTCTTAGCCACCATGCTTCTGCATCATGGTCTAGTGGTTAAGGCACCAGGCTAGATATCAGGAGACTATAAGTTATAGTCCTGCTTTAGGGATGAAAGCCAGCAGCCAATGACTTTTAGGAAGTCAGTTTGTCTCAGCCTATGATGTCAGGCTCTAGCATCATCTGACAAGTCAATTGGTCAATTCCTTTTGCAACCAATGGAGCAACATTTGGTTGATCTGAAAAAAAGAGATTCTGCATTTGCAGAATGGATAGATGTGTGGGTGGGTGGGTGGATGGATGGATGGGTAGGTAGGTAGGTAGGTAGATAGAATGAGAAAGAGAGATCTATGGTTAAGCACTTTAGGGCTAGGTCTTTTCAATCTTTTTGCTGAGCATAGCTCCTTTTTATTTTTATAAATCTCTAAAATCTGTTCTATGAAAGTATGAGAAATTAAGTGTATATTTTACTGATGTAATAAATTTATTAAATATTAATTCATGTCTTTTAATGTCTGCATTCCCTATTGGATGTGCCATATTCTAGTGTGAGGCTTAATGAAATACAAAACCTAATATTGCACTTAACCCTTGCCCGCTCTTCCGCCACAATTGTCTCCTTTTACTATAGTGGCAGTGCAAATGTTCTACAACCTTACATTAAAAGTTATTTGACAAGGGACTGTCATCTATATGGGAGGCAGTTCCTTCTTGAGAAAAAAATTACTAGGCCAATGTTTAGAGGCACACTGAATCTTGACCAATTCAAAATTTGGACAAAGATTTGGCAGTATAGCTTCATTTTTGAAAGAGTGACACTAACATAGGAATCCTACCCTGCAGCTATTACAGTTTTACATTTTCCAGGCATTAAGACTGCTTTTCAGACACATTCTTCTCAGTTATCAGAAGTCGGTTGACATCCTGGAATAGTTATATTAGTGTTTCTGGAGTTGCTGCTTGAATAACCCAGATTGTTCCACTAGTCTCTCGACAGTTCATAATTTTTCAACTCATTGGTTGACAGCTTCAGTTATTTATATCTGCTACAATTGAAATGAGATTTGTGAAAAAAATTCCTGTCAAAGTTTCAGCCTGAGAAGATGAGGAACTGGTTTCTTAGTATAGTTAGATCTCTTTTTATGACCAGGCATTAGCCTAAACAGAAATATTGCCTTCTAGAAATAGGAATTTTATGATCTTCCCTTTTAGAATGGAGATTTTAATAAATCTAAATAATTAGATTTATTAGATAATTCGATAAATCTAAAATTAGATCCTTGCTTTTCACTACTGCTTAAATTAATCTAGTGTTAGAAAATGAGACAGAACTTTGGTGACATTGCTTCGGCAGCCGGAGGATGAGATGGACAACTGAAGATTAGCCCATGTGGTCCCTAGAAACTTCCCAAGTTCATAAACAAGGTTTCACATCCTACTCTTCTGATAGCTAAAAGAGTTCCCAGGTAAATATAGCCCCTCCCCCTCCTGAGGTTGCCGCTGATGCCAAACTTGAAACTCAAATGACCACATTTCCAAGAGGGAGCTGTTCCCATTCAGGTTTTGGATAACACATACAGCAGCAGACCTCTCATCCATGATAAAATATATACAAATTAGGCAGTAGTTTCATCTCTGCTATTTAATGTATTGTCTGTTTCTCAGGGACACTTGCCATTTGCTGTAGTGGGGAGTACAGAAGAGTTAAAGATCGGTAACAAAGTTGTAAAGGCTCGCCAGTATCCTTGGGGCATTGTGCAAGGTAAACAAGTTTTAGACTCTTTTTCATCCAGAATTAAATTTTCGGTTAAAGGTCTGCTTTTAATTAAATAAGTGTGCATTTTGCAACACTTTAAGGAATCTATTTCCACTAATTTGTTTTAACAGATTCCAGAATAGAGTCAACATTTTTCATATTCTGGAACCAGATATATTTCTTTGTTAAGTAAAGTTGTTCATTTCAGAAACTGTTACAATAATATAAGCCAACTGTTAAATAAAATCCTCATCTTGGCCATAATTCTAAGCATTCGATTTTGAGAAGTAGTTATTTTGTAAGCATGATGTGTGAATCGTAGAAGTTTGTATTAGATCCAGGTTTAGATTTCCCACTCGGTCACTATGTGATATTCAACCTTCATTTTCTTTATCTAACTTGCTTTATATGAGGATAAAATGTGAAGAAGCATAAAATGAACTATATATAGTCTTCTGAAGAAATAAATAATTAACGATAATAAAAAAAAATGTCAATATGTATGAAACCAGTTTTGGAAAACTCTGGGAT
Source organism: Masticophis lateralis (assembly GCA_030761175.1). Lineage (NCBI taxonomy): Eukaryota > Metazoa > Chordata > Lepidosauria > Squamata > Colubridae > Masticophis > Masticophis lateralis. Next base: position 96,893,306 of record JAUDYJ010000004.1, on the reverse strand, counting down.
AAGTGAGCTTTGACGTCTTAAGATCTCTTTTTTAAAACAAATATAAGATCAGGTTTTAGAAGTACCAAGATGAACTACAGTATATGGATAACAACTTCTGCCTCACTGAATGTCTGAATGTTATGTCTTTTCAATCTACAACTTACACGTTAATTTACGAGTTAGTAAATTACTTTTGGTTAGATCTTTTTATAAGGCACCATGAAAGAATGCTGCTTATTTAGAGCTGTGGTGGCTCAGTGGTTAGAATGCAGTATTGCAGGCTAATTCTGCTGACTGCCAATTGCCAGCAGTTCAATTCTCACCAGCTCAAGATTGACTCAGCTTTCCATCCTTCTGAGATCAGTAAAATGCGGACCCAGATTGTTGAGGGCAATATGTTGACTCTGTAAACCACTTAGGGCTGTAAAGCACTCTGAAGTATGTAGGTCTAAGTGACGTTGCTATTGCTATTTAAGAACTATATTAAACATTATAGAAAGCCTTCATTTCAGTCTTGACTGTAGATGACAACATGGACAAGTCCCTGCAATTTTTCCTGGCAAAATTTTCGAAAGTAATTTCCATTGCTGCCTTTTTCCTAGGGCTGAGAGAAAGGAATTGGTCCAAAGTCCCCCCATGCCTAGTCAGAGGCACAAATCCTCTGCTTCTATCCAGCACCTTTAATCACTCTACCAAATGGGCTGTCTACTTGTAGATCTAAACTATTTATTTTTGACATCTGTTTAAACATGTGTTAGACAGAAGCTTATCCACTGTATCACTTTTAATATTTATATTTAAATATTAATGACTTATCAGCCAAAGAAATAAGTATCGGTATTATTTTTGCCTTAAGGTTTTACATAATTTAAAAAAGGATGTAACATTTGCAGGACCTGCTCATTTACATAAATTTTAAGAAAGTGGGGACCAGCACTGGATGCCCCCTGCAGTTAAATAATTTTTTCCATCCTTTTTCCTATTTCTTTTCCACCTATAATTTTCTCCCTAAGAATTGGAACATCCTTGAATTATCTGGCATAGGAGAGAGGGAAAAAAATCAGGGAACAGTTGACTGGAGAAGGCTTGTAGATCTGTTTACTCAGTTTGCTGTCATTAGCTTTTCTTCTTTTCAGTTGTGCTGCTTATTCAGTTCAGTTTAAAGTTTATTTTGGTCAAAAATCTGTATAGACCATAACAATGAAAAACTGTTTAAAAGTAAAAGAGGAAGGGTATATATAAAACACATGCTAAAAGTATAGTATAGAATTTTGTTACCGCTATTGGTGCCAGTATAAACTTTGTAAAACTAAGAAATAGAATGTTATTTATTTAAAATCATCTTAGTTTATCTAACTATTTAAAACTAACTCCTAAAGCTAAAATTTTAATACAGAATAGGTTTTACAGAGGAGTGGGTGGGTGAGGGAGGGCGGGAGAGACAGAGAGATTTATATTTAGGATTGTTCAAAGATTAGCCATAGTTGTACCATGTTAAGGCATGGGGGTTAGTTCACTTGGATCTTATTTTGCTGACTGCATAACATAATTTGACAATGTCCAGGGAGGTAGAGTCCCTTTGACATAGTATGATGCTTATTTGCATAAACAGCTTTTTAGAAAGCTGTTCTGCTATATGTACTGTTTTGAATATTTTCTAAGAAAGTGCTGCTTGTACTATATTCCCTTCCTTAGTGGAGAACGAGAACCACTGTGATTTTGTGAAACTTCGAGAAATGTTGATTTGTACAAATATGGAAGATCTCAGGGAACAGACTCATATGCGCCACTATGAATTGTATCGGCGATGCAAACTGGAAGAAATGGGTTTCCGAGATACTGGTCCAGAAAACAAACCTGTTAGGTAAGTACATTAAAAATAATTCTATATTTCAGCAATATAAGAATGTATTCACTCTCTTTATTCTTATAACTCCTTATTTGTAACAGCAGGGGAGGAAAGGGAGTTTTCAAATTGCTAAACTGTCAGTAGAAATCAAGCATTTAAAATAATTGTGTAATTGAAATCTGAAACTCTTTGCTGAAAAAAGTTTCTGACATTGCTTGGGCCACCACCTGTGCCTCAGTGGCTAGTTAGCCAGCATTCAAGATATATGGCAACTACAGCTTCAGCATTTGCAACAGAGCAAGTATTAGGAAGCATTTGTTCGGGAGTACTTGTTGGTCACTCGATGGATTTAAACAAGCAAAGCTTCAATCATTCTGAAGAGTGCCCCATTTGGACTGTAAAAATAGTGCTGTGTCTCACTTGGAATCGAGTATTGTTGCTTTCTGTGGTTCTGTAAGAGTATTGGCTTCCTCTAAACTGGGGGTGATACTTTAGGATCAGTGCTATCTTCTAGTCAAAAATGGCTTGAGGAATGTTTTGTGAAAATGGGTCAATCGTATTCACATTTTAGGGAGGATATAACTAAAATGTTTCATAATTTCAAGGGGAAATTATTCATTTTTGTGATACGTCACTTATGCATTCCTCCTTTTTGCATATATTTTTAAAGGATTTTGATTACAATAGTGAAAACAAATACAAACTAAAAGAAAGAAAAAAAGAATATCAAGAAAGAATGAAAATGCAACAAAAAAGAAAAAAGAGAAAAAAAGGAATATGATAAAGATTCTGGATTTCCAGGACTTTGGACTTTGGACATTGTAACTTTGACTGGTCATAAAATGACCAGTCATTAAGCAAGGACTATCTATATTCCCTTTTCACTACTTTTCTCCTATTAATACCTAAAACAGAAGTTATTCTGATGATAGCCTTCAGAATCTGAACAAGCTGAAGCAGTCACTGAATAGATTGGAAATCTTTGGTATTAATTTTAACCGTTTGGAATTTTCCCATTACTGGTGCTGATGGGTGTCTCTGATAAATCAAGACAAACTTATTCAAGATATAGCGTTAAAATAAAATCTCAATTATTGTTGTATAATCCAGCAGAAAATAACTTCTTAATTAGATATTTTATGGATTATCATTGAACTATCAGACTGATAAAATTACCAAAATGTTGCTGAGAGTCAGAATCCAGCCACTAAACTCCAAATACCTGGCCATTGCTTCTGCCATTGTTTTTCTTGTTGTTGCTCAATTCACAATGATGGTGGCAACCAGTTTCCTCCAATGGTCCCTGGTAAGGCATGCTGATAGAGCAGTTCATCCCTAGCTGTTATTTCTAGGATTGAGGTTCTCCTTGCAGTAACTCACAGTGGTAGTAGTACATTTATTTATCATGTGCTATACTAAGTACAGGTAGTCCTTGACTTACAACAGTTCATTTACTTACAACAGTATCATTTACCATTCGAAGTTCACAATGGTATTAAAAAAAGTGATTTATGAACGTTTTTCACACGACCTTTGCAGCATCCTCATGGTCATGTGATCAAAGCTCAGATGCTTGGCATTCATATTTATGGTGGTTGCAGTGTTCCAGGGTCACATGATCCTCTTTTACGACTTTCTGATAAGCAAAATCAATGGGGAAGACAGATTCACTTAACAACTGTGTTACTAACTAAACAACAGTAGTGATTCCCTTAACAACTGTGACAAGTAAGGTATAACATGGGACAAAGTTCACTTAACAACTGTCTTGCTTAGCAATATAAATTTTGGGCTCAATTGTGGTCATAAATTGAAAGCTCCCTGTACAGGTAGAAGATAAAGATAGCAATTACTGTAGTACTCTATTATCCTGCAAACAATTGGGGAAACTAGTAACAAACTCTATCAGATAGTCCATCACTTCTTCGCTTTCGCTGTTCATTGTCTTTCAATCTATAACTCATTCTTCACCATTAGTGATCATCCACTTTAGCTACTCAATTATCACTGTTGTACCACTATTTTAATTTTTCTAACTTCTTCAAGCTATATTCAGTTCTAATTTATGCATTCATTTCCCCTTTCCAACTCACTTAATAAGCAACTATCCCCTAAAATAAAAATTGACATGAACCTTATTCATATGCATATTCATTGCATGTTTGTTGATTTAGAGAAAGTATATGATAAATTATGTAATGTTTGCATAAACAGGCAATTAAAGTTTGTTGAGTGTGATAAGAGTAGCATATGATAGGAGTAAAGCATGTGTGAAAATAAATGGAATTCTTACTCAGATGGTTCAGCACTGAGCAAGGAGTAAGAAATGGATATATGACTTCCCTTTGGTTGTTTAATGCTTTTATGGATCAGTGTAAGTGACAGTAGAGGTGTTGAATGTGAATGTATATGCACTTTTGTATGCAGATAATGCTGTGTTTATTGGCTGAGAATATGAATTATTTGCAGGGAGCATAGAAAGATTATATGACATGAGGAAGATGGTTTGAAAATTAATTCTTCAAAAGACTAAGGTAGTTGTGTTTGACGGGAAATTGAGTGAGTGATTGCAAATTACACTTGAATACTGAGCAAATAGACATATTAGTTGGTAGAATGTTTTCTAAAAGTGAGAAGAAGGATAGAGTAATTCTTAGATGTGCAGATGCTACTAGGTACTATGGGGGTCTTTTCCTAAGCAAGTTAATTTAAATAAATTAAAGCATAAGTTAGGTATAGTACATTTCCTTGACCATTATCTCTTGCCCGTTGTTATTATTTGTTGTTTAATATTTCCTATACTTTCTATGCTTATGTGTGAAAAAAGGGAATGGTGTGATGGGCTTTTATATGTCATACAGTATATAAAACAGAAGTTCTGTAAATATGTTGGGGAAAATAATCAAAATCAGCCTGCAGACTGCATTTTTGTAATGTGCAATAATCACACGTATGTAATGCAGGAAAGTTGCACGACGCCTTCAGTTTCCATGGAAGGAGAAATATAAGTATTACTTTACAAGTTCCATTAGTACTGCAGGTGTACTGAAAAATACCGGTAGCTTACACTTTTTTTTCTGAATAGCCCTCAAAGTAAAAAGGGGTTACGGTATGTGCTGAAGTATTTCTAAGTAGGGAAGGCATTGTAAATTTTATTCCAGCCTCTTAATAATAACAGACTGGCAGGGAGGGAGTTTAGAATCCAGCAGTTGGCAGCATTCTGAGTTGCTGCCCTTAGGTAGTTTTTCCTGATTTTTTTTTTCTTTCATTATACCAAATTAGTCTAGGTTCTGTTCACTGGTAAAGGAATAACCTTGCTGAGGTCCAAGCCTCTTTATAGAATTTCTTTCCAAGGAACATCTATTTTTAGGTAGCTGTGAAGCTTTTTTTGCATTTGTTTTGCGAATGCCTGCAAGATATTAAGTATATGTTAAGTATCAGTATGATGGACACTACACAGTGTGTTGGCTACACATTGGGGATTGAATTTGCTAACAGTTTCTTAGTTTGGTTTCAGTGCAAGGCAGTGTCCAGCCTGAAATGTACATATCCAACTTCAGTACTTAATGGAGAGTAAGTGCTTACTCAGGGCAATTTGTGAACAAAATAACACATTCATTCCTACTAATAAAGAGGCAAAACGTTATCTAAGGTTCCAGATTTGAAACTTAAATTCTATGGCATGAGTTTTACTCTCCCTCTTCCTGACATGAAAAGATTCTCAATGTTTCTTATGTCAGCCCTCTTTAGTTCAGCCCTCTCCAAATTTATTTAGATGACCCTACAGTCTCTACAAACACATGTACCAGGTTTTTTTTCCCTTTCAGGATAATAAATAATCCATGAAATCTTCCAAAGTGCCACAAAGCTCTTTGGTTTTGCTGAGCAGGTTAAAATAGCTACAAACTATACTGGTTGGGTCTTTATTAATAATGCTGTGTTGTTAAGTGTTAAACAGAAACTTAAATATGATAAAAATGAGTTATATTTTTGTAGGAAAAAAGAATTCATTTAACTTTTGGAAAAATGGTACAGCTTTTATGGCACCAAATGCTCAATTTTGTTTTGTAAAAATAAGGTAAATTTGATTACAGTCTCACATCCACTCCCTTGAAACAAATTTATTTAAATTCGGTAGGGCTTACTTTTGAATAAACTTGTATAGGGTTTGAAAAAGTTTTTTGGACCGTAACATGCCTTGATGAACGTGTATACCTTTGTTTTTAGGGTGCCAGATAGCAGGAAGACCACTTATAGAGAAAGGTATATTGTTTTGTAGTATAGAATGATTAAAACATAGTTTTAGATATATTGCTGTTTTAATACATTGCTGTTTTAATATATTGCTGTTTTATTTAACTTTATAGAAAGTGATAGCATGATCTTACATGAACCAATAATGCCTTAATAGCAATATTGATTCTAAGCTTTTTATTCTAATGAATTAATTTATATCCAACAAACTCAGCACCCTTTAAATATAACACAGAAGCCATAATGTAATAATAATATGTTCCCAATTCAAAAGACTCAATAATAAGCAAGGAGAAATGAATAGTTTTCGTCTGTCCAAGAACCCAGAAAGCTGCTCGTTTCTGGAGCACTGAGACTTATGCCGGATGGTCAAATAGAGTGAGTTAATGCAAAAAAAATTCCTCTGTTCTTAAGTACCCATTCTTGATATTCAGTAAAGATTTCCAAGATGCTTGCTGCCATAAGATTTAAGCTCTTATACTGCAATTCCAACCATTAACTGAAATAAAGCATGGTTGTTAAGGATAAAACATTAACAGTGGAGAAGTGGACAGTTAGAGTATCCTAACTGTGAAAAATAATTCTTTTAACATAGAGTTCAAGAAGGTTATACCAGTGTTCTGCTGTCCCTCAATCAATGTGATTATTTATTTATTGGCTATAATTGAAAAGCTATCCTCCCTGATTATATGGATGTTGTCACATTGCAACTAATAAGACTTTTTTTCAGCAATGGTTACACTTTAGTATTATTTTGCCTGCATTTTTAGGCACATTTGCTACTTTTAATTCAGTAAACTTTCTCTAGAAGTTTAAACGGGCTTCCTCCCCCAAAAAAGTTAAGCATGCCAGAGCATAGCATTAATCTAGCCACTCTGTAACCTCTGATCAGGTTCCCTATGAAGAAGGCCAAATTGTTTTTGACCTTCTTTCAGAAAGGCCAGAAAAAAACGAGTGCAGTTCTACTATCAGCTTGTTTAATTTGTATAACCTTCCATGCAAGATGTATGGATAGTGAAAAAGTGAGATATGATTCTATAACCCAGCATACAAGGAGGGAAGGAAACATGTTGTCAGATAGTCACTAAGCTTTCAGTAAAGAATGTTTCCCAGTGAATTAAAAAAAGCCTTAAACTGTGCTCATATCTCAAGTGAATTAGTCATGCTATAAATGAAGCCTGTGAAATTTAATGATGAAAATAGCACCGTTGCTCTTTAATAGATCCCAAGAATGGAAAGTTAGGAGAAACCCCGGCTGCTGCTGTTATACATTAGAGAAAATTCTATTTTATTTAAAATATAAGTATCTAAAGATCATCTAATAGGTGTGACTACTTCAGTCGACTAATCTGAATTTATTTAATAAAATTATGGGCATATAACAGTGAGATGGGAACCACTTTTCAAATAGCTTACTTTTGCTTGCCTACTTTTCAACAGCATATTTACTGGGACATGACTTTGTTGAAAGAGCATCTAAGAGGTCATTATAATGGCAATGTATCAAAAAGGAAGCATGTTTTTAAACAGTCATTCAGGAAATTTAGAAATGTTGCTTTTAAAATTAAGAAGAGATTCTTAATAGGCAGATAAAGAAGAGAAAAATAAGCCAGACAATAAGAAGAAATGAATACACAAAGGTATCTTTTTAGAGTTTTTACATGAAACTATAATTTTAGTAAATACATTAGTCTGCTAATGTAGCTAGATGTTGAATGATCTTTAGATGTCTATATTTTAAATAGAATTTCCTGTAATGTACACCATATGCTACTACATATAACTACAAGTAAACTTTGTTGCTAAAAGTAATCTTTTAAATCCCTTTTGGAATTTCAAATCCTTTTTAAAGCTTTTGTTAAATTAACCTCACTATTTTAGCAGAGTTAAATCTCATTTCACTCCATAGACCATATGTCCAATCCAAATGCATTTAGGATCAAGGCTTAAGAATGCACTAAGCACATTCAAATCATGCAAATAATTCTGATTCATACTGTTGCTGCCTATCTCTTTCTAACAGATTTCTTATTACATCCTGTTTGCTCAAGACAATTTTTTATTGTGAAAATATATTCTGTCACATATATTTCATATACAACAAATACAGTATGGCATTTGAAGTTGTATATATGTGAATATATCTATACCCTATTTTCTATTTCAAAATGAAACTGAGGCAATAGAACATTGATTATGTAATTACAATATGCCTTGTGAAAAATTAATTATCAAATATGTATAGGGTAATTTCCTCTTTGAGTCACATGGGGACTTCATAATGATTCCACCTGGTGATTTTTGTAATTTTCTTGGCTACTACACTAAAAGAGTTTGCTATTGCTTTCCTTCAGGATTTTTAAAAAAATTAACTAGTTTAGGATACAGCTATTGCATTCTGTGGTGGCAATGTCCTATCCATGTAAGTAAACAGGTTCAACACTGCTTAATTTGTTGAGATCAACCAAAGTCAGTCAGATGTTCCCTGTTGACCTCCATGTCATATATGTATGCCTACTGCTAATCAAAAATATTATTAGACCCATAGAACCAGATATTAAATTCTGTGTTACAGTTGTATTCTTGTAACAATATTTTTATAAGAGGATGTATAGCAGGGATGTCAAACTCACATTGTCATGGCGGTGCCATGTGGCATATTGCGACTTTTCCCCCTTCGCTAAAACCGGGGATGGGCGTGGCCAGTGTGTGACGCATCCGGGCCGTGAGTTTGACAGCCCTGATCTATAGGATTACAACAGTACTTTGAATTGCTCCTGGGAAGTGAGTGAAGTAGTTTTACAGCTGAAGATGAATATTCCCAATGATCATCTCATTATTATATTTCCTGAATTCATGTAGTCTGCTTCTCCCTGATAGTCTTTGCTCCTGCCTTTAACAATCACTTTCAGACAGTACAGAAAAATCAATATATAATCAATCAAAATAAGCATGTAAAAATAACATCAAACTGAAAACTGAATTACATACGATTTTGCATTTTTTTCATTTTTATTTTTGGAAAAGTGGAATGCCCTTGATGTAAGCAATTCTGTATTTGTTTCCAATCTATCAGAATCTGTGTTCTTTGACTGCTTTTGTGACTGATGCTTTTCCTCTGAAAGGCCAATATAGAATCAAATTTTGAGGAAAATAAGTTGTTTCTAAATTCTAAGGAAATTCTGAATTTTAGATAGAATTTGAAATTTGGAAAATGCTATGGATTCCTACAAGTAGAATATTCTGAGCATGGAGCCTTATTTTTAATGTAAAATAAGTATCAGCCCAAGGCATTTGTTCCACATTTTTGGGATCTCCAAGAAAACAGTAACATTCTGCAAGAAGGAATCTTTTCAGAGGTACTCTGATATTTTTTGTTAAGTACAATTCTGAAATCTTTTAAGCATTGTTGCCTGTCACTTAAATGAGGAAAGCTATTTACATTTTATGGCTCCCAGTCTACAGGAGACGTATGAAGCTAAAAGACATGAATTTCTCGGAGAATTAGAACGGAAACAAGAAGAAATGAGACAAATGTTTGTGCAAAGAGTCAAAGAGAAAGAAGCACTTCTAAAAGAAGCAGAGCGAGAAGTAAGTATATTTTGACTCTGCTTAGGTGTTTGGGAGGATGTAGGAACTTGGAACAGATTTAATCAGGTTCTCAAATATGGAGGTGTCTTGTCCGCCTAAAACACTGATCTCTAAATGAAACTATCAGATCATGTTTTGTCAGTCATGCCACTGTACCTGGATAACCTGAATGCTGATTTGTACTTGCAGAATGGGGACATGACTTGGCAGATTTCCAGCTGTGTACATGGAAGCTAGACGTGCACACCCCCAGCTGGATCACTGTCAGAATTCTTCCCTGCTGAGTCTGTTCTTGAATAGGGGGCTGTGCTTAATCTTATCTTCTCCTTATCCAACAGCAATTCTTTCTTCTGGGGGTGGGCAGGACTTTGAGTCCTGTGGGTCTGCTCCAGACGACTGGTACTGTAGGACTTGTTCCTGTGACTACAAAAGCTGTTAAATGAAGAGTTTCAGGAAACTGAAACCCACTTGGCTCAAAGAAGGCCATCATTTCCCAAGCAAATAGCAGATCTGCTCATGACATCCCCTTCTCTCCCACCCCACCCTGAGAATTCCTTAAGTACACAGATGAGGTCTTAACAATCTCATTTGCCTACAAAAAAATGGATCATTCAGGTTCAGCAAGAGATACTTAAATGTGATTCACTGAACTCCCATTTGATTAATTACATGTGGCCATTGACTACTGAGCTTTCATAAGTAATTGAAAAAATTTACTTAAATGTTTCTGAGTCTAGATCAGGGGTGTCAAACTCAATTTCATTGAGGGCCACATTGGGGTTGTGTTTGACTTGGGGGACCGGGGTGGGTATGGCCAGGGTGGGTAGGGCTAGGTTGACGTCACTCATGTCGGGGCGCCTGTGCTGGCTATTATGGCCTCCTGGAACCCTCTGCCAGTGAAAATGGAGCTCAGGAAGGCTGCATGTGGCCCTTGTGAGCTCCGTTTCTGGCTGCAACAGCCTCTGCAACCTTCTGCCAGTGAAAACGGAGTTCGCGAGGGCCGCCTGCAGCTCTCCTTAGGCCTGTTTTCACTGGAAGAGGCAACCTGGGCCGGTCCTTCACTGTTTCCAGGGCACCCACAGGCCAGGTCCAATCCAGTTATTTTAAATGGAACAAAGGTCTTAAAATTTTGGCTTCACAATTCTTGACTTGGGATAAGAAAAATATATATATGAATAAATGCGTCCCAAATAGAATACACGTTTCCAAACTTAATCACTCCTCCCCCGACCCCATCATATAATTGGTAGGTAGCTGTTTCTCTTGTCTTTCTCTCCTCTTACTCTCATAAATTTCCTCTCCAGGATCTAATAAAGGGTTTTATCTTGTTAGGTAAAAAAACCAATCAATTTTGTCACAGTTCTGTAGTTCTTGCAGGACAGTGAACATCTTCCGTTAACATTAGTTGGAGACTGGAGGCATCTAAGAAATGTGCAATGATTGCTGTGCATGGAATTATTTTTCTGAATATGTAGAACATATTATTTTATCTCTGTGACCTGGTTTTCTCGCTGCAAAGGAGAAAAAAATTCAATGGTGCTATATATTTGACATAAATTCTTCTTCAGATTTCAACACATTAAAAAGAGACGTTTGATGTCCTCAATAGTTGATCTAGTGCAGTGGTGGTTAACCTTTTTGGTACCGAGTGCCCAAAGCACACACGCACACGCATGAATGCACGTGCGCATGCCACAACCACCAAAATGCAATGTGAGTGCCCCCCGCATATGCACCCTGCGCATGCATGCACATTCCCTGCACATGCGTCCCCCCTGTGCATGCTCCGTGGGCCTCCGTTTGGCTTCCAGGTTGGTGCAGGAGGCTTTTCAGGCCCAAAATAAGGTGGGGTTGGGAGGTAGCTAGGACTCAATGGAAGTAGAAACTGCAAAGATCGGAGAAGGCAGGAGGCAGCTAGGACTCGATGAGGGAGAAACTGTGGATATCGCGCCCTAGCTGCCTCCTGCCTTCTCCAATCTTTGCAGTTTCTACCTCCATTGAGTCCTAGCTACCTCTCAACCCCACCTTAGTTTGGGCCTGAAAAGCCTCCTGCACCAACCTGGAAGCCAAAACGGAGGCCCACGGCGCTTGCGCAGGGAACATGCATGCATGTGCAGGGTGCATATGCGGGGGGCACTCACATTGCATTTTGGTGGTTGTGGCATGCGCACGTGCATTCATGCGTGTGCGTGCTTTGGGCACTTGGTACCAAAAAGGTTAAACATCACTGCACTAAATAAACTTTCCTGCCTTCCTGCCTTCTCCAATCCTAGCTGCCTCTTGCCTTCCACGATCTCCAGTTTCTCCCCCATCGAATCCTAGCTGCCTCTTGCCTTCCACGATCTCCAAAGTTTCTCCCCCACTGAGTGCCTCCTGCCTTCTGTGCCTCCTCTGATCTTTGCAGTTTCTCCCCCCATTGCATCCTAGCTTTCTCCTACTTTCCTGCCATGGAGAGGCATCTGCAGAGGGTGGAACCTTCAGAGATTGGGGAAGGCCCTGCCTTCGTGTATGCGTGGCAGAGACTCGAAGACCAGCTGGCTGGTGGGAGGTTTGCGCATGTGCGGTGGAGCTGGGCTGGGGCGATGGCTGGCATGCCTGCAGAAAGGGCTCTGCGTGCCTCTTGTGGTACACGTGCTAGGTTCACCATTACGAATCTAGTGTATAGTTGTTCAACTTGGTTATAATTCGTTACACAGAAGTCAGTTTTTGCATTCTGAACTGCAAGCTAATTAAAGCAATATGATTTATTTCAGCTTCAAATGAAGTTTGAACATTTGAAACGGCTACATCAGGAAGAGAGAATGAAAGTGGAAGAAAAAAGGAAGCTTCTGGAAGACGAAATTATTGCATTCAACAAGAGGAAAGCTGCCTCAGACATATTGCAAGGGAGGCCTCTGCCTCCTACACCTACAGCTGGCTTTAAAAAAGATAAAGATCGGAAAAAGTAAGCAGCCCATTTTGAAAGATTGGAGGAAGGGGAATCAGAGCTTCCAACGGTGAAAATAATGATTTTAAATTTTTATAGAAAAAAAGTTTTGATTAGGCACTTTGATGAAAATACTTGTTTTTCTTTTTTTTTTCCCTTAAGGGATCCAGGTTTTCGGCTTGAGCTCCTATGCTTTGATGTCAGAGATCAGGAAATTGTGAACGTAGATGACGAGAGAGCAAAAGAGAAGTTAGAAAGGGACAGATACCATCACAGGGAATACCAGCAGTAGTCTTTGGCTGTAATCCACAAAGGTTTCAGTGGTTAGGGCTTGATAGTAAGTCACAGAAACAGAACCATATGTTGAATATTTTAATACTTAGGGGAAGCTGTTTATCTAGTCCAAAAATTATTGGTACAACTCACATCAGATGTTGTCGTTTCTTTGCTACTATTCAAAATATTAGTAGAATTTTTAAAATCCTGAAGGTTTATTGTGAAATGCAGTGCAGCAACTGTGGTGGTATTCAAAGTCTCAACTGCACATTGAACAATATTCATTATTTTTAGTCCTACAATTCTCCCTTAAACTGAGGGGCAGAACAATCCAGAGTGAAACTGCAGGAAGTGAGAGAATCAGAAAAGAAAAGATACCTTTTTGTATATACTCTTTCCTTTCAGTCCAGTTTATTTTTCATTATCGTTTTTTGTACTTTTTAAGAGTACTATCCTAACAGGAATATGTTTCCCAATGCTCGTCCTTAGATGACATGGAGGAGAAATCAAATTAGGTCCTTTCTGAGACTACAGGCAGTTCTCAACTTACAACCATTCATTTAATGACCATTTGAAGTTACAACAGCACTGAAAAAACTGACTTTTGACTGTTCTTTACACTTACAATCTTTGCAGCATCCCTACGATTTACATGACCAGAATTTGGGTACTTGGCCATGGCATGTATTTATAACAGTTGCACTGTCCCGGGGTCCTGTGATTGACATGTATAACTTTCCCATCTGGCTTCTAACAAGCAATTCAATGGGGGAAGCCAGATTTGCTTAACAACTGCAGTGATTCACTTAACAACCGTAGCAAAAAAGGTTATAAAATGGGGCAAGACTCACTTAACAACTGTCTTACTTAACATCATAAGCTCAGTTATGATTCTAAGTCAGAGGTCTTCAAACTTGGCAGCTTTAAGACTTGTGGACTTCAATTGCCAGAATTGAAGTTGGGGGAACTCTTCAACTCTCTTCTGGGAGTTGAAGTCAACAAGTCTTAAAACTGCCAAGTTTGAAGACCTCTGTTCTAAGTCAAAGACTACCTATATTACTTATGTGCAGGGGTGAAATGCTGCCGGTTCAGACTGAATCGCTTGATCCGGTAGCGATGGAGGCGGGTGGTTTGGAGAACCGGTAGCAAAAATCCGTACTCCCCCCCCCCCACATGCCCAGCTGAGCTGTACAATCATCAGAGGCTTTTTTTTTTAACTTTCTACAACCTCTTCGGCTGAAAAAATGCTTTTAAAAGTAAAAAAAAAAAGCCTCTGATGATTGCACGGCTCAGCTGGGATCGTCAAAGGCTTTTAAAAGCTCTTCAGAGGTTGTAGAAAAAATGGTTTTAAAAGTTAAGGAAAAAAATTTGGCCACGCCCACCCAGTCACATTACCCCCCCCAAGGCACACCCACAGAACTGGTAGTAATTTTAGATTTCACCACTGCTTCTGTGGGCAACTAAACTGGTCATTTTGTCAAAAGAGATCAGATTAATTAACATGACTAGATCATCCTGGTTCCTTATAAATGTTCACGAATTGACTTCTTAATAATCTGCTGCAGAGCTTTGCTTTGTATTGATATCAAGTTGATTGTTTTCTCCTCATTTTTGAAGATGAAAACAACTTTCCCTTCTTTATTTCTAAATTTGTCTTTCATGATTCAAAGTTCACAGAAGGGGTTCCAAGAAGATATCCACAAACTCCTTCAGGACTGTTGGCATATCAGAGTTCTGCTCCTGGGGACCTCAATTTTGATACCCATAGATTTATTTTATTTTCTTACCTTCTTTTTTTACCTTGGATTGCCACTCCCTCCCTTAGTTAACTGTTCCTGTTAGGTCTGTGGAAACATAGTTCCTACTATGGAAAAAAAATAGAAATAAAATAGGAATTGTGAAGCTCTGCTCTATTTCCATATTCTATTTCCATCCTACCACCTCTTCCTGTATTGCTTTTGCTCCAGATAGATAGCTTTAAGATACTTTTTTTAAAGCGTTGTAAAACTGACAAATGTTTCTTTTCTTTCAGCCCCAGTTTTATGTGAATTGGAGAAGAAATTGTTCACAAATCTGAGAGGAAGAAAGATGGATCGATACTCCTTTCTTTTTCTTAGCGTGTGTTCATTGGAAAACTGACCGCTGCAACCGCATTAAAATATGTAATCAGTTCTGCATCCTGTACTATAGGTTGCTGTCAAATTAAGAATTCACTCGAATGGACTTATTTTTTCAGCAGCTTGCACTTAAAACTATGTACTTTTGCCAACAGAAATGCACATCAGCCTTCTGTACCAAAGACCACCGTGCTATGAACTAAGGCTCTTGTGCTTTGGATCTGAAGGCAAATGACAGCTTCAGAGTGCATTGGGGCATAAATCTAGCACAGATCTGCAACTTGCTTTCCTGCACGGCTCAGTGAGGGAGGAGAACAGCTGCTAGTTGCAAGGAGAGCTTTAAGGAAGAGCAGCGAAGTGCCACCTTCACGCCATGCAGGCTCAGAAGCTCCTTTTGCCTTAGAATCTAAAGCACACCGAAGCCCTGATATAAACAACTTTCATTTAAGATATGAATACTGTAGTGTAACAGTATTCATTGACTACACATTATAATTGTTTTAAAGAATTTGTGCCTTTTTTTATCTCTCAGCTATATAACCTTTAAAGTGCCTTTTATTGAACTGTATAAAATATGTAAACCAATATATTTTAAAATGTGCACTTTGCAATTTTGTAATGATGACAAGCTTTAGAGTTAAAGTGGATCATGGTTGCCTTTACCATTGCAGTATTCATGCAAGCAGACATTACTTGAAAACTGATACTGAAAATTAACTTGGTTGCAAGGATTTCTTCTCTTTAAGCCACCTTCTCTCATCTATGTCTAAATTACACAATATGAAGGCTGGGAACGGTCATGTTAAAAATTAGATCCCATTTTAATAAAAATTCTGACAACTTCATATTCATTTAAACATGTCTTAAGTGTTCCTTGACACAAAGCCTTCCATTAGTTTTAATTCTTATAATTTAACATTAAGTGGTAGAAGAAGAAGAAAATGAAAGTCAAATTTTATTTTATTTTTTCCTGAAGTGAGCTTGCATAGGGTTGAATCCCATGATTTCTTACCTGGACAAAAGTTCTGTTCTTCAAAGAAGCAATAACTTGATTTTGAAGTTATCCATTACTTAGGCAACCAGTAGTTCTGGTGCTTCCTGTTTATTAATAAATATAGCAGTTGCTTATGTAATTCTCATAGATTTCTGCTAATTATTTTATAAAACACATGTAGCTTGACAAATAAAGTTATTTGGTTAAACAATTAGTAAGTATTCCATTGTGCAATAGTGCTTGGATTTATTGGACAATAGAACTTTTCTACCCAGTCTCACTGTTTTGCAAACTACTGGTCAAGACATTGGGAGCCATCAATCGTACTTTAGCACTACGAAGATGAGAGAAATTTATTCATAGGCACTGGAGAAAATATCAGTTAGATGACAAAATTGTCAACACCTATGTAAAATCCTGTTCGGGTAGATTATTCCCTAGGAAGTAAGATCAGTACTAATACTGATCTAGTTTCCTAGATTCGCCCCCACAAAACTATGTGTTCTATTATAGAATTTTCTTTTGAAAGCGGGAGAGGAGGGGCTCATCTGGTGCTCATGCTTCCTAAGGCCCATGATAGCTTTTCAATTACATACTAACAAATTATTAGCTCTACTTATACTCTTTGGTATAAATCCTACATATGAACTCTATTGCGATCTATATTGGCTTGGTTCCCATATAATGCTAAGCCTATGCAACAACCTCCAGTTTGCTCTAATTGTGATCAACGACTAGGGGTTTCAAGTGAAGATGCACCACATAAACATTGCGATAAGCAGGTTCTCTCCATACATATTGGAGAAGTTGCTAACCTTTCCAGCAGTTTTATAGAATTAGTGCATTCAGAGCAGGGGTGAAATCCAAAATTTTTCCCTACTGGTTCTGTGGGCATGGCAGGGGAAGGATATTGCAAAATCTCCATTCCCACCTCACTCCAGGGGAAGGATACTGCAAAATCTCCATTCCCACCCCACTCGGGCCAGCCAGAGGTGGCATTTGCCGGTTCTCTGAACTACTCAAAATTTCCACTACTGGTTCTCCAGAACCTGTTGGAACCTGCTGGATTTCAGCCCTGATTCAGAGCATTCACACAAGCATTTTGACACTGGTGCTCATATAAGCTAGCTATAATGAAATGATGGGTACACTTACTGGGTCTGAAACAAGAATAGTTCCAAAGAATTGTGATGGTTTCCCTTATAAAGTAGTTATTTATAAAAGAACAGATTGATTTATATATGAATTTTCAAATTCCACTGAGTATATTTAGATAAAAAAATGAGAGTTTGCCATTATTTAGAATAAAGCTGGCTTTTGATGCAGGATGAGACCATAAAAAACATGAGGCAGGTGGTTCAGAACCTTTTCATGCAGATTGACATTGCAGAAACAATAAAGGATCCTATGTCAAGTCCCTGAGGCAACTCTTATTAAGATTATTTTAGGCCAGGGCCGTCAAAATGGCAGCCCGCGGGCCAGATGCGTCACACACAGGCCATGGCCACCCCAGATCCGCGGAGGGAAACATTGCAATATGTCATGTGATGGCAACATGATGTGGCAAGTTTGACACCTGTGTTTTAGGCCCATTATGTGGAACATTTGTGCCCCACAAATTGGGGCCACACAAGGAACTGGGGCAAAAAATAAGGTGAACAAAAATCAAAGATGATAAGAATAATAAAAATGGTAAGGATGATAGAAGGTGGAACAAAATTAGTTTAACTGCCTCTTTTTTTAAAGCAAAAATTAAATATTAAAATTCCTTGCACTTTCTGATTCTAAATATCAGTGATGTGCCTTTAAACTACAGTGAGACAGTTGTAATATTTCATGACTACTGCTACACAATGTTGCATTATTCTTAACTTCTTTTTAACCAGATTTCTATAATGTTTTTCTTTACTTTCTTGAGAAATCTTTTTCAGTGCTATCCCAAGTAAAGAAGTTTGAGCACCTCTTACCAGTATTGTCAGCCTCCGCCTTTTGCTGCTTTGGCTGCCATAGTAATGGGGGGAGCTAGTGGGATGCGTGCTGGAGAGAGAAACGGAAGTGATTCCTAAGTTATAGGGCTGCATCTTTGAAGCTGATATCGGGTCAACAGCCATGGCATTCCTGATTGATGACACGGCCAGACGTGTGCTTCCACCTGACCTCTGGGAGACCTTTGAATTGGATGATTTACGTTGGATAGTGGGAGGGGATGCTTTCTATCTGTAATTTTTGCGCCTTTGCCTCAGATTCTGCTTTTCCTTGGTTGTGATCACTTCATTTTCCAGTACAAGTACCTTTCTCTTTAAAACAATGGAGTTGGGGTCATTCTTCCTTGGACTTTGAAGGAAGCATACCTGACATTAAGCAGAATCTCATTCTCAGCCATCCCGATAGCTACTGAGGGGGCTGAAAACAACAGGATGTCTGATCAAGAAAGTGATTTAGATCAGATGGGAGCTGCTGGCTCTACGATGACTTCATTCCAACCGGGGGGAGAAGCCACAGAGTGGATGGAAAATTTACAACTGAGAGAGGAGCCAGAGGAAGCCAGATGGTTGCAGGGACTAGGGATGTTGCCGGACCTGGCGAGGACCCCCCAATGAGTAGCCAGCTCCAGACCCCGTAAGGGAGAGGCAGTGTGGTTGCAAGAGCAAAAGGAGAGCCTCATGATTGCTCAAGCTATGCAACTCCTCTGTGATGCTGAAGAAAGCTGAAGAAAACATGAGTCTTATGTATTCTCTGTGGGGAAGAGAGGAGACTACTCCAGAGTGGATCCAGAGGAGACTGGTTGTGGGGGAGAGGAAGAGGAAGCTGGGGAAGCAACATCTCAGGCTTCTGGTACCCAAATGAGAGATGCAGCAGCCCAGGGACCCCCAGCCTTGCAGGCCCCACCCCGGAGACACAAAAACCCAAAAATTCCCTCCCCTAACCAAAAAGTATGGAGGGAACCCGAAGACCTTGGGGCTTTTCCTGACCCAAGTGTGGAACCACATGCAGGACTGGGTGGAGGACTATTTGTCAGATGCGGCACGAGTGAGATGCGTCATAAATGCCCTAGAGGGAGTAGCAGCTGAATGGACGGTGGTCCTCCACAGTAACAACTCCCCCTTGCTGAGAAACTACAACCTATTCATGGGGGCTCTTAGGAGGTGATTTGAAGACCACCTAGCTGAGCGGAAGGCGAGACTCTGAATGAAGGGTATCCAGCAGGGCTGGAGATTGGTGGCAGAATATACCTAAGAGTTTCGCGAGCTGGCACCTTTTATGACAGGGTGGTCAGAAGCGGCCCTACTAGAGAGCTTTAAGGATGGACTGAATGAGGATGTCTACCAAGACTGTAGAGCACGGGGGCCCCCTGAAGATTTGCAGAGTTGGTACGTAGTAGCTGAGGACATGGAGATCGATCTGGCCTGAAGCCGACTCCGAGGGGGCCATCCAGGGGATCCGTCACCCTCCTACTACCGCAAAGGAGCACCAAAAATGACCGGGGGGAGAGCGGAGTTCAAATCCAAGTCGAAGCCCTTCATGTACTTCAAGTGTGGCAAGGAAAGTCACCGGTCCGCTGAGTGCTTTTCCAAGCCAGTGCCAAAATCTACCGGCTCGGACCCAAAGAAGGCTGACAAAGTGCCCACAAGAGCCTGCAAACCTGCCCTGAAAGGGGAAGTCATTGAGTTTGCTCCCTGAAACCAGGGTGAGTTGGGAACTCCAACCAACGCGGACGACAGTGAGACGGACTCCAACTCCGACGATCTAGTGAGTCACACTGAGGGTCCCATGCTCGTTCCCATAGAATTAAGGATGCCGTCCACAGGGGCACACACACAGATGCTAGCCCTATTAGACTCTGGGTGCACCAGGTGCATAATCAGCCCGAAAGTGGTGGAGAAAATGGGCCTGAGGCTAAAAATGTTAAAAAGGCCCATTGCGTTCTGACAGCTGGAGGGATTGATAGGAGGAGAGCCAGTTTTGTGACTGAATCCATTGAAATGCAATTGGGGGATCACATAGAGACTCTCAGTTTCATTGTGGCTCCTAGCATGGAACGACTCCTCATACTTGGATTGCCCTGGCTCCATAGATGGAATCTGCATGTTAGCTTGAAGACGGGGGTTTTGCGCATTCGCACCAGAAACCCAAGACTAGAGAGGGAAGAACCCACCCTTGAGGACGGAGTAGAACATGAAGCGGCGGAGGTAGCAATAGGCCACATTGAAGGGGAGGAGAAGATTCCAAAGAAGTATTGGGATCTCCGAGAAGTTTTTAATGAAAGGGCCTCGGATGTGCTGCCCCCCGCCCACAGAGCTATGGACTGTACCATTGAAATACTCCCTGGGGTAAAGCTCTCTAAACCAAAAATCTATCCCATGACCCCTTGAGAACTGGGAGATTTATGAAAGTTCATTGACAAAAACCTAGAATGGGGTTTTATCCAACCAGCCAGACCAAGGGTGGCGGCACCGGTACTGTTCTGGGAAAAGAAAGATGGCTCCTTTCATCTGGTAGTGGATTATAGGAACCTGAACGCCATTTGTGTGGAAAATGTCTACCCCCTGCCACTCATGAAGGACATGCTATCCCACCTAGGAAAGGGGAAGATCTTCACCAAACTTGACTTATGAGAGGCATACTACAGAGTGCGAATTAAGGAAGGGAATGAATGGAAAACAGCGTTTAACTGCCCCCTGGGATGTTTCCAGTTTCGAGTGCTCCCTTTTGGACTACAAGGAGCCCCTGCTGTGTTCATGCAATTGATCAACGAAGTGTTGCATGAGTATAAGGGGGTACTGGTCTATTTGGATGACATTTTTATCTACTCTGAGAACATGGACGATCATGTGAAATTGGTGCGGACTACCCTGAAGAAACTCAGGGCTCCTGAACTGTATGCCAAACTCACCAAGTGCAAATTTCACCAAAGCAAAATTGACTATCTTAGATATTGCATATCGCAGGAGGGAATAGAGATGGATCCTGGAAAAGTCTGGGCTGTATTGGAATGGGTTGCGCCATGCACCCGCAAACAACTACAGAGTTTCCTGGGATTCGCTAACTTCTATAGACAGTTCATCCCCTCATTCGCAAAAATCATGCTACCAATAACAAATCTCCTGAAAACAAAAGGTGAAGTAAAACCAAAACCCTTCCGGGCCCTTGAGTGGACTATGGACTGTCAGGCAGCATTTGAAAAACTAAAACAGTTGTTTGCTGCTGAACCAGTCCTCAAACACCTGGACATGGAAGAGCCTTTTGTAGTACAGGCTGATGCTAGCGACGTAGCAGTAGGAGCAGTATTTCTGCAAAAGAATGCAGAAGGGAAATTACATCCCTGTGCCTATACATCCTGAAAATTGTCGGAGACCGAAAGGAGATGGGCCATATGGGAGAAGGAAGCTTTTGCAGTACGCTGGGCACTGTTAACATGGAGACAATTTCTTGAAGGAGCTAACATCCTTCTGGAGTTTGGACTGACCATAAGAACCTGGAGGCTTTGAAAACACAGGGTAAGCTGTCAACAAAGCAAGTTCACTGGGCTCAGCACTTTAACCATTTTGATTTCACTCTATGCTACATTCCTGGTGGGAAGAACTTCATGGAGGTTGCGCTTTCCAGATTGTCTCAATACAACAGCACCAAGGATGAAGTGGTTCGCCCGATCATCCCATTGACCCAACTGGCAGCACCAGTGACTACCCAAGCACAGGCGAGGGGTGATCCAGCCCTATTGGGCGATTTGCTTCAGAAGCTACAGGAAGCTCTGAAAACTGATGAGTGGTTTCAAATCCACTCAAATGAATGTACACTTCGTGATGGACTAGCTTGGGTGAGAGCCAAGTTGTACGTTCTTGCCAGTTTGAGAGTAACAGTGTTGCAGCACCCTCATGATGCCAAGGTGGCGGGACATTTTGGATTTGTCAAAACTCTACATCTTGTTAAAAGACAATTCTGGTGGCCCCACTCAAAAAGGACATAAAGGCATATGTAGCCAGCTGCCCAGTGTGTGCCTCAGCTAAAAGGCCTCCGGGGAAGCCACCTGGCATACTTCAGAGTGTGGCAAGGCCAAATGCCCCTTGGAAAAAGATATCCATGAATTTCATTGTAGACCTGCCGGATAGTGGGGGGTGCACAGTCATATGGGCAGTAACTGATTTGTTTTCCAAACAAGTGCATTTCATCCCATGTCCTAAGTTCCCTTCAGCAAAAACCCTTGCAAAAATGTTTATCCAACATGTGTATAGGTTACATGGTGCTCCGAACGTATAATCTCGGACAGGGGTGTACAATTTACCTCCAACTTTTGGAAGGAATTCCTGATGTTGATAGGCTCTGCCCAGGGGTTAAGCTCCGCCCACCACCCCCAGACAAATGGGGCTTGTGAGAGAACCAATTCCGTATTAGAACAGTATCTGAGATATTATATAAATTATTAGCAAGATAACTGGGTGGATTTACTGCCATTTGCAGAGGTGGCGTATAATAACTCCATACATAGCAGCACAGGGTTCACTCTGTTCAAGATGGCTTCTGGCCAAGTGTTTGTAACAATCCCAGAGCTACCTCAAGACAACCCACAAAAACCCTCTTTAATTGATTGGATTGAACACTTACGAGGGACTTGGGCAGTAACCCAAAAAGCTCTAGACTAAGCACATTGAGCACATAAAGCCCAAACCAACAAAAAGAGGTGTCCGGTTCATGCTTATAAAGTGGGGGACATAGTTTACCTTTCTACCAAATATTTACAAACTCCCCAAAAATCAAAAAACCCAAGTATGTGAGACCTAAGTATGTGGACCCAAGTATGCGAGCCCTTTCCCAATTACTTGTGTCATTAATCCAATCACGGTTGAATTGGAATTGCCAAAAAAATTGCGATGTATTCACCCTGTGTTTCATGTCAGTTTGTTGAAACCAGAACGTTCATCCATTTTACGTCTGGACCAAGAACCTCCTCCTGTCCCCATACTGATTGAAGGGGACATTTTGAGGTTAAGGAGATCTTGGATTCCAGGAAGCATCACAGTAAAGTGCAGTATCTGGTGGCCTGGAAACATTTCTGATTATCTAAAGCTGAATGGGTGAACAAACATGATGTCCGGGTGCCAAAGAAAGTACAGTTGTTTCACACCAAATATCCCGATAAACCCTAATTTCTAGATATGTGAATTGCACTGTGTTGTTACCTCCTTTCTTCTCTCTTTCAGGAATAAGGGTTTCCTCTCTTCTGGAGGGTGGCCGAATGTCAACCTCCACCTTTTACTGCTTTGGCTGCCATGGTAACGGACACTGCCAGATGTGTGCTTTCACCTGACCCCTGGGAGACCTTTGGATTGGATTATTTACATTGGACAGTGAGAGGGGATGCTTTCTATCTGTAATTTTCATGCCTTTGCCTCAGATTCTGCTTTTTCTTGGTTACGATCATTTCATTTTCCAGTAAAAGTACCTTTCTCTTTAAAACAATGGAGTTGAGGGTCATTCTTTCTTGAACTTTGAAGGAAGCATACCTGACAGGTATATATAAATTTCATGAACTTTAGCCAACTTTTCCGTTGCTGAGCTGATTCACAGAATTTCTTTGTGACTACTGTTCCTGGTAGGTTGCTTTTTAAGTTAGGCATTGAAAGACCACAGAGGGGAATTTCTCTTGCATTGTTATGACAGCAAAGGGAGTCATCTGAATTTCCTTCCGGAGACATAGGGCTTTACATTTGAGCAGATGAAACCCTGGCAGGTTAAGCTAATTAAATGTAACTGTTGGGGTCAAGGGCAGGGATAAACACTGAAAAATTACTGAGCAAGGTCTCACCAAAATAGTTCATGACATTAGCTACAAATGTGAGTCAAATCACCTACTTCAGTAGTTCTTTATTAACATTTAACATGGGGAAAACAAGTTGACAGAGTATTGGAAAAGACTTTATTTCATGTTGCAATGATACAAAAATATCTAATAAGGAGACATTGATTTCTCTTTTTCTTCAGCTCTCATTTCAAAATAACTGCCTAGTAATCACCAGCAGATGCTGCTCAATAGCCACAATCTCACTGCTTTATTCCAGAATCAATGTGAATCTGGCAATCAAATGCCCTAGATATTTTTATATAAGCTTATGTAATCTACATCCAAAATTTATATTTAAATATATCAAATACATGTTATATGTGTAATATACATATACAACTTAACTCTTTTAGATCTGCAAAAAAATATTTCAGGTAATTTATGAAAACATTTTTTACTCGTGGGTGTTTAATAGGGGATATAAAGCAAAACTATGAATAGTTGAGGCATACTACAACACAACAAGGACTAATGCTTAATTCGCAGCACTTTCAGTTAAAAGGGGTTGGTAACAAAAATTACCAACATATTCTGCCAGATGAAGTATTTATTAAACTTTATAACTTATCTTTCTTGTATTATGTTTCAACAATGTATAAAAGGATAATATAATAAAAGTGCAACAAAATACACCTATGTGGCAAAACTACAAAACTAGGTAACACAAATGCTTCAGCAAAAAGCCTTATCTTGAGACAAAAGAAGTAACCTTTTAGATGATTTCTTTCCGGATCAAGCAGCTCTTTTCTGGATCAAGCAGTTCTTTTCCATTCAGCAGAAGAACTTGGTGGCTAAAAACAGATCAGGTATGGATTGATTGTGAAGAGGCCCAAACAGGATTGCTTTTGTGCAGACCTTGAAAAGCGTCAAAACATGACAGCTTTGCTAGGAATCACCTTCCCTTTGGGTCTTTTTAAGACTCAGAGAGGTCCAATCCCAGAATATAGCTTATTTGAGCTTCCCTGTGCCATGCTCTATTTCACATCAATCACATTCTTTCTCTCTATCTTTTTGTCTATGAAAGGATGCAGTACAGAAGGAACTCTGGAGATTGTCTTTTAATTGGATGTTATTGCTTTAAATGAAAAGCACTGTTTTTGTTGGCTTTTAATGCTAGGTTTGCTGCCCAGGGTTGCAGTTGCAAAATGGGTGGCTTTATAATTTGAGATAATAAACATAATGCATCTTAAATCCGAATTCATAATCCAGATAGGGCCTCTTTCCAACATGTAGCTGGGCCCATTGCATCCTCAAAGTCTCTGCCTTATCTTCTGTTGTCATCGAGCAGCAGTTGTGGAATTTCATAGGTTTTGGCCAAGAATCTAGCATCTTTTGGCTCCTCTTTTTTTGCACTGTTTTGTTGTCCATCTGGCCATGACAAGAACTTAGTAACTAAGTTTCCTGTGCTTGCTTTTCCTCCCCTCTTTTACCCCGCTCCCTTTTCTATTGCTGTTTTTTAAAAGTGTAGCCCTATGGCTAGGGATTATTTTATTATCAAACTTTGTAAGCCATTCTGGTTGCTCTTTAACAAAGTGGAATGGAGTGGAATGGAGATGGAGATATGTACCCTAAATTTTCATGATGCTACATCCTGATGGCATCTGTACCATAAGGCACATGTAATTTATGCATGTTTCTGATATAACTGTGAAGAGCCACATGCAGACATTTTTCTATTGCTAGGAAATGCCTAGGGCATTGTGTCAGTTTGGGGAAGGTCACTGCTGTGACCCACTAGCGTATAGGATTTTGCTGAACATCAATCCATGGCTGGCAGTTACTGCTACATCTCCATGCATATTTAAATAATATAACCAAGGGTATGCATCTAGTATCTGACACTATCATGGGGTGATTCAAGGCTAAGCAACTAGGGGTTAGTTAGGTCTCCAATTTCCTTGCTGAGCTTGTCTTTGTCTTAATGCAATTGCCTCTTTTCCATTAAAACAGCAATGATGAGACAAGAAAAACATTGCACTACAATGAAAAAAAAATGGGATTGTGCCAGATATGAATCTGAAGACAGGAATGGAAGATTTGTATTATGCTGAGGTTCATTGGGAATTTTGTAAACATGGTACTGTAGATCCCATGTATATACAGACACACACACACACAGATACACATATATATGTGGGATTTTATTATTGACCCATAAACATGCAATTCTTGTATGATGGATCATGTCAGTAATGCTTTATTTATTTAATTCATAAGCTTTTTTTATACAGTACTACTTCTCCAGAGCAGTAACAAACAGAAAAGTTAATGTATAATTGGGGTAAAGGGGAATTATGCAGATATCTAGCATAGATAAAATAACGGGAAATAAGGAGGTTGAACCGCAAACATTTTAAAAGGCTACCAAAGATCCTCTCGGTGTAGGACAAAAAGATCTGGGGAATACCCAGATGGATCTGGGGTTTTCAGCTGCAGAATGAAGTTGAATAGAAAGGCTCAAATGGGAATTTCTTGGCCTACAGTTATCTCTCTTGATGGATCTAAAGGCTATTAATCTTCCCAATTTTATCTACATCTTACATAGAGAAACAAAGATTTGGGTGAAACTAGCCAGTTTAAAATCTACTCATATGTTTTATACTAGCTGACCTCTTTCAAAATACGCATGCTAATTAACAGAATTAAACTTAGATGAGTCAATATAGCATTAAAGCAAGTGTAATCGGAACACAGCAGATCAACTACAGTATTTTGAACTGTGTGAGCCTGAAGCTTCAGCAATTGGGCATTTAATTCATTGAACTCAGTTCTGTATAGCCCTTCATGAAAGACATGGAAACTCCCACTAAACCCTGCTTTTCTGCTCCATTTTTGGAGAGAGATTAGGTTGCTAGGCAACATTTCCCATGTAGCTTCCTCCTCATCAAGAACAGTAGATAAAAAGTGAAGAAAAAAGAAAAAAATGTCCTCCTGTTGGGTCAAGTTATTTCAGTGATAGGATGAGTCAAAGTAAGTTAGAAAAATAGTTCTCAAATGGAAATTGCATTTTAATCATTTGTATTTAGGTAAATCCAATCCAATTTATTTATAATCTAGCCTTTAATTTTTTTCACTACTGAAAAATCTTCACAGAAGAGTTTCAATGTAGTTGAAAATCACATTCAATTAAGCTTGTGGGTGGATCAATCTACGGTATTATCTTTTATTTATATAAAAGCCAAATATCACTCACTCATCACAAAATCTCCAGAATGGTAAAGCCTACAAACTTGAAATTTGGCACGTATGTTCCTCTTGGCTTCTAGGTGCTCTCTAAGAAAGGATTTTTCGAAATGACTATCAGATCATTAGTATTTTATATGCAGTATTATATTCACCTGCTCTGATGCTAAGGAATTAGACGTTCTACTCCTCCTCCCCACTTGAAAGGAACTCTGTCCAAACTGCTAGTTGCCTTATATTAACACGCTCTGATGCTAAGGAGTTAGACATTCTATTCTCCCTCCCTACCTGAAAAGAACACTGTTCCAGCTGCCAGTTGCCTCACATTCTATTACCTCAGTTCAAACTGGCAGAGATTCCACTCCTTCACTCAGGAGCATTCTGGGGCTCCTTACAGTACTAAACGTCACTACCTTACCAAAATGTCTATGCCTTCCATCTATGGAACTGCTTCTGAACTCAAGGCTGCAGGAGAGATATTCCCTTATGAGTTTCAAACACTGACCACCACTGAGCCAATGGATTGTAAACCAAATTTCTCCTGCATAGTGTCCCAGCCCCAAATCACTTCTTACACTGACCTCCTCAGTTCAGATGAATCTGTTCCTTCAACTGTAACACCAGTTAAAGGGGAAAGAGGAGAAAAAAGCAGGAAAAGATTTACAGATGTGATTAGGAAAACACAAGTAAGGGAAGCTGCAAAAAAGTACTGTGGAGAACAGACAACTACTCAAAGTGGTAGTCTGAAGAGATCAGAGGAATTTGGGATCTGAAAACGGTTTCTCCCTGATTGATATGAAAATCGTGGCTTTGTTTATGTGTTTGTACAGAGTCTTCACCTGAAGCCTGGTGCCATTGCACAGTTTCGGAGGGGTTAGATTATATAAGGACATGAGTGGAGAGCCACCCTTGAGGTAGAGGACATGAGGTGGTAATCCTGGTGGGTTGAGAATGTGCAAGAACTTCACAGGGTTATGTACAGCATCCTCGACTTCCATTACCGAGTCCACAAATTCATACTTATATGCTCAGTGGACAGCTTCTCCAGCAGAAAGTTGTTGATGCTGTTGGAGTGAGAATAGCTCTTTCCCTCAGCCATGAAGCGTAATCCATTCCAGCCTGATAAATATTGGGGTATATTTTCTCAGTCAAGTTGATCAGATCTCTCACAACATCGCAAAGGTTACTAGGAATAGTTATTCTTCCATCCTCTTCCAAAAGCTTGCCATCACCAATATCAAGTAATAAGTTAGAAAACTCTTCTATCCCCAAATCACATTGAAGGTGGACATGCATGTTAACTCTCAAGGACAGGACTTTGACATTAGGCCATAAGATTGATGACTTGAGACAGGCCTTGACTTCATCTGCACACATTCCTCATGACACAACAGGCAATGTCTGTCTGAAGTCACCAGCCAAAAGCACCATAAGACAGTTGCTGCCCCTAATGTCCTGAAGCGTCCTGTTTAGAGCCTCAGTACCTCCTTTGTGAGTCATGGTGCACTCATCCCACATGATAACTTTGTCTTCTCGAAGCACCTGAGCCACGTCACTCTGCTTAGAGATGTTACAAAGTGCAGACTCAGAATGATTCAGCTTGAGAGGTAATTTGAAGGCAGAGTGAGCCATCTTGCGTCCATCGATCAAAGTAGCTGCAAATCCTGAGGAAGCAACAGCAAAGGCAATATTCCGCCCCTAATTTTGGCCAGCAACACATTGATCAAGAATATTTTGCCAGTGCCACCAGGAGTGTCAAGAAAGAACAACTGCCCAGAATCAGAAGCAATACTGTGCATGATTTCATCATAGGCTTTCCTCTGTTCTTGATTTAATTTTGGAACATTCACAGCAACTGCTTCTGTCAGCTGAATGGTATTATAAGACAGTTCACTCAGGCATTGATGGTTGCTGACAACAGCTCCTTGCTTTCGTGAAGGTGGTGGAAATCCGAAGTGTAGGAGTGTTTTACCTGACATGGAAACAATTTGGAGGACCAGTTTGGCATCTCCACATTCTCTCTCCATTAGCCGTCTAACATCTTCTGCAAGACTGTCTCTGTATTTCTCCCACAAGCTTTAAGTGTCAATTTATCAAGCCCGATCACATAGTTTTGTAGCAAAGTGCGGGTATCCAGCTAGTCATCTATAAGATTTAGGGAAGAAAATACAATTATACACTCATTAGTGGAGGGGAAGTCTCTTTTTCCCAGTCCAAAAGCTAATAATGCTGCTGTCAGCTGTAACAAAAAACATGTAAAAAACATGATTTGATGTAAAATCCACAGAACAAATTATTTGAAGATTTAGATCTACTTGTTTTCCAGCTCTAGCAGTGGGGGATTTTGCATACTATAATGAATTATGCTGAAAGGGAGAGAAGGGCAGGAAAAGGGGATTAATGTCTAATTTGTCAAATACACGCAAGTGAAGTGTATTCAACATTCAGCTTGCAACAGGAGAGGCTGTGTGAATGATGGTGGTGGAAAAAGATAATTTTACCTGAGGACTTCTTGTGTTACATCTGTTCTATGTAAGGGGCATCCATTTGCAAAGTCTACAGTGTGAAATAAACTTTCATTTCCATTTGGTTCTTGTTGGCATTACGGTGCTCTTTTGTTGTCCAGACTTTGGGTCTCCTAGTTTCCTTTGAGAAAATATGGCTTGTCCGGGCCTACTCCCTTCCATTTTGCATAGCTGTAAGGTTTTGTACCAGAAGGAGCACCTCCTCCTCCCTATTCTAATAATATCAGGAGTTGGGAAGCTGGAGATGAGCCCACATCAGTCATCCACATGCTGTTCCATGTAGTCCTTCTGTCTATAGCTGGAGCTAAAAAGGAGATAAGAAAGGATGGGGTGGAATGGTACTAGACCTCCAGATCACTGGGGGTAAAAAGCCACATTGAATGTTAATGATCAACTGAGTCTAGAAAATAATTTTGGTGGTTTTGATACCCACTGCCTTCTCCCTTGCCTTAAAAACAAAGCTACTCTGTTTCCCCTAAAATAAGCCCCCCTGAAAATAAGCCCTCCCACAAAATATTTAAACACATGCGCAGCCGGACCCCACCATTTCCTCTGGTTAGGATTAGGGAGACAGAGCTGGAAATCAGGTAAGACGGCAAGAGGAGCCCCGTCTTTGCTCCACGTGCCCCAAAATAATAAGACATCCCAAAAATAAGGCTACACACTTATTTCGAGGTTCAAAAAATATAAGACAGGGTCTTATTTTGGGGGAAACAGGGTATTTAAGGAGCCGTTCCACATACCATTATTCTCCAACCACCATTGTTATCGCCCATATGCAATTTAGTTGAAATCTGAAGTGTGCATATAATGTTGCTTAAGTGTGTGTGCATGAGTGTGTGTGTGTGAGGACACACGCATGGTTAAGATACTTGTTCTTAGTTAAACATATGACTTGTTTTGTAGGCATGAGACTCCTGCAGCATTTGCACCAACTCCGTTTAACAATGCACCTATTTTCTTTTTATGGTATAGGATCAGAGGTGTCATGCATTTTCCTGTCTTTTCATGACTGCTTGTGAGGAAAGTAAATCATGCATCTCATGTGAATGGTACCTTCAGTGGCATGTTGGAGCTGGCTTGTATGAGCTCACAAGAACTGAGAGTTAAATTCTCTGAAATTTTGCCAGCTGGTTGGGAGCAGAGCTGAGCCACCGAGACCATGGATCAGCTCTTCTGAAGCTAGTGGCACAGCACACTGACACAACTGAGCCAG
This sequence comes from Masticophis lateralis, assembly GCA_030761175.1. Lineage (NCBI taxonomy): Eukaryota > Metazoa > Chordata > Lepidosauria > Squamata > Colubridae > Masticophis > Masticophis lateralis. Next base: position 96,862,553 of record JAUDYJ010000004.1, on the reverse strand, counting down.
CAGAGCCAGTTTCTAAATTTGCCAGCACACCTTTGTAGGTATATTGCATGCATGAATCGTGTATCAGATACTTAGAAGGCTACAGGGTATGTTGCCCAAAAGATACACTGTACAGTGCTGCATCTCACAGGGCATAGTCAGTATATGAAATAACAAGATGACTTTCAAGATAAATTGTCCTTCTCTCCTAATTTTGGGGAAACCCTGATAAACCTCCAGCAACTTGATGTTCTATGGAGCTATGATTGAAAGCAGTTTCCAAATCTAGAGTAAGACATGTAATGCAGATTTCATTTTATTAGTTTCTTTGACAGACAGAGAGAAAGTCTCTCAACCATCTCTTTTTCCCTATGCCCTTAATGTTGGATTAATGTTAATGGCTGGACCATAAGGTAGCCGAAGTGGCAAACGGTGCTGCTTTGTGCTTACATCTGTGGTGCAGGCCACCGATTCAGGCCATTACTCAAAGACTGTGTCCCAGTTCAATGGTCGACCTAATTGACTCCCCCCCCCCCCCAACAGAGAGAGGCAGTAATAAAACCACTCTAAAATATGGAAATTGCAGCCGGTGTTGCAAAAGGTGAATGAACGCAGAATGCAAAATGGTGGTGCACGCTAAAGATTGGATTCTGCTATTTTTGCTTCATCATCTTGTCTCCTAAACTTGGCAGACTCATTTCAAAGGAACACATTCTTTATGGCACCAGAACCAAAGTATCGGTTATTTTGAAACCATCACATGCACACACAGACTTTGGAGAGGGAGGATGAGAAGCATACTTGCTTTTGGAGCTATATGTAACAAAAGGATGGATTGCAATGCTTTTAAACGCATCAGCAGCGGTGACCACTACCCTAAATAGCTCTGTCAAAAGAATTTAGGCCTAATTTCTGCATGCACAGAAACCATGCCTTACATTGTTTTCTGCCCTACATATATGCCTTTATTTACAGCAGCTTATTTATTTATTATTTATTTATTAGTCCAATTTATATGCTGCCCCTCTGTGTAGACTCAAGGCGGCTTACAATGCATTGTAGCAATAGTCTGCATACTTTTATGTATATACCTGCTTATTCGGGCTTTCGGGCCCCCCTAAGTGGTGTTGTTCTATACAAAGCTGGCTTATTGCCCCTACAATCTGGGTCCTCAATTTACCTACCTCGAAAGGATGGAAGGCGGAGTCAACCTTGAGCCTGTTTAGATTTGAACTCGCACTAATTGCAGGCAGCTGGATTAGATGCATTATCAAAAGCTGTCTGTAGCCAAAATTCATAGCTACTCTTATTTACTTGGCATTTTTCAAGAAGTTGTCTTCTTGTGAATAGGTCTCCCACTAACCCAGGTATGTGATACATTAAATATTTAGAATGTCAGTTTGCTAAAGAAGGCTTGGTATGGGTACCTTTTTCAACATTGCCCTTGAGTATCTGGAGAACATCTGACCCTAATGGCCTCATCAATGTATTATCTTCAGCAGAATGATTGCTATTGTGCAGGATGTGTACATTGTCCAAAAATATTCCTTCTTGTTAAAAAGGAAAAGAAAAGCTAGGAAGTGCAGGTAGTCCTCAATTTACAGCATTTCACAAGTTACAATGGCACTGAAAAAAGTGACTTATGACCATTTTTCACACTTATGACCATTGCAGCATCCACCTGGTCACATGTTTTATATTCAGATGCTTGACAACTGACTCACATTTATAACCGTTGCAGTGTCCTGGGGCCGTGTGATCACCTTTTGTGGCCTTCTGACAAACGAAGTCAGTGTGGAGACCAGATTTACTTAACAACCAGTGTTCTAATTTAACAACTGCAGAAATTCACTTAACAAACGTGGCAAGAAAGGTTGTAAAATGGGGCAAAACTCACTTAACAAATTTATCACCTAGCAACATAAATTTTGTGCACAATTGTGGTCGTAAATTGAGGACTACCTGTACAGTTTGAGGGAGAAAAGACAGCATCATTCATGCAGGGAGGGTCAAGATCTTCTCCCTATAATTTGCTGTTCCAATATTCTTTGCTATCCTGCTGTGCTTTTCACAGGGCCAAGTTCTTTGAGAATAATTCTTTGTCTCTTTGAAAACATAGTTCCTTTTTTCCCCTCCTACTTTCTTATTCTTCATTTATGCCGGGCATGTTAATCTGTTAAATAATAGGTTTGTGGTTTTTCTTGTGCTAATTTTAATCCCTGTAAAAATTAGGTAATTATTACATACCTGAATCTCATCTGCTGGGATCCAAGATGAGTCAAGTTCATGTAGTAGATCTGCATATATATTTGCCAAAATATGTTGTTGTTTTTTTATTTGTCACATGACTGAAAATATATCTCTTGCCCCCTCACCTTTACAATGCAAGAAACTAGGGAAGGTCCTGTTTTGCCAAGGTAAGAGATCAGATATCAGAGGCCCATTCAGTTGGTTCTTTTGGATACAGAGGCAATAAGCACAATCGGACTTTAAGCTTTACATTTAACTCAGGCAAACAGATTTAAAAACATAAACATAAAAAACATACAGATCAAGCAAGATGATACCCAAGTTTCTTATAAACTGCCAGAATCTCCCTAAAAACAACAACCAGAATTTTTGTAATCAAAATTTGGCACCATGACTTTACAGCCCTCCTATGAGATTGCAAGACCCAATCTTGATTGGGTGACACACAATTCACTCCTTCACCTTTTTTGAAGGTGAAGGAGAAATCAAAATAAGTAATCATATTTGTTGCTCTTTGCGCTTTTTCCAAAGTCTCAACAACTTTTTTCTAATGTGATGACCAAAGCTGCATGCAGTATTTCAGGTGTGGCCTCACCAAGGATTTATAAAGTGGTATGTAATCATACCTCACCAGGGATTTATAAAACGGTATGTAATCATGTAATCTTAATTCTATGTTCTCTTTATACAACCAAGGATTGTACTGTCTTTTTTGGCTGCTGCTGTACATTGCTGGCTGGTTTAAGGGATCGTCTACTAGGACTCCAAGGTCCCTCTCAGAGTAACCGTTTTTGAGCCAGGTTTTGCCTAATCTGTACTTATACCTTTGGATTTTCCTGCCTAGGTGTAAAACCTTGCTTTTCTCCACATTAAATTTTATTCAGTTACAATGGCACTGAACTGTTTTTCACAGTTATGAGCTTTACAGCATCCCCATGATCATGTGATCAAAATTTGGATGCTTAGCAACCAGTTCATATTTATGACTGTTGCTGTGTCCCAAGGTCATGTGATCATCTTTTGAGACCTTCTGACAAGCTAAATCAAAGGGGAAATCAGTTTCACTTAACAACTGGGTTACTAATTTATCAACTGCAGTGATTCACTTAACAACTATGGCAAGAAAGGTCGTAAAATTGGGCAAAACTCACTTAACAAAGGTCTCACTTAACAACATAATTTTTGGGCTCCATTGTGGTTGAAGGTCGAGGACTACCTGTAGTATGACACACTCAATAGTAATGCTTAGATGAAGCTAGAATTCTTTTTAATAGGGACAGTCATGAGGTGCTTCTGTCAGACTATTTTTTACTTCAGTGGGTTCAGCAGTTGTAATCAACTTGTACGCAGCTCTTGTTGTAGGTTTGAGAACCTTATCAGTATTTCTATCGCTTGAAAGCATGTATGATAGTATTGGAAAGGAAGCCAAAGCTTGCAGAGAATCACACTTTAATCCATGTGTCTTACTTCCAGCAATAAGCATTAAAGATGTTTTTATCTTTTTGCTGCAGTAGCTAGGAAATTTGTATTTTTAAAAGTATCTTAAGTAGGAAAAAAATGAGTTACTTTTTCTTGACTATGACAAGTGTTTCTGTAAGGCATTACAGAACAGAATTTAAAGTAGCAGTTTCTGAATAATTTTATTAACAGAAAGAGTACTTGGCAGTGGATTTTCATCCTGCTTTAAAATGAACTGGCTATTTTTCCCTGGGGAGAAAACGGGGCCCAGTGACACCTTCCAAATCTATAATTCTGTGATTATCTACTGGGCAACCCAATGGCACACTGGAAGAAATATACTACTTACATTAGAAATATGAATAAATGCCTATCCTTAGAAAAACACAGTTGCATGCAAACATTTAGTTATCGTTTGTCAAATTCACTGACTGCCAGGGGAATAAAGGCTGACAGGACCTCTACAGGATGCAGAGTTAAGCACAACATTTTTCTGCAAACCTGAATGCGTATTTCCCATTTATAGGCAGCTGTTTACAGATTCAAAACCAACACAAACAAAAATAGTATGGCAGATACAGAGGTGTAGAGGTCTTTCTGGTCTTTACTTCATAGCATCTTCCATGGGAGAAATAAAAGCTTCCAAAGGCCTTCTGCAGCCAGATAGGAATCTTTCTTTTCTGGATTTTGGGATTATCCCCTCACTGAAGAATTTTTCTAGTTCAGAAATATTCTTGGATTTTTGCCACACACTGAAGGTTTGAGATCTTCTCCAAGATTTTCATTAATCTTCTGATGTTGGGAATGTGAAGGCCATTCCAAGGACTTTCATTTTCTTTCCTGAAAGAACTTTGGGGTTGATTTGCAGCTATACTGTGGTTTGTGCTGTTGTTGAAATGTCAACCTCTTTTTGGCTTCAGTTTCCTCACTAATGGTAGAACTTTAGTTTGAAGCTAAGTTGCTCTCTAATGGAATCCGTTCTTCCTTCCTCCTGCACCCATTATTTCTTCTATTGTTGATTACCAAAACCATAATACAGCCATCCAATCCTTAACTGTTCACCTTTGGTTATCTACTACACCCTTTTTTCTCCCAATGGACCTTGTGTAGTTGTGACTGTGCAATGTAATTTTTGTTTCATCACTCCAAATCACTTTATTCCAAAACATTTCTGGTTATTGTTTTCTTCTTCCAATTTTAGAAAATAGTAAGAGGGAGCATTATGTACACAGGTAGTCCTTGATTTACAACAATTCATTTCATGGCTGTTCAAAGTTACAACTGCGCTGAAAAAAGTGACTTATGATCATTTTTCACACTTATTTATTTATTTATTTATTTATTACATGTATTTATATGCCGCCCTTCTCCTGAAGGACTCAGGGCGGCGAACACAAGTTAAGAAACATGTACAATAAAATCGCATTTTAAATCAAATAACTAATTAATGATAAATAATAAACCCAGAATCAGAGTCAGTCTATTTGCTTGAACAGCCAAGTCTTCAGCTCCTGGCGAAAGGAGCGGAGATCAGGAGCCATCCGGAGCTTGGTAGGTAATTCATTCCAGAGGGTGGGAGCACCCACAGAGGATGCCCTACCCCTGGGCACCGCTAGATGACATTGGCTCGCCGTCGGGACCCTGAGGAGAGCGGCCCTATGTGAGCGAATAGGACGGTGGGAAGCAGGCAGGAGAAGGTCCTGTAAATATCCTGGACCTAAATCATGTAGGGCCTTATAGGTGAGAACTAGTACCTTGAAGCGGACCCGGAGAACCACTGGTAACCAATGCAGCTGACACAGGAGGGGTGTTATATGGGAGTAACGAGGGGCTCCTGTAACAACCCCTGCGGCTGCATTCTGGATCATCTGGAGATTATGACCATTGTAGCATCCCCGTGGTCACATGCCTTACATTTGGATGCTTGACAGCTGGTTCATATTTACGTCCTGGGTCACATGATCCCCTTTTGTGACCGTCTGACAAGCAAAGTCAATAGGGAAGCCAGATTCATTTAACAATAATGTTACTAAATGTCTATGGAGATTCTCAATCATCCAGGTCATGGTTGTCCCAAAGGTGCTTTTTTCAAGAGGCAACTGGACTTTCTGGTTTCTCTTTGAAGACATTTCACTTCTTACCTAAGAAGCTTCTTCAGCTTTGACTGGATAGTAGGGAATGGAAGGATTTATATTCCTTGCAGACAAAGAATGCAAATGACCAGCATAAATCCTTCCATTCCCCACCATCCAGTCAGAGCTGAAGAAGCTTCTTAGATGAGAAGTGAAACGTCTTCAAAGAGAAACCAGAAAATCCAGTTGCCTCTTGAAGAAGGCACCTTTGGACAACGGTGTTACTGTTAGATCGGCGCAGGAATGAAGACGGGACCAGCGGAGTTCATGTAACACGTTTATTAACAGGAACAGAACTGGAGCGGCGCTGCCGGAGCTCTCCTTATATTCGCTCCGGCAGCCGCACCGCCCCCTTGACAGGGATTCAAAACTCCCGCCGGAGGATGCTTCAGCCAATCCCCGGCGGATGTCCTTATAAGGACATAACAGTCCTCCCCCCCTAGATCTTAAGCTGTCCATCAATAATAAAGTCACGTAAGTAGGCGGGCCGATTGCGTAGTCTACTAGAGCTGCGCAGTCCATTCGTTGGCTGACAGCCCTCCTGGTCGGAGGGTGCTTCTGCGGCTCCTGTCGCCCTCTCGGGAGCCGGGCTGGATCTGGCCGTCGAGGGTGCGGGCGGTGCTCCCGTACCTCCGGCCAGGTCGCTGATCTCCGCCTGCGGGCGACGCTGGTCTTCTCCATCGCTGCTCCGATCGTTGGATCTCCGCTGTTCGACCGGTCCGGAACTCCTGAGCCACAGTAAGCCCTTGGGGTGCCCTTCGGTCCTCACCGGGTCGGGGTTGGACGGGTCCGGTCGTGGGTGCCGGTTCGGCGGCGGCGTCTGGGTCGGCCCCTCGGGTTCCTCGGTTGAGTTCGGTTCCCTCCCGGGGCTGCTGGTGGGTTGGTTTGGCGTTGGTTCCTCCTCGCCGGTGGGTCGCAGGCCTCCTCCGCAGGGGTGGTGTAGTCCCTCTCTGCTGGGCTGGCGCTGCTGGGTTGGTCGCGGGGTCTCGCCCTCGCCGGGGTGGTGCTGTCCTACCTCGCGGGGGTGGCGAAGGCCCTCTCCGCCGGGGTGGCGTCGCTGGGTCGGCTGAGGACTCTCGCGGCCTTCTCTGCAGGGGTGGCGTAGGCCTTCTCTGCGGGGTTGGTGTGTTTCCCCCGGTCGCCGCCTCTCGCCGTCCGGGTGTCGGTCGTCTCGGCTCGGTTGGCGCTGGCCTCCTCTGCTGGGGTGGCGGAGGCCCTCCTCGCAGGGTTGGTTTTCGTTGTGGTTAGGGTGTTGTTGGGGAGACCCCTGTAGTGATGCATGGAGGTCTCCCTCGCCGGTGAGTCGGTGGCCGCCCTTGCGGGGGTGCTGTTGGTCTCCCCCGCTCGGTCGGCCCCGGTCTACTTGCCCTTTCTCTGGATACTGTCTGTTGTCGGACTGGTGCGGTCCGACCCCGCCGGGGTGTTGTTGGGTTCCGTGGGCGCCTGGGCTTCAGTCCCCACGGCTGCCTTCGTTAGTGGCTGGGTCTCGGACATCGGGGTGTTGATCCCGGTCCACCCCCGGGAGCTTCGGGTTTCCCTTCGGACATTGTCCCCGGTCTACTGGCTGAGCTCCGTCTCTGGCTGCTGCGGAACCCGGGGTGTCCGCTCTCCCGGGGTGTTGTAGGCCTCCCTCGTAGGGTTGTGGTAGGCCTACCTCGTCGGGGGCGGGCAGGCCTACCTCTTCGGGGTGTGGTAGGCCTACCTCGCCAGGCTGTTGTTTGTCCACTCCCGTCCACCTTTTGCGGAGCTGGTCGATGTGACGTCTCACGACCTGTCCATCTTCCAGCTCTACCCGATAGGACTTCGGGCCGGTTGCGCTGTGAATTCTTCCTTTCAGCCATTTTGGTGAGCCGTGGAAGTTCAGCGCGTAGACGGGGTCTTCCATGGCGAAGCTGCGGAGCTGGTGGCTGGCGGTTGCGGGCACCTCCGAGTGGTACTGGGGGTGCAGCCTGTCGAGGGGTGAGCGGAGTCTTCTGCCCATCAACAGCTCCGATGGGCACTTCTTGGTGGTTGCGTGCGGCGTTATGTGTTGGGTGAGGAGGAAGGTGTCTATGCGCTCCTGCCAGTCACCCGGTGCCATCTTGGTGAGCGCCTCCTTGGTTAGCCTCACCATCCTCTCGGCTTGGCCGTTTCCGGCCGGTCTGTACGGCGCCGAGAGGGCATGGCGGATGCCCAGTCCTGCTAGGAACGCCTCCATGGGCACGGACGTAAGTTGGGGACCGTTGTCGGAAACCAACACGTCTGGGAGTCCGTGCGTAGCGAAGAGGCGGCGGAGGGCGCGGATGGTGGCTTCCGATGTGGTTGATGCCATGGGGACCACCTCGAGCCACTTGGAGAAGGCATCAACCACGATGAGGAGGTGGCGCCCCTGCATCGGACCCGCGAAGTCGATGTGGATCCGAGACCAGGGGCTGCTGGGCATCTCCCAGGGGGTGGGCTCCGCTTGAGGGGGTGCTGGTCGGACTTCCTGGCACTGGCTACATCCGGCGACCCATTGCTCAATGTCCTTGTCCAGTGATGGCCACCAGACGTAGCTTCGTGCCAGGGCCTTCATGCGGACGATGCCCGGGTGCCCCTTGTGTAGCGTCTCGAGCGTCTTCCGTTGGAGCGCGGCGGGGATCAGCACTCTGTCTCCCCATAGCAGGCAGCCTTTCATCGTGGACAGCTCCTTCTGCTTGCGGCTGAAAGGGCTGTATTCTTCTCCGCTAGGCTGCGCCGGCCATCCCCGCAGGATCCAGGATTGCACTTGTCGGAGTGTGGGGTCTCTCCCGGTGTGCGTGGCCACGTCTGCAGATGTGACTGGGCAGCTGCTGTCGTGGTCGATGTGCAGGAGCTCGAGGGTGGGGGCGGGATCCTCCACGGCGTCTGTGGACGGGCATCTGCTGAGCGCGTCCGCGTTGGCGATGGCCTTTCCGGGTTGGTGAATGAGGGTGTAGGCGTAGCCGGCGAGGAAGATGGCCCAGCGTGTCATTCGCGGCGACATGAATGTGGGTGTTTGCTTGTCGCCGGCGAGGAGACCCAGGAGCGGCTTGTGGTCTGTGACTATGGTGAAACTTCTTCCGTAGAGGTATTCGTGGAAGCGCTTCACCCCTGCGACGATCGCCAATGCTTCTTTGTCCAGCTGGCTGTAGTTGCGTTCAGCGCTGGACATGGTCTTCGAGAAGAAGGCGATGGGGGCTTCTGTGCCATTGGGCAGTTCGTGGCTCAGGACTGCCCCCACCCCGTATGGTGATGCGTCGCAGGTTAGCCGGATGGGTAGCGTCTCATTGTATTGTATGAGGACGCTGTTGGATGTCAATAGTCCTTTAATGGCCCGGAATGCCGTTTCCTCTTTGTCACCCCACTTCCAGGAAACCGCTTTCCCCAGCAGGCGATGAAGCGGCTCAGCAACTGTGGCTTTCTGTTGGAGGAATATTGCATAAAAGTTAAGCAATCCAAGGAATGCCTGAAGCTCCGCTTTATTTTTGGGGCTGGGAGCTTCATGGATGGCTTTAACTTTTGATTTGGTGGAGTGTATGCCCTTTCTATCGATGAGATAGCTCAGGAACTTGACTTCCTGGACCCCGATGATGCACTTATCCCGTTTCACTCTCAAGCCCTTCTCCCTGAACCGCTGCAGGACGAGCCTCAGCCGCTCAAGAAGTTGTGCTTTCGAGTCCCCGGAGATGAGCACGTCATCGAAGTAAGGCACTACCCCTGGAACACCTTGGAGAAGGCGTTCCATCATTGATTGAAAAATCCCCGGGGCGGCACTGACTCCGAACTGGAGACGGTTGCACTTAAAGGCCCCCCTGTGTGTGACAATGGTTTGAGCCTCCGCCGTTTTAGAATCCACTGGCAGTTGCTGGTAAGCCTGGGTCAGGTCCAGTTTTGCGAAAATCGTGCCCTTGCCTAGTGAGTGCAGGAGGTGCTGCACCACTGGCACAGGGTATGCGCTCTGCTGCAACGCCTTATTTATAGTCACCTTATAATCAGCGCAGATGCGCACAGATCCATCCTGCTTCATTGGGGTCACAATGGGAGTCTCCCATGAAGCATGATCGATCGGTTCCAGAACGCCTTGGGCGATCAGCTTATCTAGCTGCTCGTCTACTTTAGGCCTCAAGGCGAAAGGAACCCGGCGGGGCTTGAGCTGAATGGGGGTTACACCCTGATCCAGATTAAAGGAGATGGGTTTCCCTATGTACTTCCCCAGCTTACCATCGAAGACTTCGCTGAATTCTTCGATGATGGCGTCGAGTTCATCTACCCTAACCTGGTGGATGCCTCCGATGGAAAGCCCCAGCGGCTGGAACCATTCAATGCCCAGCAGGTTCGGGCGGCTGTTCCTCACGATTGTGACTGGCAGCTGGCCCTCGAAGTCCTTGAATGAGATGTGGAGGGTGGTCCTGCCCAGAACGTCGATTGGATTCCCGCTGAAATCCACCAGTCTGGACTGCAGGGGTTTGAGCTGGCTTTTGGAGATTTGCGGCTTGAATTTCTTCAGCTGTTGCCAGTCGATGATGGTGAAGACGGACCCGGTGTCCACCTCCATGGTGCAGGGCAAGCCCTCGGCCAGCAGCGTCACGTTGAATTTGGTGGCGCTGTTGTTGCTGGTGTGTGCTATGGTGGTCTGATTTACCGCGCCATGCCGGGATTCTTCATAGCCGTCGCCTCTGGGTTGGTGCGAGGACCGTTTGGATGTCCTCTGATTGTCGCGCCGATTCTCTCGGTTCCGTGGTCTGGGTGGTTCAGGGGCTGGATCAGAGGCTCGGCATGCCTCTGCAATGTGCCCCCTCCGCAGGCATCGGCGGCAGGTCGCGTCCCGCCATTTGCAGGATGTCCTGGGGTGGTCGCCTCTGCAACTGCCGCATCGTTCCCCGCGTCGGCCATTTTGCGGGTTTTCCCGCCGATATGGCTGAGAGACCTTGTGGACGGCCATCTCGCCGTCCGAGTCTGATGGTGTGGCGGATTCTTCAGACGATTCGGGGATCGACTGGTGGATCTTGTGGATCCCCTTCGCCTTTTGCATTTCCGCGGCCGCGTGCTCCGAGGATTCGGCAGCGGTGGCCTCCTCAAGCACATCTTTGAGCAGGATGCGTTTCCTACTCAGGAATTTTTTCTGGAGGCCCGCATCCCTCATGCCGAAGACGATGCGGTCTCTCAACGCATTATCTACGTGGTCAAACTCGCAGTTGGCTGCGATTTGACGGAGTGCGGCAACAAAGTCTTTAATGGATTCCCCTTCGCGTTGGTTCCTCTGATGGAAAGTGAACCGGTTCGCTATGGGGGTGCCCGTGGGCGCGTAATGCTCTTGCAGAGCTGCTTGCAGGTCTGTCCAGGACATCTCCTCGATGTCCTGAGGTGCGACGAGGTTCACCGCCATCTCCAGGACCTCGGATCCACAGTGGGCGAGGAAGAGGGCCCTCTTCCTTTCGTCGTCGAGATTGCTGTGGCCGTTTCCGCGGAGAAATTGGCGGAACCGAATCATGTATGAGCTCCATTTCTCCCGTCCGGGATTGAATGGAGCGATGGACGAGAAGAGCGCTTGCTGGGTTGCCATCGTGCAGAATGGCGGCGAATCTCTTCAGTGGTGATGGCGATCGTGCCACGCGGTCGATTCCTCTTAGTCCTTCGTCGCCAGTGTTAGATCGGCGCAGGAATGAAGACGGGACCAGCGGAGTTCATGTAACACGTTTATTAACAGGAACAGAACTGGAGCGGCGCTGCCGGAGCTCTCCTTATATTCGCTCCGGCAGCCGCACCGCCCCCTTGACAGGGATTCAAAACTCCCGCCGGAGGATGCTTCAGCCAATCCCCGGCGGATGTCCTTATAAGGACATAACAGTTACTAGTTTAACAACTGTAGGGATTCACTTAACAAATGTGGCATGAAAAGTCGCATAATGAGACAAAACTCACTGAACAAATTTCTCACTTAGTAACATAAATTCTGGGCTCAATTCTAGTCACAAGTCAAAAACTACCTCTGGTTAATATAAAATAAAGGTGGGATATATTAAGATAAATCAAGTGACCTATGATGAGGTCAGAGGAAAAAATCCTTCCTTCTCCCATTGCACAGGCAGCACTGTATTCTACCCTCTGGACATTTACTTCCTTGTCAGCTAAACTTTTCAGCAGTCATTTGCTGTGATCTGTTGGTTGCGTTTTGCAGATTTGACCCTGCTTTAGGTCAGTTTTAGCCTAGAGTTATCTTGTTCTACCAGATCTTGTCTTGACTTTGCTGTTCTGTGTAACTGTATTAGAGCAGAAACTGCTAGCTAGAAACATTTAGAGACATTTTTATAGGTTTGTAAAAGTGAATACTGTAATCTCCCTTTTCAGACATTTAGACATGTTCTTAGAGGAAACCATGATTGTTGAAAATAAACAATAACAACAACAACAAAACCAGTCACAATCTGAGGTTTTTCATATCTGGTCTTGTCTTCACATGACTAATTGTACATTTAATGAGTTGATTTAAGGATCATATTAAAAACAGAACCCCCCCCCCCAAGCAGCACTAAATCAGCTGAAAAAGTGTCTAAATGTGCATCTGCCATATTCACCTTTTTTTTAAAATTGAATCTGTGAATAGCTGCACTTAAATAGTATGTGTTCAAATCTGCAAAAAGATGCCATATTTAACTTTGTATAGTGCAAAGGTTGTATTACTTTCAGAACACACTGAAATTTGCTTAAATTTTTTTGTGCAAATGTGCATATCAAATACTTGAGGTTTCACATTATAAATGTAGATTTATATGTATTTTTTTTATTTTTACAACACTTTAATCCCTTTTATTGGGGTGAAGTTGGCGCGACTGAATGGAGCTGAGCATTTACTGGCTGGATCCCCTTCCTGATGCCTACTTGGAGTTTGCAGCAAATATTTTCTCTATGTGCCCTGTTATGGAAACATTTATCGCTACCTAGGATTTGAACTCTCAACCTTCCAAGTGGGAGGTGAGTGTCTTCACCTCTAGGTATGTATATGTATATGTATATGTATATGTATATGTATATGTATATGTATATGTATATGTATATGTGTATGTGTATGTGTATGTGTATGTGTATGTGTATTTGTATTTGTATGTGTATGTGTATGTGTATGTGTATGTGTATGTGTATGTGTACGTGTATATATATGTATATGTATATGTAGTTCTCAACTTACAACCACAATTGATCCAAACATTTCTGTTGTTAAGTGAGACATTTGTTAAGTGAGTTTTGCCCCAGTTTATGACCTTTCTTGCCACAGTTGTTAAGTGAATCACCACAGTTGATATGTTAGCAAGACGGTTGTTAATTGAATCTGACTTTGCTTGTCAGATGGTTGCAAAATGTGATCACTTGACCTTGAGATACAGCAACATTCATAAGTATGAGTCAGTTGCTAAGCATCTAAATTTTGATCACATGATCATGGGGATGCTACAAAGGTAATGTGTGAAAAACTATCATAAGTCACTTTTTTCAGCGCCATTGTAACTTCAAACAGTCAATAAACGAACTGTTGTAAGTTGAGAATTACATGTATATGTGTATGTGTATCTGCATATTCTGGAATTGGGAATAGGAGGATGTGGATTTCAAATATATCTCCAATAACCTTTCCCCTAATGCTCTCAAACACTTCGATAAATGGAAGCAAAGATTCCTGCCCTTTGCATCTAGAGGTGGACTTCAGCTACAATAAAGGAGTCTGGCTATAAAGCACCATTTTTTATGATGACAGAAGTTGATGGAAAAATGCCATCTAGGGAGAATATAATGAAACTAAGCACATTTTGGGGGGTTGCCTTTTTGCACAGTATGCCATGCTCCGTATTCTTAATTGAAATGGCTAGTTCCCTGTGTAGCCAGGAGGCACAGGGGCAGCTTTTTATGGGCTCCTCTGGGTCTTAGCTATTACCTTGGAAATGCAATGGGCTTTATGGATATGGGAGACAGTGATATTTGTTAAAATGCACTTGGAGGATCCAAAGAGATTTGGAGTGAAGATGACCCTGTAGTGTATAATCATTATCCAATGTGTCAGGAAATATGTATCATTTCCACTAATTTCTAAAAGGCAAAATTGGTGAAATCAGTCGAAGGAGGAGGCATTCTTTTCCAAAAGCAGCTGCGTGAAAGGTTCCTTTATCAGAATGAGAGGCTGTGAGGTTTTGCATACTCATTAAAGCCTTTGCTTCAAAAAGCCAGATAAGGCTAAGAGCTGAATAAATCATTTTATATCCATTTAGCGATGGCAATTTGTGACTAATTAACTATTGGGGAGATGACCTTTTTTGAGCTGTTGATGTGTTCTTTGCAGGCGCTGGCTGAGAGCACATCTCAAGGGACAGAAATCCACCCTGCAGGGCAATTATGATGTAAAGCAAAACAAATGAGTGTTTCAATTTCAGGGCAAAAAAATTGCCAGATGCATTTTGTTTCAAATGATTCTGCATCGTTTGGGTTTGCAGAAGTGCATTTGCAAGCATAAAAAATTGGGCTTTGAATAAAAATGTTTAATATTTTAGCCCCCCCCCCCAAATTCATGATCAGGAACTGTAAATGATTGAATAGGTTTTCCCAATGTTTTTTAGATAGAGGATATATATCCGTTCAATGCAGCTTTGAATACTACCTGGTAGAAAAACAGGATTTAAATTTTTTATGGGGTATGAACATAAAAATAAACCTGCAGTTTTGACACTTAGAAGAACATTTACTTCTTTTCTTTTTTCACTGGGACTGAAGAGTCATAGTATATATATAAGCCACATATAATTTTATATTTCCAACTGTATTTTACCACCATGTTCAGCTTTGCAATGGCTGGTGGAGGAAAAAGAAAAATGAATCTCTTTTCTAAAAGATGTCCTTTGGGTCCATTCAGGGAAGCCAAGAGTCTGAATTAACTGGCATTTCAAAGTCTATTATCCGTTTGAGTTCATGGACTTAGCTACAGATGGAAGCTATTTTTTTGCCCACAGTTTCTAAAGAATTTCCCTCACCGACAGGTTTGCACTCTATCAAAAATATTAGTGTGAGATTATAGCAAGGTGCAGCTCTGTGTGTGTTTTATTTTTTATCACCTGACAAACAATTGCCAATTTCAAGATGAGGAACTTCTCAAGCAACAGTTGAAGGCACCGTGAGATGAAAGTAGTCAGAATAAACCAAATCAAATGTCTATGGAGATGCTCAGTCAAAAAGCACCTTGTCCCAAAGGTGCTTTTTCAAGAGGCAGCTGGATTTTCTTTGAAGAAAACCAAGAAAGTCCAGTTGTTTCTTGAAAAAGTATGTTTGGGAAAACCAAACCAAAATAAAATACATATTTATAACAGGCATAAAAGGGAGGAATAGGTGATAGGAAGATGTTACTTTCACTAGTTGGCTTTTTTTAAAAATACAGGTGATGATATCAAATCCACGTTTTATGTTTAATCTATACCTCAAGGGCTACTAACTATTAGGATTGCAACATGCATATAGCAGCCAGGTTATTATGTTTCCTTACTTCAGACATGGATAGAAAAGGGCAAATTATAATGCTGGGAAGGGAGGGAAGCATTGGAATTGCTAGGTGAGGAAATAATTTTTTCCATCCTTCTGCAGCCTGGCCAAATCATCTTGATGAAGTTACTATTAGTCCTGGTGCCAAATGAGTTTGCTTGTGCAGTCAGAGGTTGTGCATGAATGGATGGGTGGAGTCTCCAATGCCACTTCCCTGGTCATCATGAGGAGAGGTGGCTAATGCCTACACATTAGTTAAAGGAGGTGCCCATTCTCTGTTCAGAGTTGATTGGGCTTCAGCCACAACATGAATCAAATTTAATCAGGCATCACAATGCAATGATCTTGTTTTCAATGGCCTGTTAGGGCAATGATACATATTGTTATATCTGTATGATAATATGTGCAATATTTTGATGAACATCAACTACACTCAATATTTGGAAGGACAATATAAATAGGGCAAGGCAGAGTAAGCTGATTTTCTGGATTTTACTGGTCACTGACTGAAAAAAATTGAAATTGATTTTCTGGATTCCCACTCCTGGAGTTGATTCAGAGATTTTATGAGATTCATTGGGGTTTTTTTTAAAGAGGGCAACAGTTAAGATGTTGGGATGTAAGCTCCACATGACAGGGTGAACTCCCATCCTCACCTCAGCTCCTGCCAACCTAGCAGTTAAAAATGCAAGTAGATAAATAGGTACCACTTTGGTGGGAAGGTAATAGCACTCTGCGTTGTCATCCTGGTCACATGACCACAGAAATATTTTTGGACAGCACTGGCTTAATGGCCTTGAAATGGAGATGAGCACCACCCCCTATAGTCAGCAATGACTAGTGGAGTAAAATCCGCAGGGACTCCTTTTACCTTTATTGTATTTTAAAACTGTTGTAGGTCTCTTTTAGGGCCTACATTACAATTTTCATAAGCAATATATATCAACTGTATATGAGAAATACCCATAAACCAGAGGTGGAATTCAAAATTTTTTTACTACCAGTTCTGTGGGCATGGCTTGATGGGTGTGGCTTGGTGGTCAGATACTGTAAAATCTCCATTCCCACCCCACTCCAGGGGAAGGATACTGTAAAATCTCCATTCCCTCTCCACTCCAGGGGAAGGTTACTGCAAAATCCCCATTTCCGTCCGATCAGTTAGAACTCAGGAGGCAGAAAATAGATGGGGGTGGCCAATTAGAAGTGGTATTTACCAGTTCTCTGAACTATTCAAAATTTCTGCTACCAGTTCTCCAGAACTAGTCAGAACCTGCTGAATACCAACTCTGATATGAACCTCACAACTGAAGTATTTACCCATTCTGTTGGTATCTGAGAGGGACAGTTTTTCTTTCGTCTTAGGCAGCAGCAAAATGTCTTGAGTCAAACTATGTTCCAAGTCTTAAGTAATGGAAGAGACAAGTTCATTGCCTCCTGAGGAAAAATAAAGATATGTGTGGAAAGAAAGAGCTCCCTGCAATATGGAGATATCAGCAGAGAAGAGTAGATTAAGATTTCCACAGTATAAATGGCATAGGCACGTTAAAAAAAAAAAGAAAGGATTATGCTAAAGAGAGGCCAACATGTTTTGGTTCCTGAGGCAGAAAATGTAAATGATCAGAGTAAATGTAGTCTTACCAGTTGTGTCCTGATTAAAAGTACTCTGCAACTGATTGCCTGGAAGGGTAAATAAAAGCTTTCCATAATTAATGGAAGATTCTCTGAGAAGGTCCACCCTGACCTACTTGGAGAATAGATAGTCTGGGTTCTTAGGGACCTAATATTTTTTATATTGTTCCTGGGAGCTGTCCAAATCAACCTGATGACTTGGCATGGTTGTCTACAAATATTTGGAAGTGGAAGAAGTGGGTGGAGGATTGATGTTAATGTTTTCTAAAAGAGACTCTAGGGTCTAGGTAATGCCAACTGCATTCCTGTCATCAGGCAAAAGTTAGATGTATGAACTGTAGGTTCTTTTTTTGTGACCCTGTACACCTTTGAGAAACATTGAGTGGCCTTTTGTTTCTACCAGGTTCTGATCTAATGTCCCACATGCAGTCTGAGAAAGGAAATGGGTTGAGGTCTCTCCTTCAAAGCAGGGGACAGAACAGCCTGTAGAAATAGCAGAAAAACATGTAATTTCCCATGTTTACTTTCTAAATTTGTAACAACTCTGGTAGAAGGGAAAAACCCTGTAATGCAGAGTTATTGCACTTCTTGTTTTTTATTTTTTTGAAGGCTACGTCATTGGGAGGAAAAGAAAATAGCCTAGTTCTTTAGTAAAAAAAAACAAAAACACAATCCCGAAACAATGGCCTCTGCAGCTGAACTGTAACAAAATTGATGATTTTTATGAACTGGCAGCCATTTCCACTTCCTTACATTATCCAATAACCTTATCAGAAGTTAAAATGCCCTCCTCCCCCAGCCCCACCTACATTTGCATTTAGATTGTTTGGTGCCAACATTCTCAATAAGATACTTTTCAGCTCTGTCAAACAAAACCCGGTTGTCATTTAGCACAGTGGCAGTCAATTTACATTTCCATTAACACAGACCTTAGACAATTATCAGAGGAAATAAAAAAAGAAAATGGCTCTACCCAAAGCAACCTTCTGCCTATTGTCCCTCTGACGTAGAGTTCAGAGGTTGATGATGGGATGAAGGAGGTCAGTCTGGGAAAGAGCAGCAATGGGATGTCATCACCTTCCCTCAACTGAAAGGTTTGTTGAGATGACAGAAAAGGGTCCAGGGGGAAGATTAGCAAAGACCTTGGGCAGAAAGTCCAAGAGGTGGCAAATAGGCAAACCATCATCTAGATCAGCATTGAAAATGGCCCAGGAGAAAGAGACAAAGTGTGGATGGAAAAGTCAGGGGGCACGATGTGAGAGGGATAGACTAAACATATGAACATGCGGAGAAGGATGTGTGTGCTATAAATCATAATTCAATGTTATGAAGAGAGGAAGACCTAACACCCATTTTCTAACTGGAAAGATTGTCTAGAAATGCACCATGTAGATTTCACCAGATATATTCCTACTCATTTTGAGACAATGTTGAAGAATTTGTATAGGAAAGTCTTCTGTTATTTTATAATGGCAGTCAGTAGTATTGTTCTATGATTGCAGACAGGCCATTGGTGATGCAATTGAGGTTTATAGATAGCAGCTTAATAAATGTACAGTTCAATTCAAAGAAGTGCCTTGTGAATTGGGATTATGCAGTTTGAGTCTGAGCCTTAGTACTCATTATCTGTCTAATGAATCTTGTCTCTTGTGATTGGTTGCTGTTTTCCAAGACATACCACAGTCCCATCATCTGCTATTTTAGTCTTTTACCCTGAGATATTAGGAACCATCTTGTGGGAACTACTGGGCTCAAAGCATGAAAGTTATTATAAAGGTGTTATTTTTTGGTGGAACATACTTCTCATTCTAATGAATTTCTGATGTGCTCGCTTGTAATTAATGTGACAAAATATTTTATGCTTAAGTAAGAGTGCATAAAAGATAGCATCAAGAACAATTGGAGGTATATAAATGTTCTATATAAATACAGAAAGCATCCTAAAGGCATTTTCATGCAGCAAAGCAATGAAAAGCTCTTGCATACACTGGTCTCATATGAAAATGGTGCCTGCCTCCAATGAAGGGCTTTAAGTAGGGAATGACTAGTTACTGTTTCTTGCTCTCTAACCTTTAGCACTTGTATATTTATTTATTTGTTTGTTTGTTTGTTTGCTTAAATTTGTATACCGCCCTTCTCCTTGCGGACTCAGGGCGGTGAACAGCCAGAAATAAAAAACAGATTTTACAAAAGTTAAAAGAATTTTAAGAACAATTAATATAAAATTTGGCCCATAAATTTAAAACAGTTCAATTAAAATTTAATATCAAATTCTAAAAATTTACCATGGGATCAGGCTAGTCCGGCTAACTGGAAAAAGTGAGTTTTTAAGGCCCAACGAAAAGTCCGGAGGTCGGAGATCGTTTGCAACTCTGGAGGAAGGTCGTTCCAGAGGGTGGGAGCTACCACAGAGAAGGCTCTCCCCCTGGGGGTTGCCAGCTCACATTGTCTGGCTGACGGCACCCTAAGGAGGCCCTCTCTGTGGGAGTGAACCGGCCAGTGGGAGGCAATTGGTGGCAGAAGGTGGTCCCGTAAGTACCCTGGTCCTAAGCCATGGAGCGCTTTAAAGGTGATCACCAACACCTTGAAGCGCACCCGGAAGTCCACCGGAAGCCAATGCAGCTCACGCAGGAGAGGTGTCACATGGGAGCGCCCTGTCGCTCCCATAATCCCCCACGCGGCCACATTCTGCACCAGTTGGAGCCTCTGGATGTACCCCAAGGGAAGCCCCATGTAGAGAGCATTACAATAGTAATGCTTATGCAATATGGGCTTGAATTACAATTCAAGCCCATATTTCTCAGAGTAACATATAACATGCTAGGCTATTTCTAAGACTAATTTCCAGAGGCCAGACAGTTGCATAAATTGTATTTATGTTCTATGGACCCTTATTAAACTGACTTCTCCTTCTGATCAGTTTAATGCTGCAGATTAGCCCAATGAATCTTCACCATTCCAAATTTCTACATCATCTCAGAGATGGCTAATTATGTTGGAAGGGTAACTCCCATGGCATTGGCACTTCAGCAACTCACAGCCTACCAATGAAGAAAGATATGGATTTATGTCCCCTCTTGGTCTATCACTCTGCCTGATTTTATTTTCTGAAATTGCTAATCTTCTTTCTACCTTTATTTTCGGGCACACACACAAAATACCTCTTGGCCTGGCTGCTCATGGGACAGATCCACCCAGGAGATTGGCTCAGCCTCTGTTTCATTCAATCAGCCTTTTTTCCCCATGGGAAAATCATAGCTCTGTTTTATTAATCCTTGTCCAGATTTGATTCCCACTCATCAGAAATGTTCATCCACATATACAAGTTTGCTATTTGAGGCAAACCAAGAGGTCCTGGCCCCAGGGTGATCCTCAGCACATCTTTGGGACAGCTGAGAATTCCATTTGTGTGGATCAGCAATGAGTAAGACAAGGAAAAGAAAAGCATAAATTGCTCCTACCACTGAATCACTAAACTAATCAGAAAAGAATGTTCAGAGAGAGAAGGAAGAAAGAGATCCTGGGAACTACTGAGAGGTTGCAGGACCAGGTCACTTATATTGCTCAACTAAGCACCATGTTCTGTCTCTTTTCTAAATCCCTGCTCTCCAGCCAAGGAAAACAAACCTCCTTCACTCAGGTTACACTAATGGTTATTTTATTTAAAGGATGAGAACACTGTCACTGTCGGTCATTTGTACTCATAACAACCATTGACATTTTCTAAATAATATGTTAACATTCATGTGTAACAAAAATCCTTGTTTCTGACATGTGCAAAGTACAAAGGCTTTTTCATTTGCAGAAACCTCCCCCCTCCTCCCCCCAGTATAACAAATTTGGCCTTTTACAAAAGAAGGCTGCATGGACAATTTCTTCAGAGATTTCTGTCACAGGAAACGTACACATGTGCACGTGCTCCCCACTCCCCCCCTCATGCTTTCAGTCCATTGAAGGCATATTTCTCAATGAAGACACTGTAGAAGCAAGATCTCATAGAAGGACAGAGAAGTCACTGTCTGAAGTCTGTGGCTTGCTTTTGCCTCTGTGCTTGTGCTACTTAGGCGGGGTTGGTTGACCACCGGAAATGAGCGCCAGCTACTATGCTGAAAGAGATCTAAGAGCCAGCAACCCATATTTGCAGAGCATTGAACAGTCAAAGGACCTCTCTATCCTCAGATGAAGTGTGATGGATGAGTCTTTCAGCACCTATTGCTGGAGGGGAATTTGTGGTAACCAACTCTTTAAAAATACTGAATTCTGAAGAGGGGCTTTTTTGGCCGGGGGTGGAGTTGGAATGAGGTAAATTATTGGCTGTTTTGGCTTTACACAGATTATGCATTAAACACCTGCATCCAGTAACACCCAAGAGCTGTTGTCCCCTGCCCAAAGAGGTCTACCAAGACATTGGTTCTTTTTTCCACAAATGTTACTCAAGGTGGCCAGCTGAATATACAGTACAAGAGCTACAAACCTCTGCAATTCTGCATTCTGAGGATGGGAAAGAAGCCAATATGAGATAAATCTAGCCTCATGTTTACTAAGCCAGAGTTATTTTAGCAGCAGGCAAGCCTTTTGTCTGTATTGAGGGGGAATGGGTGTGCCCTCTCATTAACAGTAACTCTACCCCTAGTCCCCTATCACAAATTGCCTTTCATGTTCCCCACAAACTTAAAACTGGCTTTCCAAGGAGCAAAGCTAAAAAAAAGTGATGTTCACAAATATTGGTCCCTTCCAATATCACTTCTGATTCATTAGTTTTGGTACGCCCAACTTAATGAGATTTTAATTTAAAAAATGGGACTCTGGCATATGAAAAGCAAAACATTGGTTGCTAGCTGTTTGGCAACCATGAGATCTTCAGGGAAATTTCTAGACCCTAAGTAGATCCCATAAATATTTCTAGGAAACAAAATGGTAGGTCACACAAACCTAGTGCTTTGGGAATGTGCTCATTATTCACCAGACCAACAAAAGGATAAAATTAGGCAGAGATATGAAATGAAGAGCATTCTGAATCCTGATATTCAGAATCTGACAGTGGCAACTAATGGTTCTCCATTTGCCTTTGAGTCAATACATTTTAGACTCATCCTGTTCTCTTGGGATTAGGTAAGCTTTCTCCTGCCAATTAAATTCTGCAATCATCATTAACATAGGTTACAAGTAGTTTGTGACAACATAGTTTACTTCGAAGTACCCCAGTTATTTAAAAAAAAAAAATCCCAAAACACTTTAGTGTATATGTTTTGTGTGTGTGTAGGATGTTGTGCTGCAAAGTTGTTGGAAATAGTGTGATCATTCCATTATTTCTTCACTTATCTGAGGGAGTTACCACGCCATCGAGGGTCTAAAAACTCATGCAAAATTGTGGTTGAAGTCTTGCATAGCAGTTGAGAGTGTTATGATTTAACAACACAAGAAAAGACATTACTCTTTCCTTCCATTTGTTCCTTTTCAATCTCCTTTCCAGCTCTGTCTCTGTCTCTTTTGAACTCTTGCCTGAATGTTTGTAATGTCTAATTTTCTCTAAGATCTTTTAAAGTTTGTTGGGGGAAATTAACCATATGGAAACTATATGCCACTAAAAACAAAAGGCCTTAAAAATGATTTGCTTTGGCTGGATCTTGGGAATTATTTGAGCTCTGAGCAGGGAGGGTTTGGAAGTGCTCCATGCATGGAATGTGCTACTCAAAGGGAGGCATTCAGGCTGGAACCTGGAAGACTGGTTCCATTTTCTTCAACTGGAGGGAGGCAGGGAAAAGGAGAGGGAGAGGGAGGGAGGGAGAGAGAGAGAGAGAGGGAGAGGGAGAGAGATGCAATTGCTACGGTACATTTCTCATAGCAATTGTGGGTTGGATGGTATTTTTCTTAATTCCAAAAGGTAGGACTGAAATATATGAATGACAGCTGAAAATGTTGGCATGCACTCTACTTAGGACCTCTCATTTTAGGACGGCAAGGATACAATGCCAAAATTTTAGACTGTCCCATCTGCAACTCTGGGTACATAAAGATGTACTGTACAATTACATTACAGAAAAGGAATCTAAGAAAAATAGTTAAGATATTGCTGAACTTATTTGCTTTGCTCTGCTTGTTCTCCTGGGTTTTTTTTTAAGCACAGAGACCTATAGAATATTTCAGCATATTAGTATTATGTTCTTGCATCTGAGTTTTTCTTTTTGTAAAACAATTACATGCAAGTATCAACTGGCTATCCCCTAGTATACAGTCAACAGATCAGCTCTAATTCCACGAACATTTGTCCAAAGATGGATGTCATCAGAAATCAGTCTGTAATAGGTATATGGTTGCTTGCTGCTTCAATTAATTTGGGATCTGACATCATTAAAATATGCAAAGCCAAATATACCTTACATTTTGGATGGATATTCGTCTGCATCTCTTGTATTCATAAGGTATTGTATGACAAAAAGGACATACTTTAAGCAGGAGAAAACCATTCCTTTCAACTTAATGAGAATATTTTGGGAGATGTTTCTGACATCTAAATGAGACATAGCACATACATGACTAAAAGTATTCTTCCACCTCTTAAAAAATGTTAGCAATGTCACCAGCCAACTTGTAGGTTTATTTCTTGGCTCCCTATTTATTGCACCTTTAGGTTTCTGGTTATAGGAAGCTTCTGACGCCTGAAATGTTGTGGCTTGAGCTGGGTAACAAAACTAAATACTGTTTAGAATGATACATTTCTACAATAACAAATCATATGTTATCTTTTGCTCTGATGGTAAAACAAAGAGTAAGAAAAATTGCAATGCTCTGTGCTTGTGGGAGACTGCAGTGTTCTTTTTATTGCCAAGTAGAAGCCAATTAAAGTGAATTGTCCTGGAAAAGCTTCCCATTCTCCAGAAATCCTCATCCATCTAGATCAGAGGTCTTCAAACTTGGCAGCTTTAAGACTTGTGGACTTCAACTCCCAGAATTCTGGGAGTTGAATAGCTGGCTGGAGAATTCTGGGAGTTGAAGTCCACAAGTCTTAAACCTGCCAAGTTTGAAGACCTCTGATCTAGTTGGAAACCATGCTTTCATGAGACCTTCCATATATTATTGTAAGAGAGAGGACCTTGTGGTATTTAGCAGTATTCCAGAAGATTTTCTCACCCATTTGGTTAAGCATTAGCATCTCCACAGTGTTGGACCTTCCAGAATCTGACACTAGCTCCTAGAACTGATAAAAAATTCCTAGAGAAATAAAATCTGAGTTTATGAAGATTTTCTTTTAGCAAAGAATAGGCTGAATCCAGATACACCAGGTATCTTCTGCTAAATTTCACAATGTAACTTTGCAGAAGAAATGGGAAACAGGTATTTATTGGGCAGAAGAAATCCTATTGGATAAATTGAGACAGGATACAGCTGATCCTAAAATGGGTAGGTAACTATTGGTCAGGTGCAACTAGCTGCTTTTCCTGGAATTGCACTCCTACCCTTCCAGAAATGGTTCCCCACTGTAATAGGAGAAGCTTTAAAATAGTCTCTGCCTGATCTATGGAAACCATTTTGAAGTCTCACTGTAACTTGGAAGAATGATATTGAAAGAGTAGCAGCAATGTTTGGTAGCCAATCTCTTTCTTTGGAATTCTTGCTTTGAATTGCAACTAGTATTTTTAAAAACAGTCTCCTTTAGCAAACAACAGAAATCCCTTTTAAAACCTGATTGCAGCCTGAAAGGTGGAGTCCCTGAGATGGATCAGGATTACTGGGAAGACGGATTATTCTCCAGCAATATCCTATGTCTGTTTTCCCCTGCAGCTATTAGCAATCCCAACTGGCAATGTTAAACTTTTGTTGGGAAGAAAAAGCTCCTAATTTAATCTGAGCAACAAGATATGCTTGGATTTCGATAGAAACAAAAAGTCCCTTTGGGAGGCACACTTCTTGACAGTCCTTTAAAGAAGCTGCATCTTCTCCTTAACTTGAATGGCAGCCAGAAGATTCCCCCAAAATACATGTTGTGAGTTCAGAAGATGCTAAGAAGGTGAGACAAGATGCTTTGGATCAGCTAGGGTTATGCTGTCAATGCCTCCTCACTGAAAGGTCTGCAAGATGGCACATGTAATTGTGTGACAGAAGTCCCATCACTTAATATAGATCGGGGTGGGTTCTACTTACTTTTACTACCGGTTTGCAACGGGACTGCGCGTGTGTGCTTGCTTCGCTCTTGCTCGCACTCTTCTGCACAAGTGCAGAAGCTTCTGTGCATGCGCAGAAGCATTTTAATGACATCAGGGTCAGTGGGCGGAGCCTCCCGCCGGTTTTACTACCAGTTCTACAGAACTGGTGCGAACCGGGGGCAACCCACCACTGATATAGATGCATTATTGACTCGTATACAAAAGTATGGAACTTTGATGGTGTAGTTACATTTGCCATCTTAGCCTTTTGGACCCCTCTTAGCTTAATGCATATTTTCCTATTCTTCCCCTCTTCTAGTATTTCTGCAGAAGTGCAAGGTCTGCCTTTTTCCCCCAGATCAACTGAAAGTTGACCCATTGGTTGCAACAGGAATTTCATGAATGTCAGGCTTGGGTGACAAGCTGGTTGATCAATCCCTGAAACAACCAATGGAACAACAAAGCTGATCTGAAAAAAAAGGACCCTCCATTTGCAGGAAAATGTTAGGAGGGGAACAAAAGTGACCCCAGAAGACGTATCTTTTTCAAGGAGGCATCAACTGAGGCAGACCCTACTGTGAAGCTTCTTTTTGGCTTTGGCTTCCCTAACTTTAGCTATTCCTGGGGTGGGTCCATGGTGGATGTAGAAGGTGGACTGCACTAGAGCTAGAGGCAAGGCCTAGACACAGGGCAAAGTCTTGTAAGATTTTTATTTGCCGTATAGATCAGAGATTCCTTCTGCCCTCTATACACCATCCTTTATTATTGCTCAATGAGATTTCTTGCTGATTAGGAATTACTTTTCTTCCACTCCTTAGGAGTTAACTTAAAAATTTGGCATCTTGCCCTGGTTGTCTCATATTGCCCCATTAGGTTGATTAGAACCCAGGGCTTCTCTTCTGCATAAAAAGGAGGTATTTTCTCAGGCTTGAAGCAAGCTGCATCCAGAACCCTGCATCTTCATTATGAAACCTGATTCACGCAACTCATGGGTGTACTATCCAAGGGAAAAGTTTGCTTGTCTGTATTTATCAGGAGCAATGAGCCAATGGTCATGCAGATGTTGAACCACAGTTAGAAAGCAAGTCCAATAACATGAGATGTTAAAAGCTATAATTTATCAATATCTGCAAACCCTCAGGAGGATTACTAATTCCCTATACTGGTACTTCTGAGTGAAGATCTACCAGACATAACAATTATCTCTACAACAATAATTTCCTAATAGGTGTCTTTTAAAGACATTCTAAAAACTGCTCCCTATTTGTAAAGAAGGAGTCCTTTACTTACAAGGAATATCAGGGAATACCTTTCTTACCTTAAAAAATTATATTGTACAAAACCTCCTTCTCTTTGAAATCCTGATAAAATAAAGCTCCAATCAAAATTGAATATTAAAAAAGTATTTTGGAACAAATGAAATAGCACAGAACTGTATCAGTTCAATACTGGTGGTTACCTAGCAGTATCTTTAATGTGGGGAAAGGGAGGGGCTTTGATATGAACTGGTGATGAGCTGCTCATTAGACACAGAAGAAAGGAATGGGAAGCCCTGGAAGATGACACTCAAACTAAAAGTAGATTCTGGTTGGTACCCATTCAGCTTATCCAGACATTTTTATGTACTTTCCTCCCTTCCTTAAAGTAGTAGGAATACACAATGAGCTCAAGTGGTTTTATCTCAGAGTAGGTCACTTTGTTGACCTTTCCCCCTGTATTGTGAGCCAGTTTCACTGCAGCTGTTGGTGTATTCCTGTCGCCCTTACCCTCATCCCCTTGACTTCTCCCACTAGTGGGAAGTCCAAACACAATTACTTTCCCAAATTTGAGGCAGAACTGGGGAGTTCCGTACTCCCTAATCAGCTCCTCTGATATTTTTTTTCTTTCCTGGAAAATCTATTGATCTTCTTTGAGCATGATTTCTCAAAGTGTCAACAGCTGTCAAAGGGAGGCAGTGGGAATATTGATCTCTCAGTCTTCTGGAAAATGGGAGATCAAAACCTCAATCTTGTGCCAAGAACAACCAGGATTTTTGAAAGCTATGGCCGTGGGCTTTTTCTCCTTCCCACCCACTAAGCATTTGTAAATGGTGAGGGAAAGTGCTTTCCATACAGGTTCAAGCCAAGCCAAGGGAAGGGAATCATAGGAGCTGTGACTCAAAGGACTGGTTTTCCAAGCAGTCAAGCCTTAGGTGAAGCAACAGGTGGAGGAAGAAACTGCTTCCCTCTGCTTGCCTTTATGGGACTTGTTGTACAAAGAAAACTGTGCTTGCAGTCCCAGATCCTTTCTCCCAGGAGGGTCTTTTGACCTGTTGATGCTGCTCTGAGTTTCTGCAATTGACAACTAGATTAAATAGGCTGAACGATGTAGGCTGGGCCCTTCACCCTCCAGCTCCTTGGACCAACAATTTTCCTGTTCCTCTACTGCATCCATGTCCTCTGCACATAGGAGAGGGTTGCTTCTCTTCCCAGTACTGCATGGACAAGGACTAGCAACAAAATATAGGACAAAATGAAGGACAAACAGCCAGTCACTACTAAAGAGATGGAAGGCTGTTTTCCACTGGCAGAAGTCCCAGCTCCAACCCCCAATGGTCTGGGCCAGATTTTCTCCAACATCTGAAAATTCCCACACCTTGTTTGGCTATGTAGTAAATTTGGCTGACTGCTCGTTTCCAGGTGATGTGCCCCCCTGGGTCAAAAAGGGCATTTGATACCCAGTTCAGGAGATGTTGCCTTGCCAGGGATGAGCAAAACCTTCCCTGTTGCCCATAGCCCTCTTTGTCTCCCAGTTCTTCTCACACACCTTGTTCTAGAACTTCCTACTGAAAGCCAGATATTCCTCCACAACCCATCTGTCCTGTTAGTTCCAATGCTTATTATGGGTTTGGGGTTTGGATGTGGTAATAGCCATTCCCTGGAAGACCTGTTCCCAAGTCCAGTCTCCACAACCCACGGAAATAGGCTACACACACAAAGTATCTGGTATCTCTTACAACTCTTACAAAAGGCATTCCTGCAGCAGACCTACTGGGCCAAGTGGAGCTAAGCAGATTGCTGTCTCTGACTGCATCAACCCCTTGTCACCCTTGGTGGTCAGCTTTGGACCGAGAATGGGAGGAAACACCACTTCCAAACCAAATCAACGAAAGCCAAATTTGGGCTGTGGTAGCAGCCTGGGAACGTTGTCATGAGGAGATGGAATAGAGTATTTTTGAGGTATATGTGGAAATAAATTATATTTTGGGCTTCTGGTTACATGAGCAATATTTTCTGCATATGCCCATTATTTGGAGGACAGACAACAAGCATTCCCTGGCTGCCCTCTTAAATCCAGTCCCTCTTTCTCTTCTCTAGGCCAGTAATAAGAACACTGCAGCTCAGAGAAATAAATTACAGCAATACAACATGTTTCTTTTCTTTTCCAAACATAATTCCTCTATCATTTACATGAAATATACTGGCTGGATTTTAACGTGTGTCCTCTCCATCTCTGATCTGTTCCATGTAGAAGGCACGACTCCAACATACTGCTGTATGTACTGTTTGAAAGCACCGCCAGACCCCTTGTTTGCAGGTAGCCAATCATAGAGCCTTTGAGAATCATAATCATGGCTCACTCCCATTATGGCACTTTCCCTTTGTTGCTGCTTTATATGGTTTTGTGCTCCAGCGTTTCCTCGAGGAGGTCCCTCAAGTCCACAACCCAAGCCTTCAAAAGCTCTCCACGAAGCTGCCGGGGAAGAGGCCTGACCTGCCATTCCGCTGTAACGTCCCTTTGTACCAACCATCTTCCCTTTTCTTGTGGACGAACACAATGTCACCCTCCTTCAGTTCAATCTCAGCTTCACTCTGCGGGGGATACGGGACCACGACACGGTATCTTCCAGGAAAGAAAAGAAAAAAAGCTTATTGCAGAAACTGTAAATCCATTTACAAAGCAACATGTTTATGACTGATTTATTCTGTGCCTGGAAGTCAACATCAGCCATTAGCAGTCCCAGAAACATACCTGCTCAGGATTAGCTAGCATCATTGCCACCTTGCTATTGCAGGAAATGCACAGAAGAATCAGTTCACCATGCCAGATTATGTGTATGTGTTCAAAGCTTGCCATGCAGGCATAATTGCTTATTTGTTTCCTATGACTATCATTAAGTGTTGTACCTTATGATTCTTGACAAATGTATCTTGTCTTTTTATGTACACTGAGAGCATATGCACCAAAGACAAATTCTTTGTGTGTTCAATCACACTTGGCTAATAAAGAATTCTATTCTATTCTATTCTATTCTATTCTATTCTATTCTATTCTATTCTATTCTATTCTATTCTATTCTAATGTGGCATATATACTTAACGTTGATTGCATATGTGTATTTATTTATACTCTGATTTAAAATTAATTGGCAAGCTCCTCCCCCCAAATCTGATTGTCACCTCCCTTATATATGCATACGAACAGATGTAATAAAGTTTGGCAGAAGAGATGTTTGACTGGAGATAACATTTCCTATCAAATTGCCTAGAGCAGAGCTGCTCCTCTTACATTTAGGGTGCATTGCCAATTTGAACCATGTATAAATAAGCGTTTGCATTATTTTAAACAAGTGTCAGATAATTGCATTATTACATTGCAGTAATTTTAGCTAGAACAATACCAACTAATCTTGCAACTCCATATGGATAAACAAAATGAGAGAAAGTTAGTCATAGTTCACTGGACCATATCATTTTGGCAAAAGGATGTGTAAACGTCTCTTTCCCAGAATTCTTCAGATTGATATGCATTGCACTGATAAAACAATCTTGACTCTGATTCAGATTCCTCAAATGCTTTTTAAAAATATGGAAAATCAGTCTTAACAACAAAATTTCCACTGAAGGGTTAGACATATTTCCAATGAACAAATGATGAAACTGTAAAGTGATACATATATATGTATACATACTTAAGAGACACATGAGATTTTGTCTCTTAGAAATATTGACTATATATCCTTTTGTGTTGTTTTTTTGTTCAAAACATAGCACAAATAACTAGCGATTAAATCTCAGGAGAATGTTCTGCTGATTTGCCAAACCAGGCTAATGCAATGCCAGTCCTTAACCTACAGCAGGGGTATTTCTATGGCAATCTATAGCAGCTCTCACAGTGAAAAACTTCCAGGGGGCTTGTCTCTTGATATGTTTATACAAGTCTTCAAGATGACAGGTACTGCCTGAGCAATGACTCCAGCTTCATTGCACAAAGTTGCCAGAGGCTTGCGAGCATGACACACATGGCTGTTATCTAAATTAGGCAATCACTGGTTTGGTTGTTACCTTCTCTGATCTCAGTGTCCTCCTATTAACTCCCCCTAATCTTTCTAACATCTTCCCACTGACCTGCCTGATTTTCTCTGCTGACTCCTCCAATGGCTTCCAACTCAGGCCACATCTTCCCAGTTTTTCCCACTGGCCTGCTCCCACCCCTGTCTTCCTAGCATCTTCTCGCTAGGAAAAAGATCTTCTTAGCAACCTCTCAGACACACATTCTGATTTTCCCAACATCCTTCTCCATCCCTAGTACTGTTGACAATCTTCCTGCAATCTCACATTTTTAGTTGTGCTTTACAATACTGGTTAAAACTGTATGTTTTATTCCATGTAGAATGAAAAAAAGAGAGATGTATGTTAAAGAAGTAGCAATTGATCCTCATGAACCAGACCAAACAGACTAGCTAACATTCCTGGTGACGTATCCTAGTGCTATTGTTGTGCTTTGCCTCTCTCAACTCCAGTCATAGCATTACGTGGCCATGCCGAGAAAGACACCTGAAGACAGAGCGGCTGGTATGGCAGCATTATACATTGCAGAAGTTCGAAAGGTAACAGCAGCTTCTGGTTATGAAAACCTTTAAGGGCTTCTTCTGTAATTGCTTATATTTTTAACAAACAACATCCTTACATAAACAATAGTCAGAAATTTGACTGCACCATTATATACGTCATCTTGAAGATTTGACCAGACTCTGTGGACAGTACTGAATTGGCTAGAAAGGCCAGCTTTTTGTCAGCCCTAGATTTTAAAAAAGACATACATAATAATCCTGTTTACATGACCTCAAATGTCTGAATTCATAGCCTAGATTTATTAGAAGTGAATTAATACTGAGGAGTATTAAGAAACTGAAATGCTGGTCATCTGGATGACCAATCTATTTTTGATTTATCAATGTATCATATATAGCTGATAATAAACAAAGAAGTTGAAGCTTGAAAATCTCAAAAAGTATATCGCTATTGTTATTTGTAATGAAGAGTAGGACTAGATTTGGCACATGAGTTTGTATGAGACTGGATAACGTGTTTCCAAATCAGTCTTAGATGTTCCAGGTCTTTTCTTTCCCATTTCAAATATCCAATACAATGAAAGTATTTTTTAAAAATTCTAATTCCAATGAAAGCTCTAGAAGTCAGTGGTGGGTTGCTACCGGTTCGCCCCAGATCGTGCAAACCGGTAGTGGCGGTGGTGGCGGGAGGCTCTGCCAACCCACGTGCACCCATGCATGCACCCAACATGCGTGCACCCACAAGCGAACTGGTAGCAATGGGATTTGAATCCAACTACTACTAGGAGTGATATTGAAAACCAAAGTTTCTGAGAGCAAAGATGTCAGTTTTGTCAACTATCAACTGTTGACCAGCTCTCAGGCCAAGAAAGACAAGGAAAAAAAAAAAACCTGTGAAGCTTTGGCAAAGGTGGAACAAAGGTACACTGGTTTGGTCGGTTTCTAGTGGTTTCATGCAAATAAGCAATAAAGATTTCTATATAGCCTTCCTGTATTGAATGGCTGCTTCTGCTTCTGCTGTGGGCCAATCAGGGGAGATGGACAAGCTATCTTCTCTCACAGTAATGAAGACTCTCCTTAATTTCATCTCCCTGCATGACCATTCACCAGGAACCTTTATTCTAGGGATTCACTTCTGGAGTTGAAACCAGATGGTAGAAGAATGCTTGAAGAGATGAGATTAAGAATAGCAGACAAAAAAAGATTCAATACACTTTGCCTTTGTCCCCTTTAATTCTTTAAATTGGATTCCAATCTTTGTTTTATATCTGGACTGGGTGGGTCTATTTTGAAAGATAAAGGAAGGCAGTAATTTGGAGTTAGACTAGTAATTAGATAGGATACTTATGAATGAAATATGAAACGTCTAAATGCAGAGTATTTGGGTGTACCTAGTAGTGACTGGTGTCATGTTGTAAATTGGCAGTGATTCTTCACTATGGATCAGACGTGCACCAGATGGGACATGAGGCTTTGGGTACACATTTTTAAAAAGGCACTTTGACTATATTTATGAGAACAAATGGATGTGGAATGAACTTCCAGACTAATATAGCTGCTCAAATAATTCCAAGACTAAGCTCCTCACAAAAAGATGAAATTAATATTCCTCCCTTATTGATTAAAAATATACCAACTGTTAAGGGATAAAGATCAACTGCAACTCTGCACTACATTCCACCACATCAACTCAGAATATGAATTGATTTAATTAATAAATCAGTTAGAGGAAATCCTGCTTCCTGAGTACAATTAAGATAATTTCAGTTAGAGGTTATACTTGGACTTGATTGGCAATCAAAATACTGGATTAACTTCCATTTTTAGGATCACAAGTGGGACATTATTATTTTGATGATTCTCCCCACCCTCAATATTGCAAACAATGGGGTGAATAAATCTCTTCGCTTTCCATTCTGGAAGATTTCTGATTGGTTTGCTTTGATAATAGGAAAAAAAGCCGAAACAAACTGCAAATATACCGTTGCTGTTGAAACAATCTTGTGCTGTGATATTTAAAAAAAATGGCCTTAATCGAAATATTTGGAAATGCAAATCTGTAAATAGGGAATGTTCATTGCATCGTATTGGCATTTAAGGCCTTACCTTTCTCGATTCAACGGCTTAGCTTCTGGGTGGCTGGTTGCCACTGAAGGCGGCAATTGCCTTATGGGAGAAGGGATAGAAAAATTCAGATCCAAAGATCCCGTCTTTCTGTGCAGCGGCTCCATCTCCATTGCGCCTTGCATTTCACTCTCGATAGGGCACGATCCTGCCCTCCCGTGGCTGGAGAGAGAGGACAGTTCAGGTCCCATTGCGCCTTGCAGCATCCCTTCCACTATTGCCATAGGATCGTGTGTTGGAGACATGGAGGGAGGAGAGCGGGATTTCTTTTTCGTGGATGCTCCTGCTAGAAGTTTCAAGAGTCCGCTTTTCTTTTCTTTCTGCATGAGAATCACATAAATCATTGAACGTCCGATTATGCAATTGAAATAAACACCACCACTTGTTTTTCATATCCACCAATGTAAAAGCTAAATAGTCTTGCAGGAGGAAAAGTATGGACCTCTGGGAGTATGCATCTGTGTTTTTGTGTGTATGTGTGTGTGCATGCACACACAAGTACCTCAGTGTGCATATGCATATACTACAAACCCAAATATTCATCCAGGTTGTTCCACTGAAGGATTTTATTTAGGCAGAAAAATAAACAAGAAAGCAAGCAACACTTACACATTATCTTTGCAAAGATGCTTACATCCTTATGGACTGTAAATGTGATGTTCAATACTGGAGTTGGTATTACATTTCATTGCAATAAGGACAAATGATTCATCCCAGGGAGGGAATAGGCAACTCTAAACTGCTGAAATTTGAAAAGGCAATAATGTTTGAGTCTACCCATGGGGGAAACAGAACACTGAATGTCTAAGTCCTTGGTGCAACAAGAAATTGGTTGTTCCTACAAGCATGTTGTTTCTCTGCTTATTTCTCTTGCTTCCCTCCTTTTGACTGATCCCAGCACTGGGGCCTTTGTGAGATCAAAACATGAAATCAATATTTTCTTGCAATGCACAATTTCCCCTTTCACCAGATCTTTTAAGTCAGCCTTGATACTATCATCTTTAGCTGACAATGATAGTGGATCATTTTGACTAGCGCTGACGGGAGTTGTAACTGAACATACAAGCAAGCCCCCCTGTGTTTTTAAGTTTCCTCTAAATATTTATTTTTTGTTAATTTAATTGTCCTTCCAGGAAGCACAAAGTGGTATATGGCGCTATACTCTCCCATTTTGTTCTTGCATTAGTTCAGTCTCACGAGTTAAAGTGAAAGATAGTAGCTAAACAGAGGTTATCCCAGTTGTAACACATGGATAGTTCTCAATTTATAACCATTCATTTAGCGATTGATGTAACATTGCCAGCTATTTCCAACAAGAAAAATCTTTGGGGGAAGCCGGATTCATTTAATAACTATAGCAAACTATAGTAAAGTCAGGACATGATTAAATTAACAACCATCTTGCTTTGAAACCAAAATTTTGGTTCCAGTTGTGGTAATAAGTCAAGGATACCTGTAGGTTCCTTAATCTGTCACTTTAAACATGGCTTTCTATTTCATTTCATTTCAATTTTCAATTTAGCCAACAGAAAGAGAGAGAGAAAGAGAGAGAGGGAGAGAGAGAGAGAAAATAAGAGAAAAAACACAAATAAGCATGTACAACAATCCATCTTAAATCCTACTACAGAGCCCTTGCCAAAGCCTTGATGATAAGTAACAAAATATGCGCTGTAGGTTGTATAAAAATCTTATCAGTGAGCAGAAAATCAACACAGAAACTGCCTGATTGTCCGGGGACTCCTGCGAGAAAGGGAAATTTAAGGTTTTCTTACAACCTGCAATATAAAAGAGCGCCTGTAATTCATTCTACCTCTGGCGTGACATAGGGGCAGAAACAATGTGCTATGGGGAGTTTGTGATACCTGCCCTGTATGGTATGCTGCCCATTTACAAGCTGCCCAACTCCCAGGGATTCTATCTCAATCACATTAAACTACCACCTGTTTCTATATATTTTATGGAACTTATGTTTCTCCTCCTTCGTTATTGCTAAATTTCATCCTGATTTTCAACAGTTGTGAGTCAAGAGTCCACTTTTTCTTGCTTGGCAGTACAGAGTATTCACAATACAACACTTAAAAAGTGTACGTTCTTACTTTTTAAAACTTTGGCAAGTCTACCCAGTTTGGGGTTGGGGCAGCCTTAAAACATGCTATCTGAATTTTGTTTTGCCCTAATTAGATTCAGCTTAATGGGATCCAGACCCAGATCCAGAAAAAGTAATGTCTTAATAATTTTTTTGGAATGGAAATAAATATTTTGGCTGATTGGCAAGATCATCTATATTAATATCGAATTCAGGAAAGCCATCAGTTGCCTGTTATATCAGGATGTCTTCAGGAAGCCGAGTAAGGTAGCTCTCCTAGACGCTGTGACTGTTTACTATGCAAAAATGTTTTCTTGATGAATTAGGATTTTTTTATGATTAGTATTGAGGTTTTTTTACAT
Organism: Masticophis lateralis; assembly: GCA_030761175.1. NCBI lineage: Eukaryota > Metazoa > Chordata > Lepidosauria > Squamata > Colubridae > Masticophis > Masticophis lateralis. The sequence goes on along the minus strand of JAUDYJ010000004.1, from coordinate 96,827,061 downwards.
TAAAAAACACTTGTTACAGAGATGGAACATTCAATCAGCCTATAAATCTGGGTAATGAATATTATTTCATTAGAATTAATTCATTAGAATTAGATCACAGTCTGCATTACATACATGAAGAGCTTCTGGCAAGGGATGGATTGCACCTCACAAGACCTGGGAAGGATGAATTTGGAAAATGACTAGATCAGTTTATCTGAAGGGCTTCAAACAAAAACTGAGGGGGGAGGGGGACCAAACTTTAGGATCTAATCCCGAACATAAACCTCAAGATAACCTGTCAAACAAGAAGATGGGAAGGAAGGAAAAACTCAGATACAAAGAAGGAAATGTACAGTAATTAAGGAAAGAAGCAACTTAGAGCAAAAGAAAAATTTCATGACAGAGAGAACAATAAACCAGTGGAACGGCTTGTCTTTAGAAGTTATGGATGCTCCATCACTGGAGGCTTTTAAGAAGAGATTGGGCAGCCAATTGTCTGAAATGGTATTGGGCCATGATAGCGAACCTATGGCATGGCACACGGAGCCATATCTGTGGGCATGTGAGCATTGCCCTAGTTCAGCTCCAGCATGCATGCGCATGCCAGCCAGCTGATTTTCAGGCCTTCTGGGCCCACCGGAAGTCGGGGAATGGGCTGTTTCTGGCCTCAGGAGGGCCTCCGGGGGTGGGGAAGGCTATTTTCGCCCTCCCCAGGCTCCTAGAAAGCCTCTGTAGCCTGGAGAGGGCAAAAAAGGGGGTCGCACCATGCCATCGCATACCAAAAGTGGAGGGAGGATGGGAGAGGTCGTGCGTGCATGCACAGGGGCAGGGCACCTAAAATTATGGGTGTAGGCATGCACGTGCATGACCCCCCCCACGCTCCCCCCATTTTTGGCACTCGATGGCAAAAAGGTTAGCCACCACTGGTATAGGGTCTCCTGCTTGAGCAGGGAGTTAGACTAGAAGACTTCCAAGTTCCCTTTCAATTCTGTTATTCTGTTTTCTTCTTAATTACTATGGGTAAAAAGGATTTAAAAAGTCCTGGCTAGTTCTATTCTTCCAACCTAACCTACAGTTCTTTGATCAGTTAAAGAAAGAATAGCATTTCTGTAGGAGATGACCAGGCTGAGCTTGAGGGAGGGGTCAAATATGTCATCAGTCATGAGTCCCTGTGCACCCACAAGAGATGTAAGTCCAGTCCAACTTGAATTCCTTTCTTAACTCCTACTCTTTTCCCTTGACTGCTAATAGTTCAGTTTCTTGTAGAGAGCTTAAGCTTGCAATAAATCTTTATACTCATTTGAACTGCCTGAATCTCCTGATTTCCGTGGCGCCTAATAATTTCTGGTTGATTCTTCTGGCAATAGTCCTATATAGCTACACATTCAACATTTGGTCAAATCTTTATGTCTGTGAGTTGGATGTTACCATCATCTGATAAGAAGAATTAGGAGCCACTGACATGCAAGCTATCAGCCATGTACAATCCTATTGATGATGATTCTTAGGATTGATTAGGACTTATCAGAAGTTTGTAGTCAAATATACCATTTGGATTTGCTAGCCTTTATTGTATACCCAAAATTACATCTTCACAATTTTGTAATGTGTTTGGTAATTCAAAAATTAATACATAAATGAAAATATAACCCAAACAAATATGTTAGCAGAAACTAGGCATCAAAATGCTACCTCCTAAAGAAAAAATTGTTACCCTAAATCCACCCTTTAAGAAAAGCATTAAAATGCCCACAATACATATTTTAGAAGTATTTGTGAAAATGCCTACGGTTTAACTGCAAATATTTTCCCAGCTAACAGCAAATAGAACATGCAGTATTTCAGATGAGAAATTTTGTGCACAGCTGACAAAATCATTTTCTGTATCAGAAATAACAGAAGTATCTTAAGTGAAAGCAGTAAATGAAGCATGCTGAACGACAGAAGTGTCCTCAGTGTGTGTTCCTTCTAACTGGTGGGATTTGGAAAAAAACGCTGGCTTGCAAAGTACTCTCCAGATTAGAGATCCAACTTGCGCAAAATAGTGTGAGCATCCTTGAAATATTAAAATTGGACTTTGCTTGCCCTTGTGATATAATGGCCAAAGTATATCAAAACTGCCAGCACCAACCTCACTGTTAGCAGGGAACACTGCAATGGGTCACAGGTATCTTTGGGTCCCTCTAGTGATGACACAACATACGGAAGATTGTAATAGGAATGTAAGAGTAGTAAATGATAAGGAGCATGAAAACAAGAAAAAGGAATGCTATGTACCTGTGATACAACAGATTTAGTGAACCTGAGTTAATTCTTTGAAAAAAAATTGAGAAAATTGAAAAAAAGCTCTTAAAGAGGCAGCAGTTGGGAGGCTTTTTCTTTTTCAATGCGACTGTGAGAAGCCTCCCAGCTGCTGCCTCTTTGAGAGCCGCTTCACGGCAGCAGCAGCTGACTAGAGGCTGCCAAAAGCTACTGGAGGTCAGCTTGCCTTCCAGACTCCGGAGGCAGCCCGAAGAAAGAGGTGGTGATAGGAGAGGAAGCAGGACTAGGGCTGGGGCCGCTGAAGGAGGGAAATGGGGTGACACATGTGACTGATGAAGGGAGGGCGGGGTGGCATGCAGGAGGAGGCCTTTGAAAGATTAGACCAGGCCAGAAAATATGTAGATAGGTAGAAATTCAAAACAATTTCTGACCTTTTTCTGTGTGCATGGCTAGGTAGGGTGGTCATGTGACTAAGTGGACGTGGTTTTGAGTGATGTCAAGTTGACCGCGCCCACTCAATCACATGACCACCAAGCCACGCCCACCAAGCAAAGCATGCCCCATAGAACTGGTAGTATTTTTTTTGAAACCTACCACTGTACCACTGGGAACCTAGAAGAGAAGAACAGTTTGTACAAACTTCTGCATGCCAACTATTCTTCCATATAGAGAAAAGAACATAGCACTATTTGGCTATTTAAAGGTTCTTTTCCATGTGACAAGATGGAAAGAAAGGGGGTGTTAGCAGAATGGCAAATATTACTGGAGGAAAGCTGCTGAATGTAACTATTTTTAAAATAAAGATACACTGTGACTTGACTGAAGCTAGGATTTAGCACAAACTGCTGGATCTGTGCTGGTCCTTGATCTGTAATAATAAACTTAACTGTAGTCCAGCACACAAAAGTCAGGATTGCCTGAGCCGAATGAGCTTTCTCCTTCAGCTGAGATAATAACGCATGGCTCTCTCTCTGCACACATACAGAGAAGAACAAAAGAAACACATGTGTGCCAAATTTCATAGGGTTGCAGAATGATAATGCTTTCCCTGTTAATAATGGTAATAAAAGAATGATCAATACGTTTGATGCATTTGAAATATTATTCTAAATAATTTACATGGCCTGCCTAACAAGTCTTTCTTATTCTGAGTCCCAAGTAGACTTTGCATTTATTAAATTTCCTCTCCTCCTACTGTATGGAGGAAAGTGAGCAAATGGGATTATTTCTTGCAGTCTATAAAAACTGGAATCAGAAATTTCTTCACTATTAGGGGATAATCAAAAAAGAAGAATTCTGTTAGAAATTAACAGCTGCCGGATTGGATTTAAATATTCATTTATGGCATGCCTCTGCTATGGCCACTAATGCTCCTATCACACACATAAAATTTAATGTAATTCAAGGGATTTTTATTGAAAGGATCAAGTAATATCCAATTGTATCTCACATGTTTGTACCCTAATATCAAACATTCATATATGTTAATTTCTATCCTAACATCTTCATTTAGAAATATTATACAATGGTTTTAAATTTAACCATAAACTTAATTTTAAAATATTTTTCTTCATTTTTTTAAGATTTGTATTTTTAATATTAAAGTCCATGATACAGAATCGCCTGAATGGGATTGGGAAAATTCTGGAACGGACACGTGGGAGAAGTCCTTTGATGAGATTTTAACAAAATATATTCTGAAATGTCCTGGCAATAAATTCAAAGTAGAATCTGGTTCGTTAGCATGAAAGTATATTCTGAAGATTACAAATGTTTAAGGAAAGTCATTTTTAAGCATGTTTGAAGAAGTGCTAAAGCTAAGCTAACAACATGAGAGAAACCTGTTTTATTATATAATTTGAAGCATACTATGTATTGACAGTTGGAGTTCATACATTTGACTGAGTTAATTGCCAGCCTGAGAAACAGTCATCCATTGATTGTTACTATAGATCTTTTGCTGTAATGTTAGGAAAGAAATGGCAGGTAAAATGCTAAGCATGAGATAACTCTTATAGATAAGTGTTTTATGATTTGAAACCTTCATGGCCACAAAATAAATGAAGTAAAGGATCTACAGACCAATGTACAATCCAAATGGGAATAAAATCAATAATTTGCTTTAAAGCTAACATTTCAAATTATTTGAATCACTGACAGGACAGTGGGCCTAAACAAGCACAGTGAAAGAGCTTTAATGTTTATTTTGCATTGGAGTCTTCCTTGATACTTCTTTGTGTTTGTTCATTTTTGATGAATTTCTGATACGTTAATTTATATAGAATTTTATTATTCATAGATTCTTTGTACTTTTACTTGTAAACAGGTCTTCTACATAAAGAAATAAAACTATGGATTAAAAACAGTAGCTGAAAACACTGAGACATCTAATCCAGATTTTGAGCTCTGCCTCACCATAATTTATTCCATTTGCAAGACATTTCCAAAGTACTTTAAACCCCACAGTTTCTCCATATTGTTTTCACCATCTGAGACTCTCAAACATGTTTTGTATAGCTCCTACTGTATATTTAGCTCCCAGGAAGCACCTTCAGCCAAACATTACTTAGCCTGAACTACTGATCCCTGAGTAGGCAACTAACTGATTTAAAACAATAGATGCAAATGATAACTCATGTTGCCTGAGATAAAGAATAAATCCAATTATGAAAAACCACAGCAGCAGCAGTAGAGCTCGCCAAACTCCTGGTACAAATGCCTGGAGAAACAGCCAGGTCTTCAGAACATTGTGAAAGGTTGAACAGGGTTTTCAGGTCACTATCATAGAGAAGTCACAATTCCTGGTCCAGCAAGATAAAAATTTTTAATAGAAGTGCCCAGAGCAGGTCCTCTCTGCTACATCTGGTAGGGAGAGCAGAAACAATGAAGAAAGGCAGTCCAACAAACTAACCCTATACCATATAGGGCTTTATAGGTGAGAAAGGTACAGTAGAACCTCTGGTCACGACCATAATTCGTTCTATAACTTTGGTCGCAACCTGATTCTTTCATGACCCAAACCAAATTTTGGAAATTTGGCGCTTACAAAAAAAAAAAAAAAAAAAAGGATGGAAGTGGGAATCGGCCACAAAAAAAGAAATTGTGAATTTTTTGGTCAGAACCCGATTTGATCGTGGTCAGAAGCGTTTGTGACCAGAGGTTCTATTGTATCTTGAATCATATCTGGAAGCTTACCAGAAGGCAATGCAGCTCATGGAGCAGTCTTATATCAGCCTACTACCAGAAATATCAAAAACAGTCTATACTGTTGCATTCCAGACAATTGTGAGGTCCAACTGCTCTTTATGGGTAGTCTTATATACTGTAGATTACAATAGTACACATACAAATTAACTAAGACTTGATTAACTGTGAACAAGACCTCCAGGTCCAAGAAGGGGTACAACTGGTGCACACAATGAACTTGTGCAAATTATTAGATTTATAAGATAGACCACATCAAGAAATTGTTGCTGCATAGGTTTACAGCTACTTTTTTTTTTTGGTAAAATGGTTATAGTAACAAAATCTTGCAGATTTGAATCTACTTCCCCTTCCCCTTCTTTTATTTTCATGTGAATTAGGAGAGTTCCTCTGTTAGATGTTTTTGTAAGTAACTTTGTATGGGCTTAATCTATGTTGATTTATTTGTTGCCTTGATAACAGATCTTCCCTCTCTCTATCAGGGTCTTTATCCTTTATATTCCCAACATAAAGCCTCCCTGGCCATGTTTGCCACTTGGTCATCACTTACACTTAGTAAGATACACCACTAGTTGCCTTTCCTGAAAGAGCATATTGTATAATAGAAGTAAAGCTTACAACTGCCAACTCACTTACCTTTTTATGTATTCAACAGAGCAGTATGATTTCTTCCTGGAGTCAAAACTGTGGGCTTTCTAAAATTATAAAGCGGAAGGATGGCCACAATCTCCTAGACCAGAGATCTTCAAACTGGGCAGCTTTAAGACTTGTGGACTTCAACTCCCTGGCTGGAGAATTCTGGGAGTTGAAGTCCACAAGTCTTAAAGCTGCCAAATTCGAAGACCTCTGTCCTAGACCCACTGTAATTTCTCAAGATTCTTGGATTTTGAAGGCATCCAAGATAGTGTTTAGTTATTTACTGTAGAATGATAGTCTTAGTTTGTACTGTCTTATGCACCAAATGAAACATATTAAAACTTATGTTTAAAAAATCCACCAATATTATGCTCCTTGCAAATATTGTTTTGCTGCCAAATCGGTATGCAAAATCTGAATAGAAGACAAGCATATTCTTCTAGAGAAGAAGACAAGCAGATCACACTGGGAGTTCTCACCATGGGTGTTCCCAGAGTAAAGTATGCCTAGTTCTTTGCTGAACTTTGATTCTGTAACCTATTTCTAAGAAAAAGATGGGTGTGGAAAAGAGCTAGAGAATGATACACTGCACAATTTACATTATAGGATTAAAATAGTTTGGCTTTATATAATATCCAACTCTTCATTTTTGTTTAAACACAACCTTTCAGGAATCTTAGCAAATTATCAACAGGCTCTGTTTAGCAAACGAAAAATCCTACAAATGTTCTTTACAATGTTCCGTGGGGACTAAACAGCAACTACTTAAACAATAAAAGTGAGAATTTTCCAGATATGTCAAATTTCTAATGAATTATGTGACTATTACTGAACTAGCCAGATCCACCTTTTGGCACAGGGAAAGCTGTGGGCCACATGCACTGAACAGAACCCCATCTGTATATTAAAAGGAAATTGAACTTTAGCAGTTAAATCAAGCTTTTATCATTGCAGAACAAAATTTGGCAGTGCTACATTTCTATAGTTAAGAATAAATTAGAAATGAGGGGAATCTATGTCTGCAGCTGCATACTATTTTGCTTTTCTTATTTTACTATTTTCTGGATCTAAAATGCATATTCTTAAATGTACTACGACCAAAAAAATACAGGAACTAGAATCAATACACTAAACTGAAATGAAATTCCATTTGAACTAATTTAATGTTAAACATTCAAAATACTCAAATTTGTTTTAAACACCAACACTTCTTTCTGAATGATAGTCCAAGATGTAATCGGTGAACAAAAGGAATTTATTTTTTTATGATGTTAGGTCCAAGACTTTAACAGGGTTGGAAGGGAACTTGGAGGTCTTCTAGTCCAACTTCCTGCTCAAGTAGGAGACTATCTACCATTCTGGACAAATGGCTGTCTTCTTAAAAACCTCCAGTGATGGAGCACCCACAACTGATTAATTATTCCCATTGTCAGGAAATTTCTCCTTAGTTCTAGGTTGGATCTTTATGATATGCTTCTACTCATTACTTCTTGTCCTGCCCTCAGGTGCTTTGGAGATGGAATGGGACAATCGCCATGGCTAACTCACCACGATCAAGTTGCCATGGCCAATTCGCCACAACCAACTCACCCACGGCCAACTTGCCACAGGACAACTCACTGCGGGAAAATTCAACAACTCAATTTAATTATTTAAAATAGTTTAAAAAAATTTTTTTTGTCATTGACATATCATTTTGCCCTTCCTTTGGCATTCTTTCTTCAATGATTCTATTCTACTATTTCTTTGATATTACTGTAACTCTTGACCCATAGTAAATTGTCTTGTGGTGAGTTGGCCATGGTGAATTGTCCCATGCTGAATTGGCCATGGTGAGCTGTCATAGACCCCTTTGGAGAATAGGTCAACCCCCTCTTCTCAGTGACAGCCCTCAAATATTGGAAGACAGCTATCAAAACATCCCGAATCAGTCTCTTCATTAGAGTAGACATACGTTTTAGACTCCAGTCCCCTAATCATCTCTTTTTTCTTCTTTGTATGCCTTCTAGAGTCTCAACATCTTTTGTGGTCATGGTTACCAAAACTAGATGCAGTATTCCAAGTGCAGTCTTACCAGTGTGTATAACCATTCATACGCTCTTGATACTATCTCTCTCTTGATGCAGACTAGGACTGCACTGACTTTTGTGGCAGCTGCAGCTCACTACTGGCTCATACGTAAGTGGTTGTCCACTAGGATATAGAGACACTCCTCTCATAGTTATTGTTTTTGAGCCTTATACCACCTATTCTATACCTGTGCATTTGGTTTTTGTTGCCTAAGTTTAAACCTTACCTTTCTCACTACCGAATTACATTTTGTTGGATAGAGCCCAGTGTTTCAGTCTAGGTCCTTCTGGTCTTGAGTCTATGTTCTAAAGCAGGGTGTTGGGCTGCGGGCCAGATCTGTCACATGTTGGCCACACCGACACCCAGTTTAGCGAAGGGGGAAAAAGTTGAGATACATCACGTGGCAACACCGTGATAATGCAAGTTTGACACTTCTGTTCTAAACTGTTGGCTATTTCTCTCAGGTTGGTGTCATCTGTAGATTTGATGAGTTCCCCTTCTATCACATCATCTAAATCATTTATGAAGATGTTGAAGAGTACTGGACCTAAGACAAAACCTTGGGGTACCCCACTGCATTTTCCATTCCATGTAGGTGTAGTTCCATTGAAGACTACTAAGTCTTCAATGTAGATGTAGATGTAGTTCCATTGAGGATTACTAAGTGTAAGAGGATCATACTAGAGCTTAAACAGAGAGCTCTGGGCTTGCAAGGAGATAAGACCAAAGTCCCACATTACCACTACAAAAGCCTCTCTGGCAGATTTTTTTCTTCATCTAATTATTTTTATAATATTCTTTCTGAACTATGCAGAGGAGCATTAAACAGACTCAATTTCTTGCCACTAATGGTTTGGAAGGGAAGACTTAATAATACACTAACACAAGATGGTCTATGCCTTTGGCCATCAAAACAAATTTTGCACAAATTTCTGCACTGTTCTTTCTAACTGAATTATGAGTCCCTGACTAACCTTTCACTTGGGCTAGATGAGCACTACATGATTCCTTTGTTCATACACATGTCTATAGAAATATTCAGGAGGTCTGAGGCTGATCAATTAGTTGTTTGACACATGACTTTGTTACAGTTCCGCTCCTACTTCAAGGATAGATTCTAATAAGGAACAATGCCAATTTCTGGGGTGGGTGACTTTTCTTCATAGATGGCATCAGATCTGGTTTTCCTTTCTGTCCTCAGGAGTTGCACAGGACTCTGTCATTGGCTACTTAGAGTGGATCAAGTAAAGTGAAAGTGAATCCAGTCAAGCTGGAGGACCTAGAGTTTGGGGCGGGGGAATTTCATTCAGCTGGAAGGCTCAATCCATGCTATTTTGGGAAACTATAGAGTTGTGTTCATTGGATAAAATCCTACTATGTGTATCATTCCAAAAAAGCAGCTTGTCTTGAAACTACTAGGACCTGGTCAGTGGCAGCCCACTATTATGAAATTGTCTCACCCAGTCTATTTAGATTGCCCCTTCCATATCATATTTAAATGGATAATAATAAACAAAAACTTTAGCTTTCCCCATATAGTTCTCTTATTTTTATTCTGCTATTTGTCTTTTTGTGGTAGTGTTATACTTTTTTGCCTATATGTTTCTTCTGTATTTTTATTACTGCACTACTTATTATTTTAATAAAATTGTTTCCACAACATTTGCTATGTCATCATTTGGGTGACATTACCCGCTGTGATCCAACTTGATGTGAGTGTTACTATAAATAAAAATGTAAAATAAATAAATAAATATACTATTGTGTGAAATCAGCATGCTTTCATCTGATGGGTAGCAACTGCTCAATAGCTATGGCTAATTTAATTATTATTTTATTAAACCTCTAGCCTATTTTTCCTCTAGTAGATCTGAGCAACCAGTATATACCTGTGTCTCTGAATAATTTCTAAGGCAAGTCTGTATTAAACTGTAGCTGCTGAACACCTCTGTGGCTATATATGGGGCTCCTCTGTGGTGGTACCTGGCCTGTGGAAAGCCTCACTGCCCACCACGATTCCAGAAGGTCCAGCTCCTATCTCAAGCTTTATGGCCAGGTGGATGGGTGGGTGTTTCTGTTTGCCTTCCTTGACAATTTTGGTGAAGAGTCGATTATTTTCACTTGACATCTTTTATTGTTTTTTTAAACTGAGATTTTTGCTTTTATGTTTAGTTAGCTGCCCAGCGTTAAGATATAAATTTGCAAGATAAATATGTAAGTAAATTTGTAGGTCACACCAGAGAAGAACTGATGGTATTTACTAACTGGTAAAAAAGAATAATCACTACACTATTTTAAGCATAGTGTACAGGAATGAAATTATGCACTAATCAATAATTCCTTAAATCCATATGGTAATTCTACCCTACATTAAAAATTTTGAACAGATTTTACTACTGGCTTAGAGGAACAAATGGCATTTTCAAATAGCTGGCTTTCAACTAATTTGGGTATATTTTAGGCATCAGAAAATTATAAAGATGCTCTGTCGCTGATGATGGATTCATAAACTGTTCCAAGAACCAACAACGTATTAATCTCTTTAGCAGCCACAGTGCCATATGCTTTGGGAAAGTTTAATCAGAATTCTTATCAGAAGTCAGGGTTTTTTTTTCTCCCAGAAAGAATAATTAGATGTTTAAACATTTCCAGTGTGATTTGCTTCATCAAATTAAGCTCCTGGAACAGTATCATTTTGTTCAAGTCAGTAGTTACACCTGACATGAAAACAATAGCTAAATTATTTATCAAAGAAACTGTCAGAGGAAAAATAGATTGATATCAAATCATAACATATTGGTAATTAACAGAAATACTATCGTTAAAGAGGAAATTATATTCTGTGATTTTAACACATAATAAACTGCTGCAGATTGGTTTATGGTAATAAACCAAAGAAATCAGGGGTGAAATCCAAAATTTTTCTCTATCGGTTCTGTGGGCGTGACTTGGTGGGCGTGGCAGGGGAAGGATATTGCAAAATCTCCATTCCCACCCCACTCCAGGGGAAGGATACTGCAAAATCTCCATTCCCTCCCCTCCTGGGGGAAGGATATTGCAAAATCATAATTCCCACCCAACTCTGGAGCCAGCCAGGGGTGGTATTTGCAGGTTCTCCGAACTACTCAAAATTTCCGCTACCGGTTCTCCAGAACCTGTTAGAACCTGCTGGATTTCACCCCTGAAAGAAATGTATATATTATAAAATCCTTTTTATAAAAAAGATTGATAAAAACAACAGTGTTTTTCCCTCTGTGCTTGACATTGTAATACTAAATTATCCACATCCACAGTTATTCTATTGCTCAACTTGAAATTGTTTTAACTTCTAAAGTGGAGGCTTGAAACTTGAAAGCTTCAGAAACAAATATTTTTTATTCCAAAGATCTGAAGCTGACAATGGACTGAAGCAAATTTACTACAGTGATTTGACTTGCTCACATGTTGCCAGCAACTTTCCAATCAGTCACTAATAAACTATGTGAAAATGTATACTAAAACAGGATTAAAAAAAACAAACAAACCAGAAGTTTCAAAATAGTTTTCATAGATTAGAACACAAAGCCAAGATCTCCCATATGAACTTCAGCCTAAATATATACTGCATTTAGAAAATACAGAAAAAGGTGTTTAGTGTATAATAAAGATCTAGGTATTTGGTGGATTGACTACAGATCATAAGCCAGCAGGAATTACTAAAGGAGTTACCCCCAATGCAGTCTTAAGTCACACTAACCATTATGTGCAGACACAGAGTTTCTTTTGGCACCTTTAAGCATGAATTCAAAGCATCCAAAAAAAAAGAGAGAAGCAGTCACACTATTGCTTGATCAGCTAATGGAGAATGGAACACAAGGTAGGTCTCAGGCTCTGCAGACATTTGAAAAAGATGGTATGTAGAGGTGGTCCTTGACTTACAACCATTCATTTAGTGACCGTTCAAACTTACAATGTCACTGAAAAAAGTGACATTATTTTCACACTTACAACCATTGCAGCATCCCAGTGGTCACGTGATCAGATGCTTGGCCACTGGCACATGGTTATGATGGTTGCAGTGTCCCAGAGTCATGTGATCACCTTTTGTGACCTTCTAACAAGCAAAGACAATGGGGAAGCCAGATTCACATAACAGCTGTGGTATTAAGTTAACACTTAACTAATGTAGCAAGAAAGATCATATAATAGGGCAAAACTGAATAGTGGTCCTATGTCAAGGACTACCTGTAGTCCAATTATACCAGGTGTTAGCAACCTGCAGCTCCGGAGCCGCATGTGGCTCTTTGGGCCCTCTGCTGTGGCTCCCTATCAGGTGCCCACCACTGGCTGGCCCCGCCCCTTGCACTCTCCTCCCAGTCACTCCTTGCCTAGCCTGAGAAGGTAAGGGCAACAGGGATGGAGAAGCGGCCAGGGCAGAGACAGAGAGATACAGAGAGAGGGGGAGAGAGAGACACACAGAGAAATTCAGACAGAGATGGGGAGAGAGAGATGTCAAAAGGGTTTTATGGTTCCCGATATTTTTTAACAACCAGTTCTCTGCCCTAATGACCCGCTGGGTAGGCGTGGCTGGTGGGGTGTCATGTGACTTGTAGAAGTGAGTGACGTCAAGTTGGCCATGCCCACCCAGGTTTTGTGGCTCCCGGTGTTTTCTTTTCTGCGGGAAACAGGTTCAAATGGCTCCTTGAATGTTCAAGGTTGCAGACCCGAGTTATACCATTTAGGGCAATCAATGAGACCTGAATTTTGGAATAAGTTCTGAAACAGTACAGAGAAAATAAAAATCTGTATTAGTTTAATCATTATAAATTAAAATGTATAACCATGCTGCACTAAAAACTGTGCAATGTAGCTAAAGAAGAAAGTCGACCGATTAACTGAATTGGTCTCATTTGTTGTTTAGCATTTTTTACTGAATAAGGACAAAAAATCCATCCTTTAAATTGATTATTAAAAAATAAGAGATATAATAAAATATATGGCTCTTTACTTATCCAGAACTTACTCTTGGGGGAAAAAAAGGACTCCTATGCTTTAAACTGGTAATTTGTATTTTTCTAAATGGCCCCAAAAATAGAAGAAGAGGAAACAAAAGATCCATCCAAAACTAAGCTAAACAAAAATGGTCCAGTCCACCTAGCAGTTTGAAAGCATGCAAATGAAAGTAGATTAATAGCTACCACTTTGGTGGGAAAGTAACAGTGTTCTGTATGCCTTCTGCATATAGCTATGGTGGCCACATGATCTTGGAAATGTCTTTGGACAATGCTGGCTCTCTTAGCCAAGAAACAGAGGTGAGCACCGCATCCTGGAGTTGGACACAACTGGACAGGGAAACCTTTACCTTTAGCAACAAAACTTATGACTAATAAGGAGGAATGTTTTTACACACTCAGATTTTCGCTCCAATACTTCTAAACAGTGATTAATCATGAAGTTCTGCAAGTAGCTTTTAATAGACAGCATTCATCATCACCTATGCAGAAGAGTGATTAGTTACAATATGTGTAAACTCTATATGGAAACAAAATACAGTACTGTATTTGTTAAGGATCTACTGAGCTTAGCATGTTTAGATCAGCTTGGTACTAACCTTCATTAACATGTTACTGCACTGACACTGAAAGACTGTTTTGAAAGTGAACTCCATATGCCTGCATCTCTAGAGAATCAATCACATATTCATCATCATTAACTCTGTCCTGTCCTGTTTTACCAAAGTCTGCAAGTGCAGTTTTCTGAAAGAACTAGAAATGTTTACAGTACTATTAAAACAGCCTCAAACATATATGTGTTAATGTTTTAATTGACTCTAAGTCCCCAAGGCTACCTGTCATTTAACATTTTCAGTCTAATTAATCCATTTTGGCAAAAGACTATTTGATACTTATTTTGTATACCAGTGCTATCAAATTTGTAGCATTTAAACGAAGCTTAACAATCAAAGAGGTACAACAGATGGAGAAGATAGTGAATTTCTTAATATGTAGGTACTCACTCAACCACTCAGCAGCTCCAAAGCTAATTTTTTAAAAAATGTATAAACAGTAAATTAATCAGGAATGAATACCCCAAGGATATATATATATCCTTTGAAAACCTTTGATGCAGTCTCCAGGGTTCCTCAAAAAACTGACATCAAAATGCAATCATGATTGTGGCAGAAACGGAACATTTATTACATATCTAGTAAGCAAATTAATTCAATTAATTCTTTTAAGGCGCAGCATAATGTATCCACTCTTCCATGTTGCAAAATGATCATTTACCTTTTCATTTTTCCTTTCTTCTGTTTTGCAAGCTGTGTTGGTTGGGCTGCAAGTCACCAAGCTACTGATGGGCCCATTTCCAGCTTCTCCATTCAGATTGACTGCAGTGACATTGGGAGGAGTAATTGCTGCAGCTGCTGAAGTGAGAGGAATAATAGGTCTGGCACACTGTGCTCCAGGGATGACATGCACAGGAGAGTGGTGGATATGTTGTGGAGAAACTACCGAGTGTGATCTGATCACAGTTGCTGGGAGGCGAGATGGAGAATTCTGGCTTCTCAGTGGTGAGACTGTGGCTGTGGGCCGATCCTGGGCCTGCACAGGATTGTGAACAACTAAAAAGAAAAAGGGTGTAAGGAAACAGGAGAGGGAAAAAGTAATTTCAGAAACACTGTCAAAATAGAAATGGGGATATAATAGGAGATTTTGAACAGTTCAAACTACTAAATTCAATGGGAAACTTTGATTATAGCTCATCTACAATACAGAAACAGTAACATCTCAGTAGAAGCTGTGCAAAAGCTTACAATTTTCATCTTATGTCTTGATTAACCATATGCAAAGCTGCATGCAATTCAGAAATAAAGGTAGTCCAAGCAAATATACTCAGGATCAGATTGAACTAGATTTTCATATAATAGATTTAAAATAAAAGCAATATTTTAACTGAAAATGACAACATTTCTTACTTACATATGAATTCAGGAAGCTGTCTTACTTGCTCCCTTACTGTAACTATCTATTCTGACAGATGAAGGAACCCAGAACACTTGAACAACTTGTGGGGAAAGTCAATCAGATTAATTTTGAGTTGAAATTCTGAGTTGGAGAAGATTATTTATACAGGTGTTACATCAGCAATTATTTGTTCTATTATTTTGAATTGTTTTCAGTTGTTGAGGTTTTAAGGATGTGGACAAGATATATGGAGAAATGAGTCCTTCTGGACTCCCTGGGGAAGCTGAATTGTTGGGTACCATTTTACAGTGGTTCTGAATCTTCCTGTCAGGCTGGGTTCAGAAGGTGATACTGAAAAGCTGCGATTTGACACCTAGATTGTAGACTTATCCTATTCCACAGGGCCATTTCATTTTATCTCCCATGCTATTAATGTACAGAATAACGGTCTTGATGGAGACAGGTGAGATTCATCTCCAGGAATGAGGAAAAAATATATCTTGAGTTCAAAACAAGCACAAGGTATGTGGCAATGGCTCAAACATCTTAATCCACATGGGTATAAGAAGGGGAGGAGGTTCAGCATAATCAGACTTGGAGGATTCTGTTATTATAACCTCTCTTAATAAAAGTAAACTTAACCTTCTCATGAAGTTGATTTTTGGTCTGATTTACCTGGTAGGACTAACAGTTCAATATTTACACTAAGATACTGGGAGAGGTTATCTCGAACTTTGGATTGGATTGTCATTAATATACATTCAATTCCTAGGTAGCGGTCAGTATATATTATGTAAGTTTGATAATGAAAGATGGATACAGACAAGACAAGGTGCTATTGGGAAATAGCAGCTCAGGTCTTAAATATCAGACTGTCTCAGAAAGAGTTGCATTGTCCTTGAAAGAACAGATTTGCAGCCTGAGAACTTTCCATGAATGTTGGCTACCATTAATAATATCTTTGATGAGGAATGCACAAGTCTATCCTTTAGTAATAATCCCTTGGCAGGGATTATTATCTTGGATACCTTGAGTACTGAAACATGCTCTACATGGGATTCCTCTTAGTAAGTGTCTGGAAGTTGCAGTTTGAGAAAAAGATAGCAAGCTAAATGCTAATTGGAATCATATGATGTTGCTGTAACATTTACACTAGATGTACAATACAATAAACATAATACAATAAATATTTTTTATCTTTCTTTTAATGTCTAGCAGAACCTACATGCAATATATAGCCATTTAAAACTAAGATCTTTGTAATGAGTTAATCTTCTTGAAAATGTGAAATAGCGAGCCACTTATTCTGTGATTTGAAACAGTCATCTAAAAACTCAAGTCCATTCTATTTCACTTCTGATCAGAGGCTGCTTTTTCTTAATGTGTTTAGGACAAATCAGTATTGTATGTTAGGAAAGCAATCTGGTGATCATCAGAAAGTATTTCTGAAATGATTCTGAAAAGCTGCTGGAATATATAATTATAATAAAAAAGCTCAAAAGAACAGCAGTGTAAAAGCTGATTATATATGCATGGAGAAAATTCTTTGAACAAAGAATGCCATGTGGGAAAAAACCCCATTACATAAAGTATACACTCTATTTTTTAAAAAGGAAATTGTATTTCAAGCCTGGCCTGGATGTATCCCTTATTTTTGCATTGTACAATAAACATCTTTCACATTTTAAACCTAATAAACTGTTTTAAAACATTAAAGCAATACATAACTTGTTAAGTAGACTTATCAAGTTTATTCCTTAACATACAGGATGCTTCTTGCTTCCCAAATGAATTAGTGTAACATCTGTAAGTACTACAGTGGGACTTCCGCTGTGAGTACAGGTAGTCCTCGATTTACGACCACAATTGAGCCCAGATTGTCTGTTGCTAAGTGAGGTATTTGTTAGGTGAATTTTGCCCCATTTAACCAACTTTCTTGCCACAGTTCTTAAGTGAATCACTGTAGTAGTTGAATTAGTAACAGGGTTGTTAAGTGAATCTAGCGCCCCCATTGACTTTGCTTATCAGAAGGTAGCAAAAGGGAATCACGTGACCCCAGGAACACTGCAACGGTCATAAATATTAAGTCAGTTGCCAAGCATCTGAATTTTGATCACATGACCACGAGGATGCTGTAAGTATGAAAAACAGTCATAAGTCACTTTTTTCAGTGCTGTTATAACTTCAAATGGTCACTAAGTGAACTGTTGTAAATCAAGGACTACCTGTACAGGATAGTCAGAAAACCAAAATGTGGTTCTTGCAAGCAATAAATACCACCTTAAACAATGCAGGTGTCAACCCTGAAGCCATTTCAACCCTGAAGCCATTTCAGCCTCAAAACGGCTTCAGTGTTGCCACACTGGAGATGAAGGATAGAAAGGAGGGAGTAGAGATAACTGGGGTTTTGTTGCCAAAACAAAATACTTTCTCCTGGGAACTAAGGACATTCTCACACCTGGTCAGAGAAAGGAGGAGTGACGTTACCAGGCAACTGGATGGCACCGTGATTGGACCATGTGACTGATTGTTTGGGGAAAAACTGTTACTTTTAATTAGGTGAAAACCGCTGGAACCTTTAGAGTCAGTTTTTACCAGAACTGTGCCAAAATAATATACCCAATAAAACTATTCTCTGAGGAATCTATCTGCCTTGGAGTTTTGCTTGCTATGGGTATATTACTTGGAACCCTGACAACAGGCAAAAAGCCAAACAAAAACTCTAATTCCTATCACTGATTCAGTTTTGAACAGAGCCATTAATTTGCAGAGGAGCCCTAGATAGACAGAAGGTTCCGGAGACTCCTTTTCTCTGATGCAAGATTCAGAGGAGAGGATTCCTGCCGATTATACCTACCCATTTGCACAGTGCTGCGAGGCTGAATCACGGGATGCTGAGAAGAGTATCTCAAACAGTTATTCATCTGTGGGGAGCCTGCTGGCAGCTGAGTCTGAGAGGGAGGGGTTGTGATTGGAACCGCCGGTCTGGTAACAGGAGCAGAACTGGTAAGAACTGGGGCTCCTGGGACAGCATCTCGAGGGGAGCCTTTGGCTGTTGGAGAGCCTCCTGTTAAATTCCTGGGCTGGTTAGTTGCTGCAGGAACCCTGGAGAAAAAGGAAGCCCAAGATAAGAGCTCTGTGCAAGAAGTCAAAGGCAACATATTGAAACCAATGTTTCCTCATCATGTGATCACAGGTAGTCCTCCACTTACAACAGTTTGCGTTCAAAATTAAAATGGCACTGAAAAAAATGACTTACGGCCATTTTTCACACTCATGGCATTGCAGCATCCTCATGGTCATGTTATTTACATTCGGTTGCTTGTTGGCTGACTCACATTTATGACAGTTACACTGTCCCAAAGTCATAGGATCCCCTTTTGCAATCTTCTGACAAGCAAAGTCAGTAAGAAAGCCAGATTCACTTAACAGCCATGCTGCTTATTTAACAGCTGCAGGGATTCGCTTAACAAAGGAGGCAACAAAAGTCATAAAATGGGGCAAAATTCACTTAGCAAATATCTCACTTAGCAGCATAAATTTTGGGTTCAGTTGTGATCGTACAGTAAGTTGAGGACGTATTTGGCACAGCATCTCTTGAAATTTCTTTTGATGTGCTTATCAAATAAAATAAAGGACAAAGCTGTTAGATACAGATGACTCTCGACTTATGACTGTTATTAGAATTGGAAATCCAGTCCTAAGCTATTATGGTCATAACTTGAGAGGCTTATGTGATTTTATGACCTTTTTTACAACGGTTATTAAGCAAAAGTAGTGGTTGTAAGTGCAAATCCATTCATTTGAATAGATTTTTTTTTTTTGCCAGAAACTGGCCAAAACATTGTGAAGCAATATTGCTTAATGCATTGTAAGCCGCCCTGAACCTACGGAGAAGGGCGGCATATAAATCAAATTTTAAAAAAAAGCATCAAAACTTGTTGCCAAGTGAGACAGGGAGACCATTTACAATGGCTGGGGAATAGTTTACAGGCTGTAAAACACCCATAGCTGTTGTAGATGTTGTTCAACAACCAGTTATAAGTTGAAGACTACTTGTGGAACAGCCCATTATGTCTCATGAGAAAGTAGCCACAGAAGCAATATGTATTATACAAAATAGGCAACCTTAGCTCTATTATAGAGAGAAAAGTTGAACAGAAATCCTTACTTCTGGTGTTGAGAAGAAATGTAGGCTATGCTAGTACTTGCATATTTTTTTTATTTTATCTCTTTTAAAGAAAGCATGAATTATGCCAAAAGAAGTAGCAGAAAAAAATGGGCATTTCAGCTGATCACTGAATCATTCAGATTTTCTACTTATTTTTGTGTTATTTCTACCACATGCAGCAGTTTAGATATATAGCCTTCCAGGGATGGGTTCTATTTACTTTTACTACTGGTTCGCAGCGGGCCACGCGCTCTTCTGTGTATGCACAGAAGCGTTTTGATGACATTGGGGTCGGTGGGCGGAGCCTTCCACCAGTTTTACTACCGGTTCTATAGAACCGGTGTAAACCAGGGGCAACCCACCACTGAGCCTTTCTCTGCCTAGCTATGAGCAACCTCTGTATCTAGACAACAGTCTGAGATCACAGACAGGATGGACATGTACTTCACTGTGTACAAGTGTGACATCAGGCACAATCCTTCAGCATCACAAACTGTTCTTACAACCCATTGGTGAAGATATTATGATAAAAATATTATGGAATTGAAAATAATGTATTAAAATAAAAACAAAAACATCTGAGGTGCAAATTCAGGGAAGACACTTTTTGGGATTTATTTTCTTTCTTTGGGAAGTGGTGACATCAGATTGCTAAATCTCCCACACTGCTTCTCACCTGGAAACAGGAGTGACATAATTGCCTGGAAAGACGCCACACATGCCATTTCTCAAGGACGTCCCTTTGAACCAGCCATCCTGACACTTCTCGATAACACGATACATTTCGCCCTTACGTAGTTCTAGTTCATCTGTCTTCTGAGGTTTGTAGGCATATAATGCCAAATAACTGTCAGAAATGATAAATATATAAATAGTGAGAGGGTAAAGCTGAAGACGCGCATAGCAAGTAAATCATATTTTGTTTTAAAATAAAATACCTGTTATTGCTTAATTTATTTATTCAGTGGGGAGCAACTGAAAATATTAACCAGCAAAAGAATATGGGAAAATAGAAGAGAAAATTCCACCCAGACAGCTATAAGATCCTCAACACATTGACAGCACTAGAATATTAATTGGAAATTTGCCTACAAATTTCAAAAATAGGATGCCCATAACTAAATTTATCTGGATACCGATTATCAAAATGAAAAGCAAATCATGGTGAATAAAAGACGCAACATTCATGTAATTCTATGTAATGTATTTTAAAGATATTTTGCATTTTAAAAATAGGCAGCTGAATTAAAGGACAAATGAAAGTAGTATTTCTAAAATTACCAGAAATCATTTTTAAAAAACTATAGTTTTTAGATTTCCCTATTGTTATACATATCAGAGGCATAGTCCTTGAAAACCAGGGTGGGTGGTTTGATGGGATATGCTGTTCTGGGAGATTGTGACTTGAAGTTGAGGGAAAACCCTGAAGGAAAGGGACTTAAAAGTCTGGGCATCAATAGGCTGATAAGTTACACTGTGCTTGGATATCTCTGGCCATGGAGAAGCAAGGATGACATGTAACAGCTTTGCCTTCTTTGTCCCATAAAATCACATGCCAGGATTCTTCCAGATTTTTATTTCAGCCAAAACTCAGAACAACCAATCTTTCAGCAAAATCCCAGCACAACCAAAATTCTGCCAATTCAAAATGGTTTGGCAGAAGCTCTTGGATATGAAGGTTTGCTTCAAGTTCAAAACAAATATACTGCATATTCTATTGTGCGCATACCCCTAATAAAGTATACTATATATATAAAATTATACTGGTTTTGCTAAATTGCATGTGATTTATTTATTTTTTTGTAATTTCTGGAAGGTGTAAAACTGGAATACCCTCCACATAGTAGCTCAAAAAAAATACTAAACCACATTATTTAGTTTGAATACAGGTTGTAACCAATACACATGAGGCCTTAATTTTTTCTGCTTTATAGAAAATATAAGTTGAAAAATAAATGTTGCTTGATTTTTCTATTTTGTCCCTGTATGCAGTAAACATTCTCACTGCAAGCAGAAAATAAACAGCAATAATTATTAGACTGCTCATATCTTTTAACAATTCCTTGAGGCACTCTTTGCCTTGATTTATCAAGTGCTTCCAGTAGGCAGCATCCTGATCAAATAATTAATGTATATTTTTCACAAGAGGCTTGAGGAATTATTGTCACATTATGTTTTGGCAGTGTATGTGCAGTGAACTATGTTAATTAGCATGAGCACATTCTCTGGTTTTAGTGCAATCAGTACTAGCCACTTGGAACAAAATGTAAAACCCTCAGCTATCTTTGACTACTCAGTGGCACTAAAAAATGGTATTGAACTTGAGGCTTTTTGTGATGCTGGATGTCTGGATATTATGAGTTAAGTTTCAGTCTACACTATTCACCACTAATAGTTACCAGGTAGAATTGTATTCCAGCTTTAATTTTAGGTTAGAGGGCCTCAACTGTGAATGGTTTTAAAACGTCAAATTCACGGTACTATGATTGATGTCATCTTTGTAGGTCTGTTATGAGTTTGTGGTACACCTTTGAAGTGAAGTCTGGTTTTCTAGCGCTTAAGAGCACAAAAGTGCTTATTTCCCTTTTCCTTAACATATTAAAAATTTTTACAATTTGTCAAGTGGAATATTGTAGACAATTTACAGAAAAAACAAAGATAGAGCGAGTTAATTAAACATACATAATTAAGTACTCATGGTAGCTGTTATGCATATAGGTAGTGCTTGTTTAGTGACTGTCTTGTTTAGTGAGAATTTGTGTTTACAATGATGAAAAAGTAACCCAAAGTGACCAATCCTTTAGATGTCTGCAAAGAAAGCTGAAAAAAAGATCACAACCTTGCACAATATCATTTTGTGACTGCTTTGCTTAATGACCTAGTTGCTGGTTATTAACCACATTAAATAAACCTAATGTAGTTGTTAAATGAGAACTACCTATAATGCAGTTTGTACCAGCTATTTGTTCTAATAGTAGTTTTAGTTTTCCTGCATTCCTTGTGTAGTTATTCTCACTGTTATATGTCACTAAACATTTTCAGTCACTTTGGAAATTGTGACACAAAAAAATTATACGTCCTCTTTCTCTCTTTAAATGCAGCAAAGGCACCACCTTATTTGTCTTGGATGGAAGTTCAAATGCTGAGATTATATAATGGATAAGATAAAGTTAGACAAGATGGCAACACATAAACAAAGAAGCAAACAAAGGTAATGGAGAAATGGGTGAAGGACATTCACCATCTCCTAATCTACCAAACTAATCAGAATGGTTTTTCAGAGAATATTCCAGTTGATAGGAAAAGTGCTAGATCCAAGGAAAAGAAAACTGAGCTTGTGTTTGGTGTTTTTTTCCCTTCACTGTGTATTTAATTTCAATAAATATTTAATCATTCTATTTTTAGTATATTTCACTGAAATCAAAATTTTAACACATCCCATGCTAATGTGTAACATCATTTACTGCACTAAATACATACCTGGAAGAATTTTATTTTATGATCCACTCTTCCTAATGGAATATAATTTCAGGTACTAAATTGTATAGGAATATTGTTTCATAAATGGTTTAATATAATTTATGTTAGTGGGTCTCAACTTGTGGTCCTTGGAGTGGACCCTTGTGGACTGGCTATGATGTTGTCACGGGGGTCCATAAAGGCTTGAAGAAATAATTTAAATCTTGAGTTAAGACTTGGTGGTCTGTGGTCACAAAACATATTTAAAGAGGGTCTGTGGTAAAGAAAAGGTTGAGAACCACTTATTTATGATATTAATGATTTTCTCTATTTGATAGGAACAATACCTGTCAAGTAATCATTCACAGAACTATAATAAGTAACTCGGAAATTAAAATTTGTGTGAACCTGTGGATACAAGTGACCTGGCCTTTCACTCATCACTTTTCAATTTGGACAAAAGGCTGGTTTACCCAAACCAGTGATAACCACAAGGAGGGGTTCTGCTGACATTTTCAAACTCCAAATAATAAAGCCAAAATGATACACTGCTCCTCAGAGCAAAACGTTTGCTTACATATTGAGTGGTAGTTGGACCTTTGATGGTGTTCCTTGATCTCCCACAATTGCACTGGTTCTGGGTCCAGCCATGGTTGCAGATCCAGCTAAAGTAGAATCCTAGAAGCAACAGAAGTGGAGAAAAATGAAAGGAATGCCCATTTCACATTCATTTTTTTACTCAATTGTATGACCTTCAATATGTTTCTTTATTTATTTCACTTATTAGCATCCTTTATTTTCTTTAAGATAGATTCTTTATGCATTCTAACAATGTATTTTTTGCAGAAGTGTCACCAATGGCCAAAGCTCCACTGTAAAAAAAATAAAAATCAGAAAAATCAGTATTTTTTTCAGCCTAAAACAAGATTAGTCTGTCCATCCCTCAGATTATACAATGCTTAATTTGAGAAGGGCCATTATTTGCTTTTAATTTCATTTTTGTTAACTTCTTGTGCAGTAATAATACTTGATATGTACTGTATATTAAAAAACAAGTTGGTTGTCAATTGCTCCAAAGGTTATTTTGTATATTACTTTTTATAATCAGCCAGAAATCTCTTTCAGCAATCAGATGTGAACTACAAAGCACTAAAATAATAACTATTGTCATTGTAACTCAGTTGTTTATTATGTTCTTTATTCTCAGATCATATTTCAGTGTCAAAAGGGAAACTAGATCTACTACTGATTAAACATATTATTTAAAAAAATAAAAATACTTACCGTATGCCTTCTCTACTTTCTAACAGTAAAAAAGTTATTTAGAAAGGAGTAAATGTTGCCCTTTTTGAAAGAATATATTCAAGAAAAAAAATGTTAAAAGCTTTCCTGGCTATTCCCTGTCTGCACATTTTAAGAGATTGTGCGTTTCATTCTCTTTCATTTGATGGAATTTGGACCAATGATTTTAAAAGTTTCCAAGGTTTGGCTACAAATGGATGGATTCATTTATTCACTTATAAAGACTCCTGAAATGAAATATATTCATAAATCCTTCTTCCTCTTTATGTCATCTTGTGGGATTTTACAAATCCCCAAGTTAAGACGCATTTCATAAGCTGTGAAGTGTGACAAATTTTAATGCTTCTTTCCAACTCACTGTCTCTTAATCTTAAAGCATCTATCAGACATTTACTTAGCTAACTGTAGCACCAGGGACTGGTACAGGAGCTATAGTGCAGAAGGACCAGTTTTTAGTGCTGATGTTGGATACCTGGTTTTCGAATGAATTGTCCTTCTGAACAGTATGGATATACACGAGAGATAAAGGTTGGAAAGAAGAAATATATTGGACCTAAAATATATTGGATTCTCCCTTCCCCCAATTAAATCGCAGACCACAGTAAAAATGCAGACAAATAAGTCATTTGAGTCATACCAATATCTGATTGGCTATCTCTATTGCTCAGATCAGTTAAAAAAATATCCAGCCAGAATCAGTCCCTATATGCAACTGATCTAAACAATCCCCTAATATGGTTCTTTGGATCTGTACTCCTAAAATTGCCAAGTCAAGCTGAGTCTTGATACTTTTGGAGTTTACCAGGTTGGTGAAAATTGATATAATATTTTCCACATGTAGTTCTGTACTCATTAATAACATGTTTTCCCCAAAATGTGCACTGAATTGAACAAAACAGACTTTGTAAATCATGGATACCCAGACGAAGATCCTATATCATGAATGTTAAATTTAGATGATTTTTTTGGACATTTATTTTTCAATATTTGTATCATACTAACATTGCAAACTCTGGACAGACTTACAAAGACAGGCCTATATACAACACATTACTATAATTTAATCTAAAGGCAACTGGAACATGAGCCATCATTGCTAATCCCTCTTCCTCCAAGGGGAACTGCAATGACACATCAACTGAAACTGGCAAAGGATCTCCTGGTCATAGGATCCACCTGCTGTTCCTAAAGTAGTTAACAGTCAAGGAGAATCCTTAGGTTTTGGACAATTCCCTTCAAGGGTTATCCACTCAGGATGAATATGGAGGCCATCAACAAATAAGTTTATTTCTATATACATAGCAACTCTATTTTGCCAGATATAATCCAATGCCTCCCACAGCTTTACCAAGAAAGACTCTGATAATACCCTCTATGTATTGATAATATCTCATCCAAATTGGCAGATTATATGCCAATAGAAGATATGCCCCAGTTGCTTAATATAGATAATAAATAATATTATTTTTCGTATGGAACATTATATTTTATATGATAGAAAGAAAGCTATCTGGATACACAGGACCACTGGTTTGATTTCCAGAGGAAAGTGCTGATATATTTGCAATTAATTTACATTTACTTTCCCTCTAATCTTGAGACTCAAGGCAAGACACACTGTATCTGTATGATATCTACTCTGGTTAGCTTTTACAATGATAAATAGTGTAATGTGTGCTTGAAAATAATTTTGTACAAATATATTATCACTTGTGCAAATCTTGCCGATTTAATTATGCCTGTTTTCAAATATCACAACTGAAGAGTTAAAACTTAATCACTTGTAAAAAGATGTTTTGCATAAATTAGGTTGTTTGCGGTTTGGCTCTGCTAAACATAATATATAAACTTATATTTTGTTTACTTCAGGAAACTGTTATTAAAACAGTTTAGACCATTAAAGGATGCTTGCAAGATGGCATTTTGATTTAAGGACCAATAATCTTCAGAAAATTACATTTCATTGATCTATGAACATAGTAATCTGTTAACAGATTCTTTGCTTCTCAGCATATTGACATATTTGTTTAGGAAAGCGTGAATTTAAAGAAAACAAATCATGGAATCCAGAAAAAGTAAAATAACAAATTCTTATTCTATTTTGTTAATGAGTCAAACATCTGATTTAGTTTTTAACTAAACTATATAAGGGGGATATGATCATTTATTTATGCATCTGTCTCCAAGAAAAAGAAACAAATGAAAATCAAAATACAGACTAAATGGAAATACAAACTAAATGGAAAATTACTTCAGACTGCAGTGCTGTAAACATGTTTAGGAATATGAATGGAAGGAGCCAAAAGGTATTGGGGCAGAGGAGAAATGCAAGAGGCATTTGCCTTTTATTATTTTCTTGCTACTTCCAGTTGTTACATACATGCTAATTAATATTTTCCTTTCTCTCCCTTCCTTTCCTTTTCCAATGTCACCAGTTGCTTCTACTTAATTCCTATTGCCAAATACTTTCTCTTTTGTCGCCTTTTTTATAGCCATATTTTTATTAATACAGACCACATCTTTACCTCACTTTTACTACAGGAGACAAGGAAAACATCTTAGAGCTGTTTCAAATATAATGGTTGCTCAATATTCAACCAATAATGGTGGCACTTTCCTATGGACCTGATATTGAGGGTAGGTTAGGAAGACAGATAGATAACAAGGCATTTTTATCTGTACAGAGTGTCATTTATTGGAAAGGCTACATTTTATCATAGTTACTGAAGGCAATGGGAGGCAATAAATAAATTGACAAGTTTAAAATCATGACTTCAAAGGCAACATTTGCTGGAATGGAATTGTCTAGTACATACAAGACAATAAGGACTTTTTTTGACTCCTTTTTCCATTTCTGGCATTAAAGACAAAGGATCAACACAATAAATGCAACATTCTTCTCCCCTTCCCACCAAAAAAGAACCAATTTGATGTTGTGGTAAAGGCACCAGGATAGAAGTTGGAAATTGGGAGACTTAGTTCTGCTTTTGATACAATGTCAGCTGGGTGATTGGTAGCCAGTCACGCTCAGGCCAAGGAGGAAAGCAAGAGTAAATAATTTCTGAGAATCCTATTAACTACTCTAAGCAGTCAGTAGGAGTCAAAATTGAATTGAAGGCATTAAAAAAAAAAAGACAATGTGGTTTTGACAATACCCCAAGTGTGTGGTATATATTTTGCTATCTGTTGTTCTCTTTGGGGTGTAGAAGTAATAAAGTTAATACTGATAGGAGGTCTTTTCTCTATTGTGCTGCTCCCAATGTGGGCTTTTCTGGTGTCTGAAGGTAGATATTCAACTAAGATTTGACAGTGCGAATTGATTTTCTGTGCATATGTAAACACACACACACTCACACACACACACACACACACAGAGAGAGTGAACGGCCATAATAATTTCTATTTCGTGCCTGAATTTTGTTTTTTACAGTTCCAGAGTGTCAGGGGGTTCTTACTACAATTGTAACAGATGAACAGGTTTATCAGATATTTTTTAGCCTCTAGTTGCATTTTCAGGATAAATGTAAGTCATGTAACCTATAACAAAATACCGTTCAGACTAACATTACAACTGGTTTAAATGCAAATATGCTGTTTTATTGGATACTGGATAAAAATTGTGTTATTTAAATTTGGAACAAATTTGAAAGTGTTTCTCTGAATATTGAGTATTGCAGTAATACCATATTTATTAATGAAAATAATAAGGTCTTTCATGTCTTCATTGCATATTGAGATTTTATCTTTAAAGTAAGAGCAATAAACTTAAAATTCACCTATAGACCTTAATAATATGCGATCCTGTGGCAATATCTCAGCTAGAAAATTGACTAATAGTCTTTGAGACTCATACTACTCATTTCTGTCAAATTCATTGACTAACCAATGGGTCATGCAGTTCCTTAATGTTCTTAGGAATAATGCCAAAGCACTGAAATTATATTTGCACTGGATCAACTATTGGCAAGAAAGCGCTGCACCCGAGATAAAGCATTCTCATCAAATGTTAATTAACGAAGTGGGAGTTAGGGCATCCAATGACTCCAGAACACAGCTTTTCCGCTAGTGGTGCAATATATTAATAAACACCCTTCCACATACTGATAAAATATAATTACAGCTGCAGATGGGCACACACAAGCTATTTCCCTATTGCAGGAGGTGATAAACATCAATTCTTGCTATAGATTTATCTAACCCATAAATTACAAAAACATCTGTGGTATTTCTAACTCTTGCCTAGACCAGGCAGTGTGAGAGGCTAAAAAATAAACTATGGCTCAGTTGTTTCTGTGTAGCTGGTTGGGAATATTAAGATCATTCACTAGTAACACAAAGCATCTGTTTAATGAAACACCATACCAAGGAGGACCCAAACTGCAGAACTCATATGAATGAACTAAACTGGGTAGTTCCTTATAACTACTATACTTCTTCATGTTTACAACTCTTTACAACTCTTCTTCATATTTCTGATTGTGACTGACAGTTTCAATTTAGGAATGCAGGAAGTTATCATTTGAGGCAATGCTGAAATCCAAATTTTTTTATTACCAGTTCAGTGAGCGTGGCTTGGTGGGCGTGGTGTGGCTTGGTGGGCATAGTGTGGCTTGGTGGGTGTGGCAGAGGGAGGATACTGCAAAATCTCCATTCCCACTCCACTCCAGGGGAAGGATACTGCAAAATCCCCATTCCCTCCCCACTCCAGGGAGAAGGATATTGCAAAATTTCCATTCTCACCCTACTCTGGGACCAGCCAGAGGTGGTATTTGCTGGTTCTCCAAACTATTCAAAATTTCCACTACCAGTTCTCCAGAACCTGTCAACCTGCTGGATTTCATCCCTGATTTGAAGGTGCCAAGATGATTTTAGATACAAGATTTTTAATGTGAAATCAACTGCATCAAACACAGAACTTTATGAATGGCTCAAACAACCTTCAGTGTTTGCTACCAATTCTATCTTTCACCCACAAACAGATTCTGAAGTTCTGAAAGACAGAGCAGTTTAATAGGTGCCCTTGTGAAAGGATATTCATTTTAAGGTTTCTTATGTTCTTGTAGGCATACGCCGGAACACACCATGAAGCTTGAAGAATAACAATATTCTTCCCTTATGGAATTGGTGTGAATGACCAGGATGAATGTATTTGTTAATTTCCAGACTTCTTTTTAAGTGTTTCAAGGATAATATTATCGCAGGCAGTAGTGAAAATTTTAGACTGATTCAAAACATTTCCATTTGACTCAAAATCTCAAGGGATGTATTCACAGAACATATTGGTGACCTTGGGTGATCATAAATATAGAAACAGCTGCCCAACACTAATTCTTAAAAGTGCAGTAATGGAAAATTATTCCCCCCCCCCCCACACATACTGAACATGTCTTCTGCCATATGTGTAGATGAGAGATCTTCACACCTATCAGTTTTCTGAGTGACTTAAAAAAATTTTTTTGTAACTTTTCAAAAATAAACACAAAAATGTGCAGTTTGTATAACATATGTGGAATAGTGCATGTTCAGGGTTTTTTTTAAATTAAACACAGAGCCATGCTTATATTATAGATATATGTAAATTTCCACCTCACTGTATGTGATTATATGACCTTGGTGCTTTGTCTCAGTAGGGCTAAATCAACTCAAACCAACATTCTGGGCTGGCTGGGAGGGAGCCAGTTGAATTTGATACAAAAAGTAGTTTGAACTCTGATGATATGTTATAACTACCATTATTCACAAAACAATATTTCTTTGGAAGACAGAATTGACTCTGTCCAAGTCAAAAACCAAAGAGGATTTGGATTGATTTCTCCTAGTCTCCAATGCACAGATATAAAACTAAACCTTTGCCTTTGGCTTCTCTCTGTTTTAAATATAATCTGTATGCTTCTTATCTTTATGCTGCCAATAATCTTCTACAGTCTGATAGGTGTGAAATTTGGAGCATGTTTCTTATTTTCTATTGACCAAGAGTCAGTCACATATGCCCATTTCTTTTTACATTGGGAAATCATTAAGACAGACTGTGTTATTTTAGTGTTGCTATTATAATTTATCATTCTGCACGAATATGGTTTTCATCTTCAAAATATATACCATACAATTGGGAAGTAGATATTGGCTCTAATTGTGAACAAATGTACTCTCTGCTCAAGATCAGAATTTATTTTGAACATTTACAAGCAGTGCTCTAGCATTCTTATCTCCCAGCTCAGGTTATATACTGAGAAGGAGGTAGCCATGCTTCATTATTTATGAGATTCATCTTTGGCCTGAAAAACCTAGGGATTTGGAGCTAGCTGACCTGTGACCTTTCCAAATAGCAAAGAAGAATAATTCATAAGGGGTTCAAATGGAGAGAAGATGAGACATCTGAGGCCTAGGCAAGATTGGTGAGCCAAGTGGGACCTCCTCTGCTGTTCAGAGCAGTTTACTTTCCCATATCTTCTCTATGAACCTCATGCAGGCTCAGTTTTATCACTGGCCTGCAGCTGCATTATATTCTCAATACAAATCAATTTAACTAGCCTATAAGAACACTCGATGTGACACACAGACACAATTTAGAAGGCCATATTTAAATTTTATGGCTGCATTCAATCACTGGGCATCAAATGTGCTAGATGCAAATTAGGTTGAAGCAGGGCACATACTGATCAAGACAATACAGGTTTCTACAAAAAACAAACATTAGCAAAATCTGCCACTAAATCCCTTGCTTCCTAGGGCTGCTGGAAGCTATTCTTATGTTTTTTGTGTCTATAGAAATTAGAATCCATTAGTTTCATGCTTTTCAAACGATAAAAAGGCTTAAGAATACTACTTGTTTTCAAACGCATTTATAACAGCACAAGAAATGTATGTGCTTATTACTGACAAGCAGGGAACTGTTGGGACTTGAAGAATAATCTTTGTAGTTTTGGATACTTAGCACAGCAGTAACTCTAAATGCAGATTCTTTCTGAAATGTTAACATTATGCTATAGAGTATTAAACATAATTTTTTAAAGTAATAGTGCTACATGTATTTTGCAAGTTAATTTCTTGTAATGGATTCATTTTATAACACATCTAGGTTTTAATGTACAGAAAATCTTAAATATGTAAGTTCTGAATCTATCTTACTGATTTCAAGAGAATCTAATTCTAATAAACCATCTTTTGCATCAGGATATGAATAATATCACTGATCAAGATTATTTTTTTAAAATTTAATCTTTGTTGAAATGCAAGTATATTTTACAAACTGTTTAACTAATAAAGTAACCAACTTCCCCCTGCAGTATCTCTTAGTAAACATAAATCCTGTTGGACTTTGTTTTTCTTATTTAATTAGTTTGCATATTCAGAAAATGCTTTAATAAAGCCTTTCATTTCAAGCAACAATTGCAACATTATCCTCAAAAGATATGTAACTACAGTAGTTTTGTTTCATCTGTTTGAAAATGGCACTTATAGTAATTTTGTTCATTAGTGTGTATAGAACTCTGCAATCAAGAGTAAACACAAATGCAACCAGTATTACAGAAAAAGTGTTTAAGGTTAAAGTACTTAAGCAAATTAGTAGGATATGACCATGGTAGTCACAGCCACAGATCTTGGACAGAAGATCTTCTGTTGACTTCTTGTTGTCCTGGTTATAATTTAAAGACCATGCAGTGTGAAGAGGGATACGATGAAGGGACAAAAAGTTAGCCTGGGTGAAGAGGCAGAGAATTAATTCAGAAATAATTAATTAATTGGCTGCCAATCTTACCACAAGGTGACTATGTGGTATATATACACAATCATCTTTGGATGTGGTGAGGGAGACAAGGGAAAGAAGAAAGGAACTAGCAGGCTAGGGAATTAGTTTATCTTTCTGAAGTAGCTAAAAAAGAAAAGATATTGTGCTGGTTGGTAGCTTGACCAATATGCAGCATAAGAAACTATGAGGCAAACATACTGTGGATTTGGCTGGGATGAATTGTGGTTTGGAAGGCCAAGATGAAGAAAAATGAAGATGAAGAGATTGGAGGGAAGATGGAAGGGAAAGAGAGGAACATTGCTACATGGGACGCCATACCAAGTCAATTCTGGTTAATTTTTTTGGCAAGGGGCAGGAAGAACTCCATTGCTTTTTGAAAAAAAATATTTTCATTAGAATATTTTAGTATAATGAAAATATACTTTAAAAAAAGAATAGGAAAAATAGGAGAAAAAAAGAATGGAGAGCTCCATTGTTTTAAACAGGATATTTGGAGGATTTATCCCCAATGAGATCAATACCTTAAGTATGTTTAATACTAGCAATGTACCTATTTTATACTGTTTTTGCATATCCATCCATCCATCCATCAATTTGAACAGCTGCAACTCCTTATGACGTTCAACAAACAAATAAAGCAACTAATATAAAAAGTTGTGCTCCATGAGCTACATTGGCTGCCATTTTGCTTCCAGGTCCAATTCAAGGTATGGGTTTTAACTTGTAAAGCCCTTCATGGCATGGAACTGGGCTATTTGAGGGACTCCCCCCCCCCCGTTACATCAGCCCATCCCATTAGAGATGAAGGCATGCTGCAGGTACCACCAACTGGAAAACTATATTTGGTGAGTCCCAGAAGACGTGCAGTCTCTGCTGTGGTGCCCACCTAATGAAAATTTCTTTCCCCCTGAGATTATATTATATTAGATTTTGATATTCCAGAAGCCCTCAAGACCAGGTTATTGTTATTAGGCCTGGGGTTCCCAGAGAACTAAAGATATGCTTCAATGGCTCCATTGCTGAAGTGGCTATTCTTCTCTCTGCTTTGGGTTTATATATTTGTTTTTATATTTATATTTGTTTTTTATATCTAAGATATACAGATATAAAAAATCCACATTAAAAGATAAATATCCAGCTGAAGCTTCCAAATATTCTTCAAGGACAACCCCACGTAGAGCGCATTGCAACAATACAATCTGGAGGTGATTAGGGCACAGCTGTCTCTGAGGATGTATACTGGTAGTTCTTGACTTACAACAGTTCATTTAATGACTGTTCAAAGTTATGATGGCATTGAAAAAAGTGACTTATGACCGTTTTCCACATTTCACAACCATTTCAGCATCTCCATGGTTGTGTGATAAAAAAATCAGGCATTTGGCAACTGATTCATATTTATGATGGTTGCAGTGTCCTGGGTCATGTGATAACCTTTTGCAACCTTCTGACAAACAAAGTCAATGGGGAAGCCAGATTCACTTAACAACTATGTTACTAACTTAACAACTGCAATTATTCATTTACCCACTTTGGCCAGAAAGTTTGTAAAATGGAGTGAAATTCACTTAACTATCTCACTTAAGCAATAGAAATTTTGGCCTCAATTATATGTATCTGTATATATTTGTATATATGTGTATGTATCTGTATGTATGTGTATAGATGTGTATGTGCATGTGTGCACACATAAACACACACATACATAAACACACTTACCACAGGCAGCAGGCCTGATGAGTATTACCGTAATTCTATAGCAGCACGAAGAGATCTGTTTAGGAAACTGCACACGTTGGAAGTAATCAGCTCTTGAATTTAGGATCAACTTCTAAGTTACAGCAAAGACTATATAAACTAAACTGACCTTATAATCACAGCTTTGATTAGTAAATTGCCATTATGGGGAAATTCCACAACCAGCTTTCACTGCTTAGAATTCACTGGAGTCCTCCTGCTTTCCATTATTATCCTGTAACACAATACCCCACCCATTTTGAGAATGATAATTAAGTGTTTTTTGTATTTTTGTATGGAATTTCCCACCCGTGGTAAATTGTAAGATTATCATACATATGTGAATATAGAAATGGCATGGTCGTGTCAAATTTGGATGGCCTTTCATATGGTTCTAATTTTCATATTCTACCACAGGAAAATATTCCTTAGGTAATAAGATTTATTAGTGAACCAAGCTTGTGTTTTTGTCACTGCAACAGGATTTGGAAGAGATCTATAGATTTTGCTTTGTTGCAATCCAGGGAACTGTGATATTAAGGGGTGGTTACAGTGAGTTTTTTTTTAAATGTACAATTGTTTACCCAGACATTCTACTTACTAAAGAGTAAAACATTAAGTCTGGACCCACTGATTACATAGTGGAAATAGCATTTATAGCTCCTTTTAAAAAAACCACAGCCTTACAAAATGGCTGCTGCTGGTTCTTTATAAAACAATGTTAGTCTTTCTCCATATGGTTGTATCTTTGAGTATGTATGATTGCATAAAGAAAATATGCACCCATTTTGTAAACTTGATTTTGCTCCCTTAGGAGGATTTTATTTTATTACCCCACTTCTAACAGCAGCTTTCCACACCACAATTTGCATTTTAAACCTAGGGGAGCCATAAAAGCATTTTGCAAAACAACACATAAAAGCTGCCTGTGCATCACTGTATGAATGGGAGGGCAATTTAAAGCCAATTTTGGTTTATGCAAACCTTTTGGCTTGGCTAAAAGGAGTCCCTGTATCACAGTCTTGGCTCTTCCTATATGAAAGGAGCAATACAACCAGTCCATTTTGGCCAGCACATGCAATTATTAGTGAAATGTAAAGCTTGTAGTCTTCCATATGCTCTTGGAAAACAGAAGTGTGTAAATAACAGCCATGAAAAAAATACTAGGCAGAGTCCTTTAAAAAAAAAAGAAGCTTACTTTATTCTGATGTATAGATTAGTAGAAACAGTAACTTTCACTGCACGCTTCTACATTTTCATTAAAGTTTTAAAAAGCTTTCTCACTTTATGCATACATATAACAATAGCTATTAGGTAAATGCCCCATAATATAGGAATTTTTTCCTATATAGGAAAAAAAGAAACCTTACCAATTAAGAAGAGATTGGACAACCATTTGTCTGAAATGGTATAGGGTTTCCTGCCTGAGCAGGGGGTTGGACTCGAAGACCTCCGAAGTCCTTCCAATTGTGTTATTCTAAAGTTTAAATGTCATCACCTCTTTGCCCAGAAATAAGTCCTAGAGAATTCATTGGAACTTAATAAAGGCAAGTATTTGTATAACTGCAAGCAAGGTTGGGAGTATTAAGTCCTCTTACACTTACAATTAAGGAAAAGGAAGAAACTGAATACTTTTTGACATGGGACTTATTTTATCTATGGCTAGCTAATAAAAACAGAAGTTAGAAACATGTGGATATAAGAAAAGGACTAATGATACACGGGAAGTTTGTTAAAATGAACAAGCATTATTATTATTATTATTATTATTATTATTTAATCTTTAGTGAGATTCATAGCCTTTGAGGCTGGTTAATAGCTGAGCAGCTCGAGTCCTAACCAAGGACCTAGGAACTGTTAAGGTATCGTCGGAGGATGTAAACTGTTCCCAGTAAGGTGGTTTTTTGTAGAGTCAAAATGTTTCAAGTCCAGTAAATTTAGAATTTCTAAATTGCGGGGTAGCCCTTTGGGTATTGCTCCAAGGGCTCCAATTACAATCGGGACAACACACGATTTCTTTTTCCACAGTTGCTGAACTTCAATTTGCAAGTCCCGGTACTTTGTGATTTTTTTTTGCTCCTTGTCTTCAATCCGTGCATCACCAGCTATTGCAATGTCAATGAACCATACTTTTTTCTTTTCAACTACTGTTATATCAGGTGTGTTGTGGACCAAGTGCCTGTCAGTCTGAATCCTAAAGTCCCACAAGATCTTGAGTTTCTCATTCTCTAAAACTTTCTCAACCTGATGTTCCCAGTGGTTTTTGCTATACTCAAATCCAAACTTCTGGTACAATTTCCAGTGAATGATCTTAGCAACGTGGTTATTATTATTATTATTATTATTATTAATAATAATAATAATAATAATAATAATAATAATCTAATACCAATATAATGAATACTGTTGTAAACACTTTTATTACCGTATTTCCTAAAAAATATCTGTACCCAGACAACACAGTTTAACTAAAAATGGAACTTTTATATGTTATAAAAATTTTTAAAACTTATAGAAGAAAAGAAAGGTTTTATGTCATTTATATCATCTTTAAAAAGTACTACAAAAGTAATAGTACTGTAGTAGCAGCAATAACTATCATTATAATAAGACATTAATCAAATTAATAATAATCTTAATTTTGTTTTCATACAAATCGGAAGTACTGTAGGCATCTATATATTCCAAATGTTTTGAACTATAATGCCTACAAATGCTGTATCTTTTCCCCTAATTCCATGATTATACCTCTGTGGCAGCTGCACAATCATGTGAAATCTTTTATTTGGTTTAAGGAGTTCTAGAAATAGGCTGTTTATGACCCTGAAGGCGCCAAATCATCTTTTTGCTTTCAAATCTGCACATCTGTAATATATATGAAAAGGTTTGACAATATTTATTTAAAAAGTTCTTTTTCTTAGCATTTTTTTCTGACTTTGGCATCATACTTGCCTTGTTCTTTACCACAAAACTTTGTTTAACAACTGGCTTTTTTGCAGAGTCTGAAACTAATTAGGCTTCAGAGGTAGCCCCAAATCACTCAGCTGTCTTCTGTGCCTGGGGAGGACCAGAACCTGGACTTCTCTACTCCAAATTCAGCACTTAAATAAAAGTATTATCTACCTATTATCCATCCCTCCATCCCTTCATCCCTCTATCCATCCATCCATCCATCCATCCATCCATCCATCCATCCATCCATCCATCCATCCATCCATCCATCCATCTATCTATCTATCTATCTATCTATCTATCTATCTATCATCTCATAATTACAACTAAAGCAACAAATATTGTAATAACTAAAATACCAGTTAAAGAATAAAGTCAAAACAAATCCATATCATTCCCACTGAAACTGAACACAAATCTTTTTAAAAATACTTAAAAGCCATTGATAATAGAACTAGGAAATAGAAGCAGAAAGCCTTCGATGCTAATATTAGCTCTCAGATTTTAAGAAAAGACAAATGCATTTGCTCAGTCTCCAAAAATGTCCCAAAGTATAGTATTCAATCAACGAAAGACTTTTCTTGCACCTGATTTTTAAAAAACAGATTGGTGTCACTTAGCTATAAAGAGCCAAAGGAGTTTTCTAGGAAGCATCCCCAACTGCTTGCTTATATGAGAATTTTTTTCAGGGTAATGTGATGATTACTTGAACAGGTACAAATCCTGTAAGCATAATGCACAAAGACCACAAGAAGAACACAGTGAAATGGGGCTGGTGAATCACAACGTTAGTGTCACGATTCAACAATATTACAGAATTTTTAATGTATCAATAATACAGGCTAACAAGTGCATTAAGTTCAGCTCATACATTGGTGACTATGTGAATATATCTTTGTAGGTTTTTTTGGTGAGAGTATTAAATTAAAAAAAAACCTCTCAGAAGAGGTTTACAGCAGAGAAAAACCACATTGCGAAATCCTATTGTGTTGCATGTATCACACACACAAAAAAAACACCACACAAATCCCCAATAAATTATCTAAGCCAAAGTCAACTGGCATTTTGTTCTTTCCTCAAAGCAATTCCTGAACAATGTTTTGACTGTTTGCCTTTTTCTATGGAATGATCAGCATATGATGATTGTGCTTCTGGGGAAAAATGGGAAAGATTTCCTAGCACTACAAATGAAAAGAAATTATAGAATTGAGTTATTTCATCTTTTTTCTCCTTAATGGATTTATATTTTCTGTTCTTTTTTTTAAAAAAAAATGACAGGAGGAGTAGAGGAAGAAGAAGAAGAGGAGGAGGAGGAGGAGGAGGAGGAGGAGGAGGAGGAGGAGGAGGAGGAGGAATGTTATTTTGGGAACTTCTGCCACCCTATTGTAATTTAATTGCCAAAGCACATGAAGTCACTTCTATCTGGTCTCTCCCATTGTTGACTGAGTATTGTGGTTAATTAAAAGTTTACCTGGACTGGTGCACTGGTGGAGAGATGAGCCACATCTCCAATTCTGGCCGCAGCCCGGGGATCACTTGAACTTATCAGAACAGGAGCACTAATCTCCATGGAATGCCTATTATTCAAGGCCTGGGAGGATTTGTGGGTCATACTGAGAGCAGTGAAGGAGTGGCGCTTTTTGGCATTCTTCTTGCCATCAATATGTCGCTGAATGGCACTGACTGCTCCAGCACTGTTCAGTGTGCAGCACTGGGGTGTGCTTATTGCCAGGTTAGTGTCAACTGGCAAAGGGACATCACTGCCAGATGCAGCAGCTACATTGGTCTTGTCCATCTCAATAAGCTGTTTAGCTGATTCATTGAGCTAAAAGAAGAAACAGAAAAAGAAGGGGGAAAGGGAGCATTACAAAGTGTTATCTTTGAATATCTGTACAATTCAGATTCCATCATCAAATGAGAATAAACAGTAGAAGCCAATCAGCATAAGAATGAAATTTTGCTAGTACTTTAACTTGAACATATCAATGTAATGTTTTTTCAGTTCACTTAAATTCAACAGAACTTACTTAGTTAAACGTATATGAGATTATTAGAATTCTGTTTTAGAAGCAGAATACAAAACACAGTGGCTATGCCATTGAATTAAATTAAAATAAAATAAAAATATTCTGTCACATAGATGTTTCATTAACAGAAGCAGTTTGTTAAATGATCAAAAATCCCACTGACGAATTAGTTTTCTTTTGAAAATGTGAAGTTATTACTTATTGATTTAGAGCAGTCCTGTCATGCAGACATTATACAGTAACGAAGAGAAAGGGGCATTACAGAGCGATAACTCTACTACAGTGCAAAATTTACAGTTCCATCACGTTATGAGACATTACTTCATGCAAATCCTAAATATACGAAGATATATAAAGAGAAGATTTCCTTCCTTCCTTCTTCCCTTCCTTTCTCCCTTGTAAATCCAATAGGAAAAAATTATCCAGGTCATTCTCTTAGATTATCATTAGTATTTCCCTTTTAATTTAAAGCCACAATTTTAAAAGTCAATTTCTTTTATAGATCCAATGAAATATCTTTTTCCCCAAACCGTCTGGCAACAGGTTCATATTTATGACAATTGCAGTGTCCCAGGGTCACATAATCAGCTTCCGCGACCTTCTGACAAGTCAGTGGGGAAAGCTGGATTCAGTTAACAACCGTGTTGATAATTTAACCACTGCAATGCTTCACTTAACAACTGTGACAAGGAAGGTCGTAAAATAGGGCAAAACTCACTTAATAAGTATCTCGCTTAGCAACATAAATTTTGGGCTCAATGGTGGTCGTAAATCAAGGAATACCTGTAAAAGGTGTATTCACATTTTTCAGATAAGTGCAGCCATTCATGACCCCAAGGACACTGCAACCGTTTATGTTTCAATATTCCAATTTTATTGGGATTCTTAGTCGCTTTTAACTTTCTAAAATCAAAATCTTTAGCTTTGTGCTAAAGGCTTTCCAGGCCGCAGTTGCTATATGTTCCTTAAAACATGAACTGTAGGAACACAAATTGTGAACCAACACATTTTGGGGAAACAATCCAGACTCAAAAATGGGAAATCTCTATATCTGGTGACCCCTAAAACCCACAGCCACTTAGTTTTGCTAGGATTAAGCCAAAGCTTTTTCTTCCCCATTTGGATTCCAACAGCCTCTCTCAATTGCGAAAGAACCTTGATAGGATCACTTGGACAGTCAAGGGCAGATATGTACAGCTATTATTAGTGTTACCCATGATGTAATCCTCTCTACCCACACCCATAATTCCATTTCTTACAACATCCCAAGATTATACAGATTCAGTCCCCAGAGATTTTCTGAAATAGCCAGGTCTTCACGGATTCCCAGGAGAATATGAGTGATCATCCTTTTTTTATAAAAACAATTTCGAACATTTATTTATTCATTTAATTTATATGCTGCCCATCTCACTTTGAAAGTGACTCATTTGAAAGCCACATGTGTGGTACATGAATTGTTTGTTTTAAACTGTTTATAGATAATATATATACTTCTCAACTCTTACATTAAAATATATTGTGATTTTATTAAATCTATAATTTACTTTAAACTTTAGTCCAAAGCTACTCATCCACTGATCTGGAGATATATGCACAGCAGCATTCTATTCCAGTTTCACCAGAAAAAACCTCCATTCTAGTTTCACCAGAAAAAAAATTCAACATTTCTTTATTAATATACATTGATCTTTAAATGACAGGGAAAATCTGTATTCCATGGACTTCTATAATGGGGAGAGTATATAGTTTCCAATACTACTACAAGAGCAACTAATCTACTGTAATATATCTCTAGTACTTATATTCTTAACATAATATTGTATTTGTTGGCTTTAATATATTAATTTCCTGTTAGATTGTGATAGTGAATAAAAGCCCAGATTCTTTGCTAGCTATTTATGCTCAAAAAGAGAATTATACATTTTTATACTTACACAATATTTTTATTTTTATATTTACTTGAGTATTCTGATGCTAGTGTTCAATACTCTGCAAAAACATTTTAATTTTTACATTCTTATATCAATATTTGTAGAAATTCTGACATAACCATTATTTCCCCCAATATCAAACAATATGTATTTACTATGATCTTTACATATACCCTCTCTGTTATTTACCAGGAAGGTTGTTTATAAGTAAATTCCAAAAAGAATGCATATCAAAGCAGTCTATGTTTAAGACAGGATAGCATCCATGAGTTTGTAAAAAGAAAATAAATAATGCATATAGCAACAGTAAGCATTAATCCCCTGACAGTGAACAAGGATTTTTTTCTCTTCCCTAGAGCATTTATAATATTTGAACAAGAAATGTTACAGTTAATATTTTATCTAAGTAGAAACCTGGATTTTTGTGGAAAATATTCCTCAAAAATACTATTTTCTATGAATATATAATATTGAATAATATACCTTTAATTCCATATTTGACAGGCTGTAGATGTTTAAGGGAGACATAAAATCCTTGAGCAGACAATTAAATTCCTTCACCTTAAACTACCACAACAAAACATATCTTGACGTTGCTGAGATGTGATTTACTCACAGCTAGTATAATCCAGCTATTTCAAAGTGTCTACAGTCCAGTGATCTCATTTTTGGATTTACAGGCTTAATTTAGTTGAATCTTCTGTGCAAATACTAAACTTTGCAGTCCCAATGTACAATTTATCATTGTAAATAATCATTTAAAAAAAAATCTTGGTAAAATTCTACCTGATTCTACCTTTTACTATAAATTTCCTATTACCTGATTGATATTACTCCATTTTTGAACAATAGTTAATGTTCAGTATTAAACATTGTGAATGAGTGGAACAACTAAGCCTTAAATGATTTTTTTGTACATGGCATGTGTGTTAAAAATCCAATTCACCCAGTTTGATAGACACCTCTGCAAATCTGCATGTTGCACCTAATCATATTGCCTTGTACATGGCTCATAATTTTTTTCCTTTACTAATGGAAATTATATTTTACAGCTGTGACCACTGTACAGTTCGGAGAATTTATTCAAGAGCAGATTGTGTCATTTATGAATTACACTGCCAATAAGAGAATGCCTACGTGCATTGTTTGTGGTTTAACGAAAAAATCTCAAAGTTAGGTAAGATGGGAAAAAAATCAGACTTATTAAATATTTCAATTCCTGGACAATAGGAATTCTCTGTTTGTTAAAATTGGCTCTCTTAAAGTACAATATTCTAGTTTGACTTTATTCCTTGTGCTTGCATTTGTTGTGGCCTGCCACCGGCCTGCGCAGATTGTGGCTGATCCCGACGAGGAGAAGGCTGGTGTGGTGTCGCACCAGCAGCCGGTGCAGCTGGTGCTCGAGTTGGACAGTGAAGAGGATGTGGTGCCAGATGCAGAGATTCAGCCAGGGCCTTCAGAACCTTCAGAGGCTCCTTCAAGTGAAGAGAGTGAAGTGGAGGAGCCTCTTCTCAATGCTCGAGCATGCAGGGCTGCCAAAAGGCAGGAGTGGCTACTCAGGAAGAGGTCTTGAGAGTAAGGCTTGGGGTTAATTGGCCACTCCCTTAGCCTATTTAAGTTCGCACACAGCTGGCAAATGTTGCTGGAAATAATGTTTGGTCCTATGCAGAGCATTTTGAGAGTGAATTTTTTGTTACAACTTGGTTTCTGGGCTGATTGCCAACTCTTGTCAGACTTCGTTTAATCTCTGTAATTCATGGCAGGCTGATAAGGACATTTGTGGTTAAAGCCTGTATTTTGAAAGGGGTCTGTTTGTATTAAACAGAGTTTTTGGAACTCTCTCTCTCTCTCTCTCTGTGTGTGTGTGTATGTATGTATGTGTGTGCTACACTTCTTGGGACCCGTAGCTAGGGCAGAACAGCATTATGTTGAATTTCAATATTGAATGGTCACTCCCCCTACTCCACTCCAAGTTACTTTATAATAGCAGTTCCAAAACACATAAGTGTTTTTGAGCAGTAAAAGTTTTAATGATAACTTTCAAGAGAATATGGCCTTGTAAGAAAATAATGTGCATTTTACATTAAAATAATATATGTTACATTTCTGTCCCATAAGTTATATTTTCCAGAACATTTTATGCTTCTTTCTATGGGTAATGGTAGGATCCTACAGAAGATTTTTCCCCAGATTTTAAAAGAAGCAAAATATAAACTAGGAACTATAACTGTTTGTGAAGTTCCTCCTTTCATAATGGCATTACAGACTGCCAAAACAAGTTAGAATGAATAGTAGACTTCACACCTTAATTCTCAGAATATTTTTGACTGAACAATCCCCTGAAGATTTCTTTACAATAATTAGTTTAGTCCTAGTGCATTGATTAACAGGAGCATAACCGCCAAGATAATTCCCACAGTGTATCATTTAATCAAATAAACTGCCTGCATCTAACATTATGAGTATAGAACATATCAACCATTACACCACCATAAGCAGTCAATGTTTCAATAACAGTTGCTAAAACATAATTTAAAAAATTATAGCTGTTGTCACTGAAGAATTTATATCCATGGTGCTTTGCATAATATTGAATACTGTACTGCGGTTGTGAATATGCAGGCAGCTATTTTATTTTTTAATTTTCCTTCAGGTCTTTCAAAGAGTGTGGTGACTTATTTCCAAGGGATGGGTTACAACAGTAGGAAGGACTTATTTTGAGAGATTTATTTACATCTTATTACATGCAACTGTCATGTTATGAGATGAAGGCTGTGCACATAGATTTTCCACTCATTTTATACTTATAACATTCCTATGAATTAGAGTGATTGGGCTTAAGTTATTTTATATAACATAAATAAATCATGATTAGATCTTTCCATTCCATTCCAACATATTAACCATTATACTACATACCGGTATGTTGCACTTTACAATCAACAAAATTGTTCTTTCAGTATAATGAACACAAACATAGGTAGTATATTCATCAAGAAGCCCTTACTGGTGATGTCAGAAACTGGGACATAATTAACTTCTGATAATCTATTCACTTTATCTGTCATATTTCATTATTACATGCACGTTTCATTATGCACTGTAGAAATAAACTTCTAAGTGGAGTGGGAATTATGCATTCAATTTGACTAAACAATTACTTTTTAAATTTTTACTTTATTGCCACTTATTCGCACATGGTGACTCAAGGTGGTTTACAGGAATATAAAAACTTCATATATAAAACATTAAAACTAATAAAAGAGAATAATCATATAATAAAATAATAAAATAATATAATAGCCCCCCATCCCAGAGACAATACATCACACGAGTCATTTAATGGGTTCCGTCCCGTTCTGCCTTCCCCAGGCCCATTGGCAGAACAAGGTCTTCAGTGCCTTCTAGAAGAGTGTTAAGAGTGGGAGCCATTCTAATCTCTGGGGAATGATGTT
Source organism: Masticophis lateralis (assembly GCA_030761175.1). NCBI lineage: Eukaryota > Metazoa > Chordata > Lepidosauria > Squamata > Colubridae > Masticophis > Masticophis lateralis. The sequence continues at coordinate 96,783,176 of JAUDYJ010000004.1, read as the reverse complement.
CCAGAGAGAGGAAGCCACCATGGAGAAGGTCCTTCTTCTGGGTCCCACCAAGTATATCTTCCTAGGGGATCGGACCTGCAACATTCCTTGCCTCTGCACCTCTGATGGGTTGGATAGATGTGACTGGCAAGAGATGGTCCCTCAGATAATCTAGTCTCAAGCCATGAAGGGCTTTAAAAGTAACAACCAGCACCTTGAATTGCACCTGGAAGCAAATCAGCAATCAATGCAGCTCCTGCAGGAGAGGTGATACATGTGCATACTGAGGTCTGCACAAAACCATGTGGGCCGCTGCATTTTGCACCAAATGAAGCTTCCGGATGGTCTTCAAGGGCAGCCCTATGTAGAGCGTGTTGCAATAGTCAAGATGGGAAATGACTAGGGCATGAGTGACTGTGTGTAGGGATTGTCGGTCTAGGAAAGGGAGTAATTATGATCAATATTGGCACAAGATACTAGTGAAAGTCGAGACCCTGCAACATGAATTAGGGGTTCCACAAACTGCAGCACTCTCAGGTGCAACCAGTCATATCTTACAAGTGCAGCTTTGATTTATATGCAAAGGCTGCTATGAATAAGAATTTTCCTGGAGAAGCTCAATTTTAATAAATCATTCCATTAGAGGATTAGCTTGGTTAGCAACTTGTGTCTTCAAAAAGCAGCAACTACCTGGATTAGAGGAGAAGAACTCAGTATACTAGAAATTCATAGAAATGGAAAACAGCGGAGAAAAAGTTTCAAGCAAGTGTGAATTTAATTGTATAGTAACTGAAGGTAAACTTTCAAACTGGAGCTTTGTCTTTGTTGATTCGTATTTCTCAAAACAATCAACTGAAATGGGCAGTGTCTTCTTCACAGAAAAGTCTCTGACAATTTTCAAAAGTGCATTTGTAGTGACAGAGCTATTTGTGTGTGTGTGTGTGTGTGTGTGAGAGAGAGAGAGAGAGAGAGAGAGAGAGAGAGAGAGAGAGAGAGAGAGAGAGAGAGAGAGAGAGAGAGAGAGAGAGAGAGAGAGAGTGTTGTATGTTCTTCTCAGGGCAACAGAAAGATCCTGCACTTTGTGTTCACCATCAAAAGAATTATATAGATTTCACTCTAAAAATCAAATGACAGGTTAAAACAATCAAGCTTTTTCTCTCAACAAAGAAGCAAAAGGGTAATTTGAGCTTACCTCCACATACAGAATAGGAAATATTCCAATTTTATCCCCCAGCATTCCTTCTGCCCAATTATCATCTACTCTTCGGATGACAGTCAAAATTTCATCCTAAAAAATTATAAATACACAAAATAAAATTAAGATTTTAAAAAAAAATTGTTTCAAAGGAAATGGGAAGAATTTTTTTAAAAAAATATATCTCACAAAGTAAAGCAAAAACAAACATTCTAGGAAGCCGATGATTTTCACCAGAATAAGAGAAAACTAGTTATACATTTGTAACTACTTTTCCAACTATTTAAAAGACTACAAATCAATTTTTTAAATTGCATTTAGCCATTGTTAAAAAAAACATGAAATGCTTTTTTTTTGGTGCTATCTTGATTTATTTGTAATCTTTTATTGTACATATGCATTCAGGGTAAGAACCACAAACCCTTCAGTTCAAGACTAATTTCAAAATGCATGGTTTCTAAGCTTGACTCTTGTTCAAAGAACCTGATTTTCAAATAAAAACAATATAGTTCCCTAAATTCTAATGCATACTCTTTCTTGCAAAGAATACAATGTATCTCATGAAATGTGCTCATATGTTTTATATTAACTCCTTTACTTATGCTATATAAAGTATTTTCTTTTTCAATTTCCTCAATTTCCTTTTGCAGCTGTAATAATTAGCCATTTCATATGCTAATTATTATAATGGAAAAAGAACAACACATTCCTTTTATTGACCAAATCTGGCTTTTCAAATTGGCTGAGATGTTTTGTGATTCCACTAAGTGAAGACCGATGAGGGATGACTAAAATAATTTTTGTAAAGTATTTCCACATACTGTAGTAAAATTTAGTTTTCATATGTTTTGTAGTCTGATTTCTAAATTTTTCAGTTAAGCTGCTTTGAGTATTTCCTGATTTGGTGGCTCTATAAAGCCAAATATATATAGCCAAATAACAAAGAAAGAAATACCAAACCCCGTTACCATTTTAAAATCTGCACTGAAGCAACTGCTTACAGAAAAATTCCAAAAAAACCCCCCTAGAACTAAAATATAAAATTGAGAGTTCAGGGAATCTGAAAACCCATAAAGATATACTGATGAAAAATATCAAAAATGCTATGTAATACAAAAGAAAGACGGATGTTATATTGGACTGAATTACTATCACAAACAATACTCAAACTCCATAGTCCATAGTACAGAAGCTAATTTAGTTGTTCCTGCTTCTACATGTGATCTTTGGCTGCTGGTCCTCTCTGTCTTCTGAACTTGACATTTCAAAGCAGGTATCTGAGGGCAGTTGGCTTGCTCCGTGCCATTTTCACAAACAGGATAAATGCTGCCTGCTCCTTACAGAAGCCCCTCAGTTATATTCATCATGTTGGCTTTCCCCAACACTTTTTCTTCTCCATCTGCCTAGGTGTGATGAACATTAGGACTGTACATTATCACAGATTTAAAGGCAGAAAGATGCAGAGACAGTCTGTGATTCTTATAAACCGCTTCTACTTTATTGTAATTACGGTGCAACTCTTGAGAGATGATGCAGCTTCTTTAAGGAAGCAGCTTTTTGCTTTCAAATTCAAAATACTATCCATTCCAACCAGTGAAGCCTCAATTTAACAGATTGCCCAGTGGGCAAACTTCTGATACAACAGACCACATGTCTGTCCAGATATACTGTTGAAATAATGGACCAGCCTGTTGCATCAAAGCCCATATTTTGAATGAGGCATTATAATTTTATTACTTTATATTAATACTATGTTATGTCATATAATGAAAGAAATCACCCAATTCACTTCACAGAGTTGTTGTGGGGAAAACAGGAGGAAGAGGGAGTGACATGTTAGCTGCCATGAGTTATTTATAAAAATAATAGGTGGAATAAAAATAAATACCATATTTTTCGGAGTCTAACACACACCTACCTTTTTTGGGGAGGAAAAAGAAGAAAAAGAAATCTCCCTCTGCCTCTGAGCAATTTTGCCGTTGCAGCAAACAGCCTGCTTTACTTTCATTTTTGTTTTCAGCATAGCTTGATTAGCACAAGGAAAAAAAAATCTGCTCCAGCAATTTACCTCTTTCAGCAAGCAGCAGAGCCCTCACAAAACAGCTGAGAGTCCAAGGACGATCCAATCAACTTGTGCTAATTAGGCTGTGCTGAAGCTGAAAGATGCTGTTTTTTCTTGCTGTTTGCTTGCAAGGAGGCACCTGCTGCGAGGCAGAGGCCAAAGGGTGGGGGCCAGTGGGTGGTTGGAGCTACATTTGGTGTATAAAATGCACCTAATTTTTCACCCCGTTTTAGGGTGGAAAGAGGTGCGTCTTATAGAGTACATACCAGGGGTGGGTTCTAAAATTTTTTACTACCAGTTCTGTGGGTGTGGCTTATTTTGTGGGTGTGGCTTGATGGTCATGTGACCATTCTTTAGGATTTAGCAGAGGTAGTAGTCTACCAGGCTTTTAACTGCTTGTAGAGCTGTATTGGTCTACTCATTTGTTTTTGGAGGCACTGGTCTACTCATTTGTTTTTGGAGGCACTGATCTACTCATTTGTTTTTGGAGGCACCAGTCTACTCATTCATTTTTGGAGGCACTGGTCTACCCATTTGTTTTTGGAGGCACCGGTCTACTTATTTGTTTTTGGAGGCACCGGTCTACCATCGCACTGCCTTTTAACACTGATCAGCTATAGGGCAGCCCTTTGAATCCCCACGGCAAGAGTTTAAACAGATTTTTCCCTTTTAGCCGATCAGTTGGGACTCAGGAGGCAGTAATGGATTGGGGGTGGGGCCAAATAAAAGGTAAGAATAATGCAGGGGGGGCAGAGGGGGCGGGAGGGCCCAGCGCCTGAACAAAGAGAACTGGTTCAGTGATGTCAAATTGTCACCGTTACCAGTTCAGCCGAAACTGGGCCGAACTGGGAGGAACCCACCACTGGTACATACATACATACATAAATCGCAAATTAATGAATACTGAGAAGTTTAATGGACTTTTGGTCCTCCCCATATGATCCATTAAAGTGGGATTTTTCTCTAATAAACTTTGCAATGAAAACTTTAAGAACAGAAAGAAAGGAGCCTGAGTAGCGTAGGGGGCTAATGCCTCCTACTAAAGGCAGCAATTAACATCCAGCTGCTTGTAATTCTGCGAGTTCAATCCTAGCCAGACTCAAGGTCGACTCAGCCTTCCATCCTTTCTAAGGTGGGTAAATTGAGGACCCAGTTTGTGGGGGCAATAAGCTGACTTTGTATAAATATATACAAAAGTATGAAGGCTATTGCTTAATGCATTGTAAGCCGCCCTGAGTCTCCGGAGAAGGACAGCATATAAATCAAATTTTTAAAAAATGTTTCTATTTATAAAAAAACTGAAGTTCAACCACTAAGCTAGGGATGGTATGATGTCCACTTAGTTCATGTTCACTTAACTCAGTTTTGTATCCTTATCTGAACTGAAACAATGATATTTACCCAGATTTGCAGTTCCTCAAATGTTAAGATATACTTCATAGTGTAAAGATATGTTCATTGATTTGTATATTGCTGAAAAATACTGAGAAAGACGCTTACAAGGGAAAATATATTCCAAAAATTATGCTTAGAAAAAATATATAAAAGTGTAAATAGTGAAGGAAATGCATAGAAATATTTATGCTATGAGAAATATATGTAAGTTCTTCGTGTCAGCTCAAAAACAAAAAAACAAAAAACACAACTGGCAAGGAAACAAGGTGGAATAAATTTAAGGCCAGAAAAAAGGAACACAGCAAAATTGATTTGGCAGATGAACTGTTATGTAGACTAATCTGTCTGCCTAATTTCCATCTCGTGTAGCTATGAACTGTTATATAACTACATGAGGAATGAAATCAGTGGGATGGTACACAAAATACACCATTTGCAGGACAAAAGCAGAGCCATTGCCAGCTTTGTAAAGTGCCTTTCAACATTCCATTGAAAAATGTAATGGGTCATTCCAGGTTCTTTCTGACTCAGATCAGTTTTTGTGTCACGTTTTATAAGAAAACATCAGATGTGGGCAACATTTACCATTCTGCTCCACCATAACATATAAATTACTGACATACAGTTCCCTGAACTGTTTATATTTTATGTTAACAAAAACAAACATTGGCAACCTGTATTTTTACACCAAGGATACACTGGGAAAAAAACCAAGAGTTGTACTAACATCCTTGTGAACCAACTATTTTATCCTAGTTCATATTTTTCACTTTGTCCTTATTGCCAAAGCCTGCTATTTTACGTAATTTATTTGGGCCTATAATTCATTGGGGGGGGGGTGTCACCAATGAACTGTCTATAATAGACTTTACCTGCTTATTTTCAGGTAAGTTTCTAAATTTACAGATTAGAAACTAGAAGGAAGAAGAGAAGGAGGAGGAAAGAGAAAGCCAAAGATTCTCAAGAGACTAGAAACATTTCCTCGTACCATGCTGTGTTTGTTGTGGAATTTGGCAGGTACCCTGCTCTGACCATGATGAGCTCCATATGTTCCCAGGATTCAGGCACAGACTTGACAGGAATGAGTTTCTCCTGTCCAAATCGGTTTCTTCTGCTCTTTTAATTCAAGACAAATTCAAGAAGATTAGACTAAACCTATTAAAGGCAGCTTCTGAATCTCTCTGAATCAACCCTGGCTGCTGAAGAAGATGCTGATTTGTACACTGCATGTGAATTTCTGGGAAGCATCTGACTGGTTAGTATGTGGGATGCTGGATAATCCCTTAACATGACCTAACAGGATTCCTTTGTTTTTAAATTGTTATATACTGACTTGGGAACATCTTTTAGAAACAGGATATGAACTGAACCAGGAAATAAACAATCCATCATTTATTTACATAAATGATGAAGTGCCACTTGATCTTACTGCATGGTCTGCTATTCTATGCATACTGATTTCCATCAAACAAAGCTGTGAATCATTGTTTCAAAATTGTTGTCTATGTGAGATGTTATGTCCTTTCTTTTGTTCCTTGTTGCTAATATGCCTCAGAATTAATCACTGTCTGACATCTGCTCCATGTTATTGTTAAGATAAGAAATTCTATTTTATCATTGACATCAAAAGCTATGCTGGAAATCAATCACTTCAGTCAAAATTGATTTTATTTTTATTAAATGGAGTAGAAGTCAGCTATTTTTTTCAGAGAGGGAAATTACATGGAAAAATGTTTCAAACGGTTTCCTGCCACATGTAATGGTATTTATTAACACCATTCCTGCATTTTTAAGAGTCAAAATGAGCAAGAGATGGTGGCAAAATAGTATATTTTTCCATTGTAAGTGCCATTCTTGTTTGTCAATTGATAATCATAATTTACACCTTATATGGAAAAAATATACGAAGATAAATTGTAAAAGGTCTAATATGTATGTGAATCAGGCAATTAAAATTATACATACTTTCCCTGAAAATAAGACCTTACCAGATAATAAGACCAAGTGCTTATTTCGGGGTTCAAAAAAATATAAGACAGGGTCTTATTTTTGGGGAAAGATGGTAATTTGAAATTAAAAAATATGTGAGGTGGTCCATCACAGTTTCTTCAGTACTCACTAGCTTCATGTGCCTCGCACAAATTCTGTATTCTTAAATTCCCCTTTAATGGTAAAGCAATGCTCTCAGCTTAAAATGAGGAAGAAATATTTTGAGGAATGCTTGCCCACAATTTTTCTTCAAAGGAGTACTGAGCAAGGATTTGAGATAAGAAGGAGCTATGTGTCTTCTGAATCTGCTTTGCTTTTCCATGGTGTGCCTGAGTAACAACATGTTCATTTAACTCACAACAATCTGATAGTAAGGTTATGCTGAGAGACTGTGACTGGCTTCAAATCATCCAGATAACAAGCTGTCTTTGGCGCTTCCTCACCCTGTACTCGATGAGCAGTTATTTCCTCAGACCGGAGCAATGGGAGAAAAGAGAGGCAAAGGCCTTTCTTTTGATCTGCTTAAAAACACACGTGTCTAATGATTTTGCCTTTTCTGAACTGTTTCAGGTTTTGAGTCATCCTTGGCTCCTGACAACAGCCTGGACATGTCCTAGCAGTTTTCTTGTCAACATTTTCAGAAATGCTTTGTACTTACTATTATCCTAAGGTAGAGATTCACTAGCCCAAGGTCACCCTTGTTGGCTTGGTGCCTAGCATGCAGTGGTGGGATTCAAGTAATTTAACAACCAGTTCTCTGCCCTAATGATTTCTTCCAACAACCTCCCCTTGAGGTGCACTTGGAGGCTCCAGCTGGTCCAGAATGCAGCCGCGCAGGTGATTATGGGAGCAACCTGGCGCTCCCACGTAACACCTCTCCTGCGCGAGCTGCACTGGCTCCCAGTGGTCTTCTGGGTGCGCTTCAAGGTGTTGGTTCTCACCTTTAAAGCGCTCCATGGCATAGGGCCAGGGTATTTGCGAGACTGCCTGCTGCTATTGATAACCTCCCACCTGCCAATACGCTCACACAGAGAGGGCCTCCTCAGGGTGCCGTTGGCCAAGCAATGTCGGCTGGTGGCCCCCAGGGGGAAAGCCTTCTCTGTGGGGGCACCCACCCTGTGGAACGAGCTACCTCCTGGTATACGATTGATCCCGGACCTCCGTACCTTCCGTAAGGCCCTGAAGACTTACCTATTCCAACAAACCGGCCTAGCCTAAATGTTTTTTTAAGGGTTTTTTTAAATGTTATAGATTTGGGGTTTTAAAATTGGGATTTTATGGATTTCGGGTTTTAAATTTGGGAAGCTGAGGATTTAATTCATTTTTTAAAAATAATTTTTGTATTATATGTATTTTAATTCTGGCTGTTCACCGCCCTGAGTCCCTCTTGGGAGAAGGGCGGTATATAAATTCAAAAATAAATCAATCAATCAATAAATAAACTAGTTTGCCAAACTGCTCAGAAAGTTAACAATTGGTTCTCCCGAAGTGGTGCGAACTGACTGAATCCCACCACTGCTAACATGGGAACTCACGGTCTCCTATTTTCTTGCTTGGTGTTTTTACCGCCAAACCAAACTGGCTCTCATTATAGTTCTTTCCAGAAATTTTGCTCATTTCTGGCTTTTCTTTCACTTATTTTATTTATTTATTAGTTCAATTTATATGCCGCCCTTCTCCGGAGACTCAGGGTTGCTTACAATGCATTAATCAATAGCCTTCATACTTTTGTATATACCTGCTTAGTAGGGCTTTCGCCCCCCCCCCCAACGATGTTCTTTTTTATACAAAGTCAGCTTATTGCCCCCACAATCTGGGTCCTCATTTTACCTACCTCGAGAGTATGGAAGGCTGAGTCAACCTTGAGCCTGGTGAGATTCGAACTTGCAGTAATTGCAGGCAGCTAGTGTTACTTAACAGCACTTTAATCTGCTGCGCAACCAGTCTCTTCATAACTTCCACTTTATCTTTAAGCTAGAGACCATCTTGTTGGTCCATGAGCTTTTCAGATGACTGAGTCATATAATAAGTAACTAAATAAAATCTCTGCCATTTCAATTGATTAACTGTCTCTTATTAAGTCAGAAAATTTTCCTAGAAGAAAACAAGAGCAAACATCTTCCACAGCACTACCAAAAAAAACTTTATAACTGGACTTATTATGGATCTTTCCATTTTTTATTAATCTGTAGTCAATCAGCCCTTCATTTCAAAACCATACTTTTCTTTTAAAATAACACCACGGTTATCTACTTCCCAATTGCTCAAAGCATTTTTGAACTGAATCTGCAATCACCACCTGTTCTGTTGACCATACAATATTACAATAGGTTCTGCAAAAATAAAAAGATGATCACCTCTCTCAGTGCAAAAGCAAATTATAATAAATTGCTTCGACCCCCCACTTCTCTCCTACTTTATTTGTGTATTTGTCTGCTTCCTTCCTGCAGAGTAGCCCCAACGGAGTACAGCTGAAAAGCTGTCAACTCACTTAAGCCTTAAAAGAATTGCTAAACCCAGGAACCTGGAGATGGAGTAAAACAAGAGATTCCACAAAGGAGACCAGCTGTAAGATTTACACAGTTGCAGTGTTTGAAACAAAAGGTGAATTTTCCCTCTAGTTTTTTTCAAATTCATTGTGGCTAAGCCAAAAATAAATAAGCAACTCTTCAAACTTAGCTGATATGTCTTCAAAATGGCACAATTCTCCTTGGGGTAGAAGTGCCTATCTGTGTTGAGAAGCACTCAGTTCTAAAAGGCCCAGAGTGTTCAAAACAGAAGCTGGCCATCAGAATTGAGAAAACATTTCTGAAATCAAAGGGAATAGTTTATAACCACTTATTTATTAGTGCTTGAAGCATCCATTCAGTAACATGTAAAATGGGAATTTTTTTTTTAATGTAAAGCAAGTGTCTTGCCAAAAATGAGGCAGGGCTTAAATAAGTATTTTTCAAACTTGGCAGCTTTAAGATGTATACACTTTAATTCTCAGAATTTCTCAGCTAGCATATAACTGAGAAATTCTGGAAGTTGAAGTCCACACAACTTAAAGTTGCCAAGTTTGAAAAACACTGGCTTAAATACAATATCCATACAAATATTTTGTTTCTTCAAGTAGGCAAGAAATAGTGATCTCTTTTCTCCAAATCAAGGCATTAAACAACAAACCTCATAAAATACCTCTTTTCCTTTCAGACAACTGGGGGGGGGGGGGACTTTAAATAGCTTTAGATTGGAATTCCAATCTAAAAGAAATTATTGCATAGACTTCCTATTGGAGATAGGTCTGTCTCATGTCTATTTCTGGAAAAAAGCTGAAAACAGAGCTTTTGGGATAACGTCATAAAATCTTTGGGATTTTATTTCTTTCATATATACGTATGTTTGGGATTTTATTCTGTATTATTATTTGTGAAGCACCAAGAGTCCTATGGTTCTGCCACAATATAGGTTTGATTACTAAAAACAGATAAATAAGATAGATAACATTATTTTATAATAATAGATTTTACAAGTTAAATTGTGAAATCAATCTTTATAATATATCTATTAATATAGTAGTCTTACATTGAAAAAACCATAATATCCTATAGATATTTAGAATAGGAACAGAACAGAACAGAACAGAACAGAATAGAATAGAATAACAGAGTTGGAAGGGATCTTGGAGGTCTTCTAGTCCAACCCCCTGCTTAGGTAGGAAACCCTATACCATTTCAGGCATATGGTTGTCCAATTGTCTTCTTAAAAACTTCTGGAAGCAAGTTGTTTTTGACTCACATACATTCATTTAGTGACTGTTCAAAGTTACAACAGTACTGAAAAAGTGACTTTCTGTCCTCCAACTTACAACCACTTCAGCATACCCAAGGTCGTATGATCAAAATTTGAGTGTCTGGCAACTGGCATACAGTATATTTACAATGGTTGCAGCATTCCTGAGTCATGTGATCATCATTTGTGACCTTCCCAGCTGGCTTCTGGCAAGCAAAATCAATGGAGGAAGTCATATTTGCATAAACACCATGTGATTCAATTAATAAAAAAATGCAGTGATTCATTTAATATCTATGGCAAAAAAGGGTGTAAAATTGGGCACGACTCACTTAATCTTGCTTAGCAATTGACATTTTGGACCCAATTGCGGTCATAAGTTGAAGATTACCTGTACTTTAAATGAATCAGAGATTGTTTAAGGTAAAGGAAAAAACTTATCATTTTTACATATTTTTGCATATTTGACCAGACAGTCTTATCACTGGACAGCCATTACTAGAAAGAAGATGAAAAATCTGGTTCAAGAGTCTTACACACACAAATAGGATTTTTTCTTCTTCTCAGCCAAGATAAAATGAAAATTTTAGCCTGCATCTCTCAGAGAAATCATATCAATGACAAGAGATAGGCCGTGTCATTGTGGTGTAGCTGAGTGAGTGAGTGACTTCAGTAGCGTGTGGGATCTGGAATCTATCTCAATAGGAATAGCTTCTTCAGCAGAGTGACAACTATAATTAGCATAGAAACGTCTGACGAAATAAAGACAGAGTGAAATCCAGAAATGAAAAATAGATTATCTGCTGTCAGAGAAAACAACAGACAAGAACAAAGATGTGGTTATTCTAGGTGACAAGGCATATATAGCAGGAAGGAAGCTGAAAAATAAAAATGTGATGGGGAGACAATGAGAATCTCAAGGCACCTAAAGGAGAGAAGAATCATATTAGAGATAGTAGCTGGATCAAAGTTGGATAAGAAAAAAAGCTGTTATAAAGTTTACCAGAGGGAGAAAAACTTATTAGGTAATGATATAAGATAACCATCCAGAAGGGGAAAAAAACCACCACTCTTTGGTGGATGCAGAAAAGGAAGAGTTGGCATTGATTGGAAAGAGTTTGAAGATGAGGAAACTCTGCAAAGTCAACAAAGGTGCTCTAATAAAATATTACGGGGCTGACCCATCCTTTTGTTTCACGAGGTCAGGAAGCCAATGTGCATGGAACTCAGCAACAATCTTACTATGCTGGGTATTGGAGGTTGAAAATCCCACACATCCTTCTTTTCTTTTTTGGCAGTAAACACATAGTAGCAGTAAATTAAGTGAGTAACAGTTTGCTGCTTCCTTATCATGACATATAAAAACAGTCAACTCTGGAGACTAATTCAATCAAAATGTGTTAATGAAAATATTTTCTCTTCCTTTAGGACTGCCAGAAAAGGCACTGGGTGCAGGAATGATTAATTATTGTTTGTGGAGCTGCAGTTTTGAGATATTGCTAAGTTCTTGGTTTTCTTTCCCACTAAATAGCTCCATCTCAGAGGAATAAGAAATGCTGAAGTTCCTTCATGCACATAACTATGTAAACCTATGAATACATCTTCATATGATTAGATCAATATAAAGTTATCTACTGATAAAATGTGAATTTTCCAGAATGGATTTTACCTTGACAGTAAGTCCTCACCTTCAATGAGACACTTCCCATATTTACAAAAATCTAACTTAACATAAGATTATCAAATTCATCATTTTAGGATTTTTTGGGGTATAAACATGTGCTTCATACAACTATATGCAAACAGGTAACTTTTGTTTTTATTTTATTTAAACTGTACTAGATATTTCCAAGGCTCTCCTTCACAGAAAAGACTATGCCTTCTTTTAGAATATAGTCAGGTGAAGTCAAATAATATTTTCCTATAGTTTGTTCCTAGTCCAGAATTTTCTATCTCATGGCTTTCCAAAACTAAACATTTTGATTTGGGTCTTCCTCAAGCTTTTTAACCCCCAAGAAGTCAATATAGAGAAAGCATTAGGAGCTCTGACTCCTATAATATGTCTTGCCAGATCTTTGTTTGTGCCCTTCCACCTCCTCCTCCTCATTGTAGCACTCTTTCAGCACCCTTTACTTCTTTTATTTCCACAGTTGTGCTTCTCATTGGAAAAAAGGTAGGGCGAATTGTGATGATATAACTCAGTGTAATCAGCTGCTTGCCTGACCATATAATCCAGTGATGGCTAACCTTTTCCGGACGGAGTGCCCAAAGTGTGTGCATGCCCAAACCCCCAAAATGCAATGCGCTCATGGCCCTGTGCATGTGCCCCTCCCCATGCATGCATGCGTGTCCCCTGCATGTGCTCCACCCCCACGCATGCACATGTGGCCCCTGCATGTGCCCTGCCCCCGCGCCCTACCCATGCATGCGTACATGGGCCCACCGCACATGCCACACCCCCTGTGCATGCACGACAGAGACCTGGCAATCAGCTGGCTGGTGGGAGGCACGCACGCATGCGCGGCAGAGCTAAACTGGGGCAATGGCTCGCGTGCCCACAGAGAGAGTGCTGCGTGCCACTTGTGGCACACGTGCCATAGGTTCACCATCACGGATATAGCCAGTATAAGGGAGAGATGCATATGCCTGTATTAGTTTTGTCTAGATTAGTGAACTGTATGAATGCACATCCACAAAATCCCAACTGCATAAGATATTGTAAGTACAATGACTTTTTTTTTAGTTTTTAAGGTACCACAAACCTTAAAACTTTAAATCTTTTTAAATTGCTGCTGCCCAAAAATAACATGATTCATATATGGGACATAAGAACAAGGCAACTGTTCCAAGCTTTCTTAGAAATGTCCTATGGATAAAGCAGCAAAGTCTTAATACAAGATTTCAGTTCCATAAAATATCTCATGGTCAACAAAAGCTGAACATTAAATCAGTGCAGTTCTGTAACCTGAACGAGCACAGTTATATTATTTATTAGTTTGATTTATATATGCCGCCCTTCTCTGGAGGCTCAGGGCGGTTTACAATGCATTAAGCAATAGCCTTCATACTTTTGTATATACCTGCTTAGTAGGGCTTTTTGCCCCCCCCCCCCCCGAGAGGTGTTCTATTTTATACAAAGTCAGCTTATTGCCCCCACAATCCGCGTCCTCATTTTACCTACCTCGAAAGGATGGAAGGCTGAGTCAACCTTGAAAGATGTTAATCTTTCAAAGGTTGTGGACTACAGAGCTACAGCAGAAATTTCAGTCAGTTTTGTGCTAACTTCTGGTTCTAAGATAATACTGTTATATTCTTCAAACCTAATGATGTTTAAGGATCTTAATCTCTCTTTCCATTCAGTCCTTTATGCTTCTGGTAATGTCCATCCATGTTCCTTTCAAGAGCTCAATCCATATTTTTGTGGTTTTATCTGACACTGGAGAAACTGGGACTTTTTTTTTTTTTTGGCAACATTGAGGTTTATGAAAAGTGTATTTTTCAATTGGTTTACTCTTGTTTTACTTGGATTATCTTACATGTTAAGCAAAATGTGTTCTTGCTTAGCATGTGCTGTGACTTAAAAACAACCCAGTTTTAGTCATTTGAATCAGTTTTACTTCTAGGCATGTACTCCGTGATCTTCCAGTTGATGGTTGGATCAATTATAGCCACTAACTGAAGAAATTACACCCTCTTGTATTACAACAATGAGTCCTGTTCTGGACTCTAACTGACAGGGCAGAAAATAATTCACTAAATAGCAGCAGATGTGTGAAAAATATTTTTGAAACTATCTCATTATATTAGAGAAGCATTCATTTTCAAATAAAAAATAAGCATACCATATCACTTAAATGTTGTCTTTGTAAGTTTATCATTCCTCCAGGCTACAACTCCGTCCTTGTTGCCTGCCTGAAGGAAAATAATCAGAATGACAAAGTTCAGAGGCCTTCTGGGAATAATGTTGAGCCGGGGCATCGTTGTGGGCAATAAAAAGGGTCAAGATGGCAGCCACAAATACAGGATTGGAGTCTTGTCGCTCTTTACATGTGTTATGGGAAAAGAACATTAAAAAGGGTCAGGACTTCAATTATGTAGTTTGGACTGCCAATCTGACTTTTTTTAACCTTCCGCCCTGGAAACTTCTGAGTTGAGCTCTGTGGTAGCTCCAAAATTCATACTTTAAAGAATAGTGTTTTAAAGCAAATACATTAGGAAGTGTAATGAAACTAATTAGAAAAGGATGGGCATTTCTACCTTGGTAAAAGTCAAACAGTCTTTGTCTTGATCTTTGTCCTTTATTTCAAAGTCATAAAGTGCTTTGCCTTGTGGCGGGGCTGGTGGAAGAGGCTTGATACACTGGATGTAGCTTGCTGGGAAAAAGCCATGATTTCCATTCAGTTCCCCATGATACCAATTCTCATCTACTTTTCTGCGCAGTATAATAAGGTCTCCTTTGTTAAATTTGAGGTCACCGGGTTCTTTCCCTTCGTAGGCATAAAGAGCTTTTCCATAGGGAAGCTGAGTGGGGTTCTGCAACAAAAAAAGAAAAATACTATGTACTGTTACGCAATTAATTATAACATACATTATTGTTACGCTTTTTGCACGTTGCCTTTTTAACCATTTCTCATGTTAGAATTCACTACAAAATAGTTTAGTATGAGGCAGCTACAAATCAAACTCTTATTTCCGGCACTTGGGACAAAAAATATCTCATATTATTTTCTTATATGGACAACTATGTAAGAATGTTTCTGTTATATCCAACAGCTGTTTCACAAATTGTGACTGTTAATAAGGTAATTATCATTCTCTCTATCCACTATTTTTTCTGTATCTCTTTGTTAAGCAGATACAGAAATTTCCCCTTTTTCAAGCTATTCCCTCCTTGTAAGCTAGTTTTCTTCTCTTCCATTGCAAATTAATTGACCAGTGAATCTCTAAATTAGACAGAATTTTCCTCTACTTACTCTAATTAAAAAGAGACTCTTAGAGAATGTGGCTTCACATTAAAGCAATTTCTCTACCAAAAATAAGAAAAACAAAAAAAAAACCCCAATTTGATTTCCTCTCAGCTTTCTTCTATCAAAAAATGAAAGGAAGAATGTCCATCTATTACGAATGTAGGTTTGTCATATAAATGAAGCAGCCATGAAAGTCTCAGCATTACTTGTATGTCCACATTGTAGAATATGACTTTATTTTGAACCAATCAATTCTGATAAGACAAAGAGGACAATTACGTGTACTTGGGGGAAAAGTGAAGTCCTAATGACATGCTGGGGATTCAATCATTGAGCATTTACATTTCAGACAAATCAAATGGCCGCACTTAAGAAACTACAAGCAAACAAACAACAATCATGAGGCAATTAAATGGTAACTAGGGCCTTGAAACCAATGAATTGATTGCTTAGTAGAAACGATTGTATGACATTCAGTGCGTCACTATCTTCTTTCCCTGTTCAAAAGCTTTCAGCCACCAAAGAGCTCTCCGTTGTCTCTTCTCTATTAAGCACAGTTCCTCTTATCCTCTGGTTCAGTGTGAAGGCTTCCCTCAGCATTATTCTATTTTCTCAAAGATTTCTTTTTAAATCGCCAATACCTCATGTTTCTGTTTCAGCCTATCTTATGCCTTGTTGGCTCAATTTCTTTCTCTCCCCAGCTTAGCATGTTGCCACTTCTTTTTTTAACATGCTGTGACACTTCTCATTAACCTCCTCCTGTCTCAGTTCCTGATCTCCTTTGAGCTTTTTCCTCCCCTCTCTTTTACCTCCCCTTTCTGTTTTTCAGTCCACGGCTTCTTTACACGCTTCTTCATTTCTGAACTTCATGCCTATTAGTTTATTCTGCATCTGGGAACCTTTTTGTTACAATTTTCACCCTCCCAGACACATGAGCAACAAGCAGAAGCTCAATTCAGACAGGTAGAAATCCTGTCACCGAGAAATACGCTAAACTGAAGATTTAGGCATTCTCTGGAAGGACCAAATACTGCAATGTCTTTGGAGCCATCATCTACTACAGCAGTAGACTGGGGTACTTTTTCCAGCATTGCTGCAGCAGTACCAATTTTTAATCTATTAGTTTATCTAAAGAATGTAATATAACTCTAACATTGTAACTCTGGGCAGCTTACAAACAAAGCAACAAAAACAACAGCCAATAATAATCAGGAATAGGCAACCTGTTTGATATTCATACCCTTTTCTGATGAGTTTACTCATATTAGCCTCAATGCTCAGGGGAATAACCAAGTTTTAAATTTTACTTAGAGGTCAGTAATGTTGGAAACAACTAAACATTGGGAGTAGGAATTATTTCAAAGGGCAGATGCCCCTAGAGAAATGGAATGGCTTCTGGGTTTCATCAGATGACACTGTCTCAAGGCATGACCTAAAGCATGCCCATACTATTAGTGTAGGTAAGTTCAGCAGATATCTCACAATAATTTAGCCCTATGCCATGTAGGGCTTTATAGGTGACAACCAGCATCTTGAATTGCCCTTGGAAAGTGGTAGGAGCCAGTGTAGTTCATGAAATAGTGGTGTTATACAGGGGCATACTAAAGTACAGATGGTCCTTGACTTCAACCATTCATTTAGTGACTGTTCAAAGTTACAACTGCACTGAAATATATATATATACATTTACATTTACATTTACAATTATAGAATATTTACATTGTAACTGGGCATCTTTATTACTTTCTCATAATAATACATTGCTTCAATACTAATTACAATAGTTGTCTTAATGTTTTGGGGCCCAGAGTGTGGATTTTGAACTTAAATAATTTGTGTTGTCTTTTGTACTTATATCTTATATTGTAGACATTGAAGACTTTGCTCCCTATCCTACTATTAGGTTCTGCGGTTATTGGCACTCACATTGAAGGCCCACCTATAAAATTTCTTCCAGAATATTTATAATTGATTTCCTCTGCCATTTGTAAAAAGCTTTAATATGTGATTCCAACTTAGGTCGTGTCAAATTTTTCAACTTTCAATTTCCAAACATTAGGCATGTTCCAAAGTTGTAATATGCCTTGGAGATTGTAAAGATATTCTGGTTAATTTAATATAATTTAGATATACTTGGTAAGTAACTACATAATTATCATAACCTTTAAACATTTTCTTTGTTCATTTGATATGGTTTTTGCTGTGCATCATTTTACCCTACCACTGACTCAATGTAGAATCATAGAAGTTTAGATTTGTTATTGCATATGCTACATTTCTTTTTTTGTTCGAAGTATTTTGGATTGCTTTGATTGGCTCAGCTCTTCACCTGATTTAGAAGTCATCTGTAATAGTACAGGGAGTCCTTGACTTAAAACGACAATGGGGATTGGAATTTCTATCACTAAGCAATGCAGTCGTAAAGTGAAATGTCACATGATCACATCACTTAGCGACCACAGTTCTGGCAATCTCCGTTACCATCATTAAGTGATTTGCCCCCCCCCCCCCCAGATCATTAGTCAAGGACTGATCTACAATCCAACTTGTTTCAGGGTTGGTCCTTTTCAGTGTTGATTCTCAATAAGGCACAGGTATCAAATTCGCAACATCACATTGTCGTCATGTGATGATTTTTTGATTCTGTTTGATGGCTGTGATGGCTTGCAATGAAAAACCAGCTCTGCCTCACCCAGAAGCTCTTTGCAAAGGGGAATTTCTTTGCAAAGAGCTCCTGGGTGGGGCTGGCACTTGTTTCATGTTGTGAAAAGGGAGAGGGAGGAAAGGCTGCTTTTGACTTTTTCCTCTTTTTTGCAGCAAAAAGCCAGCACCAGTTCTACCAAAGAGCTCTTTGCAAAGGGGTGTTATGGTGTACTGCGGCTTAAGGGCAGCCTTTGGCTCTCCCCTCTTTGCATGAAATCAACCCCATGTGGCCCATCAGCCAGGCCGGGTGCACCCTATCAGCAGTGGAACCAAGTAAACAGTGAAGGTCAGCTAGGGCAGCAGAGTGCAGGGTGCAGAGAGCCTAAAGGGCATAGATATGGAGGAGATAGTATTCTCCCCAATTCAGATCTGCACCTGATGCCAAAGCCAATGAAGAACACCAGGCATGAGGTGTACGTCTTGTTTCCTTTTATTGAAGCGCTTCAGCGAAAGGGACTCCATCCAGTTCAAGATCCCAGGATCCAGAACAAAGGATTCATCAAGCTTTTATGCAGTTTTCCAAGGCGGGATAAAGAAGCATTGTCTAATAGGCATTTTGAAAATTATCTAAAGGGTCCTCTATAGCTCCATGCCATCCCTATTTCTACGTCTTAACTAATAATTAACTACGTCTTAAATAATAATTAAAAATTATCTAACCAGTATTCTATGGGCTCTGTCTTAGCCCTATCCCTTATCTTAGCAATATGTCTTGTATGATGTCTCTGACAGTCAGCTCTTGCTTTCTACATTGAAAGGGGCCTCACCTCTCCACACTACCTTTTCCACTACCTTAATCTTTGTTATGCAGGCATTATATACATTATACACATCTCCTCCCTTCCTTCTGACTTCATGCCATAACCTTGATTTTATAGAGCAAATGGCTCATCAATAGGCAGGTGGGGAGAGTTACAGGATAACTGCAGTTATAAGTGTAAGTGGGCTGCCAAGTGGGCTAATTTTGATCATCTGACTATGAGGGCACTGCATTGGCTGTCAGTCTGGGCATGGGTGGTAAATCCCTTCCTTCACTGCTGTTAGAACGGTCACTGAACGAGTGGTCACAAATCAAAGACTACCTATACGGTTATATTTTTATTGAACTGTTGTCATTATAAGCAAAATTGACAAACTGCAGCTAAAAATACATTGAATATATAATTAATAAATAGCCCATTTCTCGAATTTATGTCTGTCAGGCCTAGTCCTACTTCTGGTTAGCCTCT
This sequence comes from Masticophis lateralis, assembly GCA_030761175.1. Taxonomy (NCBI): domain Eukaryota; kingdom Metazoa; phylum Chordata; class Lepidosauria; order Squamata; family Colubridae; genus Masticophis; species Masticophis lateralis. Next base: position 96,763,883 of record JAUDYJ010000004.1, on the reverse strand, counting down.
GAAATCATTATTAGCCAACACAATCAGGCAAAATATACAAGGGGAATGAAAGAATAAGATATCCACAGTTTGTCCACTCAGCAATGAAACAATAAATGTCAGTACAAAGCATTAATAACAATTAAAACTGGTAATGCTTATTTTGTAGCTCATTACTTGAGGTGCACTGGAGTCATTTCTCATTTTGTGAAGGAATTCAAAGGATCACCTCTACATTCTGATAGATCCTTTACACAGGCAGTCTGGACAAGGCATTATGGTTTCTGTCATACATTAAAGCTTCTTGGAAAACTCATCAGCTGTATCCAGAAGAGAGAGGGTTTTTTATTTAAATATATATATTGAAATAATTTAAACCATCAGAAACTGAAGGAGAGAATCACAGTACAGAAACTGGTTGAATTTGACCATTCACAAACAGATATGTAGTATAGGGAGTCCTTGACTTACAACAGTTCATTTATTGGTGAAATGTAGAAACACATAAACACAAGACTAAAACGAAACGACAAACATGACTAACCGAGAGTTAAGCTCACTCTCCAATTAATAATAACTAGTGTCATCCAAACCAAACATTTCAATAGAGTCAATTTCTACTATCTACAAAAGAGTTAGCCTGTTTTTGTCGAAATTTTAAGAAATCATGTAGCCTAATAAATATCTAATTAATCTAAATAGACGATCTTATCACCCCTTTCCTAGGTTTAACCTTCTATTGAGCCAGACAAAGCATTTGTCCCAACTTCTATTATATATTGAATCTTTCTTGTCTTTTAAAATTCAGTTATTGATGTTTCAAAGTTACAACTGGATTGAAAAAAGTGATTTATGACCACTGTTTTCACATTTATGACTGCTGTAGCACCCCCATGGTCATATGATCAAATGACTGAAATCAGATGCTTGGAAACCGATTAGTATTTATGACAGTGGTAGTGTCCTGGGATGACATGATCACCTTCTGTGACCAAAACTCGCTTAAATGGTTCACTTAACAACACTTAATGTTGGGCTTAGTTGTGTTTGTACGTACTTCACTTTTGTTTAGCTACAGCTAAAAGGTACAACTGTAGCAATTGTTGCATTACCATTATGAAAAGCTGGAAGAATTCTGGGTGATGCAAAAGATTTCTCAATTGCATGTTAATAACAACCAGAAAAATAAAGCACATCACCTTATTGATTATATTAAGTAATTATGCAATTATTAGGATGGAAAGGGCACTAATTTCTCCTCTTCTCATATATTGATGTCAGAATTATTGATGTGCATCAGCAATTTTTCGGTATTATTCCTATTGACTATAAAAGAAATAGTCCTACTTCCATTTGTCTAGAGATGGGGTCCCCAACCTTTGGGCTGTGGTCTGGTCCTGGCCACAGCTTATTCAGAAGTGGACCGCAAAAGTGGCAGATGTGCACACTTGCAACTCCATTTGTGGAGGGGGAGAGCATGCCCATCGCTCACACAAACAGAGCTGTGCGAACATGCACACATGCCACTCATGGAGCCATTTCCTCCCCCCCCCCCCGGTCTGTAAAGCCAGAAAGGTTGGGGACCTTTGGTCTAGGAAGAAAATCCAAGGATGCTTTGCAGTGGAAAAGAAAACCTTGAAGGATTTCTAACTTTGCACTGTTTGAAGGAGCTTTCCGCTTGTTGATCCCAAGTAAGCTTCAAGAATGTCAATAAGGAAAGGTTTGAATATATATGCCTAAGAAATTATGCCAGTTTATCATTCTCCAAAAAGGAATTGGCAGAGCCACCCACCTAAATAAAAGGCATGTTTTATTTTGCGTGCCCATAGTTTGAGAAAAGCTTACTGTCTGACATGGGCATTTCAATTTTACTGCAAAAGCAAACATTTTTTTAAAAAAATTATAACCAGGTGAGTGCAGATAATATAGTTTTGCCCAAGGGACATACCATCCTAAATTTGAATGTTCATTTTTTAGGTAAATAATTGTTTAACTAAAAACCTGTGAGCTAAAGAAAGATGAATTTGCTAAGTTTTTAACTGAGGATTCAGTTGGCATATTCAAATCATATAGTAGTAGTAGTCTACTGTTTAAATCTTCTGTAAATGGAATTCAGGAATAAAGGCTCATACTGAATTCCTTCTTGTTTAGGAGATTTAGGGAGGGAAAAGTGGAACTACTTGAGCCTGTACAAGAAGCAAACACAATGAAATTGCTACAATGGTTGACATCTGAAACATTCCATGCATGCAGGAGGAAGAGGGGGAGGAAGGGAGAGGGGGAGGGAGGGAGAGGGAGAGAGGAAGAGAGGGGGGGAGGGAGGGAGAGGGAGAGGGAGGGAGGGAAGGAGGGAGAGGGAGAGAGATCCCCCGGAGATCTGGAGGATCCCGGATCTACGCGCTTTCCACTGGGCCCTCAAAACATTCCTATTCCAGCAGGCTGGGCTGGCTTAACTTCTCTTTTACACTGCTTTTAAATTTTAATTTGTCTAAACTGGGGTGTTTTAATTTGTATCTTGGGCCAAACTATTTAATATATTTTAAATGGTTTTTTAATCTTTGTATTATATGTATTTTTATCTTTTGGCTGTTCACCGCTCTGAGTCCTTCGGGAGTAGGGCGGTACATAAATTTAATAATAAATAAATAAATAAATAAATAAATAAATAAATAAATAAATAAATAAATAAAATGACTAACTTCCATTTTCTCATGACTTCTCAAATCCTCCTCCAAGACTTTAACAAGTTGCTTACATATTTAATTTCTTTGGACATTTTTTAAGAGAAAGTTCCAATTTAAATGCATATGGAATCCCTTCTCCATTAAAAGTTTTTTACCAAATGTTCCAAATCATTTATTTGATGTATAAAGAAAGCAATCCGAGTTGCTTGTCAACGGTGTGCTAACACTGAACATAAACAATCTCTTAAATAGAAGAGCTGCAGCACCAAAGGCTCAGCTTTCCCATGCAATCTTGTCATAATTAAATTGGACCTTAAAAGTCCCACTTCTCAGGGCAGACTTACAACTATTTAATGAGCGGAAATTTAAATATTGTCACAATTTACATTGGAATAGCTCCACTAAATATAATGTGGGAAGCCAAAGTGATCAGTAGGAGTCTTCTCAAGGGCTATCAGATCACTTTGGTTCTGCAGTACTTACAATATAAAATATCAATTATGGGTAATTATTAGAATGTGTAATATACTGTATATAATTTCTTGGTTTTTCCTCTGTATAAAATCTTCTGCTGTCTAAACTTTTCACTTACCATGATCATTTCATGAATATGACAATCTTCTCTAACTCAACCCCTACTCAGCAATAAATATCCTAGTTCTTAAAGTGCTACTGGATCCTTTGTTGCTTATTTACCATAATTTATGTTATTTCATTGGATTTTAGCATTTATTTCATTCAGACATATGAAAGTATTTTAAAACTTGGTGCAATTCAATTTTCTCTTATAGTGTATCTACTAAGATATTCAAAACTTTCAGAGTAAAATAATGCAAATTTCAAGTGTCTTAAATTATATGTATCTAATTTAACCTTCAATTTTTTTCGACCTTTCAAACAACTTTTTTGCTAATAACTTGTCACAGGAATCATGTTTAATACTTTCCTGATGGTTAAGTAGAGAAATGGTGATTCTCCAATCTGTATCAATGCATTAATATATAAATGTATAAATAGAAACAGAATGTAAGAAAAATAAATCTGAATGTTGCAGAAATAACTTTGAGAAAATATAATATCCTAAAAACCTGTTAACACATTACAAAACCACTAGTGACCCACAATTAAGATTTCAAGTTTGAATTTTTTAAGAACAGAGTATTTTTTAATTTGAAAAAATCAATTACAGAAATAAAACATTGTGCAGATCCAATATGGTGCAGTTTAGTCAACCTGCAGTATTTTAGACTTCAGTGATTAATATTTTAGGTATATGGTTACCAAATTCCCACCTAGTATTGTCACTTTAAAACAGTTATTCTTTTCAGTTAAGCTAACCTCATAGTACTTGAAGAATGAAGGGGGTAAAACAAAAGGGTTTGGGGTTTTTTTTGGCGAAAGAGCAGACAATGCAAACAAATTAATAAATGTTATAACTGCATTGTTGTCCATCAACTGTAACATGATACCAATTACCTTGTGAAGTTTATATGCAAATTATCTTAATTTATGCATCTCAATGATATGGAAAAAGAAGGAACATGGCCAAGTACTAATTTCTGATGTGTTCCATTCTAGACTAAATGATGGCAGCTGATTGTCCCTGCCCCTCCCCCCCGGCTCTTTAACTGTGCAACTCCCATCTGTTTAGTGTATGCCATAAATGCTATGAACACTTTGGAGTCAAATTATGTTTTGGTTTTCCAAAAACTGTTAAATCTACAGTGGAACTGCATATTTGTGCAGTGATATAGTTAGAATTTGGCTTTGTATTCTCCACTGGGACACAACTGACTCTCTAACCCAACAATTTGTTACTCTAGCAGTTCCAAGAAAAGTACGGGGTCGATAAAGAACACAGATTTGGCAAAGGAATGTTATCAAAACAGTTAATTGAAAAGATCTTCAATTTATTAACTGAGAAGCTACTTTGTGTGATTCTAATACTTGTTTAGAGAGAAAGAATATTACATTTTATTAAGATCAGTGGAAAACAGACCATAAGTCATGAATTTCAGCCACCCCCCACAATGTCAATTAAAGATTGTTTTGCTGATATGCCTGAGACAATAAAAGAAAGGCTGATCAATATACTTTTGAACATCTGGCAACTTTCTGTAGCAATGATTCATTCAGAATAATGTGTGTGTGTGTGTGTGTATATGTGTGTGTGTGTGTTTATCTTGTCCTTAGTTTGCTAAATCTGTTTTTCCCAATAGAAGGTTTTGTTTCTTTATGTCCTGGGTAACATCTAATCCTGTTCTTTCTGGATTCTTTCTTGCCATAAAAACCATTGGTACTATATTTGTAAACTCATTTTACTACTAGTATGGGTTATGGATCAAAGGGCCTTGTACTGGTATTCTCAAATAGCTGACAAACTTTTACAATTTGCTAGTATACACAGCCTGATTGATTGATCAAAAGTCAATGACATCACTGTTTCCATCCTGCCAAAAGCAGAGCAGATATTTTTTAATACCCATGTTGAAACAGGACTCAGGATTGGACATCTATTCTACACATTTTTAGATTATCAACCAAATCTTTATTATGATTGTGGGTTAGCATTAGGATAGGATAGGATACGAGTTAAAATTAAAAACATAGAAGATACATCAGCATCTAAAAAAATATGGTAAGTTACAATCTACATTCTTGCCTCCACTTTTGTGATACATTTTGAGACATGAAGGGCTAATCTTAGAAATTTGAATTGTACAAATTCTAATGGTGCAAAATTGGAGTAGGAGCCCAGCTAAAGAAGATGTGTTATTGGTTCAGATATTTTAAAAAGTACTTACTGCATTTTTTGGAGTAGAAGACACACCTTTTACGCCCTAAAAGAAGGCGAAAAAGAGGGTGCGTCTTATACACCGAATGTAGCTCTGCAGAACCTCAATTTTAGCTCCAGTTTCAGAGGCAAAAACCTGCACTTGAGACGCTGAAAAAAAAAGCAAGGCACGGAGCTCACAACCAACGAAACTGTTGCTAAAGTTCACCTCTGGGAACAGCTGATTGGGGGTATTCCGGGAGGTCGATCCACCCCCAATCAGCTTTTTTCTTATTTTCCTCCTCAAAAACTAAGGTGCATCTTATACTCCAGTGTGCCTTATAGTTCGAAAAATATGGACAGGCAGTGGAGGTCGCCGCTGCTACCTATCACCAATGATCGCCGCCTATTTCCACTGACAGCAAGCAGCGTGAGTGACAGTGATAGGCGGCTGGAACAGGCCAAAAATGGGACACACAGAGGCTGAAAATGGGAGGTGAAGAGGCTGAAAATGGGGCAGGTGGAGCAGGGGTAAAATCTAAAATTTATTACTACTGGATCCATGGGCGTGGCTTGGTGGGGTGGGTAATGTGACTGGGTGGGCATGGCATGTAAAAAATGCTTTCAAAAGGCTCTGATGATCTCAGCTAAATTCCTGATCGGCAGGCAACTCAGCTGGGATTGTCAGAGTTTGGATTTGTCAAAGCCATTTAAAAGGAAAAAAAAGGCTCTGATGATCGCATGGCTCAGCTGGCACGGGGGGGGGATGGGGGCAGGGATTTTTGCTACTGGTTCTCCGAACTGCCTGCCGCCATCGCTACCTACTTGCCCGAGCTGGTCCGAACCGGGAGCATTTCACCCCTGATGTGGAGGCTGAAAACAGCCAACAGGTGGGCAGGACTTTGGAAATATTTACTCTATAAGACGCACAGACATTTCCACCTACTTTTTGGCGGGGAGGAATGCATGTTTTAGTGCGAGACTTTTTCTAGCATCAGAAAGACTGGTTTTTAGATTGGAGCAATGTGCTATAGCTGGTTAGAAGGCAAAAGACTTCAGCCAGTATCTGATTAAAGTTTTGCCAACTCAGCACAAGCTGGCTGGAGAGTTCTAATCAACTAATTAAGGTCACAGATCTGAGCTTGTTAACTTATGCTTAACACTTATTATGGAATTGCTGCACTGAGAAAAGCTGCTCAGGATGTGATAGCTTGCTTCATACTAAGAAACCTGGACAATATTTGATTTTAAGACTAAGCTTGCAGGACAGAGAGGGCACATCCTCTTTTTGTCAGACTTCTGAGAATCCTAATCCTGCCAGATCAGTGGTTGGTTGCTCCTGGTTCTGTCCAGTTCTTGCAAACCAGTAGTAATGGTAGTGGGAGGCTCCGCCCACCCACCTGGACATAATCATGAATGATCTGCACATGTGCAGAAGCGCACACACGCACGCTTCCACTGCGAACCGGTAGTGGAGGTAAATAGAACCCACCCCAGTGCCAGATGCATTAAAACAGATTTCTGAAATATTGAAAAAACAACCTTAAGGCTCCAACAAAACAAAAACTGGAATTTAAATTATAGGATGTACTGAAATAGCAAAATGTTTGGTATTGCTAGGTGTTGTGTTCAAACTATTAATTCCTTCAACATAACTAAATCTCTTACAGATAATTCTTCAGGTACCAGCATTCTTCCAAGTGGTGGGCTTCACAGTCGGATCAATATCAAAGCAAACCAAAACCCTTTCCCTTCCCATTTCAAACAGACATTTATATCTAAATATAGCAATAGTGAGGTGTCAAAAACATCAAGAGGGTATTTGCAGCTGGGTGATTAAAGCCTAGTCCTTTTTTTATGTATATCACACATGCAATGCATGTAGGAAGAAGCAGGGCTTCTATTGTATGGTTATTTTTTTAAAAATTAGATTTATATGCCGCCCTTCTCTGGAGACTCAGGGCAGCTTACAATGCGTTAAGCAATAGCCTTCATACTTTTGTATATTTATACAAAGTCAGCTTATTGCCCCCACAAACTGGGTCCTCAATTTACCTACCTTAGAAAGGATGAAAGGCTGAGTACACCTTGAGCGTCGAACTTGCAATAACTGCAGACAGCTGAATGTTAATAACAGGCTATGTATCCTGTTGAGCTATCTGAGGCTAACTTATTGGCTAACAATTGATATTGATGCAATTTTGGCTTTTTTGACTACTACTCTTGTAGCTGGCCTGTTTGGAAATATGTACATTATAATGTACTGTTGGTCAAAACATTTTTAATTCCAAAAAATATAACTTTTATTTCTGTTCTACAATATTCTCAAATATTTTATGCCTGTTTTGGAGTCAAATAACTGAGTTTTCTGAGACAGTGTCTATTTTTATCCATAGATATCTATGTAAAGATTATTTATAAACAGCTAACATGGCTCTTCATAATCAGTACAGTAGCATCAATCTGTGGAATCACAAATTTTTCTTAGTATTACTGATGGGGATAAGGACTGAATATATGACAGATCATTTGTTGTTATATGCCACTGAGTTCGATGCCAGAATTTTTTTAGTTGCAAATTCCCAAAGACACTCAAATCAGTCTATTGAATTTACTATTCATTACCACACTTACAGATAATGAACAGGAAATGAGCAGCACCGCAATAAAAATGAAAAACCAGAGAGATGAAATGCTTACCAGAAGTCTGAGGGCTCTGAAAATTTGCAAGTGAAAGACTATTGATGAACACTGGAATAACTGCAGTTCAGGCTACAAAATAAACTGTTAATATTCAATCATCACAAATGTTTTTATTTAATTTATACATAAGAAGTGGTTTTTTATTACAGAATCACTTGTTAAACTTTTTATACAAATGAAAGACCTAGGGTATATTGGACAAGTCTTATTTATTGCCTAGCTATAATCCAACAAAAAAGATACCATTAATAGGATTTACATTAGTATTTGTTTTGTGGGAATGTGGGAATTCACAAATAAACAAGACCAGAACATACTATCCAATTATGATTAAACAAACATCCAAATAAAAATATTGTGAAACTACACATAGTTCCTATCAATAAATCAATTTTTATTACAGTCACAGACCAGCATTAGTTCCTGATATAATAAGATGAAGAAGTAGGTGGATTCATCTGGAAAATGAAATAGTGGAAGACACAATCAAGGATGAGAAGCACAATCAGGTTGAAAGATAATAATCACCATCTAATCCATATTCAACTTGTAGTGATAGGAGGAGAAGCTAGTAAGATATTTTGTCTTGGTTGATTGCACACAGTTATCAAAAGAAACCTTTGAAAGCAACACAAAAGACCTAGCTAGACAAATAAATCTTGAATGCTTCAATCATCACCTGTTTTTAAGCACAAAGAAGATATATATTTGAGATGGGGGGTAAGAACAACTCTTTTTGACAAAAAGGTTTTTAAAATATAATTGTATTACTGTATTGCTACATAGTGGACATCATTTGCATGGAGTTGTGCATGTAGAAGGGGCGTTGGTCCTACCTGAGACACTCCTTTTCATTGCTTGGAGACAGCAGCCAGTGTGGGTAGTATCAGCCAATCAGACCTAAGGACTGAGTCTATCAATGTTCTTAAATCCCGTCTCTGTTGCCGGGCAGACCAGCTTTAGGCGAAGGAGTGAGATGACAGACTTGGCGTGTGGGAGAAGGTAGTAAAGGAAAGGGCAATAGAAAGAAAAATAGTGACAGACCAGACTGGACAGGGAGGGTCTGGCTGCTATCTCCACGCAACGAAAAGGAGCGTCTCAGGTAGGACCAACGCCCCTTTTCCATTGCCGGTGGAGACAGCAGCCAGTGTGGGACATACCCAAGTTTACTGTCCCAAAAGCTGGGTGGGACCAGGCTGGTCAGAGACAACCTCCCTAACAACAACCCTCTGCAACACCTGCCGACCAAATGCTGCCTCTGCAGAGGCAAAGGTATCAATTTTATAGTGACGGATAAAGGGAGCCGGAGAAGTCCACGTGGCCGCTCGACAAATTTCCAGCAAAGGAGCCTGAGTAGCCCAGGCCGCAGAAGTAGCTGCGCTGCACGTAGATGAGCAGTCACATGAGAAGGACGTGGCAAAGAACGGAGATCATAAGCCGAAGCAATAGTCTGTCGAATCCAGCGGCCAATAGTAGAAGACGACACCTTCAGGCCCAAGGAGATGGGAAGGAAAGAGACGAACAAAGCCTCTGACCTTTGAAGAGACGCAGTGCGTTTAATATAGATGTGAAGTGCACGTCTGACGTCCAAGGTGTGCCAACGACGTTCACGAGGGTGAGAAGGTTGTGAACAGAAGGTAGGAAGAATAAGTTCCTGAGACCGATGGAACATGGAATTGATTTTAGGCACAAAGGGAGGATCCAGGCGGAGGACGACACAATCCGCGTGGAAGACGCAGAGATCCACCCTGGTGGATAGAGCAGCCACTTCCGAAATACGACGAGCTGAAGTAATAGCCACTAAGAAGGCGACTTTACATGACAGCAATCGCAGAGGTGTCGTTCGTAGAGGTTCGTAAGGAGCCTCCATCAGGGATTCTAGGACCAACGGGAGATCCCAGGTAGGGTAGCGGTGCACGACAGGAGGTGACAAGTTAGTAGCATTGCGGAGGAAGCGCCGGATTAGAGGATGCTGCGCCAATGATGAGAGGGACCCACAGGTAAGTACTGAAGAGAGAGCCGCAACTTGGCGGCGGAGCGTGTTAGGCGAAAGGCCGTCAGCAAACCCGTGTTTCAGGAACACCAGAATGTCCACAATCGAAGGTTGCAAGGCAGGAATGCCCTTCTTGTCACACCAAGAACAGAAAGCCCTCCAGGTGGCAGAATAGATTCTGTTAATTGAAGGGCGACGGGAAGCCTGGATTATTTGTATAACATTGTCCGGAATGTTAGCTGTGCTCAAGGACCGGAATGTGCCAGGAGGGAGCGACAGAGAGGGAAACCAAGTCCGCAAACCATGCTCTGCGAGGCCAGTGAGGGGCCAGGGGGATCACTTCCGCCCGTTCATCCAAGAGTTTGCGGATCACTCTGGGTATTAGGGACGCCGGTGGGAAGGCGTAGAGAAGGCCTTGTGGCCAAGGGGCTCTGAGGGCATCGATGGCTTCCACCTGAGGTTCCGGGAATTGGGTGAAGAAGCGAGGCAATTGTGCATTCACTCGGGTCGCAAAGAGGACTACAACCGGGGTCCCGAAGTGATGAGCCAGATTCTGGAATATCTGAGGATGGAGTTGCCACTCCGCATTGTCCACCTGTTGTCGGCTTAGCCAGTCCACCTGCCTGTTGTCGACACCCGAAATGTGTTCCGCTCAGAGTGATCCGAGGTGGCATTCCACCCAGAGGCCGATTTTTAGGGCCACTGTCAAAAGGGACTTTGATCGGGTGCCCCCCAGTTTGTTCAAGTGAGCCTTGGCTGTGACATTGTCCGTCAACACAAGGATATGGGCACCGGACAGTAGGTGGTGAAAAGCTCTGAGGGCCAGGAAGATGGCTTGTAGTTCCAGCCAGTTGATAGGACGAAGAGCGTCCGCTTGTTCCACACACCTTGGGCGAGCTGACCTTGGCAGTGTGCCCCCCAACCGCGAAGACTGGCATCTGTAGTCACCACCACCCTCTGGGGTTCAAGGAAGAGAGACCCCACTGCAAGGGCCAGAGACCGCCACCACCGAAGGGATCTGCGAATTGCTGGAGGGAGCAGGACCTGCCTGGAAGAAGTGCCGATGCCCGCCTACTGTAAAGGTAAGAGAAACCATTGGAGCTCATGGGCATGTAGTTGCGCCCAAGGAACAATGGCTATGGCTGATATCATTTTCCCCAAAAGTTGGGAAAGGACATGCGGGGAGGTCCTTCTAGAACCCTTGACTTTAAGAACCAAATCCCTCAAACTATTCTGACGCTCTGGGGAGAGGAAGACCCTACCTTGTAACGAGTCAATGAGGGCCCCCAAATGAACCAGTGAAGTAGAAGGTATGAGATGACTTTTTTTCAAATTAATGAAAAAGCCATGGGCAACTAACTTTCTGAGAGTAAACTGAATATCAAGAACAGCCTGGTGATAGGAAGAAGACAAAATCAAAATATCATCTAAATAACAAAGGAGCCTAATCGAGGAGAGCCTGAGATAAGCAGCCAAGGCCGCCAACACCTTAGTAAAGGCGCGGGGGGCGGACGAGAGCCCGAAGGGAAACGCCCGTTATTGATAATGCATACCCTCTTAGCAAAATCGCAGATAACGTCTGTGGGAAGGGAGAATAGGATGTGTAAATAGGCCTTGGTAAGCTCGATAGAGGAAAGGAGATCGCCCCTCCTAACGACGTCAAGGATGGATTTTAAAGACTGCATCTTAAATTTCCAATACATGACATACCAATTTAGCCGTTTTAGGTCCAGAATGGGTCTCCACCACCCCGAGGACTTAGGCACCAGAAAAACTCGAGAATAGAATCCAGTCCCAAGTTGGTCAGAAGGGACCGGTTGAATAGCCCTGATCGAAAGGAGATGCTGAACTGCAGCGTCCATTAGAGCCCTCCTTCCGGAGTTACGAGAAAGCAGACAGCAAACAAAGGTGCTCAGGGGAGGGGAAAGGAATTCAATGGCCAACCCAGATCATAAGGTGGCCAGGACCCATTTGTCGGAGATGGACTTCTCCCAAGTAGCGGTGAAGAGGGCCAATCTGCCGCCAATTGGGGGATCAGTGATGCAGTTAGTTACGGCGCCGGAAGGAATGACCTCCTCTCCCCCGAAAGGGCCATTTGGACATAAAGGGTTTAGCCCGAGACATCCTATCATGGGAACCCCGGGGCCTGCCAAAGCTGTTATATGGTCAAGAAGGCGGGGCAAACGAGACTGAGGCCGGTCGGTGTAAGGTGAGAAGTGAGCCACTCCTCTGTGGTAGGTGGCAGCCAAAATCTTTTTCTTGTCTCGAGTTTCTGTTAAGAAGGGTTCCAGAGCATCCCCCAAAAACCTATTGCCCCCAAAGGGAATGGAAGCAAGATGCCACTTGTCCCTGGCATCCGCCTGCCAATGGCGAAGCCAGACCAAATGACGAGCAGCCACCGAAGATGCCAAAGACTTTGCTGCAAAGCGAGCAGCTGCGAGGATTGAATCCACCGAAAATTGGACAGCTGCCACTATCTTATTGATGTCCTGTCTGAGGCGTACATCCTCAGGAGTCAACTTGTCCTGCAACTGCTGTAGCCAAAGGAGAGTGGAGCGGTTAAAAAATGAAGTAGTGGAAGTCGCTTTGATCGCCCATGCAGCTCCTAGGTGGGCCCTCTGGAGGACCAAATCTGAACACTCGTCTGGTATTAAGCCGCTTTGATTGCCCATGCAGCTCCTAGGTGGGCCCTCTGGAGGACCAAATCTGAACGCTCGTCTGGTATTAAACCTTCATCCGGCTCTCCGGGTAAGTTGGCATTGAGCAGAAGAGCAGCTACCGGAGCGTCAATAGGTGGGATTTGCAAAAGCGATTCCAGATCACCTGCCACATGAAAATTCCGCTTGTCATTGGCAGAAGGCAGAGGAGCTGAGCCAGGAGAAGTCCACTGTCACTTGACTGTTTCTAAAAAGAGAGGGGGAGCAGGAATGGCAGAAACCTGCCTTACAGGGTCCATAGTTCCAGGAGGATCTGTAGAGGAGACCTGAGCCATAGGAGAAGACAGTTGGGCAGTGTTAACAGCCTTAAAGAGGAGGGACTTAAATAAGGCCTGTGAAACAGTCCCGAAACCACCGGTTGGTCAGGAGGAAGGTTATCATCCTCCGATAAGCCAGAATAATAGTCCTCCTCATCAAATAGTGCAGAAGCATGGCTCACCTGCGATGTAGAAGGAGATGCAGGCGAGAACCTGCTCTGAGACATGAAGCCGCTCAGGAGAGGGAGAGCGCACCGAATCCGCTGCAGAAGAAGAATGACGATTAGCAGCCAAAGCTTTTTGCACCGCAGCCTCAATAAGTTGTTGCAGGTGACCCGGAGACAGTTGAAGGGGTATTGTATCAGAAGAAGCAGGCTGAACTGGAGCTGGAGCGGATGTATCATGTATCGCCTCCGAAGGTGGAACAGCAGGAGGAACAGAGGACTCAACACCCCATACATCAGAAGTAGAAATATCAATGGGGCAATCCTGAAGGGAAATCTGGTCCAGAGTTGCAGGCCGAGCACAAACAGTCTCAACTGGCTCAGGGGAAATAGGATCCACAACTATGGAGGCATTGAGCCGGGCACTAGCCTTGTCACAAATTTTAGTGAGGACTTTGTCTCGGCGCTTTTCCACTTTAGTGGAAGTACCGCCATGTTTGTGACGCTTGTGGTGTGAAGGTTGTGTAGCAGTGTCATGGGTAACCGACAAATTATCGGATTTCCCCTGGATATTAGCACTGGAACTAGTCCCGTGCTTTGTCTTAGATAGTGCCTTAGGCATGATGCCTATTTGAGGCCAACTGTCACAGAGTTTATAGGAGAGGAGGCAAGGGTGCGCTAACACTCCACGAGCACTCCTAATTGCTTAGGTCAATCAACACTGTGTAGGGAGCGTAAGAACTCCACAAATTGTCTACCTAACACGACAGACCCAGTCAAATGTTGATCTCAGCAATTGAAATCTCAGGTAAACCACAAGAATCCGCTCCAGTCAATATAGCGCCCAGCTGACAGATGGCCCAAAAAGGTAGCCACCCTTGAAGGTCAGTTTGAAGGCTGACTATGGAAGCAGGAAGCAAATCAGGCAGTTTAAGCTGGTAACAGGGCAGGTTAGAAAGGCAGGCAGCAGGATGCAGAGAGCAAACAGGCAGTTCAAGCTGGCAACAGGGCAAGCAGAGGCAGGTAGCAGACAGCAGACAGGCCAGACAATTAAAGGAGCTCCAAAGCACTTCCAACGGCCCAGGGAGATAGCCGAATGCAGTGCTGGTAAAAAGAACGAGGCCCCAGCCTTCTAGAGGCTTGATTGAAAAAACAAAATGGCCACTGCCATTAAAATGGCACGAAAAATGGCCACAGAGAGCGCTGAGAGTCAAAGTCATAGGCTCCTGAGGGAGAGGGGGTTCCCTGGAGAATATCCAGCTAGGTCAGCCCCCAACCACAGCAAAAGGGGAGTCAGAAAAGCCCCTTCCCTAAGGAAAGGGGGGGAAAGACCCCGGGAATTTCCCCTGCTTTGCTAATGGAAGTCCCTGTCAGAAGCAAGGCAAGAATAACTCACAACAATATCCAAGTCCAAAGGAATAAGCAGAATATGTGGTCAAGACAATCCAGGTAGTCAGAAAAACCAGAAATCCAAAATAGCAGCAATAGCCAAGTAAAAGGGCAGAGAGAAATTCCCACACGCCAGTCCTGACTGAAGGACTGAGTCTAAAGCTGGTCTGCCCGGCAACAGAGGCGGGATTTAAGAACATTGATAGACTCAGTCCTTAGGTCTGATTGGCTGATACTACCCACACTGGCTGCTGTCTCCACCAGCAATGGAAAACAATTGTTTCACTGATTAACTTGCTCTATATATTTTGAGGAAATAAGATTGATACATTTCAGCATAGGCTATGCATAATACAAGTAATCACAGCTTCCAACACATTTTCATTTTGTGAAATATACAGTAGTTGTCTAAGACGGTAATGCCTCCCATAGATATTTTTTCAGTATATTTGGAAAAAAAATACAATGAAAGTTATATTTTGTTGGGGAACTCAACAGAAGAATATGCTATAGCCAAATCTGCAGAATAAGAATGTGCTGTGCATTTAGAAAGGGCATTTTGCAAAGCTCATTACTATATATTAATGAACTATCTTTTTACAAAACATTAAAGCAAGATAGTTCAGCAATCGGTTTAAAGGGTTTCTGTTTGTCTGTCCATGTTTGTGTATATGCAGCTGTTTGGCTAGCAATCCCTACGGAGATGCACATCATTGGGATTTTGATCTCCTTTGAAGTGGCCATGCCCAGGCTTCTGCAAAATGTGGATACTTAAAACTCCTTGAGGGGAGATGTTTCACTCAAACAATGTGCTTTCCAAAATGCCATCTTCAAATGATTTCTACAGCCATAACACAGAAGACACAGATTTTAGAAATATTCTCTGTAATTCCAGGCAAAGAAACAAACTTTTTAACAGTTTAACTGGGCAACGGCAAACATTAATTCAGCTCTAATTACCCCTTACTCATGATTTAGATGTATTCATTGGAACTACTTTTCCTTCATTGGCAAAGAACTACTTCAGACCCAGTCAGTTCACTCATTATTTGGATATTTTTCTTGATTAAAATGAAAATTATGTACAATAATTTAATTAATTTAATTTAGATAAAGAGTTTCATTTCAGCTCTGAAATGAAAATAAAACACTGGTATGGACGCTTAACTTTGGCAAATAAAATAGTATTTTGAATAGCTAAATAAGCAAATTGCATAACTATTAAGGTAGAGTAGTTTCCTCAGCAATTATTACTGAAATATTAATAATACCTACTTTGTGGTTAAGAAGCTTCTTTTATATCCTGACTATTTTCAAAGCCCCCTTCCTATTTTCACTTCTGGGGTTAGGTGACAAGGGATCCTTTCAAAATTGAAATAATGACCTTAGTGATATATGGAGCCAATTGCTCCATCTCTTTGGTTCTAAAAGTACAGAGAAAGATAAAGGAGGAGGAACTGTTTTAGAAATTCCATGGAAGCAACATGATAGAAGCAGAGATTTACCATATGATTTCTGTAGCAGGAATCTGTTTAAAATCATGGTACACCTGGTAAATCAAAACTGTAGCTACGTAGTATTTTTTCAAAATACTTTATTGCTTGTGCTAAAATAACCCATTCCAAATTTGAGGTAAAACACTTGCAACTAACATCTCAAGTAAAAACACAGTAAATACCTAATCAACTATTCTTCATTCATGACATCCAAAATGAGTTGCCTGAGATGGCTATCTTAATCTTCCTAATTATAGGTCTGCCCATGTTGTTTTATTAACTCTCAGATTCACACTGGTAAATGTATTTCTGGACTATGGCACTGTGAATTGCAATGTATATGTGTATACATATAGGTGCAATTAACCTGCATGCAGAAAATGACAGAGAGACAGCTAGAATCTTGTTTGATAAAAAGGCAAAGGTTCCCCTTGCACATATGTACTAGTCGTTCCTGACTCTAGGGGGCGGTGCTCATCTCTGTTTCAAAGCCGAAGAGCCAGTGCTGTCCGAAAACATCTCTATGGTCATGTGGCCGGCATGACTAAACGCCAAAGGCACACATAACGCTGTTAGCTTCCCACCAAAGGTAGTCCCTATTTTTCTACTTGCCTTTTTTACGTGCTTTAGAACTGCTAGGTTGGCAGAAGCTGGGACAAATAATGGGATCTCACCCCATTACGCTGAACTGCCAACCTTTTGATCAAGCTCAGCATCTTAGCCACTGAGCCACATCTCAGTTCTTGTTTGATCCCAGTTCTTGTTTGATACTGAGGCTTAATTTTTTACATTGAAGAATATGACTATCTATTGATCTATACGTTTTTGTCAAAGAACATGGTGGCTGGATACTATCAAAACTGACACCAGAGAGTGCACAGAAAAACTCGAAGAAATAGTGCAAGGTTGGAAGATGTAGCGAGACCTGGCCCATAGAATCACCAAGAGTCGGACTTGACTGAATGGAAACTATCATCATCATGTGATTCCTCACATGACTGCACATATATCTTATATATGTTTCCTCATACTTGTATACATTTGCTAGATACATTGGGACAATCCAGGTGCTAATTTTTAAAAAATAACTATCTATACTGCTGTAATTTCCAATGCAAAAAGATATTTTGGTGTTTTGTAGCAAAGCTACAGTCCAGAAAGGAATATATTCCCATAAACTTTGGTTAATGTGTACAGTTGAATTGTACTTAGTAGTGAAACAAATAGTTTGCTTTAATCTGTATACTAAGATGACAGTTTCTCTTTATTTATAGGATAGCTATTAATATCAATTTTGGCTCACTGATACAAAATCTCTTGGCTTAGTCAATGAGAGAATACAGTATTCTTATCTCAGGAAATGCATGGATTAGAAAGTAAGAACTGCCATGCTTGATGAGTCAAGATCCATTCACTTCAGTATTATGTTTGCTGGAGTCATCCAGATGTCTGGAAACTCATAAGAAGGATACAAAGTTAAGAACCTTCCATAAATTTATTCCTAGCATAAAGTGTGGGAGGAAAAAAAATACACTTGAACAGATCTCACCTTGGCTTTCTATGTGAAAGCTACATCTTGTTCAAATTCCTCCCACAACCATTTGCCTTAGGTGCCAGGAGACTGTGGGAATTCTTCACTGACCAACTTATATTGCTATCTTTCTTTCATTAATGCAGGGTTGCACAAAATATACATATCCATTACTAATATGACATATAGTCCAATTTGCAACTGGGAATCCTTACCTTTGAATTCTTAATGCTTATCATGAGCTGACACAAGCTATATTCCTCTGTCTTGCTGTTTCCTGCTTTCCATCAACTAATTAGCTGGTTGATATTGTCTTTTCATTTCTATATAGCTTTCATAGTTTAAGGATTTTATAGCCACTGAATGTGTTGTTGTTTTGTTTAATACTTACAATCTTAAGAATCTTAAAAGAAAAATAGAACTATTTATATCAAATCCAACCACTCTTCACAGTGCAGGAATCCAAATTAAAACATTCCAAACGCACAGATATCCAGCCTCCACTTGAACACATTCAATAAAAGGGAGCCTCTTACCTCTTAGGTATGTGTGTTGTGTGAACAAGACACAACTTAGCCATCCATCAGCTATATTTTTGAAGGCTGACGCTAACAAGTTTGGAAGCAAAGAGTCTGATGTCAGAGAAGACTATTATTAAGACACAGTGCAGATGCCCTTCCATCAAATGCAAAAAAAAAAAAAAAAAGCAGCAAGAAGACTGTTACCACTTAATGGTAGGAGAAAGAGATGCAAGATTAAATAGAAAGCTTCATAGCTTGATTTTGCCATAGCTGATGTACTTCACAATTAGCCTTTGTATTCACAATAATACCGGGTTTGTTTTCTTAGAGAGAGATTTATTGCCAAGCACTGCATAAAGCTCTATTAATATCTTAGCTTGCAATTCAGTTCAAGAACTGAACTCATTCAAAAAGCTATTGACCAGGTTGATCCTTACCATGTCTATCAACCTTATTCTTTAATCTTGGCCTTTAACCATGTCTTTCCCTAATTTCTGGTGCAATGTGTAATCTTTTTTTGTTGAAGAAAACTGGATCAATGAAAAGAATTGAGCAGCTCTTTTTAACCTGCCAGCATTTTGTCAACTTATCTGAACAACTGATATGCTGATTTGTTCCTTTTCTTTTTCATATATCTAAAGAAATGCTTTTAAAATTATTCTTACCATCCCTTGCCAATCTTTATTCATTCTGAGGTTTTCTGACACCAGTCCCATTGTTTTATGTTATACACCTTTACACATGCTTTGGGACCTGCCCATTTACATTTCCTGTAGGCATCCTCTTTTGTTTTCAGAACCTCACATCTTTTGCTGCTCTCATGTTTTCTCCATGTCTTGGAGCTGTTTGCAACCATGCCTTTAGAATCTGTTTCATAGGACCTCTGATCCATCCTGAACATCTTAACCCATTAACTTATCTTGCCATAAGAACCTACTTAACATTGTTCTGATTTTGTTAAAATCTATTGTTTTATACATTTCTCTATGTGTAGTTTTAGTCTGCCTTAAAATCAATAAAAAAATAAATAAAATCTGGATGGGGAGGAACAGGCTTAACCCTTCCAAGACCGAGTGGCTGTGGATGCCGGCATCCCAATATAGCCAGCTGGTGCCATCTCTGGCTATTGGGGGTGAGTCATTGACCCCCACAGAGGGGGCTCGCAACTTGGGCGTCCTCCTGGACACATGGCTATCTTTAGAAGAGCATATGACGGCCATGGCCAGGGGGGCCTTTCTGGATCCGGACTCTTTATGCACAGTCACCCATGCCCTCAGCACGCCTCGCCTGGAGTACTGAAATGCTCTCTACATGGGGCTCCCCTTGAGGAGCATCCAGAGGCTCCAACTGGTCCAGAATGCGGCCGCGTGGGTGATTATGGGGGCAACACGGCACTCCCATGTAACACCTCTCCTGCGTGAGCTGCACTGGCTCCCGGTGGTCTTCCGGGTGCGCTTCAAAGTGTTGGTTCTCACCTTTAAAGCGCTCCATGGCTTAGGGCCAGGGTACTTGCGAGACCGCCTTCTGCTACCAATAACCTCCCACCAGCCAATATGCTCTCACTGAGAGGGCCTCCTCAGGGTGCCAACAGTCAAGCAATGTTGGCTGGCGGCCCCCAGGGGGAGAGCCTTCTCTGTGGGGGCACCCGCCCTGTGGAATGAGCTACCTCCTGGAATACGACTGATCCCAGACCTCCGTACTTTCCGTAAGGCCCTAAAAACTTATTTATTCCACAAACTGGCCTAGCCTAAATGGTTTTTAAATGGAAATTATTAATTTTAGAAACTCAGGGTTTTAAATTGGGTGGCCGCTGATTTAATTCATTTTTAGCTTTATTAATTTTTGTATTATATGTATTTTAAATTTTGGCTGTTCACCGCCCTGAGTCCCATTTGGGAGAAGGGCGGTATACAAATCTAATTAATAAATAAAATAATAAATAAAATAATTCCAGCATTATATCACCATTTTTCCCAATGCTCCTGCTACTTCCCTTTCCTTAGTTATATTTATTCAGGATAGCCGATCCTTTTGTTTCATCCTGTACTCTTTGAAGAAGAATGTTGGCAGCAAGGCAATTCAGGAATTTCTGGAAAGACAAGCCTGGAAGAATTTGTTTTCCAACAAATGTTTGGACTCTTTTATCACTGCTACTTCATGCCTTTGAAAGATCTGAAATTTTCTTTTGGAGGGCATCATTCATTTCTTTTTGGTTGGGAGTGGAATAGTAGTCACCATTAATTGGGTTATTTTTGTTTCTATAATTGTGTTAACCCAGAAACTTTCTATAGCGTTGGCATTTGTTTTTCTTTCATGGGGGTTGTTGTTACATTATTATTGTTGTTGTTTGTTGCACAGTCAGCCAAATATTAGGCTGGATTTGTCATTTTTGTCTATTTACCAAGATGCATTCCTGGATGTTTGATGGTATTACAGATATCATGACAGGGTGGAAACTGTTCTGAGTAAAGCTGCCTTTTGCAATTGACTGATGGCAAATTTGTCAATGCCATTGGTGTTCAAGTGATGCTTCCAAGGTGCCTATTACTATTGATTATCTTTGCTTGCTTTTGCTATAGTCATTCTATTTCTATTTGCAGGTCTTTGTATTTTGTTATCTTTAATTGTTTCTCTTCTATTCTACTGTCTAAAGGACTGTCCACTAGCCAGACATTTTTGTCTTTCTTATTAACAATTATTAATATTATTATTATACTTCTATTCATTAAACATGAAACTCAGTCAACTGAACATTTAAAAGTGTATCACAAATATCATTGACTGGCTCTGATGGTTGATACTGAAATGCTGCCAGCATCTTAGGTATTGACCAAGTATCTTCTTAAAATATATGTTGTTCTAAGTAGCGCAGTTTTTTTTTTGCAATTCCACTAGTGTTATTGCAGGAGACTGCAATTTCTTGTACTTTGTAAAATTCTTGGACATGGTGCAAAGTGCCCTGATGACAATGGGTATCAGTGTTACATGTTTCATCCATAATTGCATAGTTTCGATGGCCAGGTCGTGATATTTCGTGATGTTTTCCAGTTCTTTTTCTTCGACTCTGGTGTTTCCTGGTACAGCGATATCAATAAATTGTACGCTATGGTTTTTGACAACTGTTCTTGTTGTTCTTGTTTGTTGTTAGTAGTAATAGTGGTAGTATTACTATTAGTATATGGCATTGTTACATTGGCCAGGAGACCACAATTCTATTGCAGAGCAGTAATTTGGCTGCCAATTTATCAGTACTATTGTAGGACATGCTCACATGCTTCCCAAGGTTGGCCACCGGAGGGCAAGCTGGCTTTGTACCAGAAAGACAGACAAGTGGCTTTCCTACAGCAGCATCCTAGGCTCCGTCCCTTCCGCAAAACTGCCTGGGCGCTGCAACCAGGAAGGTTCATAGCCAGCAGAAATCTGATTGCCTGCACCAACTTGTCTCCACACTGCATAGAATATGCTTTCAAATTGCAAGGTGGGCAAAAGATGAGGCAAATGATGGGAGCTCACCCACCACACAGTGCTAGGACTCAAAACTACTGGAACTGAGATCATATCCAGCGTCATTAAGCGACTGAGTCAATGTGTCTCTCTTTCTGAGCAAGAATAGATGTATTAACATACAGTGCAGTTCCTCCTCCTTTTTGGTTCTTTCTCTTCTCTTTATACATAATTCCAAAGTTGATGCTCTTATGTAGACCAGAAATTTATCTGTTTAAAATTATGACTGAATTACAATAAATAATAAACACTTTCAGAGTAGAGTAGAGAAGATCAACAAGGAGGATCAAGGGATTATAAAAAACACTGCAATAGTTGAAAGACCCAATAGTCAGGTTCATAGTATTCCATCTTTGTTATTGTTTATGAGGAATGAGCTGCATAATTTTATTAGACATTCAATATATTTATTTATTTGTATTTCATATTTCTTAACTGCCCACCTTTCTGCCAGACATCATAACAGCTTTTTCCTTTTAATATTTGTAGCTCTAACAATCAAAATGTTAAACATATTAACAGTGAAATGTAATCAGCCTCAATACCATTTAAATTACAATAACATTTTGTTACTAGCAATCCTTTTTTTATGTTGTAGATGAGAGGCTTTTTCAGCATCTTCCTGTTGTTATCCATTCATCCTGATCCATTGCATGTAGCAACTCATTAACTGCAATTCATTGGCACACGCTCTCTTCATAAAGATGATTAAGAGCCTCTTGAAAGTAAATCCTGCTGACAGTACAGACTGACACATTCTTGTGCTTGTGTGTTAGCCTGACTCCTGCCACAGGGTCTTTAATCAGCTCAACCTTGATAAGTGTTGAGTGGGTAGAAGATACAGCCTGCTACAACACTGATCATTTCCAACTAGCTCTGAATACTTTGGAGGTCAAGCACTCTTACATTTCAAACTGTCCTTCTCTGAAAGAGAACTCTTTTCAGAGAAAAAAACTCTTAATATCAGCTGTTCTTTTTTTTTTTTGTAACCGCAACTAGAATAAATGCTATCTTCATTATATTTTTGATCAGATAACAGCAGTACTTCGAAAACCAGCTGGGAAAAGTATCAAGAAGATGCAAACCTCCAGAATGCAAATGAGCCTTTCATGTCCCTACAATGAATCTCTTTACATAAGAAAAAAATATCATTATTTACAATATATAGGTCAAAGAAACATGATCTTAAAAACCCAATTATTGCAGCTGGATTCAATTTAATTCCAGCTAACATATTCCAGTGATTTTTCATGCAAATGATTCTGTCATCATGTCAACCCTCTCTAAAGCTCAAGGTTCATAACTGAATATGAAATGTTCCTTGAGTCCCTGGTTTAGTTGATGCAGTCTATAGTATCACCCTGTGAATGATTTAAATTGTTATGCCAAACTGAAGGTGACTTCCATTTATATATCCCAGAGGATCACAGCTCCAAAATATAATTGATACAACCTTCTATTTTGTTACTCTCTTGGAATTTCCTAGGACAACTTGTAGCAAAATATTCAATTGTATATTTGCAATCTTCTATCATAATTTTGCATATAGGAAATTCATGACTTATGAAACAGGTTGAATTATTGTGTAAGCTTATTAACTGAACTAAAATTATGAAAAAATATTTTCCTGCAGTTTTTTTTCAAATTATTTTCTCTTATTTAAATTGCAATACTGCTAAACTTAATATTAAATTAAAATTAGTCCATACCACTTCCAAGAGAAATGTTATGTAATAGTTACAGTATTATACACAACAAAACAAAATATGCTAACAAATATAACAAAATTGTATTTCATACCTCTTCATAAGAAAAAACCCCTGAAACAATGTCATATTAAAATATATTCTACAAACACAGCAAATTGCTTAATGTATTTGGTAGCTTTTCCAATTCTCACTTTTGTCCCCTTGGGACCCAGAAAGAAGCTGTGAAACACTGAATTATCTGAATTCTATCATTTCAGAAATGCAAATAAACATAACTGCAGGACAACTTCATGTGATATCTACTGTCAGATTTGCAAAATTTGGTTCTATGCTTTAAAATGATGTTGCTAATGTACAAAATTGAACATTACAGCAGTTTCTGTATTCTGCTGAAATTCCGAGTAAGTTGTCTATTCATTTGGTCCAAATAATATGCTTCCTGGAATTTGGCTGCCTTATATTCCCCTGTAATCTCTGCCTACTCGGTGAGAAGCAATAATTCAGTCACCCTCATTGGACAATCAGAAGTTTTCTGGAAATAACCCTTGCAAACAGCAGCTACTCAGAAAACTACTTTTTCAGCTCAGCACACAATTTTTCAGAACCCAAAATTTATCACCTGTTACCCTTGTACTTCTTCTAAACTCCTGTTATTTGTCCCTAAGAATGAAATTCCAGAAAAAATGGGTTAATCCCATAGCAGGTTAAGAGTAGTATGGAACACGGGTCATATGTAGGTAAAATAGGAAATATTGTGTCTCATATAATTGGTATGGAAATAATATGGAAATTTGTTCCTAATGTTATAGACCCTTATCTACAGAGATTTAAATTAACTTCTGGCATTTGCAAAAAATCCCTTCCTTTCTAGTTACTACCTCTCTTTGTATTGGATTCAGTAACAAAGGAAATTCCTCTTCTCTTTTTTTTTGTTTCTACCTTATCAAACTCTGTAACCAGTGATGATGTCTTCCCAATAGTTCCTGAAATGGCACTTTTATGTATACCTTTAGAAAAGGCTGCTCACAAACATTTCATTGTCTCTAGTAAGTTTTTACTGCATGCTTCTTCAGAATTGCCTTCTTTCCTCAATCTTGTTTCCGCTACACATACTATACTTAATATAGGAATACTGACAATTTCACTTTTCAACGAATAAAATACAGTTTTATAACAATAATCCTGCCCAACTACATGTTATTAGGATATTTAATATGCCTTGAGAAACCCACTATCCTTACAGACAATTTTTTGTTAAACTCTTCTGTATCTTCCTCTCACCAAACATTTTAGGGCAAATAATTCTTGTATATCTGAAATCTTCTAAATCAGGGTGTCAAGCTCAATTTCACTGAGGTCCGCATCACGGTTGAGTTTGACCTCAGGGGGGTCCAAGGTGGCTAGCTCGACATCACTCATGTCCGAGGCACCTGTAGTGCCTGAGTGTTCTGCCAGTGAAAACAGGCTCCCGAGCTCTGTTTTCAGCTGCAACTGTCTCCTGCAACCCTCTGCCAGCAAAAACGGACCTTAGAAGTGCTGCACACAGCCTCACAAGCTCTGTTTTTGGATGCAACAGCTCCTGCAATCTTCTGCCAGCAAAAATGGAGCTCCATTTTCACTGGCAGAGGCACCACGGGCCAGTCCTTTGCTGTTTCCAGGGTGACCCTACAGGCCAGATCTAAGCATCCTGTGGGCTGGATCCAGCCCTTGGACCTTGAGTTTGACACCCATTATAAATCATATCGTACACAAAGAGACATCAAACTACTACCAGGGCAGGGGTGTCAAACTTGATTTCATTGACGGCTGCATCAGGGTTGTTTGACCTCGGAAGGCATGGCTGTGGCTGGGGAGCATGGCCAGCTCAACGTCACTCATGTCAGAGCATCTGTGGTGGCCCAGGCAAGGCTGGGTGCATCCACTGTCTCCAGCGGAGGAAGGCAAGACCAAGGAGAGTGCCAAACCCTTGTCTTCCAGAGGAGCCTTGTTGTCCCTCTCAGGCCATGTGGAAGACCCCTGAACAGTAGCGCAGGATGTCCAGAGCCCTAGGCAGGGAAGAGCAAGCACCCAACTCGGTCCTCAAGCTCCCAGAACACTGGGACCCCATGGCCCAACCTAGCCCACTTCCCTAAGGGGGTGCCTGGCTGCGCTTACCTTTTCCTTGAGGCTGCTGCTGCTGTTCTCTATCTCCTTGGCCTGGTTGTTCATGGTATGTGTGGGAGGGAAAAATGTGTTGGTCAGAGGGAGACCCACTTCCTCTCCATGCAAGGAGACTCGGCTTTGCAACCAAAGCAATTGGTTGGGAGACCAAAGCAATTGGTTGGGACACCACAAGGAGACATCAGGAGGAGAAGAGAAGGGCATGGCAAAAGGGCAGCAGGGCTACTCGTGGCCAAGTGCTAAGGCAGGACTCCCAGTAATCAGTTGCTGGCTGCATTTCATGGAGCCTGGCAGAGCTCTGCTATTTTCCAGCAGTTCTTGCTGTGACTCCTACAGCCCTCTGTCAGCGAAAACAGAGCTCCCACCCCCCGGAGCTGTGTTTTTGCTGGGAGAGGGCTGCAGGAGGCCATCATGGCTGAAAATGGAGCTGGGAGGACTGCACACGGCCCTCTTGATCTCCATTTTTGCTGGCAGAGGCACCACACATTGGTCCTTTGCTGTCTTCAGGACGGCCCCATGGGCCAGATCTAAGCACTTAGATCTAATCTTGAGTTTCACACTCCTGTACTAGGGGATGTTGGGTGTCGTTTCTTGCAGCTTCCCCTAATTGTGAAAGTCAAATGTATCTTTAGTTTTGATGCAAAAAGTATTGAACAATTAGTAGAAATATATGAAACATTGCCTTAAACACTGATTCAAGGACAGATGTTTAAGACATGACTGATGTCTGTGGTTTAGAACTGCTTACCTGTGATATTAGAACCTTAATGAAATAGAAATAACTATTCCATAATTATTTGAGGGTGATTGTGACTTGGGACAAGTAATTGAATCTTCTAATTTAATCTTCTAATTGTGGTTCTTTCGTCATTTCTCCATAGCCACTAAATATGTAATACCCCCCCCCCCCCCCCACACAATGCCTGCCTGTCTGAGTATTCTTTTTAAAATTCTGCAGAACAAAAAACTATTCTCCTATAATATTCTACTGTTTGGAGGACAAGACAGCAAATCAACTGACAAACATGTGCCAAACTAAAATGTGCAATCTTATTTCCCACAGAGGGAATCCAAATAGGGCAAAAATTCACAAATATTCCACACTAACGTGATTTTTTTAAAGAAATGAGAAAGGTGGAAATACATGCTTATAGATTGGTTTGCAAAGATATAAAATAGTAGTTCTATTCTCTCAGAGGAGAGCCAATCAATACAATAAATGCCCAATTACAAAGCAATCACATGGTTAAATGTAAATTCTTCCCAGTCTTCCAACCCTTTTTTAATTCTGATTTTCCCTCGAAAGCTTAGTTTCGTTTTCTTGAATGCAGTCAGTGTTATCTTTTATAATAGAGTTTAGGCTGCTGGAATCATTGCCAATAATTTCATGTGATATTCTTTAGCCACAGTTCAGTCAGAGGAGCAGTGCAGATTTTATTATATTATTTTAGACTGAGAGCATCTTCCATTAACAAAGTGGAATATTTGATTATATCTGGATAGTTGGAATCAGTTACTTTGTGGTTTACAAAACTACTGATAATGAGCCTGGCTTTTCAAACTTTAGAAGGCTTTATTAACAGGACTTTTTT
The DNA here is from genome assembly GCA_030761175.1 of Masticophis lateralis. Classification (NCBI taxonomy): domain Eukaryota; kingdom Metazoa; phylum Chordata; class Lepidosauria; order Squamata; family Colubridae; genus Masticophis; species Masticophis lateralis. The sequence goes on along the minus strand of JAUDYJ010000004.1, from coordinate 96,736,711 downwards.
AAAAAAAATGCTGTACTGTATTATGGGGAAAGTTTGCCCTAATGTATATTATGTTAATTTAAACTCTATGAATAGCTGTTCAAAACGGATTTGTAAGTGTATGTTTTATGTTAGAAACAATGAGACACAGTAAGCTACTTTCTAACTTCTACTTTCTGGCTTGAATCCTGCAAAGGAACAGTGAAAATTAAACTAATAATTTCTAAAGGACTAGCTATGTTAAGCAGCTAAAACAAGTAATATCATAATTGGTGATCTAATATAGCTATTTGGGCAGTGATATTTTCTGCTTATGACTTGGCTAGGCTAGTTAGCTTCCTCAAGCATTCAGTGTAATTTCTAACCTCATTTCACTGACACTGCACTGTTTTCAATACGTAAGATAAAATAAAAATGTTGTTCCTATAAGCCTTAAGGCATCATTTCCACTGAGGCACTTCAGCTCTGTGGCTTGATGATATGAGAGAGAGGGGGAAGAGGGAGAAAGGAAGAGAGAGGGAGGGAGAGATAAGGAGGAAGAGGAGGAGGAGAAGAAGGAGGAAAGAGATATCCATACTCACTTTTAAAGAAGAGAAACTGCTCAGATTTGATGCATGCAATAAAATGGGCTCTAGTCCATGAAATGTTATGTTTCATTACTGTTAATACATAAGATATTCAGAGTCTTTGTTACACTTACTGCATTTATTAAACGATAATGAAACATAATCAAAGTTGAGGTGAATAGGGAAAAGACACATTAAAGTACAGAGAGGCTGGTTTAATATACATGTTCTATGACAGTGTTACAAAGAAAAAAGCTCTAATTTCAGTTTGGATCCTATGGAAGTATCAGTTTCTACAGGTGTATTTTCAGGTGAAAGGCAAGCAAAACAGCAACTCTTTCAATGAAATCTTTTTCCTTTTGATATGCACTGCCCATATGACTGACATAAAAAAGGATGATGTTTTAATCATCTGGTTGGCTTTTTTTTTTTTTTTTGGAAACACCCCCCCCCCCGCCTCCCCTGCCCCCAATCTGTAGTTATCTCTGGTCTCCTGGAACATAAGATAAAGTGCAAAATTTAGATTTGTCCAGCAATACTCATGTTTTGGTTAGCTGTCTTCAACAAGCTCAGAGTGGGAGGGCTGTTTGGAAGTTATGATTAGCTAGGGTTATTGAAGAAAATGTCTCTGATTTCAGTGTTATTTTCTGTGGTGCCTTTTGTTGCCCTTCTGAATCTTGTTCAAAGTGTTGGTTGAAGTGCTATATATTGTGGCTGCAGGGTATAGGCTTGCTCTTGCACAACTCTGAAACTTTCTCTGGATGGACCACTCCATATCCCTTTGCTGCCTAAGGTGCATTAGATATATTTGTGATGCAGAGTTCTTGGTATTTGTTCCTAAGTGTTTTTCTCTGATTAGCTTCTTTAGAGCATTTTAAAAAATTTAAGTTAATGTTCATGTACATTGCTACAGACTGGGCATTGTACTTACCTGATACGCCCCTTCTCGATCCGCTGTCACGGCAGTCAGGCTGGGTAGGTCAGCTGTGGCAGCCAATGGGACCGGGCCAACTGGAAAGAAAAACTCCGCCCCCTCCTGGCTGTCTCCAGTTTTGAGGCGAAGGAATCCAGCAGGCCGTCGTGTCTACGGAATAACACAGGATAGAATGAATAAGAACACCCCCCCCCGGTCTAGGATAACCGGCCCAAGGCCGACAGGGTGGGGCTGACTGCCGTGACAGCGGATCGAGAAGGGGCGTATCAGGTAAGTACAACGCCCATTCTCCTATTGGCTGTCACGGCAGTCAGGCTGGGACATACCAAAGCTACATGTCCGATCGGGAGGGTTCAGTCCGGATGCTCTGGAGCACTCTTCTGCCGAAGGCAGCATCAGCTGAAGCGTAAGAATCAAGACGGTAGTGCCTTATAAAAGGAGTCACCGATGTCCAAGTCGCAGCTCGACAAACTTCTTCCAGCGGAGCCTGCGTAGCCCAGGCGGCTGACGTAGCCGCACTCCTGGTGGAATGTGCTGTGATGCGGTGAGGAACAGGTAAGGATTGGGCTTCATATGCAGCCGCAATAGTGGCCCTCAACCAGCGGCCAAGGGTAGTAGCTGTGACACGTCCTCCCATGGAGGCAGGTTGAAAGGAAACGAAGAGAGCTTCCGTGCGTCGAAAACCGGAAGTCCGTGCCAGGTAAACTTTCAAAGCACGGCGCACATCAAGGGTGTGCCATGCCTTTTCCAAGCGGTGTTGAGGAGAGGGGCAGAAATTGGGGAGGATGAGTTCTTGAGCCCTGTGAAAGGTTGAATTAATCTTTGGAATGAAGGCAGGGTCCAAACGGAGTACTACTCGGTCCTTGTGGAATATGCAAAGGTCTGAACGGACGGAGAGGGAGGCTAGTTCTGAAATACGCCTGGCGGAAGTGATAGCCACCAGAAAGGAAACCTTGAAAGATAGAAACCTGAGGTTAATGTCTCTGATGGGTTCGAACGGGGGCTTGGTGAGAGCTGTGAGAACCTTATTGAGATCCCAGGTGGGAAATCGGTGGATCACTGGTGGTCGTAGATTGGTAGCCCCTCGAAGGAAGGATTTGATCAGAGAGTCCTTAGCCAAGGGGTAACCGATTCGGTCAGACATGACGGACGAAAGGGCGGCTATCTGACGTCGTAATGTGTTAGTAGAGAGACCGGCTTTGAAACCTTTGTGTAGGAAATCCAAAAGCTGGACCACAGAGACAGAAGAAGGGTCCAACTTATTTTTACTGCACCAACGGAGGAAAGCCTTCCAAGATGAGCCATAGATGCGAACCGTGGAGGGACGGCGAGCAGCAAGTATGATAGGAATGACGTCAGGAGACACCCGTGCTTTGATCAATAAGCTCCGCTCAACCTCCAGGCGGTCAGTTGAAAGGACCCTGGGTCCGGGTGTTCCAGGTCTCCTTGAAGAAGGACAATCTGATCGAGTGGAATGCGCCACGGAGGGAGAACTGAGAGAGAGACTAGATCCGCGAACCAAGCCCGACGGGGCCAGTGAGGAGCCAGAAGAATGAGCTCTGCCTTCTCCAACAGGAGCTTGCGGATAACCTTGGGAATCAGTGGCAGGGGCGGAAAGGCGTATAGAAGTCCCTGGGGCCAGGGGCTGCGCAGGGCGTCGATCGCTTCTGCCCCCGGTGAGAGGAAGCGAGTGAAGAATCGCGGGAGTAGATGATTGGAATGGGAGGAGAAGAGGTCCACCTCTGGAATCCCGAGGCGCGCCGTCACCTGGTTGAAGAGATGGGGAGGAATGCTCCATTCCGTGTGATCCACGGTCGTGCGGCTGAGGAGGTCGGCTTGAACGTTGTCTTTCCCTGCAATGTAGTCTGCTCGCAGGGAGGACAGATGCTTTTCCGCCCACAGACCCAGGCGCAGAGACTCCCGCATGAGGACTCGTGAGTGGGTCCCGCCCAGTCGGTTGATGTGGGCCTTGGTTGAAGTGTTGTCCGTGAGGACTAGGACGTCCTGCCCCTGTACATGTTGTTTGAAGCTCCGCAGGGCGAGAAAGACAGCTCGCAACTCGAGGACATTGATGCTGAGAGATTGTTCCTGAGTGGACCAGAGACCTTGGGCGGTGAGATTGTTCAGGTGAGCGCCCCAACCTGTGAGACTCGCGTCCGTGGTGACAACAGCCCTGCGAGGCTCGAGAAACTTGGTGCCCTTTGCCAACGCCGGAGAAGTCCACCACAGGAGAGACGTCAGAACCGAGGAGGGCAGGCGAATTCTCCGGTTGGGTAAGGTCGCAGAACTGCGTTGGAAGGGAAGCAACAGCCATTGCAGGTCCCTGCTATGGAGACGGGACCAAGGCACAATCCCGTAAGAGGACACCATCTTGCCTAGTAAGGTGGACAGGTCTGGCAGGGATGCTACCCGGGCCCGCCTAAAGCGTCTAGCCAGAGAGGAAAGACTCTTCTGACGTTCAGGGGATAAGAAGACTTCCACCTTGACAGTGTCTATGATTGCCCCCAAATGCAGGAGGCGAGTAGAGGGCATCAAATGGCTCTTAGCCCAATTTATGGAGAACCCATGGTCCTGTAAAACCTGAGTAACCGTGTTGAGGTCATTAATCCCCTGGACTGGTGAACTAGACAGGAGGAGGATATCATCCAGGTAATACAAAGCCCTGATGGGAATAGAACTGACATGGGCCATAAGGGATGCCATAACCTTGGTAAAAACCCTAGGGGCTGAAGACAACCCGAAGGGAAGGGCTTTATACTGGAAGTGGAGTCCATTGTGGAAAAAACGAAGAAATTTACGATGGTCAGGTCGAATTGGAATATGGAGATAGGCTTCCGTCAGGTCAACAGAAGCCATGAAATCCCCTTCCCTGATAGAGGAAAGGATGGTCTGCAATGATTGCATCTTAAATCTACGATAAGAAATATGTTTGTTCAGGGATTTGAGGTCTAAAATGGCTCTCCAGCCCCCCGAAGCCTTAGGGACCAAAAAGAGGCGGGAGTAATAACCTTGACCACGCTGGGTATGGGGAACAGGTTGAATAGCTTCAATTTCTAAGAGGTGCTGGATGGCCAAATTAAGCTGTTCAAATTTGGATTTGTCCCGGGAAGGTGGACAGGCCAGAAAACGCTCCGGAGGGTAGGAGGAGAATTCTAAGGAAAGACCCCAACGGATAGTGGACCTGACCCAGGCATCGGAAACAGTGACATCCCATCTATCAGCGAAAAGGGCTAGACGCCCCCCTATAGCCTGATGAGGTTGAATTTCAACGGGACCTCCGGAAGGGACGGCCCCGGCCCCCCCGAAAGGGCCGCTTGAACCCAAACCTAGACCCCTGTCTGACCTGGGTGTCCTGCGGAGGAGTCCTGGCTGGGAAGGAGCGCTGGGAACGTTGAGATTGAAATGAAGAGTCCACGCCTCGGTAGTTGGTGGGGCGGTAGTATGGTTGAGGTCGGTTATCTGGACGTCGATGCAGAGATGGCAGAATCTTACGATGGTCTCTCGTTTCGATGAGAAGGGGGGTCCAGAGGGGCCCCGAAGAGCTTGTCACCTGCAAAGGGCGAAGATGCGAGACGCCATTTGTTCCTGATATCTGCTTGCCAATTGCGGAGCCACAGGAGTCTGCGGGAAGTAATCGTGGTGCCAATCGCTTTGGCTGAAAAACGCGCAGCGTTGAGTGTTGCATCAGCGGAGAATTCGACTGCCGCGAGAATCTTGTTTAGATCTTGGTGGGTACGTTGATCAGAAGCTGGTAAACGTGCTTGTAGTTGTCTTATCCAGAGGATGGTGGCTCTATTAAAAAAGGAAGCTGCAGAGGAGGCTTGGACGGACCAAGCCGAGGCTTGATGACCCTTGATGAGGGTTCGTTCTGCTTTCTTTTCCTCTGGGCGCAAGCACTCCTCCGGGGGACCTGTGAGGGGAGGGGAGGATGACAAGGCCAAAACGGGAGCATCCACTGAAGGAACCTGTAGGAGGTTAGAAAATTCAGAGGTCATGTTATAAAATCTTTTATCCAAATTATTAGGAACTGGCCCTGAGCTTGGGAAGGACCACTGTCGGAGTAGGACATCAGAGAATAGCTTAGGTGCAGGCACAATCTCCTTCTGAATTGTAGGTTCCTGGAAAAGAGAAGTTGTAGGGTCTACAGATGTTGAGACAGACCCAGAAGCAGAAGAAGAAGAAGAAGAGGAATTTCCTCCCAGGCCAGTAACTTTTTGAGCTTTAAAGAGTAGAGATCGAAACATGTGAGGGCGAAATAAGCCAATGAAGGCTGGTTGGTCAGGTTCTAATCCCTCATCTTCTGATAAATCTTGGTCTGGTACAATTTCCCCATCAGAAAGGGAATATTGGCTTGCAGCATCCCCGGTCTCACAGGCTTCCTCAGGCTCTTCAAGAACCTCTTGATAAACAGGATCAGGGGACTGATGGTGATGAGAACAGGAGCGAGAAGAAGGCCTCTGTTGTAAGCCCTGGGAAATGCCTTGTTTAATGGCCTCTGAGATGAGAGAAGCCAATGCTGGAGGGATATTAGCAAAAGATTGAAAATTCTGACCAGATCCTTGGGCAGGAATCCCCTGTGAATCAGTTTGCACAGGGTCAGACTCGTTATGAGAATCCGGGGCAACCGGAAAAACTGATTGGGCCTCTGTATCCTGCATGGCCTCCCCAGAAGAAGATCTATCTGGAGATAATGAGGCAGAGGACCTCTGGGCCTCAGTAGGCCTGGCAGATGATGGGGTGTGGCCAGTCTCAGAAGCAGAGGTGTTAGGCCTAGATGAAGTTGAGGCCTTGGCCTTGGAAAAAGTTTTTTCAAGGGCGTTATGGCGGCGAACCTCATCTCTAGAGGGCTTAGAAGTTGGGGGGGCAACAGAATCCTTTTGATTACTGCCCCTCTTTTTTGAAACATTGCCCTGGGATGGACCCTCTCCAGCGTCCGGATCTCTAGGCCTCTTCCCTTTTGAATGGGATTGGCGGGAAGATCGCGTTTTAAGTACGTCCGCCATTTTGATTTTGGATCGCCACGTGGCGCCTCTTAAATTTAGCCTCCCAAGAGCCCAAAACACCACAGGGGATCACCCCAATACTTGCGGTTGGAATCGTCCCCTGTACAACGTGGCCTCCTCGATAGAAAAACGCTCCGCGGCGCGGGTAACACCTCGCGCCTAACAGCTGTTGAAACGGGCTAGGGAGAGCGCGCGCCGCCGTTTGCTGAAGCGCCACTGCAGCCAGCCGAAGTTTTGCCTCCGATGAAGAACGAGGCCAGGAGAGGGCTTAAGTACCTCCGCCAGCACAGCCGCGCTGGCGGGAATCCGATAGACGCGAGGCAGAGCGAACTCGTGCACACGCGGAGATAAATGCCAGCCGGCAAACAATTAAAGGGAGAGGCAAGAAGCAGTCCGAGAACAGTCCGAGGTCAGAATCCGATTTTTCCTTTTTTTTTTTTTTTTTTTTTTTACAGCGAAGAAAGAGCGAACGTAGACACGATCTGTCCTAGGCAGACCGAGCCGAAAAACTGGAGACAGCCAGGAGGGGGCGGAGTTTTTCTTTCCAGTTGGCCCGGTCCCATTGGCTGCCACAGCTGACCTACCCAGCCTGACTGCCGTGACAGCCAATAGGAGAATAATTTGGTCACTGCGGTGTCGCAATGTTGCAGGAAAGTGGTGGGTGCTGGGACTGTTTTTTAGTTATATATGTTATGATCATTTGTTTCTTTACAGCCTCCTTGGCGGTCCCTGCTGCCTGATCAGAATAAACTACAGAGAGGACTTCTCTCCTCCTAAAATTTAAAGAAGATTTAATGAAGGTGGGAACATACAGGGAGCAGCTTAGAATCAGAATCAGAATCAGAATTGAGCTGGAAGGGACTCGAAGGGACTGGAAGATCCTTGGGAGTCTTCTAATCCAACCCCCTGCTCAAGAAGGAGACCCCATACTAATTCAGGCAAGTGGCTGTCCAATCTCTTCTTAAAGACTGATTCTGTATTAATGCTGATTCTTAAAGGCTGATTCTGTACAAGAAACTGGATTGCCTTGTAACAATAAAAAAAGAATATTTGCAGCTCAGGGTTGAAATGTGGGGCCCGTGGTGCTCTTTGAGCTTGCTTGTTTTCTTGCAGACATTTGATTATCCAACTAGGTAATGTCATCAGTGCTAGAAGAGAGTGGGGTGTTTGGAGATGAGAAGGAGGAGAAGGAGGAGGAGGAGGAGGAGGAGGACGAAGGCTGAGGGATCCTTGGTGCTCTCTCAGCTTGGTTGTTTTCTTGCAAACATTTCATTACTCAAACTAGCTAATCATCAGTGCTGCATCACTAGTTTCATTACCAAAACTACGTAACATCATTACTGCAACCGTGTATTTCGGTTATGCTTTCTTTTAAAAAAAAAATCAGAGAAGTAGTATAACTGTTAATTCAGTCAACTGTTCTGATATGAAACTCTACTCACCTAACACCTGAATTATCAGCAAAGCTTCTTTGGCTGGCTTGATTTGCTTGTGAAAATGCAGCTTATGCTGACATCCTTTAGATGGAAAAATCTTCCACAGGGGCACATTATATTTCTTCCCTGCTATGAACTGTTTTTGCTGTGCCCTCCTGTATTTTGATTGTATTCTCTTTTAATTACTGAAATCTGAGTAATAAAATGGACTAAGCCAGTTCTCTGCATACCAATACACATGCTATTATTGTAAGTATTAAGTAGTAATACAGTATATTTTCACTGGGAAATTCTGATGTCTGTTCCAAATCTTCCACATTCCACCTCCATTCCAGGAATAGGTCATGCAACCCCAAACTCAGAAGTGTATATTTTTACACTTTTGAAGCAAGAAATGTAAGTACTGCAATGTAGCCCCATTGTTTGGGGGGGGTGAGGGGAAGAAATTGTCTCCCAAAATCCAGGGAAAAAATTGCCTCATACATATGTATAAGAAAATCCTGGCCACTTGGCATATTCCTTTCCCCATCATGACAAAGTGTGTCTTCCAGCTATCAAACAGCTGCCCATTGCTGCCTTACTCCACTACTTTGGATGATGGGATTCCAATAGGCTTTCTGGATAAATAGTAATACAGGTAGTTCTTGCTCACTGACTATTATTTAATGACCGTTTGAAGTTATGACAGCGCTAAATAAGGATATATTTTTATGGATAATACTGCAGCCACTGCAGCATCCTCATGGTCACATGATCACAAGTGGGGCACTTGCAATCAGTATGCATTTACAATGGTTGCAGCATCCCACAGTCATGTGATTACCATTGGTGATCTTCACAGCATGCTTCTGAAGCAAAGTCACTGGAGAAGCCAGCAAGAAGTTGCAAATCACAGTCACATGATGTTGCACTTAATGACCTATCATGATTATTTTAATGACCGCAGGCAGAGCTGATGAAGTTGCCAGTCCCAATTGTTATAAGTAAGTGAAAACTTCATGTATAACACCAAGTCTCAATTAAGGGTCAGAGCTCATATATTAAAGTAGATGATGTTACTCTGATCAGATATTTACACAACCATTTTTCTACATGCCGTAGAAACTGAGATGAAGCTTAGTGCTTAAAATAAAGGAGCATTTTCAGATAGTAACAGATAGTAATAGTAACAGATATCTATAGCTAACAACAAAGTAAGAAAGTAAACATTTGCAAAAATAATTCTTCCCTTTACACAGATGGTAAAATGGATTTGATGCATTGCATGCATTGGCTTGGTGGACAGACTGCATTCCAGTGGAACATGAGCCTTTCTCTTGGGAAATTTGTGATAGAATAGAGCTTGAAAGGACTAGTCCAGGACATCCTATACCATTTCAGACAAGGGCTGACAAGTCTTTTCTTAAAACCCACTAGTGATGAAGTGCCCACAAGGCAAGCTGTTCTATTGGTTAATCGTTTTCACTGTTAGGAAGTTTCTCCTTAATTCCAGGTTGCTTCTCTGATCAGTTTCCAAACATTGCATCTTGTCCTTCCCTCTGGTGCTTTGGAGAATAATTCGACCCCCTCTTCTTTGTGGCAGCCCCCAAATATTGGAATACTGCTATCATGATACCCCTAGTTCTTCTTTTCTTTAGACTAGTCAAACCGAAATCCTGCAACCGTTCTTAATATGTTTTAGTCTCCAGGCCTTTGATCATCTTAGTTCTCTGAACTTTTTCCAAATTCTCAACATCTTTTTTTTTGTCACCACAACATTCCTGATGTTATTTTTTGGATTGTATTCTTTAGGGTTGACAGGAACACAGTGGGTTAGATTGTATGTAGGTGTTGTCTCCTGTTTCTTTTGTTATTCAGTACTGTTCATTTTGCTATGTGACACTACAAAACCCTGACAAAGCTATTCAAGTGTTATATACAGTATAGGAGCCATTTGTATGTTTTATGTGGTCTTCAGACCAGTTAGCTCATTACATACATCACGGAATTGGAAACAGCCTTTGAGAATCCTCCTTAGTGAGGAAGAAATTTCAGAGCTAAAATATCCCCCAGAGATCAGCTTCTGCCTGACAATCTACAACTGAAATCTTTTGTTCTGAAACCAATGCACATTAGATTTTATTTTATTGATTTTATCTATTAAGTTTAGAATCTCCCTCATAAGGGAACATAGAATTTATGCAGCGGCAGCAAACAAGCTGCAATTTTGGTGGTCGATCTTATGTTATTTGAGAAAAACAGTGATGCACACTGATAATGTTACCAAGTTTGATAATGAAACGTCTGCAAGAAAACAACCACACTCAGAGACCACTAAGGACCCCACAATTTAGCCTTGAACTACAAACATTCTCTTTTCTGAAAAACTCTTTATCTATCTTTGTTTATAAAGCAAACAAGTAAGTATATGTGACCAAATATGTTGTTATTACTTGTAATTTCAGTACTGAAAATATGTTACTGTGATCATTTTAGTTTCCTCATGAGAATGTGGGTAATATAAATTAATATACATCTGATATTGAACCTACAGAAGGCATAGCCAGGTGTTCAAAGTAAAGACTAAATGAGCTGGACAATTAGCAAGGCAAATAACTATATACAGAAATCAGGAATTGGTATACGTTTGCCAAAGGTTTATTAAACCATAAACAGTTCAGTACAATCATCATTTACTTTTGCTCAATTTTGTAATGCAAAGATATAAACCAAATCATAGCATGCAATATTCAAGTCTTAATTTGGCTCTATTTTATTTCTAAGGTTCAACAGACAACAAACTGTTGGATAATGTAAACTGTCCATCAGGATTTGATATTCTGGAAGAATCAATGTAAAATGTGTTGGCTAATGATGTTGGAAATGCTAGATTAAATTACACTGCAATAAATTCCACCCTGAGGGAGATGAAGAACAAATGTTTGGGGGAAATGGGATCATTTATCCACATCCAATATCCTAATAGTTTAGAGCTATTTCCCATCAGAATACACACATGGTTCAATCCATAAATGAGCAAACTATTATATGTGCATGATATAGACATGAATGACATGTGGTGGGTCTGTGTGTATATGCATGCAACTCTGTGGCCATCTGAACTTTCTCCTTGAAATATCAAAATGTCACTTCCTATCTGTTGTTGCCAATGGTAGGGACAATGTGATTAAAACTAAAGTTCATCATTTATATAGCAGTGATTCCAGAAAGGAAAATTAATTTTAGTTAGTTGTTATAATAATCTGGAATTATCTATGTATAACATTTATCTGTTATTGTCATTCAGTTGTTCAGTCATGTCTGACTTTTTGCAACCTGACAGGCATCATTTCACCTGGATTGTAACTTCTTGGTAACTTCTTTTGTAAGCCCCTGCTTGTGTCATCAGTAAATATATGTTGCATTTTGTGGGTCTTTTTTTCTATTGACTTTAATTTTTCTCACACCAGGTCTTTTGTAACGATTTGTGCTTTAGCAAAATATTCGAGGTTGAGTCTCACTATTAGTATTTCTAGTGAATAGCTTAGTTTTACATAATCTAGTACAGAATTATCTGTTCTCAACAATTTTCTCCAGCACTTCAGAATTTAAATACATCCATTTTCTTTCCCCAGTCTTTCTGATGGTCCAACTTTCACAGCCATGTATTACAATTAATTCCAAGAGCAGGTGGTAATCTTGGCTCGGAGGGCCTTTGCACAACTGTGGGTTGCGTGCCAGTTACGTCCTTTCCAGGACCAACAATTCCTACTCACAATCACTCATGCCCTAGTCACCTACTGTTTTAACTATTGCAATGCGCTCTTCATGGGGCTGCCCTTAAAAAGTATCTGGAAGCTCCATTTGGTTCAAAATGCAGCAGCCTGCATGGTTTTGTGTAGGCCTCAGTGCGGGACTTGCACTGGTTGCTTCTGGGAGGGGTGGGTATTGAGCTTAATCAGATGTGGACAAATTACTCCCTGATTACTACTAATGATGACCCCCTCCCTTAATGAGGAATATCCTATTAGATCAGTTTGCCCCAAGTGCCTATGGATCATTTGGGCTTTCAGAGGATGCTTGAGAAATATCTTGAGAATCTGGTGGGCAATTTGATCAAGACCTTCGTCACCATTGGAATAAACATAACTAAGGCACTTGATCTGATTGCACCATAGTGTCCTCTTCACAATAACTGCTCAATAAAACAGATGTCAGCTCTTTCCAGGAGAGCTTTTTTTAAGTGACACCTGAGGCAATTGCTGAATTTAAAGGAGCTGCTCATAATCATGCCTAATTTGTCACTTCTTACTTGAGTTGGTTAATGGGCTGGGTATGATGTTGTCTTTGGAAAACATTCAAAAGCTGGTACAAAATGAGCTGAACTAGACAGTGAAGGGTGTATCCAGATACTCAGGTGACCCCATTGTTTCAAGAGCTACATTGATTGGTAGTTGGTTTCCTGATGCAATTCTTTAAGACCCTACATGGTTCTACACTGGTTTATCCAAGGGGCTGACTTCTCTGTTGTGTCAGATTTAAGAGAAGCAACTCCCTCCAGGTCACATCTATACAAAATTGTCATCTGAGGAGAAATCAGAAGGAGGCATTTTCAATCACCGTCCCAATGTTTTGGGAATCCCTCCCTATAGAAATCTGGTCTATAGTTCTCACTGCGGTGAAAAACTGCAAAGCAACAAGAAAAAAGCCACCCACATTCTAATTTACAATAGCATAATTGTGCCCCTTTGCACTGAAGAAAATTATCCAAAACACCTCTCAGTTTTCCCAGCATAAACCATATTCAATTATTATAATTGTCCTGATACACTTATATAATCTTGTTGAGAACTGTAGCTTGTACATTGAGAATCAACCTTGTAACAGTCATGAAAAATTATCAGGCTTTCTGAAATCATAATTAATTTACATGAACATGAAATGAGGAGACAGAGCAGGTTGCATTTTCCAGAGCCCATTCACATTTCCAGTTTTTCTTAACATCAAACAGATCCTAGTAGCCACAAGCTAACTGTAGAGCACAGCAGAAAAGAAGGTATATTCTATCCCAAATCATTTGTACACCACTACACCAATCCCGGGCACTGCTGGTCATATATGAATACAGAGCAATAAAAGTATATTTGGTTTTTTCACAGTCTGAACCCAGACTGGAATTTCCTGCCTAGAGAGTTGTGCTTTCTGTTACTCAATGCTCTTTGATGTTTTAATTCTTCTTCTAGGTTTTACTTTTCAAATGTTAAGCCTTATTGCTTTGTCCTTCTTTTTCATAATTAGGGATTAAAGAATTGTTATATTTTGATTGTAATATTACTATGTTTAGATACACATGCTAGTTTTCCATGAACCTTTGGAAAAAATGGAATTTTTTAAATAGAATACAGATACATAAACCATCACTCTGCTGATATTGTGAGAATTAACAATAAAAAGTGAGAAGCCTCAAAATAGAGCAAAGAAACATATGAGGAATCTTAGTAAATTATATAGAATGCTCAGTATATTTTACTATACGTTTTATCAGAAAACTGGAAGAAAGAACCAAAATGCTTTATGCTATTTAAGTGGCTTTTGTTTCTAAGCTTTTGCCTTTCAATTATGTTTTTTTATTTCACATTGTGAGGCAAAAGAATTGTCCAAGGATTTGTCTGATAAATATTCACAAGTCCTGAGTACATGAAGCATGTATGAGTATGAGACCTCACAAATATGTTTCCTGTAGAGCACTATGAAATAATTGGAACATTTTTCAAAATGTACTATGTAGTTTTTATCTCCAATGTAATAATAATATAAATATTCTAGATTTTAGCAATATGTTGTGGGAAGAGAAATACACTTTATAATGTTTTAGTGCTGTATATATTCATATCCAATATTGTATGGAATAATCCCAGGGTGTTCACTATCTATAATAGTGTTGTGAGTCGAGGATGGATTTGAAAAAGAATTTAATATAACTAAAATTGCTGTAAATGATTCTTAAGCCAAAAAAGCATCCCTTGTTAAAGAAATGTCAGATCAAATATAGTTTAAACAATAGTTTTAGGATATGATGCCAAGCTCAGTTTGTGCACTATAAATCAAAAGAAGTTTGTAATCATAATGTTCTCTCTCTAGGAATGCATCCTGTGATGAGTGGATTTTGACTTTCTGCTGACCATTATGCACAACATTATATAATACAATAAATCTTCAGTGATTTACTTCAAAAGGGAACTAAACCTGGTATGCACTCTGTCCTTGGAACCTTTTGGGATTCATAGTTTGTGGAAGATTTTAGTAACATTGTATGAATACCAGTAGAACAGTTAAATAGGCTTTGATTTATAAGAATTAGGAAGTTGCACATTGTAAAGAACGATATGTAAAAGGACACATATAGAGTATGACCCATCTTAAATTAACCATCTATTAAAATCCCATTGATACCAGTATAGGATAGGAAAGCATGTTTTTACAGGCTCTCTTGTTAAAATAAATGAGACTTCGGAGTGCTTAGTGTCGTCTGGATCATGCTCTTACAGAACACATTACCAACATTAACTATTCCCTAGAGTGAAAAAATACCATTATGCTTCAAGAGTGTAAAAGGGTAGTTGTTTTATTGTTCCCCTGATGAATCATGTAAGGCAATTTCTCCAACTGCTTTGATCAATTTTTCAATTTTTTTGATCAATTCACAAGTCAAGACACATTTCTGAAAATAGCTTGGTGAAAATGTGCTATTCCTATGGAAATAGCATTAAGATATGGAATTATTGACTGCTAAAACCTTGCTGTGAAAATATAGATTGAATGTGGACAGAGAATGTCAAATGTAGTGATTTCTAGTACCTAGGAAATCTGTACTTCAATTTGTATGGTGACAATTCTGTGATTTGCTGTATTGTCTTGGATTGCAGAAGGACAGCAGTTTTGGTTTAATTATGTTACAGTTTTTAAAAGAAGAGTTCAGAGATGTCTTGTTTTATTTCTCATTCCAATATTAGAATAAAATCCACCCACAGATTATTATATTCTCAGATAGGATGTATGTTTGCACATAAGGATGTCTGAATCTTCTTTTTTATTTTTTATTTTATTTCCAAAGTTAAAATACAAACTTCACCCAAAAGGGGAAACAACAAACAAAGCAAAAACTAAACAAGACAAAAAATGCATTAAAAAAGTAAACATTCACCTATATTATCTCCTCTAGTTGAATACTAATTAATGTCTTTTGACAATAATAGTTTCATCTCTTGCAAAACACATCTACAGTTTATAAACTTCTGCAGCTCTATTTACCCAGCTACTTGATCTACCATCCATTTATTGTAAAAGAAAACAGTTAACAGGTGAAGCCCACAACAAAACAAAACTTCATATCCCTCTGTACATGTGAATTACAATCACATGTACAATCTACATGTGATTGTAATTCACATGTAGAAAGTCCACAATGGCTTCTTGTTTACCATAAACCATGCAGTCCTTATCTCTGATCAGTCAATATCTTGATTCTTAATAATAACACTTTCCATTGAAATTATAACTGGTATCCTCCTAAGAAATTGCATCTCATTCCCCAAAGTCACAGACCTCTGTTGTGAACATCTCTATAGCACTTGTTTTCAGAAAGTTTTCGTACAAGTTGAATTACAACATCTCTTAACAGTTGTCTTCTCACTGAATATAGTAAGCCTATTCCACAATCTCTATCAGTTTTCTTAAGACAGTCCAGTTCATCACTGATCCATATTGGCATCTCTAAGCCTTTTAAAATTCATGCCCCTTTCAGCCTTCTCCAATGAGCCCACAACTCTTTTAAAAAAAAATCCTTCTCCTTCAGTTGTGTCAGAAGCAAATTGACTTCCAATCCACCCAACTGCTGGTCTAACTTAGCTGTTATTATTTGCATCTAAATATCATCCTTAGGTTGATTTATGACTGTTGTTAAATCATCAAACCTTTTATGTAAATTTTCATTCTGAGGTTGTAAGTTGAAAAGCATTTTTTTCAAATGCTTCCAAGAAGGAATTAAATTGATATAGCTTTATTGTTGTTTAATTTTTAATATAATCCAAATTTCTTTTATAGCCAGGCTTTCAGAACAAAACATAGGTAATTCCTCTCAAGGGCAAAAGAAGTAGATGTTCTATAACAAAATTTTCATCTCTTTAGAGAGAGCTAGAGAGAGGGAGAGAGGGAGAGAGAGAGAGAGGGAGGGAGAGACAAAGGGACCAGAAATAAAAAGAAAAATAAAATAACAAAATTATTTTAAAAACTAGTAAAATGTAAAATTCTTGTAGTGGAAATCCAATGTAAACATAAATCAAATCAAATATTTGTTTCACTACCAAGAAGAAAGTTTTTGGCACTGTCTTTGCTTCTATGTGGCATGTTTTTCATAATTCTAAACAAAGCAATAAAACAGGTAAAAAGTTCACAGTCTAGCAAGGGGATATATAATAAATCAGCATTCAACCTGACAATTAATTAAAGATTTAAATAAAAAGAAAAAAAAATCAAAGTGTGTTGTTTAAAACAAAAATATGCCTAAGAAACAAACACTGATAGGAAAAGATGGAGACCCAACCCTCCAACTACTCTTACCGAGTATTGCAACTGTCTACATTACTCTTCCCAGGTAAGTACACAATCTTCTGAAGATTGTCTTTGGTCATTTCCAAAGAACCAGATTTGGCAGCAAAGTCAGCTGTTTGTTGGCAGGAAAAAAAAAAATCATCCAGCTACTCAGCACACCATTTTTTGGAGAACTCCCAGGATCTTGGAATCTTCTGCTGAAAAACCAGAAGTTGGAGCAAATCTAAACAGATGAAGAAGATTGGCAGAAGCCTAAGCTCAAAACAACTATGGGGATCCTTTCTCACAATTATTTATTTTTTGACAATTTTTAAAATTGTTTTAAAACATAAATGGTATCCCGAATAAATATCTTCTCACAGAATATACCTATTCTTTTATTTAACTGTTTTTTTCTGGCATTATGCCAGTTAAATCTTAGCAGGTGGCTGGCTGATCAGGTCCAAACTCAGGAGCTAAGCAGGGCTGGGTGTATTTGTGCCATTTATAAACAATGAAAAAACAAAAGAAAACAACACTGAAAGATAGCAATGACAATCCACTTCCCAGTCCTGCCAAGAAATGACATATCTATATCCATGAATCCCACAGGAACTTAAATTGGCTGAAAGTTTAACTTTCCAAATTCTGAATTAATCAGCTGTGCTGAAATGAATTCAAATCCAGAAGATACCCAAGGGAAGATGTTATGCAATCTTCCATTTCTGCATGAAGGTACAATCTGATGCTACAGTTGGCCACAAACTTCATTCAATTCAAGTGAAACTATAAGTCTACAAATTTGCATTATATTTTTAATCTTAATTAAAAAGCCTAAAGCATTTTCCTTTGTGCCATCTTATCCTAATTACTTACTTTTGCTATATATATTTCTTAGATTTATAGGTTACAAGATTCCAACATGAATATATCTATTCTTTCTAAATAGCACATATTCCTTTTCTTCTTGTAATGTACTTTGGGTGGCATTACTGGCAACTAATTTCATTGATAGTTTTGTTATGAAGACTAATTTTATTTGGCTTTTTTAAATTTTACTTTCATTCTTGTAGTCCAGGTACTCCCAGCCCTACTTAACTTCTGATCACAAAGTCACAGATGATCTATTTTATTTGAAACTGCAACTACACTTTTTCTTACTATCAAACTAAAAATAAAGAGTTTCTCTTCTTAAGCTGTGAAAGAGTTTCAACAAAGAACGCTGGGTTTTAATTGGATCACTTGGGAATCATTCAGATATAAATCCCAGATTTATGCTAATGATAACCTACAAACTTTTTTGTTCTTTCTTCATTTTATGAAGCCAAGAAATAATTAACATAAATTAATTTGTATGTATACTGTAATTTTAGAAGACTTAGAAGTATCCTCTTTTAAAAGTATTCTCTTACGCAATATGATTCTATAAATTTAAAGAGACTGTAAAAAGTCACTAGGAATTCATGTTTCTTCTGTAGTCTGACAATTTGTTTTTTAGATTAATTTCCTTCACTTCTACAAATTTTAATGGAATACTATTTGAACAAAGTATTTCTTCTCATGCCTTACTGTGTGTTTTCCTTTTTATATGACTTCATATTTCCTCTGTATAATTTTATTTAACCACAAGCAGAATTAACTTCTGAACTGTGTTCTGGATCCCCTACTTCCAACTATTAACCACATTGTAGTTCCTCTCTCAATCTGTGCACTAATTATTTTTGTAACCCATTTCCATAATAACAAAAGGCCATAGGAATCTCTGCCTCTTAGCCATTATCATTACAACAATATTATTTTTTTCTTTAATAGTTAAATGTTTTAATTAATTTTTGTACAGCTTTGTCATCAGTGATTGCTGTGTATTGCACACATCACTGGATCTGGGATACTTTGAAGACTTTCATAAAGGATATTAATTATATTTGATGAATCTTATCATTCATTACCAGATATGGCCTGTGAATTAGGAACAGGTTTAGGGAAAAACTGTCAGATCATAATCAAAGTCTAAGATTTAAAGTATTCATCATACTTTTGATGAAGTAAAGCTTCATCAAAATCCAATGCTTAGAATCAAAAACTAGAAAAAGACAATGATTTTATGCTGTGCTTACAAATGCCAGCATTTTCCTTTTGGTTATCTTCTGGAAACAGAATGATGGACTCTATGAATCCATCTGTCAAGGTAATGACATACAGCACACTAAACTAGTTAGGATCTTCATTATCATTTCTTAAAGGAACCTTTCTACTTAAAATGTCCCAGAATTCAAAATGGCCAGATTAAACAGACTTCATTTATATTAACAGAGCTACAGAAGGCTCAAGTCTCCTCTCCTCAGAAATTATTTATTGTTCATAAATTCACAGCCAACTGACAGAAAAGGGCATGATGGAACTAATTTAACATTTCTTTGGTCAGATTATGTTCACATCTGAATGAAAAATCAGTAAAAAAAATGGAGCAAAATTTATTATTTTACTGAAATGGTCATGGGTTAGGTTATCATACACCTTGTGCTGGTGGCAGGAAGATTAATTTTCAGACTTGTTCACATGAAAGACATTCGGGCCTTCTCAGAGGCATTAAGCTTTAAATATATGGCTTTTTCTCTAAATCATTTTGGAGAGAAAAGTAAAGCTAAAGAAATGGGTGCAGCACCTTAAATTGAATTGTTAAATGCAATTTTCTTCACATTATGATGGAATTATGAATATATTTAATGTTTTACTATCACCTTACATTTTAAGATAGATTAGCCATATACAGAACACAGACCTAATTCTGGCTTAGTGCCTTTGACATTCCTACCAAAGCAATCTCTGACTCCCTCCAGATTTCTATCAAAAGGAATCTAGTCAGGAAAAAAAGAATGTAAATGTCTATAACTCAAGCAAGTTGGAACAAGCCTGATGTTTGTGATATGATATATTTCTCAGGGAACTGTAAAAAATGTTCATAAAATATATTGTATAGGGAATAATTTCCATAGATATAAGAATCACATATAGTAATGTCATAGAAACAGCCAGTTTGGTATAGTGGTTAAGGCATCAAGATAGAAAACAAAAGGCTGTGAATTCTAGTCCCATCTTAGCCATGAAAGCCAGCTGGAAGACTTTGGGCCAATCAGTTTCCCTCGGTGCAGCTCACTTCACTGGATTGTTATTTTGTGAAAAAGAGGAGGAGGAAGGTATATTGAATATGTTTGTTGCCTCAGGTTAAATAAGGAAGGATAAAAATAAGTAAGTAAGTAAGTAAGTAAGTAAGTAAGTAATCTTGGAAAGAAAATGATTTCATTTAAGGGATATAACTAAATGTGCAGGAAAAAATTATTAAGGGGTTACTTTTTAAGCAAAACATGCAACTGAGGGCAAAAATGTGAACCAAACCTTTTAGCAGGTACATTCTTAAAGCAGTTATTTTAGCGTCTGCATTACTAGTACTCTGATTCCAAAAAACCAGGGCTACCAGAGCAACAAGTCAAAGAACCTGCTTCCAATCTTAAGATATTTTCTGTTCTTTCTTCTTGCTTCCCCTGTTGTTTTCTTGCATTTTCTGAGCTCATAAGCGCTGATAATAGTGACAAACACTTGCTGTTTGCATTGCATCTGAAACAATACTAACTGGATCTAAATGAACAGCTGGAAACTCTTGGCCTTATAAAGCTCCATAGTGATCCACTTTCTGATAAACATGACTAAGATCATTTGTTTGCTTCATCTTTGGCTTCTCTTTACTTCTTGAGGTAGCCCTGTTTGTCAATTTAATATTAGTTTTTAACTTTGTTTTATGCATGTTCTAAAGCCTCTCAACTTTGCCAGTTATCTTGGTTCCTGTTGTGGCCCGCCAGCTGGCAGCAGAGCTGGTGGCAAACTCAGATGATAAGGGGGTTGGGGAGAAACTTGGGCCAGTTCTGGAGTCTGGGGAAGGCTCTGATGGATGCTCTGTGTCAAACACAGAGATAGAGCCAGGACTATCTGACATTTCCCAGCCACCGGAAAGGCAGCTGCCTTTGGAGGCTGAGATGAGTGAGGAGGAAGAACAGCTGGGGCCTGTTTCAGACGCATGTATGCGCAGAGCAGTTAGGAGAGGGGAACAATGGAGGGCAAAAAGTTGACTTGGGAAGCAAAGCACACGTGAATGCTGAATGGCCCCTCCCTGGCTGGGGAATAAATAGAAGGAAAGGGGAGTAGTTGTCATAGGAAACAACAGTTCGTATTTCTGAAGATTTTGCTCATTGTGTTTTGTGCCAAAAAGACTGTTTGCCAGAATTTAATTTGCAGCCTTTCAGCTGGAAGCTCATGGCCTTGCAATTATCGCAAGGAACTGATAAGGTCTGTTATTGCAGATAACTCCTTGAAGGACTATTGCCTGGACTTTTCAGCAGGTGAATGCAATTAATTCACAAGGCGTAAATAAAGAGGAGTTTTTTGTGACAAGGAGTCTATTTCTTGCCTCTGCTAAAACTGGGTCAGAACAGTTCCTGTTCTTGTTCCATGTTATCAATTCGTTCTTCTTACTATCTTTTTCTTGTATAAAATCATTTTATTTTTTGAAGAACCTGTAAACAATTTGTTTTCTATTTCTCATACCCACACTTAACTATTAAGATACAGGTAAGATCAATGGCCATGTTTTCTTGTAGTAAAGACCAGTGGTGGGTTGCTATCGGTTCGCCCCTGATCAGGCAAATTGGTAGCGGAGGGTTTGGAGGCTCCCCCCCCCACCCGTATGTCTCTGCGCATGTGAGCATCCACAAGTGAACCAGTAGCAACGGGATTTGAAACCCACTATTGGTAAAGACATCTGAGTAAATATTGAGAATCAGGTAATCCTTTCTAGACTTTTTCTAGCCTCCACTTATATGTCCACCTTAGGCTCCTTGCTCTATTTGGATGTTGTTAAATAGCCAAATTAAGCTACAGTCTATCCCACAAAATATAATTCTTATGAGACTTTGAGAGGCATGGCAA
The DNA here is from genome assembly GCA_030761175.1 of Masticophis lateralis. Classification (NCBI taxonomy): domain Eukaryota; kingdom Metazoa; phylum Chordata; class Lepidosauria; order Squamata; family Colubridae; genus Masticophis; species Masticophis lateralis. The sequence goes on along the minus strand of JAUDYJ010000004.1, from coordinate 96,715,245 downwards.
GCTCCATGTCACTATGGAGAATGCAGACAACTTCAGCAAAGACTGAAGAATTGGTGAATAGAATAGTTCTTCAGAGCTCTCCAGATAAGGTGAAGATGGGAGATTCTCCATATTTATATTTATTTACATTTCATATTTCTGAACCCTCAAAGAGGGGCTCTGAGCGATGTATAATATAACTGATAAATAAAAAAAAATATTAGCATTAAAATTAAACATTAAATAAGTTAACAATTTTAAAATTATAGAATGACGATAAAATATCAAAATGTGGAAATCCTATGATGATCATTTAACAGTATTATAGGGGGAGGAGTTTCAAGGGATTTGCCACCTCCACAATTGCGTGGTCCTCTATGCCCCCCCATGCAAGGGCACTGATCCCTTTGCAGAAAGCCAAATGATTTGGGGGATTTCTTCACCTATGCGGGTAGGATGTTCCATAAAGTGGCAGTGGAAAAGAAGGTTTTCCTCGTAGACTCTGTCATTCGAAGTAGTTTGACTGATGGGGTCTGTAACATACCTTCATTGCCTGATCAAGTGTGACGGGCTGATAAGATTGCATGAAGTTGGTTCTCTAGGTAACCTGGTCCTATGCCATGTAGGACTTTATAGATGATAACCAACACTTTGAATTGGACCTGAAAGCAAACTGGTACCCAATGCAGTTCTTGGAACATATGGGTGTTATTAAGTTAACAACATATAGCTGTTATTTGTGTCGTTCTTTGGACACCCAATATGCCTAATGCAGCTGCATGCTGCACTAGCTGAAGCTTCCAGATACTTTTCAAGGGTAGTTCCATTTAGAACACATTGCAATGGTCCAATTGCAAGATGACTGAGTATAAGGCTACCTGTCCAGGAAAGGGCATAATCGGTGAAGAACTCAGTGTTGGGCAAAGGCCCTCCTGGCCCCAGCTGCCACCTGCTTTTTGAGTTGGAGCTGTGAGTCCAAGAGGATCCTCAGGTCATGCACTGGGTCTGTCTTAGGTAGTGCAACCTAATCCAAGACAAAAGATGATAAACTCCTGGCTACAAGGGCCCCAAGCACAATTACGCTGTCTTATTGGGGTTCAGTTGAAATCTACCATTCCTCATCCAGATTCCTATAGCTTCAGGCATCCATCACTCACTTCACCAGGGATGATAATATATAACTGAGATATATAACATATATGTGCCACACAGCTGATCTTTGGAAAAAGACTACAGGATAACAGTCTCCAGGGGGCGGAGTGCCAGGGATGAAGGGGACTAACATCAAATTCACAACTATACAAATTGTATTTTTATACCTTAAGTCCATGTGTATTTTTAATTCTTTATTATTCCTTTATATAACTTGCACTTTATAATATACCTGGTCTTTTATGCTTCCTTTCCAATGACCTAAGCAGGAAGTGAAACTTTTTGGTACTTTCTTTGGATAAACAGAGTATTGTGGTTATAAGACTATACTCCATTTTTTTAAAGGATGTCTGGTTCTTTGAATAATTAGCCTGGAAGATAATCCAAGGATTAAATTTATTTCACCAAATCATATAAAGCTCTGTCCTAATCTTACTCTTAATTCTGAATAACTGGCCTTACTTCCTTTTCCTGATTCCTGTTTCTTCTCAACTTTAACAATGTACATGTTCTTGCTTTATGACTATATTCCTGTCTTGGACCTTAAGCTATGCCTGGATTTGATTATGAACTGTTTCTGACTCATTTGGTATGCTGGAATTCAAACTTGCATGGTCCATGACTTGACTGCTTCGAGATCTCATAATCCCCATAATTTAGATATGCTTGATGGTCTGCTGTCTTAACAGCTCAACACCTGAATTATTATGCCATTATTTTATGTGAATATTTTGACTATGAATAATTAATTGTTCATATTTGTACATTATACCATAGCCAGTAAAACTGAAGTATATTGGATTTTCTGAATGTCCTTTATGTGATTCAAATTTGGAAATATTGTGAGCATGGGCATTTTAGTTCAGCTTTGTAAAAACCACCACCAACAATATATATATATATGTATGTATGTATGTATGTATGTATATGTATACGTATATGTATATGTATATTTATTTATTTCTGAGGTTTTCGCGGGTGTTTGTATGTAGGTCTTTGGTTATTCGGGTCTTCTCCCGTGTAAAATTGGAAGTATCTTGGCGACGTTTCAACGAAGTCTCATTCATCATCTTCAGGCTGGTGTTCTCGGCTTCATGCTTTGCTCCTGTTACAAATTGTTACGCAGAAGCATAACAATAGAGATCTGATTTTGAATTTTTATGCATTAAAAGAAGTATAGAAATACAGTCTTAAATTTGGTGTGAAATCATCTAACTGTATCAACTATTTTAATGAACCTTAATACAAAATATAATCATTTATTTAAATTGATTATATCTGCCATACTTCAAAAACTAAGTGAATGATATGATACACATTCCTATGCTTGAATAAAGAAGAATTTTGCCAATGGTATTCAAGGCTAAGATCAGGCTTTTTAATAACTGTACTTAACTAAAACAAATAGTCGAGAAATCTTAATGAACAGCAGAATTCACGACTATGGAAATGAGAGAAATGCAGATTAGAGTGAAAAGGGGATAAGTTTAACAACTGCACATATTAAAGAAGTACATAATTCTAAGGACATGAATTACTTGAAGTCTTGCATCATTCATTAGAATGTCCTTCTAAAATTGGAGCTATATTTAAAATCAACTCAGGCAAAAAGGGGAAGAAGATAATTGCCCACTCTAATAGAGCTCATCAATCAAATGGGATATTCACACTAAACTAATAATAACAAAGCAGAAAATCATTCTCGAGTTTCTATGATCAAGGGTCAGCAATCAAGGGTCATTACTTTTACCAAAGGCTATGCATAAACCAGAAACTCATATAGTGTAGTAATACTAAATGGAAATCTGAGGAAGTAAAGGCTATAGAAATCTTAGCAATATTTCAGAACTATGTGAGGGAGTATTCCAAATCGTAGAAGATATTATAATATGCAGACATAATTTAGAATTATTGCAGCCTCTGCACTTAGGACTTATTACTGAGACTCATTTTTTTATAGCCTCAGTTTCTAAAGATCAGTACAATGAAGGATAAGCAGGTACAGAAAATTCCATGAGGATTAGACATGCAGCAGAGGTCAATACAAATATCTTACTAAATCCAATTTGGAGTCAGAAAATTATCTAAGCCAGACTACAAAGAAATTAAAAAGCAATAAGAAAGCAGCAAAACATGCAAATGCAATAAAAAAACATACTATTAAAACCTGCTAAATTGGTGCATTTGTTCTGTGTTGCTTTGGTAACACCACAAATTATCAGAAATACCATAGTCATATTTACATGGTACGTGAATGGTATCTTTTTAGTTTATATCCAAGTAGGTATTAAGTTTTTAGAATATTAAGAAATGGCTTATAGAGAAATTCAAATTTCATTTACATTCCTTTACTTAATTACTAATTCTTTAGACTTAAAGTGAAATTGATAATCTCATGAGAAACTGTGTGCATCTGTGACTAAAAACTGAAACAAAACAAGAAGAAATCAGTAACACAATACCCTTGCTGGGTATCCTCATCAGAGGAAATAACGAACTAGAAGTCTAAATTTACCTGAAAGATCCACACTAACCAGGTATTCTACTATACAAGTAACAACACAACCTCGTCAAAGAGGTTTTATGACCTTTCTTGTGGTCATTAAGTGAATGCTGCAGCTGAGAATCCAAAGATAGATAGATGGAGGCTATATTTTTTTTCCAATGAGGAGCGAAACTTGTCAGCAAGGATGAAGTAGGAAAAAGATCTCCCCCCAAAGTTTTAATTTTAGCCAGTGTTTTAATTGGCAAATCCTCACACAAACCTCAACTGAATGCAATTTAGAATCAAGCTTACAATGGAAATGCAACGAGGAACATGAATATTCTTCTTAAGAACTTGGGAGTGGATAACCTCCAAATTTTGTTCCTCACCATAGGCACAAATTTTCACACCATAGCGAATTCAATTCCTTTGACCTGGAAAAGTGTGATTCCACCAGGGATGAAAAATTAAGAATTGCCCTGGTTATATTAATCATAATACTTCAAGAAAATACATATATTTAAGTTATATGTACAGGAAATTGAGGCCTTTCTGTCCTGTTTCTGACTTTTTTCCTATTTAATCTTTATAAACATTCTCAAGCCATGATCAAAAGTTAATTCTACCCCCCCTATGTTAGGAAATAAATAGTATATATTCTGCTTTATGATGCGTAAGCATCAGGAAGGGCATCTGGCCAGTGAATGCTCAGCTCCATTCAGTTGACCCAACTCCACGCTCAATCAAGGGATTACAGATCATAAAAAGAAGAAAAAAAAACCTGCTTTATGAAAATATTACCTTCTTCTTAAGTTGATTTCAAACAGTGTTACTTTGCTTGTAACCTTGGGAAGGTTGCAAATGACATCACATAACCCCAGGACACTACAAATGTTGTAAATACATGCCAGTGACCAAGCACCCAAATTCTAATCATGTGACCATGGAAACACTGTGATAGTGATGGGTGCTGTTAAAATTTCAAACAGTTGCTAAAAAACTAATTAGTCAAGAGCTGAGTCAAGGGCTACCTGTACAACCAAAAAAATATAGGTAGTCTTCAATTTACAACCACAACTGAACCCAAAATTTATGCTATTAAGAGCGAAATCTGTTAAGTGAATTTTGCCCTATTTTATTATTTTTCCTGCTACATTCGTTAAGTGTAGTTGTAGTTGTTATATTAGTAACACAGTTGTTAAGTGAATCTGGTTTTCTCATTGACTTTGCTTGTCAGAAGGTTGCAAAAGGGGATCACTTAACTCCAGGACATTGTAACTGTCATAAATGTGACTCAGTTGTCAAGCATCTGAATGTAAATCACATGACCATGGGATACTACAAGGATCATAAGTGTGAAAAAGGGTCGTAAGTCACTTTTTTCAGTGCCGTTGTAACTTTGAATGGTCACTAAATGAACTGTTGTAAATTGAGAGCTACCTGTAGTTACAAGAGCCTTGGTGGTGCAGTGGACTAAGTGCTGTTATGTAGCACTTAGCTGCCAGCTGCCTGCAATTAGTGCGAGTTCAAATCTCACCAAGCTCAAGATTGATTCAACCTTCCATCCTTCCGAGGTAGGTAAATTGAGGACCCGGATTGCGGGGGCAATAAGCTGACTTTGTAGAAACATCGCTTATGGGAAGCCAAAAGACCTAATAAGCAAGTATATACAGAAGAATGAAGGCTATTGCTATAAGTGCATTGTAAGTCGCCCTGAGTCTTTGGAGGAGGCCGCATATAAATTGAATGAATGAATGAATGAATGAATGAATGAATGAATGAATGAATGAATAAATAAATAAATAAATAAATAAATAAATAAATAAATAAATAAGTTGTTTCCACAAAATAATGCATCAATGTCTTTCATAAACGGAAATTCAGCTGCAATCAGTTTGAGCAATTTAAGACTTTTAAATACTCAGGAATTATATTCAAATCGTCTCATACCTGGAAGGAGCAAGAAAAAGCTACCTTATTTTGTACACAAATACAATAAAAATCTAATACGATTATCAGATTTGCTCCTTATGACTACAATAGACATTACAAAATTATCTTGTTATTTATAATTACTTTTAAAATGTAATTCACTTAATTCATATGTATATGAAGAAAATTGCCCCCTAGAATTGTCAGCTTGTGAAGATACTTAAAATAAAAGCCCCACAGGAAATTAGGTTGAGGATATAACTCCATGCACCATTAATCCAGAAAGTGCATTTTTCTTTCTCATGTATTTGTTTCAATTAGAGTTCGGTGAATCATCTTCACAGCCCCAGAGAGAACTTAAAGCAAGCACCATCCCTGTTAGAAGATAATTTAGAATGCTGTCTCAAATATATATGGCACTGCTCTTTTAGTATCCTGTCATTCAGAAACATGAGAATGGAAAAATGAATTAAAGTAAATGAGTACACACTGGAATTTTTAAATTCTGTGCATAGAAATATGTTTGAGCAATAATAAAGCCTAACCTTTTTTCAGGCAGTATTTCAAGACCTCATTTAATCTCAGCCTCAGAGGAATACAGTATCATCACTGTATTATTTGAAATGCACACGAAAGAGAAGCAGAGAGATTTATTTTGCATCTGCCATCTGAAATGTATTTTAAACACGAAGTGATCCCACAGTCTTCTTAGAGCCATTTCTATTGTGGAAATTCTTTATAAATCATGTAAGTAAAAAAACTGTTATAATGTGCACAAAAATACACAAAATACCAAAACGTAATAACATATGATTTCAAAACACCTTCCGCCGTGCCCTAAAAACGTTTTTATTCCAACAGGCTGGTCTGGCCTAACTCTCCCCTTTTAAATCGGATTTTAAAATGTTTTATATAATTGGATGTTTTAAATTTTCTTCTCTGAGCTCAAATTATTTAATTTATTTTAATAGTTTTAACTTTTATATGTTATTGTATTTTATCTTGGCTGTTCACTGCCCTGACTCCCTTCTGGGAGTAGGGCGGTATATAAATTTGATAAAATAAATAAAAATAATAAAATAAAACAAACCCTAGAAAGTAAACACTAACATGCATATATTTGTTTCAAAAAAAAAAAAAAACTCACAGGCATACAGAACACAATAATAGTCCAATGAGAAAAAATGTTCTTTCTTAGTGTAATGTAAAATATAGACTTAAGCTTTTTATCTCAATTTGATTTCCTTCAGTGAATTTTTAAACAGCTGATATAGCCAGAATTGGAAGAGCTTTACAGCATATCCCATTCTCAGCTGTGGTTATAAATCTAGTATACAGGTAGTCCTTATTTAGTAATCACAAATGGGACTGGCAATTTGGTCATCAAGTGAAGAGACTGATAAGCAAAACTGCAACTCTGCTTATGATCTTCAGCTTTCCTTTGCTTTACAGACCTGCAAACATCATAAATGCGAGCATTGGTTGCAAAGTTACTTTTTCATCTTCATTAAAACTGCAAACAGTTGCTAAGAAAGACTGGCTAAATGAGGGTAACTTATAATTCTTCAGACTTTAAAGGAATTATATTCTGTGAATATGGACAAGCTCTGATTGTATAGGAATAATAACTAAAAAAAAACCCCAATGACCAAGAACTCTAAGACAGAAAAATGAACCCACTGAAGCTCCATTGAGCATTGGAATTCTTCAACTTTTAACTATAATTGATAAATGTTTGATACCGTGTTTTTGAAAAATATTGATAAATAAGCCACACTTAGAATAATTGAAAAACACAGGTTAAAATTTATCTCCAACAACAACCTGGGTCACTATTGTACCCTAGGTCACAGGAAAAAAAATGGGAGTGCATTATGAATGTTATGATAAACATATTGAAATTCTTGATCTTCATTCTTGACAGTAAAACAGACATTTCCTCCTTTCCCTGCCTTCCCATAAATCCACTTCACATGATTAGTTATGTATGTATGCATGTGTATGCATGTTTAAAATGATACTTTATGCTAAGTGTATAAAGACGTAACTTTACTGAGATTTAGTTGTAAGAAGGGAGGAAGGGAGGGAGGAAGGAAAAGACGGAGGGAGGAAAAAGAAAGGAAGACTGGACAAGCTACATTCCACTGAATGATGTTGAATCCAAGCAGACTCCAGACATCTTAAGCCAACATTGGTGTCATGTGGTTCCATGTGGTTTACTTTGAAGTTCAGGTCAGGAAACAAAACTAAACACAGTGGTTCAAAACAATTTTTGCATACACTGCATATCTCTTGTGAAAATAGTCCATTTACTTTAACTACCTGCTTCCTATTCTTCAATAATCTATGGCACATAGCTAATGCCTCTCAAAAGGTAAGAGGTGAGTGAGATGAAGCTTTGCAGAAGCCATTTTGATCGTTCTGCGTCTCTTGAGTAGTTTCTAATCCATGCAGTATTTTGACACAGCTTACTATCAGGTGATCCTCCTCACGTTAGGTCTCTACTAGACTTAGAACATTTCTTTTATGTAAACTCCAAGAAAGATTTTTAAAAATAGATAATAGCCTTTGTTATGTCCATTTGTTCAGCAACAATTCAAAGTTACAGATTCATTGAACAAATGCTAGTTATGACTGGTCCTCAAAGTTCTGGCTGTTGCAGTGACCCCCTTGGTCACATAATTAAAATTCAGTGGTGACTAAACCACTTTTATGACTGTTGCAGTGTCCCATGCTCATATCCTGCACTGCAGAAACTGCTTCTGTTTCAATTCCTCCCACCTGCCTACCTCCCTCCTCCTTTGGTCAACCTGCATTCTTCTTTCTACCTTTGCTACCTTCCTAGCTGCCCCTTGATGCTTCTTCCTGTTGCTGCTGGTCTGGGGTACAAACTCTGGGTAAGGGCAGAGCCCCATGACATGCAGTGCCAGGACGCGGAGCCTCATCTGAAGGGATATTGCTGGATCCAGCTACAGATAAGGGAGCAGACGTTGGTGGCAGGAGGGTGGGTGGAGGAGCCCTATCTTGTGCCATTGGAGTGAGGACTGATAGCCTACAGATTGTGGAGAGTGAGACGATGGTGGAAGCACAATGCAGGACAAGTAATGGTGGCTCCTGGGGCAAAAAGCTTTGAGGGAGACAATGTCTAAGATAGCAGTGGAATTGGAGGAAGCACGGGAATGACGGCTCCCTGGAGGCATAGTGTGCACTCTGCAGTTCGTGTTGGAAGCTGCTGGCCCTTCACGATACATCCACAAGATAACCAAAGATCTTTCATGACTGATTATATACTTGAATCTGGATCTTCCCAGTTCAAGCCCAAGTATGATGACTACTTGTTTTATTTTAGATTAAATGCTGTTTAGTTATTGAGTAGTAAAGTGTAGGGTTATTTTATTTATTTTTAATGAAAATAAATCAGGTATATTCATTCTTGTGTGAAGTTTATTAGTTTTACTAATTGAAATTAAAGCTATAAGATGTCTAACACTCTTAATAAACTATTTATTAATGAGAAACAAATGCTTTTCTATTTGTTCAAGAAGACCAGGGAAGGAGGATATCATAGGCTAAATAAATATTAAGAATAATTCACTTTTAAATATGTTAAAGACATAAATGTTCAGTCTGAAAATTCATATGATGAGCTCCTTTTGGTAGTCTTCATGAATATAAACTTAGCCACACATATAAATAGAACTAGAAGTAAACTAGTGTGTTATCGCTTCCAATGAAGTCTCTTACAGTACCAAATATGTAGTCTCTTATAGTACCAAATATGTAGTAACTATAAATGTCCATCTCCAAAATGTTCTGTATAATTCGCAAGAACTATGTAATTCATTGATTTCTGACTGGTCAAGGACATGGTCACAACAAAAGTCTTATTCAAATTCTTCTCAATATGCAGGATACCATCTATTTCTATGTCATATTTCAAAATGCATTTCCATAATTCAGTAGGCATAAAAATGCACAGCATGAATTATCTAGAAAGCAATTGTAAATCTTAAATTAGTTTTTTTTTAAATAAAGCCTTTATAGACAAATTGCAATGCATTACTGGAAAAGAACATATAAGATTCTGCAATATGAATCTTTGATGTGAAAACAATATACTGGTACTTAGAAATAAATTGATCTGGCATTCAACTGAGGATAATTATCACACCTGAATGAATACCAATAATAATGTTGAATGTTGAACATTGATACATAATATCCAAAGAACTATTGGAAATAAATATTCTGAACAGAAATTGTTTTAAAAAATCATCTTGAATACCAGATTTCAGAATCTACAAGTTCCTTTTCAATATTAACAACTTTCAAACAAGATCTGCTATACCCAATGGAATAAACAAAAATATTCATAATTAATCTCTATTGTTTCTACAATTTTGTAAACCATAACCCTAAAATATGATTTTTAAGTTGAGTTGTTAACTCTAACTTATTCTTAAATACTATTCTGTTTGTTTAAACAGCATATATGGTTCTTGCTGTATGTAAGTACAAACTTTCTGACAACTGTCTGTCAAATGTAAGGCAAGGAGTTTAATGGATTTCAGTTCTTGGATTTAAATACTAAGGGTTAAATTAGAAAAAGATCTAAACATATCCATCTGATGATGACAGATTAGCACATACTAAGATTCATGGAAGTTTATATGAAAAAGTTCTAAAAGTATTCCAAAACAATGATATTTCCTAGCATACAGAACAGTGGTGGGTTGCCCCTGGTTCGGAAGGCAAACCAGAGTGAGGCTCTGCCCACCCAACCCCGACGTCATCAAAACACTACTGCGCATGTGCACACTGCCCCATTGCGAACCGGTAGTAAAGGTAAGTAGAACCCACCCCTGATACAGAAGTATAAAAAATAAAATAGGTTTGCCTGACTTACTTTGAAGAGGGATTGATTTTACGTATTTTCAAAGTGAATTCTTACAAACATTTAATTAAAATCAACATCATCTTCCCATTTTCTTCTTGTCAAAACACAGGAATGCACCTTGAGCATGTGAAGATTTCAGAAACTGGTGTTTGTGTAAAGGATAGCAACCACAAGCATTCCATTTTGTGTTTAGAATTTGACTTGCCCATGGCTGCACCCAACCCAGCTTATAACTGATATAGCTGTATAAACCTTCAGATGTTCTTTGGAATGTGGTAGAGCTGAATAACTCACTTCCAACTACTAAAAGAATCATAAGGTTTCCTGCTTAGACAGCTGCTTTGAAAGTTGTTGTTGGCTATTTCTGCCTATATAGCCATACAGATCCACTGACTTGATCTGTAAAAGGAAAGGAAAGCTACTGTACTTCTTAATGGCATTCTCAACACTGTCACTCTATACTGCCTGGATTTTTGGGGTGAGGGATGACAATTCATGTAGCATAAATAGGCATTTGCTGGAAAGATATCATCAAAGAGACAATTCCCCCCCCCCCCCCGGTCAAATTAGTTCCAGAAATTTAAAACAGGAAATAGTTTTGTGGGTTGCAACTATAATGCATATCATTTACATTAATATTACATAATTTTTCAAAACGTACTCATTAATTTCTGATGCTGCTTTATGCAAAGATCTGTGGTGTATTGAGATGCTTTTTTTCTTGTCTTAATAGAGCATCTGTGTAATGCCGCATTTCTCATGCACGTTTCCAGTTTAGTATAAACTGAGCCTTTGCTAATTCCAAAATTCATTTTCAAGCTCATGAACAATAAGTCAAAATGATCAGATGATTATGAACCAGCTGGCCCTGTTTATTTATACAGCCAAAAATCATTTCTATAAACAGGTGTGAGCTCCACTGTCTCTCCCACCCCATCCTAGTTCATTATGACTAACAACTGGACTATATTGTTTCAAGTCAAATGCATTGCTTGTGGAAATATGGAGTTTACATATATGTTGGTTCTGAACATTTTATTTTTGGAATTGACATGCAGTAATTATTCTAGTTGAAAAATGAATGAATGATGAATCAACAGCTGGAATTAAGATTGCCGGGAGAAACAACCTCAGATACGCAGATGATACCATTCTAATGGCAGAAAGTGAAGAGGAACTAAAGAGCGTCTTGATGCAGGGGAAGAAGAGTGCAAAAGTTGGCTTGAAACTCAACATTAAGAAAACTAAGATCATGGCATCCGGCCCTCTCAATTCCTGGCAAATAGATGGGGAAGAAATGGAGGTAGTGACAGATTTTATTTTCCTCCAATATCACCACAGATGGGGACTGCAGCCAAGAAATTAAAAGATGCTTGCTCCTGGGGAGGAAAGCTATGGCAAATCTGGACAGCATTCTAAAAAGCAGAGACATCACCTTGTCACTAAAGTGTGCATAGTCAAGGCTATGGTTTTCCCAGTTGCAATATATGGCTGTGAAAGTTGGACCATAAGAAAGGCTGAGCGCCAAAGAATTGAGGTCTTTGAACTATGGTGCTGGAGAAGACTCCTGCGAATCCCTTGGACTGCAAGGTGATCGTTGCGGAGGAGATCAACTCTGACTACTCTTTAGAAGGCCAGATCCTGAAGATGAAACTCAAATACTTCGGCCACCTAATGAGAAGAAAAGATTCACTGGATAAGAGCCTAATGCTGGGAAAGATTGAGGACAAAAGAAGAAGGGGATGACAGAGAATGAGGTGGCTGGATGGAGTAACTGAAGCAGTAGTGATGGTAGTAGAGGAAGATAGAGGACAGGAAGGCCTGGAGGAACATTGTCCATGGGGTCGTGATGGGTCGGACATGAAAATTTGTTAACAACAAATTTTTTTCTCACTTGAAGAAATAGTAGCTTGACTTCATTTTATCTGGGACACAGACATTTAAACTATCTCTTGAAATGGAACGTGTAAGTTAAAAAGTGATTTGGTCCTTTCTTGGCTTGCATAGTTTTGTCTGAGTTCTATAATGCACAGGTTGCTTAAAGCTGTGATAATGTGAAAAATTAAATTAAGCTAAGTCAAATAGAGTGTGAATAAAGAATAATTTGCATGGGTCTATAGAAATCATGTTTGGCATTAAAAGGACAAGCCTGAAAAAGCCCTGAGGACACCCTGCCTTTCTTCTGCTGTCCCAGTTCTCCACATGCAAGGAGATTGTACCAGAAGTTTCCACTTTTATCATTAAACTAATTGCAGTTCCCAATCACATCTGAATTCAGAAACATGTCATTTATAGTAACGATAGTGAACATATCAAAATATCAAATACAGAATTTAATTCTAGCTCCTTCTTTTCAATCCCTGCTGAGTCTGTCAAAATACTTGTATATAATTTTAAAAGAACAAGCACTCTTTATCTGGTCATCTAGGTATGACAAAGTTTTGCATTAGTCTGGGGAAAATGTCAGGCAAAGTGGCAGTGCATGCATATACATATGGAGACAGCTGGGAGTAGCTCCTAAACAGCTGCTACATAAGCCTGGAAAAAGATGCAGCTGCCTTAACAATTCAAAAAGAGATATTTTGTACATGACACCTGTGCATTTATAGCACTGCTTTTAAAGGATTTGTACTGCTGGGCTCTTCAACATAAACCCTCTGAATGTTTGATGATCTTCAAATATTAAATATACTTGTTTCTGAAAATGTCATTACTTATTTTTCCAAAAAAAAAAATCATTTACAAAACAGTCTGAGAGAAACAGAAGATTATGATAGGTTAACGTTTATAATGTGGTAAATGTCAGATACTTAGAAGACATAGATATTCAGTAAAGACACAACGTAACTGTCTTAAAAGTTAGTTGTCATATAAAATTGAAACAACATTACAGTAAGTGGACTGAGTTAAGACTCTTTGTTGTGGAGCATTCAGTGATTAATATGTACAATACAATACAATACAATACAATACAATACAATACAATACAATACAATACAATACAATACAATACAATACAATACAATACAATACAATACAATACAGAGTTATCCAATAACCTTCTCAGGTACTAATGTATAGGCACAGTCATACAAAAATTTACCTAAATCACACATGTTGTCATGGAAAATTGTGGAATTATGAGAGTTTCATAAGTATCAGTATCAATCCAAAAACCGCTACTCTGCACCAACAAGTCTTGCAAAAACTGGAGAGGAAAAGACTCTTATCTAACCAAAGACTAATTGTTAAGTCTAGAAGAAAAATTATGTTTATGTTGAGTGCTGAATTTAACATAAAATATTATTATATAAAGCTGTTCTGAGATGAATATCCCAAAGTAACATGAAGTAGATTTTATGGATAATGAGATGAAGGTGATTCCAACATCCAAGTGTCATTTATAGATTTATACTTAGCCACATACATTATGTATCTAAAGAACAATGCTGAGTACAACATCACAAATTAGATATGAAGGATGAAAATGTTTTTTCTTATTGACTTTCTTTTTCATGGTAAGGGCCTAAAAATAGGATCCATCCTTTAAGAATTGCTTCTGTGTGATTATCTGCCTTGGGCACAAAGCCAGCTAGGTGACTTTAGGCAAATCATTTTCTCTCAGCCCTAAGAAGGGGGCAATGGCAAACCACTTCTGAAATCTCACCAAAAAAATCCAGCAGGGACTTGTTCAGACTGTCACAAAGAATCGGATATGACAAAATAGATGAAAAACAAATGTGTATCTCTGTGTGTATTTACTTACTTACTTACTTACTTTAGCCACCCATCTCACTATTGAAACAACCCTGGGTGGCTGAGTGATTATAAAAGGAGATAGTATACTCCACTCCTTGCCTCACTCAAGATTAACAAATTTGACATTATAAACATACATATAAAATATATCATGACTTTTTGTGAATTAAAAATAATCATTCCATCCTGAATAAACCAGGGCTCTAGCACGTCCTTAAAGATACTTCGGGAAAGGTATCAATATCTTTCTGAGTTTTCTGTTCAGATGTAAAAATATCTGTATCAGGCACAGGTTATTGGCATTTTATTTTAACTGTCTTCTGTAGCCTTCAATTTGCATTTAGTCGCAAGCTGTGAAAATAGGAAACATTACCACTTGCTTCTCAGTTTAGTGATGTTCACCAACGTACATCAGCAAAGGCATATTTTCTGTGAACAAAATGATAGGACTATTGATTGTGTGAAGCCTCACAGATGCTCCTCCTCTACATACAGATTCTTTCATGGTAGAGTGATGAATTACTTCTATGCCTTCCTTTAATCTAGCTGCAATTGTGAGATAAGAGGAATCTGACCTCATTCGAAAGCCACCTGTTACAAAAGGCCTGAAACAATGCATACTGAGAGCCACAGCTGTTTACTGAATTTTGCATAATTTTTAAAGTCAGAATTTGTTTTATTGTTTTCAGAGACGGCATAGTCAATACTAAAAGGAGCATGAAGATTGAGTATTGAATAAATATTATTTTACTAATCTCAAAGAAAACAATGAAATATTGACTATGCATTAAATCACCTAATAAAGTTATATGACAACCAGGCCTGACCCTCTGTGTACCAGCAATCCAGAGCTACCCAATGAATAATAATAAAATAGGACTTCTTTTTATGATTGTAACAACTTAAGATGTTCAATACATCCTTTGCTGTTACATGCTACATAGTCTACTGAGTTTTCTACAAATTCTTCTGTTTAATGAAGTTAAGTATCCAAATAATAGAAAATAATGGAAAAAAGAAAGAAGTTCTAAGACAGGGGTGTCAAACCCACAACAATACATTGTCATCACATGACATATTGCAACTTTTCCCCCCTTCGCTAAATCGGAGGAGGGTGTGGCTAGCACGTGACTCATCTGGCCTGCAGGCCGCGAGTTTGACACCCTGTTCTAAGAGATAATATATTTATTAGAGCAAACTACTTTTTTATAATGTGAACTGTCAAGAAAATAAGTGGTGGAAATATTTAATTTAGTTTTACCAATTTGGACTTGAATAACTTCAAAATAAGGCAAAAAGTCAGCACAACTACATTTCTTAAGGCATAGTTTACAATTTTTCATTAATCACAGAATAGTTAAAACAGAGTATATAATCTATGATGAGTTATGAATCACTAAGTAAAGAAATATGTTTGTAGGTAAACAATACTTGTGAGAAAATCTTCAACAAGTTATAGTAATTCCTTAATGAGGCAGAAACACTTTTATCTGAAAGAAATTCCTTGCTTTATAATTCTTAAATTCTGAGTAGAAACATGAAACTAGCTATGTTTTCATTATATTTGCAGAACTTGATCAGTCTATGCAAGGCTGAGATCAAACAAGGCTGGATCCGCAGAGCAGCTAACAGTTTTCAAAGTAAAACATACATTCTGGGAGAAGAAAATCAAAGAAAGCAAGAAATTATTTTTTTCCTGATGTTAAATTTGCTTCTGGAAGACAACATCAAAGTGGAAAAAAAACGCCAACTTTGGAAGAAACATTCTGAAAGTTTTACTTCCTTTTCCTTTGTGTGAACCAATTAATTTACTATGCATACTCATTAATTACCCATCTATGGATAAACCAATCCTCAAATATTTTAACCAAAAATATTATGAAAACTGTACCATTGAAAGATAAGGTGACCATCAAAATTTTATGTTTAAATTTACACAATTGGTCTATTAGTAAAAAATTGATGGTTAACCTATCCATGAGTATAGATCAGGGGTGTCAAATTGGCGGCCCCTGGGCTGGATGCGACACGTGCCCAGCTCCCAAATGGGGAAAACGTTGCGAAACATCATGTGATGCAGCAAGTTTGACACCCATGGTATAGATAGATAGTCCTTGTTTAGCAACCACAATTGGAACCAGCAGCAACATTGTTAAGCTAAGAGGTTGCCAGGCAGGAATCATACAACCGTGCTGTCTTTCCCCCATTCCGTTTGGAATGGTCACCCTAGTGCTGAGATAATGAGCAAGAAGGGAATGAATATGTGCATTTGGATTCATTGAAA
Organism: Masticophis lateralis; assembly: GCA_030761175.1. NCBI lineage: Eukaryota > Metazoa > Chordata > Lepidosauria > Squamata > Colubridae > Masticophis > Masticophis lateralis. The sequence goes on along the minus strand of JAUDYJ010000004.1, from coordinate 96,698,757 downwards.
AGGAAGGGATTACAAGAGAGTAAGCAAGCATACAATGGAGAATTGAAAATAATGTGATTGTGCCAATAGCCCTGATTGTGCTATGTAAAGAGCCAGTGTATTCCTCATTGTTTGCCTGCTTACTTTCTTGTAAAGTTATTTTTTTTCCAGCACCATCATAACTTTGATTAGCCACTAAATGAGGCAGATACTAAATAACGACTAACAGTACACATGATTACTTTAAAAAAGCACTATCATGTATATTTGCAGATACATCCATCCATGCCTAAACTAAACCTGAATCTCTGGGGGGACGCTATTACAGAGGGTTGAGCTGTGACCGAGAAGGGAACTTCCTGAGTCCTGCAAGATAGCAGCATTTAATTGAAGGAAACAAGACTGCACTGACTGCCTGAACGAAAGAGACAGGCAGAAACAACTTGAACTAAATTGGTGTTTTTCTGGACTCATAATCACTAAGTTATGCTTTGAAGATGACTGCCAGCAGAACACAATTAATGATGGAGTCTTTGAAATAGAAAACCTCAATCTGAAGAAGTTGTACGAAGTCAAGAATCATACCAAAATAACTATCACGGTTTTAATTTTGTCAGCTCTATTCTACATTTCTATAAATATATTCTTGTAAAACCTCTATTTATGAGCAATAAAATAATTATTTGTGTATCTCATTATTACACTGTACAAGTATCTAATTTTCTGAACTTCAGCTGTATTTAGTAAGAATAGTGGACATAATTTCAATGTACAACAGTAAAACAATAAAAAAGAGAGGATTAATCATTCAAACTGAACCATGTGTTATGAAGCTGATCCCCAAATGTATCCAGCTTCTGAATGGAAAAGGTTAAAAACCCCTACTCTGCAACATCAATCAAGATACTGTCCAAGATAGTCTTCATCATTATGGACATTATCACTATTCACTGCAATAATTATGCAGATCAACTTCAAGTGATGCATGCACATGTATAATTGGTGTGTTCTGGATAACACAATCACCTGCAAAAAAAGAGAGACTCAAATACAATGAAATTGCAATTAATGAACTGAAGTGCTGTGAAAAGCAAATATACAGTATAGACACATTCCTATATCTGAAGATTATTCTGAAAATTATAAGTAGTTGCTCAGAGGTGTTGTTTTTATGTACTTTCAGTATGTCAACATTTTTCAATTTTCACAAATAAAATTTGTAATGAAAAAAGAAAAAATAGTTTTTTCCTCTTTTCCGTTTCACATTTCTCAAAATTTAAAAATATCTAGATTACATTGGAAAGTATGCTGATGCCATTTTCATTCACTTTTTTCACAGATAATGGGATTTGAAAACGCATTGGAAATAGAATCTTTTTATCAAATCCTTAAGATTATTTTTCAAACCTCATTTTCTATCAAAAAGTGCTGTACATATTTAGATAAAGTTTATTCTAAATATTGTAGAACAGAATGGTAGCAAGTTAGATAAAGACAATAAAATTTGAATTTGTGGATTTAGACATACTCTTTTTTATATGAAGAAATTCATATCTATTTCTATTTAGTTGGACTTTGCCTCACAAACTTTGTGACAACAAGATTGATACATTCTATTATTTCATTTATTAGTTCAACTTATTTTTAGGAGAGTAGTACCTAAAAATATTAACATTTTTTTCTAAATAAGAACAATTGCAAATGCAGATTAAAATAAATACCAAAACAAGCAATACAATGCATTAAGAGATGTCTAAAGTAAAAGTCTGAAAATTACAACTAGAAACCTCATTCCTCCTTTTTCAGAGCTCCTTATAAATTATGATAGCGAAGGGACCTAACCTGATTATGCAAATTCACCAAAGGTATACATTCAGAGAAGGAATATTTCACCTGCCCTTTCTTACCTTAAATAATTTTTCCCTCTCCTGTTTATTTAGCTGTTCATCTCACAAAATGTGGCTACTGGACGCAAACAATAAAAATACATAATAAAAAAATTAACAATTCAAAACCATTCTACAATTAAAAACGCTAGTCAAATTACCAATGACAGAGAATAACAAACTCTGTTAGAGCTATCACAATAGGCAATCTAGCCATCTCACTAATTCACCAGGGATTTCTGGAAGGATGTTAGGAAAGGGCCAGTCTCACCGTAGGGGAAATGATGTTTCACAGGGCAGGAACCACAACAGAAAAGGCTGGTCTCCGAATTCCTGCCAGATGTAACTCCTTCACAAACAGGACCTGTAGCGTATCTCTTCTGCTAGGCCTTATGGGACAGGCAGATGTAACCAATGGTGGTGTCCCTCAAGTAACCCAGCCCTGTAGCACAGAGCTTTAAAGATCAAAACCAACACACTGAATTTAACCCAGAATCAAACTGACAAGCATGAGTGACTGTAAGGCATGAGTGACTGTGAGGAAAGCCTCCCAGCCGAGAAACAAGTGAAACTGGCACACAACATGAAGTTGTGTAAGGGCCCTCCTAGATAGAATTGCCACTGTTGTCCGAGTAGGAGATGTGAGACTAGGAAAATCCCTAGATTGTATACTGGGTCTTTTTTGAACAGTGCAAACCCATTCAGTACCAGTTTTAGTTTCAGTTTTATTGCATTTATATACCGCCCTTCTCCCGGATGGGACTCAGGGCGGTTTACAGCCATATTAAAACAATCAGATATAAAAATTAAAAACTAATAAAATAATTAAACTGTTTGGCCGTAAAATTAAAACCCCTGCTAAAAACCCTATTAAAATTTAACGCAAATTTAAATCAGACCGGCTTGGTGAAACAGTAGAGTCTTCAGGGCTCGTCGGAAGGCACGGAAGTCAGGAATCTTTCTTATATCTGGGGGTAGTTCATTCCATAGGGCTGGAGCTCCCATAGAGAATGCTCTCCCCCTGGAGATCGCCCGCCGGCATTGTCTGGCCGCCGGCACCCTGAGGACGCCCTCTCTGTGAGAGCGTATCGGGTGGTGGGAGATATTCATTGGCAGAAGGCGGTCCTGTAAATATCCCGGTCCTAAGCCATGGAGCACTCTGAAGATGGTGACTAGCACCTTGAAATGCACCCAGAAGACCACAGGGAGCCAGTGCAGCTCGCGCAAGAGGGGAGTTACCTGGGAGCGACGGGTTGCTCCCATAACAACTCGCACGGCCACATTCTGGACCAGCTAAAGTCTCCTGGTGTTCCTCAAGGGGAGTCCCATGTAGAGAGCATTACAGTAGTCCAAACGGGAAGAGATGAGAGCGTGAGTGACTGTGCGTAGGGCGTCCCGATCCAGAAAGGGACGCAACTGGGCGATCAGGCGAACCTGATAAAAAGCTCCCTTGGCCACGGCCGTCATATGATCGTCTAAGGACAGCCGTGCATCCAGGAGGACTCCCAAGATCTCTTCCCCAATAGCCAGTGATGGAACCAACTGGGCGCCTCTGTCTTGGAAGGATTGAGTCTGAGTCTGAGTCTGTTCCTCCCCATCCAGATCCGTACGGCTTCCATGCAGCGGGACATCACGGTAAGGGCATCGTTGGGGTGATCCAGGGTAGAAATGTACAACTGCGTGTCGTCGGCATACAGTTGACACTTCACCCCGAAACCATGGATGATCTCACCCAGCGGCTTCACATAAATGTTGAACAGGAGGGGCGAGAGGACAGACCCCTGTGGCACCCCACAAGTGAGGTGTCTTGAAGCTGACCTCTGCCTCCCCGCCAACACAGACTGCGTACGGTCAGTGAGAAAGGAGAACCACCGCATAACGGTGCCTCCCACTCCCAAACCCCCTAACCAATGCAGCATGATCGATGGTATCAAAAGCTGCTGAGAGATCAAGAAGGACCAGGACCGAGGAATATCCTCTGTCCCAAGCCCTCAGAGATCATCAACCAATGCGATCAATGCCGTTTCCGTGCTGTAACCCACCCTGAAACCCGACTGGCACGGATCCAGATAGACAGCTTCATCCAGGTAACGAGGGAGCTGTTGCTCTACCACACTCTCAACAACCTTCGCTGTGAAGCAAAGGTTGGAGACCAGATGATAATTACCTAATATAGCCGGGTCCAGGGAAGGCTTCTTGAGGAGGGGCCTTACCACTGCTTCTTTCAAGGCGGCCGGGAAGACACCCTCACTCAAAGAAGCATTAGTAATACCCTGGAGCCAGCCTCGTGTAACCTCCCGGGAGGCCAGTACCAGCCAAGAGGGACACGGGTCCAATAAACATGTGGTAGCGTTTAGCCTCCCTAGAATCCTATCCACGTCCTTGGGAGTCACAGTGTCAAACTCATCCCAGATAACATTCTCAAGATCCACTCCCATCATCCCATCTGAAACCACCCAATTGGAGTCCAAGCCATCCCGAATTTGAGCGACTTTATCATGCAGATACTGCACAAATTCCTCAGCTCTCCACTGCAAGAAGTCATCCCGCGCTCCCATCTGTAAGAGGGAGCGGGTCACCCTAAACAGGGCGGCTGGGCGATTATCTGCTGATGCAATAAGAGCGGAGAAATAGTTACATTTCGCCACTTTTACTGCCACTAGATAAGTCTTAATATGAGTTCTTACCAGTGTCCGGTCAGATTCAGTGCGACTGACCCTCCAATCACTCTCTAGGCGTCTTTTCCGGTGCTTCATCTCTCTCAGCTCTTCGGAAAACCAAGGAGCTAATCGAGGTCAGCACCAGGTCAGAGGCCGCAAAGGCATGACGCGGTCCAAAGCCTCGGCAGCCGCCCTATCCCAGGCAGCTACCAGTTCTTCAGTTGAGCCATGAGCCAGAGCCTCTGAGAAAGGCCCATGCTCTGTCAGGAACCTATCAGGGTCCATCAAGAGCCTGGGACAGAACCACCTAGTCGGTGGTTCCGTCCCTGTGACGAAGGGAAGCAGTATGGAAGTCTAGCTGAAGGAGCGAATGATCTGTCCATGACAAGGGATTGATGACTAGTTCCCCTAAATCAAGATCATTCAGCCACTGACCAGAGGTAAAAACCAAGTCTAGCGTGTGTCCCCCTGTGTGGGTGGGGCCATGAACTAACTGGGTCGGGTCTATGGCCATCATGGAAGCCATCAACTCCTGAGCCGCCTCTGACGTTTCGCCGATGGATGGCAGATTGAAATCCCCCATAACCATAAGTCTGGGGGTACCAACCGCCACCTCAGCTATTACGTCGAGCAACTCAGGCGGGGCTGCTGCCACGAGGCAGGGAGCCAGGTACGTGACCAGCAAGCCCATCTGCACCCCACGACCCCACTTCACAAGGAGAGACTCACAGCCAGCAACCTGAGGAACAGTGGCATCTCTCAGATCTATGTCTTCCTTAACAATCACCGCTACCCCTCCGCCCCTCCCCTGAGCCCTCGGCTGATGAAATGCACGGAAACCTGGTGGCCACATCTCAATGAGGGGCACCCCCCCTCCTGGCCCAACCAAGTTTCCATAATTCCCGCCAGGTCTGCACCTCCCTCCTGGATTAGATCGTTAATGAGGGGGGCTTTAGTTACGGCAGACCTGACATTGCATAGCATCAGCCAAAGGCTCGGGCCCTGAGGCTCTGGACAGCCAGGTTAGAGGATGCACTCGGGGGCCGGAGCATGCCACCGTTCGCAAATAGAGGGTGCATACTCCCCGAACCTGATGTGGCCCCTTGCGCCCATCATATCTGCCTCTCCCACCCACTGTACAAATGGAATGGCCCTTCTTCTCCTCCCCCGGCACCTTCCTTAGCCCCTCCCCCCGACTCCCTTCGCTATGCCCCTCAAACCTACTCAGCCGTTCTGACATTCCAAGGACCCCCTGGTCCAATTCTACCCCCACCCTCTCCCTCCCCGGAACCCCTAAAAATTTCTTAAAACCCCTTTTTAAAAAACCCCTCACCCTCCTCTTTGTCCCATGCCACCTCTCGGGGTCCCAAAACCCGCCATTAAGGTAGGCCCTCGATAATGTGGAGGGCCAGGCCTGCGAGAGGGGGGAATCTCGCAGTGCCAAGAGATCGGCTGATAAATACATCGCAATTCAACTGAGAGAATAAATAAGGCCAAGGATTCACAAAGCATAAAAGCAAAGATCCAAGAGAAAGAGTCTGTCCACTTCCGGTGTGAGTAGGTCCATCGGACTTCACTGTCCTCTCACGGCAGTGGAGAGGAGTCTCAGGCCACTGCCCCCAGAGATGGCGAAGTCCTTGAAAATCCAGAGTCTTGACCAGATTCAGTTGAAATCTAAAACCTTTTCCCTAGAGAACCACGTCCCAAGGAACCCCACAAAGAAGTCAAGGGAAGGTTCTCTCCTCTACAGCCCTACCAATTGGTACTGACCCTGGAGAAAAAAGGAGAGCCAGCACAATACAGTGCTGCTCATCCCCAATTGCTTGAGCTGATCCAGAATACTATGATTAGAAAGTAACTGCAAGGTCAACTACAGCAAGGGTGAATGCACAACCTCCATCCTGACCCCATCAGAGATAATCCAAAAGCTTGATCAATGGGACATTTCTGTCCCATATCCAGGCACGAATCCCGACTGGAAGGGTCCAAATAATCTGCCTCACACAGAGTCCTATGAAGCTGAAACCTAGCTGGGAACAGAAGTATGAGGAGTCCCCTTCCAGAAACCCAACAGATTTCTTGAGCCTTACTTAATGAACAGGGTTTCATATTAGCAACCTGTGGAGCAGTATCTTTGAAACCCTTAAGTGATCTATGGTTGATTGCCACATCACCACCCTTGCCTGAGGTCTCAGCTGATACCACACCTGAAACAAAACTGGGAAAATTTCTGAAAGGGGGCTCCTTACAACTACTGTTCTCAGCCAGGTCTCAGTAATGCATGGGAAAGCAGAAGCACAAACTAAGAAACATATAAAGAATACTCAGAACTTGATAAAACAGTGTCTAGATAAAAACTGCAATTATGAAATGAAAGTGTATCTATTTGATTTAATACCATTTATTCTGTTAAACCGTTAAAATACAAAACCATTTAATTGTTTTTACTTTAGTCTCTTGCATCAGAGAGATAGTCATACATTTTCTAACCTAAACTTAAAAATTTATCACATATTCTATTAAAAGTTTTAATGATGCATGTAAGTTTTATGGAAGTTTTATTTATTAAATAATCACACAGGTGTAAGTTTTAGAAAATTACTCTAAGAGTCTGGATTTTTCATTAATTTCTCTGAATATTCTGTTTGCACCAAGACCCACCTCTGGAAGACAGAGGTTTTCCATTAATATTAAGAGATTAGAAAATCTAGTAATTACTATTAACAATGAAGCTGTCCTAAGAGTTAAGTATAGTTTCATAAAGTTGTGTTCAGTACCTTAATATAAACTGCATATTATTGGGCAGTGTATCCTCTGGGGTTGTTATCTGACTGCTACTCCATCTACTTCCATGAAGCAGACTTCAAGTATAAATTTTAGGAACACACAGCCCTTGAAATCAAGCCAACCCAATTGCTAAAATCTACTGAGGATGGTGGGTACCACTACAGGCAGGATCAAGGAATATTTTTTTTTTATACATCTACATGCCTCAGAAAATCTGTAAGGCCTAAAGCCATTCGGATAAAACTGATAAGCATAGTAGAAATCATATTTTTTTTACATATGAGAAAACAATAGTATGTCACAAAGGACAAAACAACATCATTTGGTGAGAAAAAGAATGTTTCAAATAAGGAATCAGGTCAATAGTGAACTAACATTGAGAAGCATTGTCTTTATTCCATACAGCAGTACAATAGCATTTCTACAACATATTTTTTTCCAAATTGTAGCAGCACTGAAATTATACAGTACATTTTATTGTAAATCTATACCATATCCATACCCATAACAGATTGTAATATGTACAGTCAGAAAAAAATATTTTACCATTTATGCAAAGACTAGTCAACAGCAGTCTTGGGATTCACAATATGAGACAAGATATACAGATCAGTTTACTGCCATAGCATAGATCCAATTTTGGGCTTGTACCTATGCCCAATCAGTCTCATTTTAGTCTTCTTTTACCAAAATTCTGTGTATCAATTTCATTAATCTTGAACTTCTCAAATTATAACTCAACTCTAACAAATCCTTAAATTTTAAAGGAATACTTGTGGCATTAAGGGTATTGAACAATTCATACAAGGCAGATTTCCTGATTTTGTATAATTTCTAATATCTGTTTCTCTAAATTATTTCTAAAAATCAATAATTTTAATTTTGGCAAAAGTAATTTATAATCATTGTTATTATTTTAAACATTTTAAATCATTCTTTTATTATTGAGAGAAGAACTATATCATTAGCATGGAATAAAACAAATATTTATTATTATTTTCAAATGAAGGGAAAACAATGAAGCTAACAAATAAGACATCACTGAATTTTTATAAAGATTTAAAAGCACGTATAAGGCTACAGTTTATACAGCCAAAATACAATAGGTGTTTATCTAAACTATTATCCATTCATTTTGTTCATTTTCTTTACTGACTCAAAAGCAGCAGCCAAATCAGCAAGAGCTACAAAAAATGTTTTGTAATAAAGCTTATATATTTAGAAGCAAGATAAATTAAAACTTGGCAACCATAAAGCATCCTTTTGCCCTTTCTAAAATATAAAATAATCTCATTAATTTCTATCCAGTCTTCTAATTCATCTAATAATGTTTTGGCATAAATTGTAGCAGAAGTATTCAGAAGGGACCTGTTCTGATTTCTCCTCAGTTCATATGCATTTTTTTTTTCATGTATAAGGTTAGGCTGTATGACACAGCCATATTCTTTCCCCAATTTTCAGTCATTTAGTTGCTCCATATTATGTTTAGTTCCTTCCTTATTATTGCAGCCTATGGCTTTTGTGGACAGACATGCTGCTGCTGGGTTGGTATGAGTCAGAAGGAGAGAGAGAAAAAATGGGAAGAAAAAACTTATGCATTATGATATGGTTCTGGAATGCAGCTGTGCCATCATCAGAAATATGAGCTGATTTGGCTGGTAGCCAGGACTGCTATGGGGATCATGGAGGCAGCATTCTCTCTGCCCAAGCCTACTACAGGTAGTGGTTGTTTAGTGACAGTTTGAAATTACAATGCCACTGAAGAAAATGACTCATGACCAGTCTGCACACTTACAACTGTTGCAGCATCCCCACAGTCATGTGATCAAAATTCAGCTGCTTGGCAACTGGCATTGATTTACAATGGTAGCAACATGCTAGAGTCAAGGGAGAAAGCCAGATTCATTTAATGAGCTCATGATTCACTTAACAACTGCAGCAATTTATTTATTATTTATTATTTGCTTAACAACTGTGGCAAAAAAGTTGTAAACTCTGCTGTCACTTAACAACCACCTTTCTTCGCTAAAGAAATTCAGGTCCCAATTGTAGTCATAAATTGAGGACTACCTGTATATAGGGATTAAGGCAGTGGTGGGTTTCTACCAGTTCGCCCCGGTTTGGGTGAACCAGTAGTGGCGGTGGTGGGAGGCTCCACCCACCTGCCCGGACATCATCACGGATGCTCTGCGCATGTGCAAGTTCTGCGCTTGTGCAGAAGCACCATGCACAAGCAAAGCCACTATCCATGCGCATGCACAGTTCTGAACCAGTAGTGAAGGCAAGTGGAACCCACTATTGGATTAAGGACTCACTGGATTAGGGACTAAAGTGGGGGTTTAGCCAGGTTCCCAATTACTGGGGGACATGCTGGTGTTCTAACTATAAAGGAGAACAAAAGAGGGAGCATGCAGAAAGCCACAGAGACGTGGTGCCATATTTCTGACTCGGTTGCAGAACATGGCTGTGAAGTGATTGTGCTAAAAGTTGTCTGGCTGGAAATTAAACATTGTTGCAAGGTGCTGGAAATTCGAGCATGCAGTTACCAATTTCTGGCCCAAAGGAAAAAAAGGGACGTCAGCTGGAGATTGGCCTGAAAAAACAGAAGTAAAAACACCCATAACCCAAGGCAGATAGGAAAGGAGGGAAGTGCCTAACTGCAGACAGACACCTGGACTTTTCAGAGAAGCTCGGACCAGAAGGGCTGGGCAGAAGATCCAGAGGGAACTGTATCAATGCAATGTCTATAAAGAGAGTGGCTGATGATGAAAGAATGGAGCACATGCCTAAGTAATTCAGCTAATTCCCTCCCTCCCTCCCTCTCAGTGAGAAGTTGAAGGGGAGGGAGGAAAAAAAATGAGGGAGTTGGTAGCTAAGCAACAGAGCTAATGGTTGCTAGAGAATGGCCCTGGTAGTGAGACCTAGAGAAAGTTGACACCCTTGTAAATAGTAGTTCCTTATTGCGGTACTGTTATTCTATGATATGTAGTTTTGTATATGGTAAAAGAACCATAAATGCCTCCACTGTCTCTGCTTCTGAAAAGCAAGTGTGACCTTTTAAAGAACAAATATACACAACTATTAAAAAAAAACCAAGTGTCACAAAATCCTTCAAGTGATAAGGAGTTTTTAAGGGTAATTCACAACATACTGCTCTCATTTTGTATATTGTTGAAGTTCGGTCTACAAAAGTTTTAGCATTATTTTATAATACATGAAATAACTACAACTCCTTGAGAGCTTAAGTATTCTTTACCTTGCCATTTTTGATCCTGGAATTGGAATATAAAGGGCCCTTTTCCAGTCTTCTGAGCAGTGCTGAGTTTTCCATACCTGCTTACAAACAGCATGTGGCATTTCAATATCTTCTAAGAAAATCCACAATTTTTCTGGTATTCCACCAAATCCTGCAGCTTTGCTTGTTAACAAACAAACTCAAAGGGCAAACTCAATGGACCATTAGGTATCTTTCTGCAGTCAGCCTTGTATGTTTCTATATGTTTAATGGACTATTAAGTTCACTTTACAAAATGTCTGACTCTAGTTCAGTGATCTTTTTATGTATCATTGATTTGGAATCTTTTCAAAGTCACTTCTTCCACCTTTTTTTTCATATCTCTGTAACTACCATATTTTTCAGAGTATAAGATGCACTTTTTCCCCTAAAAGGGGATGAAAATTTGGGTGCGTCTTATATACCAAATGTAGCACTGGGTCCCACCCTTTGGCCTCTGCCTCCCAGCTATTTACCTTCTTGTAGCAAGCAGGAAGAAGAAACAGCCCGTTCCTTACCCTCAGCTGTTTCATGCTGCAGGGATTGCCATTGCCTATTGCCGCACGGACCTCCGCTGCTTGCTGCAAGGAGGTAAATTGTTGGGAGGCAGATTTTTTTTCTTGTGCTGAAAACGAAAATGAAAGTAAAGGCTGTTTACTGTTTGCTTTAATGAGACAAATTGCTGGGAGGCAGAGGCAGATTTCTTTTTCTTATTTTCCTCCCCCCAAAAGGTAGGTGCGTCTTATAGTCCAGAGCATCTTATACTCCAAAAAAGATGGTATATCTTACTCAAAAAATCATGGTTAAAATAAATCCTGATTTAGCCATTGCCTCCAGATTTTAACAATTAGCATGACACTATTGAAAGTGTCTTACATAACATTGCCAAGATCTCTACTTTTTAAATTTATTTCCAAAATATATTCTGGGTTTTGCAATACACTGTATGATTTATTGTCTTTGTTTCTGGTGTGGAAAAAAAAAGCTATTAAAGAGCAGAGCTGTCTTCTTTTTCATGATAAGATGACCAGTTTGTTCTTTTCATTATTTAAATGTTCATATTCACATTTTACATTTTCTTGAAGTTGCAATATATAACATATTTTCATCAGTGGAGTGGAAATATTAAAATAATGAAAATAATAAGCAAATTCAGTATTAATAGCCTTCTGATTTATTAATGAATAAGACACTTATTAAGATCACTCTGCATTTACTGAAAATTAAGCTAGACACCAGTGATTGTCTATGTTAATTATGGAGATGGCTACACATTTTAAAAAAAATACTTTGTCTATTGGACTGCAAAAATCCACCCAAAAAGAAACAGAAAAACTTACCCATTATTGGAATTAGTGCCTTCTGGATTTCTACAGTCTAGATTAAGCTGGCAGTACAATATTCCTACTTTCAAGACTGCATAAATTTAAAAGAAATAAATTTGAAATGGATTTTTAAAGATTAAAAGTAAATGGGGTAACTCGGCACACTATTATAGTCTGCGAAGGGCTAGAGATCAATCAGACAGTCATTCCTACTTTGGCTTCCTCAAAGTGTGAGTGAATATTCTGTAATGTTCTCTACATGTGGTTGCCTTTGAAAATTATATAGAATGTACATTACTGGTTCAGAATATAATAGATTAAGCCAGTGTGCCAATTCTGTCTATCCAGTAGGGTCAGGCAAAATGGTCATGCTTCAGGTCCCATTTATAAAAAAATGCTTATCTTGCCGGACTCATGAAGCATGCCTTCCCAGAAGTGATGGGCTGCCAATTTTTTAACAACTGGTTCTCTGCCTTAATGGCTGGGTGGGTGTGGTTGGGTGGTCATGTGACTGGGTAGGTGTGGCCAACTCAATGTCACATCGAGTGGCACTTTGTCTCGCCTGCTTTCTCATGACCCTGGGGATGATGCAATGGTTGTAAGTGTGAAAAACAGTCATGTCATTTTTTTCAGGGCCATTGTAACTTTGAATGGTCACTAAATGAACTGTTTTAAGTCAAGGATTACCTCTACAAAAATACAAAAAGCTTCTTTGCTTGCAATAAGATGCTCTAAATACCGGTCATTAGGTTAGAAATTGGGGAATACACACTGAAGATCAATAAGTCACAGCTGTCATGGAAAACTAAACCATTCTGTCTGAATACCTTCCTTTTCCTCAGCAATACCTGCAACCCGGAGTTACAAATCAGACAGGTTGCCAGAGCACATTGAGGAATTAAAATAGTTAAAATACAAGGATAACTATCAGCAGTCAAGTTACTCTTGCTCACAAAGTGAAACCTTTAGCAGAGAGGTCATTTAAGCTCTCCAGAAAGTGGGTGGGTGGGCATATTTGAGCTACAAAATGCTGAGCTAAAGAGACAAATTAACAAATTAACATTTTGAGTGAGGGCTAACCACATTGTGCCTTTGTTCAGACCTTGCTGCAGGGAACTTTTGCCTATGAATATAGCTAGCTAGCTCTTTTTCTCTTAAGTGCTGACATCTTCTGTGGGCTATTAAGGAAGGTGGGGGCTGCTTTCGCCCCCTAAGAAAACATGTTTCTCCATTTCTCATTCAGAGAAATATATTCCTCCTTTTTAATATTTCTCAAAATATTTCATTCTTCTAGGAGAGGGATGGGTGCTAACTTTCTAAAATTGGTGCCATGTTACTATGCCATATTATCATGAGAGAAAACTAAAACAAAATTGGAAGGAGGATCCACTTATTATCAGTGAGCAATCATGTGCCTTGCCCACTCCAAAGCAATGCAAGAGACTCCTGTCCCAAAGGTGCTTTTTCAAGATGCAACTGGACTTTCTGGAAACCAAGAAAGTACAGTTGCCTCTTGAAAAAAGCACCTTTGGGACAACCATGACCTGAGATGACTGAAGAATCCCCATAGAAAAGAAACTCCTGTGCTCAGTGAACTGACAAAGCACAGTTTCCCACCCAGGAGAAACAATCATTAGATCAACTGTACCATTTAAAGATACCAACTGGTCTCACTCACCTCACAAGATATTTTTAGGTAATCATCCAGATTTAAGGAAAGTTCACATGGCCCCAGAAAGGCAGTAAAAAAATCAAACAGAATGCCAAGTCCCAGGAACAAAATAAAAAACTCTGGTGTCTGGGTGAAACGACTCTGGAGAAGCTCAGTCTACAGACAGAAAGTCTGGGTGTACTGCTAAGCTTACAATGTAACAAGCTTAACTCAGAGGCAGTTCCTGAAAACACTTCATATTCAAACAGTCTATGGATACTTTCTCTTAATAATGAACTCCCTTGATCAGATAGTAACCATAATAATAACAGTAATAAAAAAATCACTGTCTGTTGTAGACGGAAATTGGACATGAGCCCTTCAAGACTTTTCAATTGAGTTTATTTCTAGAAAACGGACTACAGTTTTAATATGGAATGCAGTTTTGTATTTCCTATATTAATTATTCTTCATTAAAAAAAAGTTTAAGGACTAAAACAAAAAGCAATATAAAATCATACTTTAAATTTCAAATAACAGTTCCCGGGAAATCTCAGAAAGAAACTCAAATAGTTTTAATAGATTCAGGAATTTTATTTCAAGGAAGATTGCAGTGTTGCAATTAAGGACACCACACATAGGCTGGTGTCCAATTCACACAAACGCTTGCCAAGGGCAACTCATTAATAGGCAACCTTGCATGAATTTATTCTCAGATCTGTATTCTAGCCAACATGTTAGCCTACTCTTCTTCTTTTCATCAAAATTAGCAAAAATTAATGGACAATAGAATCCACTTAATCCTATTTTGATGGTAACATCTAAATCAATTATAGTCTTGACTTAAACCCAGTGTACAACCATTAAAAACCAGACAGATTTATTGATCTCTGGTCACAAAGAAATATGTTATATTGTGATATAAGGGAATACTACTCTGACATTTTACCTTTTTTTTTATTCTACTAACACAAAATCTCCAAAGTACCAAAATAGTATAATTATGCTCAGTCACATTTAAAAATTGAAATACACTCCATCAAACGGCGCAATTATCTAAGGTCGGATAACTACTAAACCAACAGATTCTGCCTTGTCAAAACTCAACACTTTTTAACTAGTGATTTCTTTACATTCCCCCTCCCCCAAAGATGCCCTATGTTTATGTATTCAAGGAATAGTTACATTCATATTTATGCTTCTGTGCTGGAATCAATCTGGAAGAAACAAATAAGTACCCATTTCTCCAAAGCAGATATTTTAAAGATTTATCTCTTGATACTTCAGTTCATACATTGGCATTAGATTTTTTTTCTGATTCAAATCAAATTATAAATAGGTTTATTACAAGAAAAGATAAGGAATTATGGACAATGTTTGTTCTGTAGTATTGGGAAGGGGGGAGAGAAGAAGGAAGGAGAGCAAGATTATTCTGCCAAATTCTGCAACAATAAAAGGAATAACTATGATTATAGAATTCTCACAATTTTATTTATTTATTTATTTATTTATTTATTTATTTATTTATTTATTTATTTATTTATTTTATTAGATTTATAAACTGCCCTACTCCTGGGGGACTCAGGGTGGTGTACAGCCATAAATAAAACATATAAATACAAAAGTTTAAAATAGAATAAAATGAATTAAATAATTTGGCTGACAATTAAAACTCCAATAATTTAAAACAAATTAACATTCATAATTAAAAGGGGAAAATAACTTAGGTCAGGCCGGCTTGTTGGAATAAGTAAGTCTTGAACGCGCGATGGAAGGTGCGCAGGTCCGGGATCCTCCGTATATCCGGGGAGAGCTCGTTCCAGATGGTAGGTGCTCCCACAGAGAAGGCTCTCCCATTGGGGGCCACCAGTCGACATTGTTTGGCCGACGGCACCCAGAGGAGCCCCTCTCTATGGGAGCGTACAGGCTGCTGGGAGGCTATTGGTGGTAGTAGGCGGTCCCGTAAATAACCAGGTCCTAAGCCATGGAGCGCTTTAAAGGTGATAACCAAAACCTTGAAGCGCACTCGGAAGACCACCGGGAGCCAGTGAAGCTCGCACAGGAGGGGTGTTACATGGGAGCGCCATGTCGCGTGTAATTTAACTAACTTAAGCAAGATTTTTGAATATATATCATAAAGCTCTATTTTCACACACTATACCTGTGATGGCGAACCTGTGGCATTCGGAGCCATATCGGTGGGCATGCAAACATTGTCCTAGCTCAGCTCTGGCACGCGCATGCCTTCTAGGCCCACTGGAAGTTGGGAAACAGGCTATTTCTGGCTTCCGGAGGATCTCCGGGGAAGGCCCGTTTTTCGTTCCGCCCAGGCTCCAGAGTCTTTCTAGGGGCCTGGGGAGGGCAAAAACGGCCTCCCCAGGCCCCACCTCCCAGAGACCCTCCGGAGGCTGGAAACGGGCTATCCAATCTGCTGCTCAAGCAGGAAACCCTATACTAGTGAAGGCTAACCTTTTTGCCGTCCCATGCCAAAAGCAGGAGGAGCACAGGGGGTTGCACGCACGTACGCAGAGGCACATTGAATTATGGGTGTGGGCATGCACACGTGTGACGCCCCCATGCTCCCCCCACTTTTGGCATGCGATGGCAAAAATGTTAGTCATCACTGCACTAAACTAAAAATATGTATGAGGGTACAATTGACATTGTAAATATGCTTTTGGAACCTCAAATAAATGTACATATCTATTTAAGACCATAATAAAGCATCTTTCATTCATCCATTCAAATAAATAGAGAAGGTAGTCCTCGACTTACAACAGTTCGCTTAGTGACAGTTTGAAGTTACAATGGCACCAAAAAAAGTGACTTAAGATCATTTTTCACCCTTATGATTGTTGTAGCATCCCCATGGTCATGTGATCAAAATTCAGATGCTTGGCAACTGTATCATATTTATGACGGTTGCAATGTCCTGGGGTCATATAATCACTTTTTGTGACCTTCTGACAAGCAAAGTCAATGGGGAAGCCAAATTCACTTAACAACTGGATCCCTAATTTAACAACTGCAATGATTCATTTAACAAATGTGACAAAAAATTGTAAAATGGAGAAAAACTCAACAAACACAGCATAAACATAAATTCTGTGCTCAATTGTGGTCGTAAATTGAGGACTACCTGTATTAATCTGCTTTGTGCTACCTACAATCCTTGGGATGCTACAAGGTAGGGTATAAATCAGCATACACTCTTATGCCTGCACTAACAAGTATTTTTCTGGCTTAACTTAGTCTTTATTTTCAGTTGGTGGAAACAGTCTCCAAAGGGAGAAACTCAAAGTAGATTTTAAAAATACAAAAATCATAATTATCTCCAACTTTTTTTGCAAAGGCTAACATGAACAAGTGTACATGCTGCTAAGGTGACTTTAAAATGTAAGGCATGTATCTTATCTGTAATTTGCAACGGAATATCTCTTACCTCTCTTCCTCAACCTGGTGCATTCTAGTTAGGAGTCCTATAAACTCCATTATTTCCAAAGCTGGCATATTCTAGATCAGGGATCTGCAACCTTAAATACTTAAAGAGCCATTTGGATCCGTTTCTCACAGAAAAGAAAACACCGGAAGCCACAGTCCCTTCCTGTGCCTGACTATTTCTTGAGCAGCCACAAAACTAGCATATGTAGTTGAATTAAACTTTGTTTTCTCCTGAAGCTTTTCTTTTCTTGGATTTATCCATTGTTGGCCTACTGGGGGTGGGGGTGTGGGGTTGAAAAGCTCAATAAATCATGTGCTGGCAGGTGTTGAACATTGGCAGTTGTGACGCATATTTTGAGTGACAGGGAGCCACAGCAGAGGGGTGAAAGAGCCATATGCGGCTCCAGAGCCGCAGGTTGCTGACCCCAGTTCTAGATGTATTGGGAGACAAATTCTCAAAGTACCTAGCTAGAATATGGCTACTAGTCACAATGCTTTATTATGCTCATACCAACACAATTCCTGATATCTACCAAACACTTATCCATTGTGAGATAAGCAACTATTGTTTCTATCAATTATTATTATTATTATTATAATATTTATAATTATTATGACTGTTTCTATCAATTAAATTATTATATCACTTTCCGCTGTAATTCAATTTCACTACATTTAGGTTTAATTTACAATCATATTGATTAAAGTAATCCACTAAAAAAACATACAGAATTTTAGAAGACATTGGTGATAATGTCCAAAGTTATGATCAAGTTCCTGGTAAGAGGGGTTACCAAGCCATCTCCAGATATTAGTGTTTAAACCCCAGGTCTGGTAAGAAAATGATAAAAAGGTCATCTTATTGTAGATCCGAGTCCATAAAGAGTGCTGGATAACTGTTGGATCTATGGATCTATTCACTGCCATTTTTGGGATTCCTAGCATGAGGAAGGGATATGGATTGGCTATCTTTGTCTAGTAACTCTTTTAACATCTATTCACTAAAATTATTTTTGCTCTTTCCCCAATTTGTAAGCCTATAGCATTGCCTTCAAATTCTAATGAACCAATTGGCTAATGTGGATACCAATAGGGTATCCACATTAGCATCTTTCAATATTTTTGTATATTTCTACAGAAGAATGGAATTGGAACGTACACTTTAAGTCTATTTCTTCCATCATATAGGTTCTGTAGCGCTAAAACACACCCACAACTTAGAAATGATTGTTTTGTCTTCCTCTTGATTTCTTCATAGACACAAATCTTTGACTGAACAGATCATACATGTAGATCAAACAGATCATACAGACAGAAAGAAAAATAAAGTGAAATCAATCAATGAATTAATTTTATTCAGTCACAGACCAGTAGATAAAATATAAAAGTCACAATTAATTAGGATAAAAAAGAAAAAATATAATTGTAGCTAGAATGAAGGAAAATGCTACAGCTGAGATGCAGAAGACCTGACTTCTAATTTGCTGTTTGAAAGATGTAAAGGGAAAGTTTTTCTCTCAAGAATGGAATTGTGCCATTCGCACTTCAATTGCCTCTCACAATGAGATTGCTGAACAAAACAATACAGCTGTTTCTAATACAATGAACTTGATTCATTTGTCCGGTTCTACAGCAACATCCCTATAAATATGTAGGTTTCTGAACATGACAGTATGTTAGTTTTTCCCAGGCTGATGCTTGCCAGATGTATTGGACTAAAATGCACCATTTCTAGCCAGCAAGAATATTGTGTTTGCTGACTGGGGATTATGGGAATTGTATTCCAGCACATCGGGTGGCCCAGAGTGATGCAATACGTCATAGCAGATGCCAGGATTATATTTTGGAACACAAAGAATTGGGGTTTGGCCTAATATTGAATAGATCTAGTGATTTCTTATGCTTGGCGAAAAATTGTTTTGGCAAAAACCAAAAATATAGGCAATATCAGCTATAGCACAAGCATCAAGATTATCTAATGAAAATTTCTGCTTCTAATGTGTTATTAAGCATTTCACTTATAAACACAATCCACTAATTTACAGCAGGTGGAGGGAAATTCTCCTGCTCCCTTGTATACAGAAAATTAAATGTTATATAGAGCAGTTGCAAAATAAATGTGCCATGCCCCCATCGTAGTCTGAATCTGCGGGGAAGAGGAGCTGGAACAAGAGATTGAGAGGGTGTTGGCCTTAGAGGAAACTGGGGAAGGGCAGAGTCAGTCCAGGCAAAGCTTTTCAGGATCAGAAAGGCTTGGAGACAGGGAGGAGCAGGAGAGACAGAGCTCAGGCGAAGAGCAAGGACCACTCCCTCCTGATTCTAGAGCATGGAGAGAAGAGAGAAGGAGAGAATAACACAGGCTGAGCCAGCTATGAGGGAGGAGAGTGTCCCGCTCGTCTTCACAAGACACACATGGGGATTGAGGTGTAAGGAGGTGCTGGTGGGAGGGGCATTTGTCCGGAACAAGTGTTGAATCTGTGGAATCTTGTGTGCACTTGCCGACGCCTGGAGATTACTGTTTGGCTAACCTGGTTTACTGGACTATTTGCAGTCAGAGGCTGCAAAAGGTGCGTGTGAGAGCTTTGCTCCAGGACTTATAGTAAACATGGGGATGATTGGGGGCAAAGTTAGAGCAATAAAGGGGAGTTAGACCTGCTCTCTGGCTATGTTGCTTTTGTGCCACGCCCTGGATCATCACAAAATGTAAATGAGGTTTTATGCTACTAAACAAGGAGTACACAACATCAATGGTATTCAATAGGTATTTCAAAGACTCTCCTTGAAAGATTCCTCTTTTAATGTTAACCTCTCCCATTCTGTTCACCGTTGACCAGCAACTCTGTCTGCCATTGTGCCAACAATCCTTACATAAAGTTTCTGATGTTTCTACTGACTCTGGTTATTTCTAGGCACTTCATTATCCAATCATGTGGCAGTGAGTCAAATGTCTTTGTTTAATCAATTCATGCTACATTCAAGTTAGACTTCCTTGTCTTGCAGTTTTCCAGAATCATCTTGAACTTATTTGCAATTAGATAGCATCAGCTATCACACCAGTTAGTAATTTGAAAGTTGTTGGTAAGCAGGTAATTGATTGCCCTGGTGCTGATCCTTTTACTGGATATTTCATTATCAGGTAGATTTGCCAGATGTTAGCCACTCTTCAATTTCACCTCCTTATTGTTGTTTTATGTTGTTAAACTGCTTGGCAACATGTGGATGTCAGATGTTTTAACTAAAATCCATGCAGTTCATCTTCACTTGGTGCTGACCAATTCTTGATCTTCCTTATCCTTTTCTCCACCATTTTTGCTGTTATTCTGAGTTCTTTCATTTCATCTTTTTTATCAACCTCCTTTATTCAAGCAACATTCTTGTTGTATTTCTTTGGGTTATCCCATATCTGTATCCCCACAACTGCACTATTTCTTCTTCATCAGGTACTAATTGATTCACTGTAGTCTTTCCATTGATGGATTGGTAGAAATGTTAATGATTAGATTGAAGTGGGAGTTTTTGCCTATAATTTGCAATTCAAGCTTCATTTCTGCTGATCTTCTTGGCTACAGATATTATTTGCTGCTTTATTATTTCCATTGCTTCTTGATCTTCCTTGTTTCTAAATGGTATTTCTTCTTTTTTTAAAAAAACAATCTTTATTATGTATAAAAAGATAAAATATCACATTAACTACATACATTATAAAATATGAAATAAAAAAAGATAAAAGAACAATAGGAACGGAAGCAAAAAAAAGACATACAAAAGGAAAGGAAACAAAAAGAAGAAAAAGATAGAAACAAGAAAAAGAAAAAAGAAGAAAAAAGAAAAGAAAGAAAAATAGAAAATACACATAATATAGTAGTACAAACTACAGTATCTCTATCTCTATCTATCTATCTATCTATCTATCTATCTATCTATCTATCTATCTATCCATCCATCCATCCATCCATCCATCCATCCATCCATCCATCTACCTATCCACATGTATGTTATTGACAGTATCTAGTTGTTGTTTTTGTTATCTTGCAAACTTTGTTTTTGATTTATCCATTCATGCCATTTGTTCCATACCATATAATATTTCGAGTCTACCTTATCTTTAAATTCCAGTGTTAGCCTGTCCATTTCAATGCAATTGTAATTTTTTTGAATTATTAATTGTTCTGTTGGAATTTGGCTTCCAAAGCTGAGCGAATGCCAGCCTGGCTGCCGTGATTATGTGCAATATTAGATATTTTAATTCTTTCCTGATATTTTCACTAAACATACCCAATAAAAAAATTTCTGGTTTTAAGTGGTATTTCTTGAGGGACGATGACAACTCATCATAGCCAACTCACTGCAGTCAATTTGCTGTGGCCAACTCACTGCCAGACCAATCACCATGGCCAACTCGCTGCGGGACAACCTGCCATGAGAAAGTTACACTAATGTCAAAGAAATAATGGAATAGAATAATGAAAGAAAGGATGCCAAAGGAAGGACAAACTAAAATATGAATGAGGAAAAAATAAAATATTTTTAAATTAGTTTAAATAATTAAATTGAATTGCTCAAGTGTCCTGTAGCAAGTTGGCCATGGTGAGTTGCCTGCGGTGAGTTGTCCCATTCTGATTTCTTGATTAGGTATTTTTCAGTCCTTTTGTTTTTCAACTTCTTTTCTTTCATCTGTTCTAGCTTGCTGATCTGACTTTCCAATCTGATCTTCCATTTTGGTGGCACACTATTTGGCTTTTTTCTTCTTTGTTGATTTTTCATCCCAGGTATTCAGTTATAACTACAATTGTGCTGTAAATTAGTTGGTTTGTTTCTTGCAGGTGAGCTGGTGCTTATATTTGATATTGCGGTAGTGGCATCTTGTAATACTTGTGCTAGCTGTTTCTTAAGAAGAAGCTTCAAGGTAAGCAGCCTTCTTCTGAAGTTTTTGTGCTGTTCTAGATGCTCAATTATTTTTTCTTTCAGTTCTTCTACTTCTTCAGTTAGAGGTCTTTGTTCTTTCTGAGGCAGAGGAAAGGATGCCTGGTTTCCAAATGAAAACAATTCTATATTTCTGCTGGATTGCTCTATTGCCAACTCCCTCTGGTTTGCTTCTATAGTCTGAGTTACTTCTGGCAAGGATTTGGTCAAGATAGACCTTTGTAATTCTTCCAGTTCTGCTTCTGTGAATACTTTATCTCGTACTATAAATTGATATTGATTTGTAGCCTCTGTTCTGTTATTTAAACAATGCGAAAGTAAAATAGAACAAAATAACCAAGGCAAAAGGAAACAAAGAAAATATATCAATATGGTTAGTAAAAAAGAAATGCCCAAATATCATTAAGATGTTAAAATAGTGACCACTGGAAAAAAATATGGAGAATTTTGTCTCAAGTATCATTCATTCAAAGTACATCTCTTAAAATTAATCCCTCCTCTGCAGCTACTAGAACCTTTGAAAGATTGGAAAAAGATATCTAGAATGTGATATTCTGCTGGGAAAAAAAGAATTTCTGATAACAGGGTAGTGATTTTACCTTACTTGAAGCTAAAATTACATATATCAGTTTATTTTTATATGAGACTAGAAGCATTTGAAATGTGGATTTACAGATGGCTGTTACATATAAACTGGGTTGACAAAATCAGAAATGAAGAGGTGATAAGCCGCCTGGGAAAGCCAAGGAAAATCATCAAAACCATTAAAAAGCAAAAGTTAAGAATATTTCGGACATGTGATGCGACACCCAGAAAAATATGGCATACTTTACTTAATCCTCTAAGGAAAGATTGAAGGCAAATGAGGTCCAGGCAGAAGAAGAACATCATGGCTTCAAAATCTAAAGGACTGGTTTGGACAAAGCTCAGCAGCACTTTTTCGTGCGGCTACTGATAAAAAATAGGATCGCCAATATGATTACTGATGTCAGATGACCGATATGGCACAAGAAGCAGCAGCTAAAATTACATATATCAGCTTATTTTTATATAAGTATTGATACACAGTTTATGATTTAAGCTTTTATAGAAACCTTGCCCATGAAAATATTTATTCCAATTGACAAGTAATTTGTAGAATATTTGCAGTTTTAGGATTTGTTGATGTTACTTTTGTATTACTGAGTTACAATGGTGATATAACCATATATTTTTGAGATATGTACGTTGGAAATTATGTAAATAATATGGCTAAAATGTCAATTTATATTATATTTTACTTATTTAGAAATAAGCCTCTACATGCAGAGATATATTCTCAGGAAATACTGTATACCTTGTCAGCCTAACTAAATATTGAAAATGTAACAGTTCAAAGCTCTAGCTAAGAACTAAAAATAATTTATAGTAGCAGGCTATAATTTGTCAATTTTCATAGAAACTATTAAGAAGGTTAACTTTATTCAAGAAGCTGTCTAAAATGCAATCTGTTATGTGCAGCATGTTTTCCTTGTCAATCTAATTTGTAATTCATTTTCTTAAGAGTCTGGAAAGCTGATTCTTGCAAAAATTTGCACTTAGAAGAACATTTTATTGAAAGCTATAGAACTCAAACTTATTTTAATCATAATAACCTCTTCATCATTTTCCTCTTCCATACAATAATTTTAAATTATCAGTTTCTTAAAGGTGCTTGAATATATCAAACCTATATGAAAAATAAAGCTGAAATAGTAACAACTCTAGATATGTACTCTCCACGATATAGCATTGTTCTCACTTGTAGATGTTCTCTGGTATGAGCGGGATGGGGGTAGTTCATCCATTCTAGACCTCTCAGCAGGTTTGATATTATCCATCTTTGTATCCTTTTTGGTTGCAGGATTCGAGACTAGGTGGCTCAGTCTTGTGTTTATTCAGCTCCTTTCTCCAAGGCTGGTTCCAATTGATATTTATAGGGAGAGGTCCAACCTTCTGCCACTCTTTTGTGGCATGCCGCAGAGTTTGGTACCCTCTCTGCTATTTTTAACATCTATATCAGTGATGGCGAACCTATATCAGTGAAGGTTGTGGGGAAACGCCACACATGCGCTTATCAGAGTTGCAATCCGGAAAAGCTGAACTTCTGGGTTCTAGCGCGCATGCGCACCCGACAATCAGCTGGCCGGTGTGCATGTGCATGCTGGTTTTGGGCAATGCTGCGCATGCGAAGGACAGCTGATCATCACACGCACATGCACGCCACAAAACCCAGAAGATGAACAGGCACGGCCGCGCGTGCCAGGTGACATGGCTTCACATGCCACTTTGGGTATGCGTGCCATAGGTTCACCATCACAGATCTACATATATGAAGCTGGTGGGCGAGATCATCCAAAGTCACAGAATGACCTATTATTAGTATGCTGACGATACTCAATTTTATATTTCTACCCCTTGTAACCCAAGTGTGTTGTTGCCTTCAGGCTGTTGGACTCTGGATTGGAGACAACAAGTAAGGAACCCTGGTAAGGCTCAGAGGCTATGGGTACATGGAACCTTGGGATTTGGGAGTTTAACTGCTCTTAATTCTGGATGGGGTAGCATTACCCAAAACAGGCCCCTTGCACAATTTGATGGTTCTCCTAAACTCATGACTCTTGAAGAGCAGATGCCAGTTGTAGCTAGGAAAGCCTTAATGCAACTTCATGTTGTGTACCAATTATGTCCTTTCCTGGATTGAGCTCATTCACTCATGACCTGGTCATCTCTTGCTTGGACTACTGCAATATGCATTACAAGAAGTTAATCTTATAGAGCCGTGATGGTGAACCTATGGCCTGCATGCCAAGGGTGGCATATAGAGCCCTCTCTATGGGAATGTGTACTGTCAGCAGCTGGCCAGCTGGTCCTTGGGGGCACCAGAGAACCTCAAAACAGCCTGCAAAATGGGCCATTTTTGGCCTGAAAAAGGGTCTGAAAAAGGGCCTGAAAAATGGCCCACAAAACAGGCATGCGCCACCAGCCAGCTGGTCTTCAGGTTTTAGGTGCTGTGGCGCACGCAAAGACCAGTTGGCCAGTATGCATTTACATGCTGAAAACCTGAAGACCAGGCCAGCTGTTTGGGTTTCCGGCGCTCCGGACACGCAGATGCATGTGCATGCACGTGCGTTGTGGTTTGGGCACTCGGTGCCATCACTGTTATAGAATATTCAGAAGCGATAAGTGTTTCAGAAAACAGCTGCAAGGACAGTTGTAGTAGCACCTTCGTCAGGTGCATGTAACACCATTGTGTGTTACACTGGTTGCCCAGTTTGCTTCTGTGACCAATTCAAGGTATTGGTTTAAACTTTCAAGCCTTTTATGAAATGACCAGGTTACCTGAGGAACTGTCTCAACTAAATCCCCACCCTTATTCATTCTGGCAGAATGGGCATGCTGCAGATCCTGTTGGTCAAGGAATTTTGGATGGCGGGGTCCAGGAGAGCATTTTCTGCTGTGGCCCCTGCCCTTTGGAACCTCTTGCTGCTGGAGGCAAGATCCACCCCGACCATCTTGGGCCCCACCCGAAGGACCTCAAAACCTGGCTCTGCTGATTGGCTTGGGACCTTGATGGGAGTGTTTTATGCTGAAGGTGAAATAAGGCACCTCCTACTGCTCACGTATTTAATAATAATAATAATAATAATAATAATAATAATAATAATAATAATAATAATAATAATTTTATTTCTATACCCAAAGGACTGAGGGCGGTGTACAGCCTATTAAAAGCACAAAAAAACAAACATCAATTAAAAAATAATTAAAATTATTCAATAATTTCGGCCCAAATTAAAACCCAAAATTTAAAACACCCAATTTAAAATCATTTACATTGATAGCCCTGGAACAGCAGCATCTTGAGGGCACAACGAAATACACGGAGGTCAGAGATCTTGCGCATTTCCAGGGGCAGTTCATTCCACAGGGCAGGAGCTTTCTAATTTTATTTAATTCCTGTTAATTCTAATGTTTTAACATTTTAATACTTTTATGTTTTTATTGTATTGTAAGCTTCCCAGAATCACTTTGGATAGTGAGATGGGTAGCTTATATATGTAATAAATAAGTAAGAGCAGATCAGCAATACTGCATGTTTTAACTTTGATTAGTTTAATATACTTCTTTAATTAGCATTTTTCTCCGCCAAGAACACACTTTAAGGGTAATTTCAGTTTACAGTATCCAATGAAAGTCTTTGTCTCAATTTGTAGTTGGCTCTAACACTGCTGAACTTTAGATAAACTGTCAAGTCTGGCTCTTTTGTGGGCTTTTTGATTGTGATATGGTGGAAGCCCAATTGAATAAGAGTGTAATTTCTGTTTGGATTGTCATTTTATTCTTCCCACTTTATGTATCGTGGCTTTTTGTTCACTGTTAAAGTCTGCTGAATTTTATGAAAGCTGCCTTTATGAAAGCTGTGGTAATTTTGGTTGAATTTGGTTAACAGTCATTCAAGTGTTTTAAATAAAATAAATATTAAGTTTTGATGAAGGACCAAAGGTTATGTAATTCACACCTTACATGAAATGCTTCTTGTTTCTCAATAAAGCATTTGCTATTTGTACTGTAGCCCACAAAAATAATGATTTCATGTCTACTAAATCCTCATAAGCTGGAGAGGAAATAACTACGTTGATCAAATCTGGTCCTTGTTTTCATGTCTGAGCCATGCTACTTAGGACTACAGGATAATTTTTTGCATGGCAATTGAAACATAGGCTAATTTTCTGAATGAAATAATCAGGTGATGGTATCATTTTGTCACTTAAATTTCCTCTTGCAATGCAAAACAGTACATACAGGATTGGCAAACCCACTGCACCTCCACCTCTAAAATTTCATTTGAATGTGTGGAACTGAGACATTTGGATTCCTTTTTTAAAAAAATCTATATATAGAACAGGAAGCCACAGTCTGGATGGAATATGGTGAAACAGACTATATCCATGTGGAAGTAGTGAAACAAGGCTGTATTGCCTTTCCTCATTTATTCAATCTATATACCTAATATATTCTGATGGAACTTAGATTGGAAGATGGGAAGAAGAAATATCAATAAACCCTGCTATGCTGATAACACTACTCTGATAATAGAAAATGTGAATGATCTCCAAACTGTGGTATTGAAAGTCAAGGAGCATAGTGGAAAAACAGGACTACAATTAAATATAAAGAAGACTTCAGGAAAGAGAGCAGGTATGGCAGCGAGCCTTAGAAACTGATAATAAAGTCACTGAAATGGTGGATACCTTCTACCATTTACGACTGAATATTTAAATGTTTATAGACTCCCATTTCAGCAGAGTGACTCTCATTGCCTAACAATACATAAAAACAAAATACCAAGTACAAAAACAACAATACCAATTTTATAACTATTTTTTTAAAAGGATCTATCATATCAGCCTCGAAATAATTATAAACAATGCAATGTAACCAAGGCTCCTAATAAACCATCTGAAAATTTTTTATACATTGCTCAACTAAGATTCTGGCTAAGTGAATAAGAGAACAGCCAGATTTTCAAAGCTCTACAGGAGAATAAGTTAATTACCTAAGGTCAAACACTTACTAAAGCAACAGATCTAGTTCAGTGGAGCTTTTGAGAGAGACTTTTTAAAAACATACCTTTGAATGCAAGAACAGGACACATTACACTGAAGCACAAATTGATTCATTAGCCACACAGGAGGCAAAGACAAGGAGAAAGAGATGGGATTCCACCACCTTTTTATAGGTTTAGGCAAACTAGAATATGCATATAATTGGAAACAGCAGCAAAATATTTGATTAGGTATAGACAACAGCAAGTATTTGATTGGGTCATATGTCATATTCCTAGCAAAGACAGTGAGGCAATTAAGATGTAACAGGGTTGGACTACAAAGACAATGATGTTTTGCAAGAATAAAGAGGGAATTATTCCATGAACATGGACTTGTGTTTCAAGGTTTCAGGCACACACAGGCAGACAGTACTCAAAAGCTGAAGGAGATAACAGCAGACAGGAATGTAATTCAAAAGCTTAGCAGACAGGACTTGTCTGAAAAATGCCAATTGCAGTCCAAGAAGCAATAGCTTTGCCCAAATACATTCCTAGAGTCGTAAAAAGCCAAATCAGGTAAACCAGGATTCAATTGAATCCTGGCTTACTTGAGGAAGAGGCTGAATCCAGAAGCACAGGCTCAGCTGAAGCAACATTGTCAGATTCAAAACCAGCATCAGATTCTGAATTATGGCTCATAAAACATGTCATTCTAGGAAGCTACTTTGGTTTCCTTTCCCAGAGCTCTGCTCACCTCCCAGTACAGGTAGTCCTTGACTTACAACCACAATTGAGCCCAAAATTTTGTGAGACATTTGTTAAATGAATTTTGCCCCATTTTATGATCTTTCTGGCCATATTTGTTAAATGAATTTAAGTTGATAACTGGCTGTTAAGTGACTCTGGCTTCCCCGTTGATTTTATTTATTAGATTTATTAGATTTTGCTTGTCAAAAGGTTGCAAAAGGTGATCATGTGATCTTGGGAAACAGCAAGCGTCGTAAGTATGAACCAGTTGCCAAGCCTCTGAATCTTGATCACATGATCATGGGGATGCTACAAAGGTTGTAAGTGTGAAAAATGGTCATAAGTCACTTTTTTCAGTGCTGTTGTAACTTTGAACGGTCACTCAATGAACTGTTGTAAGTTGAGAACTATTTCTACCTTTCCCCAGTTTATCATTCTTTCGCCTTCTAAAATGTTTAATGGCTAAGCTGACAGGGAAGTTTCCCTAGGAAAGTGTTTTTGTAAAGGGGCTAATTGCATAATTTGACATCATTAAATTGGGCCAGTACTTTGTCTCCATGGGAAGATGTATTTGGATTAGGGCAGGGCTGTCAAACTGGCGATCCATGGGCCAGATATGTCCCACACAGGCCATGCTCACCCCAGCTCTGCGAATGGGAAAAACATTGCAAAACATTATGTGATGGCGAGTTTGACACCCGTAGATTAGAGGCTTTTAATGTGACACATACCCCCATTTACTTTTTTATAGGTAAGTGAAAACTATATTGTTTAAGAATGCAAAAAAGCCCTTTCCTTATTTTAGAAAAACCCAAAAGAACAACAGGAAAACCTTTCAGAAAATAACATTCCATAAATTGCAGAATTTTTTCATTACTTTACAAAATTGAGAACATTTTTCTCTATGTCTCAGAGTTGGCCTATCTAGACTAAGGGTGGAAACGGAGGGGAGTGTCTGAAATAGTGAAACTAACTTGATGGATTATATTGCTGGCACATGAAGAGCAGATGGGTTTCATATTCAAATGAACAGATAAGGAAAACGGAGATTAAAAAACAAAATGATTTAAATATTAATGAATAAAACATGGAGTAAATTTAATTTAACAAAAGAAGTACCAAAAAAGGGGTAAATTAAGATATCTTATTTTTACACCCCTATGAACTGTGCTACCTACAAATAATGTTGGAAATGTGCAGCATAATTTAACCAGAATACAAAGAGTTAATTTCATATGATTTTATTTACTTAGCTAAACGATGCAGGAAAAAGCCCCATAGTCACAATAGCAACTGTGATTAAAATACAAAGACAGATGGCAAAGTATACACCAGTGTTTGGTAGATAAGAAAGAGAGTGATGAATTAATATTACTTTAAATTCTCAACCACATATACTGATTCTTTTTTCAATGAAAGCATTGTCTTGCATATGCATTAGCATTCCAGACACTGCCAAAACTCTAACCCTTCATACCATCACAGTCTGCATATCAAACATAGGTTTTGGAATCTGTACACAAATCAGCACAATTATGTGTTGGCACAGAATCCCACTGGTTAGCTAGGCCAGCAAACCAATCTCTCCCATCTGTTCCAAGTAGTGAAGGGGTGTATCTTGGCAATTACTCTCACAACAGAAGGTCTTTGTGAAAAACTGAATTTAGAAACCTGTTCATTACACAACTTCCAGAAGGTTTGTCTCTTTGTTCAAACTACCTGGCAGGATAAATGGAGAGAACAAAACTATAGTCTGTCCTTCCATATTCAGTTTCTTCTTATTCACCATGAAATCCTAAAAAGTCTACAAAACAATTTGCAAAAGCCTCTATCTTATTATTGAACTAATTAGTATTCTCCAATATTTCAATACTCTGGATAAGATCTGTAATTATGAAGAATATGCAATATATACTTATTTTCTGTGCACAGGAGAAATATAGATTTTTCACTTAAAGATGGGAGAACCAGTTTGGCATTGTGGTTAAGGCCAGGGGTAAAATGCACTTACCTTCACTACCGGATTGCAAATGTGAGCACACGCGCCTCTTCTGCACATGCGCAGAGCCTCATGGGCCATCATGACGTCCGGGCAGGTGGGCGGAGCCTCCTGCCGTTGGCCCTACAGGATTGTACGAGCCGGATAGATCCGGCTGGATTTCATTGTTGGTTAAGGTATTGGTTTAGAAACAAGGAGACTGAATTCTAGGCAGGAAATCGAGCTAACTCACAAAGTTATTGTTGGGTGGGGGACAAGAATACTTGTCTTGAGTTATATATTAAAAGGTGGGATAAAATCTAATTGTAACAATAATTTCCTGATATTTATTTATAATTCTATTTATCTTATTATTGTTGGCTAGATTTCATGCATAGAATTGTCTTTCTTTATCCTCATTCATCCCTCCTTCAAAGCCCATCCTGGGAGCTTCTCTTCAGACTTTGTGCAAGTACACCATATTCCATTCCAAAGACTTGGTTGTTAAGCAAAATGGTTGCCTAGTGAACATATGAGACACACACACAAACATATTCATTACTGATGCTGCTAAGATCACTGGTTGCTGTCATTTCATTTATATAAAATTCTACAATGTACTTTGCCTTCTACTCCCCCTTTTTGCCTCCTCACAGCGTGGAGAGATTGTTTGAACAAACTATCTCTTCCAGAGATGCTTTTCTCTGCAGCACAGTGTTTCCCTAAAAAGTGACAACCACAAGTTAATAAGCTCAGCTTTGTGGCCTTAATTAGTTAATTAGAACATTCTGGCCAATTCTCAGGGGCTGCCTGACCAGATCTTAATCACCTTTACACTGAAATTTTTTGTTGTCAGGCATACAAAGTGTGTACCTTGTTCAGAAAATGATTTTTATTACCATGTATTACCTTGATATTTGGAGATGGTCACTAATTGAGGCAGTTGCTAAATGAGCAGTGGCTGTATATTTGTCCAGATGCACAAGGTACTTTTGGATCCAGTCAATAGTCAATTATGTAGATTAAACAGCCATAATTTCCATTGTTGGATAAAATGAAAATTGGACTCCTACTTGTATTAATTTTCAAACCACCAGTTTTAATAAGTTAATGTCTGTATTAATTTATTATGAGGAATTTGGAGAGTGGTATAGGTATGTATGTAAATTCATATGTATTAATTATATTAATCTAGTCAGAAGAAACATGTCAATCATAACAATCTAATAGACACAATAGATATTTAACAACAGGAATGTCTGCCTAAGGGAACATTGCCCTCTCCCCCAAATGGGGTTGTTTCTATCCCTGTTAATTTTCTGGAAGTTCCTTAAAACTTGGTTATACCATATCAGTTTGGGGGCCCCAAGAGACCTGTGAATTTCTAACATGTTCCATTGCTGTTAATATCTGCTGCCCTCTGCCTTTTAACCACAACTTTTAAATTTTCTGGATGTGTTAATTTTTTTATATTCTTATTTTATAGTTTTTACTGTATGCCTTCCCGAGTCACATGATTGAGTGAATGAATGAATAAATGAATGAATGAATAAATAAATGAACAAATAAATAAATAAATAACTGTGTCCTTTTACAAAGAAAATCATCACAAAAATAAATTGCTTTGATCCTAAACGGACTGGTCATTTTAGCTAGTCTTTTGAAAAGAACATAACAAATATTAACTGCTATCCATGAACCACATTTACTATTACTGTTGTCCACTGACATTCAGGAACCTTGAAAATTAATTGCAACTAATGAAACTCATTTCTCCATTGGACAATTCAATGCAACTTACATATGTCACATATATTTTATATTTTTCAATATTTCTACCAGCTTATTTTACATGGTAAAAATTGTTTACAAACTTAAAGGCAGTATTTATATAACTCTTAATAGACACATTTAATGACAATTTACCAGTAATATTCATCAGTTGAGGGAAATTCTTGGAGTACACTCTTGAATGATAAGAAATAATTGACAGAGATGGCCCTGAGGCACAAAATTCAAATCTAGCTTTGATGTACCCAGGAATTTGTCTTTAAGAATAACATCTACAAGATTGTTGGTACCCTCATAAATAAAATACTTTGTACATGGAACAGTTTTATAACTAACTTACGAAGACAGTTTACAAAGGATTATAATCCTTAGGGGCTCAGCTAAATGTTAGTTTCTTAATGAGGCCCCACAATTATAGCAACCTGTGAGTACTTGAAATAGCTATCAGTTCCCAACAGGCTCAAAAACCTACCTTGAATATAAGTGTTTCTGTCCATTTTTTTAATAACTCATGCTTCAGGGAATATTGGTGTTAAGAGACTTCTATAGATTCAGTGCCTCATTTGCAGAATGATTAAAAATTAATTTGGAGCATTTTGAAAGTAGATTGTTCCAACAAGCCACGCAGTCGTGTAGGTAACAGACTATTAGGCAGAAATCAGGAATGCTGCTTTATTTTTTAAAAAAAAAAATCCAAAAAAGTCCAGGAGTCATGGTTGAGAACTAGGAAGTTACTTTTTTTCTTTAATGCAACAGTATTAGAAGATGCTTTCCCAAAAATATTTTTAAAAAATATTTAAAAATATTTCTAAAGGTTTAAAATTAAAAATACTAAATTCAAATTTAGATTCAAGATTTTAGCTGCTATTATTTATGTGTAAATAATAAACTTATCAAGTGTGGCTTGACGTCATAAAACAAAGAAATTGTTTGGATGCTAAAAAATATACATGGCCTTTGCATAAAAGGAAATGTAGAAATCAACATTGGAAAAAAAACACTTTTAAACATTCTGATTGTATACAATTATCTGTTTTGTAGTCAGAGATTGTAGTTTTATCACTAAAAACAAGTAAGGGATGGGACTGGATTACATTGTTATGTCAAACTCAACTTCAGGTTGACAAATTTACACAAATTTCTAAAAGCTATATCAATCTGCAGAAAGGGACCGAAATGGTTCAGAATGATGGTTTAACATGTTATAAATTTTAGAGACTGCGATAGGAAGTAGGTAGATCAGGGTCTACAGAAATATAATATCTGAAAGATATGCAGTAAACCAGATGTGGTTTATCTAAAAGTATTAGCAAGTACATAGACTTGACCCAAATTATTTGTATTTTGCTACCTGAGATCACATTCATTACCAAAACATTTTTAGATCTATAAACAATTTTTCAAGCATGAATTATAAAACTTTAAAATTATATAATTTTAAAAATGTAATTAACACCATTTACTTTAAAAATGAGGAAAAATTAAATATTTGATCCTTCTGAAAAAAAGAATACCATCTTTAGATGGTATTCCTTACATTACATGATACAGAATCAATGTTAAAATAAGTGTATAAACATTCTTTTCATTAATTTATTTAATTCCATGTACAAAAAAATAAAAATCATTAGTCCCTGTAGAATGGATTTTCTATATGATGGAAGGAATAAATAATACCTATTTAAAATTCTGCAAATAATTTATTATTAATTTGAACTTGCCTTGAAATTGGGTTTAATTTAGATTTTAAATCCCTAAAAATGTTGGATTGGTCTTTTAAATTATTTGTACCCCACCTTTCCTTAAGACCACTAGGCTTAGTAAGTAGTATTTTGCAATGTTTCACCACAACAGTGAGACAGTGGTTCAGAAGCTATTTACATAAAAAAAAACCCCATTTTTATTTTCACAGAAGCAACTTTTTAAAATGGCATATATTTAACCAACCATTATCCACAAAATCGGTTTCATATGTACAAGCTTGTTTCAAGGATGTAATCCATTTCCCTTCCCTACTTCTTTTTCAGTAATATAAATACGATCTGAATTCAAGAGAGACTTGCATAGAAAGTATGGATCTGAATATTGTTATTTAGCTTTCAAAAAGTCTGTAGCTCAGAATATCACTGCCAGCCAATTTCAGGAAAATGCTGCGCATCTACACAAATAGGGATAATTTCATATTTATAGAATATGGAGTATGCTCTTGACTATATTTTTATACTTTGCTTGTGGCTTTCCATAGAAGGAATTATGTCAATCAAATTTCATTAAGATGTAAAGTTCAGCATATGATGAACCTATAGAAATAGATACAGAAAGCCATGCTAGCCAAATATAGAAGCCAAGAAACCAAAACTTTGACGTTACTATTTATTCACACTTCAGGTGAAAATTTATATAACTAAATATTCCTGTAAACTTAAATAAAAGTTACAAAAATCCCTCAAATGGAAAAAGCTCAATAAAATACATAGTATATTACTATGTTACTATTCCATGAGAGTAAAAGAGAGACAGACAAGAAAGACAGATGGAGGGACATAGTTAAAGTAATATAAAATGCTAGCATATTAATTTCTTATTAATTCCAGGTAAAGATTTCTTACAACTGGACAAAAATGCAAGATTAAATAGTCTCATAAATATGTATAATAGCAATAGCACTAAGACTTATATACCGCTTCACAGTGCTTTTCAGCCCTCTCTAAGCAGTTTACAGAGTCAGCATATGGTCCTCAACAATCTGGGTTCTCATTATGCCAATTACAGTGTTATTGCCTCAGTAGGAAGTAGGACTATAATGGAATGAATTAATACTAATACTGGATGTGCCTGAAATCTAAATCAAGTGCATTATTCATTGCCAAAAGTGTATTTTAAGAGCCGTCTCCTGATTATGCTTTTAAATATATATAGAAATGAATTCTATACACAGGAATATATAGGTAATTTACTTCTGAATTTCTGTATTTAGATGGTTCATAAGGTTCAGCTGAAGACCATCAATATAAAATCATGAACTATATCATTAGCAGCCCAAATGCAGAATTAAAAGAAACAATGTAAATTTCTCTAAAGAAATCAGTGTTCTATATTATTGTACAAAAATTCATTTATGAAAAAAAAATCAACACTCCTTCTCATAGCTCACACAGCATCACAGTGCCCTTCCTATGACAATTCATTCTCAAGCAGCCCCATAGGGTCCCTTTCTGCCTTCACGTGGTACTACAGCATTCTTCGCTGGCTGCATTCCATAGCACTCACTCACCCATCAACCTACTTGCAAACCTCCTGGGATTGCAACTTCCTGCTGGCTTTCCCATTGATTTTGCTTGTTGAAAGCTGGCAGCAAGTCATAAGTCATTGGCACCTGAGGTCCGCATGTAGTGAACCACAATCCTCACTTAACAACAGCAATGGGAAATGGTGGTATTGCCATCAGTAAGCAATGTAGTCATGACACATTGTGTGCTGTGACCATATATCTTAGCAACAGAACTTACTGTCCCAGTTACCATTGTTAAACAAACCTACCTGTAGATATTTTGCTTTGACTAGAACTGAAAATTGGAATTCAGAAGAAATGCTTAAACAGTCAAAGTGCTGGCTAGATTATCCCTAAAGCAAACAGGACTAAAGGCAGCAAGAGAAACAATTAACTAAAGAATGCAAAGCAATTATCAAGGCTTGAAGCTAGACAGTGAAGCACTAAACTTTCCTTCCATAGTTTGGCTGAAATTGCTTTTCAGTGTAAGTTAAATAAGAGAAACCCTGGAATATTCTATTGTAACAAATCTTGTAGCATCTTTTAATAACACACTGTATTAGAAGGAATAAACTTTGGCTAAAGACAGCTTACTTTGTCAAATGCACAGGGTGGCTTAAAGCAATGTTGGATTTAAATTCATAGAGATGGGCAGGAATCTGTCTCTCTTGTTCTTCATAACCATTGTGACTTTTCCCCTCTTTCTCCCCTTTCCTCATTCTATGCCATTAAATAAAGCAAGCTGAAGCTCATGAAAGCTTATGCTGTATAATTTAAAATTTTACAATGAAAATATAATTACTCTTAAAAGATGATATCAGACTCTGGCTACCATAGAATGACATGGGTGTCCTCCTACAATTAAATATGATGTGGCAGTGCCTCTCTCAATTAACTCCTTGAACCGATGTATTCAATCCATGACTTTCAGAGGTTCCTTTGTATTTCAGGCTTATTTTAAGGAAATATAATCTTAACCAGACTAATTTATAAATGTCCAACAGGAACAAATAAGAGCAGCTTTCCAAAACTCACAAAACTTTGGCTAGAGTACAAAATAGGTTTCCAAGGCTACAGAAAGAAAATGAGAAGGAAAGAAGGAAACAAAACTATTTAACCAATTTCTCTTCTTATTACTAGGAAAACAAGAGTAATTTTCATCTAGATATTTCACAGAACCATAACCTTTTTTAAATTTACTATTCTCAAGCTTATATAAAAATATCTAAACAACTTTCTGCAATGAAAAACATATTGTGCATAACTAATGCAGAGTTAAGCACTGCTTCTTGGTTTAAGCTGCATCATACATAAGTTTGGTGTGGCTTGTGATCATTGTAGAGAAATTATGATGCACAAAAATCAGCAAGACATTTTTGTATAATATAATTAGTTCTATGCAAATTGAAACCATACTGGTTTTAATACTAACAATCATTTGGAGGACAAGAAAGAAAACAGAGTAATGCCAACATAAATTTAATACTATATGCATATGTGAAATTTTCACAAATGTACATGAAAGCCTGGATAGCTCAACAGACTAAAAAAAAAAGCCTGTTATTAACATTCAGCTATCTACAATTATTGCAAGTTCGAATCTCCCCAGGCTCAAGGTCGACTCAGCCTTCCATCCTTTCTAAGGTAGGTAAATTGAGGACCCAGTTTGTGAGGGCAATAAGCTGACTTTGTATAAAATATACACAACTACTGAAGGCTATTGCTTAATGCATTGTAAGCCGCCCTGAGTCTCCGGAGAAGGGCGGCATATAAATCAAATTTTTAAAAAAATTATTATTGAATTATTTTGATTCACAATTTTAGGTACTTTAATATTAGTTGAAATGCCTGAACTCTGAAAGAACATATTGGGCCACATTGACTCAAATACAATTACAGCCATAACAACTGGGTGCTAGGCCTTCAGTTTGTTGCTTATAAATAGTCACAATACATTTGCTTCCCTACACTGAAGTTGGTGAGTTTCAAACAAAGAATATCTCATTTACCATACACAGGTAGACCTAATTTACCAGTTGGGACTGGCAACTCTGTCTCAATCACATGATTCTGTCTCAAACACGTGACTGTGCCAGACTTATGTCAATTCTACTCCAGTTGTTAAGGGAATCAACACAGGTCATTAGCATGACTTCAAATGACAGTGACTTACAACTTCCTGCCAGTTTCCCCATTAACTTTGCTTGTCAGAAACTGGCGATGAAAGTTACAGATGATTATCATGTAACTGAGATGCTGCAACTGCTGTAAATGTGTGCCAATTGCGAAGCACCTGAATAATGATTGTGTGACTGCGATAGTATTGCAATATTTCTAAATAGAGTTATTTTAGTTGTCAATAGCAATTCGCTGTCCCCAGACATTAACATTGGAAAGAATTTAGTTTGGCTGCAATTTTGTAGCTTGCACTTAATGTGGCTATGAATGAACAGTATCCAACTGTATGAGAGAATGCCCCGATGCACAGACAAATAGCTCAATGACTATATTTCATGCCCTTTGCTTCCCTATTCAAAAAGAGGCTTATGATATTGCTGTACTGCGTAATTGCTTATAGGAAGCTATAATAACGCTTTTATGACAAAACTAAATCAGGAAGCATTAGAAGTTGGCGCCTGAACAGTCACCTGAGTAGGAACAGAAAGTTCCTACAAGTTCACCCAATTGTAGTAAGTTCACT
Organism: Masticophis lateralis; assembly: GCA_030761175.1. Lineage (NCBI taxonomy): Eukaryota > Metazoa > Chordata > Lepidosauria > Squamata > Colubridae > Masticophis > Masticophis lateralis. The sequence continues at coordinate 96,660,774 of JAUDYJ010000004.1, read as the reverse complement.
ACTTTTGCTGATGCTCAATTTTAAATTTCCTATAGTAGAGCACTTTTTTTGGTAGAAAATACATCTCAGCCGCATGACCTAACTGATATTCTTATTTTCCTCACAATTCCTTTTGAACCAGTGTTGTACAGAAACCAGGAACATCTACCAAAGCAACATCTGGAAAAAAGGAACACAGGTTATTTATGTGAATGCATTTTTAAGAACTAGTGTAAAAAGTAAGCAACTTATTTTTTTTCACTGTAGTCCCGGTACATCACACAGTGAACAGCAAAATTAAGAAAGGGCAGTTCCAAGAGCCCATCTCTGCCCAATATAGAAGGCACTTTTTTTAAAAAAATTGATTTATATGCCGCCCTTCTCCGGAGACTCAGGGCGGCTTACAATGCGTTAAGCAATAGCCTTCATACTTTTGTATATTTATATTTATACAAAGTCAGCTTATTGCCCCCAACAAACTGGGTCCTCAATTTACCCACCTTATAAAGTATGGAAGGCTGAGTCGACCTTATACTTATAATCCTACTGCTTGTAATTCATTCTGTCCCATACGTCCAATCCATCATGCTTTTAAAAAACGTACAGTACAGGTGGCAGATAGCTGGAAGTTACTGAAGTGGAGAGAATCAATGTAAAGTGTCTGCACAAAGAAGTTGAGGGAAGATGACAATATAGACCAACAAAGTTTGTAATCTATTCATTGAATAAAAAATGGATCCTAGTACAATAGTACAGAAATAAAGTGAGGTATAAAATGACAGAACAAGGCAACAAGGATGGGTAGGAAGAAAGGTCAAGGGATAAAGGTCCCTTGAAATGGGAATCAGAAACAATGCAGAAGGAAAATACAATCAGACCATAAAATCATATTTTATGTATGAAATTATGGAATATAAAGCTTCCCCTGATATAGGTAGAACCTTGTCTTCTGAAGTTGCTCAAGAATCATAAAGCACCACTGTCATCAGTGCTTCCAAAGAAGCACCCATATTTAGTAGGCTTCTTACCCTGAATTTTGGAGAATGTATGAAAAATCAACATTCAAAAAGAGTGGGCAGCCACCAGTCAACTATAATTTGCTGTCACAATCAGAGTATTTTTCATACCTTAAGGCACAGCAAAAATGGCTCTCAGTCCCATATTTATTATTTCAGCTTCAAAATATTTTGGTCTTTTTTTGTTATTTTTCTTCTTCTTGGTTTAGAGAAAAATAGAGAGGCCAATAAAATTGACAGAAATGAAATAAGGATAAATATCCTCATCTGGCCTTAGCTGACAGATCAGAGAAGCTTCCCAATAAGGTGACTATTAAGGCAGTCATATAAAAGAACTGAGGTGGTTAGGGCACAGATTAAGAGTAGTCACTGATATATATATATATATACTCTCCCAGACAAAATTCTCCTTAGTAACAGAAAGGATCCACTGGGGCTCCAATGTAAGTATAGAAGGAGTAATTAAGAATACAGAGAAATGAAGAATACTAATTAGAAATAAGCTTTTTAATAGTAACACAATATATATATAATTTTATATATCATATTATCAATACATATTCCCTAGGCCTCTGGAATATTTACATTCTGTTACATTTATAACAGAAGATTTAATAGAATAGCTAAGACACAATAATTGTATTAATGCTGAAATAATTTAGTACAATTCGATCTTAGGCAAACTTGTAGGAACTTTCTGTTTCTATTCAGAAACAGACTGTTAGTTCATATCATAAGGACAAATGACCATAGAGGTGCTGCAACTGCTATTATTTTAAAACACGGTTGCATACAGTTTAAGTTTAAGTTTATTCAGATTTATATACCGCCCTACTTCCCAAAGGGACTCAGGGCGGTGAACAGTCAATTAAAAATACAATATAATGCAAAAGTTAAAAATTTAAAATAAATTATACAATTAGGCTGAGATAATTAAAATCCAATTTTAAAAACATTTAAAACCCAATATAAAACCCATTTATAAAGGGAGGTTTAAGCCAGGCCAGCCTGATAAAATAGGAACGTTTTCAGGGCCTGGTGGAAGGTATGTAGGTCCTGTATCCTCCTTATCTCAGGGGGGAGCTCGTTCCAGACGGCCGGTGCCCCCACAGAGAAGGCTCTCCCTTCTTTTAGCTTTTGAGTATGTGTGTGTTATAACTTTGAACAGCCTTTAAGTTGTACCTCAAGGACTACACCTGTACTATGGTGGTGAAGGCATAGACCAGCAGCCCAACTTACACATTATTGTTGTGTAAATTGTCAGAGAAAATTAGAATATAAATGGAAATAATCATAATGGTATTATTTAGCATTATATGACCAAACATTTTCCAAAGTATATAGAGAAACAGACAAATGTTTCTTACGTGATGTTTTAGAAGAATTCCATTGTGGGAGACAGGCTTCCATTTGTTTTTCCCAATTGAGTATTTTTCTTTACTATATAGTAATCTTTATTTTTAAAAAGTCTATTATTTTAGAAAACATTAATTTCACATGTATAATTTCTGCTGCTTTAAAAATACTTTTAAAACTTCTAAATATATTCTCAGGAAACAACTTCTCTACAGAGATTTGAATTGTATCACCTGTGTTATTTATTTTGCATTTCTAGAGAAACAACCTCGCTTATCCTAAATACTGTTCCAGTATTATTTAAATATCCACAATAGCAGACTATTTAAAGTTTTCACATAAACTCACATACAAAGGTAAATCAAGCATAGATGAGTTCATTTTCATTAAGCATTTATTACAAATAGCTTCTATGGTGAGCAATGGATGAAAATAAATGCTTAGCACAGGAAATAAAATTTAGCTATAAATAGTTCAATATAAGTGCAAAACAAAGTTTAAGTAAAACATTTTTATTGATTGAAATAGTGAAGTTAATCGTCAAATACTCATGGAATATTTGCCAACACTAGGTTTCTAAGTCTAACCTTCGAAACTTAACACAAATTTGGCAAATTTCTAGAAATATAAACACACTAAGTTCATAATTGCACAAGGCCAAAATGTAGTTTGTTTCATTTTGATTTAGCATACTCTATGAACCCATCCTTTGTGATTAATAGTTTATGTGAAAATTCAATTAACTGTAATTTATTCAATAATTTGGTATTATATATTATAATATATTTCGTGTAATACCAATAATAAAATATAACTATTCAGTAATTTAAGTCACAAATCATAGCAGAGAATGATGTGTGAATCCAAGAAATTTCACTATTAGGCTGTATTCTTGGCCCATTGTTAAATTATATTATATTTGAATTATTCAGCTAAATTAAATAATGTATTTCAGCCCTTACAGCTGGTACATAGATCTATCCTTCTACAATATTACTATCCTCTGCTCCCATTCTTTCTATTTCAGGTAGGAAGGTTGAGGTGCCTCCAAACATCAAGTAACTTCTGCCATGAAAAGCTTGTAATCAGTTTTATTTAAAGCAAACATTACCCAGTCTCCAAAATACTTAAGCTACTATAAATATAAATAGCAAATAAATAGCAACTAGAAAAAAATTGTCAGCAGTATCTGCAGGGGTTTAAAAATATGCAGGATGGCAGTCAGTGTTACAATTGAGGCCGTACAACAGCTCTTTAATATATGTAGTAAATGCATATATAAAAGTGTTCAATTGCAATATCAAAACCACCATCTTACACTCCCCATATAATTTTACATTTCTAGGTGTAATTGCTCTAAATACCTAAGTATCGTTTTCCATTCATCCTCATTTATGAATTTTATATGGCTAATTTTTTATAACATATCATCAGCATTGGAGAACCTCTACAGATGCTTCACAGACTAATTAACACTTTTGCTTGATAATGTTCAGCGATGACAACTAAATTTAATGGGGAACTGTTATATTATAAAAGACTATATGAAACAGTGCTGTAAAAGCTGTTGATTATTTAATAAACCTTCTTTCAAATAGTATTCTTGAACCTGGGAAGATTCTACACCATCAGTATATTTTTTATAATATTCCAAAGTACAGATAAAATAATAATCCATTTATAATCCACATGAATAAAAAGTAAATAAATTCAATTAGAAACATTTTAATTTCGAATCTAAGTTCAAATACCTTTTTAAAAACTATATTGTGCAGATTATTTATTTACCACATAAACTAAAACAACAAAGGATTTTATTCAGTGATTAAAATTGACTAATTTGCATCTGATAGTTTTCTCACAATGTATGTTTTAGAAAACAGCAATAATAAATTGATTCAGATGTCACTGTTCTCGTAGTTCTTCCCATGGTTTGGAGCACAGGTGGGTTTCAGCAGGTTCTGACCAGTTCTGGAGAACCAGAAATGGAAATTTTGAGTAGTTCGGACAACCTGTAGTAAAAATTTGGATTGCCCCTGCCGCCATCTATTCTCTGCCTCCCAATTCCCAGCTGATCGGGAAGAAATGGGGATTTTGCAGTAACTTTCCCCTAAAGTGGGGTGGAAATGGAGATTTTACAGTATCCTTCCCCTGCCATGCCCACCAAGCCACGCCTACCAAGCCATGCCACACCTGTCAAGTCACACCCACAGAACTGGTAGTAAAAATTTTTGAAACCCACCACTAGTTTGGAGGATCAGAGTAAATATTATTTCTTTCTTTCTATGTATGTAATTAATACAATATTTCCAGGATATTCTACTGAAGAGCGATGAAACCTATTATCTCCACTATAGTTTTTAATCTCTTTTTTGCACTTATTGGGCATAGAGAACTCCCAAAATGGCAAAGTGATTCTGCTAATTTAACTTCAATATTTTTTCTCATTTTCAATTATTCAATCTTTTCTAAGGTGAAGCAGATGAATTTCAGACCTAAAACTGAATTTAATTTTTTTCACAGATTATCTGAATTAATGTACTTTTATTATTTATAATAACATATGCGGTCCAAAGGAGCTAACCTTTTGGCTTGTGATCATGGTTTTAAAAGATTCTATATATTTTCAGACATGTAACATTAAATCTAATGTTTTATTCAGAATAGAGAAGATTACCATATTTCATTACTTTCAAAGTCACTAAACCATTCAATTATTTAATGACTACCATATGCTTTTCTGACCAAACTGTCTTTCTCTCTCTCCAAAGAAGGCACCAATTCAAAAACTACAGGTTTCCTAACACTGTTTCCCAGCGTAAAAAGAAATTAAAACAATTGCATTCTTTGTATTCTACAGATAGTCCTTGACATATAACTGTAATAGAGCCTGCCCATTATGGTTGTATGCCATGATAGTCGTAAAACGTGTCAGTCAAATGACCAACCTGATCTTATGATATTTTTTGCAGTATTCATTCCAGAAGTGACGTTTTCAGCAAAACCATTGTAAAATATGGTCATGTAACTGCAGGATGCTATAAACAGCTATAAATGCAGCCGTGTCGCTGAATGATATTCAGTCACATAACTACAAAAGGGTTCTAACTATTGGAACTCTGAATCAAGGTTGCAAGTTCCCCTTTTTGGGTTTGTTGTAACTCTGAACAGTTTCTAAGCAATTCATTGTAAGTTGAAGACTACCTGTATTGTGGTTAAGAAAAAAAAGGGCCATAGTCAGTCATTTGGCAATGTAAAGGATATTACTATTAGCATTGTGAGGAGCAAAATTTAAGCCATAAATTACATTAATTTTATAGAGTATTTATGTACCTGAACTTCTGTGCCACTAAGAGGAGAATCATAAGCAAAAATTCTGCAGAGATGTTGCTGTAGGAGAATAGCAAGAAAAAAATTCAGATTTAAACTTCTGCTTGTCCCATGCCTATTTATATCATGGAAACCCCATTAAAAATACTGGTAACTATCTCTATGTTCTTCTAAAAACACATGGGCATATATTAACTTCAATCCTGAAACACCTGAAGAAAGACAGACATATGCTTTCAGTTCCCCTCTTCTAGGATTTGATTCCCAAAAGAAAACTAATTTGGAAGAATCTTCTCAACTTTTATAAAATTAGACGAACATTTTTTGATTCCTTGCAAAATAATGTTTCTTTGATCTTCTCTATAAAATTTTTCAGCTACTATAATGTTCAGTATAATTTCATCATTCTGCAATTAAACATAAAATTTCAGTCTTGCTGCTGAAGCCTTAGTCTTACAATTAGTACCACAAAGAGATGTGAGCAACTGCCCTATATGAAACTGTGAAATTCATTGCATTATATTTCCATGTACATATGCCTATGATTGCCAATGAAATCCTACTAAGTTAATTTATTATCTCAGAACAACGATCTATTTATACATTTACTATTCAAGAACAAATAGTAAGAAATAAAATAACTTCTACAAAGGTTCATTTGGACATCGGCAGGTTTATGCTCCAAAAAGCCAAACAGTAAAGAACTCAAGCAGAGCAGTGGCTGATGTATCTCTTTTCCCAACAGTACAATTCAATTCATGCTGCCAGTAGAAATCTGGAAATGTGATACAACACTGTGCTCAGAGAAGCAGGAAGCTTCATTCAACATCTAGTAATTTCAGTAGATGTCATTGTGCCAAACTCAAAAGTTTATTTTCCCCCTCACTTTCTGATCTCAACTCAGAAGCTCATGACTGTATTTGTTGCCAAAATGAGTGTGTTACAAGCACTTCTGGGAAAAGCTCAAGAAGTATTGGCATTCTTACATCATTATCTCATTCATTCATTCATAATCATCTCAAAATAAATCTCTGGTCACACTGCTTTTACGTCACTGAATAACTATGTTCAACGATCAACAAAAGTATGGAAAACATTTTCAAGCCTGAAATGTTCTATGACTGGATATTAACTTTTAGAATGGCCATTCACCAGAAGGATCTGACTCAAACAGACTCTTCAATCTGTGTTTCTGTGTTTCAAGATTGGACAATCTGTGGTAGGGAGGGAACATTTCAAAGGCAAAATATTTTCGTAATTTTTAATGTTTTTCCTTTATTTCATCTGAATCAAACTAATTACAAAGACTATGCATATAAAGATATTGACATTTGTAAGCTGACAACCACATAAAGCACATTTTTCAGAATGTAATACTAATGTATTTGAATAATACGTGGGACAGGTGCTTGGGCACAAACTCCCTGGGATCCTGTCCACTTCCTCGGGAGAAACAGGATCAAATTGTTCCAAAATAACAGGGTGAGAAACTGCCTCAGGGGCTTCCACCGGACCAGCAACCACGCTGGCATCTAACTGGGAATGCAGTCGAGCGATTTTGTCTTCCAGAAAATCCACAAATTCTTCAGCGCGCCTCTTCAGGTGGATCTCAATCACCTCCTTCCCCAGGAGGAGGAGGCTCACCTTAAAGACAGTCACTGGGTGATTATCCGCAGTTGCAATTAGTGTGGAGAAGTATTTACACTTCGCTGCATGAATTGCCATGCGGTAGGCCTTAGTAGCAGCTCTCACCCAGTTTATGGTTATAAATTTGATTATAATAAGTCAAATAATGTTTTAAATATTGCTTTCTTTTGTTGTTGTGACAATTATTATAAAGTTAAATAAGTTACTTTGAACAAGAATGAGAGATCACCCGGCTAACCTTTTCCCCCCATAATATTACTCTATTGCAAATCAATTCTCAAATTGCTTCTCAAATTCTCAAAGTGTTAGTTCACAACAATAACATATAACATAACACAAACAACAATATATCTTTCTCCTTTATAGCAAAATAAAGCAAAAAAAAAAAAAAAGGCAAAGCAAAGTGAAGCTCAAAATGGACAACAGAGCTTTAGTTAATTTTTGTGTGTAATGTTTATTTTGGCTCCTACGCAATCATAAAACAGACATTATACACTACAGAAGGAGAGAACTGACTTGGGAGAAAGAACTGTACTAGGCAACTTCAGTATCACTTGCTTTCTTCTTTAGGCCTAATTCACAATCACTTAGAAAGAGAATAGAAAAAAAAAATTAAGTCTATTATATTATTTGTCACCTAGGAAGGATAGATAAAACACAGAAAAGGAAGAATTAACATCAGAACTAAGATACATTAAGGCAGGGATGTCAAACTGGCGGCCCATGGACCAGATGCGTCATGCGCAGGCCACACCCACCCCAGCTCCGCGAATGGAAAAAAAATCACAAAACTACATGTGAAAGCAACATGATGTGGCGAGTTTGACACCCATGCATTAAAGGATTTTCTTGTTAAGACGATATAGGCAAAATACCTAACAAAAACTCTTAATGCTAGTCTTTTTTTACAAGTTATATAATGCAAAGACATGTTCGTACCATTTTAGCTGGATCACATTTAACTGAATACTGTATAGTAACATACAAGTTTTCAAGTTACACAAAGTTTATCTTGTAGCTATATTTTTTACAATCTTACACAAAGGCAGAATTTGATCAAGGAAGATGTTTTTCTTATTTTGTTTGTTTTCTTGATCTCAAAGAATAGAAAATAAAGTACTGTCAAACCTGTGAGCCATCAGAGAAATATCAGGGCTGTATATTGCAAGTAAAAAAAACCCCACAGAATCAAACAAATCAAAGAGATGGAAAATCATTTCTATATTACTGCCAGGAAAGCTACATTGAAGTGTCCATGTAGTCACTAGAGGTTCAACCTGACTTGTGGAAAGCTTATCTTCATTTGACACTGAAATCTTCTAAGACTATGCTCATTAACTGAAGGAGTAGGATATGGTATGTTTTATTTTTTATGACTCTACAGGGGCATTTGCAAGCTAACTCATTTTATGTTTTCTAAAGTAGGAAATTTATTTAAATCTACTGAATTTTTAAAGGTGTATTTTTAATGTTGGTACATTATTTTACTGGTTTTAATGTGTATATTTGTTCTTCTGTCATGCTGATTTATGAGTTTATGTAAATAAACTCTGGAACATCTTGAAGTAGAAGCTACTATTAGCAAGAAAGTGCAGCATTCACATTTTTATATACTTTCATGCTGATAGTCATACCTCAAATGCAATCCAAAGAAAGCACAAAACAAAGATACAATATAAAAAAAAGAAAATTCTGACCATTCTTCTCTTAAATAAATTTCTCACTTGTATCAGATGAATAGACTATAGTTAGGAAAGTTTTTGCCACAATAAACATGTGGTCTTTAAAATGTTCTGTGGATTTCATATCAGAAGATGAGTCTTTGAATATGGTGTGTTGAGTACATGGATTTGTCACAACACTGTGTGAATATGTCTGAATCACTTGGAATTCCACCAGAATTCCATTTTTTCCATTGATACCATTCTTATTCATATATAATGAATAACCATGTTTTTTAACCATGTATTCTGCCTTTTAAATACTGATAAAACTATGGCATAATATAGTGAACTCTTATGATAAATATCAACTTTGAAGGTTAAAATCAGCCCCTTGATTCCTCTTAGCAATTATCAGGATTACCAGCTGTTAAATATACAATCCTGCAGATAAATTGAAGTATAATTTTTCAGAAGGATTCACCAGAGTCTGTCTTACATGGCAAAACAGGAAAGGGAGAATACTTGAAGAACAATGAACCAAAACATTTCAAAGACTCAAGATACATATCAGTAGTAAGCCAGATGGCATGTGTCATAAAAAGAAAAGCTGCAGGCAGTAGTAAAAGTTATTTGTCACAGATGGCTGTTAGGGAGGAGGTCTAAATTTGGGACTGCCACTGAATTTATGATTTTATTAACTATGAATATTTAGGAAGTAGTTTTACAGTTTTGTTAATTACTAGAACTGGGATGGTCATATCTTACGTTTGCTTTTTTAAATAAGGATCTCAACTTGAAGACATCCCATATTTAAAGAGAATAACACCATAAACAGTTGGCTGCATACTAGATTTATTTTGGGCAGCTGTTTGTTTCTCACCTTTAAATTGATTAGAAATGGAAAACCTTTCAAATGGATGATACTTAGATGCAACCAACCCATAATATGGAACTAATTCTGTATGGATAGAAATTGTGGATTGTGGGAATTAAGGTCCATTATATCTGAAACCAAGGGAGATTTCTGATAAAAGCTACTTTCCCCACGTTCTTTTGCAATTATATTTGTATTTTGGTCTGTGACCGCATATAAAAGTTATGTTATATGTAATCTATTATGCAGTTATTGTTCTCTCTCAAAGAAATGCTCTGTGACATGACAATAAATTGTACTACATTTGCTTATTGAAATTTTTAAAAGTGGCATAAGAGTCAAATGTATATTCCACAAATGAAGGAAAATATACATGTCCCAGGATAATGTTGTAAGATTCAATCTGGATTGGTTACCCAGACCAGAGATTTATTCTTCCATGCTGGAGTCCATCCTCAGCTAGTAGAGAGAAGTCCCCTGAGGATGGGCTCCAGCATGAGTCCGAAAGCTTGGAAGAGTAAGCCTCTGCTCCATGTGACTGATTCAGATTGGATGTTGTATACTCCACTCCCAAGCACACATCAGCTCACTAGGTAGACCAGACCAAGAAACTAACTCCATAAGGATAAAGCTACTTTTATTAAAATTGGCTATAATAACCAAATCATGCAAGTTTTATTACAGTGTAATTCTTCCTCCTTCTTGTAATTCAGTGAGTTAAGCAGGTTTTTGTCCAGGGCACTTCTAATCACCCACCTAGCCAGTTAAATCAGCTGAGGCAACCCTGATGATTAGTGAAAGAATCATGAAATAGTTTTAATGAAGAAGATTAAAACTATTTGCTGGGCATAGATTTAGATTCAAGCATTCTAATTATAGAACAATTCCCTGAAATGTTGAAATGGCATCTCTTAATCTCTTTATGTAGCTTCAATCTACATTCAAACAGACAATTAGTGAAATTCTGTAACGTACCGAGTAGCCAACCAGATAGTCAGTGGCTTCTGATGTGGTTCACTTTATTTCTAAAGTATGGGTTGCAATCCCTATAAGATGTGGTGGTAACAAGACAATGGATGCATGGCCATCATACCGTAATTTTCTTACATTCCTTTCTCAGCAGGCTTACCAGTTTAATGTATACTGAATAAAAAAACAATGCAACAATTCTACAACCCTGGACCCAAGAATATTTGCTTTTCAACAGACAACCAGACCAGAGTAATAAAATGAGCATAAAAGAACAAATCAGCTTAAGCAGTACAGAAAATGACTGCAACTGCTAAACATGGTTATATCGGGAGGTGGGGGTGGGGTGGGGGGAGGAATTTAGCAACCCTTCTAGAGATAATTGATAATATGTCAGTTAGGAGGAGGCAAGTAACCTCCTCCTTTAAATTAGCATGGATTAAGAAAAGCATTATTATTAATTCATCATTATATTTATAAAGGACACCATACATGGAAAATGACAGGGACAACTAGTATCTTCCTCCTAACAAGGAAATGGCAAGAAGTTATAGCAGACGAAATAAACATATTCCTGAGGATCAGGGAAAGGATATAAGCTACTGATAAATATACAGTGTAAAATCTACTATACAGGCTACAGCAGAGGGTCACCAACCTTTCGGACCTCAGGGACCACTAAATTCATAATTTTAAATCCTGTGGACCATTAATATCATCTGCCTAATGACTGGCTGGGTAGATGTGGCTAGGTGGTCATGTGACTGGGTGGGCGTGGCCAACTTGATGTCACTCATGTCAAGGGGTGCCTTGCTGGCCTCTATTCACCCCTCCTCTCCCACCCACTCCTTGCCTGCCTGCCCGGGCTCCTTAGAGCCCCAACAGGAAGCAGTTGTTGGAGCTAAGCAGCTACCATGAGAAAGAGTTGGCAAAACAGCTGGCTCAGTTCAAATTGGATCTGACCGAGAAGGAGGCTCAGCAGAAGCACCACACTGAGGACTAGGAACATAGGCTTTCCAAGCAGAGGGAAGATCTGCGGGAATACAAGGCCAGGTACCAGGGCCTGGAGGCTCAGTGGGCTGAGATGGTCAGCCAGTTCCAGGCCATGATACAGTCCCACTGGAACAAAGCCCTCTGGCTTTTCACCACCAGCGGTGCTTCCCTCCAGACTTCACCCAAAGCCCCGCACCAGGAGGCTGAAGCAAACCCCAAGTCAGAATTTCTGGGGGGCCCCTGACCCGCACAAAAAGACCATGAAGGGGGAGACTCTCTGCAGTAATGCAAGCATTCATTACACATATCCGGCCCAGGGGCCGTAGTTTGAGGACCCCTGCTTTACTGCAATATAAAAAATGCAAATAATTTTCCTACAGACCACCAAAATTTTCTCATGGACCACCAGTAGTCCACGGACCACCAGTTGGTGACCGCTGGGCTACAGTACAGCATACAAGACAGTAGTTTGATTAAACCATGCCTGTATGTCAGTGGCTTGTCAGATAATTCCCTCAATTTATATAGACTCTCTTGGGGCCTAATCAGATCAAATAACAAGCTGATGAACTATCTTATTTTGGGTCTGCACAATTCTTATCTTCCAGTATGCCACTAAGACAGTGTCATTTAACCCAGTATTTTAGCTACCAAAGAGAGATGTTGGCCATCAGAGATTAGTCTAGATTCTAAAGTCAACTGCGAGTTAGATACACAATGGGGTATTCAACACAAAGCATTTAGACATTTCAGTTGCACTGCTTAAATGAAGCTTAAGTCACAAGAGTGGAAAATCTGTGCACCGTATAACAAATGACCTTGGCTCTGAAAATTTTGGCAGCAGCTGGGACACACTTATTACTAATATGATTAGCAAAACTCACAATGGTGTTTGAAAGCTTATGGGCCTGGGCAGAGACTTTATTGTTTGTTCCGGGTCGCTGAGGCTTGCAAGGAAGCATCTAGGTGTTTAAATACTCTTGATTTGATCAATGTCAAAGCCATTAATTTCCCAAGAGTAGTGGTGGGTGACAGTTCATTTGGAGAACACATCTACTTTACTTTTATTGTAATTGATGACAAGTTTCTCCCTTCTGCAGTAATGGGCAAGAGAACAAAGGCTCAGGCTCATTTGTGTTAGAAGATTGCTGCACTATCAGCATATAAAATTGATGAAACAGGTCTGTTGCCTGACACGAAGAGGATAAAATTTAAACTTTGTTGCGTATTGAACTAATTAAGTAATATAAAAAGTGACTTCATCCCTTTAAGGTCATGAATTGAGATAGCCCGATGGTCATATTAGACTAGCCTTATCTTCTTCATAAATGTCAAATCAATAAGAAAATATATCTCTCAAGAGAAGTAGCTGCCAATTTCTCCCAAAGTCTATCCTGAGATGGAGTCAAGGGCCACAAAGGCAGCACAAAGGGTTCCAGACAGATTGTTATTGTTTTGTTTTCTGTTAATGATAAAGATAAGGATGAGGATGAGATACTAATCAAACATTAATTCTTCTTCCTGAAACTGTCTTCCTCCTGCATTGGACATTATCTGGCACCAGCTAGACTACCAATTTTGTATAGAAATGTTTTTATGTAGCTTATTCTTACGCTTAGCAAGCTGATGGATCTGAAGGTTTCTTCTTATATCTCTTTTTATATATTGAAATTACAACAGAGATAGTCTAGTCTTCTTACAAGGTGTTTGTAAAGAAAATCTTTACATGCCAACATTGGGGATCATCAATCCATGTTCGTCCTTAGCATCCTGCCAAAATCAGATTATTCCAAGCCACTTTACCAATTTTGAGTTGTGTAGTAAATTTAGCCAAAAGACAAATGTGATATAATGCTGGAGTAGGGATTAAACAAAATCAAGAGTTCAGACATATTTATTTCAATTAGGTGCCAAATAACTCCAAACTGACAGTATAAAAAGAAATACAAATGCAATATGAAACAACATGGGAATCCATCTACTGATAAAAAAGAATAGACAAAAACATATTACAGGTAGTCCTCATATTATGACCGTAATGGAACCTGCACAGTAGGGTCAAAGATTGGGTCAATGTTAAATAAAATGTCTCCTGCCTCAAGTAACAACCAGCCATCCCTGCTCTCCCTGGTATTTTGTTAAATAAATGCATGAGTTGTTAAGTGGAGCTCGGGGGTGAAGGAGATCCTAGGAGGCACAAGACCACCTGCTTTAAGCCTTCTCCACCTCAAGACACCTCCATGTTCTGTTTCCTGCCTCTTGGGTGCCTCACCTGTTGCCACTGCACAGCTGTCCTGCCCACAAGAAACAATGGGTAAGGAAAATACAGGGTGTGCCTGCGTCTCCTAATTTTGCCTCTGCCTTTTCTCCTGCCTTTCTTTCTGGGGCACAAAAAGACCAGTTCAGAGTTTTCTGCACTCATCAGCTGGCCATCGGTGAGGCTGCAAAGCTCTCTTGCCTCTTGCATAAAGGACAGCAGCTCTCTTGCCTCTTGCATAAAAGACAGCAGCTTCAGGACGAGTTCCCAAACCTTTTCTTTGCTCAACTCCTCCTCCCTCTCTCAGAAAGCCACATTTTTTTCAATATATAAAACAAAAACAGCTGGGAGAGACAGACTTGTTGATCTTCACCTCCCATCTCAATCAGGTGCTAGAACTAAACTCTCCACCTCTGCTCTCCAATCTCTATGCCTTTTAAAAACCTTACCTTGACCCCAGGCGGAAGAGTAGAGGAATGGAAGCAAGAAGGAAAGAAATCAGCTTTTCCCCTTGAATTGAAAAAAAAAAGCTTCATCTACTACTACTATAGCCAACTACTGTACTTGAGAACTTGTGCAACAAAATAGAGGACGCTCAGTCTTTGCAAGCTTTACATCTGACTGCTTCTAGAGGGCAGTTTTCCTTTTAAGTCCTAGCTGACCTCCACAGGCAGACTGCCCCCTTTTATGCAAGGACTAGCTTCCTAAAGCAGCAGAGTTTTGCAGCTCCCCAATAGCCAACTGATTAGCAGCCAGCTGATTGGTGCAGAAAGTTCTGAAAACACCCACCATTTTGCAAGGAACTGTCAGGGCCCTGAAAACGACGGCTGCTTCTAGAAGACATAGGGAGCAAGCTCAAGTGCTTCAGGTTCCATCAGAATGGGATGGGAGGAAGAGAGTTGTCTGTGCTTAGCATTCCCATGATACAGTATCATAAGGATGACTGACTATGGGGCCACTGCAGTTGTCCTAACTTTGCAACAGAGTTATATATAGTTTTGGTATGTCGGTCGTAATTTGGAACCATTGTTAAATGGCCTTGAGGACTACCTGTACTAAACTTGGTATTAAAATATCAATTTACTTCTGATAATCAAGCACTTGATAATCATGCATTTGCCAGGAGCTTTGGGGAAAAATGAAGCACAATATTCATTCTTGCTTTTTGCTTAAAGAAATACCTTAAATAATTATGGTAGAATTCTTCCCTCTTGCTTAAGCTGAGCCTCTTCTAACAGTTGTTCCTTTAGATCTCTTAACATTTTTCTTTTACACAAGGTTCTGTATTTTCTGTTTCTTCTTTTCCATTGCAGGACAATTCCTCACACATGCAGTGCATTAACTCAAAATGGCTCTTGAATCCACACATCCAGGGTCAAGCCACAACTTTGAGAACCATTTGGCTCTCTGGATCTTAGGTGGAATCTAGGTGTGAATGTTTTTAGTTATATAACACATCAAATGCTATTCAGAGGAAATTATGATCAAAGAAAGGGAAGGAAGGAAGATGACTTGATTAATATTCAGTTTAGCTGAGCTGAAGGGAACCCCAAAAGCAATTCATAGCATGGCAATGTTTTGCAAGGTGTAGCATTTTAAGAGAAGAACAGCATTTAAAGTAAAGAAACAGCACTCCTCTTTTTCCTTACTTTGTTAAATGGGAATGCCTAATTTTTAAATGGAACCCAAATGTCAGGAATTATGCAAAAGTAAGATCATCCTTCCAATTAAAAAAATATTTTAATTCTTGGGGCAGGAAATTGCTTATTTCTAATGGAATAAGTTTCATTTATAACCCTGTAAGGTTCCAACAATGTTTTGCTATAAAGATTAAAATGTAATAATTAACATAAATTATTCCTTACCTTCCTTAATTCCAGTGAATAATTTATGTCATTTATCATGTAAGGGATCATACTATTGCAAAGTTTGAGAACATCTTCTGTAAAGGACCTATATGAGTGCATTTCATCATGGAATCTCATGATTACATATAATCCACCCAAAATTGGGTCAACGTGCACTGTATTATTTTGCATTAATAAATGTTGCTCTAGAGGATGTGGAATGAAAACACTAATATTTTGTACTTTGAATTGTGGATTTCAAATAACTGCAACTTCAAAGAACTACAGTTGAAAATTGATGTGACAGAACAACTTTGAGAAACCATGAATACAATGACACAATGATTTGTTTGGGCCATAATTTTCATTAAACTAACTGAGATATAGTTTTGAATAGACTTGTGTTATGTTGGCTTTCAGGTGCTAATATGAATGATTTGCAGATTGTAAAAGTGTTAATGTAATTTCTGCTTTTATCTCTGCAAAATAAAAATTGTATTTTATATCAGTGATTAAAAGTAAGTTTCCATCTTTATAAAGGTGTGAATTATATACATTTTTGCCTCACAGATTAATGGATTATGGGAACAAAAATGAGCTTTCCAAATACTAGAAGCCATATAATCTCTTTATGTTGTTGAAATAAATTATAACTGTGAAGCAGTCAGTTTTTTGTATTCCCTTTTAAGTAATAATACTGACAGGAAATATATCTGTTCAAGCTTCACACTGCCAAAACCTGCTCTCTTTCATGTTATGCTGGAGAAGACTTGTGTTACCTGCTTGGGAGGAAGCAGAATTTGAAAGCATTGCAATGCAACTACAAGGACGGGAAGGACGGAAGCTGTCCAGACAAGGAAAGTTCTTGGTGGTTAGCCTTCTGGAACAGATTAACTATTCCAAACGCCCAGACTAAACAACCTTGGAAAGGACCAGAATCTGCTTCATTAAAACACTGGAAATACAGTATGAGAAACCACTTAGACATTCATTGGACTGCACTCTACTATAAAATCTTCCATGCTTAAAAAATCCACAGTTATGCAGTGATTCGTTCTTTTTCTCTAGCATAATTACTGGTAGCACAATTTGTCTTCCGTGTTGAGAAGAAATTAACTAGAATTACCTATTGAGACCAAATAGATGTAGCAGCATTGTTCATGTAAGCAAAATGTATTACACTAGTTCAATAATACATGAAAGCAGCATTTAAGCAGATCAGAAATGCAGAAATGGAAAGCTGTTCTGCCTTTGATTACTTACCACAATTGTTGCTCATCCAGTTCTGCAGCAGTATATGGTCTTTTGTAGCTGGTGATTATATTTATAAATATCAGGAAAATGTTATTTAATTTATGAAAGGGATTTTGGAGCCTTTGTATGATGAACGTACCGGTAATTAAAAGGAACATATAGCATGTCATTTTGTACTATAATCTAACAGGAGCACATTGAAATTACAAACCGTAATAGATAATTCTAAATTATTTTGAACAATGCCTCTGAAAGATGCATGTGCTAAAGGATTATTACATGGAAAAGCAAACTGGTATTTTGTTGTGCTTTTCCAATGTGGTGTTTCCACAACTAGCAAACCCCGAAACCATTTTGCCATCTCATCTAATTTCTCTCAGAAGGATATTTGTGGCAGGAGTACAACATGTTCATCTTCAAACACAATTTTAGTCTTTGCTTTAATTAATAAACAAGAGTACATTTCACACAGCTTGTTTGGCCAGGTAAACAACTTTTCGTTCTAAAGAGTAATAAAGAGAAGAGATATAATAAAATGACACTACAAAGAGACATTTTCCCTTCTTTGAGGGAAAGGTCAAATAAGGATTTATAGAATCCCTTTTCAGAGTTGCAGATTCTTTTATTTTAGTTCATGAAAAATACAGCCCAAAGACTGTAATCATAAGTAACTCTACAATATAATTCTTTTATGTCATGCCAAGAGCCAGTCCATAGATGTGTATGAATCAGCATCTATGATATTGCTGAGTTCTGGACATTTTCTCTAGCAGATAAACTCTCAGCTGGAACTTTCTTAAATAGGCCTGCAATTCTGATGAAATAACTTGCAAAAACCTAAATTACCAGGTTTTTGTCCTGCAAATCTCCTTCTATTGTATATAGACCCTATGATGGCCGTGGGAAAAGAACATTACAGTAGTTACTATCCTGACAAACAAAAATGCTTTGGCATCTGAAAATTAAACATTGCTAGATATGGAAGAAACTTTATTACTGATATATTGCTGCCATCGAATCAGTTTTAATCCTGCTTTTCTGTCCAGAAGCTTCCTGCATTCTCCATATTGAAAAAAGTCCTCCTTCAAGGATTACCATATTTTTCGGAGTATAAGATGCACTTTTCCTCCCCTATAAGGGGGTGAAAATTTAGGTGCGTCTTCTACACCGAATGTAGTCCCGCCCACCCACTGGCCCCAAGCCTTTGGCCTGTGCCTCGTAGCAGTTACCTCCTTGAAAGCAAACAGCAAGAAAAAAAAAACAGCTCCTTTCAGCTTCAGCACAGCCTAATTAGCACAAGTTGATTGGTTCGGCATCCCGATTCTCAACTGATTTGCTCTCAGCTGTTTTGTGCAGGTTCTGCTGCTTGCTGCAAAGAGGTAAATTGCTGGAGTAGATTTTTTTTTCCCTTGTGCTAATCAAGCTATGCTGAAAATGAAAATGAAAGTAAAGCAGGCTGTTTGCTGCAACGAGGCAAAATTGCGCAGAGGCAGGGGGAGATTTCTTTTTCTTCTTTTCCTCACCAAAAAAGGTAGGTGAGTCTTATAATCCAAAAAATAAGGTATACAAATCTCAAAGGATATATGAAACACTAGGAAGTTAGGTTTTGTTTGCTGTCAACTACAATGTCATGATGTTCTCCACATGTACTCTTATCAATCCAGGCATCTCCATTCTATATCTGCATGTTTATTTTTTAAGGAACTATTACATCAAAATGCAAATCAAAATCACATTTATTCAGAATTAGTAATCTCAGAAAAATGATTTTAGCGTAATAGTAGGCACATAAACCTAAACAAACTAAACAAACAAACATAAACAAAAATAGCACAAGTATAACAAATTTAAAATGCAAATGAAACTTACTATATTTTTTAAAAAACAAATGTATAACACAGCATGAATATGCTGCAAGCACACATTTAGGCAGAAGTGGCACACAAGGAACATATTGAAACCCTCCACCAAATATATATGCATATATACATATTCATTCACCTAGAAGGGCGGATGTACAAGAATATGGGAGGTCTTCTTCTGACTCTTAAACAACTTTTGAGCAAGTTCTTCAACAGCTTTCATAGGCATTTCCCACACAAAACAATTAAAACAAGAAACTTGGTTGGTATTCATAGTTACCATCACTGAACAAGATATAGTCTGTAATTTCATTCCATAAAGAAGAACATATAGAGCTATAGAGCCTTTGTGGTGCAGCAGACTTAAGTGCTGTTAATTAGCACTTAGCTGCCAGCTGCCTGCAATGACTGTGAGTTTAAATCTTACCAGGCTCAAGATTGACTCAGCCTTCTATCTTTCCAAGGTAGGTAAAATGAGGACCCGGAATGCGGGGGCAATAAGCTGACTTTGTATAAAAAAGAACACCGCTTAGGAGGGGCCAAAAGCCCTACTAAGCAGGTATATACAAAAAGTATGAAGTCTATTGTACATATGTACATATTGTAAGCTGCCCTGAATCTCTGGAGAAGGGCGGCATATAAATCGAACCAATAAATAAATAAATAAATATAGTTCCCTAAGGAAAAAAATGAAATGAACTATTGATGTATCTAAAAGTATATTCTTAGGCAATGATTGTGAAAACTGGTAACTGATTGTGAAAATCGATAGAATCTATAGCTGACTAATAAAAAAGTGGAGGGAAAGTTCTCTTTCCCAAATATATTTTGCAGAATTGGAGACCACATCTGCTAATCTATTCTCAAAAGCAGATTTTAAGTAGAATAACTCTATCATGAACTAACACACAAAAAATAAATGGCTACATAGTCTTATTCTTTGAAACTTTCTTCATTATTTTATTTATCACATTTAGAAACTGTCCATCTCCCTCACAGAGCAACACTAGGTGGTGTACAAATAAGATAAACTATACATATTATAATACAATGCAGAATGAAACAAGAATAAAATATTTAAAATTCAGAAGTAAAAGACAGGAGAGAGCCTTCAAGGCACTAACCAGCCCCATGACTGCGTGCACCTCTGTGGGCCCCAACTGAGTTGGGTCAAGTTGAGTTTTATGATCCACTGTCACTATGCATTTTTTTTAAAAAAAAACCCCAAATATAAGAGAAGTGTTACAAAACTTGTGGATATAAAAAGTAGAATGAATTGCATGGGAACTCCTATCTTTGATGGATGCTCTAATTCCAAACTAAGTTCTGCTTTCTGACCTTCTTGCCGTTTGTGTTATTCTTTTCCACAACACCAATGCCAAAATCGCTACATTATCTGTGTGAAGCCTGCCAAGTTCAATAAAAGACTGTCTTAGCTATTAATTTACTCCACTCCAGTGTATTATCAAAATGTAACAAATGCAATAATAAAAAGCCACCTACAAATGTAAACCAATTATAGATCAAACTAGCTTCAAAGCAAATTTTCAGGATAGCTGAAAAACTAGGAAAAGTTAAAAAGGGAAATACAGGAGAAACATGCTGCGATGGTATACCCAAGATTTGAATAGGATGATTTAAACAGTGGAGGTTTTTAAGAAGAGACTGGGCAACCATTTGTCTGAAATGGTTATAGCGCTTCCTGCCTCAGCAGAGAGGTTGGACTAGAAGACCTCCAAGGTCCCTTCCAACTCTGTTATTCTGTTATTTTTCTGCTATATACAAGTCCAATTCTTATCACTGAATTACTCATAATTTAAATGGATAGACTATTTCAGGGGTGTCAAACTTGCGGCCCACAGGCCGGATGTGTCACATACTGGCCATGCCCACCCTTGGTTTAGCGAAGGGGGGGGAGAAGTCGCGATACGTCACATGACGACATGACGCTGTGAGTTTGACACCCTGGACTACATAAATCCACAGAGCATGTATTTCACATTACATATTTAACCTGTGATGTCATTCACAAATCAAAGGAATCACTTAATTTTACCTATACTGTTAAATTATGTAAACCATGTAATAAAAATGTACATAATAAACATTTTTTGATTATTATTATCATCTTCTAAATATGTGCATTTCTCTGTGGCCCAGACACTTCAAGTAATATATAAGACAAAACAAAATCACTAAAAGAAATTATAGCTGCAAAAATGCAATTAAATGTTTAAAAACAGACTACAAAAATAGCACAAGTATAACAAATTTAAAATGCAAATGAAACATACTATATTTTTTTTAAAATAAATGTTTAACACAACATGAATATGCTGTAAGCACACATTTAGGGAGAAATGGCACACAACCTTTGGAAAGACTGATTCACAACCAGTTATCAACTTTCACATGTAAAGATACAAAAAAGAAGCACTTCTGAAGATGATCTGAAGAACAGACAGCTCATATAACAATAGTCTTTTGGATTCTTCAGCTATTGTGACTCTAATTTGTGAATGGTTTTATGAATCACAATCAGTCATAAATTGAGCCTGGAAACAAACTGGGAACAGAGAAGATGAAACAACTCAGATGAGACAACTAATCATAATACATGTAATCCTCGACCACAACCACAATTGGGCCAAAAATTTTCATTGCTATGCGAGACAGTTGTTAAGTGAATATTGCCCCATTTTGCAACCTTTCTTGCCACACTTGTTAAATGAATCACTGCAGTTGTTAAATTAGTAACATGGTTGTAAAGTGAACCTGACTTCCTCACTGACAGTTGAAACAAACAAAATGTTAAAAAGTTGTGATATTTATGTAGATATTTACCAAGCACACCTAAATTACATTAAAGTAATCAAAATATCTTTACAATTTCCAAGGCATGTCACAACATTTGAGCACCCCTATTGTTTGGAAATTGAAAGTTGAAAAATTTGGCATGCCCTAAATTTGTCACAAGATCACAAAAGATGATCACATGACTCCATGACACTGCAACTGTCATAAATATGAGCCAATTGCCAAGCATCCAAATTTTGACCACGTGACCATGGGGATGCTGCAATGGTCATAATGGTTGTATGTGTGAAAAACAGTCATAAGTCACTTTTTAAACGCCATTGTAACTTCAAATGGTCATTAAACAAATGGCTGTAAATCAAGGATTATCAGTATCTACTTTCAATTCATGTTCTGCCAGCCAAATTTTGAATTGTTTTCAAAGGCACTGAAACTAACTAAGGCAACAATCATTAAGTTAGAACAGTGATCATCCTCTTTCCTTATGTAGATATAATAGTTGCTGCACCAATGCAAATTGTAAAAAACATTCTGAGTCACAGAAAACACTTGTTTTTCTAAAATCAAGACTGGGACAATTAACAACTTCAAACTACAGACCTGATTTTGAAACTCCTTACAAAAGCGTTTCAACACTATTAATCTACTCTGATAAATGACTACTGATTGATCTGATTGATTCATATATACATACATACATTTGGATGTTGTCTGACTCCACAAGACTCTGTAGATTCTACAACTTTAAAAGTAATAAAGCAATAAAACAATAAAAACAATGATATGCATGTCTGGAAAAAAACAGAAATTTAGTACTTCTGTCACATCATCTACTTCAGATGAAAAAGAAGACATAGGGTTGTATGTTAGCAACTAGATTTCAAATATTCAGATGTATTTCAGACAGATGCTGAACGAAGTGGAAGGTCAGATATAATATTGCAGGAGCCCAACATGAAATTACCAGGAAGATGAACTGAAAAAGAGATGTCCAAATTTGAACAAGACCACTGAAAGCTTGTTTTGCTCACTCCAATTTAACTAGCTTTTCAAGAACATGCCTTAAGCAGAGTATCGAAAGCTTCTAAGAGTTCTAAAAGAATCCACTGAGTTACACACTTCCCTTTTCTTGCCCAACAGGTCATCCACCATGCAACCAAATCAATGCTAAAGTTAAACCTAAGTGTTACATTAAGAATAGTTTCATTCATGAGAACATGGGATCCAGTTGTCATCGGTGCAGACTGTGTTGCCATATTTGAGAACGGATCTTTCTTTGAAGAAGTATGAAAGATTTCATGTGAAAAGTTTTTTTTTCAGGGAGTTCTAATGGCCAAGTACAAATATAAAGGTATGGAGGCAGGAAGAAAAAAAAATCCTTAAAACTCTTCCAGGAGCACCTGAACCTGGGATGTAAGTTAACAGTTAAGAAGAAGAAACCCAGGAAGGCAGCTTTTTACAGTTCTGCAGGATATGCTTTCAGGGAGAGAAACACCCTATGACGACAGACAAAGAGAAAGATGACCAGAGGGCCAGGAAGAAGCACAGCCCAAAGGAAACAGGGAACACCTTTAGCAGTGGAGGAGAAACAGGACGAAAATGATACTGGAAAAGACAGGCTTAGACTGAGTACCTTTGTATTGCAAAGTTCTCAGTCCTTTAATGTAGCCCAAATCAGGAAAACAAATACCACAAGGAATACTAGAACTCTGCTTTATTAGTATAGGTCACGGGCATCAAATAGCAGCCGTACATTGCTGTCACGTGATGTTTCGTGACGTTTTCCCCATTCACGGAGCTGGGGTGGGTGTGGCCTGTATGTGACATATCCGGCCCAGGGGCTGCCAGTTTGACACCGCTGGTATAGATTATAACACAATAATCTTGAAAACCTGACAGCATTTCCCTTTTTCTCTCCCTTAAATAGTCAAGGTGAAGCAATTTTGAGTTTCTTTCTTGTGCCTTCCTTTTTTGGGAGCTACATTCATGTTTTTCCTAACAGCTACCTCCTATTTTCTTCATCTCCCTGCTCCTCTACAAAAACCTAATTGATTCAGGTGCTGGAGCCAGAGAAAGCTTGAGTACAGGGGGCAGAGGCACAGCCTCTTTAGCTTTTGCTTTCAATAGAGTAAAGGGGAAGGAAAGCAATTAGCATTCCAAAGCTAACACTTTAGATAAGCAGGTGGGGAAAGGAGGTGGGAAAGAAGTGCAGTTTGCAAGAATTTCTAAGATTTTCTTTACAACTTCACAAGGCACCATTTCTTTATTATTATTTTTGCACTCACTTGTACATTCAAACTACAGCAGTTATCCAAAGAATAAACAACACTTTAATTGATCTTTTGGTTCTCTCTGTGTGCGCATCATTGCATCCTTACCTGCTCTCCAACACCATCTCTGCATTCAATGAAAAAAGTAGTAAAATGTATATTGTATTTTCAATCAACCTAATAACTAAGAGGGACCCCAGTTGGCATGCTAATCACGCCTCAACTTTACAGTTTAAAAAGATCCTAATATGAAATATTGCTATACAAAAGACCAACAATCTTTTATTGGTAAGGAACCTGTGCAAGCCCACAATCAGGCATGAAGTGGGCAGGTGCCCCTGGGGAAGCCAGATAACAATAGCACTTAGACTTATATATCACTTCATAGTGCTTTATAGCTCTCTCTAAGCAGTTTACAGAGTCAGCATATTGCCCCCAACAATCCGAGTCCTCATTTCACCAAGCTCGGAAGGATGGAAGGCTGAGTCAACCTTGAGCTGGTCAGAATCAAACTGCTGGCAGTTGGCAGAATTAGCCTGCAATACTACATTCTAACTCTTGCGCCACCACCATTTCCAGCAGCAAATGTCAGAATGGCAATTCTCATGACTGGTGGAAGAGGCCAGATGTGTCCAAAGGGTGGCTCACTAATGAATTAGCATTACGCCATAACAATTCAAGTTCTACCCCTTTTGTACTATGATGTTGCATACCTGCTCAAAAGGGGAGAACTTGCACATGATGCATACAACAAAGCTTTCATAATTTTTCTATTTTTTTATTATATAGTGAAATGCAAACAACTATAACACTAGCAAAAAAAGAGTAATGATTATACAATATAAATAATTGCATATACTACAGTGATTAAATAAACTACAAATAACAGGAAAAAAGTCATGCAATACTCATTTCTTTCAGTATGGAATTACTTCAATCCCTGCTGGTGTTCCAAAGGACCTTGTAGACCTGGCTCTTTGCCCAGACCTTTGTCGAGGGTGAGTGAAGCGTCCTTTGGATTGTGTGAGTTTGTTTCTTTTGTTCCTAACCAGTTTTTTTTGCTATGCTTGTAATCTTTATTCTTCATTTTGATGTACTAGTTGTATTTTTATTGCTCCTAAAGTTTTACTTGCAACTGTTCAGTGTTTTTGGATGTTGGGCGGCATATACATTTTATAAATATTAATAATAATCATTATTAAATTTGCATCAAATAAGATCATAGATAAACATATTGCTCATACATCTCATTGTAGTAATACAAAGATTTTTTTAAAACAGATACTGATTTCAATTCTGAAGTCTCTGCTTAAAACTGCAGAATATGTTTCTTTTGATTGATGTAAGACTCTTCTCAGCAAAGTCAAAGCTCTTTATACAATCACACATTCAATGTATTGGAAATATAATTTTCACCTCGCATTAAATCTTAAGCTATATTACTTTTCAAAATTGAATTTATATGTTACAATTTAAAACCAAAAGGGAGTTACGAATGCACAAGATCAAATAATATAAATATTATTGTTTATAATAATATTCTAAAAATGTAGATACTGCAAAATACTGTATTTGGTTTGTTATCTTTTCTTTGAGGGGCCTAATAACTATATAATAATATTTTCTGATATATTAAATTATAAGAATTTTTTTAAAAAAAAAACTTGGATCCATTGATATTCCAAGATTGAATGAATAGAATATTCATTCTATTTTTAAATTTTCTATGAAACTTAATTTTTGGTTTTGTTTCAAGTATTGCATCTCTTAAGAAACATTTCAATTGCAGGTACTTTTTGGTACCTAAAAGATCTACTGCTAAAGGATCAGAATTGAATAGCCAAGGGATAGTCTTAGCATGGTGGATGCATGTACAGATACAATCTAGATATTATAAAAATCAGAGGTGGGTTTCAGCAGGTTCTGACCAGTTCTGGAGAACGGTAGCAGAAATTTTGAGTGGTTCGGAGAACCGGTAGTAAAAATTCTGACTGGCCCTGTCCCCATCTATTCTCTGCCTCCCAAGTCCCAAGCTTTTTATCAAGTGGAATTCATTCTATGACTGCCTTGGTCCACCTGCCATCTGTTCTTGCTACATGACCAGCTCATTTCCATTTCAATTCTTCTACTCTCTTGATGGTATCGTATATTGTACCTAAAAAAGATGGAGCGACAACATCAGCACGTATTGCAGGCCCAATTAACAAAAGAAAGCTCCAGATAGTATTGGTTGGAAACATGTGTGGAAATGGATAGATAATGGCAAGAATGATGAATGACAATTCCTTGTTTAGCCCAAGTGTTCCAATATAGCATCCTTTTTTTTTTTTGCTCTTTTGACATTTTGATATTTATACCTTTTCTTTTCCTTTCCTTCTTTCTCTTCTTTTATTTGACTTTTGAACTAAAAAACATAATATACATCAAATATGTATATCCGATTTATATAGATACACATAGACCTAAATCTGTGAATAAAAAGTAAATCAAAATATAATAAAAATGTAATAATATAAATAACAGTGTTGAAAATGAAAATCAGCATTAATCACCAGTTGTTAAGAGGGATGAATAAAACATATAGAAGAACAGAATTGGGCACATCAAAGCCCCAGTCAGACAAAAAAAGCAACAAAAAAGCATTGTACTCTCTGCCAGGGTAATTTCTTTAGATTAATTTCATCTAAGATTCCCTTCAAAAAACATCAATAAAGGAACAGATGACTCAGAGACTCCACAAAGCCATTATCATATAGGTATATGTGCTGATTTAGAGGAATGTTTTTATAATGCCCCATAGGTCTGCAGAGAGTAGTATATGCACCATGGCTGAGAGGGAAATTGGGAAAAAAACATGGACTGGATTCTTTCATTGGCTGGAAATCAATATTCCAAACCAGTGGTGAAATCCAAATTTTTTTACTACCGGTTCTGTGGGGGTGGCTTGGTGGGAGTGGTGTGGCTTGATGGACGTGGCAGGGGAAAAATACTGCAAAAACTTCATTCCCACCCAACTCCAGGGGAAGGATATTGCAAAATCTCCATTCCCACCCATTCTGGGGCCAGCCAGAGGTGGTATTTGCCAGTTTTCCGAATTGCACAAAATTTTCGCTACTGGTTCTCCAGAACCTGCCACAACCTGCTGGATTTCACCCCTGTTCCAAATATGTTGTTTAAGATGGTTCCTGGTATTTTCAAACCTGAGCAGCAGAGGTTTTTAAGGCTTTAAAATTAATGTAATGCCAATTTCTTGTGGTTTCTGGATTAAATCCTAACCCTTTACCTATTAATGAGCAAATATTGTCTAGTAGCTTTCAAGGCTTGAAATGAAAATCTTTATTTACTATCCTTGCTTTCTAAAACATACAGGTTTACACTTCAAATAGGTCCAAAGATGGTAATAATCAGAACAGTTCTTAATGCAAAAAATAAATAAATAAATAAAATTATTAAATTAAAAATCCAAATTGAAAACCTGGTAGATTAAAGCTCTCTTCAGTATAAGGCAATTTCAATTTGGTCACAGATATTTTAGGAGTTTGGCCTCACCACAGTGGTGGAATTCAAATTTTTTTACTACTGGTTCTGTGGACATGGCTTGGTGGGCATGGCATGGCTTGGTGGGTGTGGCAGGGCGAAGGATACTGCAAAATCCTCATTCCCATCCCACTCTGGGGCCAGCCAGAGGTGGTATTTGCCAATTCTGTGAACTACTCAAAATTTCCACTACCGGTTCTCCAGAACCTGCCAGAACTTGCTGAATTTCACCCCTGGCTCACCATAAATAGTTTCATAAGTTTGTCTAATGTCGTTGTAAAGTATCTATTAGGGATTAATGTTAGAATCCCTCTTAAAATATACATTAGTCTCAATGTAATATTCATCTTAATTACATTCATCCTGCCTCAGAGACTCAGCGGAAGTTTTAATCATCAGGTTATATCTACAGAAAGTGTAATCTATACACTTAGGCATATTTTTCAATATTCTGTTATAGATTTCAAGGAATATATATAAAACCAGGTATTTTATAGAGTGCATATAAATTATATGCACTCATCTTGCATTCATTATAGATATATACATGACAGAAGGATAAGTAGATAGATAAAAAGACAGATGGATAAATACATTATAGAACAGGCGTGTCAAGGTGGCCCACAGGCCGGATGAGTCATGTGTAGGCCAAGCCTACACCAATTCTACAAAGGGGGAAAATGTTGTAATACGACATGTGATGGCAACATGACCCTGTTTGACACCCTGCTACAGAAGATCTCTACTATTTGAATACTTCCCCAAAATTAATAATTTGCTGGTTACTTGATGTAGAGGACAAAGATAATTGCCTTGATAAAAGGGATGTCAGTCTGAAGCAAGAATCTAACATGTAAATGCCTCGTTTACATAGATATAAAGGGCAGGAAAGCATACAGACTTGCACAATTCTGTTATTATACAATAAAAGAAGTACTGATTTAAATGGCATTGGTTTCCTAATCTGATCTACCTCAGAGAGCTGACAGTTACAGATGTCTCCAATTTATATAACTGAAAACAAAAATTTAAAATGGAATCAAATAGGTTATTACTATTTAACTAACCATCATTATCATGGTTTCCAGATATAAATATGTTATTTTTTGTTCTTTCAATCACTGATGGAATAGCTTTACAGCTTTCTTTCCTGACTTCCAGTAGTTCTGATTAATGAATTGCAAAGAATATTCAAATTGTTCTGAAAGTAACAGTGCCAATTTAACCTTCATTGCTAAAAAAATACTCGATGTAATTCATCTGTGAAGGGTTTAGCATAAGACAAAAATGAGTCTTTTACAGCTGTGCAAGATTAAAATCTATAAGTCAAATTTTCTGCTGAAACAATGACAATGGTGGATCCATGAATAAATCTCTTGAATGCATTCCAAGGTGTTTTGTGAAGGCCTGACACTCCTGAAAAGTCTGTAATGCTGGAAAAGCTAAAAAGAGAAGGTGACATCAGCAGGAAAGTGGATGGACTCCATTACAAAGGGGATAGGTGAAAAGAGATAAAAGATTAGCACCTTACTCTATTGTCACCTTCAGGTCCCAGTGCTTGACCCAGTTAACAGAGCTTTTTTGCAGAGACCTATTCAATTAGTCTGCCCCAGGTGACTTTTGGAACCTATTCTAGGGGGAGCTAGCATCTGCTGCATGGTCCGGTTGCCCAGGTTGTTTCCTGGAATGAGAATGTAATGGGGAACTTGGATCAGATCAGGCTAATGCTGGGTTTCAAAATTTTTTACTACCAGTTCTGTGGGTGCGGCTTGGTGGGCGTGACTAGGGGGGCATGGCAGGGGAAGGATACTGTAAAATCTCCATTCCCTCCCCAATCCAGGGGAAGGTTACTGCAAAATCCCCATTTCCTACCAATCAGCTGGGATTTGGGAGGCAGAGAATAGATATGAGTGGGGCCAATCAGAGGTGCTATTTACCAGTTCTCCAAACTACTCAAAATTTCCACTACTGGTTCTCCAGAACTGGTCAGATGCTGCTGAAACCCACCTCTGGATCAGGCCCATACAAACTCTCTTCTTTGGTGGATTTTGAAATTCCCTGTGATTTTTAGAGAAGTTGAGAGAAATGAGACAAGTGAAGATGCCTAAAGCACTGCTGTAGGACAATAAGGATTGAATCCGAAAGAACATCAGTTATAGCCATCATAACACCTACCTTGAAATAGTACAATTAGGGTAACATTTGCCATCATTGTGTCATGGCTAGCCTTCTGGTGGTCTTATTAAAAATAATCTGGGGCCTGGAAAGTTATTTCATCATTTTATTAGGCATATTGTTAAAATAATGTTATAACCAAGTTGCTGAGGAAAACCGGAAAGTTTGGGTATAAATTACTCACTACCAAGACATGTAATGTTGTCAACAGTTTCAGAGCAATGTAAAAGAAAGCAACTGTCCAGAAGTTGATACTTTAGTCATTTTAATGAAAGCATTAGATCTTGTGTTTCTGAGAGATGGTGTGCCCACAACAGCATAAAAGGAAGAAGACAGATCTTACCCTTGCCTGTGTTAACACCCGCATTACTTGTGAAGCAAAAATTGTGTTAGAAAACAGAAAATATTACTTTAAAAATGGAACAACCAAGATGACTAAGCTGCCTGATCTGTGGTCTGGGGTCATTAATTTCATGAGGTCATGAAATTAAAAAATGGCTACAAAGATATGTTTATGCCACAATTGTGATTGGAAATGTAATGATTAGTCCATGGTTAAATAATTACATACAGCTTTTGAGTTCTGGGGAAATGTTGATAAATATTGTTTACAGGCTTCCACCTTTTAAATAAATTCATTCTACTTAAACCAGAAAAGAGAAAAACTATGTTCACAATGGCTCTGAATAAAACAAATATTTGGCTTTCAAAATGTAGTGTAGAGGACATATGTTATCTTGACTTGGCAGACCCTTCTTCCTTATTCTTCCCAATTAAATTAAATATATTTAAGATTTTTATACCACTGTAATCCAAAAAGACACTAAGTAGCATACTATAAAATAGGAGTAAGAATCCACTTTTTGAACGATATTAAATGTGTGACGAATGCTAAACTTTTATTCCTCACTTTCAATTTCTGGTACCTAACCAACTTTGATTAGCTAATTTCCAAATGCCTACCAGAAAAATTATCTTTTGACAGGTTTACAGAAAGCTTTCAAAATATGAATTACACTCCATCTTGGAAAGCAAGGTATCCCATAAGAGAAAAGCCCACAAATGTCTTTCCTGACATAATTTTTGATAGGTTTTTGACCTTGTTTGCTTTGATCTTATCCTACCATTGTTGTATTGGGGCAAATTCAACAGGATTGTGATATGATTCTGGATTAATCACTATCTCTCAAAGATGCATAGATTCTACTTGGCTATATCCCCAATATTTGGAAACTATTGAGATATCAAGGCTTGTAAATTTCTGATTCAGGGAACAAGGAAGAATTTTTCATACAACATTAAAAGATGAAATTATATTTGATTTGTTACAATGGAACACTTTAATTGATAGATATAGGATTTAAAAAAAAACAAAAAAGGAGTCAAATTTGGGGAGCTGTCTGTATAGAAAATTTCAAACACTTGTTAAAAATTTCTTTTACTTTATTTATAATCCATGCTCTCTATACTGACTTATCCTCATCTTGATGCTGATACATTGGCAATCTGTAATAGCAATCAATCAATCAATCAGTCTCTTTTATCCGAGTTTTTATCAGAAACTCTAACTTGTAATTCTTTAAACCAGGAATTCAAAAACCTTAAGCACACTGACTTCTTCATAAAGTTTCAGATTGATCATTGATCTACCCAGTTCCTACAGGTAGCCTTGTCATATTTCTAACAAAACAGAGAAATGGCAGTAACCTCTGTCAACTGCACTTTATTGCTAAAAGCAGTCATAGATTACAACAATATGCAGTGCATTTTGGGGTGCCATATTAAATGTTCAAAATATATTTATGTGCATCATATATGTAGTAAAAATTTGTGATCCAGGAAATATGAAAAGAATATATAATTTTATCTATGAACAACAAGAATTTAAAAATTAAAGTAAACTAAAAATTCCAAGGATTAATTAATTAAACAATTCAAATTATATAGTCACCCATCTCACTTTTGTAACTCTGGAAGACTTACAATTAAAACAACTACCAAACAAAATACAGATAACAATAAAAAGAATAACTACATTAAATACAAAATGCAACTATAAAATGTAATCAGCCGAAAAGTGCAAGCCATGCATCAATGAATACAGTCATCCAATGAATACAGCCATGCATCAATGAATACAGTCATCCAATGAATACAGAAGGCTCCAAGCCATAACCAGATCCCACGGCATTATGACAAATGTTAATAAACTCTAGGGGAATGGTAGAATTGCAGATCATTTGTTATAACATAAATTTTCACAGCTCAAAATATGGCTTCCCTCCAAATATAACTAAATAAATAATAATGGCAAAAGTCTTCCTCAATTAGTAGAAGAAAAAAAATGTGATAGAAAAATGGTTCCAAGAGTCACAAGCTTCTGGTAGATCACGGTGACCTAAATATTCCTGAAGAAGCGGGGACGACATTTCAATGGAGACTGGTAACCAGCTGTTGGATCCAAGTAAGCGGAATCTCTCTGGAGAAAAGAGAGATCATGAGATCACCCATAGGGGATCTCCAAGCAGCTGCTCCTTGGTAGTAGACAGCAGTTGAAAATTGAGCAGTTGGGAGTTGAGGGATTTCAACTAAGCTCATGTAGACTATGTGGAAACAAAGTTTGATTGAACCTCATTTCTTAATCACTTCTGGAATTACTTTTTAATTGCTTTTCGAATATTAAGAACCCCCAGAGCGACAAATTTTATGGCATTCACTGAGTGGGTTTCCTTCAATCCTTAGTGAAGGAAGTTTTAAGTATGTATTTAGGGACTTAGAAAAAATAAACAACAAAAGGACGATTAGAGTGTTGATTTTGGAAAGTTAAAGACGCACTAAGGGTCCAGATGGATTTGAAATAAGATTTTGAAAATAATTATAACAATCCTTCCCATGAGGAAATGTTGTAGTTTTGAATTCTTAAAATAAAAAATGACAATATGAGACTTTGAAGACTGGACACCACAGAGAAACAGAAGAAACTAAAGGTTACAATTAAAGAAGATTAGTTAAATGCAACTTGCTAATAATGAATGGAGCAAAATACTTTAACATGAATGCATTGGATATTTGTGAACAATGGATTCTATAATTAATTTTAAGAACGTCTTACAGGAGAGGAACTAGTAATAGCAGGCAAAATGGAGACTGATTTTTAATGTGGATTTGAAAATGTCAAACTACAAGAAGGATGTGGAAAACAATGTTACACTGACTATACAAATAAAACCATCTGATATATTAATAATCGAAAGGTATACACAAGTAACAAACCAGAAAAATCACTTGGATTTTTTCTACACTGGATTTAAAAAAAAAGAGACCTGTTAAAGTTTTGAAAGATTTTGGCAGAAGGAACAAGGGAACAAAGAAAAGAAAAGAAAAAACGAAAAGAAATCAGGTTTTAGAATATTTGAACGGATTGCTGTAATGATTAAAATTATTAAAAGCAAAAGGAAGGAAAATAAAATTGGTTTATTTGATTAAAGTTAAAATGTTACATTGTCATCTACGGTAACATAACCTTTATTGAGTTTTTGATGATCAAAACTGAATGATGAGACTTTAAGGAATTGTTTATAGATAAGAGATAAGATATGGGAGATCATTTTTCATATTTTAAGAGAAGTAATGTTAGAAAAGTAGAAAAAAGAAGTAAAATGTTTCATATTTAAAGGGGGAAGTCATTATTTTTTCTTTACTATAACCTTATTTTTTTCTATTCTTTTTTCTTTTTGTTTTTACACTTTTTTAGTGTTTTAACATTATCTTCATTTTAAAGATCTTCATTTTAAAATGAATCTTAATTAATCATTAAGTTTTATCTGTCATAGATCCATTTAAACAAAAATTGATTTATAGCCCATATGGAAACAATATATTATTATAAAATCCCTATATTATTATTTACTGAAAAAAAGATTTAATCCCCAAATAGACTTAATGTATTCTACCTGCAAACTCTGGGAATAAGCATCAGAAGATTTAATTGAATCTATCACATTCATTTAATTTGTAGACCTCAGCTATTCTTGAATTATATTTGCCTAATATAGCCAGTTGGGAAGACAGTCAATAGAAGCACTGAAAATCTTGGAATTAAGTTTGCATTTTAGATAAAAGTTTAAAGATTAAAAGATTATCCTGTAGATTGCAAATATAGCTATTATTTTTTGGACACTATTTCAGTATCTCTCACAATCACAGAAGACTAGTATCTTTACATATTGAGAATCTTTAAGAACATGCACTTAGCATTTTTTTTCTAGATATAAGCATGTTGAAAGGAATAGTTTGGAGCTGCTAGTTTTAGACTGCATAAATCCAGGGGATCACTAGATAGTAGCAAAAAGATACAGAAAACTCTTTTCTGCCACCTTGGCAATTGTGCAGTTTATGTCTTGCCTGGATCTGGTAGCCCCCAAATAATTAGAGTTCTTGTCATATCCTTTTAATAGCTGCCTTTATTATAACTCATGACCCTTCAAACTTTATTCATCACAATCTAAGGTTGTGAAACAAAGAATGAAAGTATATAAAGCTGGTGGATGTTGTCAGTATGTAACTGTATTCAGTTGAATGGGTCAATATTTGTACAAGTGTAGCCTCAAATTAGAGAGAAAAATAAAATAGTTTTAATTCCCCCTCCCCATATTTTAAACACAGCAACAATAACAAGCATGTGCAAACCACTTTTCCAAAGCTATAAACACAAAATTGTTTCATAGAGTTTAATCTATAATTTTCACCAAAAAGTTGTCATTTATTAATGGACACTATAGTGGGACGGCAGATCTATGGATTTTATGTTATGTATTGATCTTACAACTGTATTAGTTATACTGTAATCTTTTGGAACCTTTTGGGAGTTTGGCACTATATAGAGTAAATAAATATGTTTGAGCATGAAAATATTCTATATCCCATATCATAGGAATTACTATAATTTTCTTCCATTCAATTTTGGGTAAATTATTTCCACTCCTCCACTGGAAAAAAAAACACAATGTGTGCTTATTGATCTAAACAGAGGTCAGGATCTTATTAAACAAACAAAAAATGACAACTATACAGGACAATATTCCTGAATAACACAAGTTTAATGAATACTGCATACATTTCTAAACTCATCCTGTTTTTCCAGTGATCCCCTTATCAAAATGAAGCATTAAAATGCAAATAAAAATCCAGAGCTTGTCGCTGTTTCCTTTTAACATGTCAAATGAATGCTAAACGTCTTGGACTTCATGAGACTTTTAAAAATGTTGACTATTGAATAAGTATTTAGGTAAAAGTAAGTACTTTCTAGCATAGGCTGAGGATCAAAAATTCATCTCATTTGCAGATGCAAAAATTTTATTAAGTTATAAAACAGAATAGGATTTTGGATTTTATTTAAACAAAAAATATCAGCAATGACAACCTAGTATAGGTTCAGACAGATATATTTATCAACTGTACATTTCAGAAGTGAGAAACAGGATTTTCTTAACAATATCAATTACAAGAACAGCAGCAAAACCATTTTGGTCACTGTCAGCTATAAGACACTAGACAGACATTTTTAAGTGGAGTAACCTACAGTAACCTACAGTGGCTAAACTAGTTAGCCTACCTGTACTTTATGATCATAACATAGACGACTGATAAATTTTCTCTAGGGAAATTTTAATTACTTAATTCAGTAAGTTTGCTTTGAGAGAACTGCATATTTCTTAATAGATATATAGAGCTATAGGCACAATGAAATCAGATCATCTGGTATAATTTGCTATTCTGAGATTTATTGCCAATTTAAGCATCCATAACAAATGCATATTGGATCTGAGACAAAAAAATCTTCTAATGGCTGACATTCTACTTCCCTTTGTAGGTAATTCCACATCCCAATATCCCTCATTGCTTAGTCCAATACAGTCTAAGGCTATGCGCTGCAGTAAGTTAATGTATTCTGCGTCCTCATAAAGACAGTTTAGATTGGTAGGAATTTAAAGAAGCTATCAGCTATGTTTTACAAAATCACTATGAACTTAAATTTCCTGCAAATGCACAATGGATGGCTGCCATCAAATTTTTAAAAATTGCTTCTTAATTGTCTTTAACAAAAATGCTATCCAACATGATAATAATTTTGCACTTAGAAAGCATAAGCATGCTACTTCTACCATTCATAATTCTTCCTGTGGTAGCAGGTGAAGGGTTAGGATGAATTCTACTTTTCAATGACCAATTAGTATTTATTCCCAGAAAATTATAGAGTAAGAAGTTATCTGGGGATATATCCTCCTGAATAAATATTATAATTTGGTACAATATCTGTTCTTGTCAATCAACTACTTTATATTCTATATTGCTTAATTCATACAAGGAACTCCATTTAGTTTTGAAGAGAATGTGTGAAATAACTAATAATAACAATTCTAAGAATTTTATCTCCTTGTACAGTTATATATTTAGCATTACTTCGAAGTTCTTTTGCTGTGAGGAACCTTTTAAAGTTTGAAAATGCTGTGATGATTTAAAAGCTAATGCTGTAAAATCACTTAGAAGGCTAAACAAATAATTTCAATGAACTCATTCATGAACTTATTACCCTGAAAAAGGGACCAACATGCAACCACACATTTGTGACAGTGAATATGTTATTTTAAAAGTGAGGCGAGTCTGTCACTGCAAACAAAAAAACAACAAAAAAAACTCTTGTCACTTGTTATACACCAGTATGTACAAGAAACCACTCATTCTTGCACTAACAATGCTGATTTTTGCTATAGGTCTAGCAGTATCTCCTGATTGTGGTCATGTTCCAGAGCTTCATAATGAGATGTGAAGGTAGTCCACCTAACACATGGAAAAACTAGTTTTACTATGTGATGATTAAATAATGCTATTGCTTCACGAGAACATGCGAAAGCTACTTTTCACCATAGCATATTTTTTACATTCAGCACCATGTTATCTATTCTGACTGGTAGGTGCTCTCTGGAGTCTGAAGAAGAGAAATGAGTTTCCAATCACTTGCTGACTATTTCTTACAATTGGGATTAGAGGTACCAGGGAATTTGTATTTATGTACCATATGTTTTACTACAGCTTCTGTATCATGTAGCTATTCAACCACAAAGTCCAGTACTGTATACTATTCAACACACTGACTATTATTTAAAGCATTATGACTTTTATGTAAAAGAAATGAATTCATTACAGTCACTGTTCCTTCAAAGAAAGAAATGTTGTCCAGACTAAACCTTATCAATGATTTTAAACAATGCTTGCTCTCTGAAGTGCTCATACTAGAAACAAGAAATGATACGCCCTTATGAAAAATGCTTTAAAAAGCTAAACTATTACTTCAGGATTTGATGATCCATGGTACTGTAACAGAAACATAAAGAATAGCTTCAAACAGTATAACAAGAAAGGAGATTTTCTAAGGGTAATTGCACAGAATGGAATCCTCCTTAGACCAAAACATGAGTAGGGGAAAGGAGGCTCAGAAACAGTAAGAAATAAGCTAAGTATACAATTAATATACATTTTACTACATCATCAGCATTTGAGGGTCAATGTGCATTCATTTTAGAAAAGCAGAGGGTGTCTTATATGTCACATAAGCAAGTGGCTAAATACTGTTTTAGACGAATTAAAGAACCATCACTATATTGTCACTGATGACAAAGTGAATCCTCTATGCTTCAGTTCAGAGAAAATTTTGGCAGATGCACCTCTTATTAGTCCTGCAATTCTGAATAATCATAATTTGAACCTCCTAGAGCTGTTTTCAAGGAAAATTATAGGACATTCACAGAGCTGAGCGGAAGCTCTCAAATGGGAGAGAAAGCCATGGGAAGAAAGAGGAGTTGCAATCTCCCCATTGCATCTGGCTCCACTTTTGCCTCCTGGTGAAGAATTTCTAAAAGTAAATAAAAACACTGTTCTCACAACATGCTTTTAAAGGACAGCAGTCTTTGCAGGACATCTACCATCCTTAGGATTGCCACATACCCTGCTACATCTAATCATCAAAGTTTAACTCAGAGAACCAGCAAAGTTGCTAGCGCCAGCCAACCCAATAACACATAGTCACCCTCCTGGATGCGAAGTGCAGAAAGGTGCTTCTATGGTGCAGAGTTGAAAAGGTTGATACAAACAGCTTTGGAAAAGGGGCGGGTCAGAGAAAGAAGGAAGGAAGGAAGGAAAGAAAGAAAGAAAGAAGAAAGGAAGAAAGGAAGGAAAGAAGGAAGGAAGGAAAGAAAGAAGAAAGGAAAGAATGAAGGAAGGAAGGAAGGAAGGATGGAGTGACTTGGTTTCTAACTTACCTTAAGCAAGGCGCTCCGGCTGGCGGCGGCGAGTTCCCGCAGACTGGCGGCGGCTGAAGCCGCTGCAGCGGCCACACTCGGGGAGCCGCTGGACGTGGTGGCCACCGCGGCCGGTTGACAACCAGGGTTAACAGGGGGAACCGCGCTGTTTCCTCCACCTCCTGCTCCAGCGGCGGTAGGGTTGTCCCCGCTGTCGCCGCCCGAAAGGCCAGCGTTGCTCGGGGACTTGGGGCTGCCGGGCCCGCAGTTGCCGCCCCCGCAACAGCCGCTTCCAGCGCCCGCGCGGGGTCTCTGCCGAATGCCGTCCAGCAGGCGGACGAGCAGGATGTTGGCGGGCAGCTCGTCGACGCCGCAGCCCACCAGGATGCGGCACTCGGGGCAGCGCAGCTCGTGGCGGGAGCTGACAATGCTCTCCAGGCAGCGGCGGCAGAAGGTGTGCTGGCAGGGGAGCACCTTGGCCGTCGTGTCCAGGCGCTCCAGGCACACGGAGCACTCCAACAAGTCCAGCAACGACGACTCGTCCATGGCCCCTCCGGCGGCGGGCGGCGGTCCCTCGCCGTTGCCGCCGCCGCCGCCTCCCGCTACCGCCGAAGCCGCCCGCCGCCTCCGCCTCTCCTCCGCTGCTCGCTTCTCTGCGGCGGCAGCCTTGGAGGAGCACAGCCAGGACGCCCCTAGGAGCATTTAGACCAGCGAGGGAGGCCGCGGGAGAGGCGGCAGCCCCAGCACATGGCAACCGGAGCAGGGGCCGCCGAGCCCAGCCCGCCCAGGGCCTGTCAGCGCCAGCCGCCGAGCGGAGGGCGGGGATTGGGAGCGCGACTCTCTCCCCTGCCCGCTTTCCTCACCGGCAGGCGGGCAATGGCTCCCTGGGGTGGGCGGGGGCTGCCAGGCGCTCCGCGCGCTCCCCCTCGTAGCCGTCCGCCGTGCCCCACAGGCAGAACTGCTGGCCGCCCCTTCGCCTCTCGGCAGCCTCCGCCGGCGAACGGAAGCCAGGCAGAGCGAGAGGGACGCTGGCCGCCCGCCCTCCCGCCCGCCAGCCAGAGAAGGTCAACGGCACCTGCTCTCTTCGCTTCGGGCTCGCCTGGCTGTCAGCAAGCGCGGCGGGGCTCTTCAAAGCGCGGCGCTTTCTCCGCACCTTCGTCTCGGAAGCGAGGGCAGCGCCAGAGCCAAAGGCCGGGTGGCGGGCGCCGGGGAGCGAGCCGCCGTTCCCTTCTTCGGGGCTTCCTCCGCCGGTCCTTCTACCGAGCCGCGACTCCCTCGCTCTCCCACCGCCGCTCCCCGTTGTGCACGGCCAGGGCTGGAGCAGCTTCCACCCGCTGGGTCTCACATGCTCCCATCTTCCAAATATTCCTCCCGACGAGGGTGCTGAAAATACAAAGAGGGGGTGGGGGGGGGTGTCGTGACTGGTGACCGATCAGTTGCTCTAATCCTCTTTTGTTGCGTGGATCCCGGTGAGAAGGAGTTCAGCCTGATCCTAAATCCCGGCAAGTTCTGTTGCTGCCAGGTTTGGGGTCTTTCTGCCCTTCCCGAGCTCACTAAGCATCAGGACCACCTCTCAGTCCCCGCCCTCGACTCCTTCGACGTCGGTCCTGTTATTCTCCTCCAGGGATGCTGCTCGCTGCTAATCGAAGGGGGCTGAATTGCACGAGGCGATTAAGAGTCCTTCGTTTAATCCACAGAGGGATTCAAACGTCTTCCATCTAGCAGGCGCAAGATCCGTTATCCCCCCGCCCCCCCCCCCAACTTTCATTTCAAAATTGGTCCATCACTTTGCTTTCTTTTCCTTTTGGAATCTGGAAATAGATCCCGCTAGAGGCGAAAGAAAGTTACGTGGGTCTTCCTAACTTCGTGCTGTCTTACGATGCTTCGACACCGCAAAATGTTCTCTTAGTCATAGAATCCATCGGGCGGAGGGGGGGGGCGGCGTAGAGAGGGATGTTTTCGTGTACTGGAACTCGGTTTCGACCAAACGTCAGAGGAACGGAAATACGTACCCCAGGAGCAATCGGAGGAGATGGGAAGTTTGGAGAACTTTGCCCACTCCGGACGAGTCAAAGATATTCCTTGCAATTGGCTTCCCTCTAGTGGCATTTTGGTAAACTTGCAGCGAGAAGGAAAATTTTAGGTTCCATCTCCACACATTACTCCCCACCCACCCACCCATCAGGCCATTTGCGACCTGATACTGGGGGGGAAATGCAATGGTATTAATAATTAATACTGATTTACACCTATTTAGCTAGCTAGTACATTATAACACGTTGGTGAGTTGGTGTCCATGTGGAGGAGCAGTAGATGGAATCTGATCTGCAGTTAGGAAGAATTTCTTTATAACCATATTAATTAATTAAATGACCTGTCGAATTAAAAAAAATGATTAAATAACCATAGAAGTGGACTTTGGTCTGAAGGGCTGGGAGCCCTTGGTCAGATTTAAAGTTAAGCAGAGGGAAATATGAGGATTTGTCTGGCCAGCCAAATAAAAATGTAGGCAAAACATTTTTGAGAGAGATGGGAAAGAAATAAATATGATAGATAGTTAGATAGATAGATAGATAGATAGATAGATAGATAGATAGATAGATAGATAGATAGATAGATAGATAGATAGATAGATAGATAAATCTGACATTTTTGTAGGATTTTTTCCCCCAAATTCTACCGAAATATTTTCAGGATAACACTTAGAGCCATACATTTTGTAACCAAACAATTTTAAATGTTGCTCTTTAGCTCACTTTTAAATGTAATTTAATTTAACACACTTGACAAGAAAAAATGTAAATGACACGTCAGTACATTAAAATATTCTCGTTTACTTTGAGGCTACTAACATGACCCAGGCTCAAATATATGTGGGTCTGTTTTGTGTCTTTGGGCCTGTGCTTGCAGATTGTACTGTAGGAGGAGAATTGAAGAAAACTGGTCTGACCCAATGCCAATTTTATTCTGCTAACATTGTTTAAAAATTATGAACAGTCACAGTAAGAAAAAATAAAGGGAAAAAGAAAAACGTGGATGAGTTAGATAAGAAATTGACAAGAGGACCCATACACGCACTTACAAAAGATATCACACACACAAACACACACACACAAACTTATATATATTAATCATAGATCATTTAGAATACATAGTGAGGGGAAAATCTTTAGAAACAAGATTAGGGATATAATTCAAAACCATCCTCTTGTGCTGTTGTTTTAGTGAAAATCACTGTGTTCTGCCATCCCATTCTCTGCTTGAAATGATTTTGTGATTTCAGACATATTTCTAGTCTTCCCGTGAGCTACACTTTTAATCAATTATCCATTCATGGTCTCCCTATGTAATTATGGTTCCCAGAATCCTATTGTCTGCTTGTCATATATCTAATATAGGTAAGGCCAATCATTGACCTACAATGCAGTTGTAATTGCATGAAGACATTGTTGCCTCTGTGATAAAAATTAGTTATGGAGCTAAAGAATAAAAACCTCTGCTTTGCAAATGTTTTGAAAATAATATATTTCAGTACATAGAAGGACCATGTTTGTTAGGCTGGTCCTTTTTAAAAAAATCAGAAGATCTTTTGTTTCTGGGTAATATTCAGCAGTGTCCTTGCAAAAACAGAACAAACTAGCTAAAAGAATACACTCTAAATAATACCGATGTAATGAGGAAATACTGTATGAAAACTGAAATAAGCCTCAAGGACTTGGTCACTAATCTACTACAGCTGTTAGTCTCAGAAATAAAAGTATTTGGACTCCTCTCTAGAAAAGAGAGGAAACTCAAATTTGGTGAAACTCAAATACTTTGGCCACCTAATGAGAAGGAAGGACTCACTGGAAAAGAGCCTAATGCTGGGAACAATTGAGGGCAAAAGAAGAAGGAGACAGCAGAGAATGAGGTGGCTGGATAGAGTCACTGAAGCAGTCCGCGTGAGTTTAAATAGACTCCGGGGAATGATAGAGGACAGGAAGACCTGGAGGAACGTTGTCCATGGGGTCACAATGGGTCGGACATGACTTCACGACTAACAACAATAACTAGAAAAGAGAAAGAAATGCAGTAAAAATTGTAGCACTTTTACCATTTTTCTAATTTTGCATTTGTTTGTTTGTTTGTTTGTTTGTTTCAATTTATATGCTGCCCTTCTCAGGAGACTTAGGGCGGCTTACAATGCATTAAGCAATAGCCTTCATACTTTTGTATATACCTGCTTAGTAGGGCTTTCTTCCCCCCCCCCCCCACAAGTGGTGTTCTTTTTTATACAAAGTCAGTTTATTGCCCCCACAAACCGGGTCCTCAATTTACCTACTTCGAAAGGATGGAAGGCTGAGTCAGCCTTCAGCCTGGTGATATTCCAATTTGCAGTAATTACAGGCAGCTGGTGCTATTTAACAGCACTTTAGTCTGCTGCGCCACCAACGCTCTTTATATTTGTATTTCATTTCCTTCAAAGATACAAGCTTGAAAAACTTTGTTCAAGTGACAAGATTACTGAATTGTACTCCTAAGGAAACAGGAATAATTCTGCAATTTCACTTTGGTGTTACACTTGCTAGAGACAAATAGAGTTGCTGTCATATCTCCTGTGATGATGCAAGTC
This sequence comes from Masticophis lateralis, assembly GCA_030761175.1. Classification (NCBI taxonomy): domain Eukaryota; kingdom Metazoa; phylum Chordata; class Lepidosauria; order Squamata; family Colubridae; genus Masticophis; species Masticophis lateralis. The sequence continues at coordinate 96,618,018 of JAUDYJ010000004.1, read as the reverse complement.
ATTACACTGATACAGGGAAGTTATAAGCCACTGTACCATGTAAGGGTAGAAGTTCTGAAACTTTTTCAGATCATGGCACCCTTAGTGTCTCAGAAATTTTTTTCCCAGCATCCAAATTGTCAATCTCCTTGAGCTAGTAGTTTATGCAGTTTCTGAAGATGTTCAGCATTGTTGAGCTTCCCCATAGAATTTAAAATTTCCCACTGTGCCCTGTGAGCTTGCTGTAATGCCCTGGGGCATGACCGCACACAATTTGGAAACTGCAGACAAGAGAAACTCTGTATTGCTGCCTAGGCTACTCTCAGCTGTCTCTGTAATTCCAGACTGTAATTCCAGTCCAGACTGAACGGGTAGACAACAGCGCTGAGCTTCTGCAAGGCCTATCAGTCCCTGCCATGCTTCTTGCCCTTCCCACTTATGCAGGAAATGCAAACGTACAAGAAAAGTAATGTACAAAATGGTCTACCAGTGCCTGTATTTTCCTTTTAGGGTTTGTTCTCTCTTCGCTAGTCCCCATGACTTTCCTTTGCATCCCCAAATATATCCACACATGATGCTTTCCCACATCCTTCCCATATTACAGTATCTCTTTTGATGCTAAACCGTCCAATCCTACAATAATTAAAACAATAAGGAACAGTTTTTCATTTTTCTATGTATGCCTTTGGATATTTTACAATAAAGAATTTATAGCCCAGCTTTGCAAAACTTAGCAGCAAATCTTGCAACTTAAAGATGCTTTAAAAGGGGGACAAGAAAGAAAAGTGAACTTACTTCATTGACTTAATTGGCCATTGTTAGGCCAACTGCAAAATTATTTAAAAATAGAGATAACCTAGGATGAAATGGTTGCATGGAGCAGGAAGGGATTTTGCCATTTGGAATGGCTTCTAGAATGAAATGACGTTGTAGGGACCATTTGTTCCTAATGGTTTGGGATTACTAACATCCCCCCCCCTTTTTTTTTTTTGGTGCTGAGATCTTGCTGAAGAACAACTGAATTCAAAAATTTCAATAGTCACATAGGAGGGACTGATATGTATTAATTAATTTCAATAAAGGTAGTCCTCGATTTACAACCATTCATGTAGTGACCATTCAAAGTTACAATAGCACTAAAAAAGTGACATGACCAGTTTTCACACTTAAAACCATGGTCACATGATAAAAATTCAGGTGCTTGGCAGCTGTCATGTATTTATGACAGTTACATTGTCTGGGGGCGGGGGGGCATATGATTAATTGTAACTTTCCCAGTCATCTTCCGACTGGGAAAGTTACAATAGTTCCGACAAGCAACTATAGTGATTTACCTAACAGTTGTGGCAAAAAGTTCATAAAATGAGACGCAATTAAATTAACAATTGCCCACATTGCAACAGAAATTTTTGGGTTCAATTGCTGTCATAAGTCTGGTACGATTGTACAGATGTTACAATTGATATTTGTAATTGTAATAAATTATTTGTAATTGTAATAAAGTATGAGCCTCTATTTTCATAGCTATTCTTTTGACTGCACAACTAAGATTACATAAACTACAGAAAAGGAAGATCATTTATTCTTAAAGTTGTACATCATGTGCTGCATTGCCCTATCTCTGTTCCTAATGAACTGTAGATACATAAATGAAAATTTCGGTGGCATGTATTTTTTAAATTTATTCTTTTACTGCTTTTTAAATAATGTCTGAGAAAGGAAAAAAACTCCACAAGATAAAAATACATGCATTGTCAAAGAAAAGGAAAAAGAAAAACACAGAATGGTTTTTTTAAAGTAAATAAATCTAACAAAAGGAAAAAAGGTATGATGTATAATTTTGGCTGTGAATAGCTATAGCTATATATAGTTATCTAATGCAATTATTATTCATATTCATATGTACGGTATTTCTAATACATTCATTTAACTATCATTTTAAGCTATTGTATTTTAGATAAATGAGTTCCATTTTATTATATTTGATACAGAGCCTGTGTCTAAAGGAAAATCCTCACATAGGTGACAAGTGCATTTTGGTCTCCCATTGAGTAGATGGAGCCATAGATTTATCTTTCTAATGTTGCAGTCTAAGTTGGTCATGTTAATGCCACACTTAATCCATTTATGTTGTTCAGGTGTAAAATTTCAAATACAGATATTCCTTGACTTAGAACAGTTCATTTACTGACCGTTCAAAGTTACAACAGCACTGAAAAAAGTGAAATATGACCGTTTTTCATACTTATGACCACTGTAGCATCCCCGTGGTCACATGATCAAAATTCAGAAGTTTGGCAACTGGGTTCATATTTATGATGATCGCAGTGTTCCGGTGTCATGTTATCATGTTTGTGACCTTCTAACAAGCAAAGTCAATTTGGGTTACTAACTTAACAACTACAATGATTCACTTAACAACTGTGTCAAGAAAAGTCATAAAATGAGGCAAAACTCATTTAACAAATGTCTAACTTAGCAACATAAATGTTGAGCTCTATTGTCATAAGTCAAGGACTCCCTGTACGTAGTTCAAAAGAATATTATTATCTAAAATAGTTAGCTTTAGCTGCACAATTATATTTATACAATCCAAAACTTTCTCTCAGAACTTTTTAAGTGTAAGGCATTGTCAAAACATATGTTGGTTGCAACTATTTTAATAAACAGAGCATGCATCAAATGGATTTTTAACTGGACTATAAAATTATCCTAATTATATTTTTAAAATCAATTTTGAGAGAGGCTTTTAGGGTGATAACAGTGATATCCACCATCATCTGCATTTTACAGAGGGCTTTAAAAGGTTGCAACTATTTATTTATTTTATTCAGTTTAGGCACTGCTGATTCCATTTGACTTTGGGAAGCTCACAGTATAATAAGCAATAAAAATGCAATGCAAGATAGAGATCTGCTTGCTCAGTACAAAAACTTCAACAAAAATGCATCCTAATGAGAGGTTCCAACATAATGCAAAGCCCAAATGAAGTAAACTGAATGATATTTAGAACTTTACAGTATGAACTCCAGAACTGAAATATTTTCTAATTATTTTCATATCAGTCACAAAAATAGATTTTTGAAACTAGTCATATAGTAAGATGTATAATAGATATTGCTTTAATTATTCTTTATTAGTTAACTTTTAATAATCTGTATTGTACAATATATTTCAAAAACCAGGTATTTTTTTCAGGTGGCCTAGCAGGCCTTAAAATGTTTTGTTACACAAGAAAACATTCCCAAAATAGGAGCACCAATAGGACTGCTAGTCCACAAGTCATCTCTCCATCCCATTTTTGCAATCATGCAAAGAAGACTACATTACCATAATTTATAGCAAGAATGTTCTCCAACAGTATATTTTTCTTTAAACTAAGTTACAGATCAGTTTTTTAGCGCCAGAGAAAATATTACAGTAAATATTTTTACCGTAAGTATACTATACGTATTTTTCAGTAAATTTTCCTTGTACAACTGTGAAAGGACCTTCTAATGATCTGGAATAACGACAAGCTGACAAGGATATTATTTCAAAAGCATGCTTACAAGTTATTTCAAGTTAACAGTTTGCTTAGGTTTGGTTGATTTTTAATTATGTTGGATTGAATCTAATAAGCATTGGAATAAGGGACGCAGTGGCTCAGTGGCTAAGATGCTGAGCTTTTCAATCAAAAGGTCGGCAGTTCAGCTATTTGAATCCCTAGTGCTGCATAACGGGGTGAGCTCCCGTTATGTGTCCCAGCTTCTGCCAACCTAGCAGTTCGAAAGCACATAAAAAAATGCAAATAGAAAAATAGGGACCACCTTTGGTGGGAAGGTAACAGCGTTCCATGCACCTTCGGCATTTAGTCATGCCGCCACATGACCATGGAGACGTCTTCAGACAGTGCTGGCTCTACAGCTTTGAAACGGAGATGAGCACTGCCCCCTAGAGTCGGGAACGACTAGCACATATGTGGGAGGGGAACCTTTACCTTTACCTAAATTGGAATAGCAGACCAAGAGAGGTAAGATTGAAAACATCCCTTGGGCCACAGAAGAACCTTTTCTTAATCTGGTGCTCTCATCATGCATTGGATTAATATCTAGAGATCACTTGATTAAGGCAACAGACCTGGAATGCTCATATCTAGGTATATATGAAATAATTCCTTCCATTTTCCTTTGGTAATGATGATAAAAGTTGTCGCAACTTCAGTTTTACCTAAGCTTATTTTTTTTACCCACCACTGGCAAAACTACTGTAAATCAGTATGTTTCGATCCACTGATAAAAAAATAAAAAATGAATTGCAAATTGCTTGTAGAGCTGAAGTATTGCATTTGTAAAGAGTGACTAGTAAAGATAAAGATAGAGGTCTTCATTTTTTCCTACACAGCTGACCTTGTCAGTTGAGATGCTATTCTTCTTCTAAAAATTCACCTCCCATAAATCAAAGTGGGTATGAACCAAAGACACAATAGATCAACAGGCTGTGTTTTAAAAATGCTTACCAAACATTTTTATTCAGAATGGGACAATTTCTCTGTCTCATCTAAAAAGCATCCAATGTGAAACTTAATATATGTTAAGTCAGGGGTCTCCAACCTTAGCAACTTTAAGCCTGGCGGACTTCAACTCCCAGCAAAGCTGGCTGGGAAATTCTGGGAGTTGAAATCCTCCAAGCTTAAAATTACCAAGGTTGGAGTCCCCTGTGTTAAGTAATAATGTGTAAACTACTAAAGAAATACAAGTAATATTGCCTTGAAAAGAAACATTCATGCATTTGAATGCCATTTTTACATCTGTCCACATGTTCAAGCTATTTTACAGGCATTAGCTGTTACTTTAAGAAATATTATAGATTAATTTAATGGCAAAAAATTAAAAGCTGTGAGCTGGGCTGTTTAAAGTAAGCTAATTTCCCCCCCATATATTACCTTAGTCTATAGACTGACCTTGCACATTTTTCCTTTTTAGATCTCATACTAAGGAAGTAATCTGTGCTCCCAAAAGTAATGTTGGCAATTAAAGGATAAAATGAATAATCACTCATAGAAATGTTTGCTAAGCTAAATATAAGCCATGTTTAACAAAACAGGTAATTTATATTGATAAAATTTAAAGAAACTCAGTCCTCATCTTTTATTTCCTGTTCAATATGATGTACAGGATCCATATTATTTTTCTATATCAAAAGGCAATAAGAAGCATTTGGGGAAAAAATGCTAGTATACAGAATGATTAATGCCCAATTAAAATTTATGTAGCACTTAAAAGCAACTGGAGAGCATAGAATGTTACATTTCAGAAAGAAAAAAAATGCCAAACATCCCATAGCAGAAATAATCCTGTTTAAAATAGCCTCAAGAATCCTGTCTCATCTATATTTACATACGTTTTAAACCAATTGCTTACTTAAGCCTATGATTTATAATTAGATGCTAATATAAGTATGTCACAATATCTATTTCACATCCAAATTAAATTTTAAGTTGTTGCATATTGCTGATGTTCATACTGTGCTTTTAAACAATAATTTTTGATTACAACTAGATTTAAATGAAATAAACAATTAGTAAAAAATTTAGACCATGTTAAGATCAAAGAAATTGTCTTTTAGGAATAATAAAAACTATGCAACAGAACTGTTGAGGTAGGCAGGGAAATAATCTGGTCCAACTAGCACAGTGTGCCATCATCACATTTGACATAGTCCTGTTGAGTTGCAAATCTCTGAAGTAAATAGATATCAAGGTCAGAAAACAATTTCTATAACTCTGATAGATGTTTATTCAGAAATATATCTTGTAGTGCCGAGTACGTATTATGTAGAAGTAAACCCTATTGGATCAGACCAGAGGTGAATTTCAGCAGGTTCTGACCAGTTCTGGAGAACCGGTAGTGGAAATTTTGAGTAGTTCGGAGACCCGGTAAATACCACTTCTGGTTCCACCCCATCTATTCTCTGCCTCCCGAGTCCCAGCTGATCGGGAGGAAATGGGGATTTTGCAGTAACCTTCCCCTGGAGTGGGGAGGGATTGGAGAATTTACAGTACCCTTCCTCTGCCATACTCACTAAGCCATGCCCACTAAGCCATGCCACGCCCACCAAGCCACACCCACAGAACTGGTAGTAAAAAAAATTGAAACACACCACTGGATCAGACATAAGTCCTACTGTGTTTTTCAATAGTTTGCTAGGACAACTTAGCCTGAAGCATCACTTGACTCTGGAATAGAGTATAATACCCTCTCAGTTTTTCATAATAACTTTTTTACCTATCTATTTACCTATCTATTGATAGGAACAATTTTTTTTCATAATCTAAAAATATGATACAATACTAACTCATCTAGAACAGAAAATGAATTGATCTCAAGTAGTGTACGCTCTAATTCCTTAATGTCCAATTGTCATCATTGCTCTACTTTATTTTAACCTGTGACATTTATTATTTATTTATTCATTAAACACATTGCTACCTCACGGCAATAAAAATTATTTTTGGCTGCTCATAAAGCATATAAATAGAAGCAATTTAAAATATCCATGGTAATATTTAAAATAGTACATTAATTATTTTATTAATCATTTTGCATTTATGATTTTCAAGGGATTTTTTAAAGTTTTTTTTTTAAAGAATCATGTGAAGAGATTACTTAAACATAAGCGTAGCTAACTCTAGCCTGGTGTTTGTTTTTCTTCATGGCAGGAACATAGCTAAATCAATGAGGACTATTTAATGTGCATATCAAATTGGTGAAATGATACAGTTACCGAAAAAAAATATCACTGTTATTATCATTTAGCAAGAAGTTACACATACAGCACAGACCAGCAATGGCTATATTAAGTGGATACATATAAGTTAAGTTAATATATGTAACAATATTACTCAAATCAAAACAAATTTTTGGAAGATTTTTTCCATAATTAGATATGTGAAATAGATAAAGAAACATGGCAAATGCTATGGTAACAATAGTATATTTAAGAATAATTGTTGAATAAAGATGCAAACTTATAAAACATTAGGCATTACTGCAAAAGAGATGATGTGTGCCTCCTATTTTCCAATCCAGAATAAAACAGCATCAAGTACAATTTATGTAATTCATTTAAAAAAGAAATGCTCTAATAAGAAGAAAAAAAATGGTGGGCTTTATGTGTCTGAAAATGTGCAAATGGAGTCAAATAACAACAGGCACATTGTGATGTCATACAGATACATAATTGTCTCATGTGACTGATTCAAATTACATACAGTAACTGTCATTTCTGCAATAATATCATAATGTGCATATCATTTTGAAGTCATCAGATGTTTATAATTTGCACCCCATGCTCACCTATAAGAGAAAAGGATGAATACTAATCAGTTTGTAATCTCTGCACTGGCCCAGAGAAAATGTTATCCACACAATACCCTACTTAACTCCTGAACTTGGCAGTACCATCACTGGAATGCTTGTGCTTGGAGCAGTAGCCTCTGCAGCAAACAATGATATCACCAAACTGATATCAACAGAAAGTAATCACTCATATGCTGCAATTATGCACTTGTATTAGAACGTTTGATAAAAATGTATAAACAGTTATGTGACTATATAAAGTTGGTATGTCGTTCTCCTATTCCTATCTTGGGATGCCCTTGGCTCAGATAAAATAATGGATCTGAACAGAGTTTACTATTAATTTCTAAAGGTAATGATTTTAAAACACTCCATGTAAGACTAAACGAAGCTTCCATACATATTTCTTTGTCACTTTTCTCAATAACTACATTTATAAGTAAACTATTTGTTACAAAAGGAACTGTATGTTTTTACTCATTTAAGAAACTTATTGCCCTAGAATTGGTTTTGTAAAACATGGAAGCATTTGTTCTTGCAACTAGGTTCTGTTGAAGTCTGTATGGAAACATAATCATGGTTTAATTTCTTAATTCTTCTAGTGGAAATTAAATACTAGTAGTTTGCAATAAGTTTGAGTCTTAAACTCAAGAATTAGATAGTTGGAGAGAGGGATGAGACAGGTCAAATATGTTTTCTACAAGCAGAAAGACTGTGTCCTATTGGTTGGCTCTACTCCATCTTCAAACAAGAATGGAAATATACTTTATTGGAAATAAGTACTGTATAAAGCTCTACAATAACACCGTTTCAAGACAGAACAGTCTTCTTCAAGGCAGGACTGGGTCTTTCAATATTCTAGAGTTCTAAGGGAAATATCTTGATTTGTTTTCAGAATAAAGTGTGAGCTATTTCTCTATGGATTGTATGTTCTTCTTTCTAGAGCCTTGTCATTCCATTCAATAACATCTACTTCCTCTACAACACCTGTTTTCCCCCCACATTCAAACCATTTTTTTCTCAGGATTGTTGGTAAATTCACTTTGTTGAAACATTTTGGTGGGAGATGATAGCAAGTGATCTAATCAGTTAGGAATAAAGGTGTGCAGCAAGAAGCATTCTGTTCCAGAGTTGAAGGGAAATCTAAGCAACAGAGGAGGGATGGCCAATCTTGGCAACTTTAAGACTTGTGGATGGCAAATTCAATGCCCTGCAATAGAGCATTTCTAGCCCAAGCTTCTATAAAATTCAGATTTTCCTTTAAAAAAAAACTTATTAGCAAAAGGTTTTGAGGAAACACATTTTGTATGTGTCAGGTTCAATAGTTTATCTTCAGTGGGGCAGTTGGAAATCTAGCAATAATATCTCTTGGAAAGTCATTCTTCAGAGACTGTTGTATCTCTTTTATCTCTGACTTGTGTTTCTAGTTCTACTCCAGGAATCAGTTGTTTTGCAAGCATTATTATATTCTTCATTGCATTTGCTTTTTTCACATTATGTGCTCTTATACTATAAACTCAATAGGACAGTAGTTGTCAACATTTTCTTCACCACGGACCCACCCACCCCTTTAAATACCTTTTGTGGGCACGGACCATGGCCACGGACCCCCAAGATTTAACTCAAGATTGAAACCATAACGTGGTTGGAAAAAAATGACTAAGAGGCCTATTGACTTTAAATCAGAGATATTTTTATGAGGGATCTTACCAGAGACATATAATAAAGAATTGCAATATTTAATTGTGAATCTTTTAATGGCAGCTAGAATTGTATTTATTAAAAATTGGAAAGGAGAAAAGACACTTACTGGTGAAGAAATTATTAAGAAAATGATGGATTGTGCTGAAATGAGTAAATTGACATTTAAAATAAGACAACAGGAAGATAAACAATATTATTTGCTATGGGATTTATTTTATCAATGGATGGACAATAAGACATGGAGATAAATATATAATATGTGAATGTTGAGATAAATTAAGTGGAATATTTCTTATGAAAATAAGCTTTGGATGTATAGTGATATTTTGAAGAGAAGAGGGAGCGCAAAAGGATGTTAACTGATCGATACACAGTCTGTAATTATTTGGAATGATGATGTTTTTATGTTTTATTTTTGTTTTAAAATAAAATCTTTGTGGAAAAAAAAGATTGAAACCATAACGTTTCTTCAAGCCTTCACAGACTCTCCATGATGACATTGCAGACTCCACAGAGGTCCACAGACCATAGGTTGAGAACTACCACAGTAGGATCTTACCACGTGATCAGTGGTGGGTTCGTCCAGGTTTGGCCTGGTTCTCCCGAGCCGGTAGCGGTGATGATATGACATCACCAAACTGGTTCTGCCCCCCCATGCCCCCCAACCAATCCCCTGTGTTATTCTTACCTTTTATTTGGCTCCACCCCAATCTATTGCTACCTCCTGAGTCCCAGCTGATGGCTAGAGAGAAAAAAACTGTTTAAATTCTTGCCATGGGGCTTCAAAGGGCCGCCCTACAGCTGATCAGTGGTAAAAGAAAACAAATGAGTAGACTGGTGCCTGCAAAAATACATGAGTAGATCAGTGCCTGCAAAAATAAATGGGGAGACCAGTGCCTGCAAAAAATAAATGGGTAGATTGGTACAGCTCTGCAAGCAGTTAAAAGCCTGGTAGACCAGTACCTCTGCTAAATCCTAAATAATTGTCACATGACCACGCCCACAAAATAAGCCACGCCCACAGAACAGGTAGTAAAAATTTTTAGAACCCACCCCTGCATGTGATGCTTACCATACTGATCTCCCTGATGAGTTTTACTTTAGTTGTGTCATCATCATTTCTAAAGCTACACCCAATGCCTCCAAAACAGAATTATTCTTGTTTGACAGAACCTATTCTTTCATCTGAAAGGTTAATAGAGGTCTACCAATTTTGCTTTAGTTTTTCCCTAAATGCTTGTAATTAACTGCTAATTAATCTTCATTGCCTTTTGCAGCTTTCTGAATAAAGTACTCTATGTCTTTCTTGTGTTCTTTTTCAGTCTTCCAACTAATTTCCATATGCTAATCAAGAGTTGCAAAAATGTATAATTTTGTTTTACATTTTCCTGATGCCTAATGTATTTTCTTTTCTTTTTCTTTCTTTTTTTTTTTTTTTGCAGAACTTGAAACCACCCTGTTTTCACTTGTTAGCCATGTCAAAGAGTAAGCCAGAGGTCACTGGAGCCCAAATAAACATTTATATATATTATTTATAACGTAATTCAATATAGTGTAATATAGATACACTATGAGAAACTTAAGAAAGTCCTATAATTGTGTGCATCCTAAGTATAAATATTTCTATTTAAATATATTAGGAAAATAAAATTTGTCTTTTTTTGGACAAATTACAAAAAATAAAAATAATTACAGTGCTAAAGCGTAAAATCATCGAAACTGAGCATAAGCATGTTTTAATACCATAATGTATACAGTCTAGTGCTCTTACTCTAACTTTTCATTTAAAAAAAGCACCCTGATAATTGTTTCCTGAATAGTAATTGCAGATGCATATCTTATTGTACAGCAATGAAAAGATCAAGAAGACTGAACTTAAGAACATTTCCCCTAAATTACTGCTTACATTTTCCTACAAAGTAGTTTCTGTAATTGATTTGACTTCTTTTGAAATAATTATTAAGAGAGTAGAAAATACAGTCCCAATTCTAATATACCGGTAAGAAATGAATGTATTTCCTTATTCACCAAATAAAATTTTTGTTATGTTGTATAAAGCATTTTAAATGCATATTGACCAACAGATTAACCAAACAAATGCCCAGAGCAAGAAGAATTCTAAAATGCACATAACAATTTTGTTGTGAGATTATGAGTTATATGCAAGTCTTACAAGATTTACCACTCCAGATCTGCTTAATTGCAGTCACATATTTTCAACTGCTGTTTTATAATCAATCTGTTATACACCTCAGATGTGATGAAGGGCAAAGCAACCATGAAGACTGTTTCTGTTCACATAATTCACCATTTAATTTCATAAATTTACACATATATCTAGAATCATAAATAATCAATAGGCTGTCTCATATTCAGGTTTGTAGAATTTAAAAATTAACTAAAATGTATTCAAAACACTGGTGGGTTGCCCTGGTTCTATACAACTGGTAGTAAAACTGGCGGGAGGCTCCGCCCACTGACCCCGACATCATCAAAACGCTTCTGTGCATGCGCAAAAGAGAGAGAGCGCCCCCCCGCTGCAAACCAGTAGTAAAGGTAAGTAGAACCCACCCCTGATTCAAAAGCTTAGAATTGTGAAATGTTGAAATACAAGGACAAAATGGAAACTTTCCATTACCTGTAACTGTGTTATTTTTGATGTATAAATCACATCAACACACCTAGAACCATTAATTCCCACTAAAATCAGGATGCAAAGATCCCCCCCAGAGCAGCCATGTTTTTATTAGCTTCTGGAAGCCATAAAATGGGATGTTGTGTATTTGTGTTTCTCAGTTTTGACAACTGCTCTACACAGAACAAGAGCTCTCACAGAAAATGTCCCTTCTGGGGTTGTTTGCTGCTATATTTATTGGTAAGTAGAGACCTTCAGTATATGTCTCTGTTTCTTTGCACTACATGGGAAGAAAGCCAGTTTAGTCCAGTGGTTAGGGTACCTGGCTAGAAAGCAGGAGACTGTGAGTTCAAGCCAAGAAAGCCAGTTGGGTAAGTTTGGGCTGGCTACAAAGTTTTTTTTTTTCCTTTAAAACATTTTGCTTTTTACCAAAAAAATTATTCAGTTCTTCAGTTCAGAACTGAAGAAGATTCTTGGATGAGAAGCAAAATGTTTTCAAGGAGAACATCCCACCCCACAAAGTCCAGTTTCCTTTTGAACAGCACTTTTGGGACAATCATAACTTGGATGAGTGAGAATCTCCATAGACATTTGGGCCAATCACTTTTTCTCAGACAATCCATCTCAGGGGTTCTTGTGAGGAAAATAGGAGGAGGAAAGCATATTGTGTGTGTTTTCTGCCTTGAGTTAATTTGTAAAAGCAATAAAGGTGGGATATAAATAAGTAACATTCGCTAATGGGAAGAATCTGGCTGGGACACTTGGCCTTGTAGATATCCAGGTCATGAGCAATTTAGACTTTAGAAGTACTAACAGGCTCTATGATGGCTATTTTTTTTTTTTTTACTTTTGACAAATAACTGCAGAAATATTTGGGAAAGCCAATCCAGCACAAATGACCACTTGAAGGGTGATGGTTGGAGCAGAAATCTAATCAGATGGAAATAGAAGATAGCACTGCCCTGCCAATAAAGACAGGACTCATTGCTGTGACATCCAAACAACAATACTGGACAATTAAATGTACTCAAATGAAGGTCCCATACAAATCATGTAAATAAACATCAATAGCTGGAAGTGTCGTTGCTCTGGAAAAATGGGACCTGATCTGGAAGGAAGATTCACAAGCATGAAGACATCTATTTTACAAAACACTGATATCAAGACTTTCCATTTTAAAAATGAACAAATTGATTAGGGGTGCAACAGAAGAAGCAATGCAATCCATGTAGAAAACTAACCCACTGAAACATAAAGTGTATACAAATAGCATGTTCTGTAAATGAGGAAACGGCTAGATAAAAGAAGGTAAGACTAAATATTGATTAGCAGAAATATCTGAGACAAGGGTGGAAAGACCTTATACAGGTTTCAACACATTGTGTGAAGGGGGAGATGGATGAACATACTGCTCACTCTTGATTAGCAGAAATGATGACTATCAAAAAGGCAACTGTGAAAAATAGGAAATGGTAATTCACCTTTGCTAGAGGCTCAAAGATCTTACTATTTTCCTGGTCAGGGATGCAAACTGGTTTGATTACAAATATAATTATTTCAATTATACAGTATTTATGCATGATGTGCAGCAGTAGTAAGTTCCACTTACCTTTACTACCGGTTCGGAACTGGGAACGTGCACGTGCGTGCTCCTGACGCTTCTGCGCATGCACAGAACATCTGTGATGACATCTGGGCAGGTGGGCAGAGCTTCCCGCCACCACCACTACTGGTTCACCTGTTAGAAACCCACCACTGATGTGCAGACAGAATTCCATGTATACACAATTCCATGTATACACATTTTAAAATTTAAATAACTGTGTACTCTGTATTAATACTGAATGAAAGGTGCCAGGTTTTTGTTGTATTTAATGTTTTATGTTTTAACTGGTTGTGTTTTATATAATCCTTTAAAATGATCTTACATACCTTTTAATCTTTGAGCCAGCCAGAGTTGGCTGAAAGAATTGTGTTTAACTCTCTAGTTGGACAACATTTGTTGTAATCTTATTTAAATGATCTCAGACTTGGAAAACATAATAGAAATTAATTTAAATCAGCAAGACATAAACTATTTTAAATGGATGAAGATGATCTTTGATGTAATAACTGTCTTTGGTGACATGGCACAGATGTCAACAGATATTGGATACCAAAGCAAGGATGGACTGTCATTGTATTTACAGGACTTGCAAAATAATCTAATATTGCACAGTATTAGGTTATATTGATGGAAATATTCAATTACCCACATGTATTGTTTTACATTTATTTTCATTGTTAGAATCATATAAATGAACACTGAATGCTGGAGTTTGTCTCTTTTAGTCAGCGTACAGCAAATCAAGTTGCTTAAATCTATATAACATTGTTACTGACTCAAATACAGATTTCAAGTTGCATTTGGAGATGAGTTTACATTTATTTTTATCTACTGCAATCTTGAAACATTTTTAATTTGGACATTTTGTGCTCTGAAGTTTTTAAAAACTTACTACTGGATAATATGAAATGTTTTCTTGTTCTGAATGTCTATTAAACAATATTGAAATTAAAATTATGAGTTAGATTTATTTTTATATTAAAGCCCTATCATTCTGGGTCTATCAAATGTGGCCATTGTATTTATAATATTACATTTCACTGTATTTGCTTAGCTAATGACTGTTAACCAAAGAAACCAAAAAGGTCAGCTATTCAAAAAAGAAATAAGGTAAAGATTTCAGAAAAAGACTATTAAAACAGCTGATAAAATAGGAGTGTTAATATTTCCTGCTAATGATGTGGAAATGTAAGCAATATAACATTTCTAGGTCAAGCCTCTTCTATAAAATCCTTACATATTTTCTTTTAAAACAAAGCTTCCTAGCCAGGAAACACACTTTTTGTCTCCTTTAAAGTCTATAAAGGATTTTTGATGGGTCACATTCAATAGTTTATCTTCACTGGCAGTTGGAAATCTAGCAATAATATCTCTTGGAAAGCCACCCTTTGAGAGACACTCTGTTGTGTCTCTCCTATAGCTCTGAATTATATTTCTAGGACACTTTCAGAAATCAATTCTTTTGCAAGCATTATTATACTCTGCATTACATTTGCTTTTTTCACATTATAGACTTTCATGCTATAAATGCAGTAGGATCTTACCACCTGATCCTTACCATGCTGCTAAAAATCCCTTGATGAGTTTTACTTAGTTTAGTTGTGTCTTCACAAACCTTCACCTGACGCCTTCAAAACAAAATTACTCTTGTTTGTCAGAACCTATTCTTTCATCTCCATGGCCTTTTCCTACTTTCCTGATTGGAAATATATGTCGTTCCGTCTTGCTCTTCCTTTTTTTTCAGTCTTCCAGCTCACTTTATAATTCCGTATACCAGTCCAGTGTTGCAAATAGATATAATGAATTCTAACAGGCTAAGAGTTAAATAGTTAAATGCAAAATAGTTTATGAATAACTGGTCCCTCAAACAATAGGATGGATAACTCAGATATTATGTAATTCTATATTACTTTATTTATTTTTAAATCTATTGTTTAGAAGTGCTGGTTAATGAATTCGAACTTTGCTGCTGCTTGTACACCTCTAATTCAAAAAGAGAACAAGATGCTGTCTCATATGAAAGTCAGTTGGATGTGTTGGTTAAGGTGTTGGACCAGGAGCAGGGAGATTCATGTTCTAGTCAACTATAGCCATCAAGTCTTACTAGGAGACTCTTGGCCAGCCTACCTCACAGAATATTGTGGAAAAAATAGGAGGTGATGCACTATCTATACCATCTATGCCAGGCATTGTGGCACAGTGGTTAGAATACATTATTGCAGGCTAATTGTGCCAACTGCCAGCAGTTTGATTCTCACTGGCTCAAGGCTGACTCGGCCTTCCATCCTTTCAAGGTCTGTAAAATGAGGACCCAGATTGTTGGGGGTCGATATTCTGACTCTGTAAACTGCTTAGAGAAGGTTGTAAAGCACTGTGAAGTGGTATATAAGTCTAAGTGCTATCTTGAGTTCTTTACAAAAGGCAGAATATCAGTATAATAAATGATTGTGTAAATGGCTGTCTATATGTTAATCTGTAGCATTTTAATCCTATAGTGCTATTCAAAGACCTTGAGAATATTATTGAATCCTGGAGTTTTTGTCTTCAACTTGCTGTGATGGTTCCAGTGTGTTATCTGTTGTAGCAAACCGGCAGTCAGTGGAGTTGGCAGCAGAGTCAGACAATGAGGAGGTTGGGGAGGAATATGGGCCAGTCCTGATGGCTGGGGAAAGCTTGAACAAGGGCTCTGCGTTGGAGGCAGAGAGGGAGATAGACAGCAGTGAGGCAGAGAAACATCTGGAGCCAGTTCCAGAGCTGCCAGAAGACAAGAACAACTCAGCAGGGTCGACTTGGGAGTAAAGCCACAGCTTGGAGATGATTGGCCTCTTCCATAGGAAACAAAAGAGGAGTGAACGGGAAGGGTTTTTTTTGCAGGAAACAATTTGTTCATTCATTTGGTAGTTGCAAGAGTGGAAAGTTCTGTTCGTGACTCTAAGAGACTCTGTGCCAAGTTTTGCATTACTCTGCGTTTGGAAACAAGTTATGTGGCAGCTTGCCAAACGAAATAAGGTGTGTGATAAATATTTCGTTGAAAAACTGTTTGGACAAACCTTGCTGACTGGGAATGAAAGTAATTCACAGTCGTGTAAATAAATTAGGTTTTGCCGAGTCCAATTCCTGCTTCCTGCTTCCTGGTTTTTAAGGGAACCTAAGTTCGAACATTATCTTTATCCGATGAGCCAAGGGTCATTAATAAATGCCTCTTTCCAAAATGCACACAGACCAAAAATTGTCTTTAGGGCACAAGGAGTATGTAGGACTTGAGGCCAATGAGTTCCCAGGACAGGAAGGAAATAAAATCCGAGTATTGCAGACATCTCTCCAGTTTATTCTTAAATCTAAAGCAAGAGCCTTCATAAGGTTCCCATCCCCATTGGTTTGCAATGGTAATACAATATTAAGGACTCATCCTTTAGCACTGAAGGAACTATTTCACTATTATATGACAGCACTCTACTACCCATAATTGAACAACTAGGTTCTCAAACTATAATATGTGTGCTTGAGGAAATTATTTTATGGAAGATCATATTTCTCTTCCCATCAGATTTGGGACTGATTTTCAGATAGGCATAACTCTGAAGGATAGCATATTCCCACTACTACATCTGAGACTTGTAGGACATGCCACTGGATGCTACAAGGGTGGGGAAATAGGGTTAATAAATCATAAGCAAAGATTACAAAATCATAGAACTGAAAGGAGGTCACTGAGACTACTCAGAACAGGACTCCAAAAGAAAGTATTCCTGACCTATAGCTGTCTGGTCCACTCACCATTTCTTTTTAGTTTGTACATTTTTCTAATGTTTTATCCATCCAGCCCATTCTGTAACTTAAACTATTTCTGGAATAATAGCAAATAAGTTATAGCCTCATTTTGTGTCATACAAAATTCCTTATATTTGATAAGCATAGTCTTACCCACTCCTGAGACTTTTTTTTTATCAAGATTACCTTATACATACACAATTCATTTACTTTGTCTTTAAAGGGTTTGCTTTTAACCTCTAGTTCTCATCAGGGCCATTCTCTGAACATGAACTATCACCACCGTCTGGATTTAATTTCAACTTGTTTCCTTGGATTTCGAAGAAAAGAAAGAGTAAAACTGGAATACTGATGGGATCTCACTTCAAAGATCTGATCAAAATTCAAAGCTCCCTAGGCGCTTTCTTGTAGATGTTAAACAGCACTGAAGGCAAGACATTGCTATGGAATATAAAAGGACAGAGATATAGATGCTGAATTGTAATTCTGAGTATATCCCAAAATTAAAGACCAGGTTCATTTCAAACAAAGTCCCAAAGACCAACCCTACCTGAACATCCAGAGAGATCCATGGTTCATGGTATTAAAAAACAAGAGAACTGTACTAGTTCAAGAGAACTAGTATAGTAGAGTCACATTCATCCCATCTTCTTTACAGCACAAATCATCCAGAAAGGCTACCAAAACAGTGCAGTACTCTTGGAGCAATGGAATGAAAATGCCTTACTTGCTCAGCTGACTGCCAGTGATGTTCTTCAGGTTCAGAAAAAAAAAATCTATCTTGGATCCCAGCCAATCAGATTTCGAATTGCAAATAAGCATGAATCAAGTGACTGAATGGTGAACTCATGGTTATGTTGCAATGCACTACATTATAACAGGAATTCAAGTATTCCAAACCATTTAAGTCATGAACTATTTCTGACAAAGCATAGAATTTGACCATTTAGCATTCTATCATACCAGACTGTGTGGCCCTGAAAATATGAGATCTTTTCAGCATTCAGCTATCCAGAGATGCACTATGGCAGATGCCTCACTAATCTTTATTTTCACCAAGAATGAAGAATTCAACATTACGTCTTATTGGGAAGAAGCTGCCAAAGTCACACACACAATACCGTGATGTACGCTAGGGAATTAAGTGAAGTGATTTGTGTTTCATTGTTCTGTTTGTCTCCTTGTACTATGTGAGCATGAAACATTTATTAGTACTCCCACTGGAAGTTCTTTAATAGTTAGTCTAAAGCCCGAGGCAATACATTCATATGGGCCATTAGTTGAATACTGAGCAACTAACAACATACTCATTAATGTATGTATAAAACACACGCAGATCATTTTATGGCAAAGCAACTCATTCTCAGCAGGTGAAAATACAAAATGTAATCCCAAAAGGGAAACAAAGAGATGCACGTAGTTTCATATGTCACCCACTGACATATGGAGTATATGCCCCTTAGGCTGTACATAAAAAAACTAAAAACAAAAACAAAGAGAATTCCACTTTCTAACCTGCATGTGAGCTGGAATAAATACTTTCCACCATCATATAGTAGGTAGGACAACCTCACAAATTTTGTTGAATAGGAAACCAATAGGCTGACATATAAACACACACAAATACATGAACTCTTAAAGTAATTATAAAGCATCCTCCCAGGATTTCATTTTCTATGTAGATTCCTACCTGTTTTATTCTCGTATAAGAAATATCAAATTGGGTTAATCTAAGTATTTCTATGTGACAGAACATGTTAAATTCTAATCTAAGTATTTCTAGACTGTGACAGAACATGTTAAGTTATAATTTATATAATGGAGCAGAAAAGGCAACAGAATCCATTTAATTAAATTTCTATTTCTTGGCTCATTCCATTGCTTTTTAAAATTCTTCTCATGCTATGTATGTTAGTTTGTAATGAATCTTCTATTCTTTTTAGTGGAATTTTTTCATATTAATTGCTATTTTCAGATATAATATGTTTCTACTGACTTTCAGAGAAGTCTTGTGATTTGCTATTCTCTTTCTTCATTTTAACATGAGCTTTTTAGACACATTTTCTATTATGTATGTATGTATTTACTAACATGAATTCTTTTTTAAATTGTTTTATTTTATTTTTTCCTTACTTTAATTCCTGAGTATTAATGTCCCTAGGATTTATTCAATGTTTACCACTATTTGTAC
This sequence comes from Masticophis lateralis, assembly GCA_030761175.1. Classification (NCBI taxonomy): domain Eukaryota; kingdom Metazoa; phylum Chordata; class Lepidosauria; order Squamata; family Colubridae; genus Masticophis; species Masticophis lateralis. Next base: position 96,598,792 of record JAUDYJ010000004.1, on the reverse strand, counting down.
TTGAGAAAAATATTTGCATTCATATTTTAATTTAATTTAATTAATAATTAATTAATTAATCAAATCTGTAATATATTAGTGTTTGCATCATTGCAAACATGTAAATTGTTTAAGTCTACCAACAAACTCTTTGGCAAATTATTTATGACTGCAATAAAGTTGTTGAATTTGAATTTCTGACAGATTTCTTTTATATTTCTAAAACAATAGTCCTATTCAGCTACTATAGGCTGCAAAAACCTGATTTATTAGCATAAATGAATATTATCTTAAATGTTAGCTACGCTCCTTCCTATAAATAGATTAATAGACTTCCTTCTTTCTTTCCTTCCTTCCTTCCTTCCTTCCTTCCTTCCTTCCTTCCCTCCCTCCCTCCCTCCCTCCCTCCCTCTATACACATATCTATCCAGTGATCATATTGTACCTTCTTTAAAACAAATGTTGCTAAAATTAAATCTTTCCATAATGGCAAGTATATTCTCAACATTTTTCCACAAAGGATATTTCCACTGCTTATTTAAATGATTGTAGTGATAAGTATTGATAATAAACTGCCTTTCAGAGAGTATTTCAGTCTGAAAGAATGTTATCATATAAATGTGTGATGGCAAACCTATGGCACGCGTGCCCGAAGAGGCACATGGAGCCATGTCGTCTGGCATGCACAATGTTGTCAGTTCTTCTTCCGGGTTACTGGCACGCATGCGCACTCGACATCAGCTGGCCTTTGTGCATGCGTCACTGCCAGAAACCGGAAGAGCTCGTCTTCTGTTTTCCGGTGTGAGCATACGTGCTGGCCAGCTGATTGGCACGTGCACATGTGCAGCTATAACCAGAAGACTTCTGGCTGGTGCACATGCGTGTGCCGGAATCTGGAAGTACCTTATCCAGCACAGTCATGCCCCCTGGGCAGTTCCTCTTCCTGGTTGCAACCCTGATTAGCGTGTGCACACACACAAAGTGCACACATGCACAAAGTGCTCCCTTTTCAGCACTTGGTGCCACGCATACATGCACACTCCCTTTTTGACACTCATTGCTGAAAAGGTTCGCCATCACTGATATAGGTATTCTTCAGTATTTTCTTTTTTGTTCCTTCTGTCTGCTCACCTTCAATGAAATGAACAACTAGATTATTTTGTGCAGATCATGTTATTACTACATATTTTAATAAGCACTTTTTAAATTGATTTGTAGGGCCTTTGTTGGTTTAAGAAGCAAGATAAAACCCAATATGCAGCAAAAAGATTATCTGCTCTTTCTTGTTTTGATGGAACCAAGGAAAGAGGAATGTATTGTTGGAAGTAACCTGCAGAGCATAGAGCTAAAAAGAACCAGTAATCACAGCAGAATTGGCCATGTTTAAGTAAATGCATGGATTTGTTTTTATAATAGGGAATGTGTGAACCATAATCATGAAGTCAACTGCAAAAGAAGACTCCTGCTGTGGATTTCTTCGCTGTGAAGAAGAGACCTAACCAACTTCTTCACTCATACTGAGTTAATTTAGAAATTCCACACAGCTTAGAATTTAGCAGATGCTCACTCATCACAAGATGTGGGGCCAAAGGCTATGTTAATTGAAGTTTCTGTTTTCTTCCGGGACTGTAAACTTCTAATAAATACTTAGCTACAGTCAGTTTCCTTGAAACAAGGTTTCACAGTTTGTAATCACCAAATTATTTCAAAAGTACAGCTTGGGTGGGTAAGTAGCAAGCAAGCAAAAGGTGAACAGATACAGTGATCTCAAAGCAACATTAACCTGAGGTTCAACTTCCTGCATTCAACTGTGTTACAATTGCTGCTAATTTTTCCATGCCATTACTACCTTTGTGGCATTTGTTATCTTGGCTGTTCTTCTGTCTGGGATGGTCACTAAATGGAATCTAGTGGATTTAAAATGCATTCTGAGAAACTGGTATGTGTGTGTAACAAATGATTATTAGAACCTTGAATTACAAATATTATGATTATTAACTTCCTTCAATTTGATTTCTTAACCTAACTTTCAAGAGTACAAAACAGAAAATGAATGAATAACCTTGTCCTGTTTATTAATCTTCCAAGTACAGCCTGGTCAGGGATAAATTCCTGTATCATCAGAACAGCAATCCGTGAAGAAATTTATAACGTTTTAACTAACTGAAGGGAGAAACCAAAAGGAGATTTAGGTTGTATTAATAGAAAAGGCACTAGGGAATAGAAATTTTCCTCCTCATTCAGCCTGCTCAAGGAATTCAATTACAAGTATGTAACTATGATCTAGAATCTATTACTTGGATAGTACAAAGGCAATCAATAAAATATATTAAAGGGTATCCACACTGTGTCATCATTTCTGTAATAGACAAAGCCTCATTATTCCACTTGTTTTGCAGCTGCTGTAACCTAATTTTCAAGAGTTCCACTGTAGAATTATATCAAAGATTATTAAGTTTTACATCTCCAGACGTGGGTTATATCCACAGAAAAGAAAAAAAAATCAGGCCAATTATGCAACAGCATAAACCTGATTAGGTTGTACTCAGAGATCAAATATATCATCTGAATCTAAAAAAGTCAGAATAACCACAAAGTGACCTCTACATTTTATGGCAAAGAATGAACTAGTTACTCATCCTCTAATGTGCATATAAGTTCCACTGGACAGAAGTAGACAGCTGAATGTAGATATAGGATCTACACTGCAGCCAGTCTTCCTCTTAGAAGCTAACTGTGCAACTTTATATGCCTTCCTGACATGTTCTACATGGAGAATTGTCCTGAAATTGCTATTTTAATATTCTACATAATATTTACTATTTGCAGAATGTTATTATGTCAAATTATCAAATGAAAGCTATTAAACTTTCATCTGATAAGGAGTTCAGCTCCTTATTTCCATATTTTCTACAATCTACTGCTGTATCTATTACTATTAAGCTTCTAATTACTCCAATCCCTCTTTTACATTTTTTTATTTCTCTCTTTTAAATGTTTTTATGTGAACATAAGAAAATTTCTCTAGCATTCTGTATTGTACTATCTAGAGCAGGAGTGTCTAACTCGCATCGTCATATTGTCATATAACGTATAACTTTTTTCCCTTTCACTAACACAGGGTGGGCGTGGCCAGCACATGATGTATCTGACCCGTAGGCTGCGAGTTTGACACCCCTGATCTACAGTATATTGACAACATAGAGACAAATTTATATATATATATTGTCTCTACAATTAAAATATCTTCATCTTACAATAGAGAATTTGTCCAGTTAATTTTTTAAAAAATGAATTATTTACTTTGCACCTCCTAAATCTATATGTGGATCATCACTTGCCATTCAAAATCTGCACTTTGGAGAATTTATTATAAACTTTACTTATGGAATTTCCCATCTTTATGGTATTAACATTCTAATCCTTTTAAAATAATCTCAACCTTAAAGGGATGCTGTAAAGTTTTAAGTGAAAATTGATGCCCCCACCCCTTCAAGGATTGTAATGTGCAGCTTTTTGTGTAAAAATGAACCAATCTATATTAGAGGGATACTATAAAGCCTTGCTATAACTCATGGAGCACAGATTGCTTCCTTTTCAGTTTATTTTTTTTTCCTACACCATAAATCTGTTGCAATTTATTAGCTGTGGGTATCTCTCTGCAGCTAAAATTGAAGCATTCTTTCACGTTAGTGCTACTTTATTGTTTACCATTTCCTTTGCTCTTTTTGTGGTATAAAAATCTGGTTCATTTTGTTTTTTATGAATATCTGAAGATATCCTCTTCAACACATTCACACATCCTTCATAAATCTTGGTTTGGCATCCCTTTTGTATTTCTGGATTATCTGCTTTAATTCTGACTTCTAATGGGTTCATGGGAGAGAGAGAGAAGGAGAAAGAGAGAAAGACAGACAGACAGACAGACAGACAGAGAGAAATAGAGAGATTGAAATGTTATCAGGCTTTTTCAGATCTGCCCAATAACTTTGTAGATCTTCTAGAAAGTTTTCCTTCTCCCAGTACATGACACAATCAGAAATATTTGATGCAAAGCTGAAAATGTTATATTTCAAGTGCTTCAAAATGATTATTTTTCCTTTATATTCCCTGCTGTAATCTTTGATCTGTGACTTACTTTTATAGATATATCTCACATGTGGGACTGTGGCAGAAGAAATCTCTTTGATGCTAATTCATGCCTTTCCCCATACTCTTTTAAAATTGCTGCATTTTGTGGCTTGTGGCTGTCTTCCTTAGGCAAAGGAATCCGTGGCATGGATAAAAGAAAGCAAGATGGTGGCTATCACTATTTTTTAAAAAAATTAGATTTATATGCCAGCCTTCTCCGAAGACTCAGGGCGGCTTACAATGCATTAAGCAATAGCCTTCATACTTTTGTATATTTATACAAAGTCAGCTTATTGCCCCCACAGACTGGGTCCTCAATTTACCTACCTTAGAAAGGATGGAAGGTTGAGTCAACCTTGAGCCTGGTGAGACCCAAACTGGTGCAATTGCAGACAGCTGGATGTTAATAACAGGCTTTAGTCTGCTTATTAGCCTGTTGAGCTATCCAGAGCCTACCCAGCATATTTGACTTATGATCCATCCCTTTTTACATGCTTATGACTCTTTTGAGATTTAGTGACTTCAAAAAAACAACAACACATTATACCACAAATATTTACTATCTCCAAGACTGTATATCATTGGTTTAACTAACCATTATCTTAAAAAATCCTAGTTTAAAATAGGTGGATTAGGCACCCTGGGTGGACATCTGATAATGAACAGTTGTGCTTTTGGGCTTCTAATCCTTGCCATTTTTGGCCTCCAAATCATTTGAAAACTTAACACTTTTCCTTATTTCCTTTTTAAATTATTTATGTGCCTTAAAACACGAGGCCATGAATGCTTCAACTTTACAAAGTCTATCCCCATTTTTATTTTTTAATTTGGAAGTCAGCGGACTTCAGATGTGCTGCTTGGTATGAGGCACATCTTCTATAATGTAAAACATAATTAAAATTAAAGTTGCCCTTTCAGCAAAGAAAAAAGGCGGAAGCTGTACCTGCTAACTACAGTTGTAATATGTTCTGTGGAATTATAAGATATAGTAGTTTTCAGAAACATAAAAATAGAATTTAGCATACTTAAGATTACTTTTCAGTTGTTACATGCTCTGTTCTACATAAAGCAAAATGAACAGTGCATGACCCAGCCAACCTTACAGGACTCATGTTTCGTTTCCCCTGTCCAGTTGTATCTGACTCTCGAGCACAGTGCTCATCTCCGTTTCTTGGCTGAGGGAGCCAGCATTGTCCAAAGACATTTCTGTGGTTATATGGCTATGACTATATGCCGAAGTGCATGGGAGGCTGTTACCTTTCTATCTAAATGGTACCTATTTATCTACTGGCATTTTATTGCTTTCAAGCTGCTAGGTGGGCAGGAGCTGGGGTAAGTAACAGGAGATCTTCCTGTCAAGTGGCACTCGAGGTCCCACAGGGCTGTCAGCTTTCCAGCTCATAAACTGAGCATCTTTGAATGCTGAGCCGTCACGCCCCCTACAGGACTGTTATAGATGCTTAAAATAAATGAATGAATGCGTGCTTGTTTTTTCAGGCATCTGAGGTCTGAACAATTCAAGTTGTGAAGAGTGAAGGCAAGATTTAAATTTTAGTGACATTCTAAAAAGAGTGATTTTAGGATGCTGGAATATAATTGTAAGCTTTCCTATAATCTGCTACTGATGCTTGACAAGATATATTGTAATGCTTACAGATATACCAGTCTTCATTTTTCTTGCTGTTTGGGTAAAGAAAGCAACAGAAGAAAACAGAAATATATATTTCTCACTCCAATATCTTTTGCTGGACCATTAGAAATGCAAAACAATGGCAGCATTGCGGACTCATAGTACATCCTTTAACTTTTCTTTAATTTTACAAGTGAGAAAGGGCATTAAAAATAAAAACCTGTGTAAACGGGGAGATTAATGCTGATGAATAAAGACAAGGAGAGGAAGAACACAATGGGATATCTAGTTTTATTGGAAATATTAATGTATTTTATAGCGCAACATATAATTGATTATTGTATACAGGCAGACTTGAACATTTTGGATGCAGATGAGATGGTTGCTGTAAAAAAAGTCACGTTTTACTGACAGTATAGTAAGCAAAGTAAATTGCTTATGTGCAGCTTATGAAACCTCTCATAATTCAGCTTTGCAAAATTAGTTAAAAGAATCAGAAATATTTTCCACTAAACTCTTAGTGATTGCAGAATGTTTCATGTTTCATAGGAAAAGACAGATTCCCACTGCAACATACCTAGCAGACCTTAATGTGATGTTTTAACAGGCCCATGCAAAATGGAGCCACTATGCAACATTACTTGAGCACTTTGATACAAGTAGAGAAGGCCTTGAAGGGGAAGGACCACACAAACAAGCTTTCACAGAACCAAAAAAAAAAAAGAAAAAAAAGATGATATCAGACATTCTGCTAAATTGGAATTGATGGGGCTGTGGTACATGTCATGAAAGGCAGGAGTGAACACCCATAATGTTTGCATCACATTCACCCATAGCTGCAGGGTAAAATTGTGTACAAATAGATGGGAAGCTGTAAGGTTGGCTCAGGATGTTAACATTTCAACCAGAATCTGTTTAATTTCATCACTGATGACCACCTACCAGTAGACTAGCTGAAAGGTTTGCTCAAAGGCTCAATAACACATTGCAGTCAATGAATCAAAAGCTTGCAAATCTTCTATTTGCATATCACAGGACAGGAGGCACAACAACAAATCGAATTCCTTAGGCTGTACTTTAAGGTCACGTTTACACTTTCTCAAACTTAATTTGGGGAGAGGTGATCAAGTCAAGCCATGGAAACAAGCTGAGTAATCTTTTCATGCTGAAATCTGACATTTATCCATGGACAAAGTGCGCTAGCAAAAGACTACAAAGGGGAATAAAAGTGGATAACTGTGGATCAAGAGGATCAAAGAAAAAAAAATCTAGATTATTTTTCTCTGTTGTCAGGATTGCCCATGATAACATTTGGTAATGACATATTGACCAGTTGAAGAGATCAGAAGAAAAAGTTGTGCCTGGTGTGATAGGAGATAGTACCTGTTTTTGCTTCCTTTTTCTAATCTGATGACAATAGTTATCCTAAATTTGACTTCTGTGCAAGTTGAAATAACTTTTAGAAAGTTATGTTTACACAATTTTCTTTTAATATTTATTAAATTTCTCTAAATTGCCAGCAGTTGTGTCTCCTATTGAAAATGGCAGACCTTAGCTGTTTATGGAAATGCTGCACAGCCCTTTCTTTTGTAAAAACAGCTAAAGAAAACTGCAGAACAGATTGTTTTTCAATTATACAGTTGCGTTATTTTTCATTAGAGGAAATTATACACTACTGGATGTTTTTCCAGCTTGGATCTATCATTCTGGTTTCAGCACAACTGATCGAGGCAAAAGAAAGTTCTCAGGGGAATGCACCTGGCCTTATAGTCTATTTTATCTATTTACAAATCTGCCCATTCCTTTTTTTAATTATCCAAGATAGTTAAGTTTTGTGGCCTTAGAGAAATTTCCTGTTAGCTCATGAGAGAGGGATGGGCCCATAGAAATATAAAATTACTTGGCTATGCCAATGCGTGGCCATGTTGAAAATGACTGTGTTGAGATTTCTAATTGATTCTAAATCTCTTTTCATTGATACACATTGGCATAGATTGCTCATAGAGAAGGTTCCTCACAACCCCACTGGTACAATCCATGGATATGCAACAAGGTTATTCTGGTTGCATACATTTCATGGTTCTAAAATTATTTTCCATTGGTCTGTAGTAAAAAGGTGTTTTCATACAGCAGTCACATCATTGTATCTCTAAGATGGGATTTCAGATTTAGGGTAGGGCTTTGATTAGCATCAGGACCACAAATCATGGGTTATCTTAATGTCACAAGCTTCAGACTTAACAGCAGTTGTCTTTTTGTAAATTCTCCTTTTCATAATGATGTCTGACTGAGTCTGGGTGAAAGAAAAAGAATCATAAAAAGAAGAGGAAGCCTTAACTTCCTCTTAATTCTTGTTCATCAAGAGTTAGCACATATTGGTAACATTTGTGGCATGTTCCCTTTGTCTCCTATTTATTGATGATGCATTTCCTGGGAAGATAGAATAGTTAAAGGCAAACTCCAGACTTTTCCTGGCAATCACCACCCAGGGCAGTAAAAGTAATTAAAAGAAAGGTGGCAATCAACCAGGGCAGAGGTATCACAAATAGAGCCATTTATCTGAAAAAATTATATTGCGCACACTTGGTGTGAAAAGTATTTGGAACATCACTTACACTGCTCCATCAAAATGTAACACAGACATGATATACATTTTCTGACCTGGATGTAGTCCAACGTGATATCCAAAGCCTTGGTGGCACAGCAGACTGAAGTGCTGTTAAGTAACACCAGCTGCCTGCAATTACTGCAAGTTCAAATCTCACCAGGCTCAAGGTTGACTCAGCCTTCCATCCTTTCGAGGTAGGTAAAATGAGGACCCGGTTTGTAGGGGCAATAAGTTGACTTTGTATAAAAAAGAACATCGCTTGGGGGTGGGGGGGAAAGCCCTATTAAGCAGGTATACACAAAAGTATGAAGGCTATTGCTTAACGCATTGTAAGCCGCCCTGAGTCTCCGGAGAAGGGCGGCCTATAAATTGAACCCATAAATAAACAATAAAATAAATTCCATTTAGCTGAACATAAATTCTATTAAACTCAGTGGAGGTTAATTTGGGGTCCATATAGTGTCTCTGAAATGAAAGCAATCAAACTGAGCACCCACCTTGCCAAGGAGATTAGAAATATCTAAAATGACATTAGCGTTATTACTTGTAAAAATATAAAGAACTAATACTGGTTCATAGATTATTATGTATTTCTGTTTATCTCGCTACCAAAGAAAAGAAGTGCTCTGATTTTTCTCCAGATCATCTCCCCTGCCTCTTTCTTCTCTGGCCCCTCTTCAATTTACTCCAGGTTGCTAATCCCAATGTAGCTTTGTGGGTCTTTGCTGCTTTTTTTCTTTTCCCAGCTGGCTCTGTGCAGAGCAGCCTTTGGCTGAAGCTCACTTTGGCACTGTAAAGGAGCCCCACGCTCCAAATGCCTGCAGCTGAGCAGGTGGAAGGCCAGGTTGTGCTGCCAACACTGTAAACAGTCCCAGCATCGGTGCCACTTTGAATAAAGACGTCAGTTCCTATGCCTGTTATCTCAGGAGGCCATAAAATTACTGGAGTCTTCCACTTCCCCCCAACCCCTCTGTATTAAACTTACTTTAAAAGATATGCTTTCTTTTTTAACAGTAACACCGATGAAAGGGTTAGTCCATTGGGAGTTCGGGATGGTGATGTTTTAAATAGATTAAAACTTATTTCCATATCCATTTTCCATCCCCAGTCTTTCCCAATGCAGAGATTTATTGAATGCAGCTTACCCTCCTGTAAGCACTTATTAATATAAATTCCCCAAGATCCTTTTTTCAAAAATTGCAGATTTCCCACACAGGCTTCTTTATGAAGTCTTTTAAAGCATAAATTTCCCCGGTGTTATCTCTCTTTATTATGTCAATACCCTGTTTTATATGCAATGTTCTGCAGGAGATTCTGTGTGGAGGAAATCACTAGCAGGTTCCATGCAGAGCTGCTGCTCATGCTGTGGGAGAGACAATTCTGGCAGGTTTTGAGAATTAATTCTGTGAAAATCTGTGAAGGATTTCTTTTTCATCCATGCCTGCAACTGCACAACTCTCTGTACACACACAGATAGTCCTCACGTTATTATCATTCTTTAGTGACTATTCGAAGTTACATCTTTGCTAAAAAAATGTGACTCACAATCAGTCCTTGCACTTACGATTGTCATAGCATCGCCATGGTCATGTGATCATGAATCGGTTACTTGGCAACTGGCATGTTTTCACGACAGTGGCAGTATCCCAGGATCACATGATCACCATTTTTTTATCTTCTCAGCCACCTTCTGATAACAAAGTCAATTAAATACACAGGATTTGCTTAACAACTGCAGCAAAAAGACTTATAGATTTGGATACAACTCGCTTAACAACCACATTATTTAACAAAAAATAGTCCCAGTCCCAATTATGGTTGTACATTGAGGACTACTATATATCCTATACTGTATATAGGAAAACTAGCATTGAAGATAAAATGCTTGCTCCTGAGTAAGATCTGAGGAAGAACCTTACTAGTTTGCAGGATCAGTAAGTCTTATGCTCTTTATTGTATTTTACACATTTAGAAATAAATGTAGCAGAAAAGTGACAACTACAAGCAGAAAATTATTTACTAAGTCTCTCCTCTTAGATCTTCCAACTTCCCTTTGTTACTGTATATATTTATCAGTATTATTAAAACCTGGCTGAGATAAGTAACTTCTGATCTTCTTAGTAGCAAAGTTCACTAGTAAGTAAAATATTAAACAGCACTTCTATTATCAGAGGGGAACTGAGCAGTTTAAAGAGAAACAGAGTTTCACTCAATGTACTTTGTACCCTCCCATAATTTAATAAGCTATCTTATCTCACATTTCTTAGTTCCTTGATTTGCAATGATTAAAATCCCTTACTAAACATTAGCATTACAACACATGCTGGTATCTGTATATCAGAGCAAAAAAAGGGGGGAAAGGAAATCATATTAAACAAGCAAAAGTCAACTGGTTCCAGGGTGTGAACTGGGGATGAAGCAGGCACCATCCCATTGTAATAGCTTTTCTGGTCTTACGACCTCTAGGTGGCGCAGATTAGTTTTCGTGTAAGAAAAGCCCCTGATGAATTTTCTACTCTTCAGATCTTTCAAACCGGTTGGGAAACAACTCAATAAAAAGTTGCAGAGAAGACTTCTAAAGCTGAGAAGTCGATGCAAGATTGCAAAGTGGAGCCTACAAGTGGACCTTGGCTAAGATAGAATACTTAATAGATATTATCTACTTAAATGGTCTGCAGCATCTGACAATGAAATGACCAATGTCAGCTGGAAAGATTATTTCGGTAGCTTGAAACTGGATATTCTCCACATGTTTTTAACCTACTGACTGCTCAGAGGGGTTTAAGTGCTGGCATTTAGTTCTGTATAAGGTAAGGTTTTTTTTTAATGAAAGAAATTTAATGTTTGGAGACAATCAATAGTATTCCGGGCAGAACTGTGTTCTAGCAATCTAGTAAAGTTTTCAAAATATTAATATTTCGGGGTGAGGAAAGGGCTATTGTGTGAGGACGTTGCTTTGAAAAGCATCATGTATCTCTTTTTTCACTTAGACAACTGTGTTACTTTTCTCAGTTGAGGACTTGTTCAGAATGATTTTTTTCCTCATGTAATAAAGCATGAAATTTATATCAGATCTGCTTTCTCTTTGCCGTATAGGGTTTTACAATGGTGCATAAGTAGTTTTAGTGTACTTTAGTAGACAGTAATTTCAGGACTTCTATGAAGGAACTGCAGGTTAATTATTTGGATTGTACAGAATACCAATTTAATATTTGTAGTTTTTATACTGTCTGGAACAAAGAACATTTCTGCGAGGCAGTAACTTGCTGAGATGAGGTTGATTGAATGTGGGGAATTACATGCCTGTAAATACAAGTTCAGCAGCCTGCACAGTTTTGTTTCTAGAGAAAAGCTTTCGCAGTATTGCTCGTCCAGAGCAACAGAGAACCAAGCACTGGTAATAAGAGACAACGATCACATTCTGTGGATCCCTGAGTATATCAATTAACTAAGATATATGGGGATATTTATGAGTTGAACTGGAAATATTATACAGTCATTCAGATTAGAGAAATTTCATTGATTTCCCACCATTTCACTAGAAAGGATCAGAACCCAAACTTTTGCATTCATCAGCCTTCATTTAGGCCAAACATTTTGCAATGTAAAAGAACATAAGAAATGTGTATGGCTTTTGGATAGGAGTGGTGATTACATGACTGCAAAATAGAAGAGGCAGAATCAGGAACCAGAAGTTTGTTTCAATCTCTTTCAAGATTCAAGGACATCTTGATCATGAGAAACAAACTCCAGAGAGAGAGGTTGGATATTTTGGATTCCATCTTTTCTAATTGTTGACTGTTGATTGTTACTTAAAATTGGTAATCCCTTTGGAATTATGGAATGTAATCGTTGATATGAAACATGTTTCGGAACATTAGTAGAGATTGGACTTCGAATGCATACGTCTAATAATTTGTTTGAAGTACTGGATTAAGAATAGTTTTCCTTTGCAATTTCTCTGACAAAACCATACAATTAGTTTTCAATATTTTTGATGGCTGTGATGGCTTTCACAGCATATACTTCCATGAAAAGGAAACTCATGGGTCAATTAACCTCTCAGTTTATGCTCTTTTTTCACCCTGAAGACACCAACAACCAAAGTTGTTGGTAGATTTCAGTCTTAATAACTGAAAGCTTTCAATGTTAACATTATTCGAGGTCTTAATCAATGTAACGTAAAGAAAGGTGCTGTCTTGATCCCAAGTCAATTCTTCCTGATGTCACTGAACCCCTTTGATGACAATGTTAAGAAGCTCAGGTCCTCCTTAGTCATGACGGTGAGTTTGGTTGTGAGAGCCTGTTACCATTTTCTTCCAGACCAAATGGAGAGAAAACCATTTTGCAAGTTGAAAGTAATTATCCTTAATTCTATAACCTAGCCTACAATTCTTCAAGATTTTCTTTTGCATAGTCCCAGGTTAATTTAATATTTTAATTTGTGCAATATATTATTTCTCTTTTTGTTTTAATTATTGGTATTCTAGGTATTTGCTGCTGCTAACATAATTTCAGTGTTTTATTATTCCTTTCAAATCCACTATTTTTATTATCCACTTAGAGTTGTTAGATTTTTTTTTATTCTGTCATGATTGACTGCAATCATTTTGCTCTCTCAGTTGAAGCATCAACCCCTCTTGCCAGGTTTCCTCATATGTTAAGGTACATGGTAACTAAGACATGTCAAATTATTCTGACAAGTGAAGTATCCCAGAATTACCAACTCTCCATTCTAAAACTTCAAGAATAATAGATTTTAAATTTTAAAATGTGCTACTTTTTATGACATTGAAAAGAGGTAAGACAACTGCCTCACTCTATCAACTGATGGCACCAGATCTTCTTATTAATCTTGTCTTTCTTCCAATCTTTCATGAGAGTTTAATTTTGATTTCTCAGTAGGAACCACCAAGCTTTTTCTTAATTGTCTTCTGTTCAAATGGAACATTGAATGCGGCGATTCCAATTGTGTAAATGTTGGCTTATGCACAGACATTATGTACATTTGAGCCAGTGTGATGTAGCTTTTAATTGTTAGACTTGGATTGGGGACAAGGTTCTAATTTTTCCTTATCCATGAAAGGTTGCGTGATTTAATGTCTATCACATTAACCTACAAATCAGGTTTTGGTTTGGTGTACAGCACATACATACTGTATACATATATACGATCATACACAGTAGGAAACCAGTATTATACACACACATGCGCACACACACACACACACACACACAATATCTGAAGCTCTTGTGGCAAAGAAGAACTAAAATCTAAGAAACAACAAATTCTGGCAATTTTATTCTAAGATACTCCAAATGTTTTAAAAATATCTGTTAATTGAACGACGTTAATTAAATAATATTTATTCATCAAAAGCTGAATAAAGGGGGTTCCATATTTTTGTGCACCTGGGAAAAGCAGTGAATACTATTATAGTCAGTTAAATTAAAGGCATGGAGCTGTTAGAGAGTTTAATTGTTGAACTAGATAAAACTATGAAAACTACAAAGTTAATTAGTTCAGGGGATGATATGAACTTTGCTAAATGACTAAGATTAGGAGTATTTAATGTAATCTTTCTTGGCTGAGAAATTTTGCAATCATTCATTTAAAAAGCAGCCAAAGTGAAAATAATTATTAAATGTTAATCTTTCCAAATATTTCCCCAAGGCATTTTTAAAAATTCCTGAGCACACAAGCAGAAACTCTAAGCAAAGCAAATCAATTACTCCTAGCACTAGTCTCTTTGGCTTCAAACTCTATTCTTCGTGCCAAAGTCTGACCCGAATTGAACTGATGTAAATGAAATCTGGACTTCAGTCAGTCTAATAGTCCAAATGGGAAAAGCCATAATTTCTTGACTGGCAGGAGGGCACAGCAAAACAAAAACAAAAACAACAACAACAACAACAAAAACCAAGCATCTGTGAACTTCAGAAGCTGTACAGGTTATTCAGAAGTAGCCCACTCTGCTCAATGGGTTTATTCACAGGAATGTGTGTAGAATTTCATCATTTTGGATTTTAATAATACTCAGTGTGATGTTATAATAATGTGAACATGGAAGAGTGTGTTAAAGAGTAAGAGTGATGCTACCTTCATGTGTCCAATTCATTAAAACAACTGCTGAAACTTGATTTTTGGTGTTAAAAAATAAGGAAGTTATCTAGTGCATGAAATATTTAACCATGAACATACAATGGAAATGGAATTTGATCTCTACCATCAATGCAAATTAGACATTGTTTTGACTAAACTGTTTGAGAAATGCTAAGAAGTAGCACTTTTCTGAGGAAATTTTGTAAAGTTGTAATCCTTAATTATGTGTTAATTTAATGAAAGTAATTCAGTGGCATTTATTACCCTGAAGGTTATAGAATGACCTGGTACCACTATTGGGCTTGTGTATAAGAAAGCATCTGTTCCATTACCCTACTTTCCTGATAATTGTAAGTGAAATACATTGAAAACAGTGGTCGGTTGTTCCTGGTTCATCCCGGTTCCTGTGAACCAGTAGTGGCGGTGGTGGGAGACTCCGCCCACCCTGCCCAGATGTCATCAAAAATGCCCTGCAAATGCACAGAAGTGCTGCGCGCTTCTGGTTTGGCATCACGGTGAGACAGTAAGGGAATTAGCGAGTTCCAACGAGCTCCGCAAAAACCCCGGCTGACGAACCGCTGCCGATGGGTCTGCAGACCAGAACCATCCTGCAGGGACGGGGAAGAAAGAGAGGCACCTTGGATGACAAAGAGGAACAGGCAAGTTCCTCGAAGGTCAGAGGAAACTCTGTGACTCGGTGGTGTGGGATGGCAGCCATGGCGGCTGCTACGAAGCTGGGACAACTGGACTAAGTATAGAGCTGGAGAGAGAAGATGAATGGAAAGGAGTTTTTTGAAGCCGGGTGAGTGACAGCCAACCCAGACATGAAATAACAACAAGGGAAACATCTTTTAATTATAAGACCCTAATGATAAATAGCAGCTAAGGAGTATGGGGGCAAAGAAGATTTTGAAACGAAAATTTAAAAACAAATACCTGATAGAAAATAGATTTTTAAACAAACTATTTGGAAACCTTAAACAATTTGAGAATGGTCAAAGGATTGAAAAGAAATAGAGAGATCCTTTTTATCTTCTTCTCTATTTTTAAATTTCAAAAAACAACAAAGAGAATGGATAATAAACTTTAAAAAAGAAGTGATGTATAAATAAAAGGAAAAAAAGGGAAACAAAAAAGAAGTGAGAAGAGTTATTTAAATTTGGACTGGGCTTTAAATATGGATTGGTACTTTTAAACCTAAAAGAAAAAGAGAAGCTAAACAAGATTGTTATGTAATTGAAATAAAATGGATACTTTTTAAACAACCGGAAATTGTGGATTGCAGAAAGACACCATCTGGAGTAAAAAGGAATACTGCAACTTGATTTTTGTTTTGGAAAATTGTGGACTTCACAGATAACATCCGTGAGAACTTGTGGGGGAGGATTTTCTTGTCTAGAAGTGGTTTGACTTTTGGAGAAAAAAATAAAAAGAAGGGAACACAATGGAACCCTTATAATTGGAATAATATTAACTTAAAAAGAAAAATGGCGCAGGAATTAGAGAAGGAACAAATTATCTAGACTTGGACAATGGAAATAAGAGAAATAATTATAATGTTGCAGAGAGGACAAAAATTTGAGAATACAGAAGTTGAAATGGAGTATATACAAGTGGACAAGAAAATGAAGATGAAGGAGTAAGACATAGAGGTGGAAAATAAAGAAGATAAAGATAATGTGATTAAATATGAATAAGTAACTGAACATGTGAATAGTAGTAATAAAAAGGAGGTTTCAAGAGATTATATTGAGATTAACAATAACACAATGATGATTACACTGGGATTAACAGTGAATGATAAAAGAATAAAAGGTTGGAAAATATTAAGGAAAATAAAAAAGTCCAGGACTTGGATTTATAAAACTATATTGCGATTAATAAATGTGAGAAGAAATACGTTACAGATATTTAGAAATGAAATATGGATTGAAGTTAAAATATAAATTATTAGTAGAAGCTTTATAGAATATATGTTTTTGAGTCATTGCACACTCAGACCATTCTTAGAAGTAAACAATAAAGACTAGACAGAGCAGAAGTCAAATCAGTTTAGATTAGGGATGAAAAATCGGTTTCAACACAATAATTTGGGGATTGAAACGGGGGAACAGATAGACTCAAAAAGTCAGTTTGGGTGAGGAGATATGATTACATTGATAAATTGATTTATTAATTTTATTTCATGTGAAATACATTGTGATGAAATAAAATTCTATACAAGCTTTTAAAAACTTCTCTACATGATGCTTTTCTTTCTCCTAGTAGCAGCTACACGGCTTTCATTTTCAATCTAGACCAGGGTTTCCCAACCTTGGCAATTTTAAGACCTGTGGATTTCAGCTCCTAGAATTCCCCAACCAGCATGGGGATTCTGGGAATTGAAGTCCATAGGAAATCCTGGTCTAGAGCATTTCTGCTGACTGTAGATGCAGTTGCAGAAGTAAGAAACTGTAATAACATTGATTTGGTGGGATGTTAAATCCGTTCAGGGATTAGAAGTAGTTGAAGCCTCTAGACAATCTCAAGGCCTTTAATGAAAGATTAAGGAAGTGCTGCCAAAGTGGGGTAGCAAATTGCTAATCCCAACATAAACGGCTTGGAAGGTAAAAGTTTCATGCTGTAAAAAGAAGAGGCAAATCAATTGTGTCACTCACGTCCAGCCCCGAAGGAGATTAGACAGAACAACAATCACAATAACAACGAAGGAAATACTGTGAAAATCACCACACTTTAATGCCATTTTTTAAAAAAAAATCAGTAGCTGATTGGAAGGATCCCTATAATGTCCTGTTCGACTTCAGAGTTGACTGTATGCTTGTTCTATGCCTTCTGATTCATAAACATGCAGATAGAATCATATTTCCCACAAGGATATTTACAGGGGAGAAGGTCAAAAGACCTGGCTGACTCTTACCGATTTAGACTGAGAGAAGGAGGAGGAGGAGGAGGAGGAGGAGGAGGAGGAGGAGGAGGAGGAGGAGGAGGAGGAGAAGGAGAAGAAGAAGAAGAAGAAGAAGAAGAAGAAGAAGAAGAAGAAGAAGAAGAAGAAGAAGAAGAAGAAGAAGAAGAAGAAGAAGAAGAAGAAGAAGAAAGGGGGAGTAATTAATGGGCTTGCAGCAATACTCTAGGCTTAGTTTTCTAGCAGAATACACTAATTAGGAATACATGAATACATATCCATGATACAGGCTTAGAGGATTAATGTTACATGTATTTTTACGATACATACATTCATTTTCCTGCAAAGCAGAATGTGGTTAACATTCTTTGCTTATTGACCCCAGCATCAACCAATGAATGGGCTATATAAATGAGCTTTACACATCCTTCCTTTAGCAATAGAACTTAGACTTATATACTGCTTCATAGTGCTTTTACAGCCCTCTCTAAGCGGTTTATAGAGTAAGTATGTTGCCCCCAACAATCTGGATCCTCATTTTAGCCACCTCGAAAGAATGGAAGGCTGAGTAAACGTTGAGCCGGTGAGATTTGAACTGTCAAACTGCAACTAGCAGTCAGCTGAAGTAGCCTGCAGTGCTGCACGCTAACCACTGTGCCACCTTGGTTTAACATCAAATCACCTCAAACACCATGCTGTTTCATGAGACACAACAGCTTGAAAAGTATCAAGCAGCTATTTCAAGCACATAGACAACATGAAACCCATAAAGATGACTCATTCCATTTGTGAGGTCTTCTCCACTCTTGAGCAAAGGAATAACTTGAGTCACATTTTCTGGGATTCTGTTATATTCATGGGATCTTAACAGATTTTCAACCAATCACATGTTGAATGTACAAAAGGATTCAACAGGCAGCACAAAGAATAAATTCTAAAAGTGTTTCTTGGCCTCCAAGAACCAGAGACGTTTGTATTAAGTGCAAATGTCAAACACTTTGGAGGTGCATCCACTACCTGTCTGATGAAATAATTTAATGTTATTATCACTCATGTAATATATTTCCTGCTTCTTTTCTTAACAAGGAATTCTAATTAAAGTATAGTTATATAGAAAGTGGGAATGTATTAAAATATTGCAATCATTTCACTAAAGATCTGGGCAAATAAAATAAAGTTTACTATCTTTATACCAGGCTGTAATGTAAAAGTTTGTATCTATTTTATTTTATGTAAAGCCTACCTTTTTCATCTGTCCTCATACCCTTGACGTGTTGGATTGCAGTTTGTATAATCTTCATCCAAGAGACTAAGTGCATACAGAGGGCATTGGATTAGAGACCCTAGATTACAGGGTCTCCAAACCTGGCAACTTTAAGACTTGTGGTCTTCAATGCCCATGCTGGCTGAGGAATTTTGGGAATTCCAAAGGAGACCCTGACATAGATCTGTATCTATAGAATTGCTAGGATGTCTACAGTTTAAACCATTTAGATTAATGATCACCAGGGATATAGACTGTTTTAATGAGTGCATATATCCCTCTGCCCACACCCAACCACTTGTTTTTGGTAACCCTTTTGCACTAAATGTTGACTGTTCAGATAGATTCTGAAAATGTTTTTATTCTGACTAACTTTTAAGATTAAGATTAACGTAAAATTTAGATAATCTTTATTGTCATTTTTACTGTCAGCACACTGGCACACATTAAAAATGAAATTCTGTTGCCTGCTCTAAAAAGAAAGTATATATCTACCCATACAAAACACACATATACATATGCTATGTAGATACATAGGCTCTCTAGGTTTTAATCTATGTTATAAATCTTTTAATCCTTATTCCTTATTTTGTAAAGCCTCACAGAAAGGCAGGGTAACAACTGCATAATAATTATTCTGGGATATCTGTTGTAAATGCTATTCTGGAAATATATCTGGGTTTTGCTGTTTCTATTGCATAATTGCTGTGATGTACTGTGTTTCTGTATCATCTGTAAATCATGCAAAAGCCACTTTCCTCAATATGGATCATCCGGATAGATTTGTATAATCTCCCATATTCCACAATGGCCATGTCATTGTAGTTTAGCATGTTAGAAGTAAACTGAGTTGGAAAAAACTGCTATTGGTGTTTCAATATAAGGGACTCTATTTCAGAATCATTTATCAATAATGTCATTAGAATATCACTTGTGTCATCTTTACATTTTATTTGTAAACCGCACAAATGCTCAACCCTAATACAAGTCATCCCAGTTCTTGAAATAAATAAGACTGCTTGTTCTTCTTACCTTGAAATAAAAATGAGTTGTTTGTTCAAATGATTGCACAAGATTATGAAGTT
Organism: Masticophis lateralis; assembly: GCA_030761175.1. Classification (NCBI taxonomy): domain Eukaryota; kingdom Metazoa; phylum Chordata; class Lepidosauria; order Squamata; family Colubridae; genus Masticophis; species Masticophis lateralis. Next base: position 96,579,090 of record JAUDYJ010000004.1, on the reverse strand, counting down.
TCTATTCAATTAACTATCTCTATCAGTAGGTGACATAAGCCAATATTCACGGCTGATTCTATTAAGTAAATAAATATCACTTTATAATGTCTTTGTAAGGCCACACTTGGAATACTGCATTCATTTTTGGTCGCCACGATGTAAAAAAGATGTGGAGACTCTAGAAAGAGGTCAGAGAAGATGATTAGGGCCTGGAAAATGAAGAATGGTTGCAGGAACTGGGTATGTTTAGTTTAATGAAACGAAGGACTGGGGAAGACATGATAGCAGTGTTCCAATATCTCAGGGGCTGCCACAAAGAAGAGGGAGTCAAACTATGCTCCAATGGGTGGAAACTAATCAGCCAGAGAAACAAGAACTAAGAGAAATTTCTTGAACTTAGAACTAAGGAGAAATTTCCTGACAGTTAGAACAATTAATCAGTGGAACAATTTGCCTTCAGAAGTTCTGAATGCTCCAACACTGGAAGTTTTTTTAACAAAATGGTGGATAACCATTTGTCTGAAGTGGTATAGGGTTTCCTGCCTGGGCAGGGGGTTATTCTATTCTATTCTATTCTATTCTATTCTATTCTATTCTATTCTATTCTATTCTATTCTATTCTATTCTATTCTATTCTATTCTATTCTATTCTATTAAAAGAGGCAGTTTTTTTAAGGGATGAAATATCATCCCATTTTGCCTCAAATATTATATGTCTATCTTTTATACAAATCTATTATCCAGACAACTCTCCAGAGCTGTATTTTGGTTTATGATGCCTTAATAAACATATTTTCAGTCTCTCTCTCTCTCTCACCCTCTCCTATCCTACAATAAAATTATGCAAATTTACATATCTTTCCCAAATTGCCTTGAAATTATCAAATAGTTTTACATGCAGAAATAATCCAAAGACAACTGAGTTATTTGATAATTTCCATTATCCACAACATAATATCAATTATATATTAATAATCATATGAGTTTAATTTTGCCTCTGCTTATCATTGTTTCTAAAGCATATTGTCCATTGTCTTTTTTGGAACCAAACTGGAAGTATTCTAATAATAGAAAAAAGGTTAGCTGTGCCTCTGATAATTTGTCCAAAGTACATGCATATGTTATTAGACTGAGGTTTAACCATTATAACAATATGGAAAATCCTGAATAATAAAGTAACAATTGGGCAATTGGTGTAGACTTAAATGTTATAGGATAATAAAAAATAAACTTTCACTGTAAATAGAATCATGTCTGCAATATATGTTGTGTATCCACCCAGTCTTTACATACAGTTCCACTCATATCACTCATGTATTCCATTCTCTTAGGACTCATTCAAGGTATTTGGATATGCATATATTTGTCACACACTTCACCTAACAATTATTTATTGTTTGTAATTTTTCTCTCAAGCTAGAATATTAATGAAAATTCATAATCTTCATAGCTGTTCAGGCAGGACAGAATGAAGGATTTATTGTTTCAGCAATAGGAAATCAGGTCTCCTGCAGCCAAAAATGTAGGAAGTTTTCTGATCATGTAGCCTTCATATTTTTAAAACTTCAGCTTGAAGTTTTAAAAAATTGGATTTCTATAAATTGAAAGAAGTGACTTACGACCAGTTCTCACATGTATGGCCATCACAACATCCCCACAGTCATGTGAGCAAAATTTGGGCATTTGGCAACCAACATGTATTTACAAAGATTGTAGTGTCCTGGGATCATGCAATTGTTATTTGTGACTTTCCCAGCCAGTGTCTGACAAGCAAAGTCAAAGGGGAAGCCAAATTTGCTTAATGACATGGCAAGTCATCTGTGGAGTCTCCAGAGTATTTTTAGATTTGTTTTAACTTACTTGACAGATTAATTTTATTTTGTGGGGATGTGTGCATGTGTGTATGTGTGAGGGTATTGGGAGGGATTGGATGGAAGGAGTGGGTTTGTAGTGATTGAATTTGAGGAGAATAAGGGAGCCAGGGGCAAGGAATGGAGCCCCCACTGCTGAATGTGCAAACAAAAGCAGATGGGGCTCAGATATGATCCCCGGCTCGATATGAGTGGGGTGCCTTGCCTGCCGGGGACAAGTAACTCAGAATATGACTGAACACTCTTAAGAGCCTTTATTAGGACTTATTTAGTGGTGATACGAGTGGCAAACTGTTTGCATTTTTCCGCACTTATTGCATCCGTTGATTCGTGCCCAGCCACCCTATTTAGGGTGACTTGTTCCCTCCTTAATGTAGGGGGAGTGGAGGAGCCCTTGCAGGGTAGAGCTGAGGAGTTTGTGCAGTTTCTGTCAGATAAAGTCACTCAGATTCGGTGACACGAGCCTGGCTCCAGGCTTTAGTTAACACGTTCTTGAGGGAAGGGTCCTTCCCGCAACCATTAAAGGAAGAGGTTGTAAGGACCCTCCTCAAGAAGCCTTCCCTGGATCCAGCAGAATTAAAGAACTTTCATCCAGTCTTCAATCAACCCTTTGTGGGAAAGGTTGTAGAGAAAGTGGTGGCACTTCAGCTCCTACGGTCATTGGAGGAAACAGATTATCTAGACCCTTTTCAGTCTGGCTTCATGCCTGGCTACAGCATGGAAACTGCTTTGGTCACACTGATGGATGACCTCTAGTGAGCCTGAGATGGGAGTCATTCCTCTATCTTGGTGCTACTTGACTTCTCAGCAGCTTTCGATACCATTGACCATGATATCTTTCTAGGACGACTAAGGGAGTTGGGAGTCATAAACTGGGGATAGTCTGTACATACACTATTTTATATGGTCTTACTTTGGCTGTAAATGTTTCTTGCTCGCACATATGATAGCACTCTTACATTGCAGATATCACCTTTGTGTGAAGTGAGGTCGACCCATCCAGGTTCAAATATCTGTTTGAAACTCTTAATGGCTTAATGAAACTTTCGTGTGTGGTGGACCTGTCCTAAGATATCAGAATTTTGGAAAATCATACAGATGTGGATTCTGGAAATTACAGGATACAAACTAATTTTGAAAGCAGAACATTACTTACTGAATATCAGGCCAGATAATGTAGGCATAAATATATGGTGTCTGTGCATATTCATTATCACGTCAGCAAGAATCTGTTTAGCCCAGATTTGGAAGAGGAAAGATCTGCCACCGGAAGACATTGTTTTAGACAATGTCTAAACAAAAATCATGTTAGACAAAAATCATGGAGTATGCGGAAGCTGACAGATTAACTAAAGCACTGAGAAACCAGAAGGATTCCGCTTACTTTCAATGCTGGGACAAATGGTATATTTGGTTTAATCATAAATTCTCAAAAGGTCAAAGATAATTCAAATTATTGTATGTTAAATTCATCTGAAGTTTAAACGTTGTAAATACTTTGTAAAGTTTCTGTCGTGATCATTTTTTTTGGTTTATTTGCTTTGTTGTACTGTTTTAAATAATCAATAAAAATTTATATATATAAAAAAGAAACTCTTAATGGCATTGTAGTTTTTACATTTAATAGAAACTGAAATGTTTTCTTCAATCAGTGTGGTCTAATCTCAGTTGTGACAATCACTTATTTTTGCCAGTGTCTAAATTTTGATCACTACTATAATTTCCAAAGGAGCCAAATTCCTGATTGCAGTTCCATTTTCCCCCAATTTAGAAACAAAATGTTATTCAGGCATTCTAAACATTATTTGCTACAATGTGTGATACTAAAAAACAGAATTTAAAACAGGGCATTTTTTAAAATCCATGCCAGTTCTCTGTCAAGTGTCAAACTGCTCTCAAACCACATTTTACATCAGTGTTTCTCAACCTTGACAACTTTATAGTGCGTGGACTTCAATTCCCAGAACTCTTTGGCTAACATGAATTCTAGGAGTCCACGCGTCTTAAAGCTGCCAAGGTTGAAAAAGACTCTTCTACACTATACAGCAAACAACAGACAAACACTGTCCTCTGATTGAAGTGTTCATCTTCACAAGAGAAGGGCAACAAGAATGGGGAAAACAAAAGGCCTTATTCTCTCCTTTACATCTATGGCAATAATTTTGCAAAGCCCAAAAGATTATGGATCAATACTATTGTGAGATTTATGCCGTATTTCAAAACTATCAAAAGCTGAATCCACTAAGATCTTCTGTGTGGTTTGCAATTCCTTATCAATTTAAGATGCTAGCATTTTGTTTTGTGCCTTGTTGTAGTGGTCACGTGTTTCCCAGAAGAACTAAAAAATTAAAGGCCCATCTAGAATACGAGTCTTGTCTGATCTCTGGTGATGTATCACCAGAGATGCCAAGTGGTATATCCCAGAATCAATTTTTAGAGATAACTTTCCTAGTGACATCACCATTTGTCCATGCTAGTTTGCATCAGTGGGATGTGCAGGATGACACAGTGCTGATATGAGGGCCACAGAAGGGCAGAGATTGCAGCCATGGCAATGGAATGGTAGCCTTTACAAAAAGAAGACAATTGGGGAGTGTTTTATCCAGATCTTTTCTGTTATGTCTAATGGCATGAAGTAATGTTTTGCATAATTGTTCTACCCAAACAGAGAAAAATTATTTTTGCAAGATTTAATATGATCCACTTATTTTTATTGTCCTCAGTGGTGAAATGAATACCTAGACACCAATGCAAAACAAAGACAAACCTACCCAAGAGGAACTATAGAAAGATGTGTTTTTAAAATACAGCTCATATGTGCCCTTAAATAAAAGAAAGACTGTTGTTTCTTCAGTTTTGTGTTGTTCCTTTGATGAAAGCTAAAGCCTTTCAGAATCCCAGATGTGTTTTAACAGTAAAATCAATACTATGTAGTCTTTTAAAATTATTTGTATTCATATTCATAAAAGCTTCATATAATCAGTATTAAAGATGCAGTTTTCTGATAAGTAGTTAGAACTAGTAGTTCTAAGTAAGGGAAATGTCACCCCAGATTTGCAGGGGGAAAAATCCTAACAGTTTCCTTATTTGTTCATAGTTTGAATATTCACTTTGAAAAATAGAGAAGCTGACATAGCATAACACATCTAGCCACCAACACATAAATAGAAAAAAAAAGAGAGAGAATTTCAATATATAAAGTTTCAAGTGCTTCTAGAAAAGAGGTCAAAGTACTTGATGAAATTATAAGCCTTTTGTAGGAAGATTGGAGTTTTGATTACTTGAGATGGAGAGAATCATATTGAAACTGCTCACATCTATTACAATGGAACTCATAATAAGGGAGACGTATTATAAAGCCTCCTGAAACCCCACTGTCATCCCTTCTATTCAAATATGCAATTCTATACAAAAAAGCAAATGTACTGGTAGGCTTGTTCATCCCGTCTACAACCTAAAATGAGAGGGCAAGATGAGTAATGATTCCAGGAGCAGGAGCATATGTCCACAACTCAATTGAGGGTATTGAAAAAAAAGGTTAGTAAAGGACTACAGTTGGATTGTTGGATTATTTCCAAAGAGAACAAAACCAATAGTATCTCAAAGAGTTCATTGTTCTTGCAAAAGTGAAGCTGCTCCCAACCATTAGGACAAGTCTACAAAGTAGGAAATGTACAGTACCTTTTGGCTGTCAACTTTGTATCATGATCTGAGAGCTAGAGAATAGCATTTTGTGCAGGTGTAGTTTTCGTGAAGCACAGAGTTGCAAGCAAATCTTAATAAAGTTTGGGATGAATGTATTTATTTATTAGCTTTATAGATTTATTGGACCTGAACACCTAATTTTACAAAAGAAAGCCCCCCTCATCCTACTTGGAACTGCCTATAACCTTAGATGTTACTGCAATAATTCTTATAACCTGCAAGGGAGCCCATTTTTCACATTGTCCATGCGGGGGTCACCAACCCAGAGGCCAGGCCTCAGGGTGCCACCCTGAGCAGGCGCTGAGTTGGAGGCGGTGAAGGGTCAGTCCCCTTATCTGGTTGCCCTCTGCCATTTCTCAACAAATCTCTCTCTATGTGTGTGTGTGTGTGTGTGTGTGTGTGTGTGTGTGAGAGAGAGAGAGAGAGAGAGAGAGAGAGAGAGAGAGACAGACAGACAGACAGACAGACAGACACAGACAGAGAAAATCAGCATTGCCTGCAATTCTTGTTACTCTCATCCATCATTTCTCTTTGCCCCCCCCCCCCTCTCTCACACACACACTTAATCTTTTGAAAGGGACAGGCTGGGCTTTGCTTCTATTGTAAGCATGCGCTTCCCACTATCTTCCACAATTGCCTATCCTTTTCTCAAGCAGCAGCAGGGTAGAGGCGGGGAGGGGGAAGCCGATTCTAATGGGCTGCATGGCTTTCTGCCTCATTGTAGCAACAGCCTAAGCAACACCCAAGCTCCAGATCTGGCGGAGCACAAACCATGCTTGCCCCCTGTTCCAGAGCCACAAAGTGACCTGCAGAATAGAGGGCCCTCGGCTGCAAGGTTGCCTGGCACTGTGGGCAGGGCTGGGGCTAGCAAGAGCACACTGGAAATATCCCTAGGCATCCAGAGAGACAGAACTCCCGGCCCTCACTGGCTTAGCTGATCTGCAGGCTGTGGTTAAGGGGCCCAGCAGCCATGAGGTGACCGCACTCACCTCCTCCTGCACCTCAAAAAAAAAAAAAGACTCCCTGAAAATAAACCCAAGTTCTTATTTTCAAACCTAAAAGAAAATAAGACCTGGTCTTATTTTCAGGGAAACATGGTAGTTTTCAGAAAGGCTATCATAAAATGTGGACCCTGGATGTAAATGCAGTCTAATTGGTGAGCGCCTAACATGCTGTCACATGACCATGGTGGCAGTCTATACTTGGAGAGAATTGGAGAGCCAGTTTGATTTAGTCATTAAGACAGGAGGCTACAAAGTGGGAGATTGGGAGTTCAAGTCCCACCTTAGCCATAAAAGTCAACAAGGTGGTAAGTAAGTAAGTAAGTAAATAATGCAGGCTGGTTGCCAAGCACCCAACATGCTGTCACATGACTGTGAAGGTGATGGTGGCCGTGGCAACTTCAGAACCAAGTCTTAAGTACCTTTTGGGGGAGGGGGGATTGTAACTTCAAATGGTCACTACATGACCAGTTAAAAGTCAAGGACTATTTGTAATAAATTGCACTTGAATGCTGCCTGAATCTCAACATTGATTGCAGCAATCAAACAAAGAAATAGCAATAAATGTAAGGACAATATACAGAAAATAAAGACTATTAAAAAAAACCCGAAACACTGATATCACAAGCCAGCCTGCATGACAAAATCTGTTTTTGTCCGAAGGCAAATCAATCCTGGCATCTTCTAAACATGATGTCAAAAAAACCTGAGATTTTTGCAGAGGTTTCAATAGACGGCTTCCTTAATAGGAAGCAGAGTTTTTGATTGGGACCATTTCATGTGCTGTATCTGCTAGAAAGGAAAGACATTAGTTCTACATATCAGACAATGCACAGACAGCAGTTTAAGAGAACACGTGGAAGTGATTCAGCTTCTCTAAGGATACAAGTATATGTTCCTGGGGGGGATATCACTGAATCTTGCTTCCAACACTTTAAAATAGAGCATCACATCTTATTGATGTGAATGACCTTCTAGGGGGAGCAGAGAAAATATTATAAATTTATATGATTTAATAATAAATGAGCTTATGTTATAAATTAATTAGAAAAATATTCAGGGATGATGTAAAATGGCGCTAAAGTTCATGAAGCAATAACAAAAGCTTTCTGATCTGTTGTTTTGTAGCTATCAGTCTCTCTGCTTAAATTCTACCAAGCTTTATGTAGGCCCAACGTAAGTAGAGAGTGGATTGACAATCCTAATACACAATATTGGTTAGAGACTATGCACTTCTTCCAGGGAGAAGTGTTTCTGTCAACCAAGATAAGCTGGACCCAGAGACTCAGTCCCAAATAGTTGTTTCTTTCGGTACTTCTTAGAGCAAAATTTCACGCAGGTTACAATGAGAGTTGCAGGCAAGCAATGAATCTTCTGTGAGTGGAGAAGCTTGAGCATGGTTCTCATTAATTTAAACTGGATTACTTCTGAATGAGTTAAGTGCAAAATGGGTGTAACACTTCAGCTTTAAATAAAGTGTCTGCTGCAGGCACAAAGTTATTGCTCATAAAATTTGCAGATCTGATTTGCAGATCTGATGGGCTCTGTTGCAAAATCACAGGCTTCACATTTCTAGGAAGCAGAAGACTGGAAATTGATACCTAGATATTTAAATGTGATTTGCTTGATTTGGTTTTCATTATTTTTCTAGTTATAGAGATGATGATTGTGACAACTAATAAATGCCATCACTTTTGTTTTTAATACAGTTAATTTCACTTTTTTGGTGTGTGACTACAGTATATTGTTAGCCCTTGAAATCTCTATTGAAGGTGAAGTTGATGTTGTAATGGCACCATCAACATTTAAAAGGGTGGGAGTTGGACAATTGAATTCACATTTTGCAAATACCTGAACAATGTTATTGACATAGAAATTAAATGGCATAATGCAGGTGTCAGGTCATCACTAACCGTGTTTTTAACATATATGAAGCTATTCTCATAGAGAACCATTACTGTTGGAGGAGGAGGTGATTGATACATGAAATTGCTAATTTTCTCCATAACTTCTCCCAGAGAATTGAATCGAAAGCCATTTTCAGATCGATGAAAGCAGCATAGAGAGACTCTACAGAAAGCTGCAATAATACTTTGTCAAATATTTATTTAATCATTCTACAATTTTTATAGCTACCCAAGTCAAAAGATTCTGGTTGGGTTACATATTTATGTTGTAATGCAATAAAAAAAAAGGATAAAAACAAGAGTAACTGTAAATCAATAAGGTGGACATAAAGCTTAATGCCAATAAAATATACATAGGATTGACAGCCTGGTGAAATATAACCATTAACATTTGTTTCCTATAAAAACATGTGAGAGGGAGCTTTATGACTTCTGGGGGTAAGGATATAGGTAATACAATAGTCGTCAATTGAATGGCCTGTTTTGTAGCCTAGAACTTGCTTGTTCCATGATTAAAACAGTCTGATCAAGGCCCTTGGCATATCACTTGTGCCAAGATTGATAGGTGGTGATACAATGTTGATAGTTGGTGATACAATGATAGACTTACATGGTACAGTGTAACTTTTTTATATGTTAGTGCTGTTTATTATGTTAGTGCTCCTCTCTTTAGGCATCTGTAAAAAGTCTTCAGTGTAAGTGTTATCAATAGGAATGTCAACAGAGATTCACCATTATGGATTGGATTAAAGAAGTTTTGATGGATTTAAGCCCACCCATATACTTTGCCATTTTCCAATTAGGCAATCGGTTTATTTTTGTAGAGAGCCAAAGAGATGGCATTGGAGAAACTATGCAGAAACAATTATAGAAACAAAAGCACCTGTTAAGCCCATGTGAAAAAGAGAAAACAATGATGCATAGTTTCTCCAAAGTCATCTCTGAGGCATTCTACAATCTTTGAAGAAGACACTGGGGATTAACCAGGAATTGTTATGTGAAATATCTCACAAAGCGAGTGATCTATCAAACTTCCAGCTGGATCTGAGAAGAACTACATTCAGTTCCCAGTGCTCCCAATAATGACCTAGGCAGTCTATTTAAATAAAATAGAGGTCCACTCTCCTGCTTAACTTTGGGTGTAAAGAGAGCACGGAATGGATGGAATATAACCATATACAATACTATAAGAAGAAAAGACTCACTCTCAGCAAGGCAATCAGGGTGTAACCTACACAAATTTTTATTTATTGTTTGTTTGATTGATTTTTATGGTATCAAGAGAGGAAGGAAGAGAGGAAGATGTGCAATGAAAAAAAAAAGAATGGAAAGCCACTACCTTGCACCCAGTACCCTGTCTATCTTTAACCATGCCTTTAAAACCCAGCTCTTTTTTTAGGTTTTGGACTTTGGGCCCCTTAAAGTTGGAGATTGTACTGGAGAAAAAGATTTTATTGTTCCTTCTGGGTGACATTTATCTTTCTTGATATTGTGATGTGTCTTTCTTTTCATTTGCAAGTTACCCAGAGTTGTTCTGCAGTTCATTTATATAAAATACATGACATACAAAATAAGGAAAAAGGATGGATAACAGCAAGGAAAGAACATTTGAGTGTGTGCAAAGATGGTGAGTTTTGACTGCTAAACACAGAGCATATAAGAAATAGAATCAGAAAGTTAACTGGTAAAAATAAAGAATGGAATGCTGCAGTTTGGCCAGTTGGAACAAACTAGCAATTTCCAATCAATTTCAAAGTAGGCAAGATCTTTTTTGATCACATGTGAAAGCAGCCTTTTTATTCTACTGCAGAAAGAGATGAGATCCTAGAGTGCAGGACCCAGAATGATGGATTTCATTTACAGGGCAATAGATTCTGAATGAATGTTAGAAAACCTTATTAATAGTAAGAAGAGTTTAGCGTTGGAACTGATTATGCAGGAGGTGACAGGCTGCTCCTCTTCATCAGCTGTGTTCAAGAAGAAGAGACTAGACAGCCATCTGTCAAGGATGCCTTAATTGGATCCTTGCACTGAGCATCAAGTTAGACTTATTGACCTCATAGTCTTCTTCCCATCCCTTCCTTACTACATTTTATTCTGTGGTTCAAGAAATTAGATCTTTTCATTTGTAGCATAGACTGTACCATCACTAATAATAACAATATTAACTTCATCATTTGTGTTTCTCATAGTGTTTGTTATTGCATATCCACTGATAGAGAGTACATTCCCATTTATATTTATTCAGGTGGACACTTCAAGATATTAAGTGGCAGTTATTACCTAGCGAGCAAGTTTTTAGATGCTATTACTCAAGTTTATAATCATATCCTCAAAGAATCATCCCAGAGGGTCAAATAACAATTTAGAAACATAAATGTTCAGAGATTTCACTTTCTTTAGAACTGCATCCTTTATTTTTGTCTCTTCTAGAAGAGATTAGATTCTATATCTTTACAATGTAAGGATTGCGTTACTTTAAAAAAAAAAAGATAATGGGGTAGGGATCATATCTGAAATGGAACCAGGCAATCATTCTTTTGCTGTTGCTTTTGCAGTTGTTATTGTTAATAAAGAACATAGATCAGGTTGAAATACTTCACTGTATTTTATTTTATCCTTTATGTTATGTTAGCAGAAGCTTTAAGTAAGGTTTGGGGCAGTGGTGAAATCCAAAATTTTTTACTAGCAGTTCTGTGGGTGTGGCTTGGTGAGCGTGGTGTGGCTTGATGGGAATGGCTTGGTGGGCGTGGCAGGGGAAGGATATTGCAAAATCTCCATTCCCACCCCATTCCAGGGGAAGGGTACTACAAAATCCCCATTCCCTCCCCACTCTGGGACCAGCCAGAGGTGGTATTTGCCGGTTCTCCAAACTACTCAAAATTTCTGCTACTGGTTCTCCAGAACCTATCAGAACCTTCTGGATTTCACTACTGGTTTGAGGTAAAAATGTTCATTTATGAAACAAGATTAAAGTTAAGCAATTAAAAGATGTCTGATATTTAATTCGCCACCCCTCTTTTGAAAATACCATTTTTCATTTAGTGACAACTACAAGCTCTTTTCAAGTTTTATGGCAATTTCAGATTTGGCAGAAAGAACAGGAAGCCATCTGTAGCAGACCAAGATCATTGTAGGCCTACGCACTTATGAAGGGGTGGGATGGCGGAGATATTAAAAGCGGAGGAATGTTAACTTTAAATGAAGGCTTTGAAATTATGAGAAATAGGATGCTTTTTTTCTGCCTGAAGCCATGAACTTTAGAAAGAACAACAACAACAAAAAGAAATGGCTTAAATATTTTTTAAGCATTGTAGTACAAGGAAACAGTCAAAATATCAGGTCTAAAATGAAATTTATCCTTTTGTAGCCCATTTCGGTGCATGTTTTAGTAGCAAGAACAAGGTTAGTGATACTGCCAGGCATTGATCAGGAAATCTTCCATATACATTTAGCAGAGTGTTCCCTTCTACCCCTTCTTCTTCCTGCTTTTCTTGCCTAGAAGCCCTTTTGACAAAGGAAGAAAAGAAAGAGGAGGTGGAGAGGGGTTTATAGTAATATTGAAATTAGGAAACTTGGGCATGGAGTGCACAAAGGAGTGTGTATGGGATCCATCTTGCCTTCTAAATGCTAAATGCATCATTGGGCAGAGAAATACTAATATCCAAAGATGACCATCAGAGCACTGGCTCAGGACAGGATGGAAGAACTGCCCATCCACTATTGAACACGTCAGCTGCAGATGTTTCCTAGATTCCCAAGGGAAGAACTGTGACTTAAAAGTAGTCTTTGGTGTTTCTACCGGTGGTGGTCTTTGGCCAGGTTAAAAGAGAGGGGAAGTTTTCAGATTGAGAATAACCAGTGAACCAAATGGCTACAATCCCATTGTATAACTACTATAAAGAATTACCTTTTCTCTCAAGTGACTTCATTTGCCCACGTGACATTGTCACTTAGCCAAACCTTACAGGCTGTGCATGTTACCGACTCTTTCCTCATTTACTCTGAGATTCAGATTTGGCTAATTACTCTTATAAGGTGTCAAATGTTTCAAGAAAAAGAAGCACTGAAGCAGTTTCAGGGAGTGGAAAACATAGTCTTGTCATGTTCACAGTAGGAGTTCCCTCCGATTATGTTGGCTATGCATTCTCCCAATATGGCTTCTGCTGAATCTCCAAAATGAAACCCTCTGCATTGTGCCATTATCATATTTTCCTCATATAGTCAAGTAGACATGTGGCTGTAGTCAAAAAATTTGTGTGTGTGTCTCCTCAAAGAATAATAGATATAAATGGGGCTTTTAAAAAGTAAAAACTTAAAAGAGGTTGGAAAATATTTTGTCCTAAGCTCAGGGACAAAAATGAATCATAGGAATGTTGGTAGAGAGGTCATTTCTTTTATGATAAGCAGTTGGAGAAGTTTGCTCTACTTGGAAACATTCCATATTTCAAAGGTGAAATATATTTTTGAACTATAAAGTTGAATGTGGATCTTGAATGAGTTAGACTCCAAAAACAGGCAGAGACAGTACAAAAACTAACTTGATTTAAGAACTAAAATTAAATGTATTTGTTTATTTGGAAAACTTATTTATGGCCACCTGTCTTATACAAAATAATCCTAATAAATTACTATTTTGGTACAGCAGATTTTAGGACTGGGCCATCAATTTTGTGAATGTGACATTTGGTACTAAAAATTGCATTCTGCTGAATTGCTTCCAGGGGATTCCACATCTAAACAAAACACTGTTAATTATTTTTAGTTGCTTGCAATTGGCAGTTTTGCGGTTGATGTTATTATGGGTGTCATTCTTCTAATTTAGAAGAGTAAAGGTTTATTAGGTGAAAAGCACGTACTTGCTAGGTTTACATGAAGTATTATGTTCCTACAAGTCCAAGTAGCATACCAAGTAACTCTCCTGAAATGAGAATGACACCTGTAATAATTCTTTCCTTCATGCAATTAAAACGAACAGAACAAATGTAACTTCAGGGTAATATTGAACCTAATCCTTGCCTCAACTCATAAGGGGTCAGTGTGAGTGGTACTAAAGTTGAGAGAAAGCTAAAACGTTTTTGAATTAGTCATAGTTTTAGTAAATTTACTGAAATTAACGGAACTCTTTATTTATAACAAACCTTAGTTCCCTGGCTTCAGTTGATGAAAAGACATAGTAAGGTCGGGGATACAAATGTAGTTTTCTTCTCTTCTTGTTTAAAAGGAAAGCATTATATAAAGCAAGAAGATCATATCCACCATTTCTTTAGAGATGGGTAGATACAAGGCAATAGTGGGAATGGAGTGTGTCTTGTTATTAATGATGTAGATTCCATGTTCTGCCTGTGTCCATATATATATATATATATATATATATATATATATATATATATATATATATATATATATATATATATATATATACATACACAGTTTATCAAGATGGTACAAAACAAGACTAAAAACTCTGAAATATGAAGGAATTCTTTAATACAAGGCAGCCTTGATTCTGCATGAACTAAGATTTCAGAAGTCCTATGAATTGTTACCTTAATTTCTGGGGCAGATTAATAGAACATGAAGATTGTTTGATAGGCGCTGATTTCAATCAACTTTTGATTTTCATAACTATAACAGAGTCCCTAGGTGAGGGAAATGGACGGTTAATAAGTTTGATAAATAAATGAATACATTTTGTTTCTGGGCCTTTCAGAAAAATCAGCAAGCTGAATTCATTTGTTTCATTAGAGATTGCTGCTACTGTTAAAGATGGTATTCAGTTAAATAAAGCAATAACAAGGGAGATTGAAGATGTAATATGACAGAGGATTCCTTGTATGTTTCATTTATTTTCAGTTTAAAAGTAAAACAATATATTTTTGAAAGTTTTTCATTCAAGAAGTAGCAACAATTCATTGTCACAGTGTTTCTGAAATGTCTGGAACTTAGGTTTATTGATATATTGCAGCAGACAAATATATTTTTCTGTGAGGAATTGCAGTCAGGGAGTTGAGTTGTCTCTAGTTTGTCACAGAAATTGGGTAGGTATTTAAGAATTTAATATCTTGGAATTAGTAGTTGTATAGAACCAAGATTGCATCTGAAGGGCATCAACTTGTTGATATCAGGATCAGATTGATTCCAATAATAGGCTTACATTATGTTTGTATTGCATTCAGCTATATGTTATTGGTAAAAGAAAAAGCTCAGAAGCTGGTATAAAATCTTGAAGCCGTTTAGCTAAGGTATTGTTTTTACTTGTATATTGTTTTTCAAATAAATCACAACATAAAAGTTGTGTTGTTTTTGTCAATAGCTATCCAAAATTATTTGAAATCAATCCTTGCCATAAAAAACAAGACAATACATTTAGGACCCAATATGTAATATCTCTATACCACCTATTGGTAATGATTTTTAAAATGCAAGTATCTCCTGGCAAATCCTGCAAAGCCAGTCAATTTCCCTTTGTTTACGCTTGCAGAAGTCTATGTTTCTCTGCAGGGTATAATTTCTTATTGCAAAGTGGCCAGATTCATTGAAGTCCCTGCCAAATGCTTACTGATTTCCGCAGATTACAGTTGTCTCCCTCAAGCATACTGGAGCCTATATCCCCATGGCTTTTAATAAGAAATGTGTTTCTCCGGGGCCTAAGGCTTAAATTATTGAAGTATTATGTCACATTATCAGAAGACTTGCACCCTGAAAAAGTAAGATTCAACATGAAAGATAGCAATTCATACCATAGAACTGTTCCCTCAGATGACACTGACCGAGGGACATTAAAGAATGAGAATTATGAAAAAGTATCTCTTCATATGATGATATATGGAAAATATATAATATTCAGGAAAATATTTGTACTATATGTATTTAGTGAGATAGGTGGCATATCAATTTAATAAATAAAAAAATAAAATATACCATATTCTCTCAGAAATGCATGCTAAATGCCACAAGTGGTGGCACTTGGGAAAAAAAGTCTACGTATAAAAGACATTTTCATTGTTTGCCTTGCCAATTTTGGTGCCAATAATTTTCTATTGGGATTTAAATAATTCTAAAGTATGCGCACACTTCCTCTCTCTCTCTCTCTCTCTCTCTCACACACACACACACATACAATCAGCTCAGTCTGTTCCTTCTTCATATATTATAAATGAATACATTCCTAATCTTATGTGAAATATTTTTCAGAGTCAGTGAAAGAAGTCTATGTATATTTTATCCTGGGATTTCTGAATTCAAGTCAAAAATGCAAAATATAAAGTGACAGTTGCTAAGGCACAGTTTTGTAAAGTTAGTACTTAACATTATAATAGCATGTGAAAGAAGTATTCTTCTTCCAGGGAAGATTGCCTTGATTGTCATAGATTGTGTAGTTCAAAAAGAGATTATGTTAAAACTAACTAGAGCAGCAGGCAAGACATCTCAGTAAGATATAGCAAGAATTATCAGTCAAGAACCATAACAGGCCTCAAGCCAAAATTGAGATTTTAAGTGGTGATTCAAAACAGTCCATGGAGACCATGCTATGCTATGCTATGCTATGCTATGCTATGCTATGCTATGCTATGCTATGCTATGCTATGCTATGCTATGCTACGAGAGAGAGAGAGAGAGAGAGAGAGAGAGAGAGAGAGAGAGAGAGAGAGAGAGAGAGAGAGAGAGAGAGAGAGCGCAACTGTGTTCACCAAAAATTGGTTATATACAGTATATATTGGAGGAATGCAGATATTTTGTTTGTGGTGATTATTTGGCATATCTTTCAAAGTTTTCATGGGATTCTAAACCAGTAGCATACAACATGATTTACATATAGAAGATTCCAGGTTCAGTCTTTAGCATCTCCACCTAAGGTGAGGAAAACTTGGAGAACACTTTCACATCAGTGTTTTGTTTGGGATCAGTTTTGAACCCTAATTGATCTGTCAATGTTGTTTGGGAGATGTTAGTCAATTTATTTCAGACCCAGCTGTGATTTATTTGAAACTGTTTTCCCATTGATGAGGTTCCCACTGCTTCACTTTTTTTTTTGGTCTTGGCCTCAGGACAGCAATATTGTCTTGGAGTTTCAGCATTCTCCTCCTGGAGCTTATATTTACATGTAGCTTAAAATGTATCTTTCCTATTCAAGCTGCCATAACAACATGCAACCATGCATCTAGCTATTGCCAAGTGTTGTGGCCCGCCAGCAACCTGCACGGATTGTGGCTGATCCCAAAGATGAAGAGGCTGGTGTGGTATTGCGCCAGCAGCCTGCGCAGCTGGTGCTCACGTTGGACAGCGAGGAGGCCAAAGAGGATGTGATGCCAGAGGCAGAGTCTCAGCCAGGGCCTTCAGAACCTCCAGAAGCTCCTTCCAGTGGAGAGAGCGAAGTGGAGGAGCCTCTCCTCAATGCTCAGGCACACAGGGCTGCCAAAAGGCAGGAAGAGGAGGTCTACTCAGGAGGAGGAGATCTACTCGAGAGTAGGGCTTGAGGATAATTGGCCACTCCATTAGCCTATTTAAATCGCACACAGCTAGTGCTTTCTTGCTAGAAACAACTTCTCATTACTACAAAGCATCTTGGAGAGTGAGCGACTTCTCATATCTGGTTTTCTGGGCTGATTGCCAACCTTTGTCGGACTTTGTTCCTAATAACTTTGATAAGGACCCTTTGCACGGGAAGCCTGCATTCTTGAAAGGGGTTAGTTTGGAATTAAACAGTGTTTGCGAAAGCTTGGTGTGTGCCACATTCTCTGGGAATCCGAAGCTGGGGCAGAACACCAAGTGTGTTCATTGCTGACATGATCATTTCATTTTCACAGTTCTATAAGGTATTTTTTAATGCAATAAAGGAATGGCTAAGGAACTTGAAAGCCTTTGAGAGATTTCAATTCTTTGGTTCATATTTTACAACTAAATCTTCCTCACATAGTATTCCATCATATGAGCCATCCTGATTTGTTTTGTTTTGTTTCTGTAAACTGTCAGACAAGGCAGATGGGCTGTTTTTTGCTTTAAGTTTTGAAGGAAATTGGGTATTTTTGTTACTATAGGACCAATAATAACTCAGAAGACTTGACATGATTGATTGCATTCTTTGCACTTTCTTTCGTCACGTGGGAAGAGAATGACCATGAGTACCCATAATAAGTACTCATTATTTTGACTGTTGCAGAAGTGAAGATAACTATAATTTAGGATCCTTGCATCAGCATGCCAATCAGATTCTACAGACCGTAAAGCTTTGGCCAGCTTCATGACTGCCAAGCTCTATAGATACTTCTATTTTTAACATATCCAAAAATTTTATTAATGCAAATTGTCTTCCCATTATAACTGCGCTTATTCTATCATTTGGGAATGAAAAAGAAAATGAAAAACATATTCATTTTTAAAGCTATCTACAATGTACCTGGATTAAAAAAAGAATGCATTCTTCCATTAAATTTCTTGGCACAAAGCATAAGCAATAACATACAGATTAACAGCACACAATTTTCCTATGTCTACCAGTATTTTAACTGGTATGATTAGGTGCGTAAACAATAACCTCACTGGCAAAATATTTACAATAGATCATCAAAAATATTTGAATATTTATGGATTTAATTAAATGTCACTTGCAATATAAGATGGAAGACAACCTCTGTCAGGCTTTCAGTTTTCAATTATTTTACTTTATATGGTGGTGTGTTGGTACATATTTAAGAAATGGCTTTGTCAGCTCCATTTGCATTGTCGCACCATACCACTAGCCATGGAACAGCTGATTGATGTGCAAGACATATTATCACAGTTCTTCTGTTAATCAGCTTGAAAAATTGCAGAAAATTAAACAACCAGGTCTCATGAGTTAGTTAACTCCAGCAAACCATGCCCTATAACAGGGGTTTCAAACTCGCGGTGTCATGTTGTCATCACATGACATATTGTGACTTTTCCCCCTTTGCTAAAATAGGGGTGGATGTGGCCAGTGGGCCATGAATTTGACATCCCTGGCCTATAATAACCAAGTTCCAGTAGTTCCTGTGTTATCTATTTCCTGTCTTGATCTTCCTTGAATAACTGATGATCCCCTGTCCTAGTTAAAGGGAAGAGAGATTCCATCTGAAAAAGCATATTGCAGCAATAGTAATAATTTTTTTATCCAAATTCAGTTTCATCTTATTCTTCCAAATCTAACCTCTTAGGGCCTAGAACTTAGGCTCACAAAACATTTGGATCATTAGCATATTATTAGCATATGAGTATCATTGCATCCTAGCATCAATTGAGTCCAAACCTTCCTATATGGCTTTATATAGATACCATACAATTTAGAACTCTGGATGGAACTCTGGAGAAGCCCTCCAGAATATTCTCAAGAGGTCTAGCAGATACCACTTTCTAAGAATAGCCAAAGAAGTAAGAGTAGAATCTCAGCAAAACAGATCTACCAGATCATAGCTCCCTCAAGATTTCAAAACAGTATTAACTGTCAATAGGAGAAGAGAATTACATTGCCCACCTCCCTTTAGTTACACAAACACCCATCAACAAATACCTAGCAAAAATAAATAGATCGTTTTGAACAGGATGGCCTCAAGGAAACAGTTAATGTTGCTGGAAAGAAAACAATTTTCCCATAGGTCAAGACTTCTCTTCAAAGAGGATAAATGGTAAAACCAACTCCAATTGTCTTCCATCAGATCATATAATCTGCTAATCTACTCTGTGATGTCTTCTAAAACAAGTATAAAACATTGTAGAATGGGATGTATGCAGGATGTGGCTTGATAAATGTCACGAACATACTGTCTTCTCCCATGCCGTGAAGAAAGAGAAGAGGGTCATCATGAATGGAGAAACTGCACTCCAAAGAATTATCCTCTGGTAAATTGCAAGATGATATTATCAGTTCTCCTCAAACTCTGTCAGGACATCATTAGTATATAGCTTGAGGGTTAGGTGAAGCATGTCCAGAAGGCACATCGGTGAGGACTCTGTAACTAAGATTATGCTACTTGGGCCAGAGACACCAGATCAAACCTTCCACCTCTCCTTCCACCTTAGAACCAAATGGCCTGGTGACTGAGTGTAAATGCCTGTATTTTGGCAAATATGCCATTCTTCCCCTTTAGGGGAATTTGCTAAAAATTTGCTTTTTCTTTTCTCCATCTGCATAAAATCAATGATTAATGTACTTTCAGAGAGAAAGCCATTGTTTTCTGTGTTTGTCAAAGCAGAGGCGTTAAGAATACACACAATTACTTCTCTTAAAAGATTTGGTAATTTCCAGCAATTTTTGTAAGGTAAAACTAGAACAGTTTGAAAGGAAGTTTATTTATTTATTCTTTCTTCTTCAGTTGTTATAGTACAATCAATGAACCATTTTTAAAGGGGAAAAGTTTTTAGTACATTTTAAAAAATATTTTTAAAAACCCTGTAGCATTTCATATCACTGCAAATATTATAACACCACAAAACAGCAAAGGGTTGCAACTAAAAATTGCTATTTTCCTGCATTCTTCATCTAAGCCTTGGGGGAATATAAACTGAGAAAGGTATCATAACCTGTTGCTGCGTGATTAAAACTAATGCCGCCCACTTAAGATCTGTTCTGGCTCAGAAGCAAAAATATTATTTTCAAGTTCATACATAAAAGTAATAGCAGAAGAGGAAGTGTAGTATCATATTATCTGTTACATTATAACAATTATGTTTAGACCACTAAGAATTCTATAGCACTTTTCACATCAGCATCATTTGGAGTGCAAATAGCACGGAGTTATCTATGTTTCAGGTGTTTAGTTAATACTTTGTGAAATAATGCTGTGTTAGTTTTGAAAGCTAACATTTCTTCTCTCTCAAGTTTCATTTGGATACTAGCTAAATGACAATAAAAAATTGTATCCTGTTAATTATAATTTCTCCCATATGTGGAATGTACTTGACAGAAAGATCATTTTCAAAGCCAAAATTGGGTACAGTTGGATTTATTTTAGTTTACTTGCTTCACTGAATACATCACATATCAATTGTATAGGCCGTGTATTCTTAATCAGAAGAATTAAGAATTCACGGCTTTTGAGATGAATGCTGGCAATTCATATCATTTTTTTTTTCCTGTGGAGTGGTTCTTGGCATTTTGTAAAATCCAGCATGGATTTCCTTTATAGATATACAATGGGAGAAAAGATTATAGGAGTAGAATAGAAAAAAGTTCAGTTTTACCCATTTCAGAGATTATATCATTTTGACAATTTTGACAAATTATAAGCACTTCCCATATCAAAAACTGAAAAAGGATTCAGTTCCAAATCCTGGTATTTATTCTCTGAAATTGAACAACTTCGTCACCTCCAAAGTTTATATTCTACCTGCCAACTGGACTGCGTTTTGTGAAAAAAATAGAAGCAAATAGCCATAGCCCATTATGTGTTTCTGTATTAGTAACAGCTTCTGATATAGTTCAAGTCAAATCCATCTGCTTCTGGACCAGCACATTGAATCCAAATTAAGCCTAGTTTGGGTTATATTTCATGCAACCTGTTTTAAAATGCTTTTCTGATATCACAGTATTCTTGAAAAGTTACTGTATTCTCTTTTGAATGCATTATCCATCATAGGTAAAGGTAAAGGTTCCCCTCGCACATATTTGCTAGTTGTTCCCAACTCTAGGGGGTGGAGCTCATCTCTGTTTCAAAGCTGAAGAGCCAGGGCTGTGCGAAGACGTCTCCGTGGTCATATGGCCAGCATGACTAAATGCCAAAAGCGCATGGAATGCTGTTACCTTCCCACCAAAGGTGGTCCCTATTTTTCTACTTGCATTTTTTTACATGCTTTTGAACTGCTAGGTTGGCAGAAGCTGGGACAAGTAACAGGAGCTTACCCCATTACACGGCACTAGGGATTCAAACTGCTGAACTGCTGACCTTTCAATTGACACGCTCAGTGTCTTAGCCACTGAGCCACCACATCCCTCATATTGGGTTCCAAAATGTAATGGGCATGCATGACTATAAGGTGGTAAGGTGATATCTCTGGCCTCATTGATTGGGAGTTCTAATCTTCTAACTTCTATTTCATCTTCCTGCACTTTTGAAAGAAGCCTACTCAGTCCTCTTGGTTCCAGGGGAAATGTGGCTTATTCAGAAGGAAAGGGGTAAACCTTGTCCTTTCAGTAACTTAACTGAAATGGGAGAGGTATGCCAAATTAATATTCTTATAGAATGGGTGGAATGATTCAGTGAGAAAAGCATATTTTTATTATGTATATCAAGATTAAAGAAGTTGATACCATAGAGTTGAAAGACAATAAAACAAAAAGATGCCTGCTTCCTTAGCCAATAACTATTTCTCTCTCCCCCTCCCCACTCTTTGCCTCTCTCTGACACATGTAATATAACCCAACCCAAAAGCTCAGAACTTTGTGTAAATATTCATAATCCATACTGCATCTAGTTGCCTATTTCCAGCTAGCTGTGTAATTTCTTATAGTCCAACCCAGATCTCAGCACATTGGGCCTCAGTCCCCATCAGACTTTTAGCTAAGCTATCCTCTGTTTAAAGTTCACTTGAAAGAGGAATTTGATTTACCTGGATTGTGGTGGCTTCTGACACTACCTAGACTACCAGATGAATGAAGAATTAAAGTTTTTCTTCAGCTACTTTTATAAGTGAATGTTTTGGAATTAAGATCTCCCCATTCAGTGCACAAACATATCCAGGTCGACTTCCATCTGAGGTAAGTGAGTCTTATTTCTAGAATAGTATCTAAAGCTGCAAAGTACAGTGCCATTGATGGGATCGCAGGCATAAAAATGTGATATTTGCAAAATTCTATTCAATTACAGGTTCTATAATCTCACTGTTTAGTCTTTATGAAGATACAAGAACTAAACGGAAGTTTCACATGCAGTTTTATCCATGTCCACTGAGAAAAAGAATATCCTCTTACGTTAAGTGGGACTTATTCTAAGTCTATGTGCAGAGGACTATATTCTATATTCCCAAGAGTCCTTTGGGAGTGAGGCAGCATAGAAATGCGACAAAATAAATAAATACACTTTTTCACTTGATGAGACCCAGATTTTCTATTTTCTACTCTACTTTCTGATATCACGTTATGGAAAGTATTTGTTGTTTATCTCTTCTAAAATAAAATAGCCCTTATCTCTGAATCACCAGCATGCTAAAAAAAGAATAGCGACAAAAGTACAGGAGAGAATTTACAATAAAGTGTATTCTAATTCTTTTGAGAATGTCTTTCTATTGAGAAAAGTAAAGATTACTTTAGATGTTCATGTCCCTGATGACATGCTGCTTTCTTGGCAGCATTATAGAACCTTTCTGGATTGATGGATGGATGGATTAATTTCCCAGCCTAGCTAATAGGAATAGGAATATAAAGCTGTTCTTCTGGACTAGTAATAAGTCAGTTTATCTTCTTCTATGCCACAAAAAGTAATCCTAATGTGAAATACAGGTAGCTGCCCAAGGTTATAAGGATATTATTCTGTAGCTGCTGTCTTCAGGGCATTACACTATGTGAGATGATCAAATGTTAATGAACACCTATCCCTACCCAGTGAAAAATATCAATTTTTACCATATTCAGTTCATACTTTGAAGAACACTCTTCCTTGAGGAGAAGGCTATTTTATGTCTAATTTGGTTTGCTCAAACTTTGGCTTGTTTTTGAAGTGTTGGCTATTGGGAATCATTTCCATGGATATCTTGAAAGTCATCTGTCCTTGAAATAACTTTTATTATATTGAGGACTTCTATTTCTGTGATAATAAAAGGCAAATTATCTCCCAAAGACCAAGACTACTACAGCTCCCCTAAAGGAGAGAATCCCAAAGTCTACATTTCTAGACCATTTCACATCACTGGATTTTGAACATTTGTATCATGGTAAAGTTTTCTGTGATTCCAATAATTACTAAATGATATGACTGTTAATCTGTTACTGTGATTTCAAATACAACACAGATGAGCCAGGAAGAAATTGGCTGCACTTCTGAACAAAGTTGACCTAATGGGTCGCAGAGATCTAAAACTCTTGGCAAAATCTGCACTTGACATGCCATGGGTCAGATGTTAGCTTCATGTAGGGATGAGTGGGCTAGTCCAAGGTGGAACAGTATGGACCTCTATGAAATAGATCAAATGCATGATTTGAAATGCAAAGTTTTCTTCTCAGCAGCTATAGAATTACTGCAAAATATTGTCTATAGATTTTTGCATCTCCAGATTTCAATATCGTCAACTAGGATGTGAGGTTGTAATGACTGATGGGAGTTACAATCCGAAAGGTGGCATTTGGGGGAAGCCACTATAGCACACATTTGTTTTCTCATAAAATAAGAATGAAACACACAATGCAATTTATTATTCCTCACAGTTTCTAGAGTGTGCCCAATGGCAGCCATTCTTTCTAACTATTTACGCACGGACTCCTTACGCACAGTCACTCAGGCATTTATCACTTCCCGCCTGGACTACTGCAATGCTCTCTACATGGGGCTCCCCTTGAGGAGCACCCGGAGGCTCCAACTGGTGCAGAATGCAGCTGCACAGGGGATTATGGGAGTGAGGGGGCGCTCCCATGTGATGCCTCTCCTGCGTGGCTTCCGGTGGTCTTCTGGGTGCGCTTCAAGGTGTTGGTTACCACCTTTAAAGCACTCCATGGCACAGGACCTGGGACCTGGGACCGGCATTTGCGGGACCGCTTTCTGCCGCCGAAAGCCTCCCACTGACCAGTACACTCCCACAGAGAGGGACTCCTCAGGGTGCTGTCAGCCAGGCAATGTCGACTGGCGACCCCCGGGAAAGAGCCTTCTCTGTGGCAGCACCTGCCCTCTGGAACAATCTGCCCCCAGAGATACGAAGGATATCAGATCTCCGGGCCTTTTGCCGTGCCCTAAAAACTTTTCCATCAAGCAGGGCTGGCGTAACCCTCCCCCTTTTAAACCTTTTTTAACCTTTTAACCTATTTTAACCTTTTTAGTTTTAAAGTGTTAATGGGTTTTAGGTTGGGATGTTTTTAAACTTCGGGCCAAAGTTGTGTAATTCTTTTAATAATTTTTAGATTTTGTATGGGTATATTTTTTATTCTTGGCTGTTCACCACCCTGTGTCCAGCAGGAGAAGGGCGGTATATAAATTGAATAAAATAAATAAATAAATATTTGCCAAAATTGACAGATCTGTGGTCACTGAGAGTCAGTTTGGTCTAGTGATTAAGGCACCAGGTTAGAAATCATGTAACCGAGTTCAAGTCCCTTAGCCATGAAAGCCAACCAGGTCACTCTTTCTCAGCTCAACCCATCTCACAGTATTGTTGTGGGAAAACAGGAAGAGGACTTTGTGTTGGATATGTTTCTTGCCTTGAGTTATTTGTAAAATAATGAAGGCAGATGATGATGATAATAGATAGATAGATAGATAGATAGATAGATAGATAGATAGATAGATAGATAGATAGATGGATGGATGGATGGAAGGAAGAAAGGAAGGCAAGAAGAAAGAAAGAAAGAAAGAAAGAAAGAAGAAAGAAAGAAAAAGAAAGAAAGAAAGAAAGAAAGAAAGAAAGAAAGTTTGTAGGTTCCTTCCATCTCATTCGTGCTACCATTGCCTTTTTCTTTAGATGTTCTATTTATCTTCCTTTTACCCAAATTCGTTGTACTTATGAACTGTGTTAGGGACCCAATTCCTCCCTTCCGTTCATTTTGCCACACACACCTTTTCCTAACCTGAAAAGTTATCCAGACCTTATGCGTTTTTCCTGGCTTATGTGGTCGTCATCAGATGAAGTACTTCAAGTAGTCAGTCTGCGGTTGATTTGAAAACAGGCGAGTCTCAACAACAAGCTTAGAGAAAGGTGTCAGGTATAAATCAAGTCTTCAAACAAGCAGGGTGCATTCCAAACTTCAGAGAGATTTCTTTGTACAAAGTGATTTCTTTCTCTCTCTCTCTCTTCTGCTTTTCCTTGTGCCTGGAAGAGGATGAAAGGGTAAGGGTGGGGGGTATTCATTTAGTCTAATAATGAGGGTGAAGCTCACAGGCATAGTAATTTGGCAGCTGTTCTGCTTCCTGTAACAGTTCAACTTTGTCTCTCTCGCACACACTCTTTTTAATCCAGGGACTTCTCAAGAAAAACACCTTTTGTTGTTAACCTGCTGGTGGTTCATTTTATGTAGGAACCATGCAATTAATCTTGTTTGTATTTAAAAAGACAGGTTGCCTCGGTGAGATTTCTTGACCTATAATTAAAGAATATCAAAACTGTTACAAAGATGTAATGTTGAATGTGGTTGGGAAGCTGAGTTTTCACCATGGGAAAAAGTTCCCACTTATGTTTCACTTGAGAAAGTGCCTTATATTCTTTGCTATATTGTTCTCTGTGTTTAAAGGATAGAAATGCCTAAAGTTCTATCTTTGTTACAGAAGACTAGAGCTCAGGGGTGGATTCTACTTACCTTTACTACTACTTCGCATTGGTGCGCATATGCAGATCACTTCTGATGACGTCCAGGTCAGTGGGCGGAGCCTCCCGCTGGTTTTACTACCCGTTCTATAGAACTGGGGGCAACCCACCACTGCTAGAGCATGTAGAACATATTTATATGTTCAAAATACTGTACATTCTGGTTTGTTTGTTTTAATTTTTTTATCATTGTAAGATGGAACTTCATGTTTGCTTGGGAAAATTTCATCACACACTGACACATTTGAGTTGTATGTGAGTGCTGAATAATTACATGGAAAAATTATATCCCATTTTAGAATATGGCAAAGTCAAGTAGCATGTACAAGATGAGTTACACAATGATATAAGCACAATCCAAATTATTCAGGACATGAAGAAAGTAATCCTATCAAATTTCTGACAAGTGTTTGAATATAAAGAGACTTGGACAGATATTTCTGCATAGTTCTGCCTTAATTCAGTAGCATGAAAACTTTTTAAAACAACCCCTTATTATTAGTTCTTTCCAAATTCCTTGAGAATTTATTCTCATATATTTACATATTTGGTAAGAAAATATCCAGAGAAATAAACATCAGCACTAAAGATGTGAATCTCCAAATGAGGGCAAAGAGAAATTAAGAATAAAATGTATTTTAGAAGGAATTATTCTTTACACCAAGGTCTGGTCAGAACAATTTCCTTCAGTACAGGTAGTCCTTGACTAACGACCACAATTTAGGCCAACATTTCTGTTAACTTTGACCATTATAATTTTGAATGGTCACTACATGAACTGTTGTAAGTTGAGGATTGCCTGTAGTTTGGCATATGAAGGACAGGAATGGAAAAGTTACTTTGCTACCTCAAAGTTTCTTTCTAAATAGAAAAGAATGAAGTACTGTTACAGGTAGTCCTCGACTTACAACCACAACTGAGCCCAAAATTTCTATTGCTAAGTGAGATCGTTGTTAAGTGAGTTTTGCCCATTTTAGGACCTTTCTTGCCATAGTTGTTAAGTGGATCACTGCAGTTATTAAGTTAGTAACATGGTTGTTAAGTGAATCTGGCTTCCCCCTTGACTTTGCTTGTCAGAAGATCACAAAAATTGATCACATGACCCTGGGACACTGCAACCGTCATAAACATAAGTCAGTTGCTAAGCATCTGAATTTTGATCATTGACCATGGGGTTGCTGCAACAATCGTAAGTGGGAAAAATGGTCATAAGTCACTTTTTTCAGTGTCGTAACTTCGAATTATCACTAAATAAACTATTGTAACATAAATTATAAGTTGAGAAGTACCTGTATTTCTCAATAGTTTTCATAGTCCTAACTCTATTTGCTTTAAGTAGCCTCTCTTACTTCTCTATCGTTCAAAATCCAAAGCTTTACATTGATAGCCTCTCACCGACCAGTTCGCTCCCATAGAGAGGGGCTCCTCAGGGTGCCGTCGGCCAAACAATGTCGACTGGCGGCCCCCAGGGAGAGCGCCTTCTCTGTGGGGGCACCCACCATCTGGAATGAGCTCCCCCCAGAAATAAGGAGGCTACAGGACTTACGCACCTTCCGCCGCGCCCTAAAAACGTTTTTATTTCAACAGGCTGGTCTGGCCTAAGTCTCCCATTTTAAATTGGGTTTTAAAATGTTTTATTTAATTGGATGTTTTAAAGTTCTTTCTAAGCCCAAATTATTTAATTCTATTTTAAAATAACTTTTAACTTTTATATGTTATTGTATTTTATTTTGGCTGTTCATCGCCCTGAGCCCTTTTTGGGAGTATGGCAGTATATAAATTCAAATAATAAATAAACAAATGAACAAACAAACAAACAAACAGGGCTTTTGTTGGAAACCTTCAGTTATTTTATTTCTATTTAAATAAACCTATTTCACTATTGTAGTTTTAAAAAGTTAGTATTTGCCTGGCTGTATGGTAATTGATCTTTTTATACAGAAACTGAAAACACTCATCGGTTTGCAGGTTTGGACGCATAAAGAGATTTTATACTGTTGTAAACATCACTCTAAACATCATTCAAATAATTTCATGAGTTTACGTATGTATTATTTTTAAACCTGAATGCTTTTGCCACTTAACAGAGTACATTCCCTTTTGTTTTGCTGCTTTATGAAGTTATTAAGTTAGTATTATTAATATGATACTTGATTATATATAACACTGGATGAAAAATGATTCTGTAACTGCTAAACCAAAACACAGCTTTCTTTGGTAGTATCAATCCAAGTTCCCCAATTTAAAAAAACAAAAACATCAGTCACCTCTTGGTGGGTGTGAAATGAATAATCTGAGATGTTTTGATTGATAATATCTGTCAATTCAAAGGATTGGAGAAATATGATGATTCTTTTGTAAATCATTGGCATCAGCACTGGGCTAAGTGCTTCTGAATTCAGAAGGTAAGAGCTTTGCAAATGTAAGAAGATCCATTTTTTCCATTCCTTTCTATCATGGGCCAAAGTTGGGGGCATGAAATGATTTCTTTTAATCTTTAAATTTTACATTAATGGTACAAGTAAAAAAAGTCATTTTTTGTGTATTTCCACAGATTTCAATGAGATTATTCAGATGTTATTGCCATTCATTGGGTTGATCCCATGAATTTGCTTTGGTTTCATTTAGTCAAATCCTGGCTTGTTTTGCCTTTTTTAAGCAACACGTTGTATTTTTCTTATTGTCTATGAAACAGTTTGTTAATTTTGAATGTTAGGACTAAGGATAGACTGAGGTTCCTCTTACTATGTCACTGTTCTGTCAAATTGTAGAGCTAAAAGTAGTCTCAGAGCTGATGTGGCAGTCCTCCAAATAACATAAAACCTGGTTCTTCCTCAGGACTTCAGCTAGAAAGGGCGACATATTTTTTGATGGGTGATTGATTTATCTCTATGTGTCTCTCTCCCCCATCCTTTAATATTGTTTGCATTATATTGCATCATTTTTATATTTGTTTATATTGTACCGTGCCCAGAGTAATGGTGGACTCATGATGGATTTGGTAAATAATAAATAAATGTGTGGGACTGAGTGATTTCAAAATCCAATATGAGGCAGAATTCATTGGAGTAGCTCAGGAGAGCAACCCTTGGGATCCTGGAGCATCCCAACTAGGAGAACTATGGACATGTTCCAACTGGTTTCAGTGCCAACAAGTGATGTGGATCATATACTCAGTTTGATCTAATTTGATCAACTATTCTGTAGTAAGGATGTCCCAAGTTTTCTCACTGTCATGGACTTACTACAGTTAATCAGAATAGTGCCACATCTCACTTCTTTAGTGGTATTGGAATGAGCTTCACGGTTTAGAGAAGTGGGATGTAAATGTTTGTTTTCTTGTCTGAAATATTTATATCCAGGATAACAGTCTTCTTAAAGTGGCTTACAAGCAATAGAATTTAAACAAAATACAATAAATATTACTTTTCTGTTTTAAAGGGCAGTTGATAATAATCACCTACAGTCTAAATTCAGTGAAACAGATATTTGTGATGGTTGTATCATAACAACATCATGAAATCAATGCAGGTGAATGCAAAATGTTTCAGCATAATTTCTTCGCTCTTTTTTTTCCTGCAGCCAAGCACCTAAATAAAGGTGTGGCTCAACTGCCTATGATCATGATTGCTTCTTGATTTTTTGACCTCCCATGGCCCTCCCTGGTACTTCCAATATTTGGAATTGGAATTGATGATAATCTGAATACTCTGAATAGTCAGCAGTGCAATGTGGCTGTCTAGAATTGTTGTAAATTTTGGACTGCATCAATAAAAACTTTCAAGTCATGGGAACTCATGGTTCCATTATATTCTAATTTGTTCATTATCAAGAATGATCAATTTGATTCTAATTTGATCATTATCATATCCTATGAGGAGAGATTGAAGTACAGTAGTGGCTTCCCCATAGAAAAAGGCCCTGATTTTTTTTTCTTTTTTTAATCATCTCAATATGCAGGATAGTAATTAAATTACATCTCTGAATACTCTATTTGAATGTTAAGAAAGAAAAAATCATAAATGGAATCAGTTTCTTAATTCCCTTTTAATAGACAAAGGCTGGACCGCTATCTGTTGAGGATGCTTTAATGTGGATACCTACAATAACCAGGACATTGAACTTCATGTCCTAAATGACCAAACTTTCTGATTTTATGACTTCCTGTATTAACTCTAACTCAGCAACTCTCCTCATATTTTGGAAAGTTGAAACAGAGGAATGAACACTACATTTTACAGTTTTTCATCAGGTATTCCTTTCAATCTGAAGCCAGCTTTGGTATTAATGTTGTGTTGAGTTATATCAAGTTATATAAGCAGTTAAAATAGCATCAAACTCATCCATATAATATATTTCACTATGTAACTGGAAGCAAAGAAAGAGGTACTACTATGTTACTTAAATTAAAATTTAATTAAACTTCAATTAAAACAGATGAACACTGCTGTCAACTTTTTTCCAAAAGAAGTGTCTTATGGAAAAAATTGTATTGGAATCTATAGAATGCGAACCTATAATGTTTACAAAGTCATATTTATTTTTAAAAGAAAAAGAAAAAGAATCAGCCTTTGCCATTCCGCACAATTTTATGGGTTTCCATTACTATGAACTTGTTTTAGAATGATTGCTTCCAATAAAATATCAAATCAGCAGGCAACCAGTATGTTCCTTATTAATGCACTTTTCAAATACTATGTGGTACTTATCTCAGTTTTTTTTTTAAAGAAGGCATTCATAGCTGAAAAGTTGGGAACTGATAGGCAAACTTTGTTCAGCAAAGACATGATTATAAGACAATGCAAATTTTATTAGTTTAACATTGTGGTAAGCTCTGTTTTTCTGAAATTCTAGAATTCTAGCCAAAGTCTGAGACCCAGATGGCAGAGAAAATTACACTTAGGGCAAATTTATTTGTGTGGCTTCTTATAGCTTACATATACGTTAATAAGGCAATTATCTGAGAATGTTTTACATGCTATTTTGCTGCATGGTGAATAAAGATATATGGTCCTCTGTACTTGGAACTGGCACAAGTATTTTTTTCCCAAGTGTTGCTTCCTACAGATATTGTTCCATAACAAATGAAAGTGAGATTTACAGGTAGTCCTCTTTTAGTGATCACAGATAGGACTGGAAACTCAATGGTTAAACAAAACACTTGCTAAGTGAAACTATGATTGTGCTTATGATCTTCAGGTCATAAATGTGGGGATTGGTTACAATGTTATTTATTTATTTGTTTGTATCCTGGCCTTTATTATTTTAATAAACAACATTATTTTTATAAGCAACATAAGCTGGTGGACATATTCAGCACACTTTCTTCATCCTATTTTCCCCATAACAAAAACCCTGTGAAGTGAGTTGGGCTGAGAGAGACTGATTGGTCCAAGGTCACCCAACTTTGGGTTGGCTAAGGAGGGACTTGAACTCCATGTCTCCTGCTTTCTAGGCACAAAAAACAAAACAAAACAAAAAAACCAGGGGGATTAACTGTGAACAGTCACTAAATGAAGCAGTTGATAATGAGGACTGCCTATATATTTTCTACGATATACAGAACCGTATGGTATTTTGTATAGATTCATGAATAGAAACTAAGCCATTGTTTGTTGACCAAGCCGCAGTTAGTTGGGTTACATAATATATTAAACTGGGGTGGGTAATTTGTAGACTCAATTTTGCAATCTCTTTTTTCTCCAGGTTTTCCTGATTTGCATAATTAAAAGACAGTGATTGAAAAATGGCAGCAAAAATTTGGTGGATATCTTTGTTAATGGGATTTTTCATCTTTTTTTTTTCATAAATTAAACCCTTCGTAGGTGCTAAAAACCTTCGAAGACTAATAAACATTTTCTGTGCAATCTTCCAGCTTCCAAAATAGAGGCTAAAAAGTTAACGCTTCCTCCTCTGCTCATTGCCACATTTCCTGTAATTCTTGGAAGACAAGCCTCACCAGAGGTGGGTTTCGGCAGGTTCTGAACAGTTCTGGAAAACCGGTAGCAGAAATTTTGAGTAGTTTGGAGAACTGGTAAATACCACCTCTGACTGGCCCCGCCCCCATCTATTCTCTGCCTCCTAAGTCCCAGCTGATGGAGAGGAAATAGGGATTTTGCACCAACCTTCTCCTAGAGTGGGGAGGGAATGGAGATTTTACAGTATCCTTCCTCTGGAGTGGGGTGGAAATGGAGATTTTACAGTATCCTTCCCCTGCCACACCCACCAAGCCACGCCTACCAAGCCATGCCATGTCCACCAGTCCATGCCCACAGAACCAGTAGTAAATATTTTTGAATCTCACCACTGAATGAAACATAACGGCAGCTCATAACTGAAAAAAAAGTTGTTTATTCTTGTGTAACCACATATTAAGCCCAAGCCAATATATGAGAATGCATCTTTGAATAATCAATGAAACCATTGATCAAGGTAGCACCATTCTGGCTGGGATTTGTACTGGCCTGAACTGGCCTGCTTTGTGACTTAGTTGAATGTGTGAACCCACAAGTGTGGTTTATAAGCATCTGTGATTTAATATGTAAACTTCTTTCGATAAGGTATATTCATTTGGGGTGGAATATGTGGAGCTTAAGAAGGAAGGTTTTGATAGTAGTTTCCTTCCAGTCAGAGGCTAGATCAGCAGCTACTTAGACCTTCTGAAAAAAAGTCAAATCAGGATAGAATTATTATGTGGATCCTTTGTATGTCAAGTTTGGCTGGAAATGATTATGATAATAGTTGAAATATGGAAAATGATGGCAATCGATTGCCAGGAATCATTACTTCTAGTGGCTTGTTTATAAATGAGGAAAACAATAAATTAATGAATACACTTCAAACAATCTTAAATTTGCTACTTGTTGGCTTCCTGGGAGATGAATCTTGGTCTTATTTAAATTGTGATAGTGAGCAACTAAAATTCCAGATATTCAAAATATTTTTTAATGAAGATTCCATATACTTTTTAAAGTATTTAGCTAATTTAGCTTGCTGTTTATATATTTATGTTTTTACCCCATCTTTAAGCCACAAAGGACTCCTTGACCAATTAATTAAAACAACCACACATGTTAAAATATCAAAATAGTCATTGATGACTAATCAACTTTTATTAAATTTGAGAAAACTTCAAATTTAACCCAAGGAAGGTTTTGATTGAAACATATTGGACAATTGGTTATTTTATTAATGTTACTTATATGTTGATGTTTTACCCTCGGTGTTTGCTCTGCTCTGCTCTTCTTTATAATAAAAATAGTTGCAGAATCTGCCCAAAATGTCATTCCAAAAATAGCCTAAAATATGTAGCTTACTTTCAAGTCAGGAAATGAAACTCTTTTTGCTATATGGTGATCAACGTAATTGCCAAGATCTTAACAGAAATAAATAATAACTTTCCAATAAAACCCACAAAAAATGATATACAGTTAAATTCTAATCCCATATACACATATATTATAAAATAAATGCCCAATGATATATTTGAAAGAATGGTAAATTAAAATCTCCTTCATTAAAAGAAAATCTCATTTTAGCTGATGAAAGTCTTGGTGGTCTTTATTCCCATTTACATTTCCTCGGTAGTATATTGATCTGAATAAAATATCTATTTGAAACTAACAGTAGAATGCATCTTAAAATATAAATCATTTGAGGGTAATATTCATTTTAATAACAATCCCACAATAGAATTATAAACCATCTATTAATATCCATTACAATATCCATTATCTGAAAAATATTAATTTCCACATTAATTTTGAGATACTTTTGTTTTAAATCATCCTAAATATTCAATATGTTGTGTACAGATCTCAACATCTTACGTTTATCAATTGACCAGATCCCAAAGGAAGTAAATTAGATTTTTCCCAATGGATCCTATAACTTGAAAATTTACCAAATTGTTCAATTGCCCATTTTAAGTTATACAAGAAAACAGAATAATTACCCACATTGCCAAAATATCACCCATCCATAATTTATATTCAGAATCATAAGAGTAATCCAAATAATACCATAAGATTGCCTAACACTAAAAACCATGTACCACAGATGAACAGCCAGGAATTGGATCCAAACATTTGGGTCAGATATTTGGGATTATACTTTCAGATTTGCAATATTCAGGGAGCTTTCTTAATTTGGAGTGGAGATGGCCCTACTGTGGGTAGTGCTTGTTTATGTGTGAGATTGTTTTTGTGTTGTATCAAGCTGTTCATTATTAATATTTGCTGTGTATTGTTTTAACCTTTGCTAGGAAGCAGTGTTCGCTGCTTAGATTCAGCAGTGATTGAGGAAGTGCACGAGTTAAACAAACAAACATTTGTAAGATTTTGTTTTCTTTTTCCCTAGGGGTATTTGGGATGTTTCAGTTACTGTTAAATTCAACATGTACCTATTTGTATAAGATATAAGATTGTGGCCAGAGCAACTGTTTACATCACATGGAGGAAAATATTTATTTGTGTAATTTGTGCATTTACGTTTTCCACATAAAACACCTAATGAAGATCAAGTGAGGTACATATTAAAAAAATAAACATGCTACAATTCTGTCAAAGTTCTTGGCAAGCACATGTAAAACTGATTCTGAAGATCGGATGTTTGTTGGGTCATCTCTTATGTCTTGTCCCAGCCAAACTGGTATTCTTTGAAGGTTAAGGAATAAAATCGAAGACAAAATCAGATGTTATAAGCTCCTCTCCTATGTTTCCTAAAGTTACTCAAAACCATCTGATTTCAATGAGAACCTGTTAATGTGGAACATGTGGGTAATAAATCCTAAAAGTTGTACAGTTGATAAAAAAAATAAAGGTTCAAAACTAAAGATCTAAGGGCCAAACAAAACTCAGAAAAACTGTCCCTTTTCCATCCCTCATTCAATTGCTCTAAGAAACAACAAATACATCTTACATTTTATGGACTCATAAAATTGGTGGTTTCTCATGTAAATCAACTCCAAAATAAGCCCTACTGAACCCACTTGGACCTACATCTTGGTAAGCAAGCATAGTATTATAACTTTGCCAATTCTCTGTTGGAGTTTTGAAGCATTCAATTTTTGTCATATTTTACCTCTTAGTTAAAAAAAAGAAGGCAATCATTCACTTCGATTTTGACTCTGACTTATGTCAATAGGACCATTTTTGTTCTTTTATCACATCTTTGCATTATTCAACATAGCGGTGGAAGAAAATTTGTAGTATCAGAGTTAATGGGCCACTGTTAAGAAAAGTGTTTTTCTCTGCTTTCTGTATTTGATTTCACTGATTGTAATTATCCTTCCAATGTGAATGTATTCTGAAAATCCAGGAAAAACAATTCATGGATTTGATGAAACAGATTCTAGTCCACAAATGCTGATACTATGGCACAAGACCTTTTGTTCTTTTCTTCTGTCTTTATTTTTACATCCTGCATTTTTCAGACCCCATGCCCATCCCAGTCCATGTCACTCCTTTGATTTTATCAAAATTAAGCTTCAAATATAAATTTATGACAATAAGAGACTAGCCCCAAACTATTAGTAATTACTATAAAAATAAAAAAGAAGTTACAGTAACCTCTTTTTATATTGGGGCATTTACTATATTTAGTAAAATATATTAAATGCCCCACTGATATGCTGATATAAAAGCATTCAACTTTCCAGTTTAAGCTTAACACATCTACACATTAGGTGTAATATCAAAGCATAGTTCAAGTTTCCTAAAGCAAGCACTTTTAATAGTTCTTTGGATATGAAAACATATCCATTCATGAAAAGAACTTTAAATGCAGGTCTGAAAAGTACCTGGAATTGGAGTCTATGAATCTACCAGCTTTCTTAACACATTCAACAATATCTTCTTCTGATGGCCATTTTTCCTTCTTATTTCAGATAACGTTTTTGAGGATATCTGTAATGTTGATATTTCTTAGGTGGTAATATTCTTTTTATTCTCCATCTAGTGACAATTTTTTTAAGAATACAGCATTTCAGAAAAAATAAATATTAGACTAGACTAGACTAGACTAGACTAGACTAGACTAGACTAGACTAGACTAGAATAGACTAGAATAGAATAGAATAGAATAACAGAGTTGGAAGGGACCTTGGAGGTCTTCTAGCCCAACCCCCTGCTTAGGCAGGAAACACTACATCACTTCAGACAAATGGTTATCCAACATCTTGTAAAAAACTTCCAGTGTTGGAGCATTCACAACTTTTGGAGGCAAGTTATTCACTGATTAATTGTTCTAACTGTCAGGACATTTCTCCTTAGTTCTAAATTGCTTCTCTCCTTGATTAGTTTCCACCCATTGCTTCTTGTCCTGCCTTCAGATGCTTGACTCTCTCTTCTATGTGGCAGCCCCTGAGATATTGGAACACTGTTATCATGTCTCCCCTAATCCATCTTTTCATTAAACTTGACATACCCAGTTCCTGGAACCGTTCTTCATATGTTTTAGCCTCCAGTCCCCTAATCATCTTTGTTGCTCTTCTCTGCATTCTTTCTAGAGTGTCAACATCTTTTTTACATTGTGGCGACCAAAACTGAATGCAATATTCCAAGTGTGGCCTTACCAAGGTATTATTGTGTTTCTTAACTGAAAGGAGATAATCAATTGTGGAGGAAGCCAAATGGAGTAACAAAAATAATCTTCAATTTTCATTCAATGAAGGAATAAAAAAGGGACAAGATGTTTATTGCTCACTCTCCTAAAACATGGAAGGTGCTGGGAAAATGTTCTGTCATGCAGTTATGTTACTTAAATCCAATGGAACCTAATGGAAATTTAGCAATTTAATTGCTTATTGGAAATATTACTTACTGATATTTTTTAAAAATACTTACAATATTTTAAAAATATATTATCTTAACGTGGAAAATTTAGCACATAACAACAAAAGAAACATATAATATAGGAAAATGTATCACTTCAATCCTTTAATCCTGTATACAATAGTAATGTAATAACCCCAAAGGAACAACATTCAAGAACTTTTTAAAGCAGGTGTAATGAGGGTAATTAGTTCACAGCCCTGGCGAGAGCCCTGTCCAAAGGAAATGTGGTATTTGAAATAAGAAGGATCAATATTTTTTAATTCCAACTAACAAGATTAATCATTTAAATATCATTGCAAGGATTGTTTCAATATTTCAGTTTCTTTATGCTTCTTCTTCTTCTTTTTTTTTTTTTTTAAATTTGAAAATTTTATTATAATATAAACAATCCATCTTCCATTGAATCGTGTGTTGTCTGGGTAAAAATGTATTGTGCAATAACAATGGAAATTTACAGCCATTTTCATTATTTATCTATTCTTAAACTTAATATTGATATACATTGCATCTTTAATACTATAACAGTTCTCTTCTTTACTTACTTAATTCTATTAATATATTTTTTGTATTTCACCAGTCTGCTTTTATTTCTAACTTTCATATTTATTCTCTAGCAATCGGTAGAATAGTTCCCATACATTGTAATATTCAGTTTGTTATTTCTCTTTAAATGCAAGTGTTAACCTATTCATTTCTGCATATTCTAATATTTTCCTGATCGCATTCTCATCTGTAGGAAACTCTTCACTTTTCCAATTTTGTGCAAATACAATACTAGCTGCAGTTATTACATAAATGATCAAATATACATTCTCTTTACTATAAATCTCTGGTAAAATCCCCAACAAAAATTTCTGTATGCTTCTGATTACTGATTACTGATCACAATCAACAACAATTAAAAAATGGAGAAAAAGATGTTTTTACTGTAGTATATAACAAGAAGACAATGTAGAAAATGTTTCAATTTCGTCATGCCTTAGAAACCTCATGCCTCAGAAACCTCTCAAAATTTTAAAAAGGCCCTGGTAACACTTATAAACAATGTTAATATAATAATAAACCAAAAGAAAAGTCATACAAGGTTGTAATCTCACTGTACAGGATTGTAGCATGAACAACTTTTAAAAGATTTATTCAAGTTCTCATCAATAGATTTATTCTAGAACTGAGCCTGGTATGATTTAATGGGGGAATAACCTATGTAGAATTGCCATATGATCCTCTACAGAAACATAAATAATAACACATTTTCCTTTTTGTCCAAATATAGGCTATATTCCCCACCAGGGAGAAACAAACAATGGTTTTAAGATTTTTCCTAGAAGCTATAACATTATTGTATGCTAATTACAAGTCCTGCAGACTTAAAAAAAAGTTTGGTTTTGTCTCAGATACTGTAGGGGCCTCTAAGGCCATAATACTCAATAAATTGGTAAAAATTCTGTAACAGAACAAACTTCTCATTCATTATCTACACCAGGGCTGTCAAACTCCCAGCCTGTGGGCAGGATGCATCACACGCTGGCCACACCCATGCCCAGTTTAGCAAAGGGGGGGGAAAGTCTTAATACGTCATGTGACGCCACTGTGACGATGTGAATTTGACACCCCTGATCTAGATTGAAGCTTCATGCGTTGCATTGCCTAAAGTGGGTACAACAGGCAGTCCTTGACTTACAACCATTTGTTTAGGACTGTTCAAAATTACAATGGCACTGAAAAGACTTACAACCAGTTCTCGCACTTACGACTGTCACAGTCAGTCGTGTGATCAAAATTCAGGAGCTTGGCAACCAGCATGTATTTACAATTGTTGCAGTGTCCCAGCTGGCTTCCTATCATCAAAGACAGTGTGGGAAACTGGATTTGCTTAACGACTGCATGATTCATTTAACAGTTGCAATGATTTAACAACTATGGCCAAAAAAAACCAAAATCGGGTGCAACTCACTTAATAATCACCTTGCATCGCAAGGGAAATTCTGGTTCCAGTTTTGATCATAAGTTGAAGACTACTTGTGGTGTACAGTTCCTAAATTCATAAGATGCATGTTAAGAACCCTGCTTTGGAGCAATATTGAAAGATATTCCCATAGCCACTGTC
The DNA here is from genome assembly GCA_030761175.1 of Masticophis lateralis. Classification (NCBI taxonomy): domain Eukaryota; kingdom Metazoa; phylum Chordata; class Lepidosauria; order Squamata; family Colubridae; genus Masticophis; species Masticophis lateralis. Next base: position 96,540,222 of record JAUDYJ010000004.1, on the reverse strand, counting down.
AAACTGCTCCTTATATAGAGGAATCAGATGTTCCTCTGGTAAACATGCCTATGTTTTTAATCAGGTAAAAGAAGCATCCCACACTTTCAAAGACTCGAGTTTGAGCCAGGAAAGGAAGAATACCTAAATGGGGGTGATGGGGTTTAAGTTACTTGGATTTTAGTTGCTTGGGGTCCTCTAAGTTGTTATGAGGAATGAAACAGTCCACAAAGAGTAGGATGAGTGAGAGATTGAGAGTAAGAGTAGATTCTGCAGAGATTTGGGATCAAAGATTCCAGTTTATCTTAATTATGCGATATAAGGGTGACTGCCTAAAAAAATACTGTAAAGAAAGCACTTGAGGTCTGAAATCTTCCTTCAAACATATAATACCCATTGATAGTGTCCCCCAAAAAATGTCCTTTCCCATTCCATGAGTGGATTAGATATAAAAAGCAAGCTCCACTGAAATCAGTTGATGGACAGATGTGCTGAAATGGGGAAAGTGGTTATGCTGGGGCTATATATTACATGGAGGTAAACAAGCATCTTTCATTGTTAGCATGGAATTGGACTCTGACTCTGAAAGGAGATTCTGAGAAGAAAAAGGGACACGAAGGAAAGTACTGAAATTACCAGGAAGAAAATATGGAGAACTGAGGTAGCAATAGCATGATTTTTCTAAGCCCAATGCACAGCAATATGTGTTTCATGTCCACTCTTGTGGTTTAAAAACTCATTTTCCCATCTGCAAGTTATTGCTTTACTTCATCTACTCATTCTCTTGATTAAAGATCTTGTTGTTTAAAAGTGTTTGTCTTATACATTTTATTCTTAAAACTTAATGAAACAATGTTTATTTGCATGCTGCTCACTCCCTTAATGCCTCAGGACAGCTGAACTATTAAAGCAAGAACCATTGAAACCAGAGAAATACAATTAAAAGGAACAATAAAACATTACAGAAACAACCCATTTAAAGCAATGAAAACAGTAAAAATTATTATCAGAAAGTCTAGATCAGGGGTTTCAAACTCACATCGTCATAGTGGTGTCATGTGACGTATCGGGACTTTTTCCCCTTTTCTAAAATGGGCATGGCATGGCCAGCATTTGATGCATGTGGCCCATTGGCTGGGATTTTGACAGCCCTGGTCTATATAAATAATTATGCTTTGAGCCTTCTCCAACCTAAGGTAAGAGAGTACGTAACTTGCTTCCTTCCTATTCTCCTTTAGCTGAAATGTTAGCTACTTATTGTTAGTCCATGGGATTCCTATTAAGGAAGGAATATCTCTATAATATTGCAATAATTGTCTTTATAGGAATGAATGGTGCTTATTCCATTATGTGGCAGCAAAATAGTTAAACAAAAACATGTTCAATATTTAATTTCAGGGGTGTCCACACAGAATGATTTTTAAAAAGGCAAGATGGTGACTATGATAGTGCAATTAAAACTTTGCCTGTTGTTTATCGGTGTCAATTCCCACTGTTGTGGTCACCATCTTGATTTTTTTTTTTGTTACAACCTGAGATTACCCCAGATTAACGTTAAATTTTCAGATGAGCAGTTTACCCAATCTGTTTACAACTTTCCTCATTTGGTTCTGTCCACATGTGTTGAACTCAGTTCCTGCCATTCTTACCCATTGTTGGTAAGAAATAGCAGTTATGAAATTTGTAATGTCTAATTGGCATTGAGTTGGAAAAGCTACATTATATGCAGAGGTGCACTCCATGCATCTGATGAAATGTATTGTAACTCATGAAAGAAAATTCCTTTTAATAAAATTTAGTAGACGGATAAATGCTACCAGACTTTTTCTGTTTTCCAATGATGTATTGTTTTCTCAGCTAACAATTGTTCCATATTTATGCCTCATTGCTAAATGTTTGGATTGAATCCATATAAAATACTTCATTTGCGATGATACAAAAATTCCATATGCTGGATATATGATTGCTTCTTATCCACTTGTTCAAGCTACCACTTGATCCTCCAACCATCAGGATATTGAATCTGCATGTGGAAACCAGCCCTATCATTACTTCTTCCTGCTCTGTAAAGTAGATTATTTTTTAAGTTGCCAAGAAATCTCTCTCCTAACACAGTGAAGAACTGTGGTGTTTAACAGTTAAACACCTGAGGACAAACATTATTTTGTTCTACCAATTCTTCCATAGTTCTTTATACTAATGCTGTCATGAAATCTGCTTGCTTTAAAATAATGCTTATTACTTTAAAAATATCCATATCATGGCCTTTAGCTGCATCAGGGTAACTGGGAACAGTTTAAAAATCAATACAATCAGTAGAATAAAATCAATAGCAACAAGTGAACATGAGTAAAGGGAAAGACAGCTGCAGCAGATGAAAGAAGTCTAAAAACAAAGGGACAAAGATAGACCATGAAAGACATGTTCACTAACATTACAAGATAATGTTTCAGTGATGGCAAGATATTTTTTACTGACTTGATATGATCTTTTGGAGCTTAAAGGTTTTGAAAATAATAGTAATGATAATAATAGGCAAGAGAAAGCAAAGTAGTAAAGGTGCCTTGGATGCAATCCCAAAATAACTGGAGCACCACTTGCACATCACTGGCATTCACAAAATCACTATTGGTCAATTGCAAAAGACAGCTTTATTTAGAACAACTTACATCCTGCAATGATACCCTTAACACCATCAAACAACAATATCTACCTAGATCCAATTTAATTTTTACCAGTAGGAGAGGTAACCAAAGCAGGTTACTCAGTTTATGGTTTGTTGCAAGTTATGTGCAAAATGCATTTCCTAGCTTGCTTCTTTTCCAACAAACCAGAATCATAAGCCAAGAACAAAAAGTGATGTGCTAAGAGAAAAACATGCCAAACCTTCTTTGATGAATCAGAATTCTAAATAATTGTGCTTATCTCAGTGAGATGTATGTCAGCTTAGCAATTGATTTTAGGCAGTTTTATTTTCCCTTTTTCCTGTGTGGCTTTCAAATAATATTGGACCGAGAGTATATAAATCCTTTTTCAGTATTTAAATATAATCTTTTGTTTCCAGTGCTCAGGGTCTCAGTGTTTTTGTACCTCTTACACACTAGAAGACTACAAACCGTTAAAATTTGGAACCTCAAAATTAATACCCAAAGTGGCATGAAATTATCTCTTTATGTTTGCACTTCATGAGCTGCAATTTCCTGATTTAAATTATGCAGGTATTTCTGTGAATTGTATACAAAATAAATACACTGCATATAACGATGCCTCTATTTTAGGAGAAATTGCTGGTTAAACAGGTTACAAGATTATATATTAGAAAGAAAAGCTTTGGGTATCAAAAGAGACAGATTCATCAATTTTTAATAGTTTAATAGCACCTGATGGGGAAGGGTTGGTCTAGTCCTGGACAATAGATATCAAGGCTAACAGTGATTTCATGGTGTTTCACTGGGCGTAACATTGCAAAGCAAGTTGTTAAATTGAAAAGAATGATGTAAAATATTGACAGGGAATGGAATATGACATGGTGCCTTTGCTGTTGTGTGAGAATGGTGTGCACCTGAGTAGCAGTAGATTTGGCCATGTCCCCACTGTGCTGGCATCACTATCTAAAGATAGAACAATTACATTTCAAAGACACACACATTCTTCGGTGACCCAAGGCAGAATTTTTACAGTGCCATGGTTGCAGCAGAGTCAATAGGTTGGGACACTGCAGAACATCTGTGGGGCTTAGCTATTGTATACAGATGATTGAGCAGAAGAGACCTTTCTTGAAGAGCTTATGGGAAGCAAACAATGTACCCCACAGTGTGATTTTATCCACATTTTGTAACAGCTCTAGCAAAATAAGAAAGAATGGATCCAGACGGGCCAAAATTTATCTAGTACAGCTCCTTTTGCCATTTGTATGAAATAGAAAAGTAAGAACAGAATACTGTTTTAGGGAGTGATATTAAGACTGCAAACACCAGAAATATTCTTCCAGTGCAATTTAATGCACAGGTTTTTTAATTCTTGTTTTACTAGACATCTTGGCAGCATCTTTCCAAAATTCCTGAAATATTATTCTGAAAGTACTTTGAATCAATTAATGCCTTTCTGTCTCTTCACAGACTTAGACAGTCTGATGGCTGTAAAAAAATTGACAACACATTTTTAACTTCAATTTCAATAGCAGTAATCCTTACTTTTGAAATTAAGACATTAATAAAAGGATTAAGTCTGAATCCCAATAATTCCTGCGTGTTTCCTAGCTCCTGTTCTTCTGTAAACACAGAACGAAAGAGCTGGCAACCTATATTAATTGCAGAATAAAAGTTTCCGCTCTTAATTTTGCTGCACAAACCCCACATGTATTTTTATATTTTCCAGGGGTTTGGTGGGGGGAAATAATTAATAACACCATTCCCCCCAGCTGCCCGCCATCAAGCTCAGAACCAGTTGCACAAGTAATCACTTGACAGGAAAAAAATATCCAGATTTATGCCTTTCTTCATTCATGTTGGACTGGAATTTTTACTACAGTTTTTTTAAGGAAGGACACCACATGGTTATGTATAACTTCTGAACATCTCAGTCACCTCTGTGATCAAATAACATCTGTGACTAAGTCAGTTTGATGGTGTCTGTGCATGCAGAAAAGAGAAGTTTCCTTAATCCTCTGGGTTGGAAAAGACAGCTTCAAAATTAATTTATGAACTGGATTTATAGCTTCCTACTCCTTTAGAAGAATAAAAATCCCTCAAATTCTCATGCTCTGTTTTAAACACAGAGGAGACCATTACATACTGTCCATCATCGCAATAATTTCATTCTTATTTATCATCTAATCTTTCAATTTGCCTGGATTAATTCTCTAAATTATTGTCCTACCAAACTTCATGGTAATACAATCCAATGAATTTCCTCCCTCTCTTTTCCTCCACATCAATTATTTTAGAATCTAATATTTAGACACTCAGTGATGTGCACAATTTCCCCTAACCACCGGGATTTAGTTTTTTTTCCTGTCTTTTGAACTTTTTCTATCAGACAGCACAAAATTAAAACAAATATAAGCTCTTTAATGCTTAAGAACCAAGTGTTAATTAAGACCAGGCCTGGTATTTGTGCTGGAATAATAGTCTAAGTAGGAAATGAGTGCAGAAGATTTGGAATCAGCACAAAAAGCTAATCCTTCTTTTTAAAGTACATTTTAAAATCTGGGAGCCAGGTTACCATTGTCAATAGCAAATATTCTGGGTGCTAGAACATGTTTCACATGTAGCGCTATTTGTGCAAAGCAGCATCCAGCAGTGTCTGCAGGAGGAGTTGTGAGAGAAGAATGACAAAAACAGCAATCTGCAGTCACGACGAAAGTGTCACACATATAAACGGTTGTAGGAGGAGAGTTGTCTATGGTGGCAAAAAGACAAAAGAAAACCCAGTAGCATTCTGATTTAGCAATCTGATTTAGCAGCTGGGTTTTTTTAGCACCTTTTCCATCTAATTTTTATTAAAAGGCATCAGGTTTTGTGAGCTGCAGCTCATTTCATCAGATGCCATCAGCATCTGCTTTTCAATAGAATTTGTTAGAAAAGGTGCTATCAGACGCCTCCTAATTTTTTTTTTTTTACATAGAAAAATTATGGGCTTTGAGGTGCAATTTCATGTGGCTGCTTTCCTCATGATGACAAAAAGTCTGGATCCTATAGATGTCCAGGACAACTGGTGACTGCAAACACAAGAGTTTGCACCACTTTGCCCCTTGAAGTAGTAGCATTTACAGCTTGCACTTTGTAGACCTGGTGAATAAACATGGCCTTGAGCTTGAAACAGCAGCCTAGATTGCTCCAGTCAGATTCAAATAGAAGCTCTATTCAGAACTGTAAAACTGAATTAGAGAAGAAAATTATATGTAATGGCTCATAAATAATGCAGCCATAGTTTAAAACATTTTCATGGGTGTTTCTCAGAATAGGACAAATATAAGATTGTTGAGATACCCACCAAACTTGATGCAGGTAAGCAGAACTGATGGGGCACTTTTTATCTGATCATCTTCCCTCAGTTACTCTTGTTGTTTAAGTCGACTGACACCACATCTACCTGGGCATCTCCAAACTTAAACCACAAAGAAATCCTTTACAGGTAGCCCTTCTTCAGCAATTACTTCTTCAAAAACAATTGCTACCAACCTGCCTTCCATTGAGGATCTCTACACTGCACGATTCAAAAAGAGGGCTGTGAAAATATTTACAGACCTCTCGCATCCTGGACATAAACTGTTTCAACTCCTACCCTCAAAATGACGCTATAGAGCACTGCACACCAGAACAACTAGACACAAGAACAGTTTTTTTCCGAACGCCATCACTCTGCTAAACAAATAATTCCCTTAACACTGCCAAACTGTTTACTAAGTCTGCACTACTATTAATCTTCTCATCATTCCCATCACCCATCTCCTTTCACTTATTACTGTATGACTGTAACTTTCTTGCTTGTATCCTTACGATTTATATTTATATTGTTTCCTGATTGCTTATTTGTACCCTATGACTATCATTAAGTATTGTACCTTATGATTCTTGATGAACGTATCTTTACTTTTTTGTCCACTAAGAGCACATGCACCAAGACAAATTCCTTGTGTGTCCAATCACACTTGGCCAATAAAAAATTCTATTCTATTTTATTCGATTCAAAGTTAGAATGGTGTTGAACAAGGAAAGTTATGATCCTGCCTTGTAGTGGCAATCACAGGATATCCAGAGTGATCATGATTCAGATGATTGGTAAGGATAGTTGCAGCTTCCCAGTGACATGATTGCCATTTGCAATCATCAATTTATTATTATTATTATTAATCATATTTCTATGCCGCCCACTCTCCAAGGACTCTGGGTGGCTTACAACAATCAACAGTATACTAAATAGCATATTGACCCCAACAATCTGGGTCCTCATTTTACCCACCTCGGAAGGATGGAAGGCTGAGTCAACCTTGAGCTGGTGAGATTTGATTTGCTGATCTGCTGAACTAGCAGTCAGCTGAAGTAGCTGCAGTACAGCACTCTAACCACTGCGCCACCTTTTATTTATTTATTTATTTATTTTATTTATTAAATTTATATACCGCCCTACTCCCAGAGGGACTCTGGGCGGTGAAGAGCCAAAATAAAATACCAGTTTCATACAAAAGTTAAAAGCTATTAAAATAAATTAAATAATTAAGGCTCAAAAAATTTAAAACATCTAATTTGTATAAACATTTTTAAAACCTAATTTAAAAGGAGAGTCAGGCCAGACCCGCCTGTTGAAATAGAAATGTTTTTAGGGTGCGGCGGAAAGTGCGTAAGTCTTGAATCCTCCGTATCTCTGGGAGGGAGCTCATTCCATATGGCAGGTGCCCCCACAGAGAAGGCTCTCCCCCTGGGGGCCGCCAGTTGACACTGTTTGGCCGACGGCACCCTGAGGAGCCCCCCTCTATGGGAGTGGACTGGTCGGTGAGAGGCTATCGGTGGCAGAAGGCGGTCTCGTAAGTACCCTGGTCCTAAGCCATGGAGCGCTCAAAAGGTGGTAACCAAAACCTTGAATCGCACCCGGAAGACCACCGGGAGCCAGTGCAGCTCGCGCAGGAGGGGGGTCACATGGGAGCGCCACGTCACTCCACCACCCGCGCGGCCGCATTCTGGACCAGTTGGAGCCTCCGGGTGCTCCTTAAGGGGAGCCCCATGTAGAGAGCATTGCAGTAGTCCAGGTGTGAGGTGACAAGGACATGAGTGACAGTGCGTAATGAGTCCCGATCCAGAAAGGGAAGCAACTGGCGAATCAGGCAAACCTGATAAAAAGGCTCAAGGTTGACAGCTTCCAGGAAGCAAAATGAATGGGAAACCCAGCAGGGGTCTCCAACTCCATCAGGGCAACTTTAAGACTTGTGGACTTCCGTTCCCAGAATTCCCCAACCATCATAGCATAGTTGGCTGAATAATTCTGGAAGCTGAAGTCCACAAAGTTGTAAAGTTGCTAAGTTTTGTGACCCCTGCCCAAGACTTCAGATCAGTCCAAGTAGAGATAGTCTTCAACTTACAACAGTTAATTTAGTGACCGTTCAAATTACAACAGCACTGAAAAAAGTGATTTATGACTGTTTTTCACACTTACGACCATTGCAGCATCCCCTTGGTCATGTGATCAGAGTTTGGAAGCTTGGCAACTGGTTCATATTTATGACGGTTGCCGTGTCGTAAAGTCATGTGATCACCTTTTGCGGCCTTCTGACAACAAAGTCAACGGGCAAGCCAGATTGACTTAGCAACTGTGTTACTAGCTTAACAACTGCAATGATTCACTTAACAACCGTGGTAAGAAAGGTCGTAAAATGGGGCAGAACTCACTTAACAAATGTCTCACTTAGCAACAGAAATGTTGAACTCAATTGTAGTCATAAGCCGAGGACCACCTGTAATGAAGAAAAATCCTGTTAGAGACCAAAGTTCAAGGAGAAAAACATGGATTCTGCCTCATCTCTCTCCCACTTTTATTACAGACAAGTCTGTGGCCCCGATGTTCCTTTTTAATTAAAGGATGGCCAAAAGCAGGATAAGCGGACACCACTCTAGCACTTTTGGTCTTCTTTCTCATGTTCTTGTAGACTAAGCACAGCATTCTCATTAAAAAGCCCTGTTCTCGCCATTTACATTGCCCTAAATTAATTCATCTGCAGTAGATTAACTACGATTAACCACAGCATGTAATCCATTTTAATATCCAGCAAGGGGGTTGTGTTGAATTTTTAAAATATATACCTGATATTTCAGCAATATTTATGTTTCCCGTCCTTTGTCCAGTTCTACATAGCTTTGATTAATATACACTCTTAGTTTATAGACTCCAACCCCCAAATTGCCACACTGGAATACCTCCAAGCAACAACCACCCATGTTGGCAGTCATTAAACTGCTGTAAAAATCTTGACAACTCTCCAGATGAACATCAAATCTTTCCAGAATTCCTCCAGGGCTGGGGAGAGATTAACCCCCTCAAAATTAATATTAAGAAGAAAAGAAGAGAGGAAAAAACCCACCACCCCGAATACCTCATTACTCCCTGCAGCTTTGCAACTAATTTAGAATCTCTACAACCTTGTGCCAATACCTCAGCTCTACTTAGCAGGGATGTTTTTGCTTTCAAATTAACATCTTCTTTGACTATGAACATTGGCCTGGGGGATTGTTTTGTGTATGTTTAGAAGTCTGTCTTACATGAAACTGAAAATGTCCTTCAAGATCAGTGGGGAAGGGGAAGGTTGGACTAGAAGTAATATTATAATGTCTTTGTTGATTTACAACTCCCCGTAGAAACAAGCTAGTGGAACAATTTTCTTCCAGAGAGGTTGAAAGGCAGCTGGCCTTCTGTAACACTGTCCCTATGCTTAATGTCCCCGTCCCCCACTCCCGTCTCCCCAAGAATGAGATTCTAATCATCCGGGAAGAATGAATTAAGTAGCTTTTGAGTTCATATTGAAGAATAATATCCATAAAGTTGCCATTGTAGAGCCCAGATGATGTGTGGCTAATGTGTCAAAGAGTATTTAATGCTCTGCAAGGGTCCAGGTGTGCTTGTCCCCTACATTTCTTCTTTATTAAATCAGATTGATTTTTTTCACCCCCTCCCCCCCTTCCTGGTCTGTATCTCTAGCATTTGCCAGCCCTGATTTACAATCTCTTTGTCAGCCAGCTTGCATGAAGCGATTTTTGCAATTAGCTGGGCACGTGATCAAGCTCAGCACAGGGAACTGCCTCCAAAGCTCCCCGCATGTATGAATTCTGCCTGCAGCTTGTATGGCTTCAGATTCCTAGAGAATCCTGCTCGGGCCTGCGAGTTGGCACAGGAGCAGGATCACATGCTACAGTCCTTCCAGAGGCTGCTGCTCCTTCCCTTAGCCGCGCACACCCAGCTTTTCTGCTGAGTTTGCAACATAACAAAAAGTGAATCCCACTTGCTATCCTTACCCTCTCCCTGTTTGGACTGCCAGGTGGCACAGGGTTCAGTGCATGGCATGGCACAATGATTGGGGGCGGGGGGGCAACCAGAAAAGCTTCACAGAGAAATGGGTAGTATGAATCAATAGCAATAGCAATAGCAATTGCAGTTGCAATATGAATTTATTAAAAGCATGAAGCATTCAGAATGACATTACCATCCTAAAATATCCATTCTGGGTATTTCATTTCCCAGAATGAAATACCATCCTAAAGTATTTTAAGAGTCATCATTCCCTATAATCCCTATGATGGGCATAACACAGCTTTTACTTTGAAGAACACAGCATATTTGCAAGGATATCCGCTGAGTCTTCTTATGTAGCAGCATGTAGAAAGAATGAAAGTGGTCCATGTGTGCATAAAAAAGTCAAGATGAGAGCACAAGCATATGATCAAGGTCCTGCCTCTGTCAGATGCACACAACCCTAGCCACATTTTGTTCTGCCATCAGTTTTTCATTCAGGAGGAAGAGGGGTAGAGCAATATAATAATAATTTATCAGAATTTATTAAAGTAATGAGACCCACATCCCCTTTGCATCAATAGCGCATGTGTTGTGACGGAAGTATCTCTAATTTGGCAAGTTTTATGCTTGGGAACATAAATGGCAGAAAGCCTCCTAGTGGATTTTTGAAGGCCACCTGTTTGCAAAACTAAACACAAATGTCCCCCCCCCCCATTATTTTCCCCTTATAATCTACATACAAAAGGCATACCTGAATCAGAAAGTAGTGTATTTCAGTAGCATCCTACGCAGGGGTTTTGCAGGGAATTCAAATTAGTGTCATGTCAACATGTTTCTAATGTACAGCAATCCTAGATTTCCAAAATAGACAGCATAGCAAGATGTAATGGTATATGGGAATGACCTTAGGAGAGAAGAGAGCCATAGCCTAGACCCATGATGGCAAACCTATGGCACAACTCAGCTCCATTTTCAGGCCTTCTGGGCCCACCAGAAGTAGGGAAAATGATGTTTCCTGCCTCCAGAGGACCTCAGTGGGGGGGGGGGGGGAGGGAGGCCATTTTCGCCCTTTCCAGACTCCTAGAAAGGCTCTGGAGAGCAAAAAACAGGACTACTGTGCCATTGAGTGTCAGGAGTGGGGGGAGTGCGGGGAGGGGGGTGTCGCATGCATGTGCGGGGGCAGGGTGCATAGAATTATGGGTGTAGGCATGCGCTCGAGCCCCCCCTGCTCCTGGCACGCAATGGCAAAAAGGTTAGTCATCATTGGCCTAAACAAATGAAATTTCCATACAAAGAAGGAAGAGTAGCAAAATGCCTCAGAATGGACATTTCCTAGTTTTCAGCAGAATACAAGTGAAGGGAGGGAGAGATACTTATAAGATTGATATCAGTCTTACAAGGCTTCAGGCCTGAGTACAGCATTGAAACGGCATTGGTCGCGTTGGTTGATGATCTCTGGAGGGTTCAGGACAGGGGTTGCTCCTCTGTCCTGGTCCTATTAGACTTCTCAGTGGCTTTTGATACAATCGACCATGGTATCATGCTGCACCGGTTAGAGGAGTTAGGGGTGGGGGGCACCATCCTACAGTGGTTCTCCTCCTTTCTCTCTGACCGGTCATAGTCTGTGTTGGCAGGGCAACAGAGGTTGATCCCAAGGCCCCTTGTATGTGGGATGCCAAAAGGATCAGTCCTCTCGCCCCTTCTGTTCAACATTTATGTGAAGCCGCTGGGTGACATCATCCGTAGTTTCAGGGTGAAGTACCACCAGTACGCTGATGACACTCAACTGTACATCTCCACCCCGGACCACCCAATGATGCCCTTGAAGTGATGTCCCAGTGCCTGGAGGCTGTGCGGATCTGGATGGGGAGAAATAGACTCAGGCTCAACCCATCCAAGACCGAGTAGCTGTGGTTTCCGACATCCCAATATAGTCAGTTGGTGCCATCACTGACTATTGGGGGCAAGTCATTGGCCCCCACGGAGAGGGTTCACAACTTGGGTGTCTTCCTGGACTCACAGCTGTCTTTGGAAGAGGACTTGATGGCTGTGGCCTGGGGGACTTTTTATCAGGTCCACCTGATTCGCCAGTTGCATCCCTTTTTAGATCGGGACTTGTTAAGTATGGTCACTCATGTTCTCATTACTTCCCACCTGGACTACTGCAATGCTCTCTACAAGGGGCTCCCCTTGAGGAGCACCCGGAGGCTCCAGCTGGTCCAGAATGCGGCTATGCGGGTGGTTATGGGAGCGATGTGGTGCTCCCATATGACCCCCCTCCTGCGCAAGCTGCACTGGCTCCCGGTGGTCTTCTGGGTATGCTTCAAGGTTTTGGTTACCACCTTTAGAGCGCTCCATGGCATCAGACCGAGGTATCTACAAGACCACCTTCTGCCACAAATAACCTCTCACTGACCAGTACGCTCCCTTAAAGAGGGGCTTCTCAGGGTGCCGTCGGCCAAACAGTGTCATCTGGTGGCCCCCAGGGGGAGACCTTCTCTGTAGGGGCACCTACCATCTGGAATGAGCTCCCTCCCAGAGATACGGAGGATCTGCGCACTTTTCATCGTGCTCTCAAAACATTTTTATTCCAGCAGGCTGGCCTGGCCTAACTGTCCCTTTTAAATTTTTTAAATTGTTTTTAATCGGTCTCATAAATTGGGTGTTTTTAAATTTGTTTTTGGGCCAAAACATTTCATAATTTTAATGGGTTTTTAATGTTTGTATTGTCTGTATTTTATCTTGGCTGTTCACCGCCCGGAGTCCTTCGGGAGTAGGGTGGTATATAAATTTGATAAATAAATCAATCAATAACTAAGGTAGTCCAGACAAGAAGCACACCCAGAATTATTTCCTCTAGCTTTATTGTTAGATTAGATTAACAGAATCTTGTGTGATTTTCATTAGCTGAAAGTGTTGAAATATAGGACCCTTTTCACACAATACCCATAGTTAGAATGGCAATTGCGCATTTTACTTTCTGTTACAGTTTCTAAGATATTTTTCACTGAAATGTGAGAATCTGAAATGATGGCTCATGTGGGGGCAGTTCTTTCTTCCTTCTTCCCAGGCGACCATAATAATAAGCCTGCAGAATGAAATGAGATAATAGAATTAGCCTGATCCTGTACTGAAGCAGATTCTCTACATCAATTTATTTGCAGAAATTGGTATGTTTAGCCTAGTGAAAAGAAGGACTAGGGCTGACACGATAGCAGTGCTCCATTTTTTAAAAATTCAGAATAGAGCTGGAAGGCACCTTGGAGGTCTTCTATTCCAACACCCTCCTCAAATACCAGACCTTATACCATTTCAGACAAGTGGCTGTCCAGGCGTCTTCTTAAAAGCCTCCCCTGATGCAGCACCCACAATTTCTGAAGGCAAGCTCTTCCACTGGTTAATTGTTCTTACCATTAGGAAGTTTCTCCTTAATTCCAGGTTCCTTCTCTTCTTGATTATTTCCTGGAATTTGTGAGCCTGCCATAAGGAAGAGTGGGTTAACCTATTCTCCAAAGGACAAGAAGCAATGGATGGAAATGGATCAAAGAGAGAACCAACCTAGGACTAAGGAGAAATTTCCTAACAATGAGAGCAATTAACCAGTGGAACATCTTGCCTCCAGAAGTTGTGGGTGTTCCATTACTGGAGATTTTAAAGAAGAGATTGGGCAGCCATTTGGTATGGTATAGGATCTCCTGTTTGAGCAGGGTATAGGATCTCCTGTTTGAGCAGGGACCAGAAGACCTCCAATGCCTCTTCCAACTCTGCTATTCTGTTATGTATTTGTATTTATAATTTCAATTTAGGAAGCAACAAATTTGTCACTGACTCTGAGTGGTATACTGCATTGTGCTGATACATTATCTAAAAACAAAGCAAAATAATACTAAAATAAATATAATGGGGATGGGGAGACATAACCTAATCGAAGCTGACACTGACAGATGGGCACACCCCAAATTATTCCAGAATTTGGAGGGGGGGGATTTCCAACCATTGTTTAAAGGTCCCACCTGTCCTAACCTCAGATGTGAAGGAAATTCTACTCCAAAGGAACCACAACAGAGAAGAGGCTCTTTGTATGCCTGTCAAATGAAATTGCTTAATGGATGGGACAGAAACACTGGTTAGATTTTATTAGGTGGGCAAAAACAATGGGAGAGATAGCCGGTCCCTATGCCAAGGAGGGATTTATAGGTAATGGTATTTAGAATTGAACCCAAAAGCTGACTGGAAAGTCACTGATAAAGTTTCAAAAGACACTAAGTTTACATAATACACCATATTTTCTTCTAAGCCAGAAAAAAATAATTAAGGATAACACAAAATTACCTTAAAGAAGCTGCTGGGACTTTCTTTGACTTATTTAATCAGATTCTGTGAACATGGCTAGAAAGATGTGATGAAGGTATTCAAGAAAATGTATATACCTTCATCTTGACTGCTTAGCCTTAGATCATATTAGTGGCAAACATGATGAACACAAGAGTGCCTGCTTCTTTCTTATTGACAATGTAGGAGGATGGTGGAAGAATGAGAGCTGAATTGTTAACTCTAGCTATATCTTTCTGCTAGAAGCAAGTTTGCTTCAGAATGATTTATCATTGGTTATAATAACACTGTGGTACAATCTTCATCAAGTCTCACTTATTTCTGAGGCAAATCAGTGGTATTTAAGTTAATAAAAGTTAATTTGCTTGCTTTCAGCCAGATAGCTACATCTTTTATGAATCAGACCAATGGTCTGCAGAGATAGAATCTAGAATCAGACTAGAGCTGGAAGGGATCCTGGAGGTCTTCTAGTCCAACCCCTTGATCAAGCAGGTGATCCTATACAATTCTGACAGTCTTTTCTTTAAAACGTACAACTTCTCAAGGCAAGCTGTTCCACAGGTTAATTGTTCTACTGTTGGGAAGTTTCACCTTAATCCCAGGTTGCTTCTCTCCATGATTAGTTTCCATCCATTGTTTCTTGTTTTGCACTCTGGTGCTTTGGAAATAAGCTGACCTCTTCTTCTTTATATAATGTATATAATATATATACCCTATATATTGTATATAAAGTGTACTTTATATAGATAGGGTAGAATCAATCTTCATGACAATGTTTATGTACCAGCCTCCACACCTGGGCGACAACTAAAGAACAAGTAAATATACCCTTGTTGGGAATTGTTTATTAGAATGTGTTTGGTGGAATGATGCATGGTTGTTTATTTATTCATTTATTTTATTTATTGGTTCGATTTATATACCGACCTTCTTCGGAGACACAGGGCGGCTTACAATGCATTAAGCAATAGCCTTCATACTTATCTATATACCTGCTTAGTAGGGCTTTTGGGGGGCCCCTAAGGAGTGTTCTTTTTTATACAAAGTCAGCTTATTGCCCCCACCATCCGGGCCCTCATTTTACCTACCTCGGAAGGATGGAAGGCTGAGTCAACCTTGAGCCTGGTGAGATTTGAACTCACAGTAATTGCAGACAGATGGTAGCTAAGTGCTACTTAAGTGCTACTTAATAGCACTTTAGTCTGCTGTTCCACCAAGGCTAACAACCTACACAGAGCATGCTATATAAGACATAACAGTTTTCCCTCCATAGTTATGAACACATGATTCTACTCTCAAAAGTATAAGAATATATGGAAATAAGAAATGATATGATTGTGAAATGATACCTATATTTAGCTACCTTAATACCTATATTTAGCCAATCTAAGTTTTTCTGTCTGCCCTTTGATAAAGCGATTTTTAGAGGCATCATTTAATCAAAATTGTTAAGTTTTAACTGCATGGGTTTCAAGTGAAAATATAAAGTGTATTTCATTCATTTCCGGAGAAGTCAATACGATTTTTTTAAAAGGCTGACGAGTTGGTTTGTGTTCTAAAGAAATTATGTATAGATAGATCAGATTCTTGCCTTCCTCTCCCCATCTATACAGTAACTTGTCTGAGCTAGTCTACTTGCTAGAAGGAACATATGCGTGGAGTTTACTACTTAGTAGTTCAGTAGTATACTTATGACATCAGCTGTATTGATTTTAAAAGTAACATCTGTATGTGTGAGAATGCCATTATTTAACTGGACACTGTAATGTAAACTGAAGCTACTATATGCTGCCTTGAGATTCAGAAAATAACTTAAAAGATGTGTTCAAAATAGATCTATAGAAAAAGTTAATGCTTTCTACAAAGACCACACTGTTACAGCCACACCTCAAATATCAGAGATATTTAATTTGTTGAAACCCTGAAGCATAAACCTTTTATAGCAAAAGTGTGTTCTTTTTTTTCCTCATCTGCTGAAGGGCAGGATTTTTACACCCTTTCCCCCAACAATTTCACTGGAGAGAAGGGAAAAAAAACAATTAATGAATCCAATCAGTTGTCTGTCATGCTTTTGGTAAAAAGAGGGTATGTTTTTGTATTTTAAATCTGGGAGTTCTTTTTGTTCTTTTGGCAGTACTTTCATGCTGGAGTCTGCCTGCCTGCCTGTCATGTTATTTATTTAGCAATTCTTACTTTGATTGAGCTGCCCATCACCTCTCCAGAAAACTCCCCTAGACCCTCTGAAAATCCAAGAAATCCATTAGATCAGGGATCTCCAACTTTGGCACCTTTAAGACCTGTGGGCTTCAATTTCCAGAATTCCGCAAGTCTTAAAGGTGCTAAGGTTGGAGACCCCTGCATTAGATGCTTGGGACAGGCCTTTCTAACAGACCCCGCCCTCCCCCTGCAGAAAAGCAGGGCACTTCAGTCAAACATGGTCTCTCCATAACAAAGGAGAAGTCCAATCTTCTCCATCTGCCCCAAACCAAAAATCAGATCTCCTCAGTAAACTGGATCAGGTCCACATTGCCATTGTTGCCATGAATTCCAGGGCTATTTCAGATCTTTCACCAAGGAAGACAAATTAAAACTTCCAAGTACAATCAGATTGTGGAAATTTACTACCAACCCAGCATTCATGTCATACATCCCTGGCCAGGATGACACAATGGAACAGGAAGACTAATCCACAAAACACAATCCACAAGCAAACCCATCTGATCCTTCAAACCAGGACGCATCAGCAATGTCATGCCTTTGATGCCAGCAGAGTTTCAGGGATGATAACAGCTGCCCCCCCCCTTTCCTCCCCAATGGGATGGTGGCCAGTGTCACATCCAAACTTTGGGTGGGCAGAACTCTTCTCTTCCATTCAGATTTCAATAATGCAAACCAGGTCTGCTATCTCATTCTTGTTGGAATGTCTGAATGACCTTGGGGATAAAGGGAAAGAGATGCTACTTAGATTAGAAAACAATCAGATAAGACAGGGAGGAGACTTTGGCAGTTTAATTGTGAGACAAATAACTTAGGAAGCAGCGGTGTGTTGCTATCGGTTCACCCCGGATTGGGCGAACCAGTAGTGACGGTGGCGGAAGGCTCCGCCCATCCGCCTGGACGTCTCTGTGCATGCGCAGAAGTATTTCATGCGAGTGCGAGCATGCACACGCCCACGAGTGAACCAGTAGCGACAGGATTTGAATCCCACTACTGTTAGGAAGGACTCACTTTTATGGATCAAGCAGTTAAGACTGGTGGCTGGAAGTTTGTATCTTCAGACTTGCAAGAGCCAGTTAACGTATCCTTACAATAAAGTGGGATTAGCACATCTAGTTATGTTTCCTGTCTAGTTTACCAGGGAGGGCGGACACATCCACAGTTAAATTGGGTCCCTGCCTCTTGGGATAAGGAAAGACACTTCCCAATCTATTGTGCTTTTAATTAAAAGTGTCCTCCTCTGGAAATAATAACATCCTTTGTCCCTTAAGCTTCTTGTTCAGAACAACTTGGCTTTAACTAATGAATTGCTTAACCATTCTTTTCCTATAAAAACAAGAACTTTTTATAACAGCTTCTTATTGTGCGATGACAATGATTTCCAAGTAATATGCATAAGAAAGCATTCTAAATGTGACTTTTTTTCCCTGCAATAACAGTTAATCTTTCTTTTCTTTTCAGATAAATTATCAAGATAATATGGTGTATCTGGGAGAAGGCAGATGGACTCATATGTTCCCTTTTCTCATAGTAGGTATTTTGAATGCATAAACTGCAGGTCCATCCATTAACTGTAGCAAATTGACAATAAAGAATCATTCATTAGTGCTTTATTAATCAGAACCAAAATTTTCCATGTAGCTACTTCAGAATATTTCATTTTAAATACACCTTTTTATGTCTTTAAAAAAACCAAAACCATAAATGTCATTAATATTGTTGATTCTCAAGGGGTTAGGTTGTCTGATTGACAAAGTACATGTAATGTTTATTACTTTTACAAAATCCAGGGTTTGTGTTGGATAGAGATGGAGAAAGAAGAGAGCAGAATTTCCTAGCAGCTCCTGTAATTTTCATTCTTCTGCTCTGTGAAGTAGGAGTGGAAAGGGATGGAAGAGATTTGATTTCTGGAATCATGGTTTGTATTAATGGATGATAGACTGCGGTGACAAAGACTACAAAAAAAGTTTTTTACAGTATCAAGTACAATAAAGGGACTTATTAAGCTGCTCAATTAAAAATGAAGAAGAACATGGATTTATAAAGTTCATGGCCTTCACTGTCTAGATAAATCAAGGTTCACAGCATGGAAAATAAACAAGGGGGAGTCTGAACTCATTACAGGAAAGCAACTGTAAATTGATAGGTACAAATCATGTAATCACAATAGTGCTTAAAAAGCAATGGAAATGAAGGAGTAGTTCTATGTTAAAAATATGCATATTTGCTCAGAAATTCAGATAGATGACCTTGGCTTACTGTAGAAAACATCTGGATTAAATTAAGCTAGGAAAACAAGCAAAAGCAATAGTGTTATTGGTTTATGTTACTGACTTCAACCGAACAGAATATCTTTCAAAGGGCCTGAAGGTAATAGTAATGGCAGATTAATCGGGGATGAACTCTGCCGAGTTTAGGAGGAAATCTACAGGAAATTTCCAACATGATCACTTCACCAATTGGTAAAAGAAACAAATTGTTCAAGTATTCTTGTCTTGACCTCAAAGCAATAGAGAACATATAGCAGATAAATATAGCAGATCAATCTTACACACTGCTAGAGAATGTAGTCATATGCTAACCTTTGTCTTTGAGAAAGCAGATTTGAATAAACTCAGGGCAATTTTAAGAGCAATTCTGTAATTCTATGATCCTCTGAACCTGGAATAAGCTTAAAATCTACAGCTTATAAACTTCAGCTAACAGAAGGAAAAAGGATTTGGGAATTATCATTCAGGGCTTCATCTTCTTCACTCTTACTTTGGGGATAAGTGAAGTTTATAAAAAAAGAAACAAACGAAAAATAAGTTCTCAAAAGAAAATAATCCGTTTAATTTTGAAATGCTGAAACTGCTATATAGTCCAAGCTAACTTATGTTCAATGTAATATTTGCTTCAGAAAAGTTCTGAAAATAAGTGGAAATGGACTCCTTTGATCTTGAGAACAATAGCTGCAGATAGCTAATTTTAGAAAGCGTTACTAAGAAGGCATACAATATTCAGTACTTTTATGTTAATAAAAGCATTTTTGCTTCATTTTGCTTTTGGGACTAGCTTGGCAAATTTGAAATGCCGGGAGCATGAAATGGAGGCTCTCTCAAAATGCAATGAGGCTTTGCCTATACACAGAATAACTGTCATACTATCTGATCATGCTCTCATGGACAATTGTCTGTAATGAAGCTGAAAATATTAATAAGTCAATAGGAATAAAGCAAACTTAGATCTCACTAAAAGGACTGATGAGTGTAAAAAAAAACACACACACACAAATTCCATGGTGATGACCCCAATCTCTGATCTATATGCATGGAGGATTTATAAACCAGCCAGCTGGCTGGGGAATTCTGGGAGTTGAAGTCCTTTAGGCTTAAAGTGGCCAAGGTTGGAGATCCCTGTTATAAACAACCTGCCTAAGTAATGCAAGGAGAATTTGGAACTGGATGTTGTAAACAGTGTTATAAAACTTACGACTCCTTCATAAACCACATAAAATAATTCTGCAATTTAAACATTACATCTAAAAGTCATATCCTTTTCACCTTTTTTTATTATGCCAAACAGATAACTTAACAAAATAGCATTTGTGAAAGAAGATACCCATTCTGCAGAAACGTTGTTGGTCATTTTTGCACCTGTATCGTATTTTCATATCATCACCCAGCCATCGTTGAAGTGATATAAATCTTGTATGCATTATTATTATTATTTTGGCACAATGATAAATGAATGACACTTATAAGATATTATAAGCCATTAATGTGGAAATAACCATGGGCATCTTTTTCAAACAATATTGCCCTTTATATCACATTTATAGATAATTAAAATATAATATTTCTTTATTAGATATTTTAGACATAATTTATTCAAACAAACCAGCAGTTTCATGTTTCAGATCCACAATTAGCATGAAATAAATATAAACTTATATGTCTTTGATTAATATCCAAGGCTTTACATTCTATTTAAAAGGGGTATAATTTTATAAAGAAAGCTAAATTCTACGCTTATTTTTGAAAAATAGGCTCCATTTTTATATTTATTCTAATTTTGAAATCTACCTTACAACCATTGATAATCTAATTTTTTCCCTTTTCACTTCCATTGTTCTCAATATATGTCTTCACACATGCCTTCAATTGTAATGTCTCATATTTTAACAAAATAAGATGTGGACAATTTTTAAAATTTAGCCATTGCTCCAAATACCACATTCTTCATATTTCTGCTTGCCTTTTCAAATAAAGAATAGACATAAATGTATTTATAGTCTTTTCTATTCCAAGAAAATGTGAAATCATGGAAGGAATTCAAGGTCATCAGGTTCATCTCATAAAGATTAGAAGATCCATGACAGGTTTTGAAGGGAGATAGTTTCTTCAGTGTCCAGCAGCCCATATTATTGGGGGAGGTGGGTTGTGGGTTGTATGTTTTAAGCCCAATGATTCAGCCATCCATCATGTCTGCCTTTAAATAACTATGACAACCTGGCAATAGGATAACCAAGCTTTACTTTTTGATACAGGCATCACTTGTGTATTCTGGTAATGCTGAATATTCTAATTGTGGTGAAAATGAGTATTACAATCAGACAACCGGAATGTGCCACGAGTGTCCACAGTGTGAGCCAGGAGAAGAACCTTATATGGTGAGCATTATTGTGATGTTCTTGAGATCATTTCTTCTAAAGGTGCCAATTTAAAAAATATATCACAGAAGATAACAATGTTATTAAGAAATGTGTTCAAAATACTATAAAACGTATTTTTAAAAGCATTGCTCCTTCTGACTTCATGCAGCTGTAGTGAATGTGTTTTCCATGCAGAGGTTGAAAAGAGAGATGTTCCATAAGGAGAAAGACAGAAAGACCATATCTTCTTCCTTGAATGTGCATGCGTGCACGCACACACACACACACACACACACACACAAACAGTGGGGATGAGGAATCCTGCCTGCTAGCCAGAGCAGTAAACAATATCAGACTAAATAAGTTTGGCCTTCTTCTATAAAGGCAATTTGTGATGTTCTTATTTGTCCAAATAAAAATAGAAATCTGTACTGAATCATATCCATAGGCCAACAAAAGTACACTTTTTTTTAGTCTTGTTTGACAATGGCAGTGAACAATGTCATTTTCCCTGTGGTGCAGGGTATCATTATTCTAAATTTCCTCACTGTCAGGAAAATAGCCTTCACAGGACTGCTATGAAGTAAGAAAATAGCCGTTGTGTTCCAAATAGGATTTCAGACAAGGTTGGTAAGTCCAGCAAAGCAGGAACAGTTTCTCTCCAGTGCAATTTCCCATAATTACTTTGCCTTAGAAATATAATTATCCCTGGCAGCAATTTTTTTTAATGGGCACCATATTTTGACTAAGAGAGAATGAAACTCTGTCCTACATAAACCTAGTGGTACGTAAGAGATTCTTAAAACCCCTCCTACAGAGAAACAGCAGGAACAGAGGATTTTCCCTGATATTTCATCCCTTTTCATCCTTTGTACCTCGCCGCCTTTCAGTTTTTAATGCAAATAAGCAGGACAAATGCACAGTGAGAAAGACCTTTTCTAGGGTCCCTTCATGTTCACACCGAAGTCTGTGAGGTTTTAAATGTCCCTTGCCTCAGCTTAGGTAACTGTGGTGCTGAGTGATTACTGAACTCCTGTGCCAGTACTGACAAAAACCCAAAGAGCTAAAGAATATTTTTAAAAGCAAAGGATGGTCAACATTAGGATTAAAATGAGATTAAATGTGTGTCATAAAAGCTTCGTTAAAAAAAGGACAAATATTACTGTCTACCAGAAACAAGAAACTAACCACAAACACCTGGGGTGGGGGGAGGACAGAGAGGTCCTGCAAAGACTAGGTACCACCCCAAAGAAGGGTTCTCTTTTTATTAGACCACTCACAGACAAGGAAAGGTCTTTCTTCACAGGGTTACAGGCAGTGGTGGGTTTCAAATTTTTTTACTACCGGTTCTGTGGTTGTGGCTTGGTGTGTGTGGCATGGCTTGGTGGGCGCGACTTGGTGGTCGTGGCAAGGGATGGATAGTGTAAAATCTCCATTCCTTCCCCAATCCAGGGGAAGGTTACTGCAAAATCTCTATTTCTTCCTGATCAGTTGGAATTTGGGAGACAGAGAATAGATGGGGGTGGGGCCAGTCAGAATTTTTACTACCAGTTCTCTGAACTACTCAAAATTTCCACTACCAGTTCTCCAGAACTGGTCAGAACCTGCTGAAACCCACCTCTGATTACAGGCATTCTTCATATTTCCTTCAAAACTGAATTTGGAGAATAGCACGGTTAAAAGATCTGGGTATCTCTACTTTGTTCTAGATTGGAGTTCTTATTTAATCCTATCAGGAAGCCAAAGCAGAGATTACCAAAGTAATCTTCAGGCAATCTGCCAAGGCCATGGCTATCTAGTGGGGAAAAAGAGGAAGAGCCATCAATTCTGTCTGTTTGTAAAAGTCATTGAAAAAAATCGAATTATTTGAATTGCTTTTGTTCTCACAGACATGTGGGTATGGCACTAGAGATGAAGACTATGGCTGCATCCCATGCCCATCAGAAAAATTTTCTAAAGGTGGATATCATATTTGCCGGAGACACAAAGATTGTGAAGGTTTCTTTCGGGCGACAGTGATGACACCTGGAGATAAAGAAAATGATGCCGAATGTGGACCTTGTCTCCCTGGGTAAGGATTTAATTACAGTCGTAACAGTCTTCATTCTGTGCATGCTCCATTTTTCTGCATTCACTTAAATGCATGATAGTTATCTGTACGTAGGTAATAAAGATGGCCCCAAAGATTTGTGTTAAAGAAAGAAACAAGACTATTAAAGCAAATGAAATATCAATTCAAATGCCCACCTGCTTGTTCCTTAAAATTAAAAACCACTACTGATCTTTGGATCTGAAACTTTTATTTTCACATAGCAAGCAATGTGAAAAGGTAGTCATGGCTTAAATCCTAATGATTTTAAACCTAAACTTAAAACCTTATTTTATTTATGATTTTATTTTATTTGGCTTATATGCTGCCCTATCTCCAATGGACTCAGGGGGGCTCACAATGATAAAATTCACAAGCCATAATACAGAGTTAAAATCTGGTTAAACCCACTAAAATTTAAACGCCTTAAAACGCCATCAGTCCAGGTCGGGGAACTTGAATAACCAAGTTTTTAATTTGCGGCGGAAGGTGCGAAGGTCAGGAGCCAACCAGAGCTCCAAGGGGAGTTGATTCCAGAGGGTGGGTGCACCTACAGAGAAGGCTCTACCCCTGGGGGCCACCAGCCGACACTGTCTAGCCGACGGCACCCTGAGCAGATCCTCTCTATGGGCACAAACCGGGCGATGGGATGTCATTGCTGGCTGGAGGTGGTCCGCCAAATATCCTGGGCCTAAGCCATGTAGGGCTTTATAGGTCATCACCAGGACCTTGAATCTCACCCGGAGGGCAACCGGCAACCAATGCAAGTCGTGCAGGAGGAGTGTAACATGGGAGTATCGGGATTCTCCCATCACAACCTGCGCGGCTGCATTTTGTGCCAGCTGAAGCCTCCGAGTGGCTGAAGCCACCGAGTGGCCCTCAAGGGCAGCCCTATGTAGAGAGTGTTACAGTAGTCAATACGTGAATTGACTAATTTACATACTAAACTGAAGTAAGAAGTGAAATGAGGATGTTTGGTGCCTCCAAGGCCAGGCATATTTTTTGGCAGATATGAGGGTGGTCTTTGCATGAGCCACTCCTGTCAATAAAGCTATTTTGCACCCAGTAGAAATAGACCCCCTACCCCCATAAATCCAGATGACCACTAGATGACATAGGAATCAGTTTTCTGTATTCGTCTGCTGCCATCTCATGGCTATCCAGAATTTTGCAACCTTAAGTACTTTCCCAATTCTTAATTGACCTTCTCTAATTCTGGGTCCAACCCAAAGCAATTAGTAGAGTAGCAATATTTCTTTTTTCCTAATTACAAATAAATGACTTTTTGCTTAGCATTCATCATAATGTTATTACAGATTTTGCTTCCTAAAAGTAACAGAGGAGCAGTTGAAACTAGAGAGAAAGCATCATAAAAGCACATAAAACATGTTTCCTAAGCCACATGAATGCATTGATGTCTTGCCTTGATACAATTATCATTAGCACAATGGGAATGGATATATGGGATAAATCTTAAGTTCCTTCCCACTTAATTTTTGCATAAAATCCAAACTGAAGATTGGCAAATACATTTTTTACATGCCCAGCTGAACACAGGATATTGCCAAAACTCCTATAAACTCATTGGGTGTTTATTTTAACTATCGTGTTTATCCTAACCAGGTTACACCCTTGATTTTTTCAGTACCTAAGGATATTATTTTTGTGTCAGTTAAGGCCAGGCTCTGTCTGGAAGATTACCTCTGCCAGAAATTTCTAGTGCAGAAAATATTTAATTTTAGAAACGCGTGTTGAACTTTACTGCAAATGTTGTGCACAAATGTAGGTTGGATTAGACTGATATCAGTCATCCCACGGACCTTTCAAGCTTGATTTCACTAATCTTGTGAGGCAGTGGAGAAGGGACCTTTTCTAGTCAAGCAAGGAAAATAGATAATATTGAAGCATTTAAAATACGGTGTTTATACAGTAATTAATTATTTCAACCATAGTTAATATCAGTAAGCCCAGTTTTATTAGTTTTGCCTTGTCTTACCCTTTTTTACAGCTATTATATGTTAGAAAACAGGCCTCGGAATATATATGGGATGGTTTGTTACTCGTGCTCAATGGCACCTCCAAACACTAAAGAATGTAAGTTGGATTCCATTTTAAGTTTACTTTCCTTTAAATTTAACCTACATTTTAGGCTGTTTTAAATACTGTGATTTTTTTTAATTTATTTTTTTAATTTAAAAACTCAGGGCGGCTTACAATGCACTATGCAATAGCCTCCATACTATTGTATATACCTGCTTAGTAGGGCTTTTGGCCCCCCCAAGCGGTGTTCTTTTTTATACAAAGTCAGCTTATTGCCCCCACAATCCGGGTCCTCATTTTACCTACCTTGAAGGGATGGAGGCTGAGTCTATGTTGTACATAGAATCTGTTGACTGAGTAACATTTTGGATTTTTCATAATTCTCTTTTATAAGAGTGCAGTTTTATATTTTCTGTTACAAAAATCAAAAATTCCAGTACAGAAAACATCAGGTATAATACTTAAATGTACATATAACAAATCACATTCCCAAATTTAAACTGTATTTCATTTTCCCAGAAAGAAAACTGTATTAAACATATGGATATTAAATCCATAATCATATGTTAAGGTCCCCTCCCCTCCATCCTTTTACAATTTCTGCAAAATGAACAGAACAGCCCATTTTTTTTCAACAAACCTCAACCATTGTTCTTATTTTTTTATTAAAATAAGATAGCCCAATGGTTTATTTGGAAGTTCTTGTGTATAATAATATTGACTTTAATAATACTCTTTAATAGTCTATAAAATGCTGTTAATTTGGAATGCCCCAGATCCGTTTCAATACTGATATTCATTCAGGACAATTTAGTCTTCTCTTCCTTCCTGCAATTGCATTATTCACGTTCATTGATAATCAATTACAGTCCCAATATCTTTATTTGCTAGACTATTGCCCTATGAATTTGCTCTTCCAACATTGTATATGTACATTGGTTATTTTAACTATAAATTTGGGCAAATTGCTAAGGGATGTGATCTGGCTTGCCAGGAGTATGGAGGTAAAAGTAAAGCAAGGCATAAGCAAATAAACAGATTGAAGATAACTAACTTGCCATGGAATGTAATGAAAGTTTTTATTTTATGGATCTCTATTAATTCAACTTTGGATGCAAGGGAGAAAACCTGAATTTAAATTAAACCATATTTTATTTCATTTATATTGGAGTGTGCAACCTTGGCAAGTTTAAGATTTATGCATTTCAATTCCCAGAATTCCCCGGCCAGTATTGGTAGCTGGGGAATTCTGGGAGTTGAAATCCACAAGTCTTAAAGTTACCAAAATTGAACCATGATTTATATACATATTTTTGTAATTTATGCTACAATTATGTAAATTATGTAAACAAAGCAGCGAGTGATTGAAAACTTATAGATGTTATATGCCCTTGGCTATAATGGGATCTGGTTTTATGGCAGAGGTGTGGAACTATGGCCCCTTTATGACTTATCGACCTCAACTCCCAGAATTCCTGAGCCAGCATTCTGGGACTTGAAGTCCACAAGTCATAAAAAGGCCATAGCTCTCCACCTTTGTTTTAGGGTGTAAATTATTGCGAGCAGTGCATCAGTTAACCAGGCAAGGATAAGGATTTAATAACTGAGGATGGAGGAGTGTTAAATATGTTCCACACCTTGAGTTATTTATAAAAATAATATAGGTGAAATAAAAGTATAAATAAATATTTTAAAAATAACATGTAACAAAAGATTTTTTTTTTAAATGGGGGAGAAATATATTTACCCTGCCAGGGAGAGACTAAGTAAAAAATGTCAGGGAACTAGCTCCAGATTCACTGGATCATCAATTTAATTCACAGCAATAAATGTCAGCACAAAGTCACGTTACAGATAGTGAATGCAGGCACAGCTGAAACAGGCCAGCTAAATAAAACTAGTTTATTAACATTGCATGAACACTATTTGGATTTCAAATGAGCATCCTTAAAAATTAAAGGTACACTATATTTCACAGTTAGTATTGCTTGGAAAATGCTTCCCACTGTTCTAGGAAAGACTTATTCAAAATCATAGGTATTCTGTTGGGTAAATGAAAATGGATGTCATTTTCTAAAACATTTTACATAATATAGTGTATAAAATTTTATTTAATACTACATTTTATTTAAATTATACACAGTACTTTGCCTCTTAAGGTGAGAGATATTTATTTCATTGTATTAGAGAACCAAATTTCCTGTTCAACTTATTGGGTGTCTCTGCGCTAAGCTAAGATTCATATTCCAGGACTGCAGAATAGTAATAATTTTTTCACTACAGAATGATTTAACCCAAATATGTATATAAATTTAATAAATAAATAAAGTATTAATTCTCTTCTTTAGGACCCTAGGCTAACTTTTTCTTTCATAAGGAATGGAAATTCATTTAGAAATTAATTAAAAATAATAAATAATTTGCATACTACATACAACAATACACTTTTTTCCCCTTTTTTGCTTCACTGTGATGCAATTCAATTATTTCCATATTACTTTTCACTCCAGCACTGATATATGCTTATCAATATCTATGATATATGAAAAGTTGCAGTACATCGTGACATACATTTCCTCAAAGACAGGGGTATCAAATTCACATCATCACAGAGGCGTCACATGACGTATCGGGATGTTTCCCCCCTTTACTAAATTGGGTGTGACGCATCCGGCCTGTGGTTCGCGAGTTTGACAGCCCTGCTCTAAGGTATTACCACACTAATTGTCAAACCCATGCACATGGTATAGAGTTGGACACTCATAAAATTCAGTTACCACAAAATAATAGTATATATTTAGGTGCCATAAAACTCCGGGCTTACAAGTTGTGAATCAGGCTCGCTGCCTTGACTTAACCGTATATATGAGGGTCACTTTATGCAGTTGCAGCATGGATTGAGTGGGAGCTCCTGAGGGGAACGCTTTGCACAGGGCAGTGGACAGATGCCCTTTTTCAGGCCCTTTGCAGTTGCAGCCAGCCTCTCTGGAATGGGCCTAGCCAGAGTCACATGGCATACAATCCCAAACTTTCTCTTGAGAGCAGGCAACAGAATTTCATTTTTAATGTAATGCCAAAGTACTCACAGTAAAAAAAATAATGATAATAAAAGTTATCTCCTCCCCTCTATCTTATCTTATGTCTTAATGTCTTATGAATCAAACCTCCAAACAAGGTTTGATTAATACCAGTTGAGTTTTAGGCCACACAATCTCCTTGATTTAAATTTTTTCAATTACTAATAATTAAACTTTAAGTAAGTTCAGAATACATCTGGAGAAGAAGGAAAAGGTGGTGGTGGTAGGAATGAAAAGGAGGGGCCTATATGAATGCTTTTTGGATAATTAAGCCGAGGTGGCACAGTGGTTAGAGTGCAATACTGCAAGCTACTTCAGCTGACTGCTAGCTGCAGTTCGGCAGTTCAAATCTCACTAGCTCAAGGTTGACTCAGCCTTCCATCCGTCTGAGGTGGGTAAAATGAGGGCCCAAATTGTTGGGGGCAATATGCTGACTCTGTAAACCACTTAGAGAGGCCTGTAAAAGTACTATGAAGTGGTATATAAGTCTAAGTGCTATTGCTATTGCTAAAATGCTTTCTAGCCCACCCCACCCCTGTATTTTTATTTCTTCTCAATATTGAATTCCATAAAGAAAGAAAAGAAACAATTTTACCTGCTTACAAAATATTGCAGTTATCAGTTCTTGGTGACTAGTGAGTTGACATTATAATTTGTAACAATGTACAGATAAAACCAATTTGCTGTAGTGGTTAAGATATCAGGCCAGGAGCGTGTGGGACATAATTAATGTTGAAAGGAAACAAATTGCATCATTTGTGCAATAACACTATGTATGAATGAAGTCTCTTTCTCTTGGATCTCCCCCTTGCACCTTTTCCCAGGGATGCCTTTGCTTGTTTTGTCATTTATAGAAATATAAGTCTAAGAAGACAATTAAATTGGAGGTTAAATAATATTTGTATTGCTCCTTAGGTTTATAGAAGTATTCATATTCCAAAGTTTCAGTTCTTTGTTTTTGTATCTGCCTTTGGTTTTGTCCTTAATTTTTAAAAACCTTTCTGGCCTTGTTTTAATTCTTTAGTAGCCATATGGTATTACAAAAATTTTAAAAAACACCCATATTTTATTATAGCAAAACATTTTCTCAACTAGACTCTACTTCATCCAAGAGTATAATACTGATAATACTGAAATACTCCTCTTTCAGCATAAAATAACATATTGCTGATGTAACAGATCATAGTCTAAGAAAATATGTACTATATTTTTTTAGTCGTCTAGCTAGCATGTCTTCTTTAAATCAATCAATAACTAATTTCTGGAAAAAATGTTTGGAATCATAAATTGCTTCTCTGCCTCAGATAAAAATGGGTAAATATCTCCATTCAGACACAAAAATGTGCCAACTCTCTATTTCACATCTCAGCGGGATAAATTGAATCATATAAAGTCATCTTTTAAATGGATAGGAATCTGAAATAATTGGTCTCTGTTCATGAAAAAAAAAGCAGTTCAAAGTTGAGGTTTTGCAAGTAACCAGCAAAGTGTGTAGCAAATTTGTTTCTTATTACAGGCACAGGAGTTACTTCTGGTGTGTCAGCCAGTTTCCCAAGTACATCTGGCACAAGTACTCATTCTCCTTTTCAACATGTGCACAAAGGTAAGAAAAGCAGATCTTGATCTAATTCTGCTTTGTAGTTAATAGCAAGCTTCAGGCCACAGTAGCCTTTGTAGCGTCAGCTTGAAGGAAATTTGGCAAATGCAATGACACAACTAGGAAAGACCAAGTGAATGTTTAGGGTCTATTACCCATCAGGCTCTATTATTTGTTTGTTTGTTTGTTTGTTTGTTTCATTCCATTTCTAGAACTGCCTATCTAACTAAGTGACACTGGAAGTTTATAATTTTAAAACTATAAAACCGTTAAAACAATTGACAGTGGTGGGATTCAAATTATTTTACTATCGGTTCTGTGGACGTGGCTTGGTGGGCATGGCATGGCTTGGTGGGCATGGCTTGGTGAGTGTGGCTTGGTGGGCATGGCAGGGGAGGGATACTGTAAAATCTCCATTCCCTCCCCACTCCAGGGGAAGATTATTGCAAAATAATTTCCTCTGGATCAACTGAGACTCAGAAGGCAGAGAAGGGGGTGGGGCCAGTCAGTGGTGGTATTTACTGGTTCTCCAAACTACTCAAAATTTCCACTACCTGTTCTCCAGAACTGGTCAGAACCTGCTAAATACCACCTATGAATTGATAACAATAAAAACATGCAAAAAATAAATTCATACGGTAGCCCAGGTAGTTAAATAAACAACAGAAAAGCCAAGAAACAGGGCCCTTAACACAGCTTCAGACCCAGATAGATAGTTTTTAAAGCCTTACAAAAGACCGGCGCTGTTCTTTTCTCCAAGGGGAGAAATCCCTACACAGCTACAGGAGAGTGTAAAATTATAAAAGAACAGGTGGTAAAAGGATTGCAGTCGACAGACAAGCCTTCACAATGGCTTCTTTTCTCTGATGTGAGGAATACTCAGAATCATTCTTCAGCAATCAGTTTACTTCAGTAAAGATGAATTATATGACTTTCATTTGCCAATGGATGTACCTATTCAGGGAAATTAATTTAGTTGCTTTATCTCCTTGGGTGTAACTGACTTGGAAAGCAGAAATTTAATGGAATGTAGTCAAATGAACAAGCTTTTGGCTGCTAATCCACCAGATCCTTGTTTAGGAGACATATATATGGAAATGATATGCAGCCTTGTAATTGGGGTATGTGGTTTATGAAAGCAGCTTTTTGTTCTGATCCCAAGAGTAATCATCACTGTAATGTGTGAAGAATGCCCAGCAAGTTCATTAGTTAATTGCAAGGAGAGGGAACGTGCTGCACTTGCATGGAAGTAATTTACCAGGCATTTAGTGAGACTTTTACACTAGGGCCTTTTATGGATGAATGGGGAATACCCGCATACAATAAGTCTCAGTTTACAAATATAAAAATTGGGGATCTTCTTGAATTGGAGCAAGTTTACCTTCTTTGCCAGTTGCATGTTTCAAACTGGCATAAAACGAAAACCAACAAGCTGCAGAAAAATATATTGAAATGCCTGCATGGCCCAACAAGGTTGTTTGTTTGTTTATTGAAATTTATATGGCTGTCCAACTCACACTCAGTGACTCCAGGTGGCTTATAAAGGATAATTTGCTAAAGCTCAAATAAGAATACCTATTTTATAATAATGTTTATAATAACGTAATTGCAGTTGGAACCTCTGGCTGACTGTGTGATGAACCATATACTGGTAATATTAATAAATAAATGAAATACAAACAAACAAATAAATAAGAAAATACTCTACATAGTATCTACTATCTACTATCTCTACAGCGAGATAGGTAGCAAATAAATTTAACAAAATAAAATGACCAAAAGAATCCATTGCAAAGAGTCAAGGAACCAAATGGCAGATTCATTTCTACTGAAAATCCAACTCTTACCTTTAGGTGGCCATTATAAATAAAAATAGATGCTAGCTGCAGAAGGATTTCAACTCCAGTTTTGATCTTTTCATGGCTAATACTAAAAAGACTGAATAGACAAAGTGGAATAGTCAGTAAGCCATTATAAAATGTTCACAATTTGCAATGAATGTCATATTCTGAGATGGGTATTGACTAGTGAGGATATAGCATCCAAAACTACATTTTCTCTTATTGTTATTTTCTGAATGAGCTCTGTGAACAATGGTCTGCAGTGAACAGAGAGTTAAAAAAAATTGAAAGAGTGAAGATAGATTGCAATCTGAAACATAGAGGTTTATAAAGGCCACCCTTTTACTCTGCTGCAAGCAAAGAACAATTCAGTTGACTTAAATTAAAATACTATACAGTATGGCAACACAATCCTAGGTATAGTTACTGTATATTATTAAAATGACATGAGCTCTATATGCTAGATATGAAATGTAATTGGCTGCTTAAAAGGGAATGGTTTAACCCAGGAAACTAAAAAGCTGTCCTCCCAACTCTAATCATTAGCACAGTGATGGTTAACCTTTTTGGCACTCAGTGCTGAAACTGGAGAGTGCGTGCGCGTGCTGGAGCACCGGAACCGAGAAGAGAGTAACTGGACAGTGTGCATGCACATGGTGGCCAGCTGTTCTCTTCTTGGTTCTGGCATGCATATGTGTGCCAGCCAACTGGTCTTCACAGCTGGGTGGTGCGCCTGTGCCCACCGGAACACAGAAGAGAACAGCTGTCCAGCACACATGCGCGTGACAGAACCAGGAAGAGCAACTGGCAATGGCGCACATGCCCACAGAGAGGGGTCTGCGTGCCACCTCTGGCACACGTGCCATAGCTTCACCATCACGGCACTAGCATTTGTCCTGCCAGAGTGTTTCTTCAGAAAAATACAGTTCTTCACACACATTTAGTTCAGTGGTGGGTTTCGAAATTTTTTACTACCGGTTCTGTGGGTGTGGCTTGGTGGGTGTGGCATGGCATGGCTTGGTGGGCGTGGCTTGGTGGGCATGGCTTGGTGGGCATGGCAGGGGAAGGATACTGTAAAATCTCCATTCTGTCCCCAATCCAGGGAAAGGTTACTGCAAAATCCCCATTTCCTCCCAATCAGCTGGGACTTGGGAGGCAGGGAATAGATGAGGGTAGGGCCAGTCAGAATTTTTACTACCAGTTCTCAAAACTATTCAAAATATCTGCTACCGGTTCTCCAGAACTGGTCAGAACCTGCTGAAACCCACCTCTGATTTAGTTCTTCATCTTTGTTGTAGACACTTAGTTGGCTAAATGTAGTAGAATTTATTTTCATAATAAATTGCCTTTACATTTAGTGCTGATTGCATTCGATAAAGATTTGATGTGATTTCATTAAAGCTCTTCTATTAAAAGAGTTGCTTTCCTCAAAGCTGAAGAGGATGTTCCTCATCTCCCTGGACATCTTTGGAATCTGCCTTGGCAGATTGGGAGCCTTCTTAAATCCTTTTTAGGAAGCTGGATGAGACAGTGGAGAATTACATTTCATTTTCATTAGGGAAGTTTACCTTTTAATTGTGTTTAGTTCGATTATATTATCCTCAGTTAATTGTTTAAGAGTAGATATAAATGTACAAGTACTTGTATTAAAGACAAATACTCTGAATTGACTTTCATTTATTCTCAAGGAATTGTAAATTATAGACATGGGCAATCTACAATCTCTAAGGCGTGTTCAACCTTCGATTCCATTTTTTTATGCTCCCATTTTCAGCACATACAAATCTAAAGACAGTAATCCCCCAATATCTCATATCCTCTCGCTAGGGGAGTGTCACTATGCTACTGCTGTGTGCATTACAGTCCTTAATTAAATGAATAATAATAATTTTAAAGCACTATTAAAATTAGGTTAATGATTACAAATTTAGTAGATTAAAAATAACCTCCAATGAACTGTTAGATGGGGGGTTTTTTTGTTTTTGTTTTTATTGTTGCTTATTAAGTAACTGCAGCAAGCAAAGCACCATCAAAAAGAAATCATTGCTTTCTTCAAGCCTACAGAATGGCACCCTGATTTAAGATGATGCTGGTACTATCTATGAGATAATAACAAAACATTGGAAGGATTTTTATCTGCTTTAGAAATATTGGATTGATCCTACATGCGTTTGATCAATAATTAAACAAAGTAGTTGATGATTAACCCTGAAAATGTTTTTAAATTATATTTTCTCTCTCTCTCTCTCTCTGTTTATTATTCTAGGAGATCTTTCTGGACAAGGGCATCTGGCTACTGCTCTTATCATTGCCATGTCCACTATTTTCATAATGGCTATTGCTATCGTGCTGATCATCATGTTTTACATTATGAAAACTAAAACTTCAGCTCAAGGTAACTGTCAATTAATAGCAAAGATTACAGTTTTGAAATGGGGAGAGAGGAGGTTGCAGCAGAATAAAAAAAAGGTAAGTGGGCAGTTGTAGTGACACAATTGGAGTGTCACCCCTTTTGTTCATGGGATAGAATGAAGTGTGAAAAGGATGGACTGGGTTTGCCATCTTGTGTTCAAAATGCTTGGTATAGTGTAGGTGACTCTTACGAGTTAACCTTAACAAAGCGTGTATTTTGCACTTACAGCATGCTGCACCAGCCAATCAGTGAAGACGGTAGAAGCCCAGGCCAACCTACAGGAAGAAAAAACAGAAGCCCAAGGTTGGGACTGTTTTGTAATTTCTGCTTTTTAAACATCAGTGCCCACAGGGCTTACATTGCTTTAATGTAACTGCATAAGCTCCCATTGTTAGTGGAA
This sequence comes from Masticophis lateralis, assembly GCA_030761175.1. Classification (NCBI taxonomy): domain Eukaryota; kingdom Metazoa; phylum Chordata; class Lepidosauria; order Squamata; family Colubridae; genus Masticophis; species Masticophis lateralis. The sequence goes on along the minus strand of JAUDYJ010000004.1, from coordinate 96,505,605 downwards.
GAGTAATTGGAAAGGCATTGAAAACTAATGAAAATTCAGCTCTGCATTTGGTTATTTATGCATTCTTACCTGCTTGGAGAAGCTCCAAGGCAATTGTATTCACAACTCAAATGCCGGGTGGTGGTTGTATGTGTCTAATTTGTGTTTTTGCCACTTTGTTCTTTTCATGTCCTTTTTCCATTGCAGAAAATGGAAAAATTTTCTCTGAGAAAGATGAATTTGGAAAATTGACAGCAACTCCAGCTAAGGTTGTCAAGAGGTATGTGTTACCTAAACAGCATGCTGTTAGTCCGGGTGCAACATGACAACAATTAAAATCTATTGGGGAGGGGGAGAGAAATGAGCCTGAATAGCGTATGAGCCTGAGTAGCGTAGGGGGGTAATGCCTCCTACAAAGGCAGCTTTTAAGAACCAGCTGCCTGCAATTACTGTGAGTTCAATTCTAACCAGGCTCAAGGTCAACTCAGCCTTCCATCCTTTCTAAGGTGGGTAAAATTGAGGACCCAGTTTGTTGGGGGCAATAAGCTGACTTTGTATAAATATACAAAAGTATGAAGGCTATTGCTTAATGCACTGTAAGCCGCCCTGAGTCTCCAGCGACATATACATCAAATTTTATATATATATATATATATATATATATATATATATATATATATATATATATATATATATATATATATATTATTTGTTTCTAAACTGAACCCCATTGAATCCAGGGAGTGAATTGCTAAGCAGTTTTCAATGGCAACGGCATGGCTGGTATAATGAGAAAATAAGATCAAATAAATTAGTAGGGACAATAATGAAGGCTCAAGCATTGTTTAAGAGGGAACAGTTTCCATTACTTAAACTCTTCAAAATTAAAACTATAAATAAGTAATGGTGCTCACATGCATATGCGGATCAGTCCCTATTAAATGAAATGTGAGGAGTGGATCTATATGTACAGAGAATTCATTCATGAATATTCAGTAAAATATTCACCAGGCCTGGACTTGGACACGTGGTTATTGTAAGTCCTCTTGGAAGTGGAAATGCACAGAACACTACAGTCCTACATTGCTGAAGAAAACCGGGATTACTTTTAAATAAATATACTGCTAGACATTAATTTGCAGATACAAGTAAAGAGTGTTAATGTCCCCCCCCTTTTTTGCAATATTTATTTACACTCAATCTACTATTCATCATCTATATTAAATAATATTTAACAAGTATGCAATTTAAATCCAAAAGGGCATTTCTGGAATTGTGCATGTTACTGTTTTAGAAAAGCAATCCTAGTTAGCATATTTATTTGTTTGTTTGCTGCTTTTCAGTGAAAACGATGCTTCTTCAGAGAATGAGAGGCTTTTAAGTCGCAGCATGGACAGCGATGAAGAAGCTGCAGTTGACAAGCAAGGGACTCCAGAATTGTGTTTGTTGTCTCTGGTACATTTGGCTCGAGATAAATCTTCAACAAACAACAAATCAACCGGAGTAAGTTAATTAAAAACCTTGTTGAATCAGTGACCTTTTTGATGATGTGTTACAGTGATTAGTTGCACTTTTAATGGACAGTATCCAAAAGAAAAATGTATGAAGGAGACTTTGTGATGAGCTGACGAGAAAAAGGCTAAAAATGGGGTGGAATGATATTATTTCCATTAAACTGGTAAAGCAGTGTTTCTCAACCTTGGCAATTTTAAGTTTGATGGACGTCAATTCCCAGAATCACATAGCTAGCATGAAGTTCACCCATCTTAACGTTGCAAAGTTTGAGAAACCCTGTGATACAGGCTACTCGCAAGCCAAAAAGACACAGTTTTCACAAATCCCTGTGCTTTTCCCTGCTTTCCCAAATGTTTGCACACCTGGGTGCCTTCACCCTCGCATCCTCTTTCCCAGATGATCTCCTTTGGTACTAAGACAGACGTGTGCTTTTTTATTTTATTTTCACAGTATTGTAGTTCTAATGCCACAATTAACATAACAATAGGGAACACATTCTTTCATTCCTGCTTTCCTCTGTGGGTTCATAAAAACTTTACAGCAAGGAAAAAATGGAGAATTTATAGAAGCAAAGGAATCATGTTTCTATTTTGCAACTTAATGATGTTTAAAAAGTAAAGAAAAAGGAAGTTTAGCATTAAGGTTGCACAGGATGGGAAAGGAAACATGCTTCATGGGATGGGATGGGATGGGGATGGGGGTGGGGGTGGGGTGGGGTGGGAGTGGGAGTGGGAGTGGGAGTGGGAGTGGAGTGGAATAGAATAGAATAGAATAGAATAGAATAGAATAGAATAGAATAGAATAGAATAGAATAGAATAGAATAGAATATGAGCTTCTAAGGGAGAAGATCATCATCTTAACAGGGCACTTTTCGAACAACTACAAAATTATATATATAAAAAGCATGGAGAACTGAGAAGCCCAATATGAAATGGCTACACGAGGTAGTGACCAGCTGCTGGATGGAAGGAATTTGTCTGGCACTGATCAGCAACATTTATGGACTTGATAGTACACAGTGCCCTTACAGTTTGATATAGGTGCTTTTTCATTAAATGTACTCAAATCCCACTGATACTCCCAGTTGCAACATGAAACTGCCCACTCTGTAAGACAGAGTGGGAGAAGGAATGGAGGGTGGGGTGAGTGTTTGCAGCTTCCCAAATTGTAAGCATAAACACAGATTACAATTCCAGATAAGGTATCCCCAAGTCAATCACCCAAAGGACAAGAAGGGGGAAGGTGTGAATCCCCAAAGGGCTTGGGAGAGAAAAGGTCTGAGACCTCCAGCCTCCAACTCTGTGGGCTTAATCATTCCAGTGCAGACGACTTCAAAAACATGTCTTCTGTGTCCATTGTGACACAGTGCACAAGAAGGAATATAAGGGATTTCTCTTTATTTCTTTTTAAATGAGAATAATAAATAGGTTGCATACTGAGAAGAGAAGCAGAAGCCACATGGAAGAATCTTGCCTAAAGCTGCCTCAGTCTTGTCAGCGCCAATGATAATCTTGGTATTTCCTCCCCATTTTCCATGGATTCAGAACTAAAAGTTGAATAGTTCGTCCAATCCAATATATAACTTCTTAGAAATAAAATCCTGAGGGACAAATTACAGGATTCCAAGCCAGAGAAGTGTGTGCTTTAAACAAAAATGAAACGAGTAGATTTCATTTAAAATACAAACAAATTGACACAATTCCTTCTTTCTAGCTAGGTATGCACAAATATATGTATTTTTTAACTTTATAGCCAAGATTCATATTTTGTTTTATGTTCAAACCAAAACTACTTTATATACCATACCAAATATATAAGGAATGCCATTTTTGTCTCTGATTCTTCACAATCCTGAATGACTTAGGTCAGTTTAGTGTTGAAAGATAAATGTTTTTGCCTTTTATTTTCCTTAGATACAAAGCCGGAGAAAAAAGATACTCGACCTATACACTAATGTATGCAGTGTGGCAGAAGGTGAGTTAAAAGAAATAAAATATAGAAACTGAAAACATGTATGAACTACTTTCTTAAGTACACGTCTTTATGGAGCTTCAACACTGCCAAGGAGTTGCAAGTACTAGATACAGATTAATCCCATTCTAAGAATTTTTTTTCTTAAAGCTTATTTTGGAAGAAGTAAAGTTGAATATTCTAATGCCAGAATCAGGTTGGTGTTTGGTACATTTGGAATTCAACAGGGAAAAGTCTTGAAAACTTCTTTTGTAAGCAATCTCCGTGAAAAACTCCAGTAATAGGATTTGTAGTCCCATAGGCATCCTGCCTTTATCTGTGATGTTTAAGAATCAATTCAATAGTTATTCTAGAAGACAGATGGCACAAGGTGGAAAGGGTTAAAATAAACTTCTATTGTAGGGTTCTTTAAGCTGATTAATTATATTTGTACACAGCCAAACTCAGAAAATAACTGTCTATGATATATTGTACATTATTTAAAAACTGTAAAGTAGGCAAAACATATACACCTCATATACAGTAATTTACACATTTGTGGATATAAGCTGTTCACATCTGTTTTGTTTGCTTTATCTCAGTAGAAGCTTTTGAAGAAAAAGAAACTTTCAGAGGTGGATTTGTTCTTAACTGTAATAAGATGTGGGAAGTTAACTAATACAGAGTGCATTGCTCTCAAAATGAAGAGATTTCTTTTAAAAAAACATCCACACCCAAATAAAAAGGAAAATATTGCAGGAAGGTTCTTTTGAATTTTTAATAAAAGGCTGTGGAACATGAGACCTTTCAGATGATTGAATACTTCCACCATCCTTCATGGTGTGAGCTGTGTGGGCTGAAACATTTTAGACGTGTTTCAATGAGACCCAAATTCCCAGTTCTGGTACAAATGGACCATTTCTCCTGCCTCTTTTGAGGCTGGAGACACAAATCTCTTTCCTTTAATTAAATTTTGTTGTTGCTTCATGTGAAGGTTGGCAAAAGGTTATGTTGGCAAGTGTTTAAATCACAAGGGATAGAGAAGCAATGGATTAGTATATATTCCAGGAGAAGGTAAAAATAAAAAATGCTTTAAAACATAAAGTAAGAGACTCAGTAATCTTAGCCGCTGCTTCTTCTATAAGATGAAATCAAAGCAGCAAAATAGAATAAACGTCGTTGAAGAATTAGCAGTAGTGAGGAAAAATACCATGAAGTAGAAATGGGGATGACCCAACAGATAATGCCAACCCTGGGTAAATGCGATATATGTGAATATATCTTTTCATTTGGAGTATACAATGTAATATTATCTTAAGGGACAGACAAATGAAATAGTAAAAAGGCAGCTCCAATAATGTGACTGTGAACTTCCTTCCAGGCCTCAGTCCCACAGAACTGCCCTTTGATTGTCTGGAAAAGACCAGCAGGATGCTCAGCTCCACTTACAACACTGAGAAAGCCATTGTGAAGACCTGGCGCCATCTTGCTGAAAGCTTTGGATTGAAGCGGGATGAAATTGGTGGCATGACAGATGGCATGCAAGTCTTCGACCGCATTAGCACAGCTGGGTATAGTATCCCAGAACTGCTGACAAAACTGGTTCAGATTGAGCGATTGGATGCCGTAGAGTCTCTCTGTGTAGACATCCTAGAGTGGGCCCAAGTAATGCCGAAGCCTGATCCAGCTGTGACCTCCTGACTTGCATTTTTGTGATTTTCATTTCAAAACGATGATGGGATGATTGAAATAACAAAGGGATTGAGAAGGAGATAAACTTTTGAAGCTTCTGTAGCTTTTGTTTCAGTATCGTTTTTGCTATTGAAACAATAAAAAAACTAACAACCAAGGTTTGTTCTTGGTTTTTGGAATCAAATACAAAGTGCTCAAACTGAAGACTTTTTCAACAAGACTTGTTTATGTCCCCAAAAGATATTACAGTTCATTTACAGTTCCATTTACAAGCATGAGTACAGATCAATCTACTAGTATCATTACTTGTTTTGAAGAAATATGGGTTAATTTTGTTTCAGTCCTGGATAATGAATATGTCAAATCAAAAATAGTGATCTATATGAAAATCTGTGCTGCTACAAGAAGTATTTTTTGAATTATAATTTTTCTCCCATATATTATGGATTTGGAGGAGGAAAAAATCCATGCCTGTAGGTGAAGTTGGCTGAATTATCATTCTTACAAGATCTATAGCTTTATTCCAATTTATTCAAATTATAGCAAATAAGAGTTTGTATAGGTGGTCCTTACAAAAACTTCAGCAATATTTTCATAGATACTAGTGGAAATTTAAAGTACTTATAATATAAGCAGAATTTATTTATTAATGTAATATTGCATTTCATAAACATCTGATCGGGACCATCTTTTATGTACTAGAACAAACAAATGGGAACATTTGTTAGTTCTTGAAAAGAGATCATTAATGAGAGGCAGAAGCCTGTAATAAATCTATCAAATTGATCAACTTTAGATGTAAAGGAAATTAATGACTGTTGAAACACTTTTATGTTTTAGCATTTAAAAATATTACAGATTTCTTGACTAGAATTGTTGCAGTCACCAACAGAAATTTCCGTGGTATGTTTAGTTTTCCTGTGATGCTTTTACTTTACCCAAAACAATTTTTTTCTGGACAGCTGTAATAGAAACACTAAACAATAGTAGTTAATGAAGAAACAGAAGTATCTACTTTTGATACAAGCACAGCTCCCTCTTACATTTGAATATAATGAGTTATCATTCTTATGATTATTTTTTAAATAAATCTGGCTTATAATGTCTAAGCAAATGAGAACATTGCTCCCAATTTCTCATGGTATGTGAATTTGCATGGAGTTTGGGCATGTTTGAGGATGTGTGTTTCATTTAATTCACCTTTTTCCCAGCTGATGGGCCATCTGTTAGAAGGACCTGTGTGCCATGTGAATTAAATATATCACAGGGCTTCTACGATGGATGCAGGCTCCTCAGAACTGGAGACTTTCTATTCTGTCTATAGAATGTTGGACTAAGTACCGACTGATAAAACTGTATTGCTCTAAATTATTTTATTTAATGTGAAGGTACTGATTTTTCCAATATTATTTAAAATAACTGTATAACATGTTTTAATAAGAAATCCATGGAATAACTGATTATAGGAATATTGTATGAACATCTAAAGTTTGTTATGAAGATCTACATTGCATAGTTATAGCGCCCATTAGGGCCTTCATCCTTTCTTGCCTATCATCAACGCTTGAGAAATTTGTATTTGGATCAGTTCCTGTGACCCATCCTGATAACCCACTTTGTGCAAAAAAGAGAGAATAGTAACTATTGAGTTTTATCATAGTATATCCCTAGTGTAAACACTGTGCCCTTGGATACAATGGCCTGTGGTCTTTATTTATAGATTTGAAGGGAATAGCTCCTCTTTTAATGCCAGGATTCATAACTACGGAGCCCAAGAGTTGGTGAAATTTAATTAGCAAGTTTGTTAATATACCTATCAGAAACTGCTATGTTGACAGATTTCAGTAAGTTATTATTATTAAAAGAAACAACATGCCTTTAAAACATTTTTAATTACAAGAAGCATGACTGAATGAAAATGCTATAAAACTATAATTCATGTTCAGGAAAATAATAACTAGGCCAACCCCCTAGTGCCTTCATTCCAAATAAGAAAAATCAAATTCTTGTCTAATGGGGTCACTGGGATGAATATTTAATATTGGTATGTCTCCATGCAACATCCAGTTTGTTAGCCTATGAGTTTTTGCATTGAAATATATTTTACTATCTGTGATGTGTCCTTTCTCCTCTGAATAATGATAGAATTATTTCCTGTACTTAATTTGCAAACACAGTATTTGTTACAGTTCCTTTTTCCAATGCAGCTGGAAACAACCTTGAAATCTATTTTCGTAGATACAAATAAATAGAAGTGTCAGATTAGTACCTTGAAAAAGGAGAGGAAGTAACTTTGAGTTTTATTCTGAGCCTCCATGGCCTATAATCTAGCGCACAGTAGGACTATTCAGGTGGATGCTCAGTGGAAACCCAAGCAATTCCCATGGAATTAATATTTGCAAATACCACACATTAACCATTACATCATGAGATGTTGTATGGCAGAAGAAGACCACCCACTGTGGTCTTCTCAATATCTGCTCTAAGACAATTATTCAGAGGTAGGAGGCAATTGTCATAGCAGGTGGCAGGATCTAGCCAAGCTTGGCTGATCTTGAATAGACTAAGCAGAGTTGGGCCTACTAGATCGTAAATAATAATAGGTGGATAAAAATGCCACAATAAGACTTTGACAAGCTGGTTGTGCACTGTTGCTAAGAAAACAAGATAAATGTATCAAGTATACATGCATTAAATTCTTTTTTTAAGATGGTGACATTATAAAGTAATCCCATAGGTTCATTGTTGCAAATTGGATTTAGTTTTTATTCTATCTTCGTAGTATTAGTTTTGGTAGAATCCACAAGCACTTTAAAAAAAAAGAAATACCTTTGGGTCATAATTTTGGGATTGTAACATGCAAGAATTTCAATTGCTTATTCTGCATCTTCACATATCTGTAGTTCCAAGCTATAACCCCACTTCCTACTGACAAAGTTATCTTGGAGAACTAAAGAATTGCCATTAGATTTGTTCTGGTAATTGTTTAAAAATACATCGTTTATGTCTGGGGAATATCAAGGCTTTGAAATCAACAATACCAATGTGAACAGAGAAATATTTAATATTTTGTTTAAAATAGAAAGAAGCTTTTTGCTGTAATTTAAAAAGCAGCAAAAGGCAAGATTAGTCCTTCATTCTTGAGAAATATTGTAACAATTTTGTGTAATTTTGTATATATAACTTATTGTTGCACATTATGCAAAATAAATATGATAAAAACATAAAGCAACGTGTGTTCTAATAATTTAGATGGCACCATTTTTTTATACAAGAGGCAAGTTTTGAAGAGTTCAATCTCCTTTGCCGAAAGTTAACACAAGTATGGTTACATTTTTAAAACATGTATTATCTTAGTTTAATATAATATTGATATTTCATGTAATATTAAGTAATTTATCATTAACTGATAATAAAACATCAGTTCTAGCTGAGGTTCCCAAAAATTTGTTTAAAATAATTAGCCATCAGCATCAGAAGTAGTTCTCTTTCAAGACTATTTCACTGCCTACAAAAGAATATCATCCCATGTTGTTTGTGTGAAACCTTTAGCAAAAGATCTAACCATGTGGTTAAGATATGAGCACTTTTAGTCTGAGTTAAATAATTGACCAGTCAATTTTGGTGCTGTCTATCCTTCAAACCAGAGTGGATTATCTTGTACAAGAAAGAGATTTTTTTTCGCCAGTTTAAAACTCCATGGACCCAATTTAAGATCTTCTAATGAGGTCATTAGAGGCCATTAAAGGGACATGGTGGCTCAGTGGTTAAAACACTGAGCTTGTCGATTCCCTAGTGCCACATAACAGGGTGAGCTCCCGTTACTTGTCCCAGCTTCTGCCAACCTAGCAGTTCGAAAGCACGTAAAAAATGCAAGTAGAAAAATAGGGGCCACCTTTGGTGGGAACGTAACAGCATTCTGTGTATCTTTGGCATTTCATCATGCTGGCCACATGACTACAGAGATGTCTTTGGACAGCACTGGCTCTTCGGCTTTGAAACAGAAATGAGCACCACCCCCTAGAGTCGGGAATGACTAGCACATATGTGCGAGGGGAACCTTTACCTTTTTAATGAGGCCCTGTACCATTTGTGAACTATACCTTCTCTAGAACAGAGGCTTCCTGGGCCATGGACTGGTACTGGTTGTGGGCCTGTTAGGAACCGGGCCACACAGCTGGAGGTGACTAGTGGATGAGTGAGCAAACTGAAACCATCCCCAATCCCCCGGTCCATGGAAAAATCGCCTTCCAAGAAACTGGTCCCTGGTGCCAAAAAATTTGGGGACCACTGCTCTAGGAATCTAGATTTTTTTCCCCAAATAATTTTACTTGACTCACTACCTAGTTTCTTTCAAGACTTCCCCATCTTTATTGTGCCTTCATGACAGCGGTATTCCTTCAGATGGGTCTAAATTAAAGATGGTAAGTGGAGCATATGCCATTCTTACTGGACTATTAAGTCAGAACATTTTTGAGAGAATTGAATATCATACTTAAACTGGGTATTCCCAGTCATGCTCCATAAAAAATGGATCTCAGATGGTTTTTTGTCCATTGTTAATTTTTCACGTGTTCCAATCTGAGATGTCTCACTTGTGTGCGTACATGATTTTTTAAATTGTTGCTTATCTTTGCCACTAAATGTTGACAGAACTTTATGTGGGCCCCACTAATATAGAAAAGAAGCAAACAATACCCAAATATGGTACTTGTTCCAGATTGTTGTGGGCAATATGCTGATTCTGTTAACCACTTAGAAAAAGCTGTAAAGCACTATGAAGCAGTATATAAGTCTAAGTGAGGGATGAAATGCTACTAGTTTGCATGGATTTAGGCAAACTGGTAGCTGTGGCGGTGCGTGGTTCGGAAAACCAGTAGCGGTGGCATCACGAGGCTCCGCCCACCCACCTGGACGTCGTTACTTCCTGGTTTTAACCAGGAAATAGCCTGTTTTTTACCCTCTGTGCATGCGCAGATGGTTTGCACATGTGCAGAGAGACCAAAATTACACATGACTTGCACACACGCACACTTCCAAACCAGTAGGGAAGGTAAGTAGATTTCACCCCTGGTCTAAATGCTATAATGGTATTTATTTCACAAACAAATAATTCAGAATATAAAGTCTCAGCATGAACATCAATATCCACCTCAATTCAATAATTTAAATTAAAGGATTAACTATGGGCAATTCTTCCTGTGCTGCATTAAACAATAAGGGCTGTTTTGAGTCACGCATGCTTACAAAGTTTGGTTCCGCTCATCACAGTGAAGTTTATATAGGACAATATTCGAGAAAGATGACATGCCCACTGCATTTAAAAAATGCATTAATACTATTCAGTTTGCAGAAGATTACAGCACAATTTCTGAAGCTCTGGATGTCTCCAATTCAGTCAGATATGTACTCTTGAAATTGAGACTATTTGCGATAATATTGAGTTTTTCCAAGAGTGTTCATCTTATCAGAATCACTATAAGAATAGGGCATAAAATGGCCAAGGACAATCTATGGATCTGCAGGTCAATCTCATCTTGGTTAAAGTTCATGGCACACTTTCAGAAAAATTTCAGAGTAGAAATGGGATTCGTGGAAGAGTAGCAAGGCAGATGCCACATCAATGTTCACACAATTTGTGTGCATGAACCATAAACCATCACAAATGAACTCTTTTTCTTCTTTTTGTGTTCTTTTCTCCCAGAGATTGGTGGCTATCAACAATATTTGCTCTTTTGCTGTTACTAAACAAGGAAATGTATTTTTGTCAAATAATATATGTAGTTTTTTCAACTATGATTTATGCCATCTGCCAGTGCTATGTTTTCTTGAATTTTTTCTTGATATTTCTGATTGCTTAGCCTGTGTGCTTAATATTTCACTGTCCTTTTGGTGATGGTATTCACAATGTCCAAACAGAGTATTTATTTGTCTTTGGAGGACCATCTCATTTTGTTTATATGCACACTATGATATTTTATGTAGTCTTCTATAAAATCCACATTTCAAAGGTTTCCAGTCTCGTTGTTACATGAGTCATTGTATGCTTCTACTTTACAACTAAGAATTGCAAAAATGTAATGGAAAACACTGGCAATTTTGCCTAAAAACACTCAGCAAAATCACTTCCATATTGCAAGCATTTATTAACAAATTCTTTTAAAACATACACGTCAAATCCAGTTGCAGTTTGTCTTATATGTACAATATGTGCTACTATCAATAGACTAAATATTGTAGTCTTTTTGGTGAAGAACTGAAAATGCAAGTTCTTTCTCTAGACCAGTGATGGTGAACCTACTATAGCCATGTCTCCTAGAGTGGCTCTGGAGGCTGGGGACAGCAAAAAAGTCACTTCCTGTCCAACCAGAAGTTGGGAAACGGGCCATTTCGGGCCTCCGGAGGGCCTCCGAGGGGTGGGAAGGCTGTTTTCACGCTCCCCAGATGCAAAGAGAGGATCTGGAGTCAGGTGAGAAAGAAAAATGGGCCTACTGGGCCATTGCCTGCCAGGAGCAGGGGGGGAGGGAGTTGCGCATGCATGCATGTGGCAGGGCGCATAGAATTATGGGTGTAGACACATGCGTATGCGAACCTCCCCTGCCCCCACTCCTGGCACGCAATGGCTCAGATGGCAAAAAGGTTAGCCATCACTGGTCTAGACTTTGAAAAAGGGGTAAAACTACCAGATCTGGACTGATATTTACATGGTTGCTAGATGGCAGCAAAGAGTTGAGGTTTCTGTGTTTCTTTGTTGCCATCTAGTGATTGTTTAGATTTTTTCAACCCTGATCTGGTAACACTAGAATGAAGGATCCCTGTTCTGAATCTAAGATGAGGATTTGTCACAATCTCTGGTCAATTTCATTCAATAGAGAACACTGGATTTCTTGGGATGTTGACAGATTTAAAATTTTGCTTTGAAAACAAAACCTCACAAACATCAACGTTTTATGCTGCAAGAGGTACTTCCCCACATATCTTTATACCACAAGCATAAAGTAGCTGCATGCCTTTGCAATCTCATGTCACCACTTGAATGCGATGAGTTGAGCTGAGCTGATTTTTTAAAAATGGTTCTTATTCTGGTTCAGTTTGTGTCAAGAATTGCAGAAGAGGTATTTTTGTTGTTTGCAGCACTAAAATTAGCTGAAGATACCTTGTGGATAGGTATCGTCCACGCTGGTGGGCACCCTTGTTTCAGCCTAACCTCTGGCTTCTAACACCAAATAAGGATCATTTCCTCCAGCCCTTGTGTCAAGCTTTAGCATCCTCTTACTTCATCTTTGGTGCTGGCAGTTTACTTTATTTCCATTCTGTTTGGAAGGCAGGGGAGGAGATGCACAATAGGATGTGGCAGTTTAAGTTGAGTAATTGAATGGGAGGTGTTTCTGTTCTCTCCTGCTGGGAAGCAGAAGGCAGAGGCTGATAGATTTGTGTTGTCTCTATATACTCAGCATTTCATAACATGCAGGGTGGCTTCCAATTTCTTTAGAGAATTTGGAAATATAGTGGGGAGGTGCTCTTAAATCCCCCCCACCATCAATTAGTTGAGTTTTTCTTTCCTTTTTTCCCCCTGCATGTATATGTTTTTTTAAAAAAAAATTCATACAAAAGTAGGAATTTTTTCGCTCATACCAACTGAACTGAAATTTTTTAAAATGCTTCCTTACCAACTGTCTCCTTTTGTCCTTTTGTACTATCCCTTTTGTCAAGGGAAAAAATATCCTTCTTTGCTCAGCTACCCTAAAAACCTGCGATATCACCATATTACCCCCTAAGGAGATCTCAGAGACACATCTTACTAGCGGTCACCCCTGATGGATTGTTGTGAGTCACATAGAATTTTGATATGAGATAGGTGATCATATATATCCTGCACATAAATAATATATACAGGTAGTTCTTGAGTTTTGACTAAAATTGAGCCCCACATTTACGTTGCTCAGTATAACATTTGTTAAGTGAGTTTTGCCCCATTTTACAACCTTTTTTGCCACAGTTGTTAAGTGAATCGTTGCCATTATTAAGTTAGTAACACCATTTGTTAGGAATAAGACTATTACCTAACTTGTTGGGCTGGCAATATATAAACCACCAATGTATGTTTGCAGTGTATTGCAATGGTATTGTATAGCTTTAAGACCGCTGTATTGCATCATACTGTGTCCTGATTGGTTAGCTTTGCTGCCAATGTCCTTAAGAGGGAGCTAGAAACATGGCTTGTTCTCTTTGTTGTTCTTGATCTCTGATATCTCTATCTGACTTACTGTATTACTGCTTGCAACTCCAGAAGAACTATTTACTGTGTATGATTACTACGACTGGTATGAAGACTATGTTTATTGGACTGTGCTTAATTTTTTCTGAATGTAAACTGTAGCACGACTCAGTGTATCTGTGTGGTGACTGTGCTTATTCATAACTACTCTCAACCGCTTTCATGTGCACACCTTTGCTACTCAAGGATTATTCCTTAACACTGTTGTTAAGTGAAACTGGCTTCCCCATTGACTTTGTCTTGTCAGAAAGTCACAAAAAGTGATCACATGACCCCAGGACATTGCAGTTGTCCTAAATATGAACCAGTTGCCAAGCCTCTGAATTTTGATCATGTGACCATGGGGATGCTGCCATGGCCGTAAGTGTGAAAAATGGTCATAAATCACTTTTTTCAGTGCCGTTGTAACTTTGAACGGTCACTAAACAAACTGTTGTAAATTGAGGATTACCTGTACTTGGACTGCTCTGAAGTCTTGGGCAGGGGTCTTGAAGTGTGGCAACTTTACAACTTGTGTAAAGTATGACTCCCAGAATTATTTGTGTTATGTGGGTGCAAATTTTAAGATCATAGTCTTAAAATTACAGTTGTACGTGTAAAAAATGGTCATAAATCACTTTTTCAGTGCCGTTGTAACTTTGAATGGTCATTAAATGAACTGTTGTAAATGGAGGACTACCTGTATTTATTCCTGCAGTTATATCTTGCCTTTCCTCTGGAAGTTCTGGGGTACATGAGAGATATCCATCTCTCCTTGTTTTATCATTACAACCTTGTGAAGTAGATTTCAATTAAACACACTCCAGAACCAATAACTTCCCAAAGTCCAACAATTTTATAATACAATTTATAAATGAAACAAATCTTAAAAGTGAATTTCTCTTTTCAACCTATTTTTTAAATTAAACATTACTAACCGTACATTCCTACAAAGTGTACAGAACTTGGTTTGTACATGGTAATAGCTATGATTCCTTATACTTCTTATTCTTCCTCATACTGAAAATTATGAAATAATCCCTTCTATAAGGGATTGGCAATGCCTTTGGGACCTTCCATCTGAATTACTGCAACACACTCTACATGGGGCTGCCCTTGAAGAGCATCTGGAAGCTTCAACTAATGCAGAATGCAGCTGCATAGGTAGTGAATGGTGTGGGATATTTGATACATGCAACACCATTGCTTCGTGAACGGCATTAGCTGCCAGTGTGTTTCTGCCTGCATTTGAAGATGCTGGTTGTCACCATTAAAGCCCTTCCTGACTTGGAATCTGGTTACCTGTGGGACTGTCTTTTCTATCCAATACAGTCTGGCTGACAGGGCATAAACTCCAGGTCACTTCAGCCAAGGAGTGTCACCTGGTGGGGACTAGGAGGTGAGTCTGTTGTAGCCCCTGCCCTCTGCAATATTCTCTCTCCAGAAATTGGCCTTTCATGAGGCTTTGCAGACCTGGTTATGTGCCTGGGGTCCCGAGTGTGTAAAATAACATTTTTCCTGATTATTTTAACATCTGTGCTTTTGATTTTTCCAACAGCGATAGAAATTGAATAAATAAATGTAAATAAATTGATGTTATGGGAGTATGCGTTAATATCAACTTTAACTTCCTATCTGAAAAACAAATCTGATTGAGAGTTTGCACTGCAATGTAGAAATTATTTAGGACTGCATTTTTATAAATGGGATAATGCTGCATCCAAATTTTCCTAAGATTATAATATTTCATTGTTTTATGATTTGTCAAACTCATTGTTTTAATGAGACAGAAATTATTGTAACCCCTTTATCTTGGTTTATACTTTATAATTTGAGCCATATTGATCAGAACGTTAATACTGACTTTAACCTTCATAGTGATGTAAAACAGTTTAATATACAGATATCAATCATTGCTATTTTGGAATTTTATGGCTGTCAGGGCCACTATCGTATTCTGGTGTCCTGCGATTGTGCTGGGGAGAATTTGTAAAAGCAATAAATTATAACGATAAAAAAGAAAGAACCGCTTTCCAACTGATAGATGTAATTAATTGTCTTTCTTGTAACTTTTAATCTAAAGAGTTGTTTTTAAGTAAAGAAAATACTAATTAAATCAACTGTTTGCCAGTGAGTTCATTTTGGTGTGATTACATTATAAACCAAAGATGAATTTTTTTATTAAAGAAATCAGCAGTGGAGCTGTGCCACTTCCTCCGTAGCTGATTTTGGAGAAGTGATTCTTCCCATTAAGCATTTGTCTCTAATCACTAAATTCCTGTAAAATGGAAAGGATGTTTAATTAGCCGCTATTGGCCTGAAACATATAAACTTTCCATTTGAATAGATTCCATATTATGTTCTGATTCTTGACTCAGGAATAAAATAGCTTTTCTTTCCACCCAGTTGATTGTTAACTTATTCCCCTCCCCAAATATACAGTATATTTCTTTACTTCAAAATTCTAAATTCAAACACATCTGGTACTGCTAGATTAAATTTAGATGACTCATCACTAAACAATGTTTTTATTTGTCCTTGGAAACACTAATAGGCTAGTGTAAAGTAATGGGCACATTTTAGTGGAGCAACTTAAAATGCACTTGTGACTGTTTCCTCTCACAAAATAGTATAAAATAGTATAAAACTTTATTACAATCATTGACCAGCAATAGACATACAATATGTCTATTGGTTTTTACAGTGTAATAATTTTAATTAATTTTAATTGGATTTTAATTTGTACCCATTCATGTTGTTTGAATTTTTGTCTTGTAAGCCACCCCAAGTCCTTTGGGAGAAGGGATGACATATAAATCGCAATAAAATAAATAAATAAAATAAAATATATTTAAAAAATAATATTGACATTAATAGTGGGTAATAACATCCCTGTTAAGAAAATACATGATCTCAAACTGTTAGGGTCACCCCCTAATTTACATGAGCGGAGAGCTGATAACTATGCAAGTAAATATATTTTTTCCTCAGAAATTGTTATAGATATCACCAAAAATTGGCACCAGTTGACAGCTATAATTTTGTAACTAATTTTTTTCTTGTGGACATTGCAGCGACACAGAATTTTGCCACTGCATGCATGGTAGCTGGGTTTGAGTCCTGGAGGAGAAAGCCTACATAAAAGACAGCTGCCCTCCCTGGCAATCTCTGTAGTAAGGAGAGAATATATACTGATCTATAAACTCTATATACTGTAACACATAGTACAATAAAACATGTGAGATATCTTCAACTTCTCCTTTACCACATATACATACTCGTTCTGCTATTGGTGTTCTCTTATACCTACCCTGGAGAAGTGCTGAGGAGAGAATATTAAATCGGGCTCTGTTTCCTCTCAAAACATATCAACTAACCTCTAATATGGATCAGACTTGTTCTCAATAAATCTTGAAAAGTTAATGTATTTCTGGAAAAATGAACTCCAGCAATTTCATATTAACACTGATGTCTTTGAAATATCACAAGATCATAGTAACTATGATATGAGAAAAGCTGCCTTTGAAGACTGGAAGTTGAAATTGGAGTAAGGAGTGAAATGCCAAGGGCATATTATATCTCTGCTCTGGTTCTGTAAGATTTGATGGTCCGAGGAGTCACTTGTAATGCTCCTCATAAGAAACTGTGTTTCTGCATGCTCTCCTCCTCCCACATGGAACTGGAGTCAGAATTCTAGTTAATGCTTTTTAGAAAGTATCCTTAGAACATTAAAAGTTTTTAATTATTATAGCATAGAACAAGACAAAATTCAAAGTAAACTATTAGCAGTCAAAGAACTATCATGACATGTTTAATATCACTTCTTCTTCTTCTTCTTCTGTTACTAATGAGCATTAGTCCCCAGGATGTAAGATTTAATTTCCAGAAGGCCATTAATCTTGTTTCCCCAGCTGTTGATATATACAGGACACCGGTGACTGCTTTCTAATGATAATTGTGTTTCTGACTCACTGAAAAGCTAACTCGACCTAACAGACTTAACCTGTATTATTTAGAACACAAATATTAGTTGAAGTTATCATTCATAAGTTCCATTGTAGACCCTTCTCCTGCAGAGTCTAGCAAAGCATTTCCACTTCTTCCGAATACTGTATTGTGAACAAATATATATGGAGATTCTCTGTTATCCAGGTCATTATCCCAAAGGTGCTTTTTCAAAAGGCAACTGGATTTTCGCTCAGTGCCTCTGGAACCACCTATGCTCCTCTGGGTAAAGGACTACACGCACACCAAAGGAATAAAGCCAGAACCCGGTTTAATCGTAGCTTACGTGGCAGTTAACAGTAGGTGCCGAAGTCCTAGGTGGAACAAAGTCGGAGACATTCGTATATACTGCTTGGGGGGCTTTATAAGGTGTGCGTAATTGTCTGTAATAACACTTTCCACTCAACAAGTATCCTTCACAGCTGCTTGAAGTTTAAGTTTGCCAGTCGTCTTATTTCCTGCATCCGCATGAGCTGATGATGTCATCCTCAGTGTTGAATCCACTGGCTGATGGATTTGTGTCATCCTCAGTGTTGAATCCGCTGTGCGTTGTCCTTGGCCACGGGATCATAACACTGTCCTCCATTCATCTATCATTTATTAAACGTCAAGCCCCCCTTCCGTATACCATCCACCATCTTATACCACCGTGTATACTAAAACTAGGTGCATAACCCCCCCCCCCCACCATGCCATGTCATGGATTCATTCTGGTCAATTGTTGCCAGCCCCCTCGCTATGGATTTTCTATTGGCGCGATGGCGCTGTGTGTCGAGGGGTACTTGACGCTCAACATTTTCTTTGTTTTTCTTTGAAGAAGTTTCACTTCTCATCCGAAAAGAATGGAAGCTTTATTTTCCTTGCAGGCATTTGCTTGTTGAGGCCACTTGGAGGTTTATCTGTGGCCTCAGGGGCACATGAATAGTGCAAATGAGTGTGGAATCTTGGAATTGCTGAAAGGACTGTCAGGCCTGGAAGCCATATTTTTTGCTGCATCTTCAGGCCTGCCACATTTACTACTTTGGGAAATTGGGAGGGAGGATTTTATGGAGCATGGGTGATATATAGTTATAATAACATTCCTTTCTCAGTAAGTCAAGAACATCTTGCCCTACACCTGGAGGGTTGTAACTGGGAGGCATCTCCAGTCAGCATGGTGTTGGATTGGGCCATATGATGGACATGTAGGTGTTGGGCAGGGTCTTGAACTTTCCTTTGGGTAGGGAAAACCTGGAAGCTTTCAGATTCGAGTTTTCCCAGATGTGCCAATAGGACATCTCTAATAAAATGTAACTTTGAGGAAATTCAAGCCTCGGTGTTTTCTTTCATTGGAGTATTACTTGGAACCCTGACAAGGACTGTGTTATAAACAGGAGGTAGGTACTGTCGTATCCCCTCCCCCTCTGTTGAGATATGTGATGAACCATAATTAATAATGGGCCCTTCTCAGAGATGAAATCTAGTAGGTTCTGACAGGTTCTGAAGAACCAGTAGCGGAAATTTTGAGTAGTTCAGAGAACCGGCAAATACTATCTCTGGCTGGCCCCAGAGTGGAGTTGGAATGGAGAATTTGCAATATCCTTCCCCCAGGAGTGGGGAGGGAATGGGGATTTTGCAGTATCCTTCCCCTGCCATGCCCACCAAGCCACACCATGCCCACCAAGCCACGCACACACAACATGTAGTAAAAAAATTTGGATTTTACCACTGATCCTTCTGAACATTTATTATAATTTTAATAGTGAGGTGGACTTTCCTGCAGTGTTGGTGTGGCTTCAAATCTCGGTTAGAGAAATGAGTGGAAGATTCTGAATTAATAAGTTTTATGGAGAGTGTAATAAATTAATGAATTTCTAGTAAAAGAAGGAAATCTCCTTTTAGGTCTTTGAAACAGAGAAGTTCCGAGTTTCCTTAGTCTAGAAAACATAGGAGGCATTTCTTCATCTAGTTGAGAATACAATTGGTTCTCTCTCATTTCATTGCCACAAGAAAGGAAGATAATTTTCCACTTAATTCACCAAAAAAAATGTTAAAATTGCCTGCTTAGGCAAACTCTGTAAGAGAAGATGAAAGGAACTGCATCACTTTCCAGAGTGGGGGGGGAGAAACAGAGAAAGAAATAAAAGAAAATCATCTCCTAAGGGTGAGGAAAGCTACTCAATTTATCAAAGCTGCCCTGTAGCAACTATGAATTATGAGCTCTTCTCACAGCTCTTCTTTAATTTGAACTGATAAATTATATCATTCAAGATCATGACATGTAATATGAATGAAAACTCTTAAGGGTGAGAGGAGAAGATCGCCAGGGGCATATTTCCTATCCTTTAGTTAAAGGATCTTCTAACACTTTTTCTATTAATTTGTTCTTTAAAACACCCTATGAAACATGGAAGAAAAGGAGCACCATCCTAACTAAAAGTAGAATTGCTGGAGAGTTTACATTAATTGTTTTGTAAATTGATTATATTGTCTTAAATAAAATGTTGATGAATCGTTAAGACTATTGCTGGAATCTGTGGTCTAGAGCAGTGGCATTCAAACATTTTGGTCTCAGGATCCCTTCTGATTTTTAAAAATGATTGATTGTATTAGAAATTAAAACTATTGCTTAACGCATTGTAAGCCGCCCTGAGTCTCCGGAAAAGGACGGCATATAAATCAAACCAATAAATAAATAAATAAATAAATAAACCTAAGATATGTTAAAATGCTTATTTATTTGACTTCACAGACTCCCGGAAAGGGTCTTGAAAACTCCCAGAGGTTCCCAGACCACACTTTGAGAAATACTGGTCTGAAAGAGTAGTAAATCCTTAATTTTTTATTTTATATTTTGTTGGGCCTTCAAATCAGCTCCTCACTATTGGCAACCACCTGAGCAAGTCCCTGAAGTATTCTTGAAGAGATTTCTCCAAACTAAATTAATTTACTATTACCAACTTCCTAGGGATGAGAATATGACTGACCCAAGGTGCCTTAGGCAGGACTAGAATTCATGGTCTCAGGTTTCCTAGCCTTGTGCCTTAACCACTAACAAAGGTGATACTCTAAACACATAAATCGATACATCGTTATGAAATGACACAATTAAATCATGAATGAATGGCAAATTTCAGAATGAATTGTGATCTTGAACAAAATTAGTTTGATCTCCTGATGATCAATTTGACCCAAGATTTTTTTAAAAGTCTGCTGTATTAGCAAAATTGAAATTTTGGTAGGGTTAAAAAGAAAAAAAATATATGAATATATCTTAATATAAATCTTTTATATGCTTTCATTTTACATTATATTATGCATTTTAATCTTGTAGATCATGTTGAGCTGAAGAATCAATTAGACAAGATGAAAATATTGCAATATAATAAATCACGTAAAATGACATCAGTAGTAGAAATAACTTACTTTTAAGGTGGCAGATAGCATAAATTGCAGAGTAATGATTTGTGTGATAAAGTTCCTCTTGTCAGTATAAATTGAAGAACTTGGCTGAAAATACAGAGCGGTGTGGAATACCAACATCCAGCCATTATAAGCTAAACTTGCTTTAGAATTTCAGTCTTTAAAACAATGATGGGTCAGTTATGTGTCATCAAGTCATTTTTGACTCTTGTAGACCATATAGATTGATTTTTCCCCATGACATCTATATCTAACCTGGACTTTCAGATCTTCTTTTGGTGCACTCACAGCCATTGTAAGTCAGGAGTCCCCAACCTGACTTGTGCTCATGCAGACACTTGCACTTGTGTGCAAGCTCCATTTGCGCGAGGGGTGGGCGCTCGCACCAGGGGTGGGTTCTACTTTCCTTTACTACCGGTTCGCAATGGGGCCGTGCGTACGTGCTTCTGCACATGCGCGCTTCTGCGCATGCGCAGAAGCTTCCTGATGACGTTGGGGTCAGTGGGTGGAGTCTCCCGCCGGTTTTACTACCAGTTCTATAGCACCCACCCCTGGCTCAAAACCGTTTTTGTGTACATGAAGCTGCATGCGCGAGTGCCTGATCTGCCAGTTCACAAAGCTGGAAAGTTTGGAGACCTCTGCCCTACCAGTAAGTGACTCCATCTAACTTGTTGCTAGTCATTCTCTTTCTCCCTTTTCTTCCCCCTTTCCCAGCATTAGAGCCTTTGCCAGGATCCTGACACTTTGCATAGTGTGACTGAAGTAGGATAATTTGAATCTGGTCTTTGTGTGTCTTGTGTGAGAATTCTGGGTTGATTTGTTCAATGATCCATTTATTTGTTTTGGTTGGCTATGCACAGTAACATTTTTCAAAATTAATTTAGAATAAATTTTAAAAACTTTTTAAAATAGCTTAATTAAAATAAGCTAGAGCCTTGGTGGTGCAGTGGACTAAGTGCTGTTATGTAGCACTTAGCTGCCAGCTGCCTGAAATTAGTGCGAGTCCAAATCTCACCAGGCTCAAAGTTGACTCAGTCTTCCATCCCTCCGAGGTAGGTAAATTGAGGACTCGGATTGTGTGGGCAATAAACTGACTTTGTAGAAACACCGCTTATGGGGGACCAAAAGCCCTAATAGGCAGGTATATACAAAGAATGAAGGCTATTGCTATAAGTGCATTGTAAGCCGCCCTGAGTCTTCGGAGGAGGGCAGCATATAAATTGAACAAATAAATAAATAAATAAATAAATAATTAAATAAATAAATAAATAAATAAATAAAATGTTAGTGTATCTCCCATTTATCATTTCTAAAATGGAACAGTCATCCTGTCAAACGCCTAGGGTAAATCCAGATCGTATTGTATTTAGTCAGTGGGCCTAGAGACTAAATGTATGTGGATACCAAACAGCTCAAGTGGCTGGTGTGATTGTGTGGTTGCTGCCACGGGACAGTGAGAGGTGGGTTTATGGGTTCTTTCATTGAGAAATGTTAATATTATAAGTTGTCCAGAGTCACCGTGCATGAGTTGGGCAGCCATATACATTTGTTTAATAAATGAATATTTAAATAAATGGGAGTTATTATAATGTCCTTGATTTCACTGGGTTTTCTTTTAAGGATCTTTGCATCTGGATTCAACCCATTTATCATTTTTAGATTTTTTTTTAATTAAGAAGAAAAAATGGAAACGTGACATGCTACCAATAAAAGCCCTAGCCTATAGAAGCTTATTTACATATATGGACTGCATGCACCATATACTTTGTTGGGAAATGTGCTTAGTCCACCTACCACTCAAGATAAAAGTCAACTTGGGGTAGAATCTCAGTTTCCCTTGAGGTCTCAATGGGTGTTTCCAAATGAATATACATCATAGAGGTCATGTTCTATGCATAGGTAAGCCCCCACCCCACCCCGTCATCATCATGACATGTATTTTATGGAGAGCACCCATAGTTTCCTTTATTATGCCCCTTAGCTCCACAAATATTGTCTACTAAAATAAGGCTTCTGGCAGACAGAGGACAGTTGATTAACAAGATTCTTTGAAGTTTCTTCCAGTTCAAAAGAAAGAAGAAAGATCAGTCGTGTCTTTTGAAGGAAGCTTAAAGAGCAGCAGGCTGTATTTTAAAAGGAGAAAAAGAAGAGTCCTTTTTGACGAGATAGGACGAACAGATGCCTGCCTCTGTCACAAAAGCCAACAAAGCAAACACTGTGGCATCTGGGTAACCAGTGTGACCATTCTAAAATAAAAATAAACAAAGTACACATGCGCGCACGCGCGCACACACACACACACACATACACTTTTAACACCCTTTTATGATGTGTTGTCCCCTTTTATAGGGATGTGGTGGCTCAGTGGCTAAGACACTGAGCTTGTTGATCGAAAGGTCGGCAGTTCAGTGGTTCGAATCCCTAGCGCCGCATAACGGCACTAGGGATTCCCACTACTTGTCCCAGCTTCTGCCAATCTAGCAGTTCAAAAGCACATTAAAAATTCAAGTAGAAAAATAGGGACCACCTTCGGTGGGAAGGTAACAGCGTTCCGTGCACCTTTAGCAGTTAGTCATGCTGGCCACATGACCACAGAGACATCTTCGGACAGCCTTGGCTCTTCGGCTTTGAAAAGGAGATGAGCACCAGCCCCTAGAGTCAGGAACAGCTAGCACATATGTGCAAGGGGAACCTTTACCTTTACTTTTTATGATGTGTTGCAGCTCTTCCTATTACATGAAGATTGTAGAAATGAATGTGTTTTCCACAGGAATACGTGTTGTCAAATATTGATAATGGCAAAACAATGCCCAGTATTTGCAGAAAATATTGGCTGGTTTCAAGTGAAATAAAAACAAATACTAAACCATGATTGATAGATTCTGAAATTTTAATGTTCTAGAATGATAGATAGATAGATAGATAGATAGATAGATAGATAGATAGATAGATAGATAGATAGATAGATATAGATGATAGACAGACAGATTTGGGGGAGAGATTTGTATGGTCACCCAACTCAACATTGTGACTACTGATGGTGAACAGCAGTTAAAGACATAACGTAACTGCAGCAGCCCAATATGTATCCTTATTGATATAGAAATCCAACAAATTACTATTCAGGATGCAACAGCAGGTGGCTATACAGAAATTTGTTCCAAACACTCACCAGTCCTTCTGAATCATGATCCCCCACTGTTGCCATTACAGTCCTTTTGAACCATAGTGCAATTTACCATGAAAAAATGAGTTAAAATATTTGAATACCTTCTAGATAACAGGAAATAGGAATATGTGACACCTTTCTTTTTAAAATTGACGCCTTTCTATTTCTGTACTATAAATATTTATGTACAGTATTCACAGAACCAAAGTAACAAGCAAAAGTAGAAAACACAGCTTTAATAAAGCAAGCTCCCAAAGAAGAAAATTAATATTATTTGGGATTTTGTTTTGTTTAGAAACATGGAATTAATGAAGAGAAAACATGACAGAACTTTATTACTATGTCTGCTGTGTAAAAAAGCCCCACTTAGTTCATCCCTCCCCCCCCCCCCAAATTCATGGTGGGAGATTCACAGATAAAAATAGAAATGTGCAGATATTGTATTTACATTTAAAGAGGTAAAGATTCAGAATACATGTGAATTCACACCATATCTACCTGTACCTCCTTAAACACTCCTGCTGTAAAATCCAGAAGATTTAACATCTTTAAGACATCTGGGCGGTCACTGAGGGGACAAAGCAATCTAATCCTGCACACCTGACTAGGTGACTCAGTGGCTAAGACGTTGAGCTTGTCTATCAGAAAGGTCAGCAGTTCGGCGGTTCGAATCCTTTGTAGAGGTCTCCTACTTGAGCAGTGGATTGGACTAGATGACCTCAAAGGTCCCTTCGAACTCTGTTACTGTTACCATTCCATGTGGTTAAGGGGAGAGAGGCAGAAGGCTAGGGAGTGCACTTCCCATCCATCAGACTGAAAAGAAGCATTCAGGAAAAGTGGCCGAAGTACTGTCTTCCATCCTGTGTGTGTCAATTCATTGCACACAATTTTAATGATCCTCTACTCATTCTGTTAGGGCGCTGTTCCTGGAAAGAGATAGTCAACTGGAATGGAGCAAAGAGCCATCATAGTCTCAGAGAATACTAAACCCAACATTGATAGGCTTGGGCCAGAGTGAGATGTATTCAGTTTATGCAGCCTTTGGCTTGCCTCATTAAGTTCCTCTTCTTTGTCTCCCTCTGCTTCCAATGGTTGGATCTTGTATGTTCAAAAAAAAAATCAGGAAGGCTGATATAATTACACAGAGGCAGTAAAGCAGCAGAAACAAGTATGGGACAGAAGCAAACCAAAGAAGGGTGGAAGAGAGATGTGAAAGGTAGCCAAGCATTTTATCAGAAATATATTCTATGTTCTGTTCCTCAGTGTCCGAAGCTGCATGCTTGCAATACAGAAATCATGCCTGGGCATGTTTGCTTCAGAGATTGAGTGACATGATTAGTTTACAATTATAATGTAGATTAATATAAGATCTCATCTCATCTCTACCCCATCTATGCATTGGTTTATCTGTTTTAATATTAAGGCTTCAGCTTTTAATATCTGATGTCTTAATGCTTAAATCCTATAATTGTTTTATTGCTATTTATGCTAGTTGAAGCCACCCAGAGTTGGTTGGCAGAGTGATGGGTGGCATACTAAATAAAGTCCATAAATCCCAAAAGGGCTATTGAAAAACATAGCTCTAGGCACATGGTACAAAACATGTGTAATGAAAATAACTAAGACGTTCTTTTGTTTTCCATCTTGTGCAAGTTGCTGCTTTCAGACCTGTTCACATCACAGATCTGAAAATTCTATTGGAGCTGGCTTATTTAAGAATTTAAGATCTGGGCTTGCTTTGGTGATTGAGCCATTTCTTTTGCAGAAGCCTGCTTCTCACTGAGAAGGAAAGTATGTTCTCAGATGAGTTTACTGGTGAGGGTTGGCACCGTATGAAGAAACTAACTGACCCCCTCCACAAAGATGAGCGGGAGAAAAATGTAATCAAGTGTTTACATACCTATCACCTATTTTTAATGGAATTTGCTAAGCGCTTTAGACTAATCATGCTAAGATTTTTTTTCACCCATTCACAGTTGCTTTTAGAAACCAAGATGCTATTTTCTTTCTTTTCATTACAAGCTGACACCTTCCCGTCCAATGAAAAACTATTAGGGCTGTGCAAAACATTCCAAAGAAATATATTGAAGCTGTGGCAGCTTGCATGAAGACTCCTTTTCAGATTGTTATAGCAGCTGCATCATCTGTAAGGCTTGTTCTCTTGGTTATCTGCTTTTGATTGCCTATGTGTGCCCAGACAACCACTTTGCTCAATATCTTCTGTCATTTTGCTAACTCCACCATTTCTTTGCAACCTCCTGAAAAAGCTGTTATGTGGATTAGGGTGTTTCTATGGAATCAAATGAGATGCGATTAAAGGATATGGACAGAATAAGGGTTCAACCATGGTCCCTCTTTTATCCAGCAGCTTCAGGATCCCCAGGAATTTCCATGAATGGAAGAAGCTCTTCCTATTCTTGGAAAGGACAATCTAAGTTGAGTTTAATATATAAAATTATCAATGAAAAGACTACAATTAAAAAAAAGTCAAAGTAGTTCAAAGAACATCTTTTTTCAAAGAATAACACTGCCAATATAAATAATGATTTTAAACTGTAATTTTATTACATTAAAATGATGCATAAGGACATTTCGGAGTGGTCACTGTAACATGACAATAAAAAAATAAACACACATAAAGGATAAAATAAATCTTTTTGTGACCCTTATAAGACCCAGCCTATTGTATAGAAAATATCAGAAAAAACAAATTAGTGTCTGTCAAGACTGAGTTCAATAACTGGACTTTTTCTAACATAAAGAAATCAGAAAAAAAATGATTTTGCTCAATAATGATTCAGAAGAGGTTCTTTGGAATGCATTTGAGCAAAGGCACAGAATCTCTTTAAAGCAACTGTGTCTTTTAATATGTCTCCTTAAAGCAGCTGCATATTTTCAGGTTTTTATTATTTATTATTCAAATTTATACCTTATACCTTTAAAGATATACCTTAAATATTTGTGCATTGAAGGATGTATTTGAAATAAGTTCCAAAGTTGCACATTTCTATTATTGCATAACCTGAAATGGTCTGAAGAAAAGGCGGCTTCTTCTAAGGATGTCTCACATAGCAACAGTCTTCAGGTACTCCACATTCAGGTTTGGGGCATTTCCAACACTGACAAAAGAGCTCTTGGAAACTCAGCTAAGAATCAATGCTTTCTTTTCATAGGCCAACAAAAATCTTTTCAGCTACTAACAGTCTCCACAAATCAGTTAAACGTGTATTTAATGAAAGAACATACCATCAACCTCAATGGTTATACAATGTTTTCTCATTGTATTGCTGCAATAAAAGTGCTGGGAAATCTGATTCTGTCAATTATCACCAAAATCTTGGGGTCAAACATTAGGAGGAAGAAAATGAGCATCTCTAGAGAAAGCTCAGCTGCCCAGGTAAAAGAATATTCTGATTCTTTCTGTACTATCCTAGTGATCAACCTGCAGGTCATCAGACATTCAACTCCATTCCTCTGGCTCCAGTTAACTTTCAAAACTTTGTGCCATGATTTTGTCATGGTTTTTAAACAAAGCTGGATGCATTAAACTTCTGGGAAACTCTGCAATGCATATATTTTATCTCTTCATGGCTCCCCAAACAAATCAAGAAAATGGGCTGAAATATGGCTCCATCATTGTCATGCTTCAAACATTATGGAAAGGAAGAAAAATCAAAATCTGGTTTCTGCCCACAGATTGCTTGGCCTGTCCTAGTGGATGCAAGATTACTTATGCAAAATGATACTATATTATATCCAATATGATACTATTCAGCTTTAGTGGCATTAATTTCATTGCAAGAATAGTGTATTGTGGGATGCTGTCTTTTGGGCTGAAGACCAGTATAAAACAGATAAAGTACTTAAAGGTAAGCAATCCAGCATTATAAAACGGACAATTCATATTAAAGCAATTCTAACTGATGTAGCATTCTGAAGACTGGTACAACTAAGACATCGATTGTGGCAATTCCCATTCCACATTTTGTTAATTCATGTAACATAAACAAGCCACTGGAAACAACACTTTATAAAATGCAGCCTTCTAGTAACTTGCATTTTCACTACTTTCAATAGGGTTGTTTTTTATAAATCCCAAATTAAAGAGAATTGAGTTGAGGTTAATGCACAAAAACGTGTGATCTGGATGTGCTGTCCTCAGTAGTTCTTGAATCATCAGATGGAGAGTAAAAAGCTCAAACATCTTCTTATTACTCCTGCAATATATTTTGAAAAATATACAATTAAAAAAGTCAGTTCAATTAACATTTGATTCTGAAATTTCAGAATCAAACTAAAATAAACAGCATTTGCTGTTATTCATACACATTTTATGTGGTCATTTTTAATAAAAATTTAAATTTATATACACTCTCAGCAACTCTAGATTTTTGTTTTAACTCTAAAATAAATTTCATAGGCTGAAGGATATCTCTTTTAAGTAAAATGACTTGTAGTTATAATACAATGATATCTGCAAGATGTGGTATTCATTATTGCAAAAAAGGAGTAGAAAAAGAATAGGCAGAAACAAGTTAGAAAAATCATCAAAATCCATTATTTCTATATTTTACTACTAAAGCATGCTTAGATTACATTACTGATCTTTACCCACTAACCCTCTTTCGCTAGCACCAATCTAAGTCTTTCTTTAGTGGTTTGTGATTGGATCTATCCTATTTTATTTGGTTGATTGTTATCTAGTTCAGTTATTGCATCCATGTTTTTTCTATTCATTTTCCCATGAATCTCCCAAGCTATTGAAATCCTGGGTTGCGCCGATTCCAACAAACACATATCAATCCTGAGAAAAGTATTTTGAGGTTGGAAAGCTTACTTGATTTTTGAAAGTTTTTGAAGCAGAATGCTGAGTTTCTCCAGGAGCTGAATATCAAGATTAGAACTGCGAAGCAGTACTGAACAAGTCCGGAAAAAGAGTTCATTACTACAAGTTTCCAGAAAACGATTCAAATACCCTGAAAAATAAAGTGCTCAATAAATATAAGGAGCGCAGCAATCATAATTGGTGTGTATAATTGTAAAGCATATTATATCCAAACACCTTCAACCTGGGATTCAGCAATCTATCAAACTTTCTAAGTTCAAATTTCAGCAGATATTACAAAACTGATGATGTGTTGTATTAAGTGATGTTCATTCAAGTTTTTGCTTGGAAATCATTAGACTCCATTCCAGAAGAATTTAAATTCTCAAAGAGCAAATCTCTCATGCCAATAACTCATACATACAATTAGCTGGGGGGAGGGGGAGAGAAATGATATTACAGCAGAAGTAATTCTACAACTCTTTTCAAGCTTCATGGTCCTTAATGAATACTGGAAAATATACTCTCTTGCTCAAAGTCTTTGACAGAACAATGCTCCACTTTGCTATGCAGATTTTGATATTTCATCTGAAGAAGAGGCATGAAAAAGTTCCCATCCATGTGCCTCATTTTTGACTTTAGAACACTGACTCACTGTCCTGATCAGCAGTTCACCAGGACACATTTTACAAACCAGGTCAATGATAATTCATGAAAATCTTAATCCTAAAGGTTTAAAAAGTGTCTTTTATATTAATCTGCACATATGAAACATTCAAAAGCTTGAATGCCTCAGCTTTTTTAATAGTGGGAGAGACGGCTACCTCATTTAGCACAGTTCTGGGTTACAACTGCTTTCTTTATGCAGTGCCTGTCTCCTCTCCTCCCACCAAACAAGCACAGAGCTGGTCTAACTGTTTGTTGTTTTGCTGGATTTCTGAGATGTATTAAGTGGAAACTCATTTTAGTTTTTAGATTTCCCAACAGTATAAATAAGGCAAAAATACTAGAAAGATCAGTGTTTGCATATTCTTTGACACAATCATAAATATGGTGGTATCCCTGCAACATTATTTTTAATGAAGGAAGGTTTTATTTCTTAAGGAACTAGCTGATGTTTCATTTTTAGCAGGAAATGCTAAAATGCTCTTACTATTGTTTCCATTTCCCCTCTTAAGCAGCTTGCAGCTATCAAATTTATTATGCTACAACAATATATACATGTCCTGCCTTTGTAAGCAAAATGCTGAAAAAATTGAGTGCAGTCCATCCTGTATAAAAGGAAAAACAAAATCCTATGAACAGGTAAGAGAAAAAGATTTTTGGCATTAAATATAGGAGCAGTATTACAATCCTACTTATTTATATGCCACCCACATGTACAACTGTAGGTGGCTCATAATATACTCAGTAAAACACTATGAATATCCATTGTGCTTCTTTTAGGCTTGCTCCAATCAATAAACATTTTAATTATTAGCATGCAAAAGTCCCAATGTCTAATGAGTTTATAAAGTGCTTTAACTGTTTCTTATCCATGCAATTGGTGGTTTCAATGTGAGTGTAGATTTTCAAAGGAAATATCTAGTCTAATATTTAGTCTATATGTACACTAAATATTGGATATAAAAGCAAGATTCTTATTCTGCTTGTTTCCTTTGCTTCTGCTCTCCTATGTAGGGTTAAGAATATCTTCTCGATTATTTTTTTTGCCCCCAATTAAAAGGGTATTGCTTAATTAATAATAAGACTCTTTGCCTATTCAATCTAGAAAGCTCTGCTGCTCATTCTGTAGTAATAGAGATGCCAATATATAAGGTACCTTAGAGTACCTTCCATTATTACAAGATTAAGTTAGGTCAGCATCCCATCATTACCAAGTCAGAAGACTACAGAAATTAATTGAATATCTACAGAAATATTGCAAACAACTGAAGAAGAATCAGCAAAGGTTCAAATGCACAGCCAATCTGGAGAATGACACATGGGCCAAAAGTAAAAGACAGTCAGCAAGTTGCGTGGATTTAATTTAAAAAATGATGTGGGACACCTAAAGAATGAGTTTGGGAACTGATTATCCTGAATTATCTATCTATATGGCCCCTAAGAATCAACATAATCAGTCAATCAAATCCATTAAAAAAATCTTATCTAAATCATGCATGCCTACAATCCATTGCTATTACTAAATTTTTCCAAGTTTAGCTTTCGTTTTATTCTTTGTTAGTGTTATTTCTGAATAAAGTTGCAGAGTTCAATCAAAGCCAACAGTACTTTAGTACATTCAGAGGGGTGAAATCCTGAGTTCAGACAACTCAGTTCGGTTTTGGACTATAAAGAGCAGCATTGCTTTAGTCATAGGCTGACCTCTGTCTTCAAATTCAATTTCAAATATCTGCATAAGCGCACCAGCGTGCCTACTGTCCCTGTCCTACTGTGCCCATTTATTCGTACTCATTTCCTGTGTTCATGTCCATGGTTATACTTATACCTGTTTTCCTGTACATGTTTGATAAACTAAATAAAATAAATAAAATAAAAATAAATTAGAAGAAAAAGACAATCCAAACCTTTCAGAGGGAACGTTACAGACAGGATGAGAAAAGAAAGTCTGGGACAGGAAACCTTTTAAAAAAAGCATGCCGCTTATCCTATATAAGCTATAAAGTATTATTTTTTTCAACTCTAACTTCAAATGCCTCTGTTTAAGATAAGTTTGCACTTGCCCTTTAAAAGAATAAAGGATGGGATGGATTAACCCTTGCAGCAGTGAACACAGCTAATGTGAAGGAGAAACCATATTCACAAAATCAAGACTCTTAGCCTTTTAAAAAATTGTGGTGAGATTGTGTAGGTTCCTTTTCGAATAGGTGAGAAACAACAAAGATGCATACCAGAGGTTTAATAATTAAGAGAATGATATCTGTAGCTACATGGTGTTTAGTTTTAATTCTAGATAACTACACAGATTACAACTCTTTT
Organism: Masticophis lateralis; assembly: GCA_030761175.1. NCBI lineage: Eukaryota > Metazoa > Chordata > Lepidosauria > Squamata > Colubridae > Masticophis > Masticophis lateralis. Next base: position 96,473,828 of record JAUDYJ010000004.1, on the reverse strand, counting down.
AACCTTTCAACAAGAGCCACTCTGAAAAAAAAGCAGCAGTTGAATTTTTGTTATCTGCTGAACCATTCGTCAGTGGCACTTTGAATTAGTTACAGATCTTAGCAGGTGAACTGCTTTTGGGTCTGAAAGATTATACTGTTCACCTTCCAAAGAAGCAGAGAGAAGAGAATAAAATTATTTCCACCGAATTTCATTTACCCTAACCTTTCCTATTAGGATTTAGAATAGAAAGTCAAGTTGGAGTGAACCTTAAGAGATAAAAGTCTCACAGAATCTCTTATTCTGAGAAACTTTAACACAAGTTTTATTCTCAGTTGTCCCTCCACAAAACAAACATATGGGCAAACTTTGAGGTAGCTCCAGTACTTCTCTTCTGAACAGAATATTTAAATTGCAAGGGTAAAAGTCAAGTCATAGGTGAAGATCTTATTTTTGATGAAGATGCAGTGCTTCAGGGACAATTTTGTGGAATGAAAGAGGGCTAGGCCAACTCTTCTCTCTATCCACCTTTCCTTTTATTTTTCTCTGCAATTTCATTTAGTTCTCTTGTGTTTAATAGTTTCACATATACTACCACTTAATGCCAAAATCTGGTAATATATAAAGCAAATCCTCTGTAGTAGATGTTTAGCAAAATGCTAAATTCAAAGCTACCACATGGATTTTTTGTGCAATTGACATAAAAGAAACATAGTCCTGACAATGTATTAAGTGTCAAAACAGCTCACTTAACATTAGGAGGCTAAAGATAAAAAAAGACAATTATTTCCTGGTTAAGATAAAACAGCATAATCACTCTAGGCAGAAATTGTGGGATGAATCCTTAGCAGTGATTTATCTCAGTAGAAAATCAAGCTGTCTTGTTGTATAGGAATGCAGAGTTCTTTCTTTTAATTCAGCTAACTGTGAGTTTTAAATGTAGCATGATTATTCTGTTTGGCTGGAGGCACATCTGGAGATCTTATTTAATTTGATGTTAAAATATGACCACAGAGACAGGAATCGTGGCGTTATGAAGAATGGAATCAACAGTTGCAGGACAAAAGTGTTTACATGTGAAAGGTTAAACAATTCAATCATCCAGGTATCAATTTAAGAAGCCATTAGTTATAATTCCAATACAAGAAACAATCCACAAAACAATATTGTACATAAACCCACTGTGTACGTGTTTATTTCTAGAGAGCTTACACATACTAAGGATTCAATCACCATTAGAAATCAGAAAGAATTTAAAGGCATCTTATTACTAGAATTTGTATTTACATGAACAGGTCTATGCTGAGATCTCAGAGCTTGTTGAAAAGGTCAGCCCTACAGTATTTAGTTGGACATTATGCTTCCATACATCACAATTTCATAAGCCTTGAAATCCCTTCTATAAAGTATAAATGTTTTAAAAAGCATTCATTTTTTAAAACTAGCTGCCTATCATATTGAACTACAGGAGAAAACACATTTTCTTTTGCAGAATTTTCCATTCTGCCTAATAAAAATAATAGTAACCCTTCCCTTGCAATAATTTACTGTGCAATTACCACAAAATCAAAACATGGAGGGCATATAAGAAAAAGATAAACAATGTATAAAGTGTATGAAAAGAACCTTGATTACTTACTAGATTCTGTTGTCATCTGAAGTAAACTGTCAATGGCATTGGAAAGGAGGCCTTTCCTTGATATTCTTAGGTGAGTCAATATTATGGGCACAGCTTGGTAGTCCAAAAACAAGACTTTCCCTTCCTCTGTCTTCAGATCAATGCAAAGTGAATCAAAGGCTTGTGCCAAATAATCAGCTAAAAGATGAATTTAAATTTAAATATTACAGATGTGTACTATTGTTTCTAGACATCCATACAGGCCATAACTAATGCGCATAAAATCCTGCACAATGTGCTATATCAAAGTTTTTAAATTATACTGCTTACCAAATGGATTATTAAATGAATATGTTTGCTCATTATGTGTGTCAAGCAGTACCATATTAAGAAAATTGACTCGAAGCAAATTACACTCACAAAATCCTGTTATGTTTTATTAACGACAACCTCAATAGCTATATAAACTTTATATTTACAGCATACCTAGGCTATTTTAAAATTAGAACCATCATATATAGCCGTGATGGCTAACCGTGATGGCACATGTGCCATGGCACACAGAGCCCACTCTGCAGGCACACCAGCTGTTGGTCCAGCCCAGATCTACCGCACATGCATGCGTGCCTCCCGCTGGCGAGCTGATATCTGGGTGTCGGCTGCACATGCACGGGGTATATGGAGGGACACACGCGTGCATATGCGTGTGGTGGGGCGCATGCATGGGAGTGCAGGTTGGTGCAAGAAGCTTTCCTGGCCCAAAATGGGGCAGGGGGCCTCACGCATTCCCCCCATGCCCCATTTTGGCCTCCAGGTTGGTGCAGGATGCTTTCCAGGCCCATGGGGGGAGTGGGGCGTATGCATGGGGGGGGTGCATGCACAGGGGGCACATGCATGGGAGGGGCACTTGAATTGCATTTTGGGGGTTCTGGCACGTATGTGAGCATTTGCACACGTCCATGCGCGCTTTGGGCACTCGACACCAAAAAGGTTAACCATCACTGATATATAGTAAAACAAACTTTGTCTACCAAAGGTGATGTTATTTAATTACTATACAGCACAACATTTTTTTGCTCTCTTCATAATGGAGAAAGTTTTGAAAGGCCAAATATTCCAAATTTTAGAACCGACCAAATGAAAAATTCATCTAATGAAGAAGTGGAACTCCAACTTCAGGAAAGCAACAAGGATTCTTCTATGACACACAGAACAGCATCAGCCCACATGGTCTCACATTTTAAGCCAACAGACTGTATGTGAAACGATTTACAATCCCAGGGTAGGCATATTGGAAACTTTGCCTATTCTGAATCCTCTCATAAAACAGTTGGATGAAAGAAGCCTTAACAATGTGACAGACAAAGATGACCTTACCCCAAACAAGCCACTCTCTATCATCCCCAAGCTTTTAATTTTTAATTTTCATTTTAAAAAATGTGCGAGCATATGTCTAAACAAGCTAGAGCTGATGCTAGAAAATTTGGGAAAGCAGGCCAATGTTTAATTTAGAATGTCTAAAGTACAGAATCAGGTAAGAAGCCAAATACGAGAAGGACCTAACGGACCCTTTGCTAAATGCTTCTGGTTCACAGACCATTTAAAGCAATGTTTTTTAACTATGACAACATAAAGATATTTGGCCTTCAGTCCCAAGATTGCAGGCGAATTCTGGGAGTTGAAATCCAGACATCTTCAAGTTGCAAAGGTTGAAAACACTAAATTAAAATGATCAATGTTTAGTAATCCTCATACGGGAACAGTTTTGGGAGGGTTGCCTTTAGGTTGTCCTTCTGTCTGAGGAAAAAAAAGCATGAGAACAAAATTGTAGATAGTGGTGCTTCAAAGATGAAGGAATATAGAAACTTTTTGTCAATTTCTTGTAGCATTATGATTATGATTCCATAGTCTATTTCTCTCCTTTTACCTTAACAACTAGGTTGCTCTCTATCAACATATAATAGTTTAAATATGCACCAGGATTTTCTGGTTTTTGTTTCAAGATGGCTGGTCCTCTGGAATGAACATAATAATGTAGGGGAAAAAATCAATAGATGTTTAGATAGTTGAAAAATGCCAACACTCATCTACTCATGAAATTCATGACTATGAATTTTTCACTGGCCATCAAAACTTATTGCTGTACTGTGCTGTATTTAACCTTCAGTAAAACAAAAATTCATCCATATAGGAACTTGCTAACATCGATCTGAATATTAGAAGAAAAATAGAAATAACAGCAAAATCTTATCTTTTTTATAATAAATAAGTAAATAAATAAATTAACATGGTGCTCAATGTAGGTTATTAGTATGTTTAAATCAATACCCTAAAACAATGGATAGATAACTCTACTCCCAATAAATTTTTCACTAAAAAACTCTGGCATCTTAATGCAAGCTACACTTTTTTTGGATATATTTCAAATACCGTAATATGTATGTAGGTTAATAATGTAATAGTATTTTCTTGCAAGATTATATAACTCAGAAACTGCAAAACCTTACTTAGAGTGCCCCCTACTGTATCTTTAAAGCAATACGTTATTTACTAATTATTTATTGGTACATTTAATTTAATTTGTAATGAACATACATTTCACAATTTTGTCTAAGAAAGGAATTTTGGCTTATTGTAAGGCTTTCTTTTTCCCAATGATGGATTGAAGGCATCCTTCACTGCTCATTCTTGCTTTAACAGGCAGGATCAGGGAGATCTTACATACATCTGTGGAGGACTGACTCACTTCCAGTTCTGCACTTGAAAAGCAGAGAACTGCATCATAAGAGGAGACAGTGAAAATATTCCCATTCCGCATCCTCTAATCATTCTATAAGCAACACTCCCTTGACCACACTCTCCAGCTACCATACAGAAAGCTGGCTTCAGTAAGTAAGAGTCTCATTCTCCTTCAGTGAGTTATAATAAAGCATCCTGCATGAAGAGCAGGACGAGTGACTGAAGGAAGACACTTTAGGAGGAAAAGACAACCTATTGACGGATCTTCTGACAAAGACGTTTCAAATGAAACAAAAGCAGCTAAGTGAATAAAAGATAAATCATATGGCCAGTTAGATACCAACACATGGCTCTCATAGAACTATTGTTGGAAAAAGTACTGAAGTCTGTGACACCCAATGGATCAACAGCCATCAGAGGCTTTCAGCCATAGCAGCTCACTGGGTAATCTCTCAGACCAATCTAGACTGGGAGGAGAGAGCATTATGCCCAAGATAAAGGTGGGATAGAAATCCAAAAAACAAATAAGACAGAATGACATAACTCTTAATTCACCTACGGATGATTGCTTATCATCACCCAAGCTATGTTTATTGAAGAAAAGAAACAAAATATGATCTGAAGACTTGTGATTCTAAGGCATTAATCTGAGTTATATTTGATGCAATTGTTGAAGAGAGAGCTGAGAGATTATTTAAGCATGAAGTGTAGGTTCCATGATGGAAACCTGTGACTTACAGATTTGAGGTTTCTACAAAAACTTCTTTGGAAGGATTACAGGATTTTAAAAAAACAAACCCTTTCAAACAATCTTTCAAGTTAAACCAGTTCAAAAAACATATACCGGAAGGATTTCAGGAATGCTATTTAATAACAGAAACTAGAAAGAAAGTCCAAGTTTCTCCCTATTCCCCCCTATACTAAATGAAATGGTGGGGTTGAATTTCCCTCATGTGTGCTTCAGTATTTGGACATGTATTCTTTTCTATAGGCCCCTCCTTAACTATTCTTTCAGATCTTCTCCAAGACTATCTCTAAATTCTTTTACAATAAAGAAAATCGAGGCCAAAGCTATACCTTATGTATGTATAGTATATCCAAGTATTTGAATACGGTATACTCTTTGTCCAAATCGCAATTAAAAAATTTTGAGGGGAAAAAGGCATGAAATCTTTTACATTAATGGCTTCTGGGAACTTTTTATTATTAATTTTTTTAAGCCGCCCATCTCCCCTTCAAGGTGACTCTAGGCAAGATAACGTCATGGATCAGCATCATGGATCTCCTTAGAAATGCTAAGGTGATTTGGATTGTATAGAATTATAACTTAAATCCTACTGTGGGAGCAATCCAACATCTGTACATGTAGCTTTAAGCAGTCTGCATCTTGACGGTGAAAAGCCCAGAAGTTCCTGACAGGATAAAAGGACCCGTGGGACTTCTATGGAAGATTGGATTATCTCTATAAAGTAAGAATCTCCAAGATGGAGTTATTAATAACTTCCTTTTGACAAAGTTTTCTCCCTCCTGACAAATTTTGTATAGACCTGACCAGAAAAAGTAAGAAAAGCACAGGAAGATTCTTCTGTCTTTTTCAAAATCAGGGTTTCCACTGATATTTGAAAATAGAATATGAACTCTCTGACATGGTGTTTAATAGGAGCACAGAAATATTTCAATGGGCTGATGAAGTGTTTTGTGCCCTAATGTACAGAGCTGAATCAGGGCACTTTTGATGTGTTCTGTTGAAAAGGTTTTTGCTTTGCTCAACTCCTCTATGAAAATGGCAGCTGGTTGTCTGTGAAGGCAAAAAGTGTCAATCTGAAATAGAAAAGTGAAAATCCAATGATGCTATCTCCCTTATTGCTAAGAAGTTTATGTTGCTTCCTGTACATTTCAGATGTACAGCCCTTAGCATGGCTGCCACGGTTGAAGACTGACATTCAGTGGGCAGAAAATGTTCCATATGGATACATTTGTCAAATTCATTTGGAGATGCAGAGCTGAAGAACCCATCAAGTATAAAGTCAAGTTCAAAACCAAACTCTAATGTTATTGAAAAAAATAGGTTCAGCCTTGCCAACTGGAGTCAAGGCTACCTAGCCCTGAAGAATGCCATTAACAAGTGTAAAACAAGTGAAAGCAATCCTGAATGTACTTGCAAGGAAAACACACGAATCAAGCTGAACCTCAATTAGGGCAGTTCAGCTTCATTTACACCTGCATAAGGAAGGATGAAAGAATGTTGGGTAAATATGGTCTGCTCACCATAGAATTCAGAGCTAGAAACACCTCTATAGCAGCTCGAATTTTGACAGTATGTAACTTAGACTCTAAGCAAGATCTAATAATAGCTACCATCTTTATCTCCTGAACTCATGCATATTATTTGGACTGATTGTGGGAAACCTAAGTTAGACCATTGCTACTGCTTAATCCACTGCAACTCAGACAGAAACTTTGGGTATGATTTATGACAGCCAGAACAATTACAGTCTGTTTTTTATTTTGCCAGAACTGAGTCAAAAAGAAATTGCCTTGCTATACAGCAAAAGAGAGCTGCAAATGAAAGGGCAAGTTATACAGCTCCTTGGAGAGAAACAAACTTGGGGTGGGGGTGTCTCCCAGCATTAGCTTATTAAAATAGCAATAAAGTTTCAATCTCTAGAATAACATATTTGAACAGTAAATTTTATTTGGAATTCACATCCATTTCAAGACCATTTTAGACTATAATTTACATTTATAATTTTCAATTTGTGAAAATTGAAAACTTGGATTTTGGAATTTATTTCTTGACATTACCATATGAAATACATATAATTTTATAGTATTGACTTAATGTATTATTCATTATCTAGTTTCTTTTTCCTTTTTCTAATAATTTGAACTGTGTTAACCAAGTACTTCCAAGGTTTAATAATTAGTCACATTCTGATTACTACTGTAGAACATTTATTCTGCATCGCTTCAAAGCACTCGTTTCAAATTAACACAATCTTAATGATTGAAGATTTTTTTTCATAAGCTTATCTTTCTCTGGTGATGTAACTTTGAAAAGGAAACCAAACGAGTGTGTCCATGTATATGTGTGTGTGAGGGATGGGGAGGTCTTCGAGCCAGCAGTAATTCCTAGTGGTTGCCTGGAAAAATCCCTGCAGTTTTCTGGATGAGATTTTCAGAAGTGTTTTACCACAGTTTCCTTCCAAGGGCTGAAAGATAATGACTTGCTCAAGGTCACCCAGCTGACTTTGTGTTTAAGCTGGCACTAGAACTCTTGGTTTCTCAGCTGGTGGATCTCTATGGTAAGGATCCAGGCATACATTTTTTAAAAAAAATCAGAGTCCAGTCTCCCTTCCACTGGAGGGATGATGTCATTATTTTTGTTTGTAAACATCTCTAGGAAGGCAGGAGGAAGATGTGCCCTTGGAGTGGACTTGAGAGAGTTGCTAGTTTGACTGAGTCTTATGCCCCTTCCAATATGATCAGTTCCACTGGGGAAGGCTAGGGACTCAACTAAATCAGGTGACTCAACCTGTTGCTGGGCTTCTACAAGTGGTGGCTGATTACTGATGACTGTCTTAGAAATGCAGGATATCCCCCAAAGGTCTTGTTCTTTCTGAGCTTAATCTGCACATAACTCTTAGGCCGTTGGCTCCTGAACTTCAAAATTTGAACCTATCAAACTCTCAAATTCAGATTCTTTTTTAAAATGTTTAAGATTTTAATTACAGTAATAAAAATGAATGCAAACTAAACTCAGTGAAAGGAAAATAAAAAGAGGGAGTAAAAGTACAAAAAAAAAGTGAAATAAAGAAAAAAGAAATATATAAAAATTTCCAATCTTCATCACAGCAAGTACAGTACAGATAGTCCTTGATTTACGACCATAATTGAGCCCAAAATTTCTGTTGCTAAGCAAGGAAGTTGAATTTTGCCCCATTTTACGATCTTTCTTGCCAACTGCATCTGTTGCTAGTAACACGGTTAAGTGAATCTGGCTTCCCCACTGACTTTGTCTGAAGGTTGCAAAAGATGATCACATGACCCCAGGCCACCTCAACCGTCATAAATAAATGCTAGTTGCCAAGGATCCAAAATTTGATCCATCAGGATGCTGCGATAGTTGTGTTAAAACAGTCAGAAGTCATTTTTTTCAGTGCCTTTGTAACTTTGAATGGTGACTAATGAATGGCTGTAAATCGTGGACTATCTGTATAAACAGGTTTGGTAGTTGTTCACTCTCTATAAGGTTAAACAGATATCTCTTCATCCCATTCCTTATCCTTTATCTACAAGCAAATCCATAAAACATCAATTTTTCAGTTCTGGTATCAGCAAAAATTCTGTAAAGGTTGCACCAGGATTTCATAAGAACATGTCTTATTTTAACTAACTTTGGTTTCTTCCTTTTACTGGTTAAAATCTTAATCTTTAATCCATTCAATTATTGTCATAGGGTTTGATCTCTCTTCAATTTTTCTTTGTCCCATAGCATTGCTGCTTCTTGTAAATCCAATAAAAAGACATTATCCAAGCCATTCTCTTGGTTTATTATTTGTATTTCCCTTTAAATTTGTAAAACTTCAGCTGGCTTCTTTTGTTTCAGTTACGACAGCCTGTTTGCACCACCCCGCAGCCACATGATCACAATCGGGTGCTTGGCAAACAGCTTGTGTTTATGATAGAATAAACACTGCATTCTACTTCCTTCTTTGCCAATTTTTGAAGGTGGTTTTTTTTGCCAGTTTTCAGCAAAAATGCCTATTGGGGGAGCTGGATCTGTTTAAGAACCTGCATGATTTAATAAGTGCCCTAAAAATTGTAGTAAAAGCAAGTCTGACTGGAATTACAATCCCACTGATTTACAGTAGAAATTATGGGCCCAATTGTGGTAATAAATCAAGGATAATCTGTATGCAGTAAAGAGTCCTTATTTGAGTCATTCTCTTATCCCTTGTATTTCCACTTTAAATACCTTCCCTTTTTTATCCAATATTTCTCATTCTATTTTTTCTGAATCAAACAAGATTCATTTCACGTCTTTCATTCCTTTATTAAACATCTTTTAGATGTTTATGCTATGAAAGCAGACATTGTTATTGATACTGTTGATATTGTGGTTGCTAATTTCTGGTCCTAACCTTGAAAAACTCCTTTAGTATTTCAAATGCTGCAGGGTGTTGTTTTGCAGATCCTAATCTTTTGACGACAAGAAAAACTATTATATGGTCAACCAAACTACCATTTATGGTCATCAGAGATTGAGATAACAGGAAATGCATATATTATAGCCAGTATTTCCAGGGTGGTTCAGGATAACATCTTATAGGTGTCTTTGCACATACAACATAAAAAAGGATGATTTTAAGTTGCACACACTGCCAAGATATAAATTGAGTTGATGTGTACTCTGATGCCACTCTGTGAGATACCTCCAAGAAGGAAAAGGAAGATGGATAATGTAAGCAACAACTGGAATGAAAGCTACTGGGATCCCTTTGTCTAATGAGATCACAACCATCAGAAGATATTCAAATATGTCTCTGGAGGGAGGCAATTTCTGCCCTTGGTTTCCATCATGGTCCTTGCTGAAAACATTGAATAATGTAACTTTCAAAGAATTCTACAAATCAAAAATAGGATCCTAACCAGTGATGAGTGGAATCTTAAGACTTTGTGGTCCTGCCTGAAGCAGCAAGTGAGAGGAGCAAATCTAATAAAGGATAGCCTCCACCAACACTGTAGGAAAAATACTTGACCTTAAATGTTTAAAATATTACTTGTAGGAACCAACAACTTTTAGAAAGTTTTATAAAAACACAAACAATTTCCCTAGGTTTCTAGTGTTTAACATTTTCAAAAATATTTATGAAGCTTACCTTGTGTGACCACTTTGATTATAATTAAAGTTGATACAACTCGTAAAGATAAATTACAACTTTTAAAGAAAGATGCAGCCTTGGGCTTGGAATCAGTAGCATGTTCAGAAGAATTGTATTGACTTTCCTTAGGGACAACACCTTTAAATAAGTCTTCACCCAGCCGTCTCATGGTTGAGGTCATTGCTGCATGCTATTTATGCAAACAATAAAAAGTAGGATGTGATTATAGTATTCTGTGTTATGTATTGTCATAATATATTTATTCTATATACATCTTACTGTAAATGTTATAGACAAATATTATCAACACTGCAATCTGACCATTTAAAATATGCAATGTACTTCAAAACCAATGATCTCAGAAGATAAATACTTAATGTAATAAACCATTTAATACGTTTGACACTATAGTTTATATTCAGAGTTAGAAGTGAAGGCTTAACAATTCAGAATGTAGGTTTGGTTTTGGAAATGCTCTAATTTCTGCCTATTACAAATCTGTAATGAAGATACATTGTTCCATATTGATTAATTATAAGATTGATATGAATTTGCATTAAAGCAGAAAAACAGAAAGAAATCACACTGGCTTGAGGCCAGTAAAAAAATTATATAAATTTGTATAAAGAGAACTGCAATTTTATAAAATAATGTATTCAGATCTAGAATTCTAGTGGACTCTGAAGATGGTTTCACAAAACAACTGGGTCTTAAAAGAAAAATTGGGGAATATAACTATATTAATATTAGAATGATTTATCTATGATTAAATATTTAACCATTTTATTATTTATTTATTAGATTTATGTGCCACCCATCATGTTTAGAAGCGGGTTAAAATTTAGATTAAGCAATGCCATAAAAAGTGAATTTTATTTTGTTCAGAGAAACATCCTTAGTGAAAAGCACATTTCCTGCATGAAACCGTATTTTACCTGGGTATTTCCATTTAACTGCCTTATAGCCCAGTAAATGCACTTGACCACAGGGAAGTGCAGGTTAGGATTCACAAAGGGCAACCACTGAAGTTGTTCCACAACTAGAGGCAAAAGCTGCAAAACACAAACAGAAAATTGCAATTATTTTCTAAATTATAGTCTTATAAATAGATTGTATTTGGAAGCTGGTTCTTATGCTTGTAATATAAAAATTAAAATTATCAAAAGTTAAATATTAATATGCAGAAACATATCTCAAACTATGAGTTAAGAGAAATGCAATGTTAATTTTTTTCTCACTAATTTTTCCTGCTTTTTTCCTTGCAAACCTTCCAAAACCACGTTGGAATTCCAGCCCTCCCAACCTTTCCGTTTGGCTGATCCAGGTGCTAGGGTTGTGCTGGAACTTGATTAGCAAAATAAAATAAAATAAAAAAAAATCATGTTTCCATATGTTTGAATTTTAAATAAATGTTTAATTTTATTCAAGCAGTAACAAATTGCCTAAAAATGGTTAATTCTGGTTTTATAAGTGAACTTTCCAGTTTAAATTATATCAATCTAATGATCTGTAACTCTACTTTTACTAGCAAATTCTAACCTAATGGTTTGCCCTTGCCTTGAGCCCTGGAATTTGGCTATGGTCACCCATCCAAGAATTAACCTGGACATTCTGAGATCAGCCAAGATCAGCTGCTGTGTTTCCCCGAAAATAAGACCCTGTCTTATATTTTTTCTGAACAATGAAATAAGTGCTTGGCCTTATTTTTGGGAAGGTCTTATTATTTTGGGGTGCGTGGAGCAAGATAGGGCTCCTCTTGCCGTCTTACCTGATTTCCAACTCTGCATTTAAATATTTTAGGGGAGGAGTTATTTTCGGGGGGAGGCTTATTTTAGTGCATGTGCTCAAAAGCCCAATTGGGTTTATTATCAGGAGATGTCTTATTTTTGGGGAAACAGAGTATCACTTATCTTGGCTACAAATTGCTATTCAGGACAATGTTGTAGGGACATAAATAAATTGGCCAGTCAGTATTTTGCATAATGAATGCCATTTAGATCTGGATTTGTTTACGATGGCTGTTGATACAGCATATCATTATGGAATGAGGGTATTCCTCTTGCAGGGAAGTTTTACATCCTCTTTAAGATTCCTGTACTAGGAACACAAGCTGGATTGTAATGTTAACAGAATCCTGTTAATAAAATCTGTACTGCAGCTAACACTTAATGTTTTGAGAGATAGTATATTTGGCATTATGATGCCATTAATAGGTTTTAAATATTTTCGGTATGCAGCTTGATTGAGAAAATCTCTTTAAAAAAACCCTTACTAAACTCATGCTTCTGGTATTATCACAACTTTTCTATTACAGAAGAACACAGGAAGACGCTTACTTGGGCCTGTGTGGAATGGATGGTGCAAGGCTATGCATGCTGAATTAGAAACAAGTTCCACTGCAACCAATTGGGTTACTTTCAGGCAAGCATGTTTAGCACTGTAGCTAACAGACATACATGAGCACATTTGTTTTGTAATCTACCTTAAGTAACCATTACCCCGGTTTAAAAAAAATATTAAATGATAATCACCTCAGAATTGATTTATCCAAGATGGATGGATGAAATCTAAATCACAAGGAACCAGGTATGTTAGTTATATATCATGAAACATATCTGTATACCAAACATTCATCTGAAGTTACACCCCTAAACATGGATCCCTTGTTTTAGATAACAAGCTTTCTAATGAAAATAAAATGAAAAAGAGCTTGGGATCTAGAGAATATCAAATCATTCTATTTAATCAGCAGACCACTTTAATGTACCAGTACTGAACATACAAATTATACCAATGTACCTTTTTATTACATTAAGTTCGAAAAAATTCTACCTTGACACATTTCTCCTGTATATAGTTTCTGCTGGAAACAAGTGTGCCTGTTAGCTTGTGAATGTTTTCTTTGTCTTCATCAACAATCAATTTGCATAGGTGCTGCTCTGAGATCCAGTCCATTAATATTGTTAACAAGTTATAGACATGTGAATTAAATTGTAACTGCAAAAAAATAACATACAGAAAGAAGAATTGAAAATATGTTTACTATAATTATATTGACAGGACGTACCAATTTGAATGTTTGGCTGTGCAACACATACCTAGTTTGGGTCACCTGTTCCCAAAGTGTATGATAATCATGGCTGGTACTGGTAAGAAAGTGAGAAGGAAGGGAAATGCTCTTCCAACTTAATATGCATGGATAATACATCCTGTAATACTTAAAGTATTATATAGTTACAACTGGCCCTTCTTTTCCTGTGGGAAGCTCTACCCTGTTTCCCTCAAAATAAGACATCCCCTGATAATAAGCCCAATTGGGCTTTTGAGTGCATGCGCTAAAATAAGCCCCCCCCCAAAATAAGCCCACCCCGAAAATATTTAAACGCAGAGCTGGAAATCAGGTAAGATGGCAAGAGGAGCCCCATCTTGCTCCACGTGCCCCAAAAGAATAAGACCTCTCTAAAAATAAGGCCAAGCACTTATTTTGGGGTTCAAAAAAATGTAAGACAGGGTTTTATTTTCGGGGAAACATGGTACTTTTATTTATGATGGCAATCGGGAGCAGAATTTCTGTTGCTAAGTAATGCAGTTTTTAAGTGTGATGCCACATGACCACATCGCTTAGTGACAGTAATTCCAACAATCCCAATTGCCATTGTAACTCCAGGACTATAAAGTCTTAAAGAGGGAAGATGCAGAGCCCCAGGCAAGCTGGTCAGTGTTTAAGAGTGTGTGATGATATGTGGGAAAGACTAGAGGAAGGGTAGCATTTTTAGACCTGCAAGATTTTGTCAATACAGCTTTACAATAAAGTAGAATTCACACATTAGATTGAACCATTGCTTCTTTTTAATTTCATAGTAAAAATTCTTTTTACTTGCTGTTTATAATATTCCTCAACTTATATTTATATTTCTTCTAACATACCCAATCTTCTATACACTAAATAGGGGAGAAATGCTTATGTCTTGGAACACACCACAAACTACTTACTACTGTTCTACCAGTATCTGCATATCACAAATTCTACCACCTATTTTATTATCTTTAATAAAGTCTCCCAAGGAACTTACATTCATCTACTTGCTCTAATTTTTCATCACTAATGAGCAATCATTCCCTCTATTCCCTTGTCAAGCACATTTATCTAGGTATTTTGATATATTGTTTTTCATATTTATACTCTTCAATGCATCATATAATTAGTGTAGCATTCCCTGAATTTGAGGTATCAGGCATCAACACAAAACTATACAGATATTAACTTTCAAACCAACACCCTGTTAGTGTAACCACAAGGATTACTTGTGTTTCACACATCTTTGTTTCATTCCCTGCTCACTGCTGAACCATTTGTGAAGCTTTCCATTTCTCTTCATGCATCAGTTTAATGTTGGTTGGGACTTGGTTGCTAGAGGCAGAGGCATTTATAGATACAGCAACCAATCTTCATATTTGCAAAAGGCATCCTGTAATTTAAGCATATTCTACAAATCAATAAATTTATGCAAAGATTTTAATTTCAAATTTTTTTAGTCCGTGATCTTTTTTACTTCTTTCTTCCTTGAACATATATGCATAGTTGATATATAATGTATATTAATAATGTAAGATATTTTAGCTTATTAAAAAAAGCATATTTCACATTTTTTTAAAAAATGATCACTAGGAATTCTGAGAACTCATTGATTACCTTCAATACTACAAATGCATGTAACTCAATATCTTCTGCATACAACTATTTAGTGTCCACAAGGCTCCTCATATATAGTATAAAAAAAACAACTGTATATTTTATATGCACAGCTGCCTTTTCCACTCTCACATAAAATAAGGTTTTTGACTTTAAAATTCTGAGTTGGGGCATTGAGTGATTTATAGAATTTGCCTTACTTACTTTATAGGCCTTTGCTGGTGCTATTGCTCTTTCTGACTTCACAGATTTACGGTCCTGGAATGTGGCTTCTTTAGATCTCTGTACTGATAAAAATTCATGCTTTCTCTGGAATAGGTCAGAAAGAGAATATGTAAGATTTCTGATGGTGGAGTGGGCAGAGGACAAAGATAACAAAAGCTAAGATTCAATATTACCTGCAAATTCTCTAAACGAGCCTGTACTTTTCGAGACTGGACTTCAAGCTTCTTGTTTTGCTCAGTCACATCACTTAACTAAAAATAGGGAGAAAATGTTGAACTGAAGCTTAAAATTAAATATTTCTATTATATTAAACTTTCCGTTTCCCAAGAAATGAATCCTGAACGAAAGCAATGATTATATATAGGTTTTTTTTCTGACATGATAAAAAACTCATCTATAATTCTATACTTCATGTAGACAGTTAGTCCAGAGTTTAAAATCACCTAGCTACATTTCCCATCAGTATGGAGATCAAAATCCTGCTACCAAGAAATTCTGATTTCAATCCTAAATATATTCAAAGCACAGTTATCTAATGGTATGTTTTATTGAAACTGTCAAGGATTTTATTCTTCAGCACTGTGGTTAAAGACTATTTCACATATATTTTCATATTTCCAATGTTATATTGGCACAATAAATCAAACTAATTGTTATTATAGTCATAGACTAACGTAAGAGGGTGGGGTACACCTAATAAGCATCTTATAAAGCTGAGATGAAAAGATACATACACATGAGACATAAAATGTATACAAATATAAAAAATGAAAAATCTAAAAGATGTTTTAAAAAGCAAAAATGTAGAAAATATAAAAATATGCATTGTCTAAACTAAAATATGAGACACAAAAGGTATAAAAGGCGTCAAAAGTGAAAGGAAGGAGAAGTGAAAACATTAAGAGAACACAAGGAAGCATTAAATGTTAGCATATGAAAGGCCAGACTTGTTAGTGACAGAGCACCCAATATGGCAGACCAGATACACCTTGAATATAATTAATAATGCTGAGCCCTAGATACCACCCAGAGTTAATCATCTGACAAATATTTAGTGCACAGAACAGAACCTGGCAATGGCTACCTGTTGTAGCAAAGTTAGCATCTAAAAACAATGGAATGGGGTAAAATTGTCCTTGTGCTCAAAGTATTTATATAGTAGTGGCAGGATGACACTAACATGACCACCTGTAAGGTACAAGCACTGGAGAAGTATACGTTCTGTTGTCTCTGCATATCAAAGTCACAAGGGCACTACTGCCCCAAGGATGGAGAGTTCCTATTTTGACCTTCAAGGATGCCTGAGGGGAGTGCATGACATTGTGCCACAGAAAGGGCCTTCTGGGGTTAGAGACAGTTTAAGGCATGGCATAGGGAAGTCAATACCTGTTGGAAACCGGGGAGAAATCTTGGGGCCTTGGCTAGGCTTGCCTATCCATGTTGACTACACCTTTCCTACAGTGCTTTGAAAGCTACTTACCGTATTTTTCAGAGTATAAGACGCACCAGAATATAAGATGCACCTACCTTTTTTGGTGAGGAAAAGAAGAAAAAGAAATCTCCCTCTGCCTCTGAGCAATTTTGCCTCAGTGCAGCAAACAGCCTGCTTTACTTTCATTTTTATTTTCAGCATAGCTTGATTAGCACAAGGAAAAAAAATCTGCTCCAGCAATTTACCTCTTTGCAGCAAGCAGCAGAGCCCTGCACAAAATAGCTGAGAGCAAATCAGCTGCGTCAGGTGGCCGATCCAATCAACTTGTGCTAATTAGGTTGTGCTGAAGCTGAAAGGAGCTGTTTTTTCTTGCTGTTTGCTCGCAAGGAAGTAACTGCTATGAGGCAGAGGCCAAAGCGTTGGGGCCAATGGGTGGGCGGGGCTATATTTGGTATATAAGACGCACCTAAATTTTCACCCCCTTTTAGGGGGAAAAAGGTGCATCTTATACTCTGAAAAATATGGTATATACTTTGAAAACTACTTATATATTCGAAAACATCAAATAAGTAGCCACAATTGGTTAAAGCTCCCTGTGATTGTTTTGTCCTTTTCAACTACTGCAGATGTCTCCAATCTGCAATGAAAACATGAGCACTTCTGCCCATTGCTAAAACATATAAAACTGTAACAGATTATGATAATTAGAAAACTTTAATTTTCAGACAGAGGAGCTTAAATAATGAAGACTATTAAGCTAAAACAATTCAAACGCTAATTTTTTAAAAGATACCATTATGTATTAGGGTTAAAATACATGAATCTTTCTGACAACTATATTCTTAAAACAGAATAATCTGTAGATATTTGTCACTATCATTGTTGTAACACATTAATACTTCATATTAAAAACAACTTTTATAGCATTTATTAACACCAGATTAATGATTCTGTTAAAACTGTTAATTGCCTGTTTTTTAAAGGTGTCATTCAGCTCCTTTAGTGTTTCAAATGATGTCTTCAGCCTTTTGTTCTCCTTTATTTTTTCTTTCAAGGCATCGGACAACTGCTTTATTTCAGCTCCATGTTGCTGCAAACCAAAGTAAGAACTTTTAAAATAGAATTAACCACAGTTTCCAAAAAACACTGTAAATCAAAGACCGTCTCTGTATGTAAGACAGACATGATATAAATGCTATAAGAAATTAAATTGTACCACCCAGAGCTTGCTTTCTCAAATAAAAATCCAATAATCTCAAAATCAAAAAAGAAAAAGATAAACATTCTAAAGGATGACGAAACTTAATTTTCTTTGAGTAACCTTTCTGTCAACATTCTAAATACAGTTCTCCCTAGTACAGGGCAGAAAAACTGGCTAAGAGACCACTGAAAGAAAAAAAACAAAACAAAAACAAAACAAACCTCAGTTACAGTATACTAAAAGAATCAGTAAGATTAAACTCTTATGCATGCATCTTAGATATATTATACTCTATAAATATACACGAGCATACACACAACTACCATGGCCGTATAAGCTTTACCATCAATCCTAATCTTGCTAACAGGAAAGTCTTGCTCTCCCCATAATATCTTATTTAGTACCTCTATATCCCCAGAAATTTGTTTTTCAGTCCACTTCCACTACTGATGCCCTATATTTACTGTTTTCTGTAAATTACCTAGGAAAAGGATTTCTTAAGGATTGGAGAATTGATATATAACAGTGGGGTCCAATTCCCCAGCTGCACTGCTTTCACAATTGCCTGGGCAATGCTGATATCTAAGGACACTTTCTCTTATGTACATAAGAAAGATAAATAGCAATAGTACTTAGACTTATATACTGCTTTACAGTACCTTTACAGCCCTCTCTAAATGGTTTACAGAGTCAGCATATTGCCCCCAACAATCTGGGTCCTCATTTTACCCACCTCAGAAGGATGGAAGGCTGAGTCAACCTTGAGCCTGGTGAGATTCGATCTGCCAAATTGCAGACAGACAGCTGTCAGCAGAAGTAGCCTGCATTACTATACTCTAACCACTGCACCAACGCGGCTCTATAAAGCCATAAATTCACAACTTTTCTCTGATGATATCAATAGCCTGTGTTTTTGTTGGAATAATTTTCTCAAATTCAATGAATTTTGTAAGTAGGGATACCTCCTTCATAATTTGAAATTTTGTACGAACTTCCTCTTCGACGTCCTTTATCTTGATCAAAGCAGCTTCATGCCTACAAAGCTGGACTTCCCGTTCAGCTACGAAACGTTCTCTCTTTTGAAGTTTCAAAGCATACTCTTGCTGACTTAATTTTTCTTGCTGTACCATAAAAGACAAAAGAACCAAACAAAATATAGCGGCATCTGCTGATATTGGAAAGAAAATGAAAATGTACCAGTATCCAAACCATTATTAATATTTTACCTGTAGCTTCTGATGGATGATTGATAATTCATGATAAATTTGATTGAACTGAGGCGTTACCATGCTTTCCCCATTCAATTCTTGGGTTTCAGAAATGCTCACATTGTCTCTTACTGCATCACCGTCATTATTATAATCACAGTAAGCGGTCACTCCTAAAGTGGATGGCAGAGTAATATCTAATAGATGAAAATGGAAGTAGCATTATCAGCATTATATTCCTCCATTTTATAAAAGCCATTACAATTTTTTTTCATTATGGAAAGATTGTATGCTGGTTATGTGACTAGCCCCTTTTCCAGATGATGATATAAAAGGCAGAGTTTTGCCTGTCAATTAGTTCACATTATGAATCATTATCAACTATTCTGTAAACAGGGAAATCTAACATTTGGAGATAGTACAAAAGAATTAAACAGCACAATTAAGTCTAAAAGCTTAGCCATAAATATACAGGAACCAAAGCTTTCTGCAAGGTACCTTAACATAGAAAATGATTAACAGAATACAAATTAAAACAGATAAAAATAGCAAAACAATGTAAATACAGCAAAAATAAATTATTGAACATGCCAGATTTTACCAAGGAAAGAAAATCCTTTAGATGTTGAAATTTATATTCAATTCTTTTTCCCCTCATCCCAAAGCAACTGTGGCATCTTCGTGGATCTCTTTGATTTCTTAATCAGAGTGTTTGATATACGTGCATCTGACTAATGTAGAATTCCTTAGGGATGCCAGATCTTCTCCATACTTACACAGGTGCCAAATAACAACAATCTCATCTCTGAAATCTCAGGTTGTCACCTGAAATCTCTCAAGATTTGTGTTCTGACATGGGTGAAATTGTAACATTTTAGTGATTTTTTAAAAACTGGATGCAGTGCAATATAATTGTGCGTGATTCAGTATGCCCATGGCTGTTACACCACCTTTTTAAGCTATATCTTTTTACTTGGAATTTTACACATTCTTGCCACAGCTTTAACAGGATCAGGATTGCTGTTAAAAGAAATATACAAGAAACAAACCTTGAAAACATCAAGAATGATTTCCAGATGCTCTTATAACTTTCTCAGAATGGAAAAAACACTTTTTTCCTCCCAATTCTGACAAGAATGACTGAAATTAAAAGTCCTGAATATGATCAACTAAACAACTTGAATGATGGTTTGTTTAGACAGGTAGATAAAATGAGCTATAAAATCAGTATAATGAATCAGTGATTTGCTATTTTGCAAAACTTAGTGAAGAAACTTGTTAATTCAGAACACAAGATAGATATTCCACCTCTTGTCTGGAACTAAGAACAGATATTTTCTCCACAATGGAATAGCAACAAGTTGTCATAACTAAATCCTGGAAACCTCAATATGGTGAAAAATGGAGTCTCCTTGAGTGAAATGCAAATATAAATTAAGACAAGGCACAAGGGAGCAGCTAAAAATGCAGTTCATCTTGCATAGAGTGACATCAATGTTGCAGTTAAAAGCCTAGAAAAATGTAGTATGATCAAGCCAATGATATATTCTGCATAATTTCAGATCTGAAGATGTTATTTTGCTCAAGCTGTGCTAGAAAATAAGTAACTGAATACCTGCTTCTGAATATATGCCTTCACTTTGGATTTCACCATTTTCAAGAAAATCTCCAATTGGTTTTGGCTGTATCTGAAGCTGGTCTGAATTGCACAAAGAATCCAACTCGTCATCTGGCCTAACAAACATAATTATCATGGTAATCACAATTATCACAGTATAAGACATTAGAATCACCAGAAAATTTAATGCTTCACAGGAAATTGTTGAACTGAATTATTAAATGACCTGATAGGTTATGCATTATAAAAGGATGTATGTTTTGAAGAATAAAGAATTTTCTTACCAAGCCAATTTTTTCAAAGTTTTTGAGGAGTCCAAAAATCTTCTATTATGCTTTCTTCTGCAGTAGAGAAGCTTTGATTGTGAGGAATTTATAAGTATAGATGCAACTGTATCATCAAGTGAGTTATCTCCTGTGAGGAAACTTTACTTTACTGAGTTACAGTTAGAGACCATCATTAATTAGTTACAGAATATCATCATTGAATTATGGAATGTTTTGTACTGTAATACAGCAAACAAATAATGATAAAATGCTGAACTATTAAATGTAGACATATACCCCAACTGTGTATATTGCCAATCTCTTTGATTTAAAGGAAATTGTTCACCTTTCCTTAATTCTTCCAAAGCAGATCTAAGAGGCACAATGTTGAGATTTTCCATTTAATCAGTATGCCACTCCATCCATGGGAGATCACTTTTGTTTAAAAGCCTGTTGCTTACCTCTCTTTGCCCTATAGCCAAGTAAAGTATCTCCCCTGCCCCCATAACATATCATGCCAGGTGTTTTTGGGAAGGTGAGGCCCTTCCTAAGTGAATAGTAAAATGGAGTGTGGAAAGATATCTTTCTTTTCAGAATTTTAGTCATTGTCTATCCACTGCAGGATGAAGGCCTCTTCTGCACATTTCCAACCAATATGGTCTTTTTCTTATTATTGCTAAATAGGTCCTTCCCAAACTCTTGATGATGCTTGCATATTTTCTATAAAGCAACTGACTGCTTTTATACAAAAACTGTTATAACAAATCATTTTTAGATCAGTACAAATTCTGCTGTATTTAATTGAATTTTCACATAACAATATTCTTTAAAAATGTCAGAATATTATTCTCTATTATGTGTTATTGCAATGTTTAGGTACGGAGGGGGGCAGCTAGTTTTTATTTTAATGTCTAGAGTTGCACAATTATGAAATGATCAATAAACCAGACTTTGACTCTAAATGTTATGAGCATTATCCAACCTAAAGAAATGTTATCCTGTTACATAGGAATCCCACTTTCAAGCACACATTTCAACATTGGTATCACTGTTGAGCCGAGGGAAGAGATCAATTATGCTGTCAAGGTTTTTTTTTTAATCTTCATAGAACATGTATCACTAGGGTTCAAACCTGATGTCTTCTTTACAAGGCCATTCAAAAACACACTACAAAAACCCTTAATAATATTCCCTTGACCAGATACCATTTTTCCATAGAAATATTTCATTATGTATCTGCAGAGGATCTCATGGTCAAAGCCCAGATCTAGTGGCACTTCTCAGTGACAATTGTTACTCCATCAATATATAAACCAAAAGACCTGTTTGTGTGTTTAAATTTATATACAGTCTTCATTCATAACTTCAGAGTTTGAAACAAGTTTTTGTACATTTGAAATGAGAGAGCAGAATCACTGACATGAAAGCGTTGATAGTAGGAACATAATCAGTTTATGATTCATATACAGGATGAACTTAGGCAATTGGGTAAATTCAGTGGGGTGTGCTCAGTAAACTGTTAGTGTGTTGTGCAGACAAAGCTGTTGTTAACAAAGTCCCAATCATCACTCATTGCTTTTGATGGGGAGATATAACTAAATTTTAATAAAAGCTCTCTACTTTACCTTTTCTTGTTAACAAACTAAACAACACACTTCTTTTTAAATGTCTTACCTGCAGCTATCAGGGCTCTTCTACTTCTACTTTTGGCTTGTGTTACATCCAAAAGATAAGCCTGAAAAAGGAAGCACATACCAGAACTAGGAGCATCATTCTAGTGTTTGCTTCTTACACAGGTTTTTCTAATTGTTCGTTTGCTCTGGCGTTTAGTTTAAGTCTCTGCCACCCTAAAACCCTTTTAGAACCAGCTAATAGGGTCACTTAGTGGAGGAAGATTTTATGTCAATCCCTGCCAGTCCAAGCTTCGAAATAAGGAACACAAAATCCGCTAGAAATCATCTTTCCCCGAACTAAATTTGGATAATGCTTCGAAGCTGATTTGTCTTGCGCCGGGCAGGAACTGTTAAGAAAAACGAGTCCCTCTGAACCCGTCTCCGCTATTTCCCCAACTCCAAGTGCTATCTATGGTCCCAGGCAAACCAAGGCCACCTTTATATTTTGGGGCCGTGGCAAAACCGACATTTAGGAATTAAACAGCCACGCTTTTATCAAGCGCCACTACACACCCGGATCTCGTCAGGATGGAGTTACACGTATTCAAATTAGCTCCCAGGCCACCCCTTCCCCTCCCCTCGCGTATCCCCACCTCTCTACTCAGATAACGTCGCCTCCAACGCTCAACCGAACTGCTCAGCTCTGGGGAAGCCGCCATGGAAGAAAAGCCAGCCAGGCGAGCCTTCCCGCTGCCCTCCCGCCTTTTACAACAACCGCCTGCAAACGGAGCGGAGGAAGGACGAGAGGCAGAGCAACTAATATGCACTTGCGCGAGGTGACTGTTCCGCCCCACCACCTCGTCAGGCGGGACCTTATTTCCAGGGCAACCGGCTAAGCCGCGTCCGGGCCGCTGGCGTTAAGTTTCGGCTACTGAAAAGTACGAAACAGGAGTCCAGGCGCGGGCCACTCTAGGCTTCTTTTCCATTGCTTCACAAAACCGCGATACTAGTAAATTCTGAAGCACGGTGGCCGTCCCGCTCTAAGATATTTATACAGCTTCATATCCTTGTAAGGGAGCTCTTTTCCACATATCTTATCAAATTTAACGATGAACAGAACAAGCAATGTTGGCCCAGTCTTTTCTCTAGAACCAACAGACAGATCACAACAGCATGAAAGCTATCATTATCTTCCATTATGTTTTCCCTACTTTAACCAATAACCCTAGAATTTCCTGGCACTATCCAAGTACCAATCAAGTGCAAATCTGCTTAGCCTTCAAACTTATTTAAGTTCTACCAGATGTTGTCACCTGCAATTATAACTGATAAAGAGGATAAGTATCCTTTTGGTTTGAATGTGATTTTGCTTTAAGCATTAGAGTTCTTATTTATTGGTTCGATTTATATGCCGCCCTTCTCCAGAGACTCAGGGCGGCTTATAATGCGTTAAGCAATAGCCTTCATACTTTTGTGTATACCTGCTTAATAGGGCTTCCCCCCCCCCCCCCCCCATGCTGTGTTCTTTTTTATACAAAGTCAGCTTATTGCTCCCACAATCCAGGTCCTCGTTTTTAGCTACTTCAGAAGGATGGAAGGCTGAATCAACCTTGAGCCTGGTGACATTTGAACTCACAGTAATTGCAGGCAGCTGGCAGCTAAGTGCTACTTAACAGCACTTTAGTCCCCTGCACCACTAAGGCTCTATTGGCAGCATATAAATGCTGTACATCACAGCATAAGCCTAAAACTGAAAATGAGGCTTGTCAGATGTTACATCTTTTCTATCCTCTACAGAGTTGGAGAGTTGATCTCTCAGAAAGCTACTTGAAGAGACTAGAAGCACTTGAAATGTGGATTTACAGACACCCATTACGTATAAGCTGGGTTGACAAAATCAGAACTTAGGTGATAAGCCGCCCGGGAAAGCCAAGGGAAATCATCAAATCCATCAAAAAGCAAAAGTTAGAATATTTTGGACATGTGATGTGACACCTGGCATACTTGACTTAATCCTCTAAGGAAAGATTGAAGGCAAAGAGGTCCAGGCAGAAGAACATCAAGGCTTCAATATCCCCCCAAAAGGATTGGTTTGGACAAAACTCAGCAGCACTTTTTCATGCGGTTGATAAAAATAGGATCGCCGACATCCGATGACAAATATGGCACAGAAGAACTGCTGTATCTCCAATGTAAAAGCATGTACATGTCACCTATAATTTCAGGCAGTAATCTATATTTCAAGTGGCAAATGGACTTTCTGGAAAGTCCAGCTGCCTCTTGGAAAAGCACCTTTGGGACAATCATGATCTGGATGACTGAGAATCTCCATAGACAGGCAATAGTCTATTTTCTAAAGATGTTAAATATCAAAATAAGGCAACTAAATATTGCCACTTGAGCAACTCAAACTGTTGCGTTTTGTTTGCTATAGAAAATCATTTTCTAATACAAATGTATGTAGTATAGAAGTAGCAATTAAAATTACCTTCTAATATTATTTGAATATTATTAATTCAGGCCAAGAAGCATACAGAAACAAAGAACTCCAGACACCTGGGATTTCTTTTTAAATTATTTAATACAAAATTGGGAGGAAACAAAAGTACACCTGAAGTAGACTAGTGTTTGAACGTTTATTTCACAACATGCAGGCAATTGAAACACATTTTAAAAAGTACTCAGCTTTGAGCTGTAATTTTACATTTATACATCAGAAGTTGTTCATTTTTTAAACAAACAAAAAACCCTGAACATAATCTTGTCTAAATCTGCTGACGGTTTATGTTTAATCTCCAAATATGTCATCAGAATCATTTTATTTTTGCCCACAATCTGTAATCACAATTTTTTTTGACACTATTCCTTTGGGAGAGCCAAAAGATTCTATTTTTTTCACTATATCCATCCCATCCTTTACAAACCCAAAGACAACATGTTTAAAGTCCAACTGTTCTGCCTTTTTGAGAGTAATAAAGAATTGAGAATTGTTGGTATCTCTGCCACGATTTGCCATTGACAATAGGCCAGGACCAGTGTGTTTTATTTCAAAATTTTCATCTTCAAATGCATTTCCATAAATGGATTGTCCCCCTGAGCCATCATGCTTAGTGATGTCACCTCCCTGGAGTGAAAGAAATTGAGAATTTAGTAAAATATATAATAGGTGGAAACATCTCAAATACAACCAAAACATGTTTACCAATAATAATGTATACTAAAACAGAAGAAATCCACTCTCGATGACAATGGAATATAGGATCCCGATAGATTTTTTAAAAAAGATATTCAATTTATTTATATACCAGTAATTGGCAGCATTCAAACAATAAAGAATGTTTTGCTTTTGTCTAATTTTGCAGAAATGGCTAAGATTTCTGCATACCTAAAAGACAGGACCCATGAAGCCTTTGCTAAGGAGTGGAAGAAATGGGTAGAGTACACGCAGAATAAATATCAAAGTAAGAAGTTTCAACTAGCATTTGACTCATAATTATATCTATTAATTATTTTATTATATATTTGAATTTATATTTTTATCATGCTATATATTTATATTAATATTTAGATACATTATAATGTTAATATCTGATAGATTAGCCTTCTATTATTTAATTTTAAAAAGAAATTTATGATGTATTATTTGAATTCTATATACTTTTTAAAAATAATATTACTAAGATTGAATATTGGGAATTATATTTAATGTTAAACATTTATATGATATTTTATTCTAAAAACTTATGATGCTCAAAATTAGTTTTTTTATATTTTTGTCATATTTGTTAGACTGCCATGAGTTCTTACAAATGATTTATGGTTACTATATATTTGAATTAGGGGGGTGTTAGAAGTCTAGATTAATTTTTTTTTATTACTTAAGGTTAAATTTGTTATATTTTTAGCTGGATCTCACCTATTTTTTTTGTGTTGTTTGATGTGGATTGATATATATGATTGTTTAATAGTGGAAGTCAGGGGGGGAGGGATGGGGGGGAAAGGGAGGGGGTGGTAGCTGGGTGGGGGGAGTGGGAGGGGGAAAGGGGTATAAAAATTGTATTGTAAAACTTTTTCAATTAAAAAAAAATGTTTTGCTTTTACATGTATTAGCCCAAAGGCTTAAGCTAAAAGTTTAGATTACCTTTTAGAGCTAAGATTCAATACTGTTCAAATACAATGGCAAACTGCAACTATAAATTCAATACTGTTCAAACACCCAACCTAACTGCAACTATAATTTCCGATTATATTTACTTTCATTTTTTATTGGAGGACATAAGAGTTACTTCAGGTGAGAAGGGCAGCCATATAAAGTTGACAAAATAAGTAAATATTCAATGGTAGTAGGTTACTCATTATTACTAATTCAAATAAATTCTGTTATGCCACTGTTTATAATTTGCCTTCTGCTTTAATTTGTGATTATATTTTCTGTATTGATAACCTTTTCTGTACTGCATCTAAATTGATTCCAATTTTTAAAAAAATTCATGTATGAATTTGAAACAGTAACTATGTTTTTTTCTTAGTCACAATTTCCTTAGGAAATCTGAAAATGATGCAGCAACAAATGGACAATAAAACTGAAATTTTAATTCCTTTTGATCAGTCTCTCAATGTATTTTAACTTACCTGACAGACAAAATCTGGAATTATTCTGTGAAATCTAGAGTTTTGGAATCCAAATCCTTTTTCTCCTGTGCACAATGCCCTGAAGTTCTCAGCGGTTCGAGGAACAACATTGGAAAACAATTCTATTGTTACATGCCCCAGAGATTCATCATCAACAGAAATTTCAAGATATACTACAGGGTTAGATTCCTTTGAAAATTTTGCTGCAAGAGATACGTGTTCCTTTTGTTCTTCCGACAAAATCTGCTGACATTCTTCAAATCTCTTCTTGAAGGTATTAGCCAGTTCTTGGGTTTTAAATCTAACTGCAAGCTGTTCTACTTTAGCTTCACCATCTGAAATTGAAATTCAAATAGCAACGTGATCTTGCTGTGAAAGTAGTAGAAAGGATAGTGAAATTATAGGACATCTCAAAAAAAAAAAAAAAATACTCACCAGCATAATCTGTTACAGTCCAAACCATAGCATTGGTTGAAGAATTCAAGGGTTTTAAGTCTATTGTTTTTGTGATTATATGGTTTGCACAGACTTTGAGAACTTGATCCCTTCTCATTAAAATTCGGTAACATTTCTTTTGCGTATGGAAGAGAATCTTTATTTCTCCAACACCACGTTCTTTCCACTGATTGACTTCTCTGTCCCATCTGTATAGTTTTGCCCTTTCTTTGAAGATAATTTCTTCATCTTCTTCTCCAGATTTTACTTCAACCTAGCAGGAATAAGTAATCATATTGAATGTGGACACCACTGTAGCAATGTTTAATTGGAAGGATAGTATGATAAGGCCTCTTATCACTCTTCCAGTGTTATCTCTGCGTGTGTGTGTGTGTGTGTGTGTGTGTGTGTGTGTATTATATTACTTACACAAACACACACACACACAGAAGCCAGTCTAGTTTTTTTTAAGCAATATGTATCATATAACCATGTTAGTCTTTCAGAATTCTGGAGATTTGGAGACTAAATGGTGACTAAAATGGTAGACTAAAATGGTGACTAAAATAGTCACCAATGGTTATGGTGACTAAAATCTGGCGATTTTAGAATTATGGTGACTAAAATCTGGAAATCTGGAGAACACAATAGGCTAATAGCCTCTGTTCTTAATCTTTTCATTTATTTCATGCAAGATCAATATTGACAAATGAAAACAAGTAAGTTGACAAATAAATGGAACAATATTGAATGTACCTTATGCCAGGAAGCTGACTAAACAGATATATTCCTTCTTAGATTCTGATTAGAAAACTTACCTCTGGCAGTGAGACTATTGGTTCAAAATGAATATCGTCACTGTGTACCACCTCTTCATCACTTGCATCATCATCACATTCTCCTTTAGCGGTTGCTTGTACTCCAAATACAGCTGCTCCTGTATTTGCCCACTTAAAGTTTTTGTCTGTTTAAATGAGAAAATAAATTAAATTATATATCCACATCAGTTCACTTTTCCTATCAATTCTTTAAATAAAAACTCCAGTTAGTTTTCTCACACTGATGATAGAAAACAAGATGTATATTTTACCTTTAGAACCAAAAGCAAAATCCCCAGAATTGCTTGAAGCCAGATCAGCAAATGATACACTCGATACATTGTCAAAGGAAAAGGGATTATTCTCTACAAAAAAGGAAAATGTACAATTTTATCATCCACTGTATACTAGAAGCTTTCTTTTTCATCCTACACTGCAACCCTAACCCTATGCCAAAGTGCAGATACAGGTATCCTCAACTTATGACCAGTTCATTAATGATTGTTTGAAGTTACAATGACCTTGGGAAGGTTGCTTTACAGCCTAGAAAAGTTCCAACCATCATAAAGCTTCCCCTCCGCACAGTCACATGACTTCATTTTGGATAGTTGGCAACTGAATTGCATTTATGACTGGTTGTTGCAATCACATGACCACTTTTTGCTGACTTCCTGTGGTTTTTTTTGCCAATGTCTATATGATACACTTAATGATTGCTGTAAAAACAGTAGAAAGTCAGGTCCAGTCACATGGTGCCTCGACTTACAACCACAATGACTTACAACCAAAATTCCTGTCCCAATTGTAAGTCAAGGACTACTCAGGATACTACTAAAGCATTAGGCATGCATAAAATACATACTACTATCTGAACAAGCAAATTATGCTCCCCATTAAAATCCTTTGACTTCCATTGACACTGACTTTTAATGAACTTGGAATTATGTTTACAGTTAACAGTTTTTTTATTTTTGTCTAGCATAGCACATTTGACATTTCAAACTCAAATAGACAAGTATACCTTGATTTACAGAGGCTTCAGAACTGGAATCACTTTCCTTCTTATTTGATAAATCAACAGGTTTGTCATCTGTTCCTAATAAATTCTGAAAGCTCTTTGTAGTTTCAGGAGTAGAGTCACCATCTGTTCTTAATGTATCCCATGTAGTATATATAGGATTGGTTGTAGAATCTGATGCTTTATTAATACTGCAGGCTACATCTGGTCCTCCTTCCTTACCAGAGCATACATCGTCAGTTGAAGTAGTTATTTCTTCTGCCTGAGATTCCTGAAAATTGAAACCACATTTGTTTTTATTGGTTTTATTGTTTTTTTAATGTAAACATGTACCTGAAGGTTCTTTAGGTAACTTCATCAGATAACACTTGAAACACAGGCATGGTTCAGGTAATGGAAGTGTGTACAAAACCAATTATCTTGGCTTCATATTACATGCCTACATGTAATATAAACAAAGTAGTTCCTCAATCAGAAGCACTGAAAAATGCTGAGAATTATCTTGTGCAAATGAACCTACCCAGATGCAACAGAAGAAAGATAATATCCCAAGGATTACTGTGTTTTGAACTTTTGCAAGTCACACCATAAGAATTCTCTATGATGTTCAATGTAATCTTAGTAAATGACCAATTATTGAGTTAACAGAATACGGAAGATTCTAATTTACATTCAACATGTACAGAAAAAAAAAACCCCAATTCTTCTGTTACTTACTTTTGTTTCTTGAGTTTTTTTAAGTTCTGTCTCAAAGTCTTCTAAGTTGTCATTGTCTTCATCAGTGTCACTGTTAATACCACAGAGAAAAGTTGGAGGAAACTTTAGAGCTTCTGCTTTAGCTTTTTCCTTTGGAGTTGGTTTCTTTTCCCAAACAACAATAGTTTCATTCCTAGTCTCTGGATCAATATGTTCCACAGCACCTGAACAGACAATATAGAAAATATCAGCAAAGTTGAATAATAAAATAAAGCTTCTAAATATGCTAAGTAAATTGGAGAAAGCTCTTACATAAAAGTCAAGCTAACATAGTGACAAATACTTTGGAAACAATGTGAGCAGATAGGAGCATCTGGAACTTTCATGGAAATCAAGATGAAGCTTCTTTTAAGAACAGAAAATTTTGTGTCTCATTTATGGTAACAATTAAGAGACACTTAAGAAACAATACAGATTCAGCCTAAGGCTGAGGCATCAACATATTCAGTTGTAATGACCTTCAGTAATCAAACAAAACTGCCTGAAACATAATTTTGGAATCCAGAACTCATAACTCCTAAGGATCACAAAGTCTAAAATATTAGTAACAGAGTCCTTCTGTACTGCTACATTCTGAACAATAAAGCTATTTTAACAACAACTGCAGTTGGTGAAGAGCTCTTGTTGCGGGATTGTCCAAATCTGAGAGCTCTTTTCCCCATACAGTTTAAGAGTACAATAGTTCTGGAATTCAAACCTAACCATTCCTCTTTCCGCATCTGAATGGATGTGGAATAAAATACTATAAATTTATAGATTCCATAAGTTACAATAACTTTAAATTTTCCTTTTTCTTAGTTTCCAATTGCCATTTCATTCTGAAAATCTGTGCTCTAGCATGAAATTATCAGAAGAGTTTAAAATTTCTTCCCTAATTTGTTCTAAAAAACTATAAAAATAATAATTAGATTAGATTAGTATTGTTTACTTGTATTCCTTATTTCTGAGTTCTCTTTAGGTTCTTCTAAATACAATTTTCCATTAAGCCTTCTGACCGCTGTTTCATAGTCTTCATCTAAAATATGAAAACAAATAACCAGAGAATGATACAACTTGCAACTGAAGTTTACATGCAAAACATCACTTTAAACAAAATCAGCAACACATGTAGTATTTGTTATACATAAAAACGGAATCACAGCAACAAAGAAAGCCCAAGAACTTTGGAAAGGAGAACCCTCAGATAGACTAACAGTCTTTATCACTATTTGCGTTTTCCTCAGAATCAGAAATAGAAAAACAAAATTTGACTGGACTGTAACAGATTAAGAGTTGGAAGTGACCAGGTAGATCATCTAGTCCAACCCTCCGCCCAAGCAGGAGACCCTATGCCATTTCTGACACAGGGCAGTCCATTTTGTTTATTTCCTGCCTTTATTACTTTTATAAATAATTTAAAGCTGTGAACATAGTCCTTCCTCCTCCTATTTTCCTTCACAATTACAAGTCTGTGAGGTGAACTGGGCTGAGAGACAGTTACTGGCCCAAAGTCATCCAACTGGCTTTCATTTCTAAGGCAGGACTAGAACTCACAGCCTCCTGTCTTCTAGTCTGGATGCTTTTTAATCACTAGCAAAACTGGCTCCAATATGTATGATATAATATGTGATATTCAATGTCAATCAAGTGGCAAGCTTTATGAAACAAAATTTAAAGAGGACAAGAAACAAGGAGGGCCAAGATCAATTGAGTTAAAGACAAATTATCTTGTGAATGTAGTTTTGTTTTAAAATTTTGATGGGTGGGAGAATTGTGATATTATTTCTGCTTTCTTAAAATGAAAGGCTGGTTCTCTAACAGTTCAAAGCAATTTTATTTGCCAAGGTTCTTTACTTCCAATGGACAAATCCTTGTCCTTGAACTTTCTGCAGGAAAAAAAAAGTATGACTAGCATTCAAGAGTTTTTATGACACAGAAAATTTTCCAGACACTTCTAACATTCCTTTTCAGCTTGAGCTGCAAGGGAGGTGCATTAGCTTTCTCAATGTGTATATCATCAGATTTGAAACAAGCTCATGCTCTTCCCTCTTGAAAAGAAAGCTATTATTGTGCTAAAGATCTGCACCCAGAAAGTGCAAAGCCACAATAAATTTCAAGGATCCACAGACCTCTGGAACCAGATTCACACTTTCTTATGCTCATCACACTTCCCAAAATCTGGCACTCAGGCCAGCCTAGCAAATTGGATGATCAGATTCTGTTTGATGGTGTATAATTTAGAATTTGTCTTTTACTTCCTTTAAGAGAGGCAGAGGAAGAATGGGGCAAGTATTATCATTTTCACCCAAATCTTCAGATAACTTTCTTTTGAAGAACACATTGATGCAGAAAAGCATGAGAATAAACAAAACCTTGTTGAATTGGTCAAGGCTTTATCCTTTCTTATTCTTGGATCTTGTAAAAGACAAATAATTTTCAAGAAATCTTCCTTACCATCTTCATCTTCACTCAGATACCCAGGTTTATTCTTATAGCAGAAGAATGTTGGAGGTAACTTAAGGGATTCTGCAAGAGCTCTTTGATCAGGGGTTGGTGTTAACTCATACACGATCAATACATCATCTGATGGGATTGTATTTGGTTCCTTCTTAATCTCAACTGTAAAATAAATTACAAATTAATTTCTTCAGCAAGTCAGAAATCAGAAATTACAATACCAGCACATGTACAAATCAATATACTTCATATCATTCATAAAGAAGGAAAGCTTAGTTAATATAAGAACTTTTGTTTCAGCCAAGAACATAGGACAAAATCATGCCATGCTTCTCATTAGACAACTATATTCAAACACATGTTAATTCTCATCCATTCCTTTAAAGACAACAAAACAATTCAGCAGCATTTTGAGTGATACAGGCTGAAATCCAAAGTCTAAAAGTAACTTCATGTGGCTCTGCACTTTGTTTCAAAACTCTTCTTGTTCCACAGAAGAGTAAAACTACTTTTATTTAAATTGTCTATAGTTGCAGTCATCTGTGATATACAAGCAGGATCGATTGGATTAATCAACTCTCATGGCCTGTTTCCAAAGCAAAACAGCACTGAAAAAAATCTGTCTCCTTTTACTTCTTTTCTTCTTGCACATACCCACCTATGGGTGAAGAGAAGGTGGTAAAAGAGGGAAAAAAACACCAGTGATTAGAAACCTAGCTTGGATTAGTATTGAAAGGCAACAGAATAGAAAGCAGAAACTATGAATTCTAGTCCCCCTTAGGTATGAAGGCAGCTCAATGATTTTGGGCCGGTCACTCTCTCTTAGCTTCAGGAAGAAAACAATGGCAAAGTACCTTCATGCCTGCTTACTGCATCAATGAGTGTGTTTCCACTAAAAATGCTAACCAAATCCTGAATAGGTGATAGGATTGAATGTTGCAGAATTGTAACAGAAATGTAGAATTAAGGATTCCAGGATGTATATTTTTATGCAAAGTGCTTTAGTAAAAAGAAAACCGTAAATGAATTAGATTCAACTTTAATAAAATCTAAGCCTCTGAGCTTTTGCTTTTTAATGATTCTATTTTTTAAGCTGAAAAATTAATCAAGACATGTGACAACTTCACAATTATTTTTAAATACAAATGAAATTCACTTCTGTTTCCAATTGTGTGACTTCAGTGTATGTATGTATCTCTCTACTTATCTCTGCATGCATTGCATACATGCACAAACATGTGGGGACCGGTTGCAAGGAAGGTGTAAGTTTGAAAAACATGTAAGTAGCATTGAAGGTTCCAAAAAGTTTTCTATTCTGATAATGGAGAAAACTAGCATGAAAAAAATTGTTTCAAATAAATTTAGAAAATCTGAATGTTAGCATTTATAGAATATTTGGCTTGGATTTAAAGATCTATAAAATTCTATTTATAAGATGACTGTGAAGCAAATATTTACCAGAAATTTCCTATGCTATTACCACCTGCCAACAATCTCCTCTGGAATATGAAGAACCTATGAAAAATAGAGTAAGAAGTTACAGAAGGAAGCAGTCTCTTCCTTACTGCTTTCTATTGTGGAGTCCTTGCTGCTTTCTGAGTTTGGTTGCTCGATATTACCCAACTAGGTAACATCATCAATGCTACTGAGAGTGGGGTTTGCTTCCTGTTAATATATAGTAGCTTGTCCTATCAGTGTTGGTGGGGATGTAGCTTTCCTCTTGAGAAGATTTCTTCCTTTCTTCACCCCAAGACAGGTAATGGAATATTGCAAGAAGAGAGCACCAAGAGCTCCACAGTTGAACCCTGAGCTACAGATATTTTCTTCTCTTGGTGCTCTCTATCATGGGAACCTCTCTTCTATTAATAACTCTTTCACTAAACAGAAGAAATCCTTCTGTTAATCTACGGGCCAGTTTAGACTGAAGATATGAAAATGTTTTATTTTTTGTTTTTCTTAACACGGCATTTTTAAAATTTGATGAAAAGGCAGCAGCTTTGAAATACTAAAGAAAAATAGAATTTAAACAAAGATTGTGCACAATTGGTACTTTGAGTCATGCTTGTTCATAAATAAGCCAAATCCTCTGTAAAGCATTTTGGAAAAGAGAAACCCCTTATATGTTAATACAATACACTCCCATCATCAAAATTCACTTTAAAAGGATAATACAACAATTCTCTCAAGTTCCTTCTACCTTCCATCAAGACCAGCAAGCACTCTTACTAAATTTTTATCATCATAAATCAAGCAGCAATTGAAAGCCAATAGATAAGTGCATAGAAGATAAAAGAACTAAACAATACGTGTTTAAAGAATCAGCCTTCATATCACAAATCAATGCAATCTATTTTTCTTCAACGTGCATGTTAATCTTTCTGTTTCCATACTGTTAAAATAAGTTATTTGATGAGAATCTGAAAGCTGTCAGTGATTTCCAAGAAGTGATGCACCACTTCATTCATTGTAAATACCTTCACTACTGGATTGAGAGGGGGATGAACTCGTCCAAAAGGCCATTGGGTTAGATTTAAAAAGACTAAAATTAAATCCTAAAAAATAAATTGTATTAATATAAGTACTGAGTTACCATTAGTAAAGGAGGAATGGGCACTGATGAATAATTAAAAATGACAGTAATATTGCATGTTTAAAACACTCAACAAGAATTGCATTATGTTTTTATGTTTATAACTGCAGTAGTTACAAACTTAAAGCAAAACTTGCAATTCTGCAGTTAATCATTTATTCTCTATCTTTTTTTAAATTTGTATTAAGTTTTTTTTTTAATCATTACAGTAATCAAACAACTGAATTCATTAGGTGAAAATGCTGATTCTACTTTCTATTGTCACTGAAAATAACAGCTGGAAGAGCTCATATACGGTATGCCAAGGCTATGAAACTCACGACCCATGGGCTGGATGCATCATGTGCTGGCCATGCCCACACCCAGTTTAGGGAAAGGGGGAGGGAAAAGTCCTGATATGTCACGTGATGCCACTGTGACATCGTGAGTTTGACACCCCTGCTCTATGCTGCTGTTTATTAGTAAGTCATAATGACTATATTCACACACAATCCTTTGACTAAATCAATTAGTTTACTAGACAACCCATGACCCATTAGGTCATCATTTCAGATATATTTTCTTACTAAACAGAGAAACAGATTGACCAAGAGCAAAAAAGCAGTGGAAGCAACTTTTGACTTCCTGCTGGCCTGGTCACACACTGGTCTACCTGCCTCCAGAGAGCTAGGATGGAACAGGTGTACCTGATTTCCAGCAGGAGGGACCTTTGGGCAGCAGCATAGCAACACTGAAGAGATCACAAATTTGCCAAATTTCAAATATACAGAGTCATGGGTCCCAGATTTTGGACACATTCTCTAAACTGAGGTACCTTGGTTCAAAAATTGTTACCCTATTTCACCCAATTAAACATTACAGACCTGTATATAAAAATGCAAACCCCAAACTTAACAAACTATATTGTGGTTTAAAGCAAGATATGTTATGTAAAATGTGATAACCTCTATTCAATTTTCTGATTCTTGCCCCTACCATACTAGGCCTTTCTTGAGGCTCCTTAATCCTTAAAGCTGGCTTTTTGGGGAATCAAATGAAGAGAATAAAGTCTGGATATAACCTGGGAATTATGTGCTAATAGCTGCAATTCAACTGCATCTGTATCTCTAAAATTTAATTTCAGAAAAACATCTGAGAAATGTACAGTGAGGCAAAAAAGTATTTAGTCAGCCACTAACTGTGCAAGTTCTCCCACTTAAAAAGATGAGAGAGGCCTGTAATTGACATCATAGGTAGACCTCAACTATGAGAGTCTGTCATATGGTCAGATGAAACCAAAGCAGAACTGTTTGGTAGAAAAATACACAACTCGTCATGTTTGGAGGAGAGAGAATGCTGAGTTGCATCCAAGAACACCATACCTACTGTGCATCCAAGAACACCATACCTACTGTGAAGCATGGGGGTAGCAACATCATGCTTTGGGGCTGTTTCTCTGCAAAGGGATCAGGACCACTGATCCATGTACAGGAAAGAATGAATGGGGTCATGTATCGTGAGATTCTGAGTGCAAACCTCCTTCCATCAGCAAGGGCATTGAAGATGAAACGTGGCTAGGTCTTTCAGCATGACAATGATCCCAAACACACCGCCCGGGCAACAAAGGAATAGCTTCATAAGAAACATTTCAAGGTTCTGGAGTGGCCTAGCCAGTCTCCATATCTCAATTCCATAGAAAACCTTTGGAGGGAGTTGAAAGATCATATTGCCCAGCGACAACCCCAAAACATCACTGCTCTAGAGAAAATCTGCATGGAGGAATGGGCCAACATACCAGCAACAGTGTGTGCCAACCTTGTGAAGACTTACAGAAAATGTTTGACCTCTGTCATTGCCAACAAAGGATATATAAAAAAGTATCGAGATGAACTTTTGATATTGACCAAATACTTATTTTCCACCATAATTTGCAAATAAATTCTTTCCAAATCAGACAATGTGATTGTCTGGATTTGTTTTCTCATTTTGTCTCTCATAGTTGAGGTCTACCTGCAATGTCAATTACACGCCTCTCTCATCTTTTTAAGTGAGAGAATTTGCACAATTGGTGGTGCATATTTTTTTGCATAAATATTTTTTTGCCCGACTGTATATAACAAATACATTTAAATTTTTAGGTAATTTCATTAATTACTTAAGATGATTCAGCTGTTTTGATTTTGCAAGAAATAAAAAAGCAGTCAAATAATAGCATCTAAAACCATACCCAAAGATGTAATTGTAGATATCAAAAAGAATCTAAAGAAAATTATAGAAATCTACCTCTAACAGAAACATTTTAAGTTTAGCACTGCAGGTTTAGTAAAAAAAAGTGCTTTGATAAGCATCATAAATTTTTAAAGGCAGGTGATACAAAAATATATACTGTATTCAAAGATTTCAGCTGCAGCTTGTAAATAAACTACAATTCAAGAAATGCTTACCTTTTTCTAGTATTTTGAATGAAAAGTTAGAAACCGCTTCTGCTTTTGAGGTAGCCACTGGGGTTTCTCCTTGGCTTTCTGGGGGCTTCCAATTAGCAGCATTACTATTTTCTTGATGTTCTGCATGTCTGCAAGCCATAGCATCCTGTGAGCTATCTGGTTTTTTTGCATTCATGGTCTGACACACCGAATCATCACTTTTGCTCTTGGGAGGGGCATTAAAACTGAAACCAAAGAGTGATCCTGTTGCTGATGTGTTTCCAAATGTAAAAGGCTTTGATTTTTTGTTATTAAATATAGTTTTAACAGACTCCGAGCCAAATACAAATTTAG
Source organism: Masticophis lateralis (assembly GCA_030761175.1). Classification (NCBI taxonomy): domain Eukaryota; kingdom Metazoa; phylum Chordata; class Lepidosauria; order Squamata; family Colubridae; genus Masticophis; species Masticophis lateralis. The sequence continues at coordinate 96,435,910 of JAUDYJ010000004.1, read as the reverse complement.
GAGGGGAAACAACAGCTTTCGTTGGCATCTCAGCTGTGCCCTCAACTACTGCTGAAGTCTCTGCAGCTTCAACAATTGTTTCTTCAGCCTCCTTTAAATCAGTTCTCTCCCTGGTGGTTTCTTCCAATACTGCAACAGCAATCTTTCCACAGGGAGATTCTTTTGGGGTGTTAGTACGGGAAGAGAGTGGTGTGATTAATATGTCTTTTTCTTGAGCATGTTTTGCTTCCTCAAAAATGTTCTTAAAAGAATCAGCAACATCCTGAAGTTTAAACCGCACAGCAAAGAGTTCCATCTTTCTTTCCCCTTCAGCAAAGTCACATGCAGTCCATACCCAGGCTCGCTCTGCACCTTTCATTTGCTGGATGTTCATATTGGGGGTTATTCTATGGTTGGCACAAAGCTTTAACACCTGGTCCCTTCTCATAACTACACGAACCTGCTTAGTGTCATAGTTCTGTAAGATCTTTATATCCCCAATGCCCCTCTCTTTCCATTGGTGAGCATCTTTTTCATATCTATATAGTTTAGCTCGGTGACTAAAGACTACTTGCTCATTTTCTTCACCACTTGTTACTTCCACAAGGTCAGGTAAAGGTACAACTGGTTCAAAATATGGACCATCTCTTTCATCTTCTTGGGTGACATCAGACTCTTCATCTGTACCAACAGAAATCCTACTCTGATTCTGTTTGGAAGGAGATTTTGAAGGACTTAGTGCAGATTTGAAACTGAAGTTAAATCCTGTGGTAGACTCTCCAAATCTAAATAGATTTTTCCTCACAGGGCTACTTGCCCGAGGCATTGAATACACTGAACTGTCAGTACTATCATCCAGAGCTTCTCCACGCAAGTCGTAGTTGTCCCACTCTAATGTAGGTCCAGTACTTTCAGCATGTGGCTTTATAACTAGATCAGAACTGTTAGAAGACGACACTAAAGTTTTCTCTTCATCTGTGAGTTTAGTTTTATCATCTGTAAGGAAGGTTTTGAGATCTTTCAACCCACTTTTCATTTCTTCTGCTTTTTGTATCAGCTCAGCTGTCTTTCCAGTATCTACAAGTTTGTGTGGGGTTTGAAGTGGTATATCCAGCAACAGTCTTTGACATTCTTCAAATTTCAGTCTGAATTCCTCAGCCTGTTCTGAAAATTTGAATTTAGCTGCCAATTGCTCTAGCTTTGCATCCCCGTCAGAGAAGTCATTAGCCAGCCACATCCATGCTTTGTCTGAGCCAGAGAGAGGTTTCAGATTCATAGTAGTTGTGATCCAGTGATTTGCACAAACCTTCAATACTTGTTCACGCCTCATGAGCATCCGGAGTTTACCATTAACTTCATTCTTAAGGATTTTCAAGTTCCCCACGCCACGTTCTTTCCACTGCTTAATTTCTGCATCAAACCTGAAAAGTTTCACTCTTTGTGAATAGAGTACCTTCTCATCCTCTTCTCCTGTCACAAGTTCCACTTTCTCAGGCATCTGAACAACAGGTTCAAAATGAATATCGTCACTATCTTCTGTTTTATATGCATCATCATCTTTTTCAAGATCAGTAGAAGTATTTAACTTGGAAGACATTTTAGAAGTCTGAGAAGAAAAGAGTTTTTCACCTGCACCTGTGAAGCCCTTAAAATTAGGATCTTTTTGACCAAACTTAAATCCTTCACCTGATTTGGCAAGATCAGCAAAAGTGAAAGTATTGCTCTGATGACCAAAAACCAAATCACTGCTTGGTTTGTTACATGCACTGGGCAACTGGGTTTCAGTCTCTTTCTCACTGATATTCTCTTTATCATCAATACTTTTAAAGACATTAACTTCTTTATTTTGTTCAGCATTTGCAACCTCTTTACTAGAGTCCTGAATACCAAATTTAAATTCTCCTGGTGGGATAGGCATTGAAAAATTAAAACCTCCCTTTATAGCCTTTGGCTCAGTAGTAGCAGGAACCTGGAATGGAAAGGGAGACTTTTCTTGCTCTGTGGGAAAGCCAAATTTAAAAGTCTTGCCTGATAGTTCACATTTAAAACCTGTCTCTTGTGGTTTGCCAGCGGATTCAGATAACTTGCTCTTGAAGCCAAAAGAAGCTGGTGGGCCATTAGCAGATAGAGGGGCAGCATCACAAGAAGGATTTGGAGCCTGACAAGCTGCACAAGTTAGCAAAGAGCCTTCGTTTCGTACTAAACATATACCACAGTCCCACTGTCCTTCCTTCTTCATAAAAGCAGCCCCAAAGCCACTCTGTGGAACTTCTGAAGTATCTTTTGAAGTATCCATTTGGCCAAATTTGAATGTGGTTTGTGAACCAAACGTTGGAGTGCTGATTCCACTGGGACTCTTGCAGCTAATACAATGAGAAGCACTTGCTTCATTTTTTCGAGAACAATTCTTGCATTCCCACTGGTTCTCCATGGTAGTAGAAATGGGTCCAAATGTATTCTGTGCTCCCCCACTGCCAGGCTTTAAAGACACAGATGATTCTTCTGGAAGTACAGCCTGAGCTTCCCAATTATTTGGGTTTGGAGACAGGCATGCTACACAAGTTTGTGAGGTTATTTTATTCCTAACTAAACACGTGCTACATTCCCACTGGTCTTTCTTCAACATGAACTGCTCTCCAAAGCCATATGTTGTGTGTGTTCCAGAAACATCTTTCCCAAATGAAAAGGATGTTGGTGTAGTTCCACCTGTTGTAATTGAGAAAGTGTTCCTAGCATTGGTATTTTTTGCTGTGCTGTTAATGTCAGGATTAGGAACCTGAGAGCTACCACTGAAGGAGTTCCCCCCGCTCTTGAAGTGAAATCCAGAATTTAGGAATCCAGTTTCAGCTTTACCAGGCTCTTTCCTATCTTGTGTAGCAGTTTCTCTTGATGACCTAATGTTCGGAACCACTTGCCGACTAAGATCTGATCCAGCACCTTTCAAACTATTTTGTGCTTCCTGAAATTTATGCTTGAAAAGGATTGCTTCTTCCGGAGTTTTAAATCTAATGGCAAGTTGCTCAGGTTTTGGCAATTCATCTGCATAGTCCAAAGCATGCCATACAAAAGATTTGTCTGACCCAGCATTTGGTTTCAAAGTCATATCAGGATTTATATAATGATTTGCACAAATTTTTAGCACCTGTTCTCGTCTCATAAGTAGTCTAATTTTGCCTGTTATTTTATGCCTCAGAATTTTGACATTACCAACACCTCTTTCTTTCCATTCTCGGCATTCACTGTCAAAACGGAAAAGTTTTGCTCTGTTACAGAAGATCTCTTCTTCATCTTCTTCACCTGTTTTTACTTCAATCTTGTCAGGCAGAGGGACAACAGGTTCAAAATGAGGACCATCATCTTCTTCATCACCACCACCGTGGACACTGCCACCATCTGTTTCATGACTTCTGTTTGCTCCATCTAAGTTTGGCGTCCCAAATACAGGCTTGCCAGGTTCTTGACAACCGAATATATCATCCTTGCCAAATCCAGAGGGCTTTGATTGAGTATGTCCCATTTTATCTGTTAATGAAACACCAGAAGAATTTTTACCACCAAAACTGAATATGTTGCGCTGTTCTGTGACATATTCAGCAAGTGGTTTCTGTCCTGAGTATCGATCCTCTTTGATGGGTTTATCTGATGTCAAAAGACCCAACAGGCTGTCACTGTTGTTGTAGTTTGCATTATGGGGCTGTCCTACAACTTGAGGCGATGAAAAAGTGAAATCTCCATCATTAGATTTGAAATTAGAATTAAATTTAAAAGTGGTTGGCTGGGTAGAAGTTATTAATGAAGGTTTTGTTCCATCTACTGATACAGGAGGCTGTCCAAAGTTTGACTTGCCAAATTCTATCACCTTTGTTTCTGCAGATCTGGAAACAGGAGGTGCTGTGGAAGGTTTTGTAAAGTAGCCTGGTTCAGGGAGGGGTGGATTTGTGCTTGTCGGTGGCACACTGTAATTGTAGTAGTCTTCATTGCCTCGTGGAGACAAAATTCCAGTTGCAGAAGAATCAAAACGCAGTGGTGCACCATACATATCTTGTGAAAACATACAAGCAGATGTATTCTGCAGTGGTGGAGTATGCATGGGCTGTTGATATGTATATATATGTTGCTGGGGTGTAAGTCTATTCATGGCATACACAGGAGCCTAAAAAAGAACAAAGCTCAGTGTTAGGTTTAATGCATCCTTTATGAAACACTAAATACTATTTTTTTTTAAAAATTAATAATTGCTTTGTTTTCATTATTTTCTGCTAATTTCTACTGTGTTTTGCAAACTATGCAACTGCCTCAACTTTTAAAAGATGAGAATACAATTGGAAGCTACCCCCCTTTCCAGAAACACTGAACATTACCTTTGTGGGAGTCACATTGGTTGCTGCTGGTCGTAGAAGATACTGAGAATTATATGCTGGTGATGGGTTGTAATAGACTGATGGTCCTGTAGTAGCAACTGAACACAAAGAAAATATCAGTTAGAAAATGTATACATTTCCCTGCAATTTCACTGTTACCATTTCATGTCATAATACGATGGCATAGTCTAATACTTTGCACTTCTGATCATTTTTAAACGGGGCTTTAAGATTAAAATGCCAGTAAATTGAAGCTTTCTTAAATTCCCCTTATCCCTAAATAAATTATTTTAATAAAAAACCCTTCTGAACAATTATTCAATTAAAATTCCTCATTGTTGGCATGTCATACATTATCAATCTTTAATGACATCTTCCTAGAACTCTTTAATTAACTCTTTTTGCAAAAAGAAGCATTTTAAGAGATTTTTTAAACTAAGCTTTTTTTTTTTTTAAAAAAAATTGAACTTTACCGGTCACTCAAGGGAGAAATCAATCCCAGAGAGTAAGAGTTAAATGAGTAAAAGCCCTAAAATGTGAGGTGGCAAAGTTTTCATAAAGAGACCAATTGACCTTGAGTATATTACCAAGCTGAGAATAATTTCTAATCAACTTTTTGATTAACAGTCTATTCCTCTATGCCTGATCCAGAAGCTCAACACCAGCAATTTAAACTATTAACATTCCCAAAGGCCCATCCAACAAGGGAAAATAAGATATGCCAGGGAGATATTAGGAGATATTCAGGGTCATTTAGATTCTTCAGTAAGGTTTCTTTGGTTTTTTACTAGTCTAAACTTCACATAAACGGAACCATTAACCTCTAGGAAGTCTACTGTAGTCCTAACTTTTAATTCTTCAACTTTAAATACAGTATTTAACATTTGTTAAAAGTATTAAAAGTTAAAAATTTTCAGCAACAATATCATAATATGAAAAATGTAAGAGTTTTTATACTAATAAATACTCATAACGCTACCCATTAAGTGTTATTTTGAACCTCACGAAAGCCTAGCCAAGAAACAATTCTTTACCTAAAAGGTACAGTGGAGAATATAGGGATATGACTTCCAAGTACAATAACAATTAACCAAAAACCTAACAGTATCATTAAATTTAATCTTAGTTCTTTAGGAAACCTAACCACAATTATTACTTTCATACTTATGACATAAGAATTATAAAATGAATTATAACCCTAACCCTAACCCTTAAGGAAAGATCTACAGTTAGGCCATAATCCTCCCTTCTAACGTCTATCAATAAAAATAAAATAAAAAATTCCATAGCAAGCAAAACCTATAGTAATATGAATGCAAAGTTTCTACTTGTAAACATTAATAAAATTAATAATCTTGTAAAACATAGCTACAGATTTCAAGGGATTTTAAGGTCAATACTAATTTAACCCTAATTGCAAAGCATGTTTACCCTAAAGCTTCTTAAAGAAAACTATCCCTGCTGTAACATGATTTTAAAATTACCATCCACCACTATAAATGTAAACTTCACAGCAAAATGAACTACAGACCTCAATAAAACTCCTAACACTATGTTCTTTCTTACCCTCAGATATTACTTTGGCAAGGAATCTCTTTACGATGTAAATCTGAGATGACCAGCAATCATACAAACTTAACTGAAAATTAAGCTTCGCACCAAAATGAACCTGAGATCTCAAGGAAGCCCAATTCAAATCCTACCTTGATTCTACTGGCAACCATAAGAAAAATACCCTTAATGGTACCCTAATAGGCAATTCCCACTATAATAGGAAATTTAAGATTACTGTTAATAAAAAACCCACCCAAGTGGTACCCATATATAACCAAATTAAAGCTTAAACCTAAACCTAATACCAAGAGAAAATTCCTCCCAGACCTTAAAAAGCCAGTCATGGACATTCGCTGCTGATTCTTTTACATGTGAGAACAATTTTTGCATCCTTGGCTGAAAATGAGTGTGTATAATTCCTTCTACTTTTTCATTTCTGAGGGTATTCTAAGTGCCTTAATAAATTATGATATTCTCCATCTAAAAATTCTAATTTTTTATTCCACATAGCTACCAAGTGCTTATTGAATGATGAGAGAGGCCTCATCATTGTGTTTCATCCCATTCAAAATGACAATCCATTTTTTTTCTCCCCAAGATAATAGTATTTCAATACTACTGAAAGTGGATAGTATTTCAATACTATCCACTCCTACTAAATAAATTGGTTCTGTTGTGGGTACATATAACACTACTGTTATTAGTCCCAGAAAAATTCTTTATTTTCATTATATACGTACCAGTTAATGGTGCTCCATGAAAGTTTTGTGCTCCCTGGTATCCATCTGGCATTGTCTCTGTTGCATAGCTTTCAGCTGGCCACCGATTAGACATATTTGTGTTAGAGTTGTTAAGTTTCATTTCTTGCATTTCATGCTATGAAAAAGCAGAGGGCTGACATTAGTGATCCTAACACCAATGTACTTTCAAAAAACCATAATACAATAGAAAAAGGAAACCAGTGCATATATATGCTAATACATCCTTCTTTAGGGAGGTAAAATTTTCATTAATGCTGTGGTGCTGAATCATGGATCATAAAAAAATAAAAAGTGGAATTAACCACAAAATGTTGCTATTAAAAAGGTTGCTTTGTATTGAAAAAGTCTAGCTGGCCAGATCAATTCAGGCTTCAAAAAGGGAATTTCAGGGGCAACAGGCACCTTTTTTCCTAATCCTACCTTTGTATAGCTTTACCTTTACACTTTACAATATGTAAGGGTTCCTAGATCCAAATTTGAGCATTTTAAAGCCACAACTAAACAGGAACAAGGTGTACTGAAGAACAGGGAATGATGTTATCAATTTTGTGTGAAATATAGCCTTCCTTCCATAATGTAAGTCAGAGAGTGATCTAATCTATCAATGATATTTTGTATTCATCTCATTCTCCCCATTCTATTATCTTTTGCTCATATTTTTCAGAACTGGAGCCTACCAAAAGAAGGAGCATGAAAACATATCTCCCTACCTTCTACATCCACTCTGAATTCCTTGACTTCTTTTCTAGTCAGGCTCTCCATCCACCAACAAGTAACATTTTGAAACAGTGGGATTGGCATCGCTATACATAACTCTGCATCAGCAATTTCTCCCTGCTTTCTTTTTCAACTAATTCAGTCACTATTCCATAGTTTCCATATTAGAAAAAAATTACCCATAAAATGTACTATGGGGAGCCACCAAGCTTGCAGATATTCCTATCTCCTGAACATGAATAGTGCTGTTTCACCTGTATGGTATTGGTCTAGGGAATCAAATTCAGTAGCACTAATACTAATAAATACCAAATGCAAAAATCCTTTTTGTTAAAAAGGATTATCATAATTAGTCATCTGTCCAGCCAAGTATTAATATTAGTCAAATTTGTAATCAAAATCTGATTATATTTGAATCAGATCAGTAAGAGCTTCTTCTTCGAAATAATTCATCTGGTAATTTTAAAATAAATTTTCTTTCTTTCTTCATTCAGGAATCATTGTCCTCCAAAGAGAAAATAATAAGTGTTGTAGGATAGTATTATAATTATTTGCATATCATCTTTTGGGATTTTTGACACCCATCTCAATTCTGCCTGATAACATTAAAGTATCGCACAGCTGTCCTAGAACAAAACTTACAATTTATGCTTAAGGGTACAGTTGTTTGGTTTACCTTAATGGACTCCACTTGCTGACAAATCATCTGCAGCAGAGACTTCTGGTCCTCGACCCAGCGAGGGGGAGTTTTGGGAGAGAACTGAAAAAACGATTGTTAAAACAAGTTAAACTAATCAAACTAATGAAAATACATGAGCTTTCAAACATGAGTTTGACATACCTTGTAACTTTTACTTGGAGATAATGAAAATGCTGTGGGTGATGGTGTAGAATGTTTCACTTCTGATTCCACAAGGTGGCTCAAATTATTCACAAGATTCCTTTCTTCTCCATTATCTCCAAGATCCTGCATTATGCCTTCCAGCATCTCCTTAACTGTCCTGATGGATACAGGTAACTAGGGGGAAAATTATAGTATATGTCTGATTTTAGATTCATTGGATATATAACCGTGTAACTGGAGAAACTATGTTCTGCTTTGATTAAAGCATGTCTGATTTTACAATTTTCTACCTCACTGCATTAATTTAGCTGATCATAGACACTTAAACCAGAGAGTTTTTATAGAAATGCAAATATTCTAATTTACACCATTCAGGTTTTTTTAGTATGATTTAAAACTTCTTCTAGGATAATTTATAAATCATAATTCTCACATCTCTTTGATCCAAAACTATCATAATGGGTTATTATGTGTGACCCAAGCAAAATGTCAAAGCATCTAGTAAATTATAAGTAAAGTCACGTTATAGAGTGGGTTGAGGATAGGACCACTGGACAATCTTGGAAGAGCACTGGAATTCAAGAAATGTACAGAACTGAAAGGATGTGTGTGTTTGTATAAGAAGCTCTACTAAAGTTGTTTGTTTTTTTAAAAAAGCCTGGGATGAACCTAAAACAGATAGGTTGACTATGTGATCTTGGAAGGGATTATCACAAAATGGAGTAATTCTTGTGTGGTGTTGAAGAAACAAACCTGATAGGGTAAGAAGCTCTGAGAAAAGTAACTGGATGTCTTTATGGGAAGTGGGCTTCCATTTGAGCAGGAAATTTAGTTCAAAGGAATATGTGTTGGGGCTCAAATGCCATCCACCTTTGTACTCAGTTTCTTGAGTTTCTATATATTCCATATATTATAGCCTCTTTTAGTAAGCTACAGCTTTGCCTACTAAGACATCAAACCTAAAAAGTTCCCACAAAGAGAGATCCCTAGGAATTCTATTAAAAAAACTAAACTAAATCAAAAACCTTTTCAACGACAGATGAATCCATGCAGCTCTCATCAATTATCTTTAGGAGATAATCCCTACTTTTTTTCAAATATTTCCTGCCTTCTTCTTGTTCTTCTGGTGACAGACCATCATTTTCTATCTCTTCAGCTTTCCTCTGGAAAATCTATCAAACCAAAAGAGATTGTCATTTTGTATGTCATCCATAAGGAAGGGTAGAGAGAGATCCCAGTTAGAAATTCATACTTACCAAAGCAAGATTCCAATATGCAACAACATTTTTAATAGCTTCAAATGCATGAGTAGCATCATCTGTTTTACCATCAACAGCATCCAAAATAGCAAATGCTATACGTGCTTCTTCTTGATATTCTTCAACCTGAGAAAGCTAAAGAAAACTAATTTGTTAGTTTTACCTAAACAATTTCTCATTATACAAATGTGTTATAAATGTCAAACTATAGTAACTTGGTGATACCTAAAAAACAGTCACTCCAGTGACAGAGTAACTAAACGTGTACAGGCAGTCTAGACCAGTTAACCAGTCAAAATTAAACTACCTGAAAAAAGGGACTTATAACCCAGATCTGTAGTTCCAACACTGGACTCCCATATTCTGGTCACGACTGCAATTCAGATACTCAGCAAACAGTCATTTGCATCATCCTGATGTCATCCAACCACATTTTATGATGATCTTGTTGAAAACCAGCACTTATTTCTGGTTTCAGCAAAACCATACCATAGTGAAGAATGGGGTTGAATGACTGCAGTGTTCATTTTACAACTATTGTGTTCACTTATCACTGCAAAAAACTTTGTGATCAACCTGTTTCATGACTGTTACGACTTACGATTGTAATGGGCAGGCTCCATTACATTCATAATTCAAGGACTACTGTAATACATGCAAAATTATTATCAAGCTTATTTCTAATTAAGCAGAATGGACAGTTCTTTATTTCTAATTCATTCTTTAAATACTGGGGAGGGCAGTTCACTGTCACAAAGACTTTGAAGTCATGCTCACTAACATTTGGTATACCAATACATAAATATCTGGATATGTTTTTGCCCCTTTTTAGCAGCACTATAACTTTCATGTAAATAAAGCACTGAAATAGCTTTTGGGTAAACCATTAGACATCAAAGACACACTTAACAATACTTTATATTATCACAAACATAATACACAGGGAGAATTTTTATATCAAATTTTAATAAACTCCAAAAAAATTCCTTCTGGTTGCGAATTCTTCATAATTCTGGTACATCATTCCTTAGACAATTTAACTTTTTCAGATAATCCAAGAAAAGCTGAGCAACAATGATCATAAGTGCTTTATGACGGGATAATAACTGAAACTCTACGCAGTATGGCAGTTAATTTTGTGGATATGGGCAAAAGAAAGATATTTAGCTTCCAGTTCTCAAGTGTAGAGGATTACCTTTGCTTATAAGATGGAAGGTAAAATTAGAAGTAGAAACTGGAGAGAACATTAAAAAGGGGGTCTGATGTAAGATGCCTAGCCCAGAAAAATTCTTAATCTTCATTACCTGAATATCTTCACTATGAAAATGTTTGAACAATGGGTCAATAGGTTCAGAAATACTCCTTTTTTTCTTTATTGTCTCAAGCATTGGCAAAACTTTCTTCCAATAATAAACACTTCGTCCAATGTATTCTCTCTGATCATAGAAAGAATTGAGACTGCAGCCCTATGGAGTAACACAGCATAGATTATTCTTTATTAGTCATAATTCTTGTTACCTAGCTCATATTTCTCATAAATTTCATAATTCTGTCTAGATTGCAGAAATATATGTGAATTTTGTTCTTTCCAGGAATAATGTGATCTCACTCGATATTTGTTGGAATCAATCTTTAGATAAATTATACTAAAACACAGTATCTATTAACTTCTAATCTGGATTTACTCCATCAGATCTAAACATCTGTGCATTTAAATGCACGGCTTGTACAAATTTAAACAATAACTTTACATTTGCTGAAAATGGCAGTAGCTTACTTACTGTTTTAAGGAGACTTTTTGCCCAGTGCACTATAAGAGATGGTTGAAGACCATGTTTTCCTAAGGCCCTGAGGATGTTCAATTCATGTTGAACCAGAAGTCTCACTTTTGCTGCAGTTCCAGGTCTGAAAAATAATAATGATACAGAAAACATTTCAACTGAGTAATATTCAAATTGTTTTTTTATTTTTGATTAACAAGCCAATCTATTTTAAATATAAACAAAAATTAAAAAATAAATCTAATAGCATAAATATATGCTATTAGATATAGCATATATAAATCTAATAGCATAAATATATGCTCAAAAAATAAAGGGAACACAAGCAGAAGACATCCGAGATCTGAATGAATGAAATAGCCTTATTAAATACTGTGTTCTTTACATACAGTAGTTCATACACTGCTCAAACAACTAAAGGGAACACAAAACTATTGTATGTGCTGGTCAGGATCTAACGCCTGGCAGTGGATAGAGATAGCCTGCAATACTTCAGTTTAACCACTGTGCAATACAAATCTATTATAAAATTTATGATAAAATTAAGAACCCATTTGAATTGACCAATCTGAAAATGGTGAAGAAGCAAAATCAAATGTTGACCTCTATGGCATATCCACAAGAACATCTACAAGCCAGGCTACTTACACTGCTTGCTTATGAATGAGTGTATAAACTGCATCCCACCAGGCTCTTTGTCTTTCAGTACAAAGTTGCTTGCATATTGGCAGTGGCAGGAATCGAGGCTGATGTACAGTGTACTTAGTATTAAACTTCTCTCGTAATTGCAAGTTACTGGTAAATATTACCCCAAGTAGAAACACCTGTTCATAAAACACACGTTAAATTGTATTAAAAATACAGTAAATGCTCATGATATTTCAGTAAACTCAATGTAGAAAACATTTTCTTACTTCAAGATCCAGCATACAGATGGATTCAGGAGCATTGGTTTCAAGTCTTGATGTCTCCTGGGGCAAATGGAAAAGCTGCTTTAGCCATTTACGAATAGCTGGCATAGCTGGTGCAGAATTTCCCTGCAGACCAAGCCACGTGATGTGCTGGAGACTACCTTCATGTGCTCTAATGGCACCTATGAAAGAAAAATTGACTTCTGAAGACATATGGCATAACATAAGAATGAAGGGATGAAATTGGGCGTTGGTTCTTACCTGATACGCCTCTTCTCTGACTGTCGGGCACGGCAGTCAGGATGGGAGGTGACTTGGTAGAGTTGTCATGTGACCGGGTCTACAATTCCAAAGAAGTCCCTCCTCCTCGCTGCAGGGGTCAGTTTTGAGATGAGGGAGAAATTGTAGACAGGCGTGCCTAGGACCAAAAGTTTCAACACGATTAGAGAAAACCCCGCCCCCCTCCTGAACCAGAACGAAGGTCCGGCCAACCCAAGCAGGGTGGGGCTGACTGCCGTGCCCGACAGTCAGAGAAGAGGCGTATCAGGTAAGAACCAACGCCCATTCTCCTATAGTCGGGCACGGCAGTCAGGATGGGACATACCAAAGCCAAGTGTCCAGTAGGGAGGGAGCTGGCCGGCCCAGACTCTAGGATGCTGACAGGACCCCTTGGAGTACTCTCCGTCCGAAGGCAGCATCCGATGAAGCATACTTGTCCACCCGGTAGTGCCGAATGAAAGGAGTTGGCGAAGCCCACGTGGCGGCACGACAAATCTCGGCAATGGAAGCGTGGGTAGACCAAGCCGCAGACGTGGCTGCACTTCGAGTAGAATGTGCTGTGATCCTCCGTGGAACTGGCAAGGCCTGAACTTCATATGCCGCCGAAATGCAGGCTCGTATCCATCGCCCTAAGGTGGTAGAAGAAACCTTTGCCCCCAAAGAGGCAGGCAAGAAGGAAACAAACAATGCGTCCGAACGTCTGAAGGAAGAGGTCCGGGAGATGTACACTTTCAAGGCTCGTCGGACGTCAAGGGAATGCCAACGTTTCTCCCGAGGGTGTCGTGGAGAAGGACAGAAAGTTGGGAGAACTACTTCCTGGGTCCTGTGAAAGATGGAGTTAATTTTCGGTATGAACGAAGGATCCAATCGCATTACGACTCTGTCCTGGTGGAATATGCAAAGCTCCTTGCGAACCGAAAGAGCCGCCATCTCTGAAATCCTACGGGCTGATGTGACCGCCACTAGGAAGGCGACCTTCCACGATAGGTACCGTAAGGGAATGTCCTTCAAAGGCTCGAAGGGTGGACTAGTGAGAGCCAAAAGAACCTTAGGAAGGTCCCATGAAGGGAAACGGTGAATGGTGGGTGGGCGGATGTTGGTAGCGCCTCGCAAGAACTGACGGACTAGCGGATCTTTGGAAATAGGTTCTGAAGATGAACCGGACAAGACTGTGGAGAGGGCCGCGACCTGTCGTCGGAGTGTGTTGGGGGACAGGCCTGAAACAAAGCCGTCCTGTAGGAATTCTAAGACCTGCACAATGGAGGCGGCCGCAGGAACATGTTGTCTCCTGATGCACCACCTGGAGAAGGCTCTCCAGGTTGCTTCATAAATACGGATAGTGGAGGCCCGTCGAGATGCCTGAATAGTGGTGATGACTCCGGCCGACAGGGGAAGAGCGGTCATAATGCCCCGCTCAACCTCCACACGGTGAGTTGGAACCATTGAGGATCCGGATGTTGAAGGGATCCCTGGTGCAGGCTGATCTGATTGTCTGGAATTCGCCAGTGAGGTTCTACGGAAAGAGACCGAAGATCCGCATACCAGGGACGGCGGTTCCATGCGGGAGCAATTAAGATCAACTCTGCCCTTTCTTGGATGAGTTTTTGAAGTACTTTGGGTATTAGATTGACGGGGGGGAAGGCATACAAAAGTTGACCCGCCGGCCAAGGACTTCGAAGGGCGTCTACTGCTTCCGCCCCCGGGCACGGAAATCTGGTAAAGAAGCGCGGAAGTTGATGGTTGTCCGCACTGGAGAACAGGTCTACCGTTGGGAGACCGAAGCGCTGAGACACCGCCTGAAAGAGGGAGGGGGGGAGGGACCACTCCGCGTTGTCCCATGGAGAGCGGCTGAGGGAGTCGGCCGTCCGGTTGTGAACTCCCGAGATGTGGGCCGCTTGTAAGGATGTCAGATGATCTTCTGCCCAGAGGCCTAGTTTCCTTGCCTCCCGCATCAGAAGTTTGGACCGTGTGCCCCCCAGACGGTTGACATGGGCTTTGGCCGTTACATTGTCTGTTAGAATCAATATGTCTCGATGGAGAATGTGGTTTTTGAAGGCCTTTAGAGCGAGAAAAATTGCCCGCAGTTCGAGCACATTGATATTCAGGCGGCTCTCGGTTAACGACCAGCGACCCTGAGCCAGGTGGGGACCTAGATGGGCTCCCCAACCCGACAGACTGGCATCTGTAGTGATGATCAGCCTGTGTGTGTCCCGAAACTTGGTCCCCTTGCGAACCGCATCTGAAGTCCACCAAGTGAGAGACTGGATCACCTGTGCCGGGAGCACCAACCTTGAGGCCGAATTGTCCCTATGGGAACGTTGAAAGGGAAGTAATACCCACTGCAAGTCTCGGCTGTGAAGCCGGGCCCAAGGGACAATCCCAAAGGTAGAGACCATCTTGCCATGAAGGCGAGATAGTGACAGGATGGAGGCCGAACCTCGAGCCTGCACTCGGGAAGCGAGCTGTTGCAGACTATCTATCCTATCAGGGGAAAGGGAGACTTCAGAAGACACGGTATCAATTACCGACCCTAGATGTTTAATTCGGGTAGAAGGTGTCAAGTGGCTCTTAGACCAATTGATTGAAAAACCATGGTCCTGAAGAACCCGGATTGTAGTTGCTAGATCAGAGTGACCCTGGTGTAAGGAATTCGATAAAATAAGAATGTCGTCCAGATAGAAAGACACTCTAACCGGAATGGAAGTGAGGAACCCAATAAGGGCCGCCATGATCTTGGTAAAGACCCTAGGGGCGGATGATAACCCAAAGGGAAGGGCACAATATTGATAGTGTTTGGAATTATAACAAAAACGTAGGAATTTGCGGTGGGCTGGAAGGATGGGGACATGAAGATAGGCTTCAGTTAGGTCCACCGATGACAAAAAATCTCCTTCCCTAACACAAAGTAAAATAGATTGAAGGGAATGCATTTTGAACCGGCGGTATGTTATGTGGCGGTTCAGGGACTTCAAGTCCAGAATGGGTCGCCAATCGCCGGAAGGCTTCTGGACGAGAAACAGCCGGGAATAAAACCCCTGTCCGAATTCGGCCGGAGGAACCGGCTGAATGGCCCCAATGTTTAGCAAATGACTAATGGCTGTTTCCACTTGGACCCTTTTATTTCTGTTAAGAGAAACTGGACAACGTAAAAATTTACTAGGAGGAGAAGAAATAAATTCCAAGGCTAAACCAAATCTAAGAGTTCTTTTAACCCAATCATCAGTGGTAGTGGCCTCCCATTTGGGAAGAAAGAGGGCCAATCGGCCCCCCAGTTTGGAAGGCAGATGATGTCTAACGAGATCTGCGGAAAGGACGGCCCCTACCACCCCTAGGGGCCCTTCTGGAGGGAAATCTAGAGGCCTGTCTGACCTGGTTGTCTTGCTGGAATGATCCTCTTTGCTGATAGGTACGTTGAGACCGCTGCTGGTAGTAGCCAGGATCTGAAGGTCGAAAGGAATTCTGACGAAAGGAAGCCGAACCGCGGTTGTCTGATCTACGAGACATCGCTGGCAAAATCTTCCTATGGTCCCTAGTCTCAACGAGAAGAGGCTCAAGTGGAGCCCCAAACAGCTTAGAGCCCTGATAAGGAGCTGAAGCGAGACGCCATTTACTACGTACATCTGCCTGCCAATATTTCAACCACAGCAGCCTTCGATTAGTGACTGCAGCTCCCATGGCTTTGGCGGAGAATCTGGCGGCGTTTAGGGTGGCATCGGCTGAAAACTCCACTGCCGCAATTATTTTATTGATATCCTGATGTGATCTCACATCAGAAGCCGGAAGGCGACCCTGCAATTTCTTTAACCAAAGAATGGAGGCTCGGTTAAAAAAGGAAGCTGCTGAAGCCGCCTGTACTGACCATGCCGCCGCCTGATGGCCCTTGATTAGGGTACGTTCCGCTTTTCTCTCTTCCGGGCGGAGAGCCTCCTCTGCTGGTCCCGAAGTAGGAGATGATGAGGCCAGGGCCACTACCGGAGCATCTACGGTTGGAATCTGCAAAAGAGAATCATACTCCGCCTCCAAATTATACAAGCGTCTATCAAGACTATTAGGAATAGGACCCGTACTGGGATTCTTCCACTGCCGTTGTAGGACCTCAGCAAATAGTTTAGGGGCTGGGACAATCTCAGATTGAACAGCTGGCATCTCAAACAAAGCCGGATCTGGGACCGCCTCATTGTTCTGAGGTTGAGGCTTGGTGACAGGAAGGCCCAAACCAGTGGTGACTTGCGCTTTATACAGCAAAGAACGAAACATATGAGGGCGAAATAAGCCCACGAAAGAAGGCTGATCAGGCTCTAGGCCTTCATCTTCTGACAAATCCTGGTCAATAATTGCCTGACCTTCTTCTTCTCCAGATAGAGAACCTTGGCTGTCCCTGGAAGGGGATCTAACCCGCTGAGAACCCTGCAAAGTCTGAACCTGCTGTGATGCCACAGATGGAGTATGGCGGCTGAGGTAATCTGAAACCTTAGAGGAGGCCTTTTCCTGCAGACCCTGGGCAATGCCCTGCTTAATGGAGTCAGCAATCAATTGAGCCAAAGCAGGAGAAATATCCAACTTTTGGGGCTGAATAGTTTGGCTTTCCTGAGCCACAGTAGACTGTTCGAGAGAGGTAGACTGAATATCCTCTTGTGAGGAAGTCTGAGGAGGATCTTCAGTAGGGAACACAGAAGCAGGATCAGTGACTAACACCTCTTCAGTAACAGAAATATCTGGTGACAAACTCAGTGCATTAGAGGCCTGAGAAGCTGGAGTAGAAACATTGGTGGAGCGATTAGGCAAGGTGACTGCTTGAGGCCTACACTGTTGCCCAGTACGAGAAGAGGCCCTATCACAGACCTTCTCTATGGCCTTATGGCGCCTTTCTTCGTCTCTAGTCATCTGGGGCCCTTTGGGATCCTGTGTTCTGGATCTTTTAGATGGATTGGGAGGATTGGAAGAGGACCCCTCCCCTGAATCTGTCTGCTGGGGGCGCTTGCCTCTAGAAGATTTAGAATGAGCCCTGGTATCCGCCATTATAAGGGCTTTAATCTGGGCCGCTTTAAAGGGGAAGAATAAGGCTTATAAGAGGCCTCAGGAAAGACTCACAGTAATCCGACGGTCTCTTCCAGGCGCCTGCCAGCCGGCCAAGCCACCTGTAGCCGAAGGAGAAAGAGGAGGCTTGTAAAACGCCGCGTTGTGCCTTTCTCCGATCCAGCAGCTCCCCCAGGCGGCAAGAAATAAAGTGCGCGCCAGCCGGCTCAAACGCACTTGGAAAAAGGCGCGGAACTCCTTCGCGCCAAAACCGCTTGCAAAAGGAACCGCTCGACACCTTAAAGAGGCCGTAAGCGGTGAGGCCGATGCGACTGAGCTAACTCGTGCGCGTGGCCGTCGGAATTACCAGCCGGCAATTCAACCGAGGAGCGGTCGTCAGCGGAGCCGATCTTAACGCTCACGCTGTCAAGCTAAGAGTTTTGGAGAAGGTGAGCTGTTAAATAAAGAATTTTCCTTCTCCCAATGCTTCTCTTTTTCTTTTTTTTTTTTTTTTTTTGTAAAGCTATGAAGAGCTGTCTCTAGGCACGACTGGTCTTAACTCGACCGAGTCGAAAAACTGACCCCTGCAGCGAGGAGGAGGGACTTCTTTGGAATTGTAGACCCGGTCACATGACAACTCTACCAAGTCACCTCCCATCCTGACTGCCGTGCCCGACTATAGGAGAATAGTGTTGTTTTTTTAAATTTAAAATTCTTTGAATTCCAGTTTAATTAACTGTACCTTATGTATGTAGTATACAGTAAAAATTAAACATTCAAATCAATTATCTTACCAATATCATATCTAGCTAGTTCTATGCATTCTGGAGCCTGTACACCAACATTTTTTATATCATCTGTGCCGAGAAATGAGTTCTCTTTAGAGGAAGCATCCCCAAAGAGAGCATAAAATAAAGCAGAGTGTCCACTCTCATTTGCAAATGACTCAACGACCTCTGTTAAAAAATCCTGTTTGCCATAGCTTAGGTTTAAGAGCATATAGCCTGAAAAATAAAGAGACAATGATTAATTACAAGAATAGATTCTATTACACCAAAAACTAATTAGAACTCTAATTTGAATTCAGAGAATTTAGCTTTAAATTTAAAATACGCTTAACATTAATAAGGAATAGAAGTCTAAAAATATCTCAATAGAAATGTGATCTATTCTCACTGAGGGAATAGACTATTCTCAAGATAGATTTTTATCACTTTATAAACCAATGAAATAATTCAATATTTTAAAATTGTGACTGTTACTTAAAATTTCTTCAACTTTTCAACAATTGTGTATTTTGCCTGATGATGCACTGATTAATTCAACAATGCTGCTATTTTAATTTATATTACCAGACTGGCTCTGTCGGTCACAGGCTAACATTTCCAACTTTTCTTGTTCAGCATGATCTCCTTTTATTAGTTTTGATTTTGGTTTTGGAACCTGTTAGAAAAATTATAGATAAATATAGGGAATTCCTTTGGCAGGAAAATATATGAAAAATATATTTTTCTCCACAAACTTCAGGTATCCTGGACAGTCGTAAAACTTTATTATATTACAGGTTGAAAACAGCACTCATTCTGATTTTATGCTACAAGCAAGAGATTACTGTATACAGAATTATCTCAATCTCATAACAAAACCCAGCACTTAGCACACCAAGGATTGCTTTTGTACTTGGCACTGACATATTTAAAAAATAAATGAAGAGAGCCTAGGGAAAGTTTAGGACATAGGGAAAATACAGGAAATATAAACCAAGACAGACCTCCCACCCCAAATAAACTCAGGAAGAAATTCACATAGATCCAAGAAGAGGAAAAATACAGATAAGCTACACTCTTTTGTCTCTCATTCCATTATTCTCCCCATAGCATCCCCATTTAGGTTGAATTATCCTTCCATAATCAGGAGTTTCTTTTGCAATAGTGGTGAATATTTGTAGCTCGACTGTAGGATGAGAGTGGAGATTCGTTCTCCAAGCTTGGGAGTTGGTTTCTGAATGTTTTGTTACCAGGCTAGGTAACATCTTCAGTGGGATTTAGGGGATGTCAATGTCGATGTTCTTCTGCTTATAAGGGCTTCATATGGTCAGTAGATCTTGTGCTAGGAAGATCACATCAGGTGAGGGTTTGCCAGCAAAGTACAGAAAACTATTTCTGAAAATCTATTTCCCATTTCTTCATCCTAGTCAATTCACTTGGGCACCAGAACAGAATGTATGTGTCAACCTGGAGAAAGCATACAAAATCTATTGGGGGGGGGGGGGGGCGTGAATCTCTTCACATGTATAATTTTATCTCCAGAGAGGATGTGAATAAGAACATATTTCTTTGATTCCTACTCTTATTAATATTTTTCAAACTGTTGTCTTTCTATTTCTGTGGAAAAGAAATAATGGGCAGAGAAACAGGAATGCAAACACTCTAAAGTTGTTGAAATATATCTTTATGTGTACCATTTTATACATAGGCAATACATATCAATGTACCAACTTGGAAAATAAAATGTATGCAAAGTAAGAACTGATCCAAGCTTTGTCCCCAACATTTCCATAATATATCCCACATAAACCTAAACAGAGGAATGTTTAAAACAGTTTACCTGAAAAGCATGAAGATAACACAAAGCTGCCAGTTCAGAAACAGCTCTCCATTGCATCTCACTCTGCTGGGCCATTTTCAGCAGCAGAGTTCCAGCATGCATATAGAAATGTCCTCTCATCTCCAGGAAAGTGACAGAAAGTTCATCACTTCCATCTGCGTGTGATTTTACCAAATGAAGTGTATGATCAAAGCTACAAAAAAAAGTAACAAGTAAAAATAGAATTTGGTCACATTACAAAAAATACCATATTTTTTGGTGTATAAGATGCACTCCCCACCCCCAAAAAGTGGGTGGAAACATCTGTCTCTTATACAGCAAACATTGCTGAAGTCCCACCTATCGGCCCCCACCCTTTGGCCTCTACCTCCCAGCAATTTGCCTCCTTGCAGCAAACAGTCTGGTCAGGTTCAGCACAGTCTGATTTAGCACAAGCATCTGATTGGTGGTTGGATCTGCCTTCCAGAATACCGCCTATCTGTTCCAGGCTGCGGGGATCGTCACCGCCCATCACCACTTCCACACGTCCCATTTTCAGCCTTCAGGCGCCCCATTTTCAGCCTGTTCCAGGCGGTAGGGATTGCCACCACCTATCCCCAACGCCTGGAATGGGCTGCAAAAGGGATGCGTGGTGGTGGTGATAGGTGGCGATGAACAGTGGCGATCCCCACAGCCTGGAACAGCTGAAAGGCAATATTACGGGAGGCAGATCCAATAGCCAATCTGCTACTCGTGCTAAATCAGGCTGTGCTGAAGCTGACCAGGCTGTTTGCTGTTAGGAGGCAAATTGCAGTTTTTCCTTATTTTCCTTTCCAAAAATTAGGTGCGTTTTATAGACCAGAGCATCTTATAATCCAAAAAATACGGTAAGTTGGTTCAACACTGCAAATATATAGAGAAGCATCTCTCTCTCTCTCTCTCTCTCTCTCTCTCTCTCTCTCACACACACACACACACACACACACAGAGAGAGAGAGAGAGAGAGAGAGAGAGAGAGAGAGAGAGAGAGAGAGAGAGAGAGAGAGAGAGAGAGAGAGAGAGAGAGAGAGAGAGAAACGTGACAAAGCAATTGATAAAATATCAGACTGGGCAAAGGATGATTATTGAAGAGGCAGAAAAGGGACAGAATTTGAAGAGTTCCATATGATATGCAAAGTGAAGTACCTTTCAAGTGATGATTTACTTTCTTCTACATCTCTAGCAGAAAGTTTCATTACTACCAGATTACAGTATGCCAGTAAAAGATCCCTTTGAATCTTTCTCCAACTAATTTTATCTGATTCAGAGTCCTCTACAGATTCCAGATATTCCTATAGGAAATAATTCAAGGAAACAATATTGTAATTCTATGCATCAGATTTTCATTACATTTCATTTCATTATGCAAGGAGAGATCTTAGTTCACTCTGAATCAATTCAATAATATTTACATCAAGTAGTTAGATACACAGGTTGTAGAAATTATTTTTTAGAGGGACAGCAAAAAGCTATTTTTTGGAACACAAGCTGTGCCTCATTATTCCATTTAAATGTCTAAGAAACAAAACTTAGGTCTGGGAAGAGTGCTATTCCCAATAAACTCATCTGAAACAAGAATGCTAATATACTTTGTGCATTCCAGATGATTCCTAATATCCGCCTCAATGCCTTAAAGTCAACCACAATGTAGATCATGGAAACAAATTCCACCTTAGACAGGATAAATAAAATATCCTGGATCCCAAACACTGCAAGCAGGAAAAAATAGCTACTAGACTCATTCCACAAATGCTTCATAAATCCATTGATATTCAGTTTTAAAGATGTTTTTTATGCTTTTGCTTCAGGCTGCAGAAATGCAACATTTCTGGCTATAAATTCAACTTTTGTATAATGTTCAAGGGTAGGCAGACAATGCATGTTTTCCAGATATTTTATATTTCAGCTCCATAAATCTCTTGCCACTGGCCACACTGTTTAAAATGATTGTCAGTTTTAAGTTAAAACATCTTTAGCCTACCAGGCCATTTATGAGCTGAAACAACTTCAACATCTGGAAGTAACCATAAGGTATCATTACCACAATAACAACCGTAACTTGTAAAACTAAGACTATCTTTATTAGCTTGCTGAAGCAAAAGCAAGAATGCATGCTATAGTATTTCCTATAGAATATTTTTTTCAATATCTGTAAGAACACAAGTAAACAAACCTTAAATGTTTGAACAACACAGGAACACCATTCCAAATTTGACCGTAAGGATATTTTCTTCTCTGCTTCCTGGCAATGTGCCACAGCATCGCCAAGTCTGTTATTTGATAGGTATAATTTTACTAATCTGATATTAACATATACATCATCTGGTCTAGTGTACAATTCTGTCTGAATCAAGTCAAAAAGTTGGTTCCATCCATTTTCACTTCTACAATCCAAGAGGCTTTCCTGTATCAAACATAAAAAAGGCAGAGTTTAACATTTTTTTAAAAAGCATGACTATTTGAAAAATAAATAGTATCATTTTTGAGTTTTTTCTAGAAAATTACAGATAAAATAAGTAGTTTTAATATTAATTACAATATATAAATTATCAAGGAATCCATTGCTGTTTGAAGATGTATTATTACTGCTAGGTAGCACTAGATTTGCTTTTCAAAATTAGTAAAAAAACTCCAGACTACGCAAGTGATTTTGATAAACTATTAGGTTATTGCCAGACCAAAACTTGTGTTTATCATATTCACTCTACACACAATCATTTGTTGCTTGTGCAACCTTGCAGCTATCAATGAATATAATGTTATAATCAAAACAAGAATCACACTTAAGCAACATACAATCTGTTCCCCCCCCCCCCGCCCCCAAGTATTGAGAATGCTTGGAGATTGTATAATGATGTCATGTTACAACCATGTATACCAAAAAAATTACCTTCAACCGGAAAATTGAAGGACTTCCAGGAAAAAGTTTGGCTGCTCTCTCAACCCAATATTTTGCTCTTCCATCAGTAATATCATTGCTACATAACAGTTCCGCAATCTTCAATATAAGATCTTTCTGTGTTGGATTCAATTCCACTGAACGCTAAAGCCCCAATTAAAATGATGAAATGTATGTTCAATTAGGTTTTGAAATATACACCAAGATATTAAAGAGACATTAAAAGTATGGGAATATATGTAATTATGTTATTGTAAAGGTAGAAAATAAGAATATTGGGCAGTAATTCTTCCCGTTCAGTTTTTACATAATAAATATAGCTTTACAAAAGAATTCCAAACAGTGGTACGCTCTTTTCCAGGCCAAGAGTCATGTGTATCTTCAAATGAAATATCAGGCATTGCATTTAGAAACAGCAGACTGACTAGGAAAAAACCCTAAGTTAATTTAATTAAAATTAACTCTGAGACCTGCACTAAACACTTGGGCAATCAATTTACCACCAAGGAGCCACAGGATACTATTTTCTAGGCTTGAGAAATACTGTATGCTTAACAAATCTTCAATGAAACAAATACTAAACTCTTTAAAGCTTTATTTATGTTTAAGTACTGCCACTTTTGGAAGCAGCACATTTTACTGGGCATTAGGCATTAGAAAGGTATACTTAATAATTATGCTACCATTAAATGAAATATTTGAAATATACTTTATTATTTAAACATACTTTAACTACTAACAGCAATGTTGAAAAAGCACCAACTCATAATTTCTTACTTTATAACAGCCCACTGCTTTTTCAATATTATTTTCAGCTTCATACAGTTGTCCCAAGAATTTGTGCGCTTTAGGATCTCTTTCTTGGACATTGAGATATATAGATATATACCTTCAGAAAAACATAGCATGTTAACATTGTGGCAATTGATGACTAAATCAGATCAGTCAGACAAATTACACCATTATTTTTGTAATCTCTCTTTAAAACTAGAAGTAGCAGCATTGAGTTTTATATAAGTCCAGTTATCCAAGATCACAGTATATTAAGAAATGTATATAATTAATTTTACATATAGTAAAATAACAGCAACTTGATAGGGCTACTGCAGCAGATCATTCACCATATAATAAATTGAAATTAAATTAAATTTAATTAAAATTAATATCTTAAAAATATAAACAAAGCCTTAATTTAACAGACTGATGGGAGTAAGGGATGTCCGTTAAAGATGGATGCACATTAGCCAAATGGCTTTTTTAATGCACCAAACACATTCACAGATAAAAACAGAAATTCAAGTGGCAGCCAAAGGGTCATCATGACAGAAAATGGGCGGCAAATAAATTTAATAATAAAATGAATAAATGATACACAAGCATTCAAGATGCAACCAACTAGCATGCCAATGACATGTTACACCCATAAAACCATGTGAAAGATGAACATCAAATCTAAGAAACTCTGAAGCCAAAATGACCCCTAGTCTTAGAAACCTGGTGACCAGATACCAGAAATTCTTTAGAAGTGAACCAATCAGTGACATAGAGAACATTAAGCATTAGACAGTTTCAAGACGCAACACTCTCAAGATCCAGATTTTTTCTGTTAAATATGAAGCCTCTTGAATCTAAAGTTTGCTTATGTGTTAAAGCAACTATTTTGAAAAAGAATAATTACCTTTTAGCAAGTTCATACTCCTTTACTTCATAATATAGCTTAGCAAAAAAGAATCCTTTCGTGGATTTCTAGGAAGAAACAAGCAGTTTCTATTAAAATATTGCTTTTTATGTAGAAAATGAAACATTCAGAATTCTACGCACATACTCCTATTGTAAGTATTGTACACATATACATTCTACAATAAGTAATTTAAATTCACTCTTGAAGGGGCTCCATTCAGATATTTGAGAGAAATTACAAACACATTTACATAATGTTAATTTCTGTTCATTACTATGTCTTTTTAAAATGTTTACATTGATCATATTCTCCTCTATAAAGTTTATTCTTTATAAATCTTATTTAGCAGCAATTATCCACATAAAAATGTGATCAGTCCGGCTTTCTGCTTTTTAAATCTTAAATATAAAAAAATTGTATGAAAAATTGTTTGTGGCTAGTCCACAAGCCCATATAAAAACTCAAACTGTAAATTCTGTCAGGCTCCTGAATGGAAAATAACTTTATAACATAGTACGACTGACTTGCGGGGCCAACACGATGTGCAATAAATTCACATGGTAAAGTAGGATTGTGTGTTTGTTAGTAGAATTCACTGGGTTAGGGATTTTTCTTTTCTTTTACTGTCTTTCACTTTAGTTATATTGGGTTGGGGGGGTGCAAGAAGGGAGTCTCAGCCAATCTCATTATACACATGTTGTACTCTGACAATAAAGGTTTGAATGAATGAATTCACCTATTCACCTAAGAGAACACTTATTGCATAAGATTTATCAAACTCGTACACTTTCTATCTCTCTCAAAGTAAATAGATATCATTCAAGCACTAAACAATCTAAACAAATATTCCAATTACAGATAGGCACTAACAAAGAGTTACAATTTTCTGTATTCTTTTGCTGACATAAAATTGATTGGATTTTACATGTTACAGCCATAAATCCATGTGAAAGATGAGGTTCTGCAGATTTGGTAGCCCTATTATTATTTTGAATGTTTATTATAGGCAAGATATATTATGATTTTAGATCAGAGAAGACTCATTTATTCCAAATTTTATTTTCTGTTAATTTTGAAATTCAGAGTTTCTCCAACCATCTTGGGCTGACAGATGTTTAGAATTTTCAGATATGGTTATGAGCATAAAACATAATGGCTGTATAGACTGCTGAACCAAATACCCATTAAAAAGGTAAAGGTTCCCCGCACAAATATGTGCTAGTCGTTCCTGACTCTAGAGGGCGGTGCTCATCTCTGTTTCAAAGCCGAAGAGCCAGCGCTATCCAAACATGTCTCCGTGCTCATGTGACCAGCACGACTAAATGCCAAAGGCGCACAGAATGCTGTTACCTTCCCACCAAAGGTGGTCCCTATTTTTCTACTTGCATTTTTTACGTGCTTTCGAACTGCTAGGTAGGCAGAAGCTGGGACAAGTAACGGGAGCTCACCCCATTACGCAGCACTAGGGATTTGAACCGCTTAACTGCCGACTTTTCAATTGACAAGCTCAGTATCTTAGCCACTGAGCCACCACATCCCATTAAATACCCATTATCCAAAGGTAAATTTATGAGGGTATTTCAAACTACTCTCTAATTAGTATTTTTCCTTGGAAGCCAGAGGTAGAGGAAGCAAGGAAACAGACACCACAAGCAATATTAGAACTCTTATTTTACTGATATGTTATAACAAACTCAAAAGCCTGTCATTTTCTCCTTCCCTCCCTCTTATACCAGAAAGTCAAGGCAAGACAATTCTGAGTTTCCTTCTCTCATCTTCCTGTTTATTCAAGCAAGTTCATGTTTTCTTAATGACTGTCATATAATTTCAAGGAAAGCATTAGGTGGCAACCACCTACGATGTTATTGTCCAGTAATTACACAGCAATATTTTATGCTTAAATATAAACTTATGCTTTGACGCACGATACCCCATTTTTAAAAAGGTCAATGAAGCAATAGGAAGTAGGTGGAATAGACAATTCAGTGAACCCAAGGATCACTGAATTTATAGCGAATGCCATATTACCTACCTAGAATCTACTTGCAAACATTTTTTAAATGATAACTTTTTTGGGGGAAACTGCCTAATGCAAATCTGAAATGGAGGTAAGTATCATCATTTGGTAATGGCAGAAGGCAATACACTATTCCAATTCTCTAGTCTAGCCGTTATCATCACCTGACCTGTCATGGTTAATGTCAACTCCAAGAGAGACCCCCAGAGGTTGGGTCTCATTACATAAAGTTGGTTGCAAAACTTTTTATATTTCTATCTTGTCTTAGTTATGTCTCAAAACTATTTCTAGATACAAATCAAAAATGTCATAACACAAAGATGACTTTTTCCAGGAATTTCATATTGCAAGTAAGACGTGCAGAGGAGGATAATGCAGTTCCTAAGCCACAAAAAAGACAACCACTTTGCAGGACTTTCTCAAGACTAAAAACTTTTTAACCCTACATCCTCCCCAAAGCCACTCTGAAGGGATGGCTACCACATTGGTATCATTGAAGTCCAGACCAATCAACACGATGGCATTCTTCCCTTCACTCCTAGGAAAATTGCCCACCAGGGTCGTTTTAGTCCTTAATTAAAAGCTGAAACTCAAAGAATTAATTCATGAAATATTGCTTGAATTGATAATTAGAACTTCAGAAAAAAACTATTGCTACCAACCTGCTTTCCATTGAGGATTTGTATACTGCACAAGTCAAAAAGAGGGCTGTGAAAATATCTATAGACCCCTCACATCCTGGACATAAATTGTTTCAAATTCTACCCTCAAAACGAGGCTATAGGGCACTGCACACCAGAACTACTAGACACAAAGTTTTTTCCCAAATACCATCACTCTGCTAAACAACTAATTCCCACAACACTGTCAAACTATTTACTAAGACTGTATTACTATTATTCTTCTCATCCTTACTAGTATCTATCCCCACTTATTAATATAACCATGTTTCTTGTATCTTTCAATTTATATTGTTTTTGTTCCCTAGTACGATTTGATAGCTTATTAGTAACTTTGATTATCACTAAGTGTTGTATCTTTTTATTCTTGATGAATGTATTTTATTCTCATGTATACTGAGAGCATATACACCAAAGACAAATTCCTTGTGTGTCCAATACAGAATTCTATTCTATTCTGGACTGCTGCGCAGCCCGCGTTTTTGTTTTCTATTCGACAGTTCTTTTTATAACAGATACGAGAAGAGCCAACGGAGTTCAAAGCCCAGCCATCAAGTCGCAGTTGGCTCCTCTCCAGATGTAAGCCCCGAAAAGACACGGGACGCTCCCGCCCCCATCCGCCTCCCATGTCGCTTTCCGCAAGAGGCGCAGCGTCCGCTCTTCCGCGCACGTGCGGCAGCTCCTTCGTTAATTGGACAGCTCGAAAACGGCCGCCTCTGAACGTCTTAGGAACGATTGCGGTGGGCGGGGGGGGGGAACCTCCGCCTCCACATAACTGTCCTCACTCACCTCCTTCGGCGAAGGGGCCGAGGCCTGCAAGGAGGAAACATAGCGGTCGACTTCCGCCCTGCTGCGCCTCATCATGGTGGCGGCCCGGCAAGCGGCCGGGCCCCAGCGCCCTTCTCGGCAGGCGAGGCCAAGAGAAAGAACCCAATTGAGCCGGAGCTAGACCGAAAGCAATCACCTCTCCCAGAATGGTGACGCCGTCAGACGCGCAAGCTGGCGCAGAACTAAATACCGCTGCTACGTCAGCAGGGTCGCGACGGAAAGAAGAGGGAGAGAGACCGGAAGTGACCTATAATAGGCGTCGCATTTCATAAAAGATTAGACGGTTTCTCTCATTTTCGTGCTGGCTAGGGAATTCTGGGAGTTGAAGTCCACGCGTTTTAAAAGTTGTTGGGATTGACGCTGACGTTGGAGCTGGGCCGGTGGGAGGGGCGCTTCCGTGTTTAGGGAAACGAAGAGAGAATTAACGTTTGGAAACGGTTGCGAAATCCAGCAAGTGGGAGAAAGCTATTTCGGAACATAAGGCAGCAAGGAAAATATGCTGAGGCGTTGTTTTTTTAAATCTTCCTACACCCTGGAGAAATTTACCTATGGCCGCTAAGAGTCGACACTGACTTGATAGCTCAGAATTAGTAAATTACGGAAGAGTTACACAAACATAGGCAAGGAAGGGAACGTAGGTGAAAAAGTAACGCTGCTGCAACTTTCCTACAAATATTCTATTCATTTGTCAGAAAATGGATATTTGAAACCCATAAATTTGGCATGGACGATATTTTCTTTTCCACATACACCAGAATGCAGCAGTCTTCTAATGAAACAATATTTTACGTACTGTAATAAAACCTAGTTTACTTAATTTTAACTCTACTGTATGTGCCTCACTTAACAGAAATTAAATGCAAATGTTAAGATGGTGAGGTACTTGTGAGGTATTTGCAGAATAATTTTTATTTTAATTCTAGAATTAATGTTCATTTTCACACAATATTCCTTCAGTCTTGGAAACTATTAATGAGAGTTTTGTCTTCTTTCTGATAGGGTTCAGCATGAAGGCTTATATTGTCCAAGACCTTGCAACCTTCTTAGCAAAACTTCAGTATTTTGATTAATGGTGTGGATAAATAAATGGAATGTATTTGTATTTGCAGAAGATCTGGGTGATATCTATTCAGAGCCATATTCAGATAATAATAATAATAATTTTATTTCTATACTGCCCTTCTCCCGAAGGACTCAGGGTGGTGTACAGCCTATTAAAAACACAAAGACAAACATGAATTAATAATTAATTAAAACATTAAATAATTTTGGCTCAAATATAAAACCCCAGATTTAAAAACCCAATTTAAAATCATTACATTGATAGCCCGGCCTGGCGGAACAACAGGGTCTTAAGGGCACAGCGAAATACACGGAGGTCGGAGATCTTACACATTTCCGGGGCAGCTCATTCCAAAGGCCCTCCCTTTGGGTGTTGCCAGCCACCATAATTTGGCCGATGGCACTCTGAGGAGACCCTCTCTGTGGGAGCGAACTGGCCAGTGGGAGGCTACTGGTGGCAGGAGTCGGTCTCGAAGGTCACATATAACAATTGCACTTAGACTTATATACTGCTTCATAGTGCTTTACAGCCCTCTCTAAGCATCTTACAGAGTCAGCATATTGCCCCCAACAGTCTGGATTCTCATTTTACCGATCTCAGAAGGATGGAAGGCCGAGTCAACCTACATAAACCAGAGGATTGAACTCCTGGCATTGAGCTGAATTAGCTTGCAATACTGCATTCTAACCACTGTGCCACCACAGCTCATGTCAGTTAATCTAGGGACAGAGCATTCTGGCTAACTCCCAGCCATTCTTGCATTGTTCATCACTGGAGAATATTGAAAATTGCAGGAATGCCATGGACATGGCTGGTAGAATCAACTGATATCAATGGACACCAGTAAACTGGTAGTCTTTGTCATCTTTTTAGCTGTTCTGTCAGGCATGCTTCTACTAAGCTCATTGGGTGGAGGGCACAGGGTTGCTAAACTGTGGCTCTATGACTGCGAAACGTATTGCTATGGTCTCTGACGTACCACAGTTTGTGAAATTGCAGTGATATATTTCAGGCTGTCCAGTGATAGAGTTTCCATCCTCAGCCTTAGGACATGGCCCTCATTTTAGCATCAGTTATGTATGGAGATCATGGCAAAAGTAAAAGTTTAGTTTTGGGAAAAGTAAATACCAAGATATTTCAAATGATGTACTTGTTCAGTATATTGTCATCAAACCATTTATATTTGTCTTTGCAACCCTCCCCTCCCCAATTATCTTGGTTTTAGGGTAGATGGGCAGGTGAGATGCCTGATTAGGACATTATAAAGTAATCTTGAGGTTAGGTTTTTTTGTTTTTCCCAGTGCTATGCTTTTTGCCTAATTAAAGGTATATTTATGTTTTAATGGAGATAGATAAGGGCAAATGCAATAGGTTAGTAATGTGTGAATCAAGGAACAGTTGGAGAAAGGATCTCTGCAGTAAGGAGAAATCTGCAACTGAGGAATAAGCTATATCAGAAAAAATGTGCAGAGTGGACTGGCTAGTGGAAAATGAGTGAAGCATTTGGAGAGGACAGTTTGGGAGTCCATGAGAAAAGCTTGACCAAGGGATGGAATTCCAAGACATTCAAGGAAGAAGTTATTTTTATCTACTTTCTCTGAGTTAAAAGCAGTCTAAAAGTGAAAATATCATTAAGCCGTCTGAGTGAGCATACCAAAGTAGTGATAGGGAACTTCAGTTAGAATGAGCGAGATAGTTAAAGCTCTGTATGGAAATTAATATAAAGGAGTAATGTGTTAAGGACACTGGATGTATTAGAAATTTAAAATATTTGCTGGAGTAGCACTGTAATCAAAAATACCATAGTAATTAGAGCTCCTGTCCTCTTTTCCCACCCACTGACAGTTAATTAGGAGTGACTGTAACCTGCAATTTGCTCAAGCTTTTCAAAGTCTGCGTAAACCAAATTGTGTAGTTGAAAGCCATCTTATCTGCATATAACAGAATACAGTAGTTTCTTAGCCAATAGATGATGGGGGGGGGGGCGGGGAATGGGTGGGAGAGAAATGGCACTAGGATACAACTTCACTGCATTTCGCTTATTTTTTCCAATAAAGTCATATTCGATCTATATGTATTTGCATATAAATACCATTGTAAATTTTATATAAATCAGACACATCTGTTTTCTCATTTTTGAGGCTATCAACCTTCCACACTATCTAGTTTTGTCCACCAAGTTAAAAACTAAAGATAGATGAACATGTGCCACATAAAGGCACCTGGATGGTTCCTAAATAATTTCTAAACCAGATAGTGCAAAGTTAAATATTTATTCCCTCTGCCGCAAAAGAATCCTGACTACTCTCAAGCTAGAATTCTTTCCCTGAAGGTATCTTCAGTAGAGATATTTGCAAAATTCCTTTTTTCCTCTTTTTTTTAATATAAGTATCTCCATATCAATTATCTTTAAGAGACCTATCTCCATGGGATGGATGTAAATGAACAAGGCAATTAGCCACTATTACAATTGGTTATTTGTTGTTGAACTTTGGTGATGCAGCTTAAGTGTGCTGGGGCAGTACCTGTCCTTAGGTTTGTCCACCACAGTATAGGACATTCTGGATTTTACAATTCTCTACAGCAGGATGCTTTAATTATTGTTCACACTATAGAAATTAAAATAGGATTGAGGTTTATGCTTTAATCTCTTTAAATGCTTGATATTAGATAGATACGTTATTATTTAGCATTAAGATTTTTTTATATTGTAAGATTTTCAAACTTCACAGTTGCAAAATTCAAAATAATTTATTAGTGAGAATATATATTGTACTTCGGAATTCAGAATTTTTAAACAAAACTG
The DNA here is from genome assembly GCA_030761175.1 of Masticophis lateralis. Lineage (NCBI taxonomy): Eukaryota > Metazoa > Chordata > Lepidosauria > Squamata > Colubridae > Masticophis > Masticophis lateralis. Next base: position 96,403,849 of record JAUDYJ010000004.1, on the reverse strand, counting down.
CAATTTACCTTTTTTACTTATAGGTAAATCCCTTTGAGTTCAAAATGCTTATTTTAGATAAATGGATTATTATGAGCTAAGTACCATTGAACTCAAACGATTTTATTTCTGAATACTGAAGATTGCAATATTTATTTAGGTCCTGTCTAAGTGTAAGTAACCCTTGATTGTCGCTATATTGTTGATTCATTAACACAATAAATGTCCATAATTGAAATATGTTCAGGTTTTATTTCATGTAAAATTTAAAAATAAGTGAGCTGAAGAGGGAAAGGAAGTGTGCTTTGCATCCTTAATACTTTACATCATTTTAAACAAAGTTCAAAATGTTTAGTATATGCCACTTCCTAGAGTATAAGGTGTATATTTTCTTATAAAATAATGAGTAAATATTTTGATTAATGTTGTAAATATATAGCATAATTAAGGCACAGGGAAATAAAATACCAAAGGATCCAAGAAAAAAATCCTTACAAAATTCAAGTAGTTGAACTCTATTAACACAGAAATATGTTGGCATCTCACACTTTGGGCTTCAGGTTTACCAGAATCTGAGAGCATTCACTGCAGTTCTCAAACAGTTAACATTATCAGAAACTTTTTGAACAAATAATTTCTGCATTTGTGATAGTATGGGCTAAAGTTTGATTACAATTCATTCCCAATTTGACTATTAAAAAAAAAGAATCTCAATAACTTAAATGCTTTCTAGCTAGCAGACAGAATCAACAAGAGGTCGTGATAAAATATAAACTTCCAAAATCTTGAGAATGTTTGCTATTGCCATTTTCCTATGACAGCAATGTAATATTGTAAAACCATTGTTTTATCAGTTCATAAGCTAAGATTAAACAACTCATTGCCTACAAAAAAACTGTAGTCTTTTTCCCAGAATTTTTAAGACCAGAGGTGACATTTAAGAATCAAAGAATTGCATCGTTTCCTGATTCTAAATAATATGAAATATAAAATTTATTAGATAAAATATGCTTCAAAGCCCTCACACCACAAGTCTGATTTTTTTTTTGAAAAATTATCCCAACCCGTGTTGGTAAATACTATGGCTATGAGCCCATGCATTTTTCTAATATTTGTCTATATACTTAACCACGTAATCCTATATCTGCCTACAGAGCTGAAAGCCATTGAATTCAATGGGATTTACAGGTTAGTGTTTATAAATTGCCAGGTTTACAGTTTTACTTTGTTTTGTTCCAGCAGTCATTCCCTGGCAGGCACATGATCTTAAAATCTGGATTATTTTGCCAAGAGAATTTCCTTTCCTAATCTATTGGGCTGGTTGAGAATTTTGGAAATTAAAAGTTCAGCACATTTGGAAAATTCTAGGTAAGGGGAGGCTGTGCTAGATTATGTTCATTTGAGATCAGCACCAGTGGTCTGATAGAGTGATCTCATGCAATTTAAAGGCTATGTTTTAATCTTCCACTTAAGACTGAGTTATCTAAAAATTTATATAAACAGAATACATAATTTAAAGGGTACATATAGCATTACATAAGACATTAAAGATTTTATGGCAAGGTATATACTTTTGTATTAAGCTAGTCATGCAGAAGGGTTTTTTAAGAACATAGATTTCATGGACACAATGAAAATAAATGGGAATATGAATCTCATTTCCTTAATTTTGCATAGCAAGATGAAATATCTCATTTCCTTCCTAGAGTTTCAGCCAATTTCTTCAGTCTCTTCTTGAGCTCCAGTGGGAACTTTTCATAGCACTTCTTACAGACAGGTTTCATATCAAATTCCACAAATTTATTTCTGAAAAAAAAATGTTGAAAATTAACCTTCACAATACAAATTAATATTCACAATTCACCGTAAGTTAACTTTTCTTATATATATAAAATTTCAGTTTAAATCAGGAGATGATGATTATGCGATCTAAGACTTGGTTAACATCTGTCAGAAAACCCATTCCAATAAATCTCTCCATCCTATTAAAACTCAAAAATATTCTTGAATAGTTTTATTATTTTTTTCAGAAAACCACCCTACCTCAGCATAAATACCATATTTCATTTCTGGCATGATTCTCTTCATCACCATCTTCCAACATATTATACAGAAAAATAAACTTTTCTATGACTCTTCCTCAGTTTCATAACTTTTGCCATTTTGATGTTTAGGAACCAGGAAAGATCCTGAAAAACAGTGACTGCTTCAGCCAACTGCTAAAGGTGGACAATGAGCATTTCAGGCACCCAATTAAAACTTCCCAACTGTTTGGAACAGCTGCTAACAGGAAGAGCACATCAAAGAACTGTAGATCAATGAAATCAGCTGCCAAAAACAAACTGTAATGCTTGGTCATCCTTGACAGCTGATAAAAGCAGCTGGGAGAACTAACTGGTTCAGTTAATTTATGCAATGATGCCCTGCTTCCCAAAGTTGTTGAAAATTCTCAAAGTGCAGCAAAAGTCTGTTGATAGGACAGGTATGACCAATACATTGAAAGTTTTGCAGAGACATCTGTGCCATGAATGAAAGCAGCATTGCTCACAAGCTCTATCCATTTTATAATCACACTTATTTGGTGTGTACATGGCAATAGGAAACGAGGCGGGGGGGGGTGTCTTTCATTGAGACTTATTTTGATCAGGGGTGTCAAACTCACATCACATTGTCATCACATGATGTATTATGACTCCCCCCCCCTTTCGCTAAAAAGGGAATGGGCATGGCCAGCACATGATGCATTCAGCCCACGGGTTTGACACCCCTGATTTTGATGAATGAATTGGATCCTGGAGATACGACTGCAACTTTAAGAAAAGATTGGTATTTAGAAGGCTAATAGTTCCCCATTTCTATTCATATCTATTTTTTCTTTGGGTGCTTTCACATTTAACTTTTGAATGCGGGTTTCTCAGGATAATCTTGATCATACGTGTCACTATGTAAAGTATTTGAAAGTAGTTTTTTAAAAATGATTTTAAAATCACCCTACTGTGCATCCATGTTTGAAATAGAGAGCTACAAGCTTCAGATAATGTCTAATCAAACATTTCTCTTTAAGATGGAAATCTTTCTCATCTCTTAACATCAGCGTGTAGAATTATATGGATAGTGTTAATGGAAGATACATACAATGTCTTTACACATCCTGAAACTGTATAAACTAAGAGTTGGTCTCCATGGTAAAAGGCTATTTTTCACCCTTAGAGCACATGATATAAATGCTTTTTCAAATAACTTTTTTGCCAAATCTCTCTCACGTTAGAAGAGTGAACTGATTACCTTAAAAAGGCATACGTTAAGTTAATACGTTACACACTTTCTCTATAGATTTGTCCTGGCTGAATGTTTGTGATTAATGAATTTCGATCAATAGTTTCATGAACTGTGAAGTAAGTGATGCTTTAGGAATCCATCAAAAGATTGCATTGTAGCCATTTCATCTTTTCCTCCTTAACTGATGTGGAACAAATAGGTTGGATGCAGTGGAAATTATAGGACTATCACAAATTAAAATAACAAAGTTTTACACACACAGTTCTCCAATGAATGATGAAAAGCAAAAAACAAACAAACAAAATATAATCTGCTTTAGCAGAAAGAGTACATCCTGCACCTGCAGAAAAGCATTTCTCCATCAAGGACTTTTCTTGGGCCAAACTGCTGAGGTGGGCGAGGAAAAGGCAAGTCTGATCACAGGGAACAGGACCTATTGGTCTAGACCTGGGGCTGAATGTGTTGAAATTCAACACTTAAATATTTTAAAAACACCATGTTGCGCACATTTTGCGCACAAAGAAAACATTTTCACAAACTAACCAAAGAAAGGGAGGAGCACAGTTGGTGAAAGGTAGAAAGGAAAGCTTTACAGACAGACAGGCTTTTTCTTTTTGTGTTTATCCTTGTCCTTGGCTTCACGCTCCCGCTTGGCAAGCCTCCGTTTAAATTCTTCTGGCATTTTTTCATAACAGTGTCTGCAGACAGGTTTGAGATCGATTTCAACAAATTTGTCCCTTTCAGGTTGAGCAAAGAAGGAATGGAGGAGAGAACAAGAAAGAATCAAGATACAAGTAAAGTAGAAAGAATTCTGCAGAAAAATAGAAATAAAAAGAAAGTAGTGAATATACTCATAGGAAAAGATATCCTTGTTATTTTCCATGGACTGTATTATCACAAAATACTTTTATCACAGCAAGCTTAAAAAAATAAGTGCATTCCTCCATGGAGTACACTTCTAAGATTTTAAGGGCAGCTCTTCTAGAGAGAGTTCTTGGCTCATGACCATTCATTTAGTGGCAGTTCAAAGCTACGGCAGAACTAAAAAAAGTGACTTATGACCAGTCCTTGCATGTAAGACTATTGCAGCATCCCCACAATCACATGATCACAATTTAAGCACCTGGCACGTAGTTACATCAGGTTCCAAAAACCAAGAAAGACACCAAAGCAGCTTCCTTTAATGTTCCTCATCCATAAAATCTTGCCAAAATAAACACACCATTAAATATATACTCTGAGGCCTTCCAAGGAGGAGCTATATTGATTCTTTTTCTCCTAAACAAATGGAAGCTAGATTTGCTTTACAATTGTGTGGTCCATGTGATGACCATGACTATAAAATCAGGCACAAGTCAATTGACAACTGCATTACTTAGCAATGGAAGTTCCAGACCCAACTGTGGTCTCATATCAAGGACCACCTGTGTTTCTAAACACAGGAGACATGCCCCAAATGCACTGCAGATATTCTAGAAGGGGCGTGAGAATACTCTGAATTTCTTGTGTTAAAAGAGCAACCTGAACAACTCATTAAATTTACAGTTGCTGTATCCTGAACTGCTCTGTGCTGTTGAACTTCTTTGACTTTCATCCAGCTGCACAGTCAATAGACATTTATAGTAATCTGTTCTCCACAACACCTTTCTACTTATTTTGTTCCATAAAAATGTAAAGCAAACAATATTATAAATTCTTGAACAAAGCAAGCACCGATGAAAGACAACAGCATTAAAGAACATAACCTAGCTTCTGTCTTGTTTGGACACGGCTCTAGTGTGCCTCATCTCTGCCTTAAGACTTGCTGCAACAATCGTAAATATTTTCCAAGGGAGACCTCAATTTACAAGTGACATCATCAATTCTGTGATTATTTCCCCAAACGGATATACTTACTTCAGTGTTAACTTGGTGTTACAAGTAGAACATGCAAAGCAGTTTACACACCATGCTTTATTCAAGGCAGAGACAACTATAAAAGAGCAAAGAAAAGACAAGATGAATCAAACAAAACTGACTGCATTTATTATCATACATTCATAGCCTATGCCATGGAACTAATATTGACAAAGACAAATACAAGGTTGTCCAAATCATCACATATAGTCTAACTTTACATATCTGCAAAGGCAAAATTTAGTATTGATCCTGTAATGATAGACATTTATACAGCATGTCAGCACCAACACAATCATACTTAGCCCTTACATCAGAACACATTACATCTTGATATGGTAAATCAATATCACCTCACCTTGGTAAGCCTCACCTTGAATGGCCAGGAGGAAGGGACCATAGGGCTAGCAGTTCAAAATTCTGGAGAGCACTAGCTTGTCTATTCCTGTCCTAAATGCTCTGATTCCAGGCTAAATTCAGCAACTGGTATCACAGGACAGCTGACAGAGCTGGATGTCTGTTGCAGGCAGTATTGCCTGAGCCCACACTGGTAAGTAGTTGTTTCTTCTGCTGTTGCCACCCAGTGTTAAATATAGGGATTAAACCTGGCTTCCCTTACATTCTCTTGTAACTATCCAGTCTTTCCCAATTGTTCACCAAATTGGTTCTAAACATACAAAAATTGTACAAAGACTGAAGACTTGTCTTTATATTCTACATTTGTTATGATCAGCCAAAAACAAGCAGGTAGAATTTTTTTCAAGTGTTGTTGTCTTCACTGCATTTGTCTAAGAGCCTACAGTTTTTAAATGTTCAATTTTAGGGAAAAATTTCTTCACCAGTCTGCCCTGTGTTCTTTGGTAGAAAAGTCTACAACACCCTACAGAATAATTCAGGAAGGGTAATTGCCAGGCCTTACTCTTGATGATATCTGTATTTCCCCAAAGTTAGATGACCAGACTGAAGACATTACAAACTCTAACTCTGTTGGCATCTAGTAGGTGTCCTGAATTTTTCAGCACAAATATGGTAGACCTACCAGAACTACCATACGCAAGGCATTCAAGATGAAGTACTATATTAGATAAGCAAAATATTCTAATTTATTTACTAAAAATAACTACTTACTATAAATTAGTAGAAAAATGGTCCAAAATTACAACTTCAAGATTATGAAACCTCCACAGTTTCATTTAATTTTTTAAGCCAATTGCTTAAAAAACTTACCCTGAAGGTCTCAGAAAAATTATTTCCCACTTTTTCTGGAGAAAAAAAGGTCCCATTTCTAATCAGCAGTAGTCTGAACTTAAAAAAAAAATCCTAGAACACAATCAACATTCTCTTGATGTTGAAAGTCATGAATGGAAACAATCTTACTTTCGAAAACTCTGTCTGTTCTTCCTGTATTTAAGGCTAAGAGTGTCCAAAGAACCCAGATTTCCCTAGAATATGGTTTTAAAAGCCTTGCTGAAGATGAGCAAGTATGTTTACATTTATTTTACATTTGTCTTGCTATCTTTTTCCTTGCAACAAGAATTGACTGACTGGCTGATTGCCTGAGTCTGACATCATGGCAGAAAGAGATTAACTGCCCCAAGGTCATTCAACCAGCTTTCACTTCCTAAAACAGATTAGAATTTAGTCTCCCAAAATCAATCTGGCTCTCTAAGCCTAAACCTAACTCATTGTGTTACAACTTCTGATTAAAAGGCAACTTATGGACATGTTTGATTCGGGGGGGGGGCGCGGGGGAGCAATGTCTGAAAGATCCATTCAGAGCTGCATTAAGGCATTAAGCCTTGTAGGCTCTAGACACATTTATACTTTTGTTGTTATAATTATTATCTTCGTTATAGTAATAATCCATATGCTTAGGGTTATAAAGATGTTCCCTGGATTTACATTCATTAATAAGTCACATGGAATAAGGCTCAGCAAGAATATGCACAAAAAGTAGTAATATTATTTTAGATAGATTTAATTTTAAGTGCACACATTTTGATTTTATTGTTACTTTCATATGTTTCATATCATAAATTCAGATCATACATTTTCATAGGTTCAAAACTTTTGAACGTATCAGGCATTGTGCATTCACTGAGGGAATGGGTGGTGTATCATTTTTTAAAATATATAAATAAAATATATTAAATGCTTTTGGACCCAGGTTCAGCATCTTGGGTATTTCATGACTATGGTATTTGGGGTATTTTACTTTGAATTCAATGTTTTAATGATGAGAAAAGTACAGGTAGTCCTTGACTTACATCAGTTTGTTTAGTGACCATTCAAAGTTATAACATGACTAAAAAAAGTATGACCGTTGTAGCATCACATGATCAAAATTCAGACACTTGGCAACTGACTCATTTTTATGACATTACAGTGTCCTGGGGTCACGTGATCCTCTTTTGAGATCTTCTGACAAGCATAGTCAATTGGGAAGCCAGATTCATTTAACCATCGTGTCACTAATGTAACAACTGCAGAGATTCACGTAACAACTGTGGCAAGAAAGGCTATAAAATGTGGCAAAATTCATTTAACAAATGTCTCACTTAGGAAAGAAAATTTGGGCTCATTTGTGGTCATAAGTCAAAGACTACCTGTACATATCCATGGAAACTCACCATCTCCTTCAATCACCCGGTTACAGTGGAAACACACATCACCAAAGAGCTGTGGAAATGGAAAATATAAGTCCAAGTCAGAATTTGAGTCAGAAGTAAAATTAGTAATGACACACATTATAAATATGTTGTGGGGAAGGCTGTAGAGAAAGTCGTTGGATGACAGCTAGACAATCTTAAAGGAAATGGATTATCTGGAGCAGTATCCGTTGGATTTCAGGCTGGGATATAGTAGGGAGAAAGCAATGGTTGCTATAAACTAAAGGATATTTGGTGGAGCTGCAACAGGAGTGCTGCATTCATCCTGGTGCTCTTTGATCTCTCAGACTTTTGACACTGTCAAGCATGGTATCCTTCTGGACTGGCTGTGGGGGTATGTTGGAACAGAAGGCACTATATTGCAATAGTTAGTCTCTCTTCCTCCGTAATAATTTTTTAGTTGATCAGGGAGGAAGAAAGAAATCACACCCATTATCCTTCAGCTGTGGAATGTGCCAAAGTTTGATGTTATCCCCTATCCTTTTTTAACATGTATACGGGTTTATTTGGATTTCTTTTTGTTTGTGTGTTTTTTTTACATTTGAGTTTCTTTTTGTTGATGTATGCCACCCAGAATTCTTAGGGATTGGGACAGATTTTGTATTCTGTGAAAAGTAATAATGAATAAAGCTGTGACTCCAAGTCATCACTTGGTGGAGCACTCCGAATATGTTCCAACTCAATTGGGCAAAATATGAAGTTTATAACTGAATAATAAACCTATGGGCATCAACCTTGAATTGGCCTGCTATTCTTGATTTTAAAATCTCTCTTAAATTATAATATTTTTCTATCCTAAAAGTAATTTCAGTTTTTCTTTCCTCCACTCCCCACAATATGTATGCAGCCCTATGGTACTGTTCAGTTTAGAAAAGGAAGAGGTCATCTTAGCAACATGACAGCTAAAGGTCAACATTCTGCCTTTGAGTATATGCCAACATTCTGTTGTTGTTGTTGTTGTTTTCTAAGAGAAAAATAAGAAAAAATATTATGCAGTTGAATTTGGAGGACCAGGGAATGGCAGTGCTAAGAAACAGGAAGGGCTGGGAGCAAGGATGGGTCTTTGAAGCATGTGTGGAAAAAGTGAGAGAAAAACAACTAGACTGGGTATATCTTGATTGCTCTGAGGGTAGGATGAGAAAAAAAGTTGAAGGAAGAGAACCTTAACAAGAGAGGGAATTATCAGTTCAAAAGACTAAGTTTAGGTCCAGTTCTCCCATATATTCTGAACAAGCTGAACAAGCTACTTATTATTTAGCTTGATCAGTCTTCTATAAAATGAGCTTCCTTTCAAGCAAAATTCTAAATTATTCAAACATTATTTTATATTTGGGACTCATTTGTCTTTTATCTTGCCACCCAAAAATTGAGGGGAACAATTTTTGGGTGGAAAATTTAGGGGAGGAAAATTGGGGAGGAACAATTGGGAGGAAAATTTAGGACAGTGTTCCTCTACCTTGGCAACTTTAAGATGAGTGAATTTCAACTCCTAGAATTCCCCAGCCAGCAAGTGCTGGCTGAGGAATTCTAAAAGTTGTAGCCCACTTATCCTAAAATTGTCAAGGTTGAGAAATACTGGTTTAGGATATCACATAATAGAACAGAACAGAACAGAACAGAACAGAACAGAACAGAACAGAATAGAATTCTTTATTGGCCAAGTGTGATTGGACACACAAGGAATTTTTCTTTGGTGCACTTCTCTCAGTGTACATAAAAAGAACAGATACATTTGTCAAGAATTATGAATTACAACACTTAATAATAGTCATAGGGTACAAATAAGCAATCAAATCATACTAGGAAACAGTCAATATAAATCGTAAGGATACCAACAACAAGGTTATAGTCATACAGTCATAAGTTGGAGGAGATGGGTGATAGGAACTATTCTTACTATTCTTATTATTCTTTCTAAACAATTACAAGAAAAGCTATGGGAATGCCTGCTTCTACACAATATGAATTCAAGAACTGACATTCAACATATGCTAACTTGTTTAGATTCAAACTAGGTTATAATTTTTGCAAGTGCGTTGAGCTTGAAATGGGTGAGTTAAAACACTAGATTTACACTTGAAGCAGAATGTTCTGTTATGATCATAAAGAGATATTTCTGACTCTTTTAAGCAAAAAAACAAAAACCCACTTCAAATTTGAAACATGTTTTATATTCATAAAAAAATAAGATGGAAATTAGGAAATTGTTAATACCTTCATAAAAATGAGCATATTTTCGGGGGGGGGGGGGAGATAAACCTGAAAAGGGGACAGATCTCAAAGAGGCTCATAAAGGTAAAAAGTGTAATTGTTTAGATTTAGAATTTTGCTTTCCAAAGGAAAATTCAAAAGCAAAACCAAGAAAATAAATAAGTAAATCTAGAGGACAGCTTTCTGAAAGAAAAGACATATGGTCATTGTAGGCATATATCATCGTTATTGCTTATGAACTGCAGTTTTAGATTTAAAGTATTAAGAGTCCCTGGATGAGATTTAAAACAGAAAATGCAAGATGCAACCATACCTGATTATAATGGGTTTCACAATACGCCAGCCCCTTCCTTTCATAGTGACGATGACCCAGGAATGGTTTCTCACACTTGGCACAAACAAAATGCTGTGGGATAAAAAAGTGTGACCTTTACTCTTAAAATAATTTTCTACAAAGCATCAGACTGAATATAATTATTAAGATATCAAATTAAACTTCACTTTTTTAACAGATTCACAAGAACCAACTATAGGAAGGCTGGCCTTCCTCTTGCTTGTGTTAACCCCCCCTCCCCCACTAAATTAGCATCTATCTCCTTACACCTCAGTTTTGAAAGGCTACTTTCTAAGATTTCCAGAGTAAATTCCAAAATTTTACTTAATAATTTAAAAAGTGTTCCTATATCCAACTTACACTGACTTAGTCAAGATTTCTAGAAGAAACTTTCCAATAGTATGTGAGTCTAATTTAGAAGAAAGTTATTCAGAAGTCCTTTTTTTGTGTGAAGACATTTGGAAGAGATTACACAACTACCCACATGGATGATGTAGTGATAACAGGACCATAGGCCTACGCAGTGCATTTAATTAGGCCAGGATCTCCAAGAGTCTTCCATGTACTTCATAAGAAGTAAAAAATGCACCAATCTGCATCTACTGTACAATCTGGAAATAATCGGCCCTCTTTCTCTTTTTACTCTTTCCTGAATTCACATTGTTATAAACAATAGTGTGATCCAGAAATTCAGATCAATCAAAACAGAACTGTTGTCTGCAATCCTTTGTATAAAACTCTGTCTATGAATATATAATGTTCTATGGGACTTACACTTTCTCTTAGCTTAATACCACAACTGAGTGTGCAATGGGAAATTAAATAATAATTCTATCATCCTAGAAAAGTTATTTTTAAAATACGAACAGGTGATAAAAGCATATGTACTTGAAACCAGTCACTCAGATTTCAAGTATATGCAAATTAGTTCTATTTCTTTCTTTCTCTGTGTCAGAAGCACCTTCAAATTATAAACCTATAATATTCAACACTGGTCAAACCAGATGGGTATAAAAATAGATTATTAAACTATAGCACATGTAAAAATATGTAAAATAAGTAGGATTAAAACTAAATTAAATTCACTCAACACTTGGCCATGCCAATAGCATTTTCTCTGGCTAGCATGAATTCCATTAAAAAGCTGGTTAAAAATTTCCGACAGCACTAGCACTAATTTTTTGCTATCAGAATATTTTTTCTTTTTTCTATCAGTTTAGGAAATTCAACATTTCCATTCTTACAATGGAAAAGCTTATGGATTATATCATTACAAAGGCTCCTCACTATAAAATGACATAGGATTTATTAAATGTTTTTAAGGCTCTTGTTGAATCTTCCAGGTTTAATACACCCATAAATACACTAACAGAGAAACAAAAAGCTTACTTCGACATGCCACTGCTTGCCCATAGCATTTACCACTCGGCCCTCGATTGGCCTCCTGCATGCCCCACAGATGGGTACCCCCATTTTATCATGGCAAGGCAAGCAATACAGCTCTCCCTTCAGTTCTCGAGCTTCTGCAGTCAGTTCCTTTCTGTTCACAAATCAAAGAAAGAATATAAAGTCGTGGCAATTGAAATATAGTCACTTCAAATGTGACTGGACATTCTCTGAAAAAGTCATTTTTCTCGCCAAAAGTTATAGTAATTGGTGCGTTTACAAGATCAATGAACACACCTTATTAGGCATGAGGCAGGCTTTTAATCTAGGTATTGGTCTAGGCTCTAGAATGATAAATGTCGGTCAGACTATTTCTGTAATGTTGGGAATATTTTAATATTTTAACCATCCTTTTGTTGATAGAGAAGAACCACTACAGTTCATTATTGGACACAGAGTTGTTGGAAATTCAGGAAAATCAAGAAAGCCAAAGTTCCTCATCCTGATTTAGATACAGAATTTGGGAGAGCATGACCTTCAAAGTGAAATTTTCATCCTGCCATGAAATAGAAAAAGTAGAGTGCAGATGAATGGTTGCATAAACAATACTGACTGTTCACTTATACTAGAATCCCTTATCCTGAGAAAATGAGACATTTTGATAGAAGAGCCAAAGATGAAGAGCAGGCCTACACCTAAACAAGACCAACTACTTTTTATATAAAATGGTGTTACAGAGGAAAGTACAGTGATTAAGACTACAATGCCTGACCAGAAAATTTGCTTGGGATCAAGGAATTAACCTAGATATAATATTACAAAAATAACATTTATTTCTTTGTAACTAATTGGGGAACCCACACTTGAAATTTCTATGTGAGTAATTTTTTGCTAATGTGAAATCCAGATGTGAGCTTTGTAATCCAGACTGGAATTGGATAGGAAGTGAATTCAGAAAAAAACAATCCTGTTAGATTTATCATTAATTAAAAAAAAATACTGGAGAATACAGTTATGTTGTAAGAGTTAGTGGTAAAAGGAAAGCAGGCTGTCAGAGAACATGGTGACTAAACACCATCAAAGCTGATGCTAACCAGAGCATAGAAAAACTCTAAGAAATAGTGCAAGATCAGAAGATGTGGAGAGGCTTGACCCAAAGAATTGCCAAGAGTGGGACATATGGATAACATCATCATCAAAAAAAGAAACATAATTACTATTCGATCATAACATAGCTTATATGGTGTCAGTGCTGTGCACAAATAAGTGGTGATTTAATTATTGAATACAATGGGATTTACACAAGATTGGGATGTGTATCATTTATGGACTATCTTGTTCATTGTTTTGTCTTCGATAAGAGTAGATATTTTGCTTTCAAATTTGATTAACAAGCATTGTGATACCAACACTTAAATGTTAAACTTTTTTTCATAACATACCCGCAGTTGGCACAGTTGAAATGATCAGGATGGTAAGGGTCATTCTTGAAGATAAGCGGCTGTTCTTCAATAATGGCATGGCACTTTTGGCAAATATATTTGCCAAGACCTCTGGCTTTCTCCCGATTATGGCAAGGACGACAAAGATGTCTAAGAGAAATCAAGGAACAAATGTAAGTAATATCAGAATATTGAAAAAAATATTCAACTTGAATTTTTATTTCAGTCTTGCAATCAGAAAATTAACAACTATCTGTAAGGAAAAATGATATCTTTTCCTTATAAGAAAAGATAAAGCTAGCTGCTTACATTAAAATCTCTTATTTGATTTGAATAAGTGATATCAAAGTCTACATTGCCTTGATTTTGACATAATTATGTAAAGGTGATTTATCTATTTAAGAAAATTTATATGGCTGCCCAACTTGTTCTTGATGATTCTGAGTGGCTTACAAGGATAAAATCCTAATATAAAAACAATATAAAAAACAAGAATTCCCCACCCCATTGACAACAACAATAAATGGGAGATTTGATGGGCTCTGTATCATTCTCCAGGCCTTTGGTAGAATCTTATTTTCAGGGCCTTGCAAAATAGTGTCAAAGTGGGAGGCAATCTTATCTTTGCCAGGATGATGTTCCATAGAGATCGAGCCACCATGGAGAAGGCCCTTTGTTCTTAGTTCCATTAGATGGACCTCTTTAGGAGAGGGAATTCATAGCATTCCCTGTCTCCCTGGTTCTGGTGGATCAGGTGGATTTGATTGGGAAAAGAAGGCCCTTTAAATAACCTGGTCCCAATCCATGTAAGGCTTTCAAGGTGACAAGTATCACCTTGAATTGGACTGAAAGGAAATTGGTGGCCAATGCAGGTCCTGCAGAAGAGGTGACATATGTGCAAATCTAGGCTTGCACAAAACCATGCAGGCTACCACATTTTGAACCAATTGAAGCTTCCAAATATTTCAAAAGTTATACAAATTTACTATGCTCAGATTTATAATCAAAGGAGGAGCAGTAACACTGACCTGCCAGCATTCTTCACAAATCCAATGTCTGCCAGTACCTGTTGGCAGATATCACAACAGAAGCATTCTGGATGCCAGCTATTGTTCATAGCTTTAATAACCCGACCGATAATAAACTCCCCTAAAATTCAACAGGATATATTGGAATAAGTTTATTAAATTATTAAAAACTGGGATATTATGATAGTTTAATAAATAAATAAAACATTACTGCCCTCTTAATGTCACTGTCCACTTTCATAGCTTATAACTATATTTAGATAAATGATGTCTAACAGAGTAACAGACTAACAGTTGGAAGGAACCTTGGCGGTCTTCAAGTCCCACCCCCCTCCTCCAGCAGGACACCCTATACCATTTCAGACAAATGACTGTCCAATCTCTTCTTGCCAAATATAAAGTGGTATTTAATTTTGATCCTATTTATATCCTGTCAGTATCAGATATAAAGCAAAAGAAATTAATATAACAGTTGCATTACAGATTGCTAGAAATTCTGAGAATTATATCATATTTAGATATTAAATATGGCACTTTGGGATTTAATCTATTCATATAAATTGATACATTTAGGTAGATTTAGAAAAGTAATTGGCATGCCAAAGTATATTATTTTGTAATGTGGTTTTTCAATTGCTCAATATGCATATTAAAAGCCAACTTTTATCAAATGGGAAGATGCCAGCAAGATGACAGACTGGTAAGGATAGAATATTAAAAATAACCGAGCTTCAATCCTTAACATAAAAATCAATACAAGTTCAGAGCTATGATTCTCAGATGTCTCATTAACTACATGTTCCTTTTATTAGGAAGCAATTTCTCATTATGTAGCTTTGATATATAATATCCTTTACTCATTTTGTCTGGGGAGGGGCATTCCTTAATAGAAATAAACTGTTTCATTCCTCCTTTTCCAGGCCACTGAATCTAACATTATCCTGGGTCTCTCATGAATGAGTAAAACAAGAAGAATCTTGGGGCGCCTTAAAGACTAGCCTATTTTTATGGCGTAACTTTTTGTAGGTCAGAGTCTATCAGACACAGGGAGTATTTTATATATGATTCAGTTAACCATGGAAAAAGATGCTAATAATAGTAAAAGAAGAGTTTTTATGGACAGGTATCGCAAATTACTCTCTTTTCAATGCTGACAGAAGGGATTGACTTGGGCATAAATGCTGCTTCAATGGATCCCAAAAAACAGAATCAAAATGTGTCCTTCTGATCTTTTTCCTCAACTTGAGTGACCTTATCAATAAGTTTATATATATGCAGGTGCAAAACACAAATACCTGTAGGCATATCGGTAAACCCTAATAATTTCTAATTTGTTTTTCTCATAATATTACTGAAAACAATTCTGATTTTTTTCTCTTTTATTTTATATATTACAGCAGGAATTTCTATTCTCCTGGAAGGAACATGTCTGCACTTGAGAAACAAACTATTATCTCATTCTAATTAAATTATATGCCTTGATGCTGTTGCTAAAAGGCAGACCAATAGCAACACTATTGGTCTGCCTTCACATCAAAATGGTACAAGCTTGGGTTTAAACATTACTGTGTTCTAACAAAATCTTCAGGTTAATTTCATGGCATGAAAATGTACCCACAGAAGACTTTCGGGCAAAATATTCTATATTTTATTACACAACAAATGTGTTTGTGCCAACTGATTGTGAGTTTGGAAAAGTATTTAATATGACTGTTCTTGGATGAATATGATGTGGCATATGGTCATATTCTGAGAAAAGCCCTTCCCAACCAAGATGTTAATATATTTTATATTTTAATTCTCTTTGCAGATCCAGGATGGAATTACAGAAGCTGAAGTGTAATACCTGAAGACAACAGGAAACACTTTTAATAGACATATGCCTTGTTTTTTAAAATTATTCAGCTTTCTTTTTTAAACAATGCATACTTTCTCTCTCTCTTCTTGTAAAAGGCTATCAGACCTTTAAAAAATATATTTTTCTGAAACTCACCACATTGATGGCAGCAAGGGGCAAAAAGCATCTGAAAGTCATGTTCACAGTATTTCCTTCCTTCAAACTGAAAACAGACAAATAGGCCAGGCTATTAGAAAAGGTAAGTATGTTTCTACCTCTATTATGGCTATAGCTTTGAACTGTTAGGGTTTCTAATAAGAGAAATTCCAACACAATTTTATATTTGACCAGGCTACACTGTATATAGTATGCATGTAAGTAAAGAATGAATGATGTTTCTGATGATATGATCTAAATTTGGGCACAAATCAAGAGATACTCTCATCATGAACATCTGTTTTAGTGTTCAATGCAGGAAACATATTTTGTTAGCCATATATTTCTTCCGTCCTTTACATTTCCTGAAGTCAGTTCCAGGCAAATGGTTTTGGAAAGATGGAATTGTTTGTGTCAGATCTTTTTTTGCCCAAGAGAACATCACCTTCTTTCCAAATTATGTGATAATGTACTAGAATAAACAGAGTTACATTCAAGCAGATTTGAAATAAATAAGACATTCCCATGGCATCTTCATGATATCAGGCAGCCTGATATTCTGGATAATCTTAGTATGCAAATATGTATGTTTGTTTAATTGAGTTCTATCCCATCATTATTCCAAGAGCTCTTCTGATCTTAAATCTGTTCAATGGCAGTTGCTCCTGTGTAACTCTTATATAGAAGCATTAATTCAGAGTCCCTTGGGAGTGGGGCAGCATAGAAATGTGACAAAACAAATAAATAATTTGATAATTGCAAAGAATATTTCCAAATTAATGAATTAATGAGAGTTCTGCTGAAGTGAATATTTAGCACCACAAATCTGAGCATTTTAGTGCGTGTTTACTAACAAACATAAAAGTGTACAGTAAATTTGAAAGTGTGCAGACATAGAGCAGCACTTTAAAGCTTGAGAGGACATTTCAGCAAACTAAGTATCTTAAATATAGGAAAAATTTAGAGGCAGGAGTAGAACTCAGTCTCCTGGTTTCTAGGCCATCACCTTAACCCACTACACCAAAAAACTGCCACAAAGAAAAACCACATTAAATTGGTGAGCATGTATAGTTGAATTTGATTCTGAGCTTTTCTTCCTAACGAAAAAGTTTATCTGAAGTTCAGTTATCTAAATAGTTTATTATTTTTTTGATGAGTAACTATACCAGAACACACTGTGGATATTCAGATGTAAAATTTAATCCAAATGTCCTATAAGTGCTCTTACTTACAGTATTTTAAGAGGGCATATGTTCAAGAAATAATAAATTCTAATCCAGCTTTCGGCATGAAAGTTTTTTTGAGTGATTTTGGGCCAATCTCACTCTGCCCAATTCACCTCACAGGTGAATTGTTTTTGTGGGGAAAATAGGAGGAGAAAAGAGTATTAGATATGTTCGCAGTCTTGAATTATTTATAAAAATAATAAAGGCAGCATAAAAGCAAATCTAAAAAAAATACAATGTGTAAAGGAAGCAGAAGGATAAAAGTACTTCCTGCATTACTAGCATTAAATGGTCAGACTATTTGCAGGAATTAAAAAAGGACTATATGGTTACCATCTTCAAAACGCTCCATGGCACTGGACCTGGGTACCTTCGAGACTGACTCTCACCGGCCAGTCCGCTCCCACAGAGAGGGTCTCCTCGGGGTGCCATCAGCCAAGTTATGTTGGCTGGCAACACCCAGGGGGAAGGCCTTTTCTGTGGGAGCCCTTGCCCTTTGGAATGAACTGCCCCCGGAAATGTGTAAGATCTCCGACCTCCGTGTATTTCACTGTTCCCTCAAGACCCTGCTGTTTCACCAGGCTGGGCTATCAATGTAATGATTTTAAATTGGTGTTTTAAATTGGGGGTTTTATATTTGAGCCTAAATTATGTAATAATTTTAATTATTTTTAAATTCTTTGTTTTTTTTAATAGGCTGTACACCATCCTGAGTCCTTCGGGAGAAGGGCGGTATAGAAATAAAATAATAATAATAATAATAATAATAATAATAATAATAATAATAATAATAATAATAATAATAATAATAATTTACTATTTGCTAATTCAGATAAATATATACATTCTTCAGGCTTGTACAGCAAAAAAGGAGTTTCTAAACAGATTCATTATGCCTGATTTCCCGGAATGTCTACTTTCATGTTATTAATCTATAAAAAATATTAAAAGACTATTATAAATACCTATTTTTGCAATGAAGTTTGTTTGACACTGACACATGTCCAGGCTCTCAATACTAGAGATTCCTAAGGAAAAATCATATCTCAAGTTGCTGTAAAAGAGCTGTATATCTTTAGAACTTTTACCAATTCTGGATACTCCCTAAACTAACACAATAAAACAAATCTTGTTAGGATTGTATTATAGGTCTTTCAAACGAAATAGTCAATTGAAGGTATTGGAGCTACCAATACATAAAATGTTGTAATAATAATACACATTCTTAGTTTGAGCCTAAAGAAAGTAAACCATTAAATAGGATTCAAGACCCTTGAAGGTGAGAGATCCTTGTGCATACTGTGGACAAATCCTCTGGGGAAATGCCAGAGAATACTATCCAACCTTTGGAAGAGATTGTAAACCCTGGATTAAACCAAGGAATCCTATCTGGGTCAGGGAGTTTATTGGTTAAACCAAAACCAACCAACCTGCTTAAAATTTCACATTATGAACAACAAGGCTGCTCCATTGTCATGGCAGAGATATTATAACGGCTATGTATGTAAAGTTAAAATTGGCTTTCATCTGTCTCAGCTGGTTGGGTACGATCATTTTGTACTAGTTCAGGAAACAGTATTTCTTCTTTAGGAAGCTATCCTGACCAAGGAAAGCAAAAATATTTTGACTCTTGCAAAAGTTTCCATCAGGGCTATATTTTAATTCCTGTCATCTCTATGATTCACCACAAGTGTCTTAGAACAATCAGTAGCTTGTAGGATGCATCTGAATATGTTTTCAGGTTGTAGCACAATATCCAAAATGACCAGACAAGGTGAAAAATAAGAAATGTAATCCTTTTGAAAACTGAATCTCCCTTATTAAAAATATTACATGGTTAGCATTTGTAGCTAATCGTTGTTTTACTTTAATCTCTATTCTAGATTGTGATTTTCTTATGCAACAGAGCTATTATAAATATATCTAGCCCTGACCTACCATTCATTAAATCTCCTGATAATGATAAACATGAGAGGAAACTTTTTTCTGACTGGCATAGTTCCTTGAACTTCCTTGCTTGTATGGTACTAACTTAGATTCCCTTTGCCACTCTGGATTTTTTGACACCAAGATACAAGCTATGAGAAACCTGCTATTAGTTATTCATTTGTGCATTACCACACTGCATGTCCTTTAAATAAAAGCTATACATGACCAATTTTACAAATGATAACTTATGATGATATGCATGGAGTGCTAAAGTTAATCAAGGAAACCAGAATTAAAATCCATGTTCATACATGACCCTCACAAGACCCCAACCCAAATTTAGCTTATTTTGTAACACTGTTGTAGAGTTGAAATTAAAGAGAGAGAATAATTTTAAGCTCTTGAAGGAAGCTGTTGATAAATATTTATTTATTTTTTAAAAAATTTATATGGCTGCTCAACTTACTTTTGATGACTCCAGAAAGCTTACAAAGATAAAACCTCAGTACCAAAACTAAGTACTATAAGAATCCACAATAATTTAACGTAAATGGATACATGTATTTACCTAATGCAGTCTTTCTTGACACCAGTTGCTAGAGGTATTAAGTCTGGCAAGTTATAAAATCACAGCTATCAGAGTCAATAATAATATGAATGAATAAATTTATATTATCTGGGAATTCCAGCAGTTATGAGCACTGTGAAGAGAAACAAGATAGTGAAGGCTGACCTTATGTGAGGCTGGCAGCTGGTTTCCAGAATGTATTATCAAATGATAAATTTGAGATTTCTAATATAACATGTTCTAGAGTGTATTGTGGTTGCAAGGCAAGATAGATCACTGAACTCCACCTGATTTCAAAAGTGTCATCTTTTCTATTTGAAACAAAATATTGGAACAATTTCTAAAAGCAGAAGCAACAAGTCAAAGGAACTGACCTCATAAAAAAGTCCCTCGGGGAATTGCTGGAAGCACTGGGCACACACAAAGCACTGTTCGTGGTACAGCTCCCCATTGCTGTTCACAATCTTTTCTGCAGGTGCAAAGCCTCCTCGGCAACGTTCACACATGGCATTGGCAAGAGCATTGGCCATGTTGCTAAAACAAAAGACAACTGCATGAGAACCTACCTCGGATAATCATGTCTTTGCGAAAAGAGGCAGCTTATTCAGCTTGGCAATAAACAAGGCAAGTCTTTTCTATGATTTTATTAAAAAAGGTAATCATTTGTAGTATGCTGGCCCTACCCTCAAAAGCAGTTGGGAAGCCCCCTTTTCAGTTAGCACTGGTTTCTATTTGAGAAATCAGATGTTGGTAGCAAAGGCAGACTAAGCAGCTGCAGGAGGGAAGTAGTTAAAGGGAAGCTCAGTTCTCATAGAAATTCCTTCACAGCACTCTATAAGCAATTTAGAGTCAGCATATTGCCCCCAACAAACTGGGTCCTCATTTCATGGACCAGTAACCATACCAAAAGATGTGTATGGCCTAGAGATCTCACATTTCTTTCCCTCTTTGTTTTCTCTCAGTGGCATGGGGTAATCACAGAAGGATACCCAACAGTGGTGGGTTTCTACTGGTTCGCCCCGGTCTGGACAAACCGGTAGCAGCGGTGGGAGGCTCTGCCCACCTACTCAGACATCATCACGGACGCTCTGCACATGTGCAGAAGCACTGCGCGCAAGCGCACGCTCAGAGTTCCAAACTGGTAGCAAAAGAAAGTGAAAACCACTACTGATACCCATTGATTATGGTAGTTTTGATTTAAACAAGCTGTTTATTGATAAAACAGTATTGAGATAATACTCTGTCGAAATAATGCATCAGTGTTTGAGTTGTTTGCTGTGTGACACATATCTAGCTCACACTTTCTGTCAGTGTATAAGATGCAGGAACAAATTAAAAAATCATATGCACAGGTATTTTGTCAGCATACCCAACTGATATGTATCCTTTGTCCATATTTTGTAACTTTCTCCAGCATATTTTTATGAATTACATAAAGAAATTCAAATTATCACATCTGAGTGTATACAACACATATCATAAGCTTGATCAACTGATCAAACTATAGAAAATTGTCACAATGAAATAATTTGAAATTCCCTTGAATCTATGCAATGTAAGTATCTGATCTAAAACAGTTTTTAAAATAATTTTTTCTACATCCCTGTATGATGACTGTACAAGTTATTCTTAACATTTTAGAAGAATGCTCCAGTCACTTTCCACTCACCGCAAACACTAATGAATAATTTCTGAAGTGCCAAGCATTCTAATGTTATCTTAACATAGATTAGAATCCATAATAAAATGCTTTGCTTCTAACTACAGAACACACCATGCTTGCAATGGAGGATCTATGCTTAAAAGAGTTTGTAATCTAAGAAAGTGCAAGTCTCACATTTGGCATTAAGTGAAGTACAGTGAATAGTAACCACAGTATCACCATACAGGATTGAGACAGCTGCAGAATAGTTTATTTTCATATGCCACTGAATTTTGCCAGTATTTCCCAAACAATGCCTCTAGAATACTCATAAAGTGGAATGCACATTGACAGCTTCCTCTCATTTTTGCAAAATTCCTTCAAATTAAACTTTGACTGCAATATTGTTGTGAAAGTCTGAAATATGTAGCTTGTGCTGTTAGAATATGACAGGGTTCCCCCCACCCCCAGAGATAACGTTCACTATGATCAATGGAATTTTTATTCTGCTAAAAGTAGCCTGGATTGCAATTTAAAACAACAATCCTATATATACTTCCCTGGAAACAGTCCAACATTTCAAAGTAGTTATGGATAAGATTTTTCTGCCAGGATTCAATGTGGTACATATTTACTAGGAAATGAACTACATGAAAGTATATTTTCTCTTTGCATAAAGGATTAGGGTTCACAGCTATTTGTACACTAGTTAGTCCAAATAAGGAATTTTCAATGGAATTTAGAAAACACATTTTCATTGCAGACAAGTATTTTATGCTCTATATGAAATAGACTATCGCCACTTCATATTTGTAGACTGTAATACACCCAAAGAGAACATCAGGAGTCAGATAAGGATGTTAGTTCTGGAACCAGAAACAAATACACATTATATAATACAGTACACACAATACCCAGATTAATTTACAAAACCTCCACAACATTTTGTTACTGGGTCATACTCAGTCACATGAACATCAATTAAGACTATTCTTGAAGAAACACGAGTAGCCCAGGTCCTAGATCAACTGAGAAGGTAAACTTACAATTTTGCATAGAAGTCACATATTTCTTTGTATACTTTTACGTCACTATGCCTGCGCTGCAACTTTGACACAACTCTTTCACCCTCGTTCGCATAGTTATCATGGACAGTTTGAGGAATGTCGGATATTTCTTCATTCTCTGGAATTGCACAGGAATCTCCTCTGCTTTGGAACTCCATTCTTAATTTGCAACTGTTTGAAAAACAACTGGAGCAGAGAGCTCTGAAGAAACGACTGAAGGTAGGAATAAGGAGAGGAACAATCCCTAAGAACTGGATTGAGCTGTGTGAAGTTTGAAGAGCTTCAAGTTAAAAGTTCAGCTACAGAACAGTTTGAATGTCACTGTGAGGTTAGGGATGTCAGAGGAACCAAGCAGCAAATTCCATTGGAAGGTAGTAAGAGCAACTTACACAGACCAGATGATCTTTTCTACTTACTGCTATTAGCAAGAGTTTGACTAAGGCAATGCTATTAGAGAAAATGTAAGCCTGGGCATGCTAGTTGTCACTGACTGTTTAATGTGGAAAAACTTACTCCAGTATGCTGGCATGCCTTTATATTTATATCAGGACTGCTAACGCCTTTGCAAAGATTATGAGGAAATACTGTGTTAGGAAAACCACATTCAGGAAACTGGCTTTACTTTTTGCAAATTCTACATCTCCCATTGACTAGAGAACACATGAATCTAAGTTTGAATACCCTGTTTTCCCCCAAATAAGACATCCCCTGATAATAAGCCCAATTGGGCTTTTGAGTACATGGCAATAAGGCCAAGCGCTTATTTCAGGTTATTTATATATATATATATATATATATATATATATATATATATATATATATATATATATATATATATATATATATATAAATATATAAAAGAAAGGGTCTTATTTTCGGGGAAACACGGTAGTTTGCATCTTTTCTTTTTTAACGCCATAGCAACATGGGCAATTAAGATGCATGAACACAGTATCTCCATAAGATTCCTTTTTATATGAAAGAAGCATTTTCATGACAATAACAATAAGAATAACACTATGGCACTTTTCCTAAGAAACTCTTTTGCAAGTCAGAAGATTTTAAAAACCCACCATCAGCAATGCCATTACCAGCATCATATAATCCTCCTAGGATTATCCAATGAATTTCTGTCTTAATAAACTTTTAGGTGAGGTTTGAAGCAGACATTTCCTATTGATATTATCTTTTAATAAGGGTCTCCAGATCATGCTAAGTTTCTCTAGGAATGGTTTTGTTTACTGTAATGTATTTGTGGGAAGATACTTGAGTTGGGAATGCTTCAACAGGAAGCTTTTTTTTGTTTTTGGAAGGAAATTTTTATAGCAGACCTAACTAGAGGCATGAATACTCAGATTATACAGAAACTCATAAAAAGATACAGATGGTAGCATAAAGTACAAAGGAGGTACATATAAAAGAATTGAGTAAAAAGGAATACCAAGGATGAGAAAAAATAGTTTAAGGAGTATGATTATGAGTATGTAAAACCAGAATACCCAAATATTACCTTTTATTATTATTATTATCACAGAAGTCTCTACAGGCCCATAAAGCCTGAGTATTATACATATCTGCTTGATTGTTTATACACCAGTTACTGTAGGACTTGAAATTTCATGAATATAGGTAGTCCTTGAGTTACGATGGCAATTGGGACCGGAATTTCCTTTTGCAAAGTGATGAAGTCAAAGTGCAACTACAGTCCTGGTTACTGTTGTTAATCAAATCCCATAGTTGTTAGGTTACACAACTTTCTGCCAGCTTCTCACAACCAAGTCAATAGAGAAGCCAACAGGAAGTTGCCAAGTCCTAGGCAGCTTGCAAGTAGGTTGGCAGGCAGGAGGAGCTGCAAGGAGCATGCATGTGGGAGCTGCACAAAGGTGTGAGGAAGATACAGCAAGGCTCAGGAAGGATACTTAGGTGGGGGGCACTTATCCTAATGGTTTTCAACCTTCCTTACCAGTAAGAGGGCAGCCAACCCCAACCTGTAGCCGACCCCAACATGATCGATAGTGTTGAAGGCCGCTGAGAGGTCAAGGAGAGTGAGGATGGTTGCACCACCTCCATCCTACTCTTGCCAAAGATCCTCAACAAGTACGACCAATGTTGTTTCTATCCCACAACCAGGCCTGAATCATGACTGGAAGGGGTCCAGATAATCTGTTTCATCCAGGACCCTCTAAAGTTGCCAGGCCACAACCTTCCCTAAAAAGTTATTCCCTCGTCCTTCCTTCATTTCCACTGCTATTGAGAGATTTCAAATTTCAGCCTCAGTTCCAAAGCAGCCAATTTCCATTCTCCTGTTAGGCATTGTTGCCAGCTAACTGAGTGCAGGGGTCAGAGGAAGGTGGAAAAAATGATGAAGAATACACTCATGGTGATCACATGACCTCAGTCAATCATGGCAACCTAGTACTCCAGTGCAGTAATGCTGAAGCAGCCACAACTTTGCCAAGTTTCAATTCCATGGGAATAACAGAACCCAGAATTTGTGTTCATTCTATAGGTTAGCCTTGATCCAAAACATGTTTCCTATGATGCACCTTTTGCCCAACTGAAGATTACAACAATCAAACAGTTTTAGTATTTTTGGTCCACTACATCTCCATGTTCTGAATTCCCCTGAAAGGCAATTTGCCTTAAAAACTCTCATTTTTAACAGAATAGCCTCAGAAGAAGGTTTCTCTCTTTCATTGCTAATCTGTTTCTTGAATAAACATGTCTTTTCCTTATGAAAGAGAAGAAAGCTTAGCAATATGAAAAATATGTTGAATAAGCATTGTGCCCTTTCAGCATTGCAATTATCCATCAATAATACATCTTAACATTTTTTAAAGGGAAGGTAGCATGAAAACAGTTGGAAGAACTTGTGGGAGCAGTGAAATTTAGATATTTCACTCTTATTTCTTAACAATAAAGCTTTTTAAAACTATGGCTTATGTATGCATTTTTTTACAGAGCTGTATAATGGTACACACATCCTTTACCATTAAAGGATAAAATATTTAAGAATATGGCAATCATGCAACTAAAGCCTCAGATGTTGTTAGTCACCTACTCATGCGTGTCTATTCAGCATTTCAGGCTGACAGAAGAGAACAAATAACAAAAGAAGACAACTTCCTTTGGTTTAAAAAATGAAAGATGTTCATTGCCAATATTTTCCACAAGCAAATAGGGAAATGATTTATGCTACATGGCCCACATTTAAAAAACTTGCAACTAGCATTGGACAGTTTCTGAAATTCATACTGTGAACTTTGTTTAGAATGTAATTCAGGAAGGTTTTCTATTAAATAGATATGCTTGGGAACTGTAGTAATTGTAGTAATCATGGACTGTACTTCAAATTCCTAAACTTGGCCCAAAATCAGCTTAAACTTCATATTGGTCTGATTTATACTTAATGCGCTACTATAGGCTAATGTGATGTATTTATTTTCAGCTCCTAGGATGTTTAACTATAAAACAGATTGCTTGTTTTCAGCTTGTGATCCTTGAAATTATGGTGTAACATTCTGTGTGAATCTGGTCACATAATTAAAAACCCAGATTTAATACTGTATGTGAACTCTACTCAGCCATAGGATTCTTTCAAGAATAAATCAAAATAATATCAAGATCCCTTTAAATACTACAGGAAAAAATGAGAAGTACGGTATAATGAATAATAGTTTTTTCTGTTCCAGTTCTTGTGTATATTTAACATTTCATGTTATTCTATTACAATTTTGCTCAGGATCAGTGCACAAGACAAGGCACATGATACAGGGAATTTGATAGAATCCATTTCAGTTCACTAACTTAATTCTCTCAGTTCACTGAGCTGCAATTTAAACTTTCATGCTACAGTGAAAGTTGGATACACTAAAGTACTTCTTTTAATCAGAAGCTTTAAAAGTATTAAACTGCATTTCTATCACAGCATAATTAAGATAAAAATGTTTTCAAAAATTACCTTAAAATAAGAAACTTCTAATATTGAGACAATGAATGAACTGAACATTTCATTTAGTACTATAATTAAAACCTTGATTAATCTAGGTGAAGCTTGCCATGAAAAACTTCTCATGTGTCCATCATGTTCCTTATAAGGTTGGAGTAAATGTCAACACCAGACTTTCTGGCTCGATAATACAGTCTTATTATAGTAACGACTCCATTGGAGATACCACACTGAAGACTGACCTTCATCAAAAATGGAAAGGGCAATATTGATTGTTTTGCTAAACAGAATGCAAGAACACAGAGTTTTCTTTGTAAAGAAGTTACAATATATGTATATGCATGTACCATATATATTTATCATGAAAATTAAATATTAATTTAAGTAGCGCATGTGCGATATATGAAGATAATGATACATGAGCTATTTCTATCTTAATCTACTTCCAACCTATCAAAACTATTTGTAAAATCACAACTCTACTGTCCGAATAATTAATTAATTCAATGTAAAATAATATTTCACCAAGGCATGTGACAATCATGGATCTGAAATGTAATTACAACATCACAGACTGTCTGACAGCTATTTTTTTTTCCTAGAGGAAGAGTGCTGCCAAATAAACTTGTAGCTTATTAAAGACGGGCAAATCTATCAGATACATGTAGAATGTGCCATCGAAATGGGTCCAACTTTAATATTCTGTAAAACTTGCAGGATTTATTTACAGAGAGATGGAGAATATACAGGTAGTCCTCAACTTGCAAGAATTTGAAAAACCAATGTTTTTTTAAATTACAATGGCACTGAAAAAAAGGACTTACAACTGATCCTCGTACTTATGACCGACACAACAATCCTATGGTCATGTGATCAAAATTTGGGCAATTGGCAACCAGCATGTATTTAGAATTCAAACTTTTTATCACTCTGCATGTCCATGAATGACTCCAAAAACCTGCAAGTATTTTTAGTATACTTATTAAAAATTAAGTCCCAGTCTGAATAGCAGATTTATATCGGAGTGGACATGGATAAAATCATATTGTACATCTTTCTACATCTGCTTATCAGAAAAATCAATCCATGATAACGAGTACATTGTTTAGGACTGGGTTGAAAACATACTTCTTTTCTCTATGCATCCAAAAGTGAGCTAAAAGAGAAAATATTCCAAATAATCATGACCACAAAGAAGAAGTCTGCAGGTTCATTGAATACATATTATGCATTACTTTGAGAAAACTATCATATATCATGCACAAGTATTTAAATTATTAGGTCACAGATAACCATGTCACCAGGCAAACTATATAGTGTAATTTGTGTTAGACCTGTCACAACACAACTGATGCATGCTACATAATCTATATCATTTATGCAATTATATTAGCCAATTATGATTTTGTAAATAGATCATAATTAAATAGAACTCTGAGTTTTTCTCTAGAGAATCTCCCCTTCTTCCAATTAAGCTGAGAAAGAGATTCTAACTTATGGTACTTTATTCTACGACATGCAGGGGATTTTTAAATGAATGTAATTTAAAATAAATGTAAACGGTATCGTCATAAACAGTGTAAGAGACAAAATCTTGGAAATGTTTCATTAAGATCTTGTTATTCATGGAAGGCTTTAAGTGGAACCCTACTGTAATGTAGTACTCTAGTCACATGGTCATAAGCTTAAAGTTAAACCACTACATTTTATGTATTTATTTGTATCCTGCTTTTATTATTTTTATAACTAACTCAAGGCACTGAACATATCTAACACAACTTCCTCCTCCTATTTTCCCTGTAACAACAACCTTGTGAGGTGCATTGGGCTGAGAGTCACTGGCCCAAAGTCAACCAGCTGACTTTAATGGCTAAAGTGGAACTTGAACTCATGGTCTTCTGCTTTCTAGCCTGTCTTTGCCTTAACCACTAGACCAAACTGACTCTACTTTGCTGCAAATAATGCTCAAAATAATGATGTTGAGAACAGTTACCAGGCTTTTACTGTAGGATGTTGCTTATACCAATGATATGGCATGTTGTAAAAACAATAATTTGCTCCATTTTTAAATTCTTGAAAGGACAAGTCTTCCATTTCAGCATGCTGGGAAAACTCACTGTTTACTAGATCAGAATATATACAGACTAGCCAAGGTTAATTCATATTCAGCAGATAACAGATAAGTTTCATTAGTTGTTTATGGAATGTTGAGAGAGTGGATTTATTAAACAAACTTCTAATGTGTACAGAACACTGACGTATACAGAATCTCTCCATCTGTGTGTGTGTGTGTGTGTGTCTACACACACACACACACACACACACACACACACACACACACCAGCATAGCACTATATATAAAGCTTAATTCAACGATAGTTAGGAATTAGATCTAGGCTAATTGTAACCTTTTCAGAATATTGTGCTCCTGACTGCTTAGAAGTCTTGGCAAAATAGTGCCTTTTACTTCTCTATTACTTATTGTATCTTTGCTGCATTGTATTGTACAGTATCTATGACTGTTTCAGGAATTGTGGGAGTTGAAGTCTACAAGTCATAAAGGGACTCTGGTTCCCCACCTCTGGTTTAAGCCATTGCGACCTGTTCTAGGTGACCTGCAACAGAAGCTTTGAGGTCTACAGAAGGCACTAAAAGCTTCACATAGGATGTGGACTTTGCACTGCTCTTACATTAATTATACTAGCTTCTAATTTGTTTGGGGTCGTAAATTCAAAATACATGCTCTTTACTGGTAAAATCCCAGCACGTTAACGGTATTTTGTAGACTGCCTTTTTCAACATGAACCTTTTTCAGAAATTACCATTTTCATCTAAGCCTTTTGATTAATGTGGAAATGTAGGACAAGGCTAATTCTGTAGCAGCATAAAATGAAGGGAGATTTGATTAGAAATGAAATGTTTAGTTTCTAGTAGGCAGAATCTCTCCCAAACGATATACGAGAAAATATTGAAATATGTTTTTTTAAAAAATGGTTTTCCTACTGAAGTCAATATAAATAGTCATATATGAATATCTAATAGGCCAAGTATAAATGGCTTAGTTGAAGTTCTCATCTGATGGAATGCATAAAAACCTATTTCATCATTTAAAGGCTTAATTTAATGAGATCGCTATATAGTACATTTTGAAAGAATCTATTGGAAAATATTTTCCCTTAAGGAAATAAACCGCTGGTTTTCACATTTGCTCAGGTTTTAACCTGAGCAAATACGGTCAATGAAATTGTGAACATCAGGAAAAGACCAGGATTGCTACTACTTGCCTAAAATGAGTCTCTCTTGAAAAGGAATGACAAAAAATATGAATAAAAGCAAAGAAAGGGGAAAAAAAATCTTAGAATTTCTTAATATTGTGGAAGAAGAAATGTTAACATGTACCAGCTAAAAATAGCCTAAACTAAGTTTCTACATCAACCTCCACTTACACAGAATGTCCTAGTTATTATTTGTCAGGGAAATGCTAATCTGGAAATTAGCTTTCTATAAGATTAGATTTTTATTTGTTCATATAGCTGTGGTCACAACTCTAAACTTTCAGGAAGTTTTCAAATCAAGAGCCATCTGATCTTCACAACTAGAGATTCTAGGAATTAAATTAGAGAACTCCTACATGTAAAAAAGATACAAACAATATTCCTTTGAGCTGTGGTTCCTCCCTTATGCCATTTCCTTTCTTATGCTACATCGTACAGTACTCCCTATCAGCTGATCACAAAAGAAAGATGTCCATTTATCTGAAAATGAAATCAAATTTCCTGGCCACAAACTAAAAACACTCCTTGTGCTTAGTTTACGTTCATTTTCTAGGAAGAGAACAGCAACTTGAGAATAATAGGGTTTGATTATTCTTTTTTCTTAGACTAATGGCCTAACAACTGCATGAAATTGACTGTTTAAAATTCAAAATCTGAATCTAAAATGCAGTTGCTTCCAGGATCAGAACAGCATTCCAGAATTATCATATCTGTAGTCTCTCAGGCCCCTCTACGTGCATTTTTTTTCTAGCTTCATATTCAAAAACTTCTTTGGGTCAATCTATCAATCATCCTTGGCTTTTTCTTAAAAGTGTATAGGCCATAAAATGTGCTACACAGGACAGATAAGCCAGTTTCACCCAAGGTGTTGTTGCCACATACTTGTTCTCCCATCTGAAAAGGGGGATGTGTTACCTCCTGCATGCTTTTCCCACCATGAGTGACCAAACACAGCATAGCTGGAGGTTCTGTTGCTGGCGTGGCAGCCAGTTGTATCAGAAAGTGCAGTTTCTTCTACTGTATGCTAACTCCTGGTTGCTGTCATCTTGTACTCTGGGGCTAGTGAGTAACTCTGAAGGCATTTTTAAAGAATGATTAAGCAACATGCTAAGGGTAAAGACAAGGACAAGTAAGGGGAGGATAGGAGGAAGGGCTGTGATGCTCCACACTTACTCAAGCCTTTGAGCAATAGAAATAAAATGAATATAATCTGGCTTTGGAACCACATAAAACAAAAGTGAATGTCAGTAATACAAGGGAAACAGCAGACACTGTTAGTGTTTTTAAAAGAGAAATGGAAAAGGCCAAAGCAGAAACATGTAGTTTTGTAAGACACTCTCTCTCTCTCTCTCTCTCTCTCTCTCTCTCTCTCTCTCTCTCAGAATATCTGTCTACACATATATAGACACATACACACCCCTTCCAAAATAGTGGTTTCCTGCTCTCAGATAAGGCCTAAAGGCACAACTGTAATTCATATCCTAATAACAGGCTACATTGAAATTGTCTTAACGTTTAACTCCAAAGCTAGTGGCAACTTGTATTGAACTTCAAATGCGATCATTCAATTTGCATCAAAAAGGCATTTTTAAAGGGAGGGGGGAGAGGAGAAATACAGTGGAATCTATCTATATGTCTGTCTGTCATCTATCTATCTATCTATCTATCTATCTATCTATCTATCTATCTATCTATCTATCTATCTATCATCTATCTATCTATCTCCGTCCATCCATCCATCCATCCATCCTTCCATCCATCCACCCATCCACCCATCCATTCTTTTAAAGAGATAAACCCAATATCATAATTAGGCCTTTATCAAAGTTTTCTTTAAGAAACAGCCTCACCCAAACTGTGGTTTTCCTGAAGAATGACCCAAATGTGAATTTACTGTATACACCCACAGGAACACTACTGTGGCCTGTATTCAGCATAGAGTAATTTCTCAATGTGCAGCCATAAAGCCCAAGATAATGCACTTTTGCACCAACTCTGTTAGCATGCCAATGTGCATGAACCTCTTGTAATGCAATTGTAACAGATGTTTCCTGAGCTGCACATAGTTAATTGCACGTTTATTATAAATGGATCACTTTGTAATTAAGATGCAATATATCTCAAAGAAGGTAGACTGTTTGGTTTAAGGGAAAATCATGGCTAAAAAGTATCACAAGTTTTGTGAATAAACTTAATGTTTTCCCTGAAATGCTAATTGAAAGGAAAAGATGACCAATGCAACTGCAGATACTTCAAAGATGCACCACAAGTATTTTATTATATACTTAAATATTGACTTGAAGATTTGACCTGAGAGTTCACATCAATGTTTCCCCAAAAACTGTAACATCATTCTTATTCTAATTTTTGAAATTTCTACAATAATTCATTTTCAAAAACAAACCCAAGGAAGAGAGCAATAAAAACAATTCATAATGAAAAACACACTTTAAAAATTGATTTAATATTAATGACAAAATACAAGCAAGCTTATTTAAATTCCCATATGTGTAAGCTATATATCACCCACCATTTCTTTAAAGAGCTTGGGTTGGTGAAATGATCATTATTATTCTCCTCTATAAAATAAAGATAAAACTGAGAAATAGCTAACCTTATGATACTACGCTGAATGACAATTTGAATCTGGGTCTAATACACGCTGGATCTAGTGTGTGCATGTCTAATACAACACACTAAACCAGCAATGCCATTTCCCACAATTCTTTGCAACTGACAAATCTGGTTGAGTCTGAAGAAGAACTGAATCTAAAATGTTTCAAGGCTCCCGGGTTGCCTATCATTAGTCTACACTCACATATTATTTATTTGTTTATTAGAATTAAATCCTGCTTTTTTTGTCTGGGACTTCTATCTTCAATTTATCTATACAAGATCCCTGTGAAGGAGAATAAGCTGAGAGAGAGTGAAGTCAATGGGCTGTCAATACATGTTGGTTGCCAAGCAACTAAATTGTGATCACATAACTGCAGGGATGTTATGAAGGCCACAACTTCAAGGACTATCATAAATCTCCTTTTACAGCAACATCGTAACTCTGAATGGTTGCTGAACGAATGGTTAGTAAATGAGGACTATTTGTATATCAAGCTGCATTGGGATTCCCCCAAACCTTGTGACATCTCTCACAAGTAATAGATGGTGATTGTTTGGCTACAAAATCCTCTCACTTCTAGGGATGGGGGTGGGGGCATGGTGGTTCTGGCTACCAGTAAATCAGCTTTCCTCTAAGCCTCTTTCTGAACTGGGCAGGTTTTTTTTTTAATGAGTGTCTTTTATTTTTACAGGCTGTTGTTTTATTACAAAGCACAAACAATTTTGCAATTTTTATTATTGATATTAAACAATTGAGCAAACTATAGTTCTACAGGCATCCTTTCCTATCAATTCATGCCTTTGATAACATTTACTCAGAGAGTTCTTTCTCCCCGCCCCCCCTTTTTTTTTTGAATTGTAGGATAAGGGCACTAATTAAGATTCAAAACATTCAGTTCATTTTAAAAATAAGATTTTTCACTGACCTATATTTTAAAAGTATTTTAAAAAGAGTGTATTTATTGGTGGAAGAAAAAAAATCATATTTTGTTAAAAAAAGGTATTCAATTTTTGGACTCCAGCCCGTATCACAAATATTATTTTTGTTATCTTCCCGCTGTAAGTGGTTTTACTGCATTCTTTTGTCAGAAGCATTTCAATAAAAATATCCAATCCAAAAAGAAAAAAAGAAGAGCATGATCTAACAAGTAACACATCCCTTTAAAAAACGAAATCCCCTCTTGAATAATAGATTAACCCCATTCAGCTCCCTAAAGGAAGAGGTTCTTTCACTGTAACTGTGTTTTGCTGACTAAGAATTATTTTTTAAAATATTGCCCAAAACTAAAACACTATGAAGAAAAGCAAACTGTAATCCAAGGTCTGTAGCCACTTTGTACTGTCACTTGCTAATACTTCATTTAGTTTGTTCATTTAGGTTAATGAACAAACTAATGAGCTGCTTTCCAAAAAGTCTTTCCTCTTAACTCCACCCAAAATTATCTGCTTCGTGACTATTTCCGATCATGCATGTCTTGCAACTAACATTCTTACGATCCACCAACGTGTAAGTGATTATTTTGCTGAAACGATTGCAAAAATAAAACATGTGCTGAGCTCTTTTAATCATTAATACATTTTACCTACCACTCACCTTAGCTTCTGCTCAGGTAACTCCTGAAGACCCAGGCTATCTGGGCGATCCCGTCTTCTCCTGTATAGACCTGAATGAGATAATTCTTTCAGCTGCAACGTAGTCATTCCGCTCTACTCTGTTCTCCCCCCAGAAAAGTTTCTGCTGAATGGCAGTCCAGCTGCCAAGATGCTTGGAAAAAGTATGTGGAGCAGTGCGTCTACACACCTGCACACACCAGCACTAGAACTCACTTTACACAGGCAGTTGCTGAGCAGCTTCCTGTTTCTCATAGGTACACACCCTCCAGAAGAGACTGCATTTCCTTTTAACAGCAAGTCTCATATCTAAAGGATGCTTGGTGGGTAAGCTGAGGGCAACTGTTTAGAACCTAGAACAAATGCAAATCAGGCCACTAACTGTGCTAAAAGGCTGCTGCAAACCAGCTAAGCTAGCAGCAACAAAATCTCTTCAATTCTATTTCTGCCTCTTACAATCAGACAAAAATCTGAACCAACTAAACTGTCCCCCTACCTTGAATTGCAAGAAAAAGAAACACAGGTCCACTTTATTGATGTAGGGAAGCTTCAGGTCTAGCATGTATTGTTCTGATCCATCCAAATTGAAGCATAGTGTTATTAAGTCTAGAATGAATGAATCTGACCAGCTAAAATAGAAGGAAAGGGTAATGAAAAGGAATGAATGGATGAAAATTTTCTTTAATTTTTTTCTTCCTTCATTCCTTTAAAATGCAAAATAACAACAAAAAAATGAAGCCAAATTGAGAGGTGGGAAGAGGACAACTTTGTCAATATTCTGGTTCTGCTTAGCAGCATCAGAAGTTGGCCACGGGAGACTATAGAAACTAGAAATAAATAAAAGGGTTTCCTGCCAAAGAAATTGATTTCCAAGTCACTTAACACTGAAACAAAGAAGCAGCTCTTCTAATTTTCAATAAGATACAAATTGACTAAAACTGAGTCCAAAATTTAAAAGCAACATTGTACCACTATTAAAATGCAGAAGCAAAATTATTTCCAACACCCATGTTATAAGAAAACGGATTGTCCTTAAGGTGCCACAGAATGGAATGTTATTATTTTTAAAAACAATTAATAAAACTTTAAGGTTTTTGCTCAAAGGATTCCTACAAATCAATCAAGATATTTTGGGGAACTATTCGGTGACATAAGAGCATAAGAGCAGCTCTGTTGGCACAAATAAAAGATCTGTTTAATCCTGCATCTAGTTTCATTAAGTGCCCAGTTGTCTTTAGGAGTCTTCAAAGACAACATAAAGGCTATGATCCCCCCCCTTTTTTTTGCATAATTGATATTTCCAAAGTGAACTCCTGATGAACATGTAACCTCTATCCGGATTTTAATGGCCATGGACAGATTTATCCTAAATAAAAATACCTTATTCTTTTTAAAAATAATTTAAAACCCCTTGAGAAAATCCATTAATATATTTTATAGCAACAAATATCCACAAGTTGACTAACCATGAACAGCTCTGAAATCACAAAGGTTAGATTTTATCATTTTTCTGTTCTTTGGAGAAAAAAAAATCACTTAAACACTGAATTTACCCACACACGAATAAGTCCAGTGACATCTAGTGGTTAAATTCCATAATGACACTACTACAAAAGAGACTGCCTCTCTAGTACCAGAACAATTACATCTTTTTATTTCAAGTTCGTTTTTTAAAAAAACTGGCTCAATGAGTTACTATGTACAGAACTCAAGAGAAATATAAGATAGCACCTTTACTTCAGAAACAGAGAATACTTAGCCCATACTCTTCCATAATTTATGATGTTATAATTTTAAAAGCACTGATTAAATTCCCTGAGAGTCTATAGGTAATAAATAAAAAAATAAAATCTGTGGGAGAAAAACTGACCATAACCTTTTTGTTTTAATAAAAGTATTAAAGCCAAATCACATAATGCAAATTCTATTTTTTTGAATGACTGGTTGCCAAGTGTGAGATCAGCATGTTTCTAATTGTATCTATCAAACATAGTGAGATCGCAGCTAAATTCAAAGTTGCAGTGTAGCTTGGAAAAGAATTTATAGAAACTTCCAGATACAAAATGAAAAAGAAATTATGACAAGCACCTTGAGAAAAGTTTCTGTTACTAAGATAATTTTCATCTAGCACAATTTATAATGTAATATGCAAAACTCACACACTGTAGTCAGTAAACGGTCGTGCATGATGTAGCATTAGGTATGAACTAACAATGACCTATTCCAGCAAACTATGGCTAAAACAAAACAGGCTTTCTGCTTTCCCTACTTCTACAAAACATGACTATGTATCTAAAACTATGACTCTCTCTAAATTATCTACATGCTCTTCTTCTCAAGGATCTAGGTATGGAAAATTTCCCTCCTTCCTTAGTCTTGGGTCTGAAATGTGACAACGGGGTGGGGTGGGGGTGGGGGCGGAGGAAAGATGGCAGCTGCAAATAAAAAGTAAAAAGGCCCTTTTTACTCCCATTTCTCATGGACACTCCTAATATGATGAGAAAAACTTATTAAACAAAACCAGTTATTATATTCAGGGAAAAAAGCCGACAATTTTTTTTGGAGAAGATTACAAACACCGTTTATGAAGAGAAGTGTTGTTTAGATTTAGACCAGAGGTGTCAAACTCGCATCATCACGGAAGTGGTGGGATTCAGCCAGTTCGCACCACTTCGGGAGAACCGGTTGTTAACATTCTGAGCAGTTTGGCAAACTGGTTGTTGGAAGAAATCATTAGGGCAGAGAACCGGTTGCTAAATTACTTGAATCCCACCACTGCATCACGGCATCATCACATGACGTATCGGAACTTTTTCTCTCTTTGCTAAATTGGGCAGGGGCAGAGCCAACACATGACGCGTCCGGCCTGTGGGCCGCAAGTTTGACACCCCTGATTTAGACCCATGGCAAGAAAAAAAAAGTCTCTGCCCAGTTCTGTTACCCTGGGCCTAAGCAAACAATGATTAGCAAATCTATGGGCTGAGTGTACACCAAGCAATGCATGATAGTTCCTCATTTAGAAAATTTATAATCCAACATAGTTAACTAACCATTTTAAGGAAAGTCTTAGCAATTTGTGGCAGTCTGCAAATATTTTCACCAAAGGGCCTCTTTAAGAAGGGGTTAGGTTGGAAACAACAATCCCTAAATGGCTTATGGAAAATAAAGTAATTTCTGATTGTGAGGCCATCTTGAATCTTTCTTCTGGAACATGGAACAGCTTAATGGTTTTCAATGAATATTCACAGAAACATTGGTTCACTCAGCTGGCAGGTATCATCAAATGAGACAGGGAACTTGGTCTCTCCAATTGCAGTTAACCATCTTCTATATCAGGGGTGTCAAACTCGCGGCCCGCTGGCCGGATGCATCACGCGCAGGCTACACCCACCCCAGCTCCATGAATGGGGAAAATGTAGCAAAAGTCATGCGATGGCAACGTGACGCAGTGAGTTTGATACCGGTGTTTTATATACTTAGTACAAAGAGTGAATAAGTTTTCTCTCTCAGCACAGCCTACCTAATTCAATGGTGGGTAATAAAATAAGATGAGATGCACTTTAATGTATGAGACAAGGCAGAATATGCTTGTAACCAGTACAATGTACAAATAAATAAATAAATAAGCTTGCTTTACTGCAATTTAAAGAATAAACCACAACTGGCTGATTCAGACAATATTAGGTAAATTGAAATTGTATCAGTGGTGGGTTGCCCCCGGTTCACACTGGTTCTATAGAACCGGTAATAAAACTGGTGGGAGGCTCCGCCCACTGACCCTGATGTCGTCAAAGCACTTCTGCACATGTGCAGAAGCTTCTGTGCTTATGCGTGGCCCCGCTACAAACCAGTAGTAAAGGTAAGTAGAACCCACCCCTGAATTGTACCAACCACATTATCACTTAGTACAATACATGAATCCAGTAAATAATTAAAACTTTATTTAACGGTATAGTTATATGAACAGAACATACATAGTGTAGTGTAAGAAATTATTTCTCTTTCAATAAGCATATCAACAAAACTACTCTTGTGTGCATAATTATAGAATGACTTTTAAAACACATTTTAAATTGCACTGCTTTTTGTTTTCCTTCTTTTTTGCTGTCCAGTGTGAATAGTATTTTCCTCTTCTTCAATACCCTCTCTTCCCAAATTCTCTTGCTATATAGTGATTTCCCTTTTAGGAAGTTGCTAATAAACTCTTGCATTTAATGACAGCAAACCAGACAAGTATCCCATTGCAATAATTTAAAGGCAATTTAATCCAAGTTTTTCAAAATAGCAACATAGATCTTTGTCAAGAAATGTTAAAAAAATGATCAAGTACATTATCAGTGTTTTCAATATATTCTTTAAACTAATAAAAATGTCCTAGTAATTGCAAACTGCCTCTGTAACGAATTTTCATTTTCAGGGTAAATATTCCAAATCCATGATTCCCTCTTCCCTTAAGTTTTGATTCTCTTCCTGGACTTCTTACATGGAAATTTCTCTTCGTTACTTTCAACACCACATTCTTTAATAATTTTTAGAATTTTTATGCAACCAACCAGAGGAAATGAGAAAAATAAGTTCATTTCATTTCTGCTGAAACTCTACCTCCGGTTCCTGAGCTATTTCTATTCAGGTTATTAAGTATTACTGTATAATATTCCAGAATTGGCATTTTGCCTCTTTCCCCTGTCTATCCTTTTTCCTGTCCTCCCACTTAGATTGTGCCTAAAGGCAAGGACTGTCTTGCTTTACTGATTTTAAATAAGCTTTTTAGTAAAATGCTTAGATGAATATGCAGGTAATATGATTTCAGTTGACCCTTCACCACAGTGGAAACGATAGCTTGGACATTATAGTTTTTTTTACAGACCTCCTCTGCTTCTAGGCCTAACCCTAGACAATGGCAATTCATGGAAAAAAAGAAAGAAGCTCATGGAAGGAGATATGCTAGAAGAAGATAGGAAACTGGTCACATTTCTACAGTTCCTGTTATAAAATATGTTCCTATTTTTTTGCCCCAAGATGGTAGGGGTGGAGCAGCCCTACTGGCAAGCTCTGCTCAGTGCTTGTTTTATTTGGCTTGCAACAATTGTTTCCTGGTCTCTTTCATAATATCCTTGATTTATCTCCTTTTATTCCCATATTTTACTTATCAGACAAATCCACAACTCTGCGGGCAAGAATAAACAGAGAACCAGCCCTGGAACTCTCTGAAACCAGCCAAAGTAACAAAACAATTTAAGATTAACTAATTCTTGACTAGAAAGACTCCTACAGAAATCAGTCTCCTGAAATTCAGTGAATTCAGCTTGTTTTTCTTCAGACTGTGTCAATCACATTTTACTAAAGATTTCAATGGGAAGAAATATTTGCTTGATAATTATTCAAAGCACTTGGTATTAATAAAAGTAAGATGGAACCTTATTAGCTTTTCCTACAAGAGCCTTAATTCAATTACAAGCGTTTTACCCTGCATTAGAGATTGTATGGTGATATGTTATTAAGATGTGAAACCACATTCTGTTTTTTTAAACAATAATGAGAACAACTATGCCTTTTCAAACGAGGGGTATTTGGAGCATAACAGTGTCAGCAAGGTGTAATGGAACAATGTTTTTCCCACACTGGATTATATTTTCAAGTGACTCCCCCATGCATGGTTTAGACTGAAAGTTTACACTAAGACAATATGTTTTGTAGACATGAACAGAGGCATTTATCAATATAAAACAGCTAAAATTAGAAGTGAATGAAGTAATGACGTTATAAAATTATACAAAAAATGAATTATTTGCTTATTTTTTAAATGTTAACAAGAACAATCAATATATATATGAATGTATGTGTTGATGCATTAGTGGTAACAGTGTAGTCATACTAATATAAGAAAAAAATAAAAGCATTGCTTTTTCCTGTCTATACAATAATTATTTTGAGCTTCCTTATGCAGAAAAGGTCCACAATTCTTGATATCCTAGGTGAGTCTAAATATTCGAGATATAACCAAGAAAAATATATGCATTATGGGTAAGCAGGGAGCAATAATCCTGTGGATTTTTTTCTTTGCTTGTGATAACACTTCCTAATGCTATGGTAACTTTTGCAACATCTCCCTCTGCTGATAGAACAGCAGAGTTTTGTTTCACGGCAATATGAATCATACAAAACTGTGTTCATATTACGTAGCGTACCTAGTACATATGCTTCAATCCACACTCTTTTTAGGTCCCTTTTTATTTTCACTGGTTTATAACATTTGATTTCCCATGATTCTCAATTAATGTTCATTTCATATGTATCAGGTTAGTTTTAACTCTTACCCTAAAGCTTTCTTATAGTTCTAGAATCTACTTCATACAGAGGATTAATTGATTGGTTTATGTGTTGTCAAGTTAGTGTCAACTCTTAGCAACCACATAGTTTCCCCCTCCCCCAAGCAATATAGCAAATATCATTCAACTTTTGCAGAAAATGAATTTTAACTATGGTAGAGAAGAATATTTATTTCTGGATTCCAGGGAAAGGAGACGGGGTAAATTTGCTACTCTCCCCCTTATCCATGGATTTCTTGAATTTCTCTTCATTAAAGTCACCAAATCTCAAACACAATGAAATTGAAAAATTTACATTTACAAAAGTTTGCAGTATTGGTCAACATGCAAACATTATTGAATAAATAAGT
The DNA here is from genome assembly GCA_030761175.1 of Masticophis lateralis. NCBI lineage: Eukaryota > Metazoa > Chordata > Lepidosauria > Squamata > Colubridae > Masticophis > Masticophis lateralis. The sequence goes on along the minus strand of JAUDYJ010000004.1, from coordinate 96,363,070 downwards.
AAGTTTGGGACTTAGTATCTTTGTGGAAGACACTAGTCAGAGAAAGCTATAAAAACTGTCAGGATTAAAAGACTTTCTTGTGGAAAAAAAATGAGTCATGTGGCCATCTGTAAAAAAAAAATTAAAACAAGAAGTAGAGATTCAGCATTTATTTATTTATTTATTTATTTTCAGCAATAAAGAAATAACAGATCATTTGGTCTGGGGGACCAAGAAAGACTAGAGGTGACCAGATAGCAGTGTTCCAATATCTAAGAAGCAGCCACAATGAAGAGAAGTTCAATCTATTCTGAAGGAAGCCTGAAGGCAGAATAAGAAGCAATGGATGGAAACTAATCAAGGAGAGAACCAACCTAGAAATAAGGATAATTTTCCTGACAGTTAGAATAATTAATCAGTGAAACAAGTTGCCTCCATAAGTTTTGGGTGATCCAACACTGGAGGTTTTTAAGAAGATATTGTACAACCATTTATCTGAAATGATATAGTGTCTCCTGCTCAAGCGGGGTGGGGGTGCGGAGATTGGACTAGAAGACATCCAAAGGTCCCTTCCAACTCTATTATTCTGTCAGTTGCGTTTACGCCCCTTTGCAATGAGTAAAGAACAGAATATACTTGTCAGAGTGGCAATCAGCCCCGGTCCCATCCTGGGGTAATTGCCCTTAATTAGAGATGGATCGTGGCTTTTTCCTTGAGTATACTTTGCAAGAAAAATAAACCGAAAATACATTCTAATGAAACTCATATTTATTGTAAAGAAATAAAAACAATCTTACTAATCTAATTAGGTTACATTTTGGCAGCTTTCCCAGCTACCTCTCTTGGCCGGCGAACAAAGAAAAAATTAGAGAAGAAGAAAAAAGGAATGTAGACATGCGCAGTAGCTTACTGATAAGAGTCTGGCAAAGCTACCGTAAGTCTGAGAGTCCAAAAATAAGAGCTCAGCTGGTAAATACAGAAATGCAGTGACAGTACTCACCAGAGTATGAAGGAAGGATATAAATCATTAACTATCATCATGCTCCTCTTAAATTTTATTCACTTTTCTTGAATTGCTATTGCTTTAAAACAAGGAGGAAATTATAGATTACTTTAGACTACACCTGATTATCAAGATACTTGCTTTAAAATACTACTTGCAAATTTAACCATAATAATCTGTCTACAAGCTTCAGATACTATCAAAGAAAAGCTGAAACGAACGTACACATAATCCTTGATTTATGACCATTTGTTTAACAACCATTGAAACTTACAATGCTGAAAAAATGTACTGGACTAATGAATGACCAGTCCTCATACTTAGGACCACCACAGCATCCCTGCAGTCACATGATCAAAATTTAGGCACTTGGCAACCTATAGGTATTTATGGCAGTCCTGGAGTAACATGATCATCATTTGCAATCTTCCCAGGGGACAGGCAAATTCAAAGGGGAAGAAGCATGGTGACTCACTTAACAACTACAGCAAAGGGTCATAAAATTGGGCCCAATTCACTTTACAACCACATCCCTTAGCGGCAGAAGTTCCAGGTTAAGGACTATCTGTAATGTAATGTGACTGCTAAGTAACAAGATATTGCCTACATTTTTCCTGTGTTTGGAACAGCTTTGAAATGATTTTAATAATTAAAATCATTTAAATACAAGAAAATTAGCATATATTTTTTTAGAAAGTCTTCAAGCTAGCCCCCCTCTTTTCTATTCCTTCCATTCTAAAACTAGCCAGCTAACCAGCTCTGCTTTCCCGTAAGACTGAAAGTGGCTAGCCCAGAATTTCTTTAGCCTCTCTCTAGACTTTTCTTGTGGAGAATTAGAAGTACTATACAGTAGCTGCAATAAGGAATCTTGTCCATAATAGTATTTCCTGCTTGTCAGAGAATGCCTGAGTTGGAAGACAAGGCACCATTGAGTACAATCCATTTCTTAGTTCAGTAATCCAAGTTAAAACCATCATAACAGATTATCTAGCTTCCAGTTGAGCACATCATACAAAGAATACCTGCTACAGTTTTTCAGAAGGAGGTCCTGTGTACAGTGTCTGTCTGTTCATTTATATCTATCTACACACACACACATATGTATACATACACACACACACACACACATATATTCTGTAGATGTTAACATAAGATCAAGAGCACAGCTAAAGGCAGTACTGTCAGATATAAAGTTATCTGACAGTAATTTTAATTGAAATAACTCAGCCAATAGATAGTCTGCTTCTCACTTCTCTAGAAATGTCTAGATTTCCATATAAGGACAAGATATATATTTTTTGAAACAATAAGACAAAGCATTAAACAGTAAGCAAAGCAGAGGAATGTAGCTTATTTAAAAAAAACACAGGAAAGTGCCAATACTCACACAGTATTACTGGTCAGTTGACAAAAGATCTAATGAATAAATTTGATCCGTACGTTGCTTTAGGCTAAGCATTTAGCATTGACCGAACTTCCTCCTGGTCATTGCTAAGAGGTGATAAAAGCCAATGTGACTTTGCAAACCACTTCCCATTACTTTTCATACTGAACTTAACTTAAAAGGAAATAAACAAAGGCTCAAACTCTCTGATTGCATCAACACCATTTTCAATTACCATTTTAAAAATGGTTGGCACAGGGAGGTGTTTTTTTTTTTTTAAAAAAAAAAACCAAAACACTTTCTTGCTCAAAATGTTTCATCTCTCTTCCCTCTATTCCAGAAATATATCTCAAAACATGACATAATCTCAGACATAATAAGAACCTCATGTACTTCAACCATTTGAGTTCCATGAAGGTGATGGATATGACACGTAAATCATGGGCCTCAAGGCTTGATCTTGGAAGAAAAGCACTTTCTATTTAGAGGGAAGTGGGAAAAGTTATTAAAGCCAACAGTATAACAAAAGGACAGGAAAAGTCCTGCAATGTAGGGTCAGGGGTGGGCTGCTGCCCTTGTAATAACCGGTTCGCCCAGAACTGAAAACATGAGCATGAACCGGTCTGAACTGGGAGCAGCCCATCACTGGCTCCCATCTACTACTTTTACAAATGAACTTGGTTTTTTTCCATAGTATTATCACTTCCTTAATTTGCCATTAAGAGGGGCGGAACAGAGGCAGGGTGAAATGCTCCCAGTTCGGACCGGATCGCCCAATCTGGTAGCGATGGCAGCGGGTGGTTCGGAGAACTGGTAGCAAAAATCCCTGCCCTCCACCATGCCCAGCTGAGCCGCACGATCATCAGAGGCTTTTTTAAAAAAAAAATTTAAAAGCATTTTTTCTTCGGCTGAAAAAAGGCTTTTAAAAGTAAAAAAAAAAAAAGCATGATTGTGCAGCTCAGCTGGGATTGTCAGAGCCTTATAAAAGCATTTTTTCTACAACCTCTTTGGCCAAAGAGGTTGCAGAAAAGAATGCTTATAAAAGGCTCTGACAATCCTAGCTGAGTTGCCTGATCATCAGATGCTTTTTTTTATCTTAAAAGCATTTAAAAAGTGCTTTCAAAAGAAAACAAAAGCCTCAGACGATCAGGAAACTAGGCTGAAGAGGTTGTAGAAAAAATGCTTTTAAAAGTAAAAAAAAAAAGTTGGTCACGCCCACCGTCACATTACCCATCACCACCAAGCCACGCCCACAGAACCAGTAGTAACAAATTTTACCTTTCACCACTGAACAGAGGTGCACAAAATGTATGGGACATGTTCCAGGATCAGGAAGGAATGGAGAAAAATTGGATAAAATTTCAATGTGACTGGCTTGATCCAAATATTTCTTGAGGAGGGATTAAAAAATTTAAAAGTTCCTGGACAAAATAGGAGCATTCTGGAATTAGGGGAGGGGATGTGTCTATGGGGGACATTGGGAAACATTCAGCAGCAAGGCCGGATGCTTGGTGGCTTGAAATAATTACTAAGTGGAAGCAGAAATTGAGTTTATTATAAGGAAACTTGGCCTTGGGTTAAAAGCCAGGCAAATTGTCTTGGTTATGATTTATATAACAATTAAAGTACTGTTCTATAGAGGTAATTAACCTCTCCATTTCCACGTCAAACTGTGGATGGTAGACCAAGCACAGGTGGACCTTTGCATTTAAAACTGAAATATCCCCTTCAAAAACATGCCTTAAATAGGAGTGTCCAACCTTGGTGACTTTAAGACTTGTGGATTTCAACTCCCAGAATTCCCCAGTCAGCCATGCCAGGAGTTGAAATTCACAAGTCTTAAAGGGGCCAAGGTTAGACCCTCTGTCTTAAATTGAGGACTTCTGTCAAAAATGATATTATTTCCTTCTAAAAATTTGTTGAATGAACAGATGAACTGTTTCAGAAAAGCAGTGGAAATCATGATGGAATAAAATTACTTAATAAAATAAATTGCCATAAGAAAGGTATCCAGACTCCTGTCATATGGTTATGTCATTACTGTATAAAGTCCACAAAACTGTTTCCCCTGGCTCCCCCTGGAGATACGGAGGATCCCGGATTTACGCACCTTCCGTCATGCCTTCAAGACCTATTTATTTCAACAGGCTGGCCTGCCCAACTTTCCTTTTAATTGTAACTTTTAAAATTGGTTTTAAAACATTGGGAGTGTTTTAAATTGTTCTGGGCCAAATTATTTAATGGGTTTTATATTGTCTTTTAAATTTTGTAATTTGTCTGTTTTATCTTTTTGGCTGTTCACTGCCCTGAGTCCTTTGGGAGTAGGGTGGTATATGAATCTAATAAAATGAAAAATGAAAATGAAATGAATGGCACCTACAGATTATATGCAACAATATAAACCAAAGGTTCAGTAAACTACCTAGAGCAATGAAAACAAATACCCTTAACCTTCCTCAAATATTTCAATTAATGCAATAACCCCGTGATGGCAAACCTATGGCATGCGTGCCAAAGTTGGCACACAGTGCCCTCTCTGTGGGCACGTGAGTTGTCGCCCCAGTTCAGCTCTGCCACGCATGCACCATGCCTCCCGCTGGCCAGCTGGTCGTCGGGTCTCTGCCGTGCATGTCCGGGGTGGGACACATGCAGGAGCCCACATACACATGTGTGTGGGGGCAGGGTGCATGTGGGATGCATCATGCACGGGGGGCGTGGCACATGCATGGGGCCCGCACATGCATTACATTTTGGGGGTTCGGGCGCACGCGTGCACACTTTGGGCACTCGATCTGGAAAAGGTTAGCCATCACTGCTATAACCTGATATTCTTTTAGATTATTTGAGTAATTAAAAAACACAATTTTAAAATAAATGTATATGCTGTGCAGTGGTGGATTCCTCCCGGTTCCACCGAGCTGGTAGCAGTGACGATATGAAGTCACCAAACCAGTTCTGCCCCCCCGCCCCCCACATTATTCTTACCTTTTATTTGGCCCCACCCCCAATCTATTGCTACCTCCTGAGTCCCAGATGATGGCTAGAGGGAAAAAAACTGTTTAAACTCTTGCCGCGGGGCTTCAAAGGGCCGCCCTACAGCTGATCAGTGGTAAGAGGCAGTTTGGAGGTATACCAGTGCCTCCAAAAACGAATGAGTAGACCGGTGCCTGCAAAAATAAATGGGTAGACCAGTGCCTCCAAAAACAAATCAGTAGACCGGTACAGCTCTGCAAGCAGTTAAAAGCCTGGTTGACCAGTACCTCTGCTAAATCCTAAAGAATTGTCACATGACCATCAAGCCATGCCCACAAAATAAGCCATGCCCACAGAACCGGTAGAAAAAATTTTTAGAACCCACCCCTGATGCTGTGTTTCATAATTCAGGCGTTGCTGCTACAGATTCTATAGAACAAAGTGCTAGTATCCTTAAGATTTATATTGACTGTTTCCCTATGACTATCATTAAGTGTTGTATCTTATGATTCTTGATGAATGTATCTTTTCTTTTATCTACACTGAGAGCGAATGCACCAAGACAAATTCCTTGTGTGTCCAATCACACTTGGCCAATAAAGAATTCTATTCTATTCTATTCTGTAGCATTCACTTTGAACTCCCTACAGATTACATTGCTGTTATATTTACCTAAATCAAATTGCACTTCTTTGTAATTTTATATATTGTGATTTTAAAATGTTTTGAAGATTATTTTCCAGGAGAATAGAAATATGGAACTTAAACAAACAAACAAACAAACAAACAAAAGGCTTTAATCTAAACTTTGTATAACCTGCTGTCACTGCTGTTTAGGGAACATAAGCATACATGGAATTGTGTAGGTGAAAGACATGCATCTTAAGTTCTTTTGTCTGAAGGCAAGAATTGGAACTGTAAAAATATCCAGGGTTTAAAACCTGAAGTATCTCAAGCTAAAAATGCAACTCAATTCATGGAAAGATTTAACTATATTGCTTAAACAGGTCCTAAGAAAAGAAAAGAAAAAAAGGATGGAACTTAAAAGACCTTAAAGCTCATTATTTCTTGGATGCCATTTCAACATACATGTTTGATAGTCATATTTATATTCTGAATGCTTTGTCTACAAAGCAGCAATTCATTATAGATGAAAAATGTATTTCTGCAAGAATATTGTGTAAGGCTTCAGAAGCTAACCACAGTAGAAGACAGGAAATATGGAATGTTGATTCATGATGACACCAACATTTTCTATGTCTCAAAAGGAAAAGTTTGATAAGGTTAACTGCAAGACTCAGGGGCAACTGTGAAATTTTCCTCATCTGTTTTTCAAAAAGTAACAGAGACTCCAATCTTCAAGTCATTTTTGTTGTTTTTTCAAAACATTATGTCTGAAATCAATGGACCAATGTGTGACTGTGTGTGTATAATTATAATGCTGATTACACAATAACAAATTATAGTGTCTCAAAATGAGTTTTGCAGCTGGAGTTAGAAAATATTTAAGCAGTACAAAAGTCAGTGCAAAGTCCAGTTGACTTAATTGTGCTTTTCTGGCAAAACAAATAAAAATATAATATAAGGCATTCTGGATTTGCCATCCTGGCTTAAGAGTGAAGCACTATTTTTATATGCATATTTAAACAACAATACTCTCAGTAAAATTAAAAGAATATAATAACAAACATCAGAAAACAAGCTTCTGACAAAAATAAAGAGACATCCCCCAAAATGCAAATCCTATAATACAATCAAACCCACCTTTCAAGAGAAGGTCACAGAAAATGAATGATGGAAGAAATAAGCTATGATCCACAAAAATATCTAGCCTGTTTCTTTTGCACTGGGACTTTCTGTAGCAAAATCAGCATGTAGAAGTCCTATACAGATTCCTTATTTGAGTCTAGAAGCGAGTTTGAATTTGTATTATAGACAAAGCCATGGGCTAGGTAGGAACCCTCTATTGCAAACCCATTCACAAAGTCATATGCCTGACTCTGTCAACAAAAACCCTTAAGTTTATTGCATGCAAAATGCATTTAACAGAGTTGACTCAGTTTGCTCCATCTCAGAAAAATCCTATCCTTATCCATCCTCCCAGAAAGAGGTGTGACATGGTCAGCTGCTGTTTGAATCAGATTTATTTAATTTGATTCTGGGAACTGTGGATGTTCTTCTAACATTTTCACAAGAGCATTTGCAAGAACTGTAATGTAAAAAAAATACTGTATGGAGGTAGGATTCTTCTGATTGGAATAGGAAATTTTAGGAAACTGAATGGGACAACTCGCTGCAGCAAATTTGCCACACTCAACTCACTATGGCCATCTCGCAGCGGGGCAACTCACTGCAGGACAATTCAGCAATTCAATTTAATTATTTAAAGTAGTTAAAAAATTATTTAATTTTTGGACATTCACATTTCATTTTGTCCCTCCTTTGGTGTCCTTTCTGTAAATATTCTATTCCACTATTTCTTTGATATTAGTGCAACTCTTGTCCCCCGGTGTTACTACCTCCTGTTTCTTACTGTAAAAGACCACGCAACATGAGACATCTTACTTCTACACCGTACTTTTTATTAGCCACAGAAGTTATCAAGACTTGCATAGGCTAGTCTTATCAGTGTGCTCTGAGTGGTAAAACTAGCTCACACTTTCTTCTGCACATTTGTTGAAAATCTTCCGATTTTGGAATCTAAATTCTAATGCAAAAATATTCTTTGTGTGTATGTTTGTGTATGTGAAAAAAAAGGCATCAGTTATAGCTGCTGATTTTATCAGTTTTGTAAATACAAAAATTGAAAAGTATAAAGAGACAGAGTTCAAAGATTATTAAAAGGCAAGAAATACTGTAGATATGTGTTGTGTCTGTGAGTTTAAAAAATCCCCAAGGGTTGGAAATTTGAGGGTAAACCTGAATAAATCATGCCAAGTGCCAAAATGAACACATTAATTTTTGTAAAAACAGATGCAAAAGCCAAACCTTTTTGAAAAAGAAGCACATAGCCATTCTTGAGTGCCCCGTTGCACTCAAAATAAACATCCTGAGCCATGTTGAACAATCACTAAAGAGGCCAGCACATTTCATAGCGGGGAAAAGACAACACTGCTACATTAAAAATAATCGTGGGCCACAAAGGAGCAGTTGGCAGACTAATCAGCCATTTGGTGGCTAGTAGAATCAGAAAGGCCTGGAGGTGTTGAGAAGTATGTCTTTCAGAGCAAAGGTCACTGTGAAAACATCAGGTGGGGCAGCAGGTCTTTCTGACAGTGACCATGTGGGTGATAGTGGGCTTGTTGGGTTTCAAAAGATGCTGGCCTCCAAAAACCGCTTAGTGGCTCCTACAATGTGAGCCGTCCAAAGTAAAGCAAGCAAGAAACAAGACTAGCTGAACTAATCTACTTATTATAAGTCTACATTAAACAGAATCTTGTAAGTCTATAGGCACAAACTTCTGGCCTCCACTTTAACCGCTTGACCCATTAGGGCAGGTCCTTTCTAAGTTTCTTCCTCTAACTCTTAAGAGACTGTGGGCTCCTGCCTGTCTTGCCCAATTCTTTCTTGGGTAGCATTTCTTTCCCTCTTTCCCCAAGATCATTCATATATTCCAATATGCATAGGCATTACACATGGCTTCAAGTTGCACAGGCCTATGCTAGAGTATATTTGGTATAGATCTCATTATGAAAACAATTTTATTATCAGCTATAGAACAGTTGTACTATTGCATAGCAATTAACACTGGATGGCTGTTTTTGTTTTCCCTTTGGTGCCTTTGAGTCAATGTTGCCTGGACAGGTCCCTGCAGGTTCGATGGCAAGATTTCAGAAGTGGTTTGCCATTCCTTGCTTCCTACAGCTGAGACAGAATGACTGGCCCAAGGTCACCTAGCTGACTTTGTGCCTAGGGCAGGACTAGAATGACTGGCCCAGATTTTAGATGCTTGAATCACTATATCAAACTGGCTCTCTTTGATTAAATATTTTGTATTTTCAAATACCTTCCAGAGAGGAATTTTCCAGGGTCATTTAACCCAGAAAATAAATGCGGTGATATCCTTGAACACCTGCTGTAGTAAATTTGCTAGATGCTTCAAAGATAGATTTACTCATATTTAGAGTGAACTGAAGGAAACTTAATAAGGACCTGATGAAATGGTCCAATGTATTGCTGAAGTATATAAATTTGATATATACATCAACAATACCGTACCTATGTCTTCTTGAATCTTTACCCACCTTTGCTTCTCAAATCCAGCTGTTGTGGGAGGGGATGCTAAAGTGATTATTTCATAAAGTTGCATTGATCGCTTCTGGAAAAAATCTAGTTAGACCAAGAAGCTTATAATAACTAGTGTTCAATTACAGACGCTCTCTTTTCAGGCAAAGGACTGAAGATGGTAACAAGAGCAATAGTTCAGATTCCTGAAGATGATACATAATATTTGGGGATTCATTTTGGTTTCAGGTTTAATTTTGGAATGAGATGGCCCGAATGAACTAAAACACCTAGAGAGAAAGGCTAAACACCCCAACCTACACGAATTGGGTCTGATCAGGATTGGAACACGGTATTACTACGATACAGAATAGTCTTCTGACTATCAATTAAATGTAACATATTTTAAGACTTAAGTGCTTATTTTGGCTTCCTAAGTTCCTTGATGCACTAAACAGTATCCTACAATTAATGAACAGAAACCTCATAATTATTAGTTTCCTGATTAATATTTGCCACTACAAACTGCAGTATAGGTATGCCTCAACCTACAACCACAACTGAGCCCAAAATTTATGTTGCTAAGTAAGAAATTTGTTAAGAGAGTTTTGCCCCATTTTACTAGATTTACTAGATTTGTTTAGTGAATCACTTTTGCAGTTGTTCAGTTACTAACATAGTTGTTAAGTGAATCTGATTTCCCCACTGATTTTGCTTGTCAGAGGGTTGCAAAAGATGATCATATGACCGTGGGACACTACAACCGTCATAAATATGAACCAGTTGTCAAGCACCTGAATGTAAATCACATGACCATGAGAATGCTGCAATGGTTATAAGTCACTTTTTTCAGTGCTGTTGTAACTCTGAATGGTCACTAAATGAACTGTTGTAAGCTGAGGACTACATGTATTAATATTTGCACGCATTTTTACAAGTTTTGCATGTATAATAGGTCTTTTTATTAAGTATTTTCCACTGCAGCCATAATATAGCAACCAGCAACACGAGACTAAGGAAACAAAGAATGTCACATGTGACCAGAGATTATCTTTTCTGAGGTGATTAATGATTTAGAAGTATTAAATGGATAGAATTGTACATATATCTAGCTTTTCACTTTATGTTTGGCTATAGTGGGGCCAAAATTCCTGACCAGGCAAGCTTTTGGATTGATTTCAAACTATTTCCTCTCAAAAAGCTTAAGTCTAATAAAGATGAATATTGAATTTTGATAGAAATATTATTTATTTCAATATATTCCTACAGTAATACTCAAAGACAAATGAGACATTGGCAACGATGGAAGGAAAAAGGTCTGTAATACAATTTAGCCTTATATGGGGAAATAAGGAAGAAGGTTGTCATTTTCAGATCTGAAGGATATTTGGAAAATATTGTGGAAAACTCTCTTCTTCTGGGGGAGAGTCGAGGAAAATAAAAAACAATCTGAATTTTTTTTCCTTATAAATATCAACAATGAAATGACATAAAAATGCATGTATTTGTTTATATATATATAAACATATGTGTGTGTGTGTATGTATGTGTGTGTGTATTTGTTGTCGTAGATTTTCACGGGTATAGATATGCAAGTCTTGGCGTATTTGGGTCTTTTCCCATGTAAGATTGAGAGTATTTTGGCAACGTTTTGACGAGGTCCACACACACACACAGAATGCAGTCATCAAATTCTTAAAGCAACAGAAAGTTAAATAAACCTAGATGGAAACGGAAATATGCACCAGGATAAAGATGGCTGATAGTAGCTATATCAGAAAATGTGCAAAAATGGAAAATAATGGCATTTCTGGAGTAATGATATAGTAATGTCTGAAATTAATTATTTGTGGCGCTTCATTTACTTCCAAAAATGATTGTTCTAATAAGTGATATCCTGAATGTTTGTCCTAAAGTCTGGTCTTGCCAACAGCATTGCTCTGCAGCTAAAGAGATCTAAAGAACAGATTAATGAAAAATAAAATTTTGCTATCAGCTTTTCAGCCACCAGATGGAACTAGAGTTCTATTGTGTTTATTACTTTTATGCTATCTGATAGCAAAGCTCAAAAATGTGACAGATATTAGTTCTGACAGAAATATTTAGCATCATGTTGAACTCACAAATACATTCTAATTTCCTTCAAGGTTTCACCTTGTTTTCATCTTGTTGGTCAGCCTTAACATTAACTATGTAGTTTAAACATATTTTAAAGCTTAAACACATTTAAGAAACAAACAACTGCAGGTCTAAACAACTCTACAAATGACCTTGTAGACAAATAAAATTAATTCATTGTTGTCTTTCAAAGAGAAAGCAAAACATAGCATACAATACAGGAGAATGCAATACTAATCTACAGGTATTATACTCTAGCACAAAAATAGCATCCATTTTTTCAATAATTCAAGAACTAAACCAAGGAAAATCCACTGGATTTTATTTTCAGCTTGGGAAGTTTATGAAACTTTTTTATCCCCTTCAGAATTTAATGCTATGAACTCTTTTTTAAAAATGCACATTGTGCTTAATGGGTTTTACTCCTAGATAAGAAATGGAGATACAGCTTTCTTTCTGAAATCCAAAATCAATGGATCTTTTTTTTTTTAATCCCTGCAACAGTGTTTGCTTTCGGGATTAAGAATAGAGCCTATGAAAAAAAGAGATCTACTTCTCTCTTTTGATTCTCTGCTATTTTAAGAAAAAAGAACCAGATCAACATATTCCCATAATTGTGTAGCAGAAATGAGCCTGTTTATTTATCTTGTTTGAAAAGGAGCACATCTGCAGAAGCTGGGAGAATGCCAAAAACTGCCACTAATTTCAGCAGAGATAGCCTTTGTCCAGTGAGTAGGAAATTCCAGATCAACAGATGACTTTAACCTTCCTGAAGGATGACAGTGCAGACATCAGCATAAGGACAGGGAAGAAATGCATGTAAAATGCAGTGAAAAGTAGAATAAAAAGCAATGGTCTTTTTTTTTTGTTGAAATGTTTGTTTTTAGCATCTGATGCTTCTTATGTCTAACAAAAAGAACTGAAGCTTCAAGCAGCTGTGGGTTAAGAGCCAAAGCAGAGATATTAATAGAAATCTCATTTACTGCTACCTTTAATTTAAAAATAGGCAACTTGTATTAGGCAAAGGAGTTTCCTTGTTTTCTTTTCTCATCATAATCCCAAGAAAAAAAAATCCCCTTCTACTCATGCACAACTGCTACTACCTATTATTATGAGTATATTATATGATTATTATTATTATTTATCACTTATATCTTTTATGTACACTGAGAGCTTATGCACCGAAGACAAATTCCTTGTGTGTCCAATCACAATTGGTCAATAAATAATTCTATTCTATTATAGGGAATGTTCTCCTGTCCTTCCTCCCTGGATTTTCACTTAAAAGGGTACAGAATCTACGACCTTCCTATTGCCTAATGACAACTCCCAGAAACCTTAGTCAACATGGCAAGGGATGCTAGAACTGCCCTTAAGTAACATCTGCACTGCCAAGACAAGTTAACAATGACTCCACAATCCAGATGAAATACAGCCATGACTGGGCTCTCATCCTCACATCATCTTCACAGTCAGCTTCATTTGGTGGATGTGTAACGGCGTGATAAGTGTCGTAGTTGGCACTTTTTTTTCCTCCTCACAATTTTTCATCAGAAGCCTGCATTCTTCATCATATTAAACATCTGCATTCAAACAGGTAATTTTGTAATTAACAGATTGGATTCCCAGGATTTTTCATCAAGGTCTGTCTCCCAGCTACTGTAGGCTTAAGCTCTGAGTTTTATTTTCCTCTTCCTAATGCATATTCCACTCCAGGTTTGAGTCTACTTGAGATTTTCTCCCACACAATTTTAGCTGCGTTTCCTTTAAAGCCCCCTTCAGCACAGCATTTCTGCTTCTATCCCGTATTGTTGAACTGAAAGCCTTCCTTCTGCTTGTCAAAAATCCCTTTGTTACCATACAAGCTGAACTCAAAGCGATGAGGCATCCTCAACTTTGCTGGAAGGACAAATCTAAAATTTCTTCAGGCTTTATGAGTCAGATTAAAAGAAAGTAATACTTTGCAGGTAGTCCTCGACTTACTACAGTTCATTTAGTGACCATTCAAACTTACAACAGCACTGAAAAAAGTGACTTATAAACGTGTTTCATACTTACGATCTTTGCTGAATCCCCATGATCAAAATCAATGGGGAAGTCAGATTCACTTAACAACTATGTTACTAACTTATCAACTGCAGTGATTCACTTAACAACTGTAGAAGAAAGGTCACAGTTGTTAAGTGAATCACTGCAGTTGATAAATGGCAAGAAAGGTCATAAAATGGGGCAAATTCACAACAAATGTCTCACTTAACAACAGAAACATTGGATCAGTTGTCCTCATAAGTCAAGGACTACCTGTACTCCTTTAAAGGTTGTATTCCCTAACACATAATTGGCAATATAAAGCCTCTCCAGAATATGCATGAGTAGAAAGGAAGAACATTCAGTTGTGAAAAAACATGAGATGGTTACAGCTCACAAAGCACCAGGACTAGTCTAGCCACATCTCAGGGTATAGGGCGGTAATTTTGGCGATTTTAAGATGTGCGGACTTCAATTCCCAGAAGTCATGCTGGCTAGGGAATTCTGGGAGTTAACGTTCACACATCTTAAAGTTGCCAAGATTGAGAAACATAACTCACTATAGAATAAAAAAAAAGTGTATAAGAATACAGAATTTTATCCTTGTAGTCTTAACATGAGGACTTAATACCCTTCAGCAGATTGGAGTCTTTTTGTATTCTGCAGCAAGTAATGCTTGCTGTGTACCATATAGACAATAGTATTGGTCTTCTGTGCCATTGTTATAAATTTTCATGTCCATCTGTGCCTTGTTGCACAAGAAGAGGGTTGCTGAGGGATGACTTGATTCTTTTCTGAGATCTCCCTCTGCCCTGTACCAGATCCTGTCTCTATGTACTGGTGCATCTGTGGTTGTATCAAGCTGACTATGATGGCATTTTAAAATATCCAAGTTAAATTCAAAAACATGGAATTTGGTTCAAAGCATAAAAAGACAAGAAATGTGCCTTGTTCCTTTATGAAAACAAAAACTGAGATTTAGAATAGTTCATAAAGAGACATTTACTGATAAAGAAATAGACATATTATACAACAGACTAATTAAAATTATTAAATGGGGTTATTTTGTATAGAAAACAAGGACATTAATATGTTCAGGAATATATCAGTCCATTTAAAATGTGTAATTTGGATTGTATTAATCTAATTTACAATATGATTTAATCATTGTTGAGAACTTGCATTTGTTATGCTTTTACCCTACATCTTATTTTATAATGTCAAAACAAAGTGGATTTCATTACTTAATATGAGTACTCTTAGTCAAACCATTGGCTGAATTTGCATTTCCAAAAATAAGTGACAGAAACTCATTTCTTTTAATAACTATTTCATCATCTCATTCTCCTGTTCTTTTATAAAATGCTGTTTCCTTCAAACTGTAAAGGAAGCATACATTATTAGTCATTTTCAGTTTACTTTTTTAAAGAAACAAGACAAATCATTTATTTTTCCAAACATATCTTATAACTATCTTGAAGGAAAATTGTAGTAAAGGGGCCACACAGAAAAGGACCAGGAGAAAAAGAAAGAAAGAAAATATTTGCTAATTTTCTTCAGCAATCAAAACAATACTACCACATTTGTTCTCTTTCACAGAACAAATAATTTTTTTTGGAAATATTGGAATGGTAATGGTTGCTTTATGCTGGAAGCCCCACCCAAGCTGTGGCAAGAAGCTATAAGGGAATGAGAAAACTATTTATGAGCCAGGCCAACAAAAATGCCAGTGTCAGAAAAACATTCTAATATAGAAGGCACACTTCTAAAGCATTTGCTAACTGCAGAGTTTAAATCACTTCACTTTTACACTGTAGTATTAGAATGACAAAGTAGAATAAACAGGTTTCCCCCAAACTGGAATCTTCTGAATGTGTTGGATATCAACTCCTAAAATTCTCAAATAGGAGAAGTCTTTTGGTATATCTTGGGGAAAATTGTATCTTAACTTGAAGTCTCTTTCTAAGCTTCTGTGCTATTGTAATACTCCAAGATCACATGATGCTATTAAATCAAACAACCTCTAGTGATTTTATTGCCCTGGCTATATAATATTTTTAGGAATAGTAAGGAAATGTTTTGTCATGCCTTCTTCTGGTATACTATTAAGATACACAAACATAATGAAGTAAACGTATCAACAGCAGGCACAAAGACACTTGGCAGAAAAAAGAGAATTAGCTAAAAAAAACCTTAGTAGGCACAAATACAGGTCTACAACAGCTGCTAAAAAGAAGGGCAAAGGAGGATAATAGCCATTTCTTAAATAGACAATGTCTTGTGTAGTGCCTTTGTTTTTTAAGATAGGCATGAAGAGAATTTACAATATGGCATTTAACCAAACAGCCATTTAGTACTTGGATTTCTGACAAATTCAGTCCAACTACAAATACACATATACTTAAAATCAGAAGAGTTGCTTGATCATCAGAAAAAGAGAAGTACAAGTAGTCCCAGACTTGCAACCCCACATTGTTAAGCAATGTGGCCATTAAGTGAATCATCACATGATTGGATCCAATTTTACAACTATTTTTACCATGGTTAAGTGAATCACAAGGTTGTTAAGCAAATCCAGCATCCCCAATTGACTTTGCTTGTTGGAAGCTGGCTGGGAAGGCTACAAATTGCAATCACATGACCACAAGACACTGCAATTATCATAAATATGAACGTTGTCAACAGGGGTGGCTTCTAAATTTTTTTACTACCGGTTCTGTGGGCATGGCTTATTTTGTGAGCGTGGCTTGGTGGTGGGGGTAATGTGACTGGGTGGGTGTGGCCAACCTTTTTTTTTTTAAAGCATACTTCTGCAACCTTAAGAGGTTGCATAAAAAATGCTTTTAGAAGCCTCTGATGATCAGGCAGTTCAGCTGGGATCGCCAGAGGCTTTTAAAGGCATTTTTTTTTAGTCCTCGAGGTATGACCATTCAACAATGGCATGATTTTTATTTTTATTTAATCAAATTTGTATACCGCCCTACTCCCAGAAGGGACTCAGGGCGGTGAACAGCCAAATAAAATACAGTGATGTACAAAAGTTAAAAATATTTAAAATAAATTAAATAATTAGGCTAGAACATTTTAAAATCCAATTATATAAGACATTTTAAAACCCAGTATAAAGGGGAGGTTTAAGCCAGACCAGCCTGTTGAAATAAGAACGTTTTTAAGGCGCAGCGGAAGGTACATAGGTCTTGTAACCTCCTTATCACAGGGGGGAGCTCGTTCCAGATAGCAGGTGCCCCCTGCCAGTCGACACTGTTTGGCCGACGGCACCGAGGAGCTCCTCTCTGTGGGAACAGACTGGTTGGTGAGAGGCTATTGGTGGCAGAAGGCGGTCCCGAAGATGCCCTGGTCCTAAGCCATGGAGCGCTTTGAAGATAGTAACCAAAACCTTGAAGCGCACCCGGAAGATCACTGGAAGCCAGTGCAGCTCGCGCAGGAGAGGAGTCACATGGGAGCGCCACGTCTCTCCCATCACCACCCGCGCGGCCGCATTCTGGACCAGTTGAAGCCTCTGGATGCTCCTCAAGGAGAGCCCCTTGTAGAGAGCATTACAGTAGTCCAGGCGTGAGGTGACGAGGGCATGAGTGACCATGCATAACAAATCCCGATCCAAAAAGGGACGCAACTGGCGGATCAGGTGAACCTGATAAAAACTCCTCCCGGCCATGGCCGTCATATGCCCTTCTAAAGACAGCCGTGAGTCCAGGAGAATGCCCAAGTTGCGAGCTCCATCCGTGGGGACAATCACTCGCCCCCAATAGTCAGAGATGGCGTCAACTGACTATATCGGGATGTCAGAAACCACAGCCATTCGGTCTTGGAAGGGTTGAGCCTGAGTCTGTTCCTCCCCATCCAGATCCGCACAGCCTCCAGGCACCGGGACATTACTTCGAGGGCATTGTTGGAGTGGTCTGGGGTGGAGATGTACAGCTGGCTGTCATCAGCGTACTGATGGTACTTCACCCCAAAACCATGGATGATCTCACCCAGCGGCTTCACATAAATGTTAAACAGAAGGAGCTAGAGGACCGACCCTTGTGGCACCCCACAAACAAAGGGCCTCGGGGTCGACCTCTGCCCCCCTGTCAACACAGACTGCAACCGGTTGGAGAGAAAGGAGGAGAACCACCATAACACGGTGGCCCCCACTCCCAGCCCCTCCAACCAGCGCAGCATGATACCATGGTCGATGGTATCAAAAGCCGCTGAGGGGTCTAATAGGACCAGGACAGAGGAACAGCCCCTATCCCGAGCCCTCCAGAGATCATCAATTAACACGACCATTGCCGTCTCCGTGCTGTACCCGGACCTGAAGCCCGACTGGAAGGGATCTAGTTAGGCCGATTCATCCAGGTACTGAGGCAGCTGTCGCGCAACCACACACTCAACAACCTTCGCAACGAAGCGAAGGTTGGAGATGGGACGATAATTTACCAACATTGCAGGGTCCAGGGAAGGCTTCTTGAGGAGGGGCCTTACCACCGCTTCCTTCAAAGTGGCGGGGAAGACACCCTCACTCAAAGAAGCATTTATAATCCCCTGGAGCCAGCCTCGTGTCACCTCCCGGGAGGCCAGCACCAGCCAGGAGGGACATGGGTCCAGTAAACATGTGGCTGCGCTCAGACTGCTCAGTATCCTGTCCACGTTGATGTCTGCAAGAAAACAAGAAAGCACCAAAGACCCTTCATTTCATCCCTGAGCTACAAATATTCTCCTTTATTGGTAACATTATTCTATCAATTGGAAGGAAAGGAAGACTATAGGGCAGAAGCTAAAGTAGAACTGCTTGGTTTGAAGGGACCTGATAATCTCAAATGATCAGGAAAATTGAAAAGGTTAAGGAAAATGACATGTTCAGAAAGAATAATCATAATCATAAGACATGCTGTGTATAGATAGGAAGGTATTGCAGAACCTGTAAACGTTGGATGAAGAATTCTACTCAGTCAACTGCTTTTTTTCAACAGATATGAAGATGACATTTTTTTAAAAAAAATTATTTATTTCTTTGCAAACAAAATATATAACAACATATAGATGGCGGTGAGAACCTTACACAATACATTATCTTCAGTCCAAATATAAATAAGAAAATAAGAAATAAAAGCTACACTAACCTTATCCTCTTTTTATTCTATTATTTAGCCAAGTATACCATTGGTCCCAACATTGAAAATATGCGGATTCTTTTTGATCTCTCAAAGTTCTTATTAGCGTATCGGCTTCTGCATATTCAGTAATTTTCTCTAAAATCAAGTCTTCTGATGGTAGGTCTTTCCCCTTCCAATTTTGGGCGAGACATATTCTTGCTGCAGTTGTAATATATACAATTAAACACCATTTACTTGTGCCTATCTTTTCTGGCCTAATATTTAATAGGTAATATTCCAGTTTCAGTTGCAATTTATATCCAGTTATTTCTAGCAGCCACCTCTGAATACGTTTCCAGAATTCAATTACCCTAGAACAAGTCCACTATATGTGAAAATATGTACCAACCTCCCCACACTTCCAACAATTTGGGGAGAGTCCAGGAAACATTTTGGATAATCGAGCAGGGGGAGGTGCCACCTGTACAGCATCTTATATAGATTTTCCTTATAATTGGTTGCCATTAAAAATTTCAGTTGTCTGGTCCAAATTTCTTCCCATTTTGTCAACTCGATTGAGTGACCAATATTTCTCCCCCAGGCAATCATTGAGCCTTTAACAATCTCGTCTCCTATCCAATAACTTATTAAGAGTTTATAGATCTTGGCTAACATTTTTTCCTCCCTTCCTAGTATGATCTTATCCATCTCCAGCAGGATCATATCTACACCTCCTTGCTCCTTATCATTTTTATATTTAGAGTTGATCTGAGCATAAGACCATCAGTCCAGTTCCATTCCCTGTAAATCTAGTTCGGTCCTTGTTTTTAGGTGACCTTGGCTATCCAGCAACTCCCAGTAAGATAGATGTTTTTCTATAGATATGAAGATGACATTTTGTAGACTGCCTTACTTGGCTGATAGACTTTGCAATCAATGAACTCATGACCTTGTACAAAGGCAGATGAGCACACTATTGGTTCTGCTACGCTTGCACAAATATTTTGCAAATGAAATGAAAGAATTTCTCTCTCTGCTTTACTGAAGGGGAAACCAGCTTCATCTTGTTTATATATGCCTGGACTGGGGCAAAAAAGTATCTAGTCATAATTTCTAGATTAATTTCTAAATAGTAAATACAAAATATAAAGAAACATGCCAAGAAGATCGGTTCTCCAGACATTATTACCAGCAACAGAACCAATGCAGTTCTGAAAATGAACTGAAAGCACAGCATGGAAAATGCTTCAGTGTGACAACCTCAGAAAACATTGTCATACAGTTTGCATAATTTTGCACTTTTCTTAATTTTTGCTTTGTCCTTAATTCTTTTATTTTCCTTTCATGTAATGTTATTCTAATGTGCTTCAGTGCTACAAAAATGTTCCCGCGGGCATCATAAAATCTGAGCTTTTAGGCACAATATTGATTGATCTTATAAGCAATAACAACTACATTGTTCTCACCAGACAGCTCCGTGAGCACTATGACATTGAGATGAGGGTTAAATTCTTTCTTACACATAGTTCAAAATTTAAATCTTTGTTTTGTTAGATAAGCCACAAGTATTTTGGCTTGATGGTACACAATTAAAGCTGAATTTACTTGACTTTCCCAAGCCATCTTATCTCAGGCTGGAAATACATTACTATTACTCCATACCCATTTGAAACGACAATATAGGTAACATATATTTTATTTATTTAAAAAAAATTATATAGCCACCAACTCATAGACAACTTACAAAAATAAAATCCCAAACACCCAATAAGCCCTCATCCCGCTAGTAACAACAATCAAACAAACCACTTGATGTGCTCCCTAGCACCATGGTGTTCCCAGGTCCAGTGGCAAAACCATGTTTTCGGGGCCTTTCAAAAGAGTATTAAGCTGGGGCCTGTCTTATAACAACAACAACAACAACAACAATTTTATTGTCATTGTAGGTGTGTAATGCCTCGAAGCCATATTACCTGTGTGCCTTGAGGATCCAGACCTGCCACAATCATACCGTGGGACGTTGGGAGGGGAGATTGCATGAGTAAAGTAGAAATAGCCATAACAAACTTCTCTAGGAGAAGTTCAAGGCCATGGTGTCCGGCAGCTGCGCAAAGAAGAAAATGGAGGATGTCTTCTGTTCGGGAAAGAACTGATTGGAGCTGTGTGGACATGTGGAAGATGTGGGCAAAGTCTTGAACTTTCTTGTGGGTGAGGAAAACGTGGAAGCTATCAGATTCGGGTTTTCCCAGATGTGCCAATATGACATCCCTAATAAAAGTTAGCTTTGAGGAACTTCAAGCCTTGGAGTTTGATTTCGTTGGGGGTGTTACTTGGAACCCTGACAACATGTATACACAGTATACCATACAGCAAAATTCACTTAACACCCAAAGACTAGGTCCAGCACACAAAATAATCCCCACCCACCACAATTCCCCACCCACCACAATTCCCCACCCCTAAACCACTCAAACATCCACACAACAGACCAAGTAATCCAACAGCTCACTGATGGTGGCCCTTATAGTTCATTGTTGAGTGCAATTATAGTTCTGGGATAAAAATATTCAGAAAACGTGTGGTCCGAGTTTTAATTGTTCTGTATCTTCTGCCAGAAGGCAACAGTCCAAAAAGATTGTATGCAGGATGGGAAGTCTCTGAGAATGTTATACAACTTCCTCAAACAGCGAGATTCGAAGATGTCATCCAGGGATGGTAGCTGGAGCCCGATAATATTCTGGGCAGTTTTAATGATTCTCAGTAGAGCTTTTTTGTCCGCTACAGACCTGCTCCCATACCATGCAAGAATGCCCTATGTCAGGACACTCTCAATATTGCTGCAATAGTAGGACAGAAGTAAGATGCTGAGATAGATTTACCTTCCTGAGCATTCTCAGGAAGTACAGCTTCTTCTGTGCCTTCTTCACGGGGATGATGTTCCACAAGGAGGGAGCCACCATGGAGAAAGGCCTTCTTCTTAGTTCCATTAGATCAGGGCTGTCAAACTCCTGGCCCATGGGCCAGATGAGTCATGTGCTGGCCACGCCCATGGCTGGTTCAGCAAAGGGGGAAAACGTCCATGATGCCACCATGATGACATGAGTTTGACATCCCTGCATTAGATGGATCTCCTTAAAGAGGGGGCACCTGTAACATATCCTGCCTCCCTGCTTTGGTGGGATGGGTAGATATAACTGATCTTGGTAATCAGAATTTACCAAGCTCTTAGCTTGGTGAAAACAATGCTATAAGTTGCAGTCAAAAGATTGTTAACACTTCAGAACATACTTAACCAATTTTTATTAATTGTAACTACCACCTCCTCAATGCTACATTGCATTTTATGGAGTTTCCTTTGAAGGACACCACTTGGAAACGGCAGTTAATGCTGAAGGTAGCAGTTCATCACTGGCGAGTGAGAGACACCAGTGTCACACAACCCTACTTTGCAGATGTTGCATCCAGCTCAAATAGGTTTTTGACTACAATTCAAAGGGCTGGTTTTAACCAGTAAAGTCATTTATGCTTTGGTACTGGTGTCTACAGGTATTCTTATATGGTGATGTTGAGAGCACATCCATGGGATCAGAGGAGGGACCAATGTATGAATGTTGCTGTTTTGGTTGTGCTCTCATATTGTGGAATACCTCACCTCTAGAGATCTAAGTGGTACCCTCCTTTAGAGTTTTTGGAAAGCAGTTAAGACGGTTCTTATTGGATGTTGAGTTTTGTTTTGGAGTTGGGGTTATTGGATAGTATTACAGATTTTATATTTAGCTGTTGGAAGTATTTATGAAGTCATTGGTATTAAAAATGCCATAATTAAATAAAATAAATAAAATAAATAAATTTATTTAAATAAATAATTTATAAATAATTTATTTAAATAAAATAAATATATTTACATAAATGCTGAAAATGCCATTTAAAATCAATTCCCTTAGATATTTGTCTAGCTGCAGATATCTCTTCACTTTTAACAGTATGCTTTTTCAGTTTCCAAAGAAACAAGCTATTATGGAAATGAAAATACTAAAATTTCATTCCAGGCTTGTATCAATGGTAGCTGAAGTTAATTATCAGCAAAATATGGCTTCTGCGTTTTTATTATATAATGTATAACATTTCACCATTTCTCTGAGACTAATCAGCCAGAAAAATGACTACATTGGCTATACCCCATTAATTATTTATATGAATATTAATATAAAAAAGTTATTAAGGATTTTTATAGTACTGAAACGGCATCTTGACACATCTTTTTTTTAGTAAAGTTGTATGTTATACATTATCTGGAAAACATGCTCAAATATGTGAATGCCATATGTAATCAATAACTAGCTTCTTTGGGCTATGTACTGTAACTGCAAATTCTTTATTTACCTGGCCTCCAGTGCAACATACAAACCTTGGAATGAGTCTTTCCTAACCAATTTCTCATTGTAAGATCTAAGCTGTTTCATAGAAAGTTTTATCCAATTTTTTGTCTTGCAACTTCAGTGCTGTAATTTTTCTTTTTAACTGCAATCTTTGGTGTAATTACAAGAAAGATTTTAAGCAATAGTCAATTCAGACAGAGAGCAGAATTCAATATACAATATTCATATTAATATAGATTTCAATTACATACAAACCTTCATGCTCAAATAATGCATCCTCATTCTAGCCTGAGAAGTAACTCATTAATTGAATCCATTTTAAGTCATGACATAGTTTTCTCATGTTGTGTCATGCTCTCCAAAAATTTATATTTTTTAACACGGAAATCACAGAAGATAATTATTTTATATAAATATATAAACATTTGATTTTAAATATATAAACATTTCAATTTGATAAATTAAATTAAAAATGTAAATTAAGTGCTACAATGTTGGGCTTGTTCTTGGATTATGGACAAATGTTTACCATCTCGATCTGTCTCTGATGAAAATTCATAATTCTTCCTGAGATATCTCAAGAGCATCTGCCTTTATTTTTGAGACCAAGAAAATATCAGGATCTTTTGGCCAGCCTTTCCAAATCAATGGACACTTACACATTTATTTGACGTTGGGAGGCAATTGACTCCTGTTGATACAATGGTTCTCTTTTAGCATGTGGTCAACTATATTTGCCTTGGAAGCTTCATTTATCAAGCCATATAGATTAGACAGAGATGGAGATAATACGCAGTTTTCCTACTGTGAACCACCTGTTTCTCCAAATTCACTTATTGCAGATTTGTTTCCCAGAAAAAGAATCAGTAAGTGTTTCATCTGCACCAAGTACTTTCCTATTTCCTTACTTTTTAATGGATCCAGTTCCTGAACTCTCTCTGAATTCTTTCTAATGTTTCTGTTATACTGTAATTCCATTTATTTAAAAAAAATCACTATAATCTTTCCATCATGCTTTATGTAACAAATTGACAGTGGTGAGATGGAACTTTCTGATTCTCACTTCAGTGATTTATTGAATGTAACAAATAGTCTTGGACCTGTGCATATCTTTCCTTAATTGCTTCCCTGCCAGTCTGTACTCCAGAGGTTGTTCCGTTCAACAACAACAAAAAAAAATGGTGAACATGCTGGAGAAGAATTGATCTTTCCAGAGCTACTAAAATAAACTCTAAATGGAGGGCTACTGTATTGGTATTTTTATTTACAGTATTCAATTTAACAAGTCCTTATTGATAGTCAAACACTATATTAGTTGCTTGATTGAGTTGGCAACTATAGAATGTAATGAACAAATAAACAAATACATATTTTAAACTTATTCACTAGATGCACCAAGAAAAACTCTCAGCCACTGAGCAAGGTTTAATCTCAGACTACCTAACTGTTCTCCAGAGTATAATGCTATACTATCTGGCATATCTGGCCCAACCTCCCACAGGGGATCTCTCTAAGCTGCCTTCATTGACTTTTCTATGAATTGAGGAGAAAATTAACAGCTTAGATGGTTGCTTCTTCAGCTGATAATGATGTTTTATGAAAACACTTCTATGCACATCAATTACTTGCACAATGGCAACATGATGATTCATATCTCCATACTATAGGGAGTTAAGCAGGAATATATATTTGGCCCTTATTTAAGTTTTAAATAAATTTATTTAAATTTAAGCAATTTTTTACCAAACGGGAATTATATATACACAACCTTAGCCCACAAACCAATTCTTTTATTATAAGGCTGCAGTCCCCAACCTTTCTGATTCCATGGACCAACAGTGGCTATGGGGATGGGTGGGTGGGGAGGGGATGGATTTGTGCATGCAATCTAATCCGGCGCATGCACAAATGAAGCTTTGCACAATTACCTACCACTTGTGCAGCCCAGTTCACAACAGGCTGCTGTCCACCCAGGGGATGGGGACCCCTGTTAAAGGCATTACTCCTGCTATCCTATTGATGTGCCCACTCTAATTAGATTGGTGCTAGTATATTATTGCAACAAAAAGCTAGCAATCAATTATTCCTAAATGAACATGGTTGTATTCTTTAAGTACCATCTCATCAGTTGTAATGGTGTGTGGGAATGACCTTGGGAGAAAGGAGGAAAAGTTACAGGCTAGACAATATCATGCAAAAGACATCTCAGCCCACAGAAGGAAAAAGGGGTGGAAAGTGTCTCAGAATCTTTTCTGAGCCTTTCTCACTAATTTAATTTAGTTAAAAGTTTTGGTGGGGAAGAAATGCTTTTGTTACTAATTTTGTTACTATGTATTGTTATTGTTTTGTTTACAGTACTGTTTATGGTTTTTGCTTCTTGTTTGGACAACCTTAAATAATTGGTCCTTAGCCCAGTTTTTCATGGCTGATAAATATTCTCTCCTCGGAAGAAACTAATAGATCTTGATATTGCTTCATGAGGACACTCAATGACTCTCTGCATAAGGGTTAGAAAAAGCCATGGCTGCAGCAAAGTACATATTATTTAATTTAGACCTATAAAATTATACAACCAAAGCTTCCACATCGTTGCTCAATTGCCTTCCAACGCTCTTCCTATCATCTTAAATTCCTCTAAGATACCCACTCTGTTCCATACAGAGGATTTGATGCCTTATCTTCAAAGTGATGAACTAGAGATTCAACATCCCTTTTCCAAAGTAATTTGTGTCTGCATTTGTACAATTACAGCTAATGTGCCAAATGCAACCCTTGCTGAGAGAGCCAGGCACGTCAACAGTTACTCACATCTTGACTGGAATCCAGTTCAACTATTACAATTAGTTCTATCTGGGGCTACCCAGAAATTGCAGTTGATATAAAATGCATCAGTTAGGCTGCTCACCACTGCAAAATATGCTGCTTGTATCAATTGCTTCCCTGGCCCAATTCAAAGCATTGATACTGATGTTTAAAATCTATCCGCAGAATCACCTCTCCTGCTTTGAATCTGCCTCAATACTGAGATCAGCAGAAAAGGAAACTTTGAAGATCCCTCAGTTGTTATGGAATTGACTTTTTAGAAGAAAAGGACTTTATCTGGCACAGCTCCAAGGCCATGGAATTTATTCCCTGGGGAGATACATTCTTTCTGTCCCTGAGTTAACATTCTATAGGCTGCTTATTATAAGGAAAAATGGCTGACTCATAAACTATTGACAAGAAAAATGTTTCCTCCTATCACAGGTCTCATGATCCCTGCATGATCCCACAGGACTCAAATTGGTTATACAAGCAGCAAAGTGACATTATCCTTACCATTCAGTTTGAGTAAAATAAATAACTGAATATAGAAAGCATTTGTTTACTGACAAACATGCGTACCAGCAATTTACAAGCATCTTTTTAACCTCTTTTCTTAAAATTTTCCTTATTAGACTGTTCTGAGCCTTTAGTTAGAGATTATTCTGAACACATACTCAAAGTCCTAAGGTTTCCTAAGGTTCTACACCATTTATGTCACTGAATTGTTTTTCTTATCTTCATCCATCATAATATCATAATTCTAAAGGTGTTGTTAAAAAAGGGAAGGCTCACAATGCAGAGAATTTCAAAATCCTATTTCCATTGCCTTATAAAAAGAAGGTCCCCCTCCCCCCGCCCCGGATCTGACAGCCAAATCTCCCTCATTCCACAAAACTATTTGCTCCACCCTTGTTCTTTTAGCTCCTCTCTTCTTCTGTGCCTAGAAGACTACTGGAAGAAAGAGTCTCACTTAAGAGAATCAAGCTAATTGCTAACATTCAGTTTTGGAAAAGAGGCCAAGGGCTAGTTGAGAGCCCTAGTTTGCCTCACTCTTGAAGGAAAGGAAAGAAATAAGAATAAGGCAGGAGCAATTTCCAAACTCATCTGCAGTCCAACCATGTTAGTGGAGGCTTTCACAGTCCTGGAGCTTCAGTTAATAGAGGAACAAGTCTTTCAGAAGGCTGGCCTAGGCTGCTGCAGTGAACTCCAAAATCCCATGCTCTGCCTCATTAACCTTTTGCTATTGCTTTGTAGAACTGCTGGAATTCTATCGCATCAGGAAACAACCATTGTACTCACACTGTAAGAACCCATTCATCCAGACTCCTTTCTTTTAATTGGGTCACTTTTTCCTGCACTACTTTTAGCAAATTTTTGAAAATCAGCTTCATCTTAGCCAATACCATACCTTTAAATTTACTACTATGCAGCAGCCATAAATGAATAAAAAGCAGGAGGCAAAATGCTAATGCAAAGTAATTAAGGGCTAAATTTGATTTAATGCCTCGTTTATATCAGTCAGTTTGTTTGTGAATCAGTTGTATTAGTTATCTGTTTGTGAAAAAAACACAAAAGATGGGACTAAATGTAAAACAAAATGGGAAATGAAGCATTTTTCCATTGTTTAATTTTTCATATTTGACAAACCGTAATTAAGAAACAAATCCTGTTGACAGTTACAGAACATAATAGCAATAGGACTTAGACTTATATCCCACTTCATAGTGCTTTACAGACCTCTCTAAGCGATTTACAGAGTCAGCATATTGCACCCAACATTCTGGCTTCCCAATTTACCAACCTCAGAAGGATGGAAAGCTGAGTTAACCTTGAGGATCGAACTCCTGGCAGTGAGCAGTGACTTAGCCTGCAGTACTTCATTCTAACCACTAACCACCATGGCTCATAATGATCCACAAAGGGAGGAAGGCCAAACTATTTAAGGCTAATAAGTTCAAAATTAGAATTCTTAATTTTAAAGAGTCCATAACAAAGACTTTTGCAAGAACAATGACAACAATACAAAGAGAAAAGAAACAATCTACATCACAGCTGAACTGAGATACAATGCTTAATTCCAAAACAAAAATGATATTAGGAAACAGACTGGTCATTTCATGTAACTTTGTTATCTTTTGAATGTGTCTAGAGAAGCTGTATTTAGTTTTGCAAAAAGAGATGTCATAAGAAAATATTCTAACCATACAACATCTGCAGATGATGATTTGCTATTTAGATCCTCAGAATGTGAATATATAAGCTAATTAGGCAATTAAAACCCCAAAGGGCCCCAGGTCTGGATTTAATTCCCCCTGAACTGAAACAAACGGAGTTTGACTGGTGTTGGCTGCATTTTTAACTTAGGTTGATAAAATATCCTCCACCCATAGAAACTGGGATATGTAATAATTCCTATCTGGAAGAAAGGAAAAATGATGATCAGGCCAACAACTGTCCAGTGAGACTATTTAGAACTCAACTGAGGCACAGTAATTTCATTTTAAACTTGCATTATATACTGTATGGCCAAACGTACAAATAATAGTCTTTGGCATTTACTCTTTGGTGATTTAGTATCTTGTCATCCATGTTGGATAGACCCTAAAAAATCTCCTATGCTGAAACTCTTTGTCCTTGCAAAGATGGGAGTGCTCATTCTGGGAACATATTCTGCTATAGTGTAACTTTTACTGAGACATCCACAGTGAGTTGCGAGCAGCTCTTCTTAGCTCATTTTCAAGTCAGACAAAAGAAGTCTGACGCTTCTATAGGTCAGGTAGAAGTCCCAAGATGACCTTTGATGTTGTAACATTTATATCTGTAGCCTGCAGAGTTCATGTTTTATTGACAGCAAAGTAGGTTATGCATGATTACAGGCCTTTTTTTAGAATACCTGCTGTATTTTAATTTTTATTATGCAATTTCTCTTTGTTAATACTTTAATGACATATGGATCATTCATGAATAATACAGTTTGCAAAGGATCCAGGAAGAGCACACAAAATATGTACAGCCTGAAGGACAGAAGTGGAGAAAGGTGACATGACTGAAACCTTTGAATATATTAAGGGAATGAATAATATTCTAGAAAGCAGCATGCTCAATATTAAACAAAAATCAATAAGATGGAGGTATAACCTTGAACTGAAAAGAGGGAAGTTCAATGTTAGAAAGTATTACTTCACAGAAAGAATAATGAACACTTTGAACCGACTTCCAGTAAGGAAGGGTAGTGGATCGATCATCAGGAACTGAGTTTAAACATGCTTGGGATAAACGCATGTCCATCATCCGACAAAAATAAAAAAATATAAAATTAATAATTAAAAATAATGTTCAGAGAGTAGGATTTTGGCTTTATGGAAAAACTTCTTTTTAAAAATTCCATTTTGCTTAACAAAATCATTCAGAAAGCTTTTACCAAAATGATTTCCACTATGTACAGTAAATATTAAGGACCAGAGCTGTTCTAATGAAATAAGAAAAGTGTGCAGTGGGAAGCAGGGGTATAGACAGAGGATATATAATTTTAACCATGTACAGGTAGACCTACAACCATAACTGGGACTGATCAAGGTGGTTAAGTGAATCACATTCAATTTTACAGCCCTTTTTTTTTTGCCATGTTGTTAAGTAAATCTATGCAGTTGTTAAATGAATCATGTGGTCATTAAGTGAATCTGGCGTCTTCCACTGAGTCTGTTTGTCAGAGGCTTGCTGGGAAGATTGCAAATCAAATGGCAATTGCAAAACCCTGGGATGCTACAATTATTGCAAATGCATGCTGGTTGACAAGGGCCCAAGTTTTGATTACATGACCATGGGGTGGGAATGCTGCAATGATCCAAAGCACAGATATTTTTTCAGTGCCATTGTAACATTGTATGATTGCTACACAAATTGTTGTAAGTTGAGGACTACATGTACAAAAATTATGGTTAGATGGGTTAACAAATGTGGACTAGTAGCTTTGATGCACTTATTTGAAGACTCCTTACAGTAATCTATCTGCTAGATCAGGGGTGTCAAATGCATTATCACGTTGTCATCATGTGACAATGGGGTAGGCGTGGCCAGCATGTGATGCATGCGGCCCGCAGCCCGCAAGTTTAACACTCCTATGCTAGATGGATAACATGAGCTTGTAGGAATTTGAGGCACCAAACAGTGACTCTTACAAATGACTTCATATGCTTTCTGAGTATATGGAGTATATTATATAGATACATTCAATGGAAATGGGTTTTTCCATTAAAATGAATGAAGTGAGAATGAGGCACAACTGTGTGTAGTAAAATATTAATTTCCCTCATTCAAAAGTACAAAGTGTACATTTGTGGGATAGTGAATACATGTGTATTGGATAAAATGAGTGACTGATATGTAAGAGTTATGCTGAGGTATACTAAGAGAACGCATGAGTATTGAATTATAAAAGAAATATATTAAGAAAAAGTTGAATGGTCTAAAAGAAAAGGGAAGATAATGACTGAAGAAACTGATGAGATCCTTTAATAGAGAAAAGTGATAAGTTTAAAGAAGAAAACATGTATGAAGCTGGTGGAGACATGGTTTATTGTTGTTGTTAGTTACGAAGTCATGTCCGACCCATCGTGACCCCATGGACAATGTTCCTCCAGGCCTTCCTGTCTTCTACCATCCTCTGGAGTCAATTTAAGCTCATGCCTACTGCTTCAGTGACTCCATCCAGCCACCTCATTCTCTGTTGTCCCTTTCTTCTTTTGCCCTCAATCTTTCCCAATCATTAGGCTCTTCCCAAACATTAGGCTCTTCTCATTAGATGGCCAAAATATTTAAGTTTCATCTTCAGGATCTTCTAAAGAGCAGTCAGGGTTGATCTCCTCTAGGACTGACTGGTTTGATTGCCTTGCAGTTCAAGGGACTCACAGGAGTCTTCTCTGGCACCATAGTTCAAAGGCTCAATTTCTTGGCGCTTAGCCTTTTTTATGGTCCAACTTTCACAGCCATACATTGCAACTGGGAAAAACCGTAGCCTTTACTATACACACTTTTGTTAGCAGGGTGATGTCTCTGCCTTTTAGAATGCTGTCTAAATTTGCCATAGCTTTCCTCCCCAGGAGTAAGCATCTTTTAATTTCTTGGCTGCAGTCCCCATCTGCAATGATCTTGGAGCCCAGGAAAATAAAATGTGTCACTACCTCCATTTCTTCCCCATCTATTTGCCAGGAGGAGACATGGTAGAAACAACAATAGTTTGCAAGAGGAAAAATACGTGAATGGATTTTAGAGGTAAATTACTTTCACTGTGTTTCCTTTATCTCATGATTTTAATTTACCTTTTTGGATGTTTTACATACCCCAAAAGAGAATCATGATGGGTAAGATGCATAGAAACAGTTCTCTTGGCTGCTTCACATATTATTATTTTATTTTACAGATTATTTCATATATTATTTTTATCTGTATGCATGTGGCAGAAAATGAATTTAGAAAAAATATATCACTGAGGTAGTCTTATAAATATAGCTGGGGAGTTGTAAGTCGCTGTCTGCTAAGCGTATATTTTTTGCAAGCCATGATTTGTTGTGTTGCAAAGGAATGTGTCAATTGGCATCCCTTGCTGAATTCCAAAACCTGGTAAACTGAAGCCTTCAGGCTAATTTCACTTCAGCTCTTGTCCTAACTTCAAAACATATGCAATTAATCAGTTCAGACTCCTGGAAGAGCTATTCACCCCTTTCCTGTAACTTTGGCTTGAGAAAGAAACAGGGCAGGAAAAGCATGCAGAAAAGTGGCCATAAAAGGCATCTGGCTATTCTTCTTAGTAATGAAGCATCATGTTGCATTTGTCTGTATATTTCTGCTCTCTCCTCATACTGAATCATAGTGCATGTCTGTCTACTGGAAGCACAGGGTGAAAATGTAGGGTGCTCTCAGAGTCATGTGACTGGAAGGGAGGGGGCAGAGAATGGAGCAGCCACCAACCTTCTGAGCTACAACCTCTCCCACAGAGACACATGGTGAGATTTTTTTCCTGAATTTTTTTTTATCTGCACCCCAATGGCTATACCCTATTTTTCAATATGATCTTTTTATCACAAACTCTGCCTGACATAGTACATTTCAAACCATTTGGTTCAGTTTTTGAATTGTAGCCAAAGTCCTGCATTGTTAAATATTTGTTTTTATTATTATGGTTTATCACATAGTCAGCCAGATGTTCAAACTGGAATTGGCATTTTTGTCCATCTATCTAGCCCTTCCCAAGGACGGAAGATAAGCAGATGTGGATGTTTGATGGTGTTAAAGATATTATTGCAGGATGTAAACTGTTCTGAGTAAATCTGCCTTTCGCAATTGACTGATGGTGAATTTGTCAATGTCGATAACGTTCAAGTGATGTTCCAGTTGTTTTGGGATTTCACCCAAGGCATTTATTACTATTGGTACTATCTCTGATTTCTTTTGCTACAGTCGTTCTATTTTTATTTGCAAGATTTTGTATTTTGTTGCCCTCTTCAGTTCTTTCTCTTCTATTCTAGGTTTTACCACCTCCATTACCCAGACTTGTCTTTCTTATTGACAATTGTTAAATCTGGCATGTTATGTGGAAGGTGCTTGTCTGCTTGAAGTCTAAAATCCCAGAGCATTTTAGCATCTTCATTTTCTGTGACTTTCTCTATTTTATATTTTTATCTCACCATACACATGCACACACACACCCCTTAAGGCAAAGAACATATCTAATACTACTGCTCTTATTTTCCACACAACAACAAAAGTTGGACTGAGAGAGACTCCCAAAGTCACCCAGTTGGCTTTCATGATTAATGGTAGCCTAGAACTCACAATCTCCAGGCTTTTAGTTTGGCATTTTAACCTCTACAGGTAGTCCTCGACTTACAACGGTTCATTTACTGACTGAAAATATTGAAAAAAAGTGGCTTATGACAATTTTTCACACTTATGACCATCACAGCATCTCCATGGTCATGTGATCAAAATCCAGATGCTTGGCAACAGGTTCATATTTATGATGGTTGCAGTGTCCTGAGTTCATGTGTTTATGCTTTTGCGACCTTCTGACAAAGTCAATGGGGAAGCCAGGTTCACTTAACAACCATGTTACTAACTTAACAGCTGCAGTGATTCACTTAACAACTGTCAAGAAACTTAATATGGGGCAAAACTCACTTAATAAATGTTTCCCTTAGCAACAGAAACGTTGCTCCTCAACTGTGGTTATAAGTCAAGGACTACCTGTACACCAAACCGAAAAGAAAAACAAGTTTTATTTCCAACACTCCGTTGGATTACAAGGAATAAAGAGAGCATGGAAAGGATCAAAGGAACAGAAGGGGCGTCTTTGATCTCGGCCCCACCCACGTCTTGCTTCTGCCCCGCCCACCGCATGGCTCCCAACAGATTACGCCTTGAGGTAAACGTGGCTTTCCTCACCGTTGCTGGCAAACTGCAGCCACGTCGAATTTAGAGGAAGGAAAAAAAAAGAATCAGAAGAAGGAGAGTTTCCGAATCGCCTCCCTGGATTTCTTTCCAGGACAGCAACTGCTGTAAACTTCTCATTTACGGTTCTTCCTTTTCTAAATTGCCTCCGTGTCTTGACATTAAGTTGTCTGCCGCTACGAATGCCAAATATCGTCTCCTCTTCGGTACTCGCCCGGCTTCTCTCCGCTTCCCCACAGAAGTTAGTTGTCTCGGCCCCACTTTGCCCGCGCTCTCAGCTCGTCGATTTCTTGTTACACGCACGAATCTCCCTTCCATTTGCTCCAACCCCAGGCGGCGTATTTCCTCGCCCTCCCCTCCCCTGCCAGCTCGGTCTCTTCCCAGCCCTTCGGCACCACAACCCTCCGCCGCCCGGCCCCCTTCTTCCAGGAGCCTCTGCCGCTGCCGCCGCCGCCGCCTTGGCGCGCGCCGTCCGGAGACCCTGGATTCCGCCTCCGCTGGGCGCTGCGGCTGGTGCAGGAGGGCGCGGTGGGATTATCTCATCCCTCCTTTTTTCCGCCCGGGAGGGAAGGGGATGCAGCCTCCCCTTCCGAAAGTTACTACAGGCGGAGAGGAGGAACCTACCGTTTCTCTCCTCCAAGCAGCCGGGAAAGCTGCAGCGGAGAGACCCCGGGATCGAAGCAGGGACGGCGGCCCCAGTGTATGACTTTCAGCCGAAGGCTTGCAATGAATGAAGCGCTCGGGCGCTGTCAGAGGTATCAAGGACAGACTTACCTGTTGGTCATTCCAGCAGCCGCGACCCCCAACATCGCGAAACCAAGAGAGCAAGAGAAGCCCCTCAGCTTAAAACAACTTTCTCCCCTCCCGTCCTGGCTGATTCGGGCGCTCTTCGGCTTTTCCAGGCAAGTTACGCGCAGCAGCTGCAGGCGGGGCCGCCCCCGCAAAGCAACGCAGGAAGCAGGAGGAGGGAGCCGGGAGGCAGTGGCGGCGGCAGCAGCAATGGCGCGTCACTGCCCACACCAACCCAGCCCCCTCCGCGTCTCTTCCCGCGCCCGCGGCGCTGAAGAAAGGAAGGCCGGCTAAGTCTCCCCGGGACGCCTCGCAAGCAACCCCCCCCCCCTCCCCGAGAGCGAGTTTCGGAATGGGCGGCCGCGGGTATCTGACCGTGGGAGCCTTTTTAAGTTCTTTTCCTAGATATGCGAGAGATAACTGACCCACCCACCGCTGAAAAGTTGCCTCAACCCACAAAAAGGGCCGTGTCTGTGAATCTGTGCGCTTGTGTGTGCGCTTTTGAGGCGCGCGCGCGCGCGCCCGGGTTGGGGGGGGGCGAGGAGGGGATTTACTTTCTCGTCTGCCTTCACCTTTGCTGTTAATCTTCCTTTGCGTTGAATCCTCGCCTCCCTCCCGAATCCTAGACTGGAAGTTATATCATAAGTGGAAAAGGTTCCCCTTCCTAAATCCTATTTAAGTTTTAGGATGCTTCAAAGGCAAATAATTATAAGCAGGATGCCTGGTCGAAATCATTACAAATCCTTCTGGACGTTTCTTCTGATTCTTAAAACCTTATTTTCTTCTTCTTCTTATGTCAGAGTTCTCATTCAGAAGGATCAATAATGGGTGGAGTCAGATGTTCCCATCTGAAGAATCTTGAAGGATAGAGATGATAAGTTGTTTTTCTGGATGTCCATTTACATAAGAGTATTTCTGAATAAAGACTTTGATTCCTAAATGGCCTACTGAAGTCACTGAATTTTACTTTGTTTGTGGTCTAAAATTAGGTCACCCTTTTAAAAAAGAAACCATTAAGGCTCAGAATAGCAGTTTGATATCTTTAGATTGGTAGCATCTTCAGGGATTTCAGTAACCATGACAAGGACATGTATTAGCTAAAGTTTTTGATACCTCGTGATAGCAGTAGTATGAGCTTAACAAGAATTTAGATAAACAATTAGTGTACTAATAGTTCAAGGTTACAGATTTGGAAGCAACTGCAACAACCAATACATGCCCAGAAGCACAGTTATATACTTCCTTGTTAGCACAGTAAAAATGTCATCTAGAAAACTAAATGTCTCCAAACTGCTATTAAATTGAGCCTAATTTCATTTAACTAGAACAATAATTAGAATGGCA
Organism: Masticophis lateralis; assembly: GCA_030761175.1. NCBI lineage: Eukaryota > Metazoa > Chordata > Lepidosauria > Squamata > Colubridae > Masticophis > Masticophis lateralis. The sequence continues at coordinate 96,327,499 of JAUDYJ010000004.1, read as the reverse complement.
GTCTGAGGAGACATTAGATAGGACGTGAATTGTGAGTTTAGCAATATGCCAGAAGGAATATCCACAGCTTCCAGACTGAAAGAGTTGAAAACTATTGGCTTTCTAATTCATACAACGGATTTGCCAGAAGAATGTTATAATAACAGATCAACATTCAAACAAGATTTAAAAGTTCAGGTAAGGGATCAGGTAAGTTCAGGTAAGGGATCAAAGTCTCAGTATATACCTTACAAAATCCTACAAATATTTGGGAAAGTGAAGGTAGTAGATTTAGTTGCTTTTCACTGCGCAGGTACTGCACACACTGCACTGTGGCTTACAACCACAATTGAGTGCAAAATTTCTGTTGTTAAGAGAGACATTTGTTAAGTGAGTTTTGCCCCATTTTATGATGTTTCTTGACAAAGTTATTAAGTTAAACACTGCAATTGCTAAGTTAGTAACCTGGTTGCTAAGTGGATCTGGCTTCCCCATTGATTTTTTTCTGTCAAAAGGTTGCAAAAAGTGATCACATGACCTTGGGACACAGCAATGGTCATAAGTATGAACTAGTTGCTAAGCATCTGAATTTTGATCCCATACATCAGGTGTCAAACTCTCGTCATGGTGGCGTCATGCGATGTATTGGGACTTTTTTCCCCTTTGCTAAACCGGCCGGGGGAGAGTGGGGCAACACGTGACGCATCCAGCCCACGGGCCATAAGTTTGACACCCCTGGCATAGCAATAGCACTTATACTTATATACCGCTTCATAGTGCTTTTACAGCCCTCTCTAAGTGGTTTACAGAGTCAGCATATTGCCCCCAACAATCTGGGTCCTCATTTTACCCACCTTGGAAGGATGGAAGACTGAGTCAACCTTGAGCTTGGTGAGATTCAATCTGCCAAACTGCTGGAAACTGGTAATCAGTAGAAGTAGCCTGCAGTACTGCACTCTAACCCCTATGCCACCGCATAAATTACTTTTTTTCAGTGCTGTTGTAACTTTGAACCATTACTAAATGAACTGTTGTAAGTCAAAGACTACTTGTAATCAGAACAAGTGTTGACTCTCATCACTTACATGAGCATCACCTTTTACCACAGATATTCACATTTACTTACTTGGTACTTCAATGATTTAAGATAGTATTAAGAAGGGCACAAAATATAAAAACAAAATGAAAACAAATTAACACCAACATAACAATCCAGCAGACAAAAAGGTAATAGTATTTTAATCTTGCCATTATATTTTAAACTGATGAATTAAAAACCAGACCAAATTGAAAACAAAAAGCCATCCAAAGCTCTGAAGAATTCCCTTGAGCATCTGGTATACAGAGTTGGAGAGGCCATTTTAGAAAAAAGCTTTTGAAATTTTCATCTTGGAGAGTAGTAGTTCAGCTGGGGTGCATCCTTAAAATAATCTAGTCCATAACCATATAAAGCACTTGGATAAAAATAGTCACCATTCACTGTGTTAGATTTTTAGTTTGGAGGTACTAATGCCGCCTTAAACCAAATTTGACAACTGAAGCAACATCCTGAATAAAAATCAAATTCATCCCATCCAGCCACTATGTAGATATCTGCATGCAGAATCTACTGTATAGTACTTGTGTGTGTATGTGTGTGCATTCACATGTACGTGCACCTTCAAGTAAATTATTTAACTCCTGGTGACTGTCTTAACTAGTCCCTGCAGTTTTCTTGGCAAGGTTTTTCTGAAGTGACATGCTATTGCCTTCTTCCTAGGGCTGACACAGAGGAACTGGCCCAGGATCACCCAACTGGGCCATCACCTAAGGCAGGACTAGAACTCACAATATTCCAGTTTCTAGCCTGATTCATTAACTACTGTACTATCGAATATTTATAATTATACAATTTAATATTTATTAAATGAAGAATGATTTTATACACATTCGTAGAATATTTCATTTGAGCGGCATTATGGCCTAAGCAGCAGTCCCCAATCTTTACTGGCTCCCTGCTCACGCAAGTTGAGCTGTGTGTGCACACGTGTGCATGGGCCTGCTGCTTGCACAAGTTGAGTTGCACTAGTGGTGGGTTGCTCCCAGTTCGGTCCGGTTCTTGCGAACCGGTAGTAATGCCCACCCGCCCAGACGGCATCATAAACGATCTGTACATGTGCAGAAGCGCAAGCGTGCACATTCCCTTTGCGAACCGGTAGTGGAAGTAAGTAGAACCTGCACACGTATGTGTGCACTGGCCAGCTTCTCACACAGCCCAATTCTGAATAGGCCATGGCTCAGTAGTGAGCCACAGCCTCAGGTTGGGGATTCTCGGAAGGTTGAGAATTCAATCTTAAGTAGCCACAGATGTTTTTCTCTCTCAGGGCTCAAAGAGAAAATATTTGTGAACTTCACATAGGTGTCAGGAAGGGCATGCGGCCAGTAAATGCTTAGCTCTGTTCAGTTGCCCCGACTCTACACTGAATAAAAGGTTTACAGGATTGTAAAAAGAAAAAAATATAATATTTCATTCATCAGTGTGGAGCTGTTGCTGCTGGATTCCTTCAGTATAGCATAACGTGCAAGAATTTGTCCCTTTATTTGGATTTGTTACAGTAGCTAATGGCCTGCAAGTTTTCTTTAGGCAGAGATATGCCAGGAAAAGGACTTCTGAATCTAACACAGAGATCAACATGGTTTCTAAGGGAAGTCTGGCAATGGTCTCCAATAAGTAGGTATTGCCATTGCCTGCTTCCTAGGGCTGACAGAGAGCAACTGGCTCAGGGTCAGAGAACAGAAGAAATAACAGTCACCCATGACCCATGCATTAAAATAATACACTGAGGTTATAAATATGGACAGGCCTCCAAGACATCTCTCTTCATAATATATAAGCAGCTAAAGAACAGGAAAGGTCTGATGTGCTGATTTCTCAGACATTCCTACTGTTGAGTTCAAGTCCCATGACACATACACACACACTCAAGATAGTCTAGTGTAACCAAACCCCACAGAGCTCCATTGACAGGCTCCACGTATACTTCTTTACAGGGTGAAGTGTGAGTACACCTAGCAACGAAGTTGTTTTATGCAAACAAACAAAGGCAGTAACTAGGACTTCATCCATTCTATATACTGGGGAGCAGGGGTGAAATCTAAAATTTGTTACTACCGGTTCTGTGGGCGTGGCTTGGTGTGTGTGTGTGTGTGTGTGGGGGTAATGTGACTGGGTGGGCATGGCCAATTTTTTTTTACTTTTAAAACCATTTTTTACATGTAAAACCATGTAAAAAAATGCTTCCAAAAGGCTCTGATGATCCCAGCTGAGTTGCCTGATGAGCAGGCAACTCAGCTGGGATCGTCAGAGCCATTTAAAAGAAAAAAAAAGCTCTGATGATCGCATGCTCAGCTGGGCATGGGGGCAGGGATTTTTGCTACCAGTTCTCTGAACTGCCCGCCGTCATTGCTACCTACTCGCCCGAGCCGGTCTGAACTGGGAGCATTTCACCCCTGCTGGGGAGCAATTTCTTGCCACTATTCCAACCTACAGTAGCAGACAGAAAAAAACTAACAGAGGGCATCTATTTTCCCTCAGCCTCAAGAACCAGCCAAATCATCAGAATGCTTTGTTCAATGGGAGCCTAAATTGAGTGGTCACCCCAGCTTTGAATTCAGCATGTAGTTCTGCTTTGAAAAATGGTAGAAGGCTCTTAGATATACAGTAAGCAAATCAATAGCTGGACAACAATAATAGTGGACTGAGGGTGGCAATCATTTTGAAGTTTTACTTTCATTTTAAAGTATTATTATAGCCTCTGAGATGTTAAAATAGTATGGCCTTGTATTTGGGTCTGGGCACTGGATGTTCAGCTTTTTTGTAGGGAGGATGGCATCCAATATGTCCATTTCAAATCCTTACAATGCCAAAATCATTTGGACAAGTCAAAAAGAGGGCTGTGAAAATATTTACAGACCCCTCACATCCTGGACATAAATTGTTTCAACTCCTACCCTCAAAACACTATAGAGCACTGCACACCAAAACAACTAGACACAAGAACACTTAAAACTACATCAAGCTACTGTTTAGGAAATGGTTGTACATGTAGCGTGTTGATGATATGTATTTTATTTACAACTACCCTGTTTCCTCCAAAATAAGACATCCCCTGATAATAAGCCCAATCAGGCTTTTGAGCGCAAAGCAATAAAATCAAGCACTTATTTCAGGGTTCAAAAATATGTAAGACAGGATCTTATTTTCGGGAAAACACAGTATCATCTCATCATCTCATTCTATATCTGAAAGAATCAAGGGAATGAGATAACCAACAAATACTGGGACTCCCAGTTGGCTCCTGTGGGGCATATCCCAGTTTTTTTACAATGTAGAATCTGGTAAAGCCGCAGGATGGTATATAATCACAAAAGTTTCTACCCAATTTTAGTGTTATTTTGTATGATGAATGGAATTTATCTTTTAATTCCTCTGCAAGCTGTAATGTTTTATAGTGCTATGTTTTATATCTGTGTTCATTGAGCACACTTGCTGGAAATGATTTTGAGCCTTAATCCAAATAATTTGGAACGCTCTGAAATAAAATGTGCAGAGTACACATGTATGCAGGTTCTTTAGTTTTTGAAGGGATTTGAAAAAGAATGGAAATACCACCATATCAGTCTGCAGTGAGCCCTTCAGAAAATTAGCTATGCATGTTGACATTTCACATTGTATTTGAAGGCGTGAAAGCAGATTCATCTGTTTCCTAAAATAGCTCTTTAAAAGGTAGGCATGGCTGAATGATCTATTATGCTCCACTGAACAAAAATAGAGCAAGATTACACTTAATATATTGACAAAGGTATGTTAGTGATCACTTTGACTTCCTTTCTGATTCACTGCCACTGTTCAGTCTGAGCTTTACTAAAGATCCACCTTAAAGAGTTTTATTTCAGCCAGTTGCCTCGGGAATAAGCAAACAAAACAGTCAAAATGGAATATTTCCCTTTATTACCTCACCCATCCAAATCTATGTTTTTAAAGTGTTTATCCGTGAACCAAACTTCATGGTTTATCCAGAAATGAAGTAGTGTTCTATATTGATTCCTGTATTAGTATTAAAGAACTATTTAAAATATTAGATGAATATCCCACAAGCCTAAAATACATTTTATTAGTATATAACTGATGATTGGCTCACATTATATTAGTATATAACTGATGATGTGCTCACATGTAGAACACTACAACCTGTATTGTATTTAAGTGGTATTTACTGCCAGTGTAACACATCAACTTTAAGAATATTTATGGCAGTAATCCAATAACTTTGACACAAAAGTCAAAGTTATGCAGCGGTGCAGTATTGGCAGCTCCTGATGTTCTTAGTAAGCATTTGGTAAGAATCCAAAAAACACATAAACCCAAGTCAGTAACTCACAACTGACACATCAGAGCCCCATGTGAGCAAAATATATTGCAATATACTCCATCTCCATCTGTATCTTCAAATCCACTTTATCTTTAAATATCTTAGGTACTTCTTGATTCATGACAAAGGCAATCTGAAAGAATATGTTTTCTAAGGAAGGCTAGGGCTATTGTTCTTTAGTTCCTCCAGTTGGAAGGATTGAAGCATTTTCTTTTAAAATGATGCCAGAACTTATACTATTTTTTTCCCTATCCCAAGATGATGGGAAACATAACGGAAACAATTTTGGACCACTGTCCTGCTAACATTAATAAGTATCAAATAATCAAAAAGATTTGAGCAAATTCAAAAAGGTGTGATCCAGAGTTAGGTTACTTACTCTAGTCAAGTGCATGGAAATGGCAACTTTACTGTCTTTACAAAACCAATTGTTCCTATCTGAACTGCATAATTTTCCACTGGCCCCAACATGATCCGTAATTTTATTGTACCAGCAGAAGATAAAAAGTTTGCCCATTTTTGTGTTCCTGCTCAAGGTTGCTGAGGAGACAGTATTGAAGTTGTTGTCCTAGCATTACTGTTCAGGAGGAGAAACAGATGAAAGTTTCAAGTGATCCTGTTGAAAGGGGTAATATTAGTCCTCAATTTACTGTGATGATTGGGATTATTAAATGAAGCAGTTGTTAAGTGAGTTGCATCCAATTTTACAATCTTTTATGTTGTGGTCATTAAATGCATCACATGGCTGTTAAGCAAATCCTGCTTCCCCCATTGACTTTGCTTGTCGGAAGCTCCCTAGCAAGATTGCAGATGGTGATCACATGATCCAGAACTCCGCAACCATCCTAATGTGCCACTCCCCAAGTAAATGCAATGGAGCATGTGCGCATGTGCGCTCCCACTGCTCACATGAGAATGTGCATGCACACATGCACGCTCGCTGGCCGTTTCCACGGCCCAGTTTCAAACCACTCACTGCCCACTAGTGGGCCACAGCCCACAGGTTGGGGACCTCTGAGCTAAAGGATAAACTCATAGGGGAGGAGTCAACCAGAATATATGTATATAGGAAGCTACTATATTAAAACTATGCAATAGCTCAGAAGGTGTAACATATTTAATTCATCTGACACTTCCTAATCTAAGATAACTGTTCTAGTTTGAATGCTTTTGCTTCAGCAGGAAATAGAAAACACATGTGTAGGCTAATCCAAAACAGTTAACAATTAAATTAAGAAAAAGCACTGAGGCATCACCTTTCTGTACTGGTTGCTTAAATCCATTCAAATTATGTTTCATCTGGTATTATATTGCTAATAGGCAAATAGTTTGGCTATATATACAACGTTTTCTAAAGAAACCACATATAGAGAGCTCAGAAAGACTCTTTAGAGACTTATTTAGATTTATTTATTTAGTTATTTATTAGATTTGTATACCGCCCTTCTCCTTGCGGACTCCTTGCGGACTTCAGTGACAGATGAGCCAAACTGGAAAAGGCAAGAAAGCAAGGCTTCTCCACATTTATCTAAGAATAGTACAGACAGGAATATACCCATGTAGCTAGGCTTTGAGAAAGTACCGTACATTGGATATCATATCTGCTCCCTTTTGTAATTTGCGGCATTGTTAATAAATTCAGATTTAAAAACAAGGCTCTCCTCATCAATATTTCAGTTTGGTCATGAGACTTAATTAACTAATACAATATTCTGCAAAACAAAATTGAAGTGTCTCAAGTCCCTTCAATAATGTTTATGAAATAAGAATATAGTCAATTCTCAGCCATCCACAAATCTCAGATCTATTACTATGTAAGTTTTAAAGGAAACACAATAAAATTAGGGGGAGGGAAATTCAGTGGTGTAATTCTTTTATTAAAAAATCACCAGGTTTGAACTGGTTATGGCAGAATGTTTATATATGTATGTTTGGAAAAATAAGCACACAAGTTGTAGTCTGGTAGAACAAGGATGAGTTTGTTCCAAAGTCCTTTACGTGCCTCTTCTCTCTCTTCATTGTCAGAATGCTAACTTGTAGGAAGGATGTCAATGGAGGACATATCTCCTCCATTGAGATAATGATTTATAGAAGTAGAACTTCACATACAGTTGTAGCTACTGGCCATGCTAGTCACGATGATGTCCAAATAATGTACAGTATTTTGTCATTACATCAGCACACAAATGACATGATTATGTAACTAGCTCTGTAATGTCTGACCCTTATATGTACAATGTGTTATTTGCATGTTATGACACATGTTGTCACCTCCCAGCACCATCCAGTAGTCACAGATCTCTCTCTCTCTCTCTCTTTACCAAGACAAGAGTTTCACTATATCCAGTGAACATTTGGATGGCCTCCTGGGACAAGAAGATTGTGCCTCTAACTTTTTCTATTTTTCTGGAAACAGCTTTACATACTTTAAAAATAGCAGCTCAATAAACTTTTACAAAAGATCACATTTTGCATCCATTATTTTAATTTGGAATCCCTGCCTTGTCACATTACCCAAAATCTTTCTCTGTAGTGTAAAATATATTTAAGGCATGTGGATAATAAATTACATTTACAAATTTTGTATTTTAATATACCGAACATACAACTGAAAATGAAAAGTAATAAACAGAGATATATGCATAATTTATTCACAGTCTGAAATCATTAAGAAAAGGATTTGAAATGACCAAAAACACAATTTCATATTGTCACAGCTATTAATAAAAGTGTGTAGATAAGGAAATAATCAGTAGCAAGTTTACTGGTATACTAATTCTGAAATTAGTAAACTATTAATGATGGTGCAGAAATTTTCCTTCTCAGTTTAAGCATGTAATGTACATGATAAGGGACAAGTCAATTTATTGACTTGTGAAATTAACACTTTTTAAAAAGGAAGAGACACAACCAATTTTAACATATGTTATAATGGCTGTCCATTTCCACCATTCTGAAAATGTTTGGAAAGTGAGCTCGGTTTAAGCATATAAAATGTTTCTTTTCAGTAGTAATAATTGTATGACATTTCTTAATCATATCAGAAGTCTCTTTGCTTAGCCTTGACAGCACTTGACAGTAGAAGAGACAAAAGCTAAGCACTGTGGCCATTCAGGTCCCAGCCTTTCTTCACAAATCAGCCACCTCTTTCATCATCCTGGTCTCTTCTAAATGTGTTGGAGGTTAATAAGCATTCAATGACAAACTTTTAACATTTCAAGCAACCTTCCCTACTCATTGCTCCTCAGATATTCTCTTTCAATTCTTTGAGACCACATAGGCTAAGAATTCTGGGAAAGGACCTCCAACACATTCAGAGGAGACCCGGATGTCAAAAGTTGTGGCTCACCTGTGAAGAAAGGCTGGGATCTGAACAGCCACAATGCTTAGTTTTCCCTCTCTTACTCTCAGTCCTATCAAGGCTAAGCAAAGAGATTTCTGATATAATCAAGAAATGTCACACAATTATTATTACTGAATAGAAATATTTTATATGCTTAAACTAAGCTCACTTTCCAAACATTTTCAGAATGGTGGAACTGGACAACCTCTATAACATATGGTAGAAATGTGTTGAACTAGACAGAAGAGCTAAGGGCTGTATTCTCATGTTATACTTCACTGACGAATGATGTTTTCTCCTGACTCTTATATCTGAACGTCTATGAAAATTGATGATGACCAACATATTTTGTTGAATAGGCATTTCTGAAATAGCCTTGCCATTAAAATGTCATCTCTTAATAACTAAATATTTCTTCTTCCATATAATAATTACACTATTTTCAGATACAGGATATTCATTGGAGAAAGGTGGTGAATAGGCACTAAATCATTTCTCTCAAGAACAGTTATCTCCAAAACTTCAGATTTCATTCACAGACAACACAGGGCATAACAGCATCAGCAGCTTCTTCCCTATAGACAACAAGATAATTGTTTCTTAATCCATCTTGATCTTGTGCTGAACTCTATCAGTAACCTATTTGACAGCACATACAGCTGGACACTGAGGTATTCTGTAAACAATAAGTTGCCGCCACCCCAAACAGCTTCAATCACATTTATTCGAATAAATGGATTTTAAATTATTAATGGATCTTAAATTTTATGATCTCTAAATTCAAACTTCTATACATGACAGCATCTTTTTTGTACATATTACACAAAGGGAACCAAATCTGAAGAAGAATGCAGATATAGAACAAGAGTCACAAAGGTAAATCTGGATGTGACAAAATGGTATCTTGACAAACCTATAAAAACTACATTTCAATATTTTTTCTTTGGCTAACATTCAACTTAGATAATACCAGGCAATTATATTTTGGATTCATCATTATAGCAAAATATCATTTTTTAATCTTTAGATTTTACTAACCTAAGCAATGTATCAATGTTTCCTTTGAATGACGGTAGAATGCAGTTTCCAACTGATTTTTTAAATGATGCAATTTGTTTTCAATTTGATTTTTAAAAGTTTGCTCTTAATCTTTTTCAAGTAGCAATTGAATGGAAAATGCAATAATCTGTCAAACAGTGCCCCAAGACAAGATGTATATTATTAGTCTATAAAGAATCATTAAATAAGCCTGGGAAATTTTTTACTGTTAAAGTAAAGTGAATGTGCAGAAGATATTCACTTTATTTTTGCATTTGGCTTTCAGTTCCAGAAGAATAAGCATTTTAAAGCTCAGAAAAATCTTCTCTTTTTTTTTTAGTTTAGGATACTAAAGAAATAAAGCTTGGAACAGCATAGGAAGTCTGTAGTCAGCATTTTCTGTCAATTTACCACAATAAATTGCTTACCACAAATCACCAAACTGAATCATACTTCTTCTCCTAGACAGATAAAAAGAAGGAATGCAAGCGGTAGTTCAGCCAAAGTTAATAACCTCTTAATGTTTTGAACTGCAACATATAGAATTTCAAGGCTGAAAGTTTTAGAAGTTGTACTGAATCTACTACTGGAGGGTAGCAGATTATGGAAGCCTGCTACTATCAGAAATTCCAACCCAGGGGGGTCTGCAAACATACAGAATTTTGCTCTGTGAAAGCTTACAGATTCATTTTGGTGAATGACACAGTCACACAAAGTATGTTCTGCAAAATTGTCTCACCAGTCAATGAAAAGGATAGCTCTTGCGAGGAGGGAAGTTCACTGAAAACCTCCATACTTGCCTTAAAAAGGGAGTCAGAAACTGAGACTACAAGCCATTACTCCAAGTCCTTCAACAAGTCTCATTTAGAATAATATTAATTCTTAAAAAGAAACAACAAAAAAACAACAACTGAGGAAGTTGTGGGAAAACCCCAAACAAGAGTTACCCGGATATATGCTTCATTCTTTATGGTTGAAATTGTTCCCAGTGCAGGTGACGATTTTGAACGCCTGAACAGTGAAAACTCATCGGAGTCCGGACCAGCTGTGTAAGTATGATGCCCATCCAGAAGCTTGGGGCAGGGTCTCTTCATCACCTTACAAAACATAACACAACCCATACTGGTTTTAAATATCCATCCCCAGATTTAAATGACAAGACATAAAGCACAATTCAATCTTTTAGTAAATGACACTATAGCTTTAATGTGCATACCTGAGATGATTAGTTTGAATATAATCACAGTAATTACCAACTGTAGGAGAGCTATGTTAGTCTATGATAGCAAAAGACCAGAAGGCATCTGATATCACCTTTACTGATTAACATATTGAACTGAAAGGCATCACTTTTTGTGAGCTGTGGAAATCCAGCAGAATTAAGCAAGAAATGTCAAGGATCTGCCATGAAATAAACAGTCGCTTGTTCCATACAGATCGATTGGTTAATGGTTTTACGGCACTTTTGCCCAATGTTTTTTTAAATGAATAAATTGAACAAATATTCAGAAAGAAAATCACTCTATAGTTAAATGTTTTTAATGATTTAAACGTAAGTAGTCACAGATGGCTTCTTAGAAGCATAGTTTAGATTACAGAATTGCTTTTGTTAAATAGTCTTTTTTCAACAGTGTCAAATACAGGAAAACAATGGTTGGAATTAGTTGCAAATATATTCAAACAAATGTTACTATGCGACCCTTCCGTTAGCAAATTAGTAACAAAACAGACTGGCATACCTTGAGCAATTGCAACAAGTTTTCCTTTTTCTTCTGGGCTTAGTTGCAACATGGTGTCTATTACTGGAAGAAGTCTCTGTCTTTCACTGCCTGATTTTAGAAATATAAACTGCAACAGAACATTCTTCAAATATTCTAGATTAGCAACAGATTTCTCTCGTTCCTGGTTTCTTTCTAATCGCCTTATTTCACTTTTAAGAAGCTGAAAATAAAAAACAAAACAAAACCCAAAGAAATATATTTCTCAGAAGGAAGACAAGAAAGCAGAAAGTTTATCAGGCCAAATTATATTAGAAAAATACCCCAGAAAACAATATAAACAGCCATTCTGTGTTAAATCCAAGATAAATATGGTGCAATAATGAAGACAGGGTCAGATTGTGGTCTTTCAGGTATTGCTGAATAGATTTCTCACAATTCCTAATCATTAGCTATGTGTCTCAGGCTAAAAGAAATAAAACTCACATTTCCTGATTTCTCATATAATAAATTCCTTCGGAGTCAGACAAAAATTAACTGAGAACACCAACAATCTTCAAATCTTCCAGGGACTTGTAATATTGCACTGTGTTCCCTTCTGATTTCAAGTGTCCCATCTGATGGGAAAATACACCAGCTTCTCTTGAGTTGTTGGGGAGATAGCATATCTATGGGAGCGGTGGTGGCACAATGGTTAGAATGCAGTATTGCAGGCTAACTTTGCTACAGCCAGGACTGGAGTTTGATCCTGACCAGCTCAAGGTTGACTCAGCCTTCCATTCTTCTGAGGCCGATAAAATGAGAAGCCAGATTGTTGAGGGCAATATGCTGACATTTGTAAACTGGTTAGAGGGCTGTAAAGCACTATGGGGAGGTGTATGAGTGCTATTGCTATTATTTCTTTAAGCCTTAACAAAATAACTATCATGGCCTGGTTCTGAGGAGGAGTTGGAACCGGGACTATCCAATGGGGATGGCATGTCTCCCTTGGAATGCAGACTAGGGCCTGAGGATGATGGGGACTGGGGGAATTTGTTTTTGTCAAGAACAATTGTTTGTTTTGGCTTACACCCCCCTTGGCTTTGACTCATGCTCTTGCCTGTGCCTTGCCTTTGCATATTTCAGGCTCTATACAGCCAAAGCTATTTATCAGATGATAAATTCTACATTTTATACATAAAATTCCATTATCGCGTTGAAAACCTGAACCATAATTATTTTTAACGTATGTATTCATTTGAAACCATAATGGATTGTTATCAGGACCAGGACCAAATCATGTGTCTTAAATTTTTTTCAAGCTTTGTATGTTGCCACCTAAGAAATTTAACGTCCATCCCTTTTTAAATACCTTGAAGGATTCTAAACATTATTTAAGGAGTCCATTTCAGAACTCTGATATGGGCAACTTCTCTTCCCTCTTCCATCCCTTCTGTATTTTATTTGCTTATTCATCCACCAAGTTATTTGGGTCCAGTGGTGGAATTCTTTTTTTTTTTTACAATGGTTATGTGGGCGTGGCTTGGTGGGCATAGCCCGGGAAGGATACTGCAAAATCTCTATTCCCACCCCACTCTGGGGCCAGCCAGAGTATTTGCCGGTTCTCCGAACTACTCAAAATTTCCACTACCGGTTCTCCAGAACCTGTCAGAAACTGCTGAATAGCACCCCTGCCTGTGTCCCACTTTTGCCCAACCAACGAAAACTTCTAACAAGAGAATCCCTACTTACAAGAATAGGAGTCAATGAAGGATGGCATGATAGTAGTGTATGTGAATAAGAGCAAAATGTCATCAAATTCACATATACTTTAAATCTAAATTGGAATATGGTAAGTACAAGCCTACTAACCTTAATTTGTTCCATTAGGATGACATTGGTTGCTTCTGACTCACGAAGCAATCCACTTAAGTGATCAGCACTCTTTGATGTTGTACTTAACTTCTGGACCAACTCTCGTTTTGTGAGTTCTGCTTCCCATTGTGGAGGTTCTAAAATTGTTTAGAAAAAGCAAATTTCTGGTTAGCTCAGTACATTTTTTTTAACTATATGGATTCTAATTTATGGCTGTAACCAAAAATAGTATGCATTTTACACTTATTTTTTAAAAAAAATTAAAATCCAATTTTCCATTCTTACTGCTGCAAATAATATCAAAAGCAAACCCTTTTTAATAACCTTCAGAATGCTAGTCATCAGTTGTCCATGTATTACATAATTTACATTAGTCACAACTAGTTAACATTATAAAAATAATATATGAAAATTCTACATCTGTTTAGAATACTATTAATTGGCACCATCAATTTAAGAACAGTAGAGATTTGTAAGACAAGTTACTTTATCACAAAATGAAACTTGGATGGGGGTTTGTTTACTTCTTTGTTATCTCTAACTGTAGCACGTTTCCCAGAATACTCGGGAGTTGACGTCCATACCCCTTAAAATGGTTAAGATTGGGAAACACTGCTGTAATGGGAGATGCAAAAGACCTCCAATCCAAGGTTGATGAAGAAACTTGCACAATGAAAGGCTATTTTGGCAAAAATAGCCAGGCCAAGGCTGTTCTCCAAAATTCAAAAAACTGCCCGGCAAAGGAAGCAGTTGAAATCCATGGAGAACTGTAAACAAGGTTATTTCCATAGTAATATGTAACCTAATGATTCAAGGGCAAAGTAGCCATTACTCCTATCCATATCTCATAATAATTTGTCTACTGGTTATATTTTAAATGCATAGTATATTATATTGAATTTGTTGCTAAGCTATAACGTATTCCAAGTGAATGATTCTGGTAATACATTAGAAACAAACTCTAACCTCCCATGCCCCACTGTATGGCCATCTTACCAAATTTCATTTCCGGCGTATTGAGAAGCTGTTCTAAGGATGGTACATAGGTACTGGCAGAAGACACAGACTCAGTGTCCGTGGTTTCCATTCCTTCACCTTCTTCTCTAGTTACAGCATGTACATCAAGAAGAGGAAGGTCAGTGCTCCTTCTTTCTCGCAAACTTTTGGCTGGTAGAGTGGAAGAAGCAGAATCTGAAAAGCAAATGAATAGAAAATAATTGAGACTATTATTTGAGAGTTACAAGAGCGTTATAACATTATATAATAAAACAGCATCAAAAACACCAAGTTACTTACCACAGAGCTGCCCCAAAATATTTTAAGAAAATCAATCACTACTCATTTTTGTTGCAAATGAAGCCATTGCATTAAATTATCAATTATACACAGTAAATTACTCTTTGAGATGCTCTAACTTTGCTACCTGAACTAAACTGCCTTCAGCTGAATCTTCTCAGACCATAATAAAATAAGTCACTTGATTAGGTGACAAAAATTAAATTTCACCTTAAAATTGTTTATTTAGATGCATGTGACTTACCAAGAGAATAATCTTAATTTAAATTTAGGTATTTGGGTATAGTGTAGGTAGCTTTATAGGTAGCCTTGTTTGAACTTTCATTCCCTACCACCACCCGCCCTGCCCCCAATGAAAAATGGTTCACTGCTTACTTTTGGTGCTTGGTTCACTTTGGAGTTGAAAAAGCTGGGTTTCAACTTTAGATAGCTGCTGTTGTAATGTTTCCACTGTCTTTCTGTGCTCCTCTTGCAGATGTCTGACTTGATCCCGGAAACTATTCCGAAGAGCTTCATTCTGGGCTGTCAACTGACTTACAGTCTGCGCATGTTCTGACTTTATTACCACATTTTCAGATTGTATTGTGCAAAGTCTGTAAAATATCCCACCCACCCAAGTTTCAATATTAGAAAAAGTAACAAATACCTGGTACTAAGAGAAAGGAGTAGCTATAATATCGCTGCTGACCATTTCTATAAACAGATTACTTTATTAAGAGATATACCCATTACAGGCATCTAAAGATTATTAATGAAGAAAATATTTCGACACATAATTAAAAATAAATCATGGCTAATCATAAGCCAAGAGTAAAAATATATCCTAAAGAAACTTACTTTTCTCGGAGTTCTGCTTCCTTTGCTACAGTCTCTTGAAGAATCTTATTGTGCCTGTCCAGCAATGCATCATGTTCAGACTGCAAAGTCTGAAGGTCTACCATGTTCGTTTGTAAATTATGTTGTGTCTCTTGCAACTTAATCTTCAGCTGTTCTATTACTTTTTCCATACGTTCTCTAAAAGAAAGTAAAGTTCACAAAACATTAGAAAATGTATAATTTGCTTCTTTAAAAGTTAGTTATTAACATAGAGATGAGCAATTTGAACAATTCTGAACAGGAAGCTTCATGAAAAATTTTCGCTCAAGTTGGAAGTGGGTCATTTTGATGATCTTTAAAGTGTTGCATATTAAATGTTTCAAGGCATTTATTCATACGATCACTGGGAGTTGAATGGCATATACATTCAATATTATTTGTTTATTTTCAGGCCTCTAAAACAGCTTATTCTTCATTTTATTGAATATTATCATGGGATTAATGTGGTTTGATTAGTATCATTGCATAACAGAATTGAAAAATAATAGTAACAGAAATAATAAATGGATTTGGGTTTTCTAAAATATATTCACAAGAATGTATACTCCATGAAATGTATATGGAACGAAACTTTCTGATATTATTATTCTGGAGAACATTTAAATCAATGTTTCTCATGGCATGCTGGCTGGGGAATTCTGGGAGTTGAAGTCCACATATCTTAAAGTCGCTAAGGTTGAGAAAATTGATTTAGGTAATGGGGATTTTTCTTGATTCCGACCTCTTGGACAAGTGAATCTTTTGGAAGCTAATGCATTGCTGTCCAGTTATATGGGTATTATATGAATTTATAGATATAGACTGAATTGTAGCTTTTACAGTTTAATATTTTTTCTTGAAAAAGAATATGTAGGATCTGGAACACACTAAAATGACATATTTCACATAAAATACAAACAGGTCAACTACTAAAACTGCTTTATGTTGTTTTTTTAGATGTGACTTTAGTTGTGGTGAGGTTTTCACAGAATAGAGATTTTTTAAAAAAAACTGTAAATTTTCTTTTATAATCCTTTCTTGAAAAAAGAACAAGAGGAAGAGCTAACCAGTTCTTTAGCATATTAGCTCATTCAGTCAATTTTAAAAGGTAAAAATAGCCAATTGATTAAATATTCTCCGTTTAAAAAAATCAGAACAGAAATTATCCAGACTTTATAAAAAATAGCAGATCCCAGATGATTACTCGTCTATCTTCAAATAAGATTCTTGAGCCAGGAGCTAAAAATATGATTCAAAGCAAAATTCAACCCATTACATATAAAGCTTACCTTTCTTGTTTGGTTACATCAGTTTCAGATTGTGAAGATTTATTCTTCTGTTTTAATACATTATGAACACGGACTTTGTAGTTTTCAAATTCAGAGGTTACAGCAGAATGTTCTTCCTGCAATGAAGACACATGATAAAATGAAATAACTAAAGGTAATCCTTGATCTATGATCACTTGTGGCCATTCAAAGCTATGATGGTGCTGAACAAATGGTGGCTATGATTAGTGTTTGGAGATCTGCCCATACCAGCAACTCCAAGATCACCTGATCATTATCTGGCTGCTTGCAAATGGGATCCTACTTATGACTGTCTCCAGCACTCTGATTACCAACCAAAAAGTCAATGGGAAAGCCAGTAGGAAAGATTGCCAGCATATCTTGAGTTGCCCCCCCCACAGGGTATGTGGGGACTCCCATTGGCTCCCCACATACCCTGCCTTACCCGAATTGCACCTCCCACACCCACTTATTGACCTCTGTGCACTCTTTTGCATCCTCCCTGACCCTGACCCGTCCATCCTCCTTGACTCACTGCTTTAAGACTGCATCACTTAGTAACAGAAATTCCAGTTCCAATTGCCATCATAAGTCAATAACTACCTATACTTTCTATATAAATAACTAAGTTACCACTTATTCACTAAAGATGAATTAATTATTTCTCTTTCTCTACCTTTGTAAGATAAACTATTTGAATGTAATGAATATATGCCTAATTTGATTAGAATAGCAGAAAAACATCTTTTCTTTCAAAACGAATACCAAAGTTATTTCACACCCTTCCCACACACCATAAATGATAAAATAAGTACAATGTTATTTGTAACCAAGTGTACCCAGCTGTTTCACAGGACAATTACTAAGCAAGCTAGCACAACAATTTTAGAAGTTCTGATTTTGACATGACGCATTAAGACATAAACCAGTCCCTTTCTAAAGCTACATTCATCAAAAGCCTAGTTATAATTACATTCTGAGTCATTCAATTTTGCAAAAGCAAACAAGATTGGAAATTGCACATTGCTCACAAGAGCACTATGCTATAAACAGAATATCTATCTTTTAGCCTAGTGCACTTCTCAGATTATTCAAACAGATCTCCCATAGTACAAATATTTTAGCATATTTTCCATCTGCTTTCCAAAATAGCCTTTGATAAATAGAGCCTACACTTGTCCAACTACTAATATCAAGTACAAAGTAGCTGCTGAAAATGTAAATTGTTTCTTTTTAAATCAGTCCCCACAAAAGGTGAATATTTAAAAGCCATTTTTAAGGTGAATATTTATAAGCCATCTTTTAAAACAGTCTTATGAATCAAACCTTGGTAATTTCTGCTCAAAACATATATACACATGGCTTTTTACAGTGCCATACTCCATTTAAGTGCCTTACAAACAAATGAAAGTCACTCCTTATGTATGCAGCCTTTGGAGAAGAGTTATGATATGTAGGAAAATATACCAAATGCCTATAATAGTGGATATAAGAGATAAATAGTGCATCAATCAGCCTAGTTGTGACAGGCACAGATGATATTTCTTGAAAACAATATATCATGCTGACCATGTTTGAACTCTTCTACTGCCTTTTAATATACACTCCTCAAAGTTGCCCTCGTGGCATCTATTGCATGGAATCTGTTTCTGAGGTCTTCAGCACCAGGTGTTTAAACATTATGAATGGTCCAAATGACAGAATGCAAATTGTGAACAACTAATGTCAGTCCCACCTGGTAGGCCAGACTGGAAAATCTATAAGAAGGCCAAAACTACTTGTACTGAGATTGGCTATGTAGGTAGTCCTCAATTTATGACCATAATTGAGCCTAATATTCCTGTTGCCAAGTGAATTTGCCCCGTGTTATCAGCTTTTTTGCCATATGCCTGTAATTGTTAAGTTAGTAACAAGTTAAGTGAATCTGGTTTCCCCATTGACTTTGCTTATAAGAAGGTTGCAAAAGGTGATCACGTGACTCCAGGACATTGCAACCGTCATAAATGAGTCAGTGGCCAGGCGGCCAAATTTTGATAATGTGACCATGGGGATGCTGTAGTGGTCCGAAGTGTGAAAAATGGTTGTAAGTCACTTTTTTCGGTGCCATTGTTAACTTTGAACTGTCGCTAAATCAACTGTTGTTAAGTCGAGGACCACTTGTATTAACAGAGCCTCACAAGTATTAACTGTGCTGTGCCTCCTCCCTCACTTTATGCTCCAGTGAATCAGGGATGCCTCTACATAAGTGACTTCCAAATGCTCTGTACTGCTTTCAGCCCCTTTTGTCTAAATAACAGTACATCTACACTGAGGTCATCTTCCTTACTGTCTAAGCCAGGGGTGTCAAACTCACGTTGTCACGAGACGTATCGGGACTCCCCCACTTCGCTAAACCACAAGTGGCCATGGCCAGTGTGTGACGCATCCTGCCTGTGGCCTGGGAGTTTGACAGCCCTGGTCTAAGCTGCCTACTGAACTGTTCGCAGAAGAATTGTTAAGAGGCAACCGGACTAAGTTGGCTTGAAATACCTTTGCTGCATTACATTCTTCTTGGAGAGTAGCTACTTTCTGCTGATAAGTACTCAAAACCCGCTGATGCTGCTCTAGTGAAGTCCGCAGATGTTCCTGAATTTTGTGCTTTTCGGAAGTAAGTTCAGACAGCTGAATCTGTAAAAGTACATTTATTTCAATAGAATAATTCTAGTTTACTCTGATTTTAAGGCCAATACTAAACTGAGGTTGTATTCATTATTTTGAATTGCAAGCTAATTTATTGATTAATCAAATTTATATACCTGCACATTTCATGAGAATTGACACGTGACACACAGTGGTGGCAAAAGGAGTTTACAGCACAGGAAAAGTCCCCAAATGATGTAGATGTTGACATGTACATCACAAAGGGATGTGAAAATGGCTGCTGCTGCTGCTGCTGCTTTTTACATACATAAAATGAAAGCTGTCATATTGATGCATGTACAAAATGGCGACAGTTGTATTTCTACATGCACACAGACCAGGATTCAAAATGTGAATCCTGGTCTGCATGCAGGATTCAAAAAACGTTGGAAATGAATTTCTGTGTAATTCAGGAACTGCCTCATGCATTCAGGCCCAGTTTAGGGTCCTCTGTGAAAGGCCTACTGTTCCTTATATTCGGGGCAATTCATCTTTAGCCAAATGTGGGAAAATTTCCCTGAATATCTGAGTTCCAGTTCCCAGAATGAAAATAAATGTTATAGCCACTGCACCTATCCACAGCATTCCTGATGATGAAGCAAACATATTCACACAGTTCAAATTTGTTCAATGAGATGAAAGAGGAGAGGAAGTTATAATACACATATTCCAAGCAGATATTGGATGCAATATCAATATGGATATTATACTCTTTTACTATCCGAAAGGGGGGAAAAGGATCTTGCCTTATAATCTTCCACTTGTTGCTGATTGGCTTCTAGTTCTCCCTTGAGAGATGCCTGAAGTTTTAAAAGTTCATTTTCCTGGAATAAAAAACATTAATAATAATACCACCATTAAAACATTATTATATACTGTTGTCAGAAGGCAGTAAAGCTGAATTAATAGTGCAAAACACAAACTTACTGCTTGTTTTGAGTCTGCCAACTCTTTTTTTGTTTTTACCAGTAATTGCTTGAGTTTGCCATTATTTTCCTCGTACTCCTGTACAGAGTTCTGTAAGGATTCTAAGGAACAAAGTAATCCTTGTTGCTGACTTGTTTAGAAAAACAGCTGAAATTTAATGAAACATGACTTTCCTACATAGGATTTTTTGCAAATTCTACTTGGATAATAAAGCTTCTCCTTTTTATTGAAAAAGGTTTTTTTGTACTTTTTTATTTTAGTTTACAACATCAGGTCACATCACTGGACAAAAGTTTGCAAAAAAATTCAATAATCTGTTTTTAATTCTAACAGAATTGTTAGTGTAAAGCTTGTTTAATAAGCATTTAAATGATTAGACAATATTAATCATTACAACAATAATAATTGGGGGAACATATATTCTTGTCTGTTAACAGGTTACTGAGTTGCAATGTATTAAAATATGCCAGTTTTAAAGGCACATTACTTTGAATCAGAATTCAAAGCTTTCTTGAACGGATATATATCCTTCTACAGGCAGAAACGGAAGCTTAAATTCTAAAAAGCTGCTTACTGATTTCTTCCTCTAGAATTTCTTTCTTCTGGTTTTGTATTTTAATTTCTTGCTCAAGATCTTCAATTCTGCTACTTTTGTCGGTAATGTTTTGATTAAGTTCTTTTACAAAACGCTCATAATCAGCTATTTCCATATCCATCATTGTACTTTTGTGAGCATCCTGTATATTAAAACATTCAGCATCATGTAAAATTAAAACATGCAATTTTAATGTTATTCCTTGTCTAGAAGTCATTAGCTATTTCTCTCATATCCTAAATTACTGTAGTTTTCAGACTATAAGACGCACAGGAGTATAAGACACACCCTTAGTTTTTGGGGAGGAAAATAAGAAAAAAGCTGATTAGGGGTGGATCGGCCTCCCAGAATACCCCCAATCAGCTGCTCCCAGAGGTAAACTTTAGCAACTGTTTCGTTGGTTGTGAGCTCTGCGCCTTGCATTTTTTTCTGTCTCTCAAATGGACCTTTCAGAGGCTTTTTTTCAGCCTCTCAAACGGAGATTTCAGAGGCTTTTTTCAGTCTCTGAAACCTCAGTTTCAGAGGCTGGGTGGGGCTACTACATTCAGTGTAGAAGATGCACCCAAATTTTCACCCTTTTATGGGGGAAAAAGGTGCGTTTTATGTTCCGAAAAATATGGTAACATGCTATTATTCACATAAAAGTTAAGATTCTGAAACTATCAAAACCATACAATATCAAAAGATGACAAATATTTAAATAGAGCAAGCAAATACAAAAACCACTTATCTACCTTCTTTGCCAATTCTAGCTCTTCCAAAACTTTCTGAAGATGCTTCTTTTCTTTCTGTAGTAATGTCCGATATTCTTCTGCTTCTCTGACAGAGTTAGAATGGTCCTGCAAAAACAGTTTGTGCTCTAAATTCAAATAATAAAAATAGTTGCTTTATTTTCTGCTTTTTAAATTGCGCTGTTTACCTTTATTTTTTGTTCTTTTAGAAGCTTTTCAGCTTCAAGTTCCTTATCAACTTTTGCTTTGGCTTTCTGGATTTCTAGCACTTGGGTTTCTAACAGCTTGACGTTAGTCTGAAGAGTCTCAACACGAGTCAAGAGGTCTTCATTTGCAGAATGCCACTGTTCTTGCTAAAATAGAAAAGTAATACCATTATGATGGCAAGCCATTATTCCATTATGCATATGGAAACTTTTAACATTTTAACATTTAAATATTTGCACTGCCTGAAGGAAGAGCTAAGTTTCCTACTAATTTTCCATCAAAAGCCGAGAAAGCTTAAGGTCAACATTGCGTACATCAAAGCAAAAAGTGTGTAAAGGCCTTCCTCCTTTTGATTCTCTCTTTCTCTCTCCTGTTGTTCTGTCAAAAAGACTGCCTGCCAGGGAAGGATGAAAAATATTAAATAAATTGTTGGCAGAACAGAATATTCTCTTTAAAAAAGAAAAATGAGAAGAGTCAAGAGCAGCACTTCAATAAGCTTTCCACAGACATTTGGTTACTTACTAGTGACAATAGAGAACTGGACTAAAAAATCAGAAGACTATTGTCAAAGGTTATTCTTACATTGGAACATTAAGCAGCAATCTGTTTTCCCAATTTCTCTCTCCATTTCTTCCACTTTAGTTTTATCTTCTGCTTTACAAATGCTAATAGCAAATGTATTTATTATATATTTCCAAAAAAGTACCTGCTGAACTGAATTCTCCAACTGTTTGGTCAGGTCATCAATCTGACGTTCAAAATTACGAGCTCGAGTCTTTTGAAAATCCAGTTGTTCTGCTTGCTTGTCATATTCTAATAAAAGATTCTTGGAAAGCACATGTAATTTAAAACATTGTTGGACCAGATATAGGTCCATAGTGCATTACAAATGTACAAGGGAGATGCATCTTTTTCTTTACCCCACCACATTAGACAAATTGATGTTTTGCCAAAAAGGAAATAAGTCTGTATTTTATTTTCTGTAATCTAGTGTGAAAACTATGTTGCTGGAACACTAGCATGCTTCATAGAAAAACTCCAGCTTCAGCATCATATTTATTACTAAAAACGCCTTCCTCTTTGGCATTGCTTCAAAATGGAAGAATCAGTGATTGTTGCTCAATGACTTCTGGGTCCAGTAAAAAATGGGAAGAGATAGCACATAGATAACATCTCTGTTTTTTTCCTGATGAATGGATGTCTGGTATGTGATTGTATCACACCAGGACAGCTTTTTGGTGAGGATGCTTTTAATATGTTCTCAAAATTCTGCTTGCACATACTGGACCAAAACAACTGCCTGTTCCTGAAATACACATGGTAAAGATGAAGACATTTTACCTTATAGCTCTCAGCTCCCTGAATGATGTCTGCCATTGAAGAAGAGAGTTGCTCTTTTTCTGATTTTATTAATTCCAGCTCTTCTCTAAGGGACTGTACCTAAGGCAGAAAAAATATTAATCATAGTGGCAAAGATTATCTCTACCGAATGGAAGGATGTATTTTTCACTGGTCCACTTTTTATTTTAAATATCCCAAAGCACTTCTGCAGTCTTTCAAAGACTTTCCAATTCTACAGGAGTATTTTTATAACTTAGGGAGAACCCAAGATACAAGAATGTTCTATTCAATGAATATCTTTGGCCCATTAAATTCTGATTCTCACTCAAAGTTTTAAAATTATAATCAGTACACTTGCTAACAAGCCTCCAAAGTAATGCATCTAGCTCTTTCAACATGAAAATCTTCAAGCGGAAAATCTATAACAAAGTTTGTGTATATATGTATGTGTGTGCGAATACACATTCCCTGTCCAAGCAGCAGTCCGCTGATTCCCTGTCCAAGCAGCAGGAGGAGGCAGAGAGGAGGAGAAGGAGGAAGGTGATCCAAGCATGCCACGGGCTGCAGGAAAACCAAGAGATGCGAACATGAACCTTCTGTGGCTGGCCGCCACTCCGGCCCACCGACTCTCAGTTTTCCCACAGCCGTTTTATTTTATGTAGGCAATGCTGTAATATGAATGAAGGCAAATATATGTGCCCCAGAATAACGTTGCAGGATCCAAACTGGGTTGATCACCTGGACCAGCAGTTTTGTCTTCCAAGCTTTTGGACTCAGAGGGTGATAGAGAGAAGTTCCTTAAAGATGGGCTCCAGCATGAGTCCAAAAGCTCAGAAGACAAAACTGCTGATTCTGGTGACCGGCCTAGATTGAACACAGTGATATTTTCAAGAATGTCTATTGACTTAAAACAGTATCAAAGTATTTTGAATGCTTTTTATGCTCCACGGACCTTATTCTGGTCTTTGACCATAATAAAGATTTGATTTTAATTAAAAAAATGTTTGAAATTATTTAAATAGAGAGCAAGTAATTGATTATTTTAGAAGTTAATAAAGAACACTTCTAGAGTTGTCCTTAAGATGTATTTACAAAGCCAGTTCAAACAGAATAAAAAACTGATAAAATGTAATTCCAACAAATTCTACTGAATATTCAGACTACTGTTCCTGTGTGCTCACTGCAAAGTCAACTGAAGATTTGCCACCAAATTCACATGCATAAATGTATATTAAGAAACAAGAGTGTTTTTAGTAATCAACGCAACTAAAGCCAGATGTTCAGATAAACCCATCATTTACCCTTTAAAAACAGTAAGATAAAAGCAGACCTTAAAAACTTTATATTGTGCCAGGATGACATTTATTTATTTATTATTTGATTTCTATACCCACTCATCTCAACAAATGACTTTGGGTGACTCACAATTCAGAAAATATATTACAATTAAAATTATTAACATTACTTTTAACATATTGTATTTACATTACCAATGTATTTACAATGTAAATGAAATTTGTAGTGTAATGTGATTATATTACCAACACTTCAACTGAATGAAAGTGCAGAGATGTCTTTTGAAAACTTACCTCTTTCCTGCTAGAGTCCAGTTCTTTCCTCAATTTCACAGCAACAGCTTTAATTTTATTTATTTTTTCTTCCTTCTCTTTCAGCTGTTGTTCCAAATTTACTAAAGCAAACCAAATTAATATTTTAAAACGTAAAAGAAAAAATCTTTTTATAGTCAATAACTGTATTAAAAAAGATTCATTTCATTATTTGTATCACCACTTAAACTGTACGCTGTGTTTAGTAACTGTTTCAATGGACTTCAGTTTGAAATGGTCTGAGGTTCAACAATTACTTAGCAGCACCAAATTCAACAACAAATAATGCATATCTAATGTATTAAGTGTGTGGCAGAATTTTTCAGACTCAACAAATTGAAATAAATTAAGTGATCACAATCTGTCTTAAATGCCAAATTACAAAATTCTTTAAATTTTTTTTTTTAGAAAAATGTAATGTTCAATATTTGCCTGAAAGCCTGTTATTTAAATTATCCTTTGCATGAGCTTTGTCAATGAAGCATATTTGCTCTCAAGAGCATTATACTAAAACTATAATCGGAAGCCTGTAATTTAAGGCAGATACAAAGTTTCTTGCTTCGCAGAGACTGATAGGGTATTACTCCATATAACTAACTCTAGAAAAGCATTTAATGATTTCTGTACAAACTCTTTTGAGCAGTCAAAAATAAAAGAAAACAAAAAGATTTAAAAAGAAAGCAAACAAAATGCATACAAATTACCTATTTTCTCTGTTTCTGATAATTGCTGATTGCGATCAGCAGAAGACTTCTCCACAGACTCCTGCATTATAAACAAAAATAAGATGGGCATTTCAGCAGATGATTGCTGTTGCTTAGTGAGGGAAAGGAAGCAAATTCTAGAGACATAACATCCCATCATAATCTTAACATAAAATGGTCAGACTGGTCAATTTTTTGTTTTTATACAATAAAAAAAAAAAAACCCAGCAGGATGATTTACAGGTAGTCTTCAACTTACAACAGGGTGTTTAGTGACTGTTTAAAGGCACTGAAAAAAATGACCTGAGACAGTTTTTCACACTTACAACCATTGCAGTATCTCCATGGACACACAATCAAAATTCAGAATCCTGGCAACTCACTCATATATAAGACGGTTGCAGTATCCCAGGGTCATGCAATCACTTTTTGCGACCTTCTGACAAGCAAAGTCAGTGGGGAAGCTAAATTTACTTAACAACTATGTTATTAATTTAACAGCTGCAGTGATTTGCTTAACAACTGTGGCAAGAAAGATCGTAAAATCAGATAAAACTCACTTAACAAATTTTTCATTTAGCAATAGAAATTTTGGGCTTAATTGTGGTCATAAGTAGAGGACTACCTCTACTTGACATGAAAAACTTCTACATAAATGATAGACATTATCATTTGGGCATTATTAAATTATAAAAAAACATAAAGCATTATGACATGTTTGCAGGTAATCCTAATTTAGCAACTGCCTTGATTAGTGACATTTCACAATGTACAAGTGTTAAAAAATTAACTTTGCAACCAACTCTGTTGGTCTGTAAAGCAAAAGAAAGCTGAAGTAAGATCATTTAGTGACCATTTTGCTTAATGACCACGTTGCCAGCCTCACTTGTAGTCACCAAACAAGTACAAACTGTATTTTAGATCATCCATGACAAAGAAACCTTTAAATTTATTAATTAGTAGTCATGAAAATCAAACTTGAAATCCATCTCTGAAAACTAAAAGGAGGAAAAGGCATCTTTTGAATTGATGTAAGATAAAGGTTAATCTTTCATCATTCAAAATACCATTAATTTTTATTTTTTAAAAAACACCCTTCTCTGACTCCTGAAAGAAAACTAAGCTAAATGCCACTCCCTAACCCAATTTTGATCAAAATATCATTTTGAATTTGATAGTGTACAAACATAAATACAAACATACACCCATACATATCCATTTTGGGATTAAAACAATCTAGTTTGCTAAAATGAAAAGGAACCATTGAAAGTTCAAACAAAGTACATTTTTGCACTTATTCTCTTATATACATGAGCAGTAGAGAGAAAGTTGTTTGCATATACTTCTCCAACTTAAGACTTTCCAACTTAAGTCTTGGGGTCTAAAGATTTCAATAATAGAAGTCTTAAAGATTTCAATAATAAAAGCCTAACCTTTAGCAAAGAAAGTTCAGCTTGCATATTTTTGAGTTCAGTCTCCTTCTGCTCCAAAATTAAAATTAGATTTTTCAGTTCTTTCTCTGATTTTTCTTCCTGCTCTTTCATTTTGTTTTCTTGATTTGCATGTTGTTCAGAAATATTTTCAATATGAATTAGAAGATCTTGGTTCTCCTTCCTGATTTTCTCACTGGTATGTTTCA
This sequence comes from Masticophis lateralis, assembly GCA_030761175.1. Lineage (NCBI taxonomy): Eukaryota > Metazoa > Chordata > Lepidosauria > Squamata > Colubridae > Masticophis > Masticophis lateralis. The sequence continues at coordinate 96,300,286 of JAUDYJ010000004.1, read as the reverse complement.
ACTCTTGAATGTCAAGCTGAAGTACTTCTTTTTCTGAGAAAGCTCCTTCTAATTCCTCCTTCAAGAGACATTTTTCTTTTTCATAATCCTCCAATAGAGATCTGAACTCTGTGCAACGAGCTTCATTTTCTTCTTGGACACTCTGCAATTCCTGCCGCAGATTAACATTTTCATTTTTCTGAGAGATCAGACTTTGTTCCTTTTGCTTCATTTCTGCCAAAAATTCATTTGCAGCCTGCAATGTGCCAACAATATCTTCTTCTTTGTTTTCATCTGGGTATTTGGAGCCCATCTTTTCATGGAGACTTTGCAGCTGACTAACAACAAGAGATTTAAAGGTCTTTTCTTCCTCAAGTACTTTAATCAAATGGCTTTTTTCTTCAAAGGCCATATGTAGTTTCACTTCTAAGCTCTCTGCTTTATCTTTGGATAGATTCCAGTCTCCTTTTTCAGATGACAAGCGGTCCAGCTCCTGCCTTGCTTGATCTTGTTCTTCCTTCAATTTGTTGTTCTCACTTTTAAGAGCCTCTATTTCAGATAACAGCCCTGTTCTATCTTGTTCAAAGCCTTCCATTTGTTGTTCAAATTTGATCAGCTTCTCCTGGTTTGCTTCTTTTTCTCCAGAAACACCTTCCAATCTCTCCCCCAACTCTTCTGCCTGTTGCTTTAATTGATGGTTGCATATGCTGAGAGCTTCAACTTCTTGCTGAAGCGCCATTACCGTCTCTTGTTGTGTTTTGCATTTTTTCTGCAGGTTTTCTATTTTCTCAGCTGAATCTTGCATTTTGTCACGGAAGCTACTATTCTGTGAGGAAAGTTCGTTTTCTTTCTCTTCCATTTGTTTTAGGTCAGACTCCTTTTGACCAAGACAACAAAGCAGTTGCTCATTCTTTTCTTGAAGTGTCCCTATTTTATGCCTGAGCTCTTCTACCTCCTCCTTTTGGGAGGAGAACTGTTCTATCTGTTGATGGAGAGAACTGACCTCTTCTCGGAGGACATCCCTTTCATTGAAAGCAGCTCGAAGCTTTTTCTGTAATTCATCAACATCAGAAGCCTGCTGTTGCTTCATACATTCAAATTCTCGGCTTATCTTCCCAGCTGATTCTCCCAATTCAGTCTGTAAAGTTACCAGTGTTTCCCGCAAATTCTCATAACTAGCAATGGCTTCTTCTTTCTCCTCTATATGCCTCTGACATTGTTCTTCAAGGTGCTGTATTTTAATAATAAGTGACTGGGATTTTTTCTCTGCGCTTGATGTTATAGCTTGATTCAGTTCACGTATTTCTTTTTGGTGTGTTTCTACTAAACTCTCCATTTTGAGGTTATTCTCTTTTATGTGTTTTTCGTATAGTTCTTTTGTTGATTGGAGCTCTGATTTCAGTTTTTCTATTACACAACAATGTTCTTCTTTGGCAAGGTGCAGTTCATTAATTTTGAATTCCAAATCTTCCTTTTCATGAAAATACTCATCTTTTATATGTTGTACTTCCAATTCGAGTTTCATTTTAACATTGTTCATATAAGTTAATTCATCTCTTAATATACTATGCTGAGATTCCAGTTCTTTGAAAGCTTTCTCTATATGCCCAGTCTTTTCTACTATTTCTGGTTCTGTTTCAGTATTTCTAGTCTCATTTTGATTTTCATCATCTTTAGTCAAGGTCTGCCTTATGCATTCCAATTCCTGCTCATATTTCTCCTTACAAGCCTGCAATTCAACCTGCATCTCTTTCTCTTTTACCTTGTATTGCTCTATCAAGTCCAGCTTTATTTTATCTACTTTAATTTGTTCCTCCTCACATATTTTAGCAGTAGCTTCAAGTTTTTGTAGTAGCTCTGATAGCTCATCTTGGTGAGAAGTCTTCAGTTTGTCTAACTCCTCACCTAACTCATCAATTCTGTTTTGATACTGCCTAGAATTACTTTCAATAGTATTTTTTAGTTTGGTAATTTCCTCCTCTTTAGATGCATTGGAAAATTCTATCTGTTTCTTTAGATTCAAGATCTGCTCTTCGTAAGTGATCTTTGTCTGCTGGCCTTCTTCCTGTAGTCTTCTAATTTTGTCAAGTTCTTTAGTATGGAAGTTAAACTGCTCTGTGAGCTGTTCTTGTTTTTTCAGTTCTGTATGCAGCTCCTTTTGCAATGTGGCTATAGTTTCATTATATTTGGACTGTGCAATTAATCCTTCATTTTTAAGGCTTTCAATTTCTTTCTGGTGAGAGGTATTCAATTGAGCAAACTTCTTCTGCCATATTTCTTCCTGTGCAACGGCATCCTAATTAAAAAAAAGTAAACCAAATATGTGATGAAGCATCATAAAAGCATCAGGTCTACTTTATAGAACTAATAATCAAAGGATTAGTAGATTTTACAAGAAATATACAGATGCAATCTGCAGAGGTACTATTATTGATGTCTACCTTTATCTCAACTTAAGAGCAGTGATTTTTCTGATAAGGGAAAATGTACGAGACAGGATTTCTAAATACAATGGAATATACTATATAGTCTGTAAATAATATAAACTTATGACTTAGTTCCTTTCCAATTTATTCCATTTGTAAAACTGAACGTGAAATCTATGTAGCAGTAAGTTTTATGTCAGATGATAGACCTACTAGTATGTGTAACAGAACTGAGTATCAGATCTGATCCTAAATTATTTTTTAAAGTATTTCAGATTTTTTCCAAAACAGAGAGATCAGAGAACAGTAAAATGTTTAACAAAGTAGAAGAATAATGCAAATTTAGAATACAAATTTAGAACTTCTATATTTTTATAATATCTGAATGCCCCAGCTGTAGAGTATAACATTTTCACTCAATATATATCTGTACATTAGTGTTTGGCTTTACTTTTCTCTGTCATTAAAAGATCTTTTCTCACACTAAGATTTGCAAATCTTACAATGGCACACTGTTGACCCACATTTCAAGACTGGAATACCCATCTGAAAGAATGTAGTTTTCCAATCTTGATAACATTAAGATGTGGACTTCAACTCCCAAAATTCCCTGGCCATCAGGAGAATGGTTGGCTGGGGAATTCTGGGAGTTGAAGTCCACACATCCTAAATTGTCAAGATTGAGAAACACTGTCCTATACACAGATTTTAATGAATATTACACTCTTGTGGGGTTCATTCCTAGCATCTGCACTTGCCTGTTTGCAAGAGAGAATTGGGCAGTGCACGTTAACCAGAATTTGGAGCCAAAAACTTAAATGAAAGTGTTTTCTGTTACTCAAATCTAATAAACTATATTTTAATATCAATAATTTCCTATCAAATCTTCTTATGGAATACCTCTGCTTCTTGCTGCTTTTTCACATTGTCTTTTTTCAGAGCTACACACTGCTGCTGGGCTTCTGCTTTTTCCAAAAGAACCACATTCAGTTTTTCTGTAAGTGCCTAGTTTTGAGAAGAGAGAAAAAAAGTTATAATTATCTTTCAAAAGCAGAGATACATTTAACTTTATTAAAACACACACACACACACACAGCATTTTCTCTAAATTCTTTTTTTTCTTTGCCAGAGACAATACTAGAACCGTTCTCATTTCCTGGAGTTATTGCTTGTTTTGGCATAACACCCACAGGTTTGAGGGGGTGGGAAGGAAGTTATTCATCATGCGTTCTCTTATGTGAAAGTTATTCAAAAATATTTGTTTCCATGTTAATTATATCAATGATATTTCAGTGAAATTCATCTGTAGACATTCTTCATAAATTCCCCTTAACAGGGGAAGGAAAATAACTCTGTCATTACCATTAAAGTGAAAAAATTAACAAAAACACAACTTATCAACACACATCCTACAGTCAATTTTGGTTATAGAAGGTATTCATTATTAATTCCAAAATATAGAGTCAGGATTCCAAGTAGCACCCCCAACAAAATCAAATTCCAAGGCTTGAGCTTCCTCAAAGCTAACTTTTATTAGGGATGTCATATTGGCACATTTGTGAAAACCGGAATCTGAAAGCTTTCGGGTTTTCTTCACCCACAAGAAAGTTAAAGACCTTGCCTACATCTCCCACATCTCCACACAGCTCCAATCAGTTCTTTCCCGAGCAGAAAACATCATCCAATTTCTTCTTTGTACAGCTGCCGAACACCATGGCCTTGAACTTCTCTTAGAGAATTTTGTTATGGCTATCTCTACTTCACTCATGCAATTCCCCCTTCCCAACTTTCCATGGTATGATTGTGGCAGGCCTGGATCCTCAAGGCACACAGGTAATATGGCTTCCAGGCATGACAGTAAACTTTGTTCATCAATAAACATCAGGCCTACTCTACCACATTAATCTAGAAAAGAAGAGGCAAAAGAAAGGGATGATAAAAGTACCGGTACTTATAAATATTTTTATGGTTAGCCCTATTAGGAGACTATGGTTAGAAGGTTTCACTTGTGTTTTTCAATTAGTGCAATTTTTAACCCTACCTGAGCCTTAAATTGCAGTCCATATGAGCCAAGCATATGGTTAATTAAACCATGTTTTAATAAACCGTTTTCATTTTAGAGTTTGAATGCAATACTGAACTGAGTTTCAAAGAAAATGGAAAACAGCTTTTTGTAGCTAAAATGAGGAAGGGAGAGGAAGATGAATATGAGTCTAGGTTTCTGCATGTAGTATTATATTATAGTATTTCATCCCAAAGTTGCCATTATGTCTTAGAGTAGGTAACACCTTCTTACTAGTTGTATGGTAAATTGAGTAATTAAAGCTAACAATTCCTTTCACTACTTCAACTTTACTTTAAAAAAAAATAATAAATTTTTATACCAGTCATGAGGCTATCATAAACAGTATTTAATTCTAAGATAGAACATAGAAGACGCTAAAAAGCAATCCATATTAAATGAAATTCAATTAAAAGTTATTCACAATGAATCAGCAGTCTGTATTTTATCTCCAGGTAAAAGATGCAAAAGACACAAAGAGCAATGTGAGCATATAACAAGCCATTATCATTCCCACTGGACCAAACAATGAATTTCTTGGGAATTAAACATTATTGCACCATATGTTATGCATTATTATGGATTCATACCTGAATAATATCATCAGTTCCTCCAGCCACAGATGTTGTTTTTAGTTTCTCAATTTCCTTTTCTAATTCTAGGGAAAATTATTATTTGAGTATGAATCAATAAATTGTTATATTTGTATCTTATTTTTACACACTCTAAAATATAATCTATATAACCTGTAGAGTTCAGCATTATTAACAGAAACATGTCTGTGTTAGACTGATATTTATAGTTCTTCCAAGAAAGCTTCACATCATGGATGCTAATTCAAACTGGGGGGGGGGGGGGGGATATAGAGAAAGAATTGGCTAAATTTTTCCAGGGTATCCTGCTATATGGCTTTTAAATAAGTTTAAGTAAGTTTCCATAAAGATACCTGTAGATCTGGATTTCACTTTCTGTAAAAGCATCATCTGCTTTTTCGCAAATTTGATAAGATCTTCTCTTGTTAATGTGTCCAGCTGTAAAATCCATAAATGCAAATTAAAATGGATGCATATTCAAATTTCATTAGTCATACATATAATCATACAGAACATAACATTTGGTTCTGCTCTTCAACCAATATATAACTGCAGATGGCTGTTCACTTCAGGACTCATAAGAAAACATTGTAATATATGATGTAATCTTTTTGATTTAATATCACTGAAAAACACATTTTGTTCCAATAGACCTAAAAAATGAGATCAATCTTTCAGAACAGTAATACTTAAAGCACTTACGTCTTCCAAAATTACAATAGACCTGAATATTCCTTCATGATGTTTCAAAATATTACTTTGGCCAATTAAATAAAGCAAGAAAGCTTGAAGAGATTCATAAATACTGCTCTACGGGTCTAGTAGAATAAAACCTTCAGCTTCCAAATCATTACTAAACTACAACAGACAATATTGAGGGGGTACTAAATGTTTCAGTAACAAAATTCCTGATCCAGAAAAGAAACACTTTGAGGGTTTTGGTCTTACAGACTGAAGAATAATATACTACCTGAATAATTGGACAACACTGATTTCCAGCTGAAATTTCTGCAGTTTATCAATTTGGTTAAGATTTAAGATTAAGATGTATTTAAAGACTTAAATAAAACTATCTTCAGACATTTATAATTCTTTGATTTGCTAACCCAATTACACATAGAAGGATGTTTAAAAAAAATATCTGAACATTGTAAATGCCGTATTTTATTTTAATCAGATTAATGCATGAAAGACCATTTAAAAAATAAAATTTCAGTTACTTTTTCCAGGTATCATTGGAAGATGTTTCCGGTAAAAACTATATCCATCATTACTTGCCAAATAAAAAAAAAGAAAAAACTTAATGGCAAAGTTAATATTTACATTTGAAAATGAACCAATTTATTAAATTAGATCTCTTGGAGTACTATATCTGATTCTGGCCACCACTGTTAAAAAACCACAATGACAAATCAGAGGAGATTCAGGGGATTATTAACAAGATAGTGGGAGTTTGTTAATATAATAAAATAAAATAAAGCCTTATAATAATGTTCAAAGAATCTGGGTATGTTTAGCTTATAAGAGAAACAACTAATAGATGATATCAGTCTTTTAAAAAATCTGAAGGCTTGTCATACAGAAAAGAGAGCAAATTTATTATTGATTGCCATAGAGGTCAGGTCCAACTAGCTAAAACTACAAGGGAGCAGGTTCTGATTAGACATCAGGATAAATTTCCAGACTGTGATAAGCTATTAGCCAGTGAAATAGGCTCTGATATGAAATTATAAGTTCTCCTTCATTAGAGGTTTTTAAGCAGAGGCTAGATAGTCACCCACTGAATCCAGAGTGGGGTGGTGGTAGCAATCTAGTTCCTTATTCTCAGCAACTTTTAATTGACTTTAACTATCAGACTTCTCCAGCCAGCAGGTTGAAATCCATATATTTTAAAGTTAATGAAGTTGAGAAACATTCATCCAGATGACCCTAATAGTGACTTCCAACTCTATGATTATAAAGGTCAGAAAAGTTTGTAGAAATATACCTTTGACTTCCCCGATGTGGCTGTAGGAGGAGAAGCTGCCATTTCTTGTTCACTATCTTGCATCTAAGCAGAAATAAAGTTTTATATTGAAAAAAGTATGAAATATCAGAGTTTATTATTATAACTATTGTATACATATACTTATTCAAAAAAGCAGTTTACAAAAAGAAATAGCATTTAAATAATTCCATTAATAAACCAATTAAAAGAATAATTAACATTTTAAAGTTACAGAAAGGGATCTTAGCAATTCTGAATTAGATTTACCCCAAAATATACAGTGGTACTTGTTAAAGTTACATAATACTTTGGATTTGACTAGGAAGAGGTGAACACAGGATCTATTTGTTATTTATTAAATTATGTGTGTCTTTTTCTTGCTGTTGCAAGATTTCTGCTTTAATGACAGAAGGAAAGGACATTGTGGGCCAGTCTGATACAATAATTGGGCCATCAGGCTAAAAACCAGGAGACTAGAATTCTACTTCTACCTTATGCAGAAGATAGAATCTAGTCATTCTCTCTCAGTGGCAAAACCACTTTTAAAAATGTTGCCAAGAAAACTGTAGGGACACCATGAGGTCATCAGGAGTTAAGATTAAGTTGAAGGCACAAAATTCTTTTCGTGGGAGATCATTAGACCTATTTTCAGGCTTCCACAGCAGCCTTGTAATCTCAAGAAAAGATAACTTTTAAATGATACGCAAGCATGTGTTGCATTTATGTGCTAACCTTTTCCACATCTTATCAAAAGCACTACAAAGTCCTACTGTGCATGATTTACCCCGGAATAAAAAAATTGCAAACTGTATATACTAAAGTTCAGTTAGGAAACCTATCACCTCCTATGGATTTGGTAAAAAGAAGAAAATTGTATTTGTATATTGTGAGAAACAAAAGTATATTACAATACAAAACATTATACCTAGGCTCATATGCTTCCTTTCTCTTCTTTCTCTGGGATAGCTTTGAGAAGAAAAAATCACTTTTTCTTCTATTGTTTCTTCTAATTATGGCAAGCCAGTTTCATAACCCACAACTTGAATGGGCCATAGTTAACATTAACCAGAGTTGTCACACCTAGATGATATGGCAAGTTAATAAAAAAAATTGAGTAAGGGGATTTGAAACTTTTTGTAACTATGACAAATTGTAATGGGTACACTAAACGCATTCCAGTCTTGATATTCCATGATACACTATAGTGCACACATAACTGGGTGATATTTGAACACCATGGCATCTCATTGTAAAAGCTCTTAATGACTTTATAAAAAGACTGAAAAATAAACACCAATCTTAAAGACTCCTACAGAATAAAAACATCAGTCTTTCAGCACCACCTTCTGGTAGAAAACTTGTAGCTCAAGACAAGAAGTCTTACTAATAAACCAACGTATTTCTGGGATTTATTACTTATAGGGAAAGTTTATCCCAACTTTCTCCCTATGACATTTAGATTTTTTTTCTTGTATTTTTGTCAAACGATGAATACCCTTTTCTATATCACTTAATCCAAAAAAAAAAAAAGAAAAATCAGGAGTTATCAGGGCCAAATCTGAGGACATCCGATTTTTAAAAATTGGTCTTGTTTCAATGCAATACACCGACACACAAAAGCTTAGAACATAAATTTATTGCAAGGATAGTCAACACACTTTCAGAAGTACAGAAGAAATTATATTCCGCAATCAGAGCTCATTATAAATATCTCAAACTCTTTTGGGTGGGTGGGTGGATGGGTCTGGATTAGCCTTTTAATAAACCACCACACTGCCACATTTAGTGGGGTGGTGGGGGAAGAATCCAGACATTACCATATTTACTTATGCATGTTCTCTACTACGGCTTTCCTTTCCACAAATCTATTACTTAAAGAAGAAAAGTAAAGGATAATTACAATGTGTTGTTTGATTATACTACCTGAAGTTCATTATTTGTAAAAAAAAAAATCAGAGCGGGTTTATAGTACATTACACTAAACCAGTTTACTGAACAAACCACAACGAGTTCTCTCAACACATGAAGCCAAAATCAAGCAACAGACCGTGCCTATATTTCAATAAATTGTTGTTGTTGTTTTTTTACTGTATATCTGAAGGAAGTGAGTAAAGTCCAACACTTAAGCAGCTTCGGTAAAGTTTTGGTTGCAGTCCAAATAGCTTCTTCTTAAGCACTGCGCCCTCCTTGCTCTCAGTCTGAACCAGGAAAGCTTCACTTGTTGGGACTGCCAGGTTGCTGCTAAAGCCAAAGCTAGCAAGATCAAAGCGATTCAGCATCATCCACAATGCAACACACACACACACATACACACATACACCTCGGACCCCATTCCAGGCTGCTTAAAGAGATTCACGCCTCTCGGAAGAGCACTTGTGAAAAGCGGACAGAGCTGCGGACTCCCCGGGTTCCCCTCGGTGCAGAATAGAAGAACGTCGAGCCACCTCCGAGCACCACCCAGCGGCGTTCTTATCGCCCCTCCACCGAGAAAAACGGGGCCACCCACTAACGGCGGGGACGGAGGCCCTTTTACAGCCGGAGGGAAAGCGAACGGAAAAGCCAAGCCTCGTGGCTCGCAGGCGAGCGAAACGGGGCAGTTCCAGATCTCCAGGCGGCGCCCCACACGCCCTCCTTCCCCCACCGGCCGATTACCTCCATGGCAGCGCTGATTCCGGCTGAGGTGGGGAAGCGGAGGTCGCCTCCGCGCCAACCCTTGAGCCGCTTCCGCCTTCGTCACCGTTCGTCCGCGCGCCCTCCGCTGACGTCAGCGAAACCGCCGCGAGCGCGGCCCAAGCGGAGTTCGAGCGAGGAAACATCCAAGTGGCCGCCAGATGGTAGCAGGGAGCGTTCTGCGAGCGCTCTGTGGCCCCCTAGCGGTCGCCTGATTCTTGCCGGCCGGATCTACCGTTATAATTTTAAGCGCTTGCCAAGTTTCGAATTTTCGGACCTCAAATTGCCATGGCAACGGACAGGCTTCCTTACCTGTTTCTAGTTTCTCTCTGTATAGCAGGCGTTGGCCTTCGCCTGCCTTCTCTGATAATCTTCATAGTTAAGAGATGGGTCTTTTGCTGTTGCTCCGTGACCACCAAGATCACTGCATAAAATAAATGTTTTTATATTTCCCTTAAAGACTTTGCAGTACTGTGCTTCAATTTATAACTTCCTTGGAAGCAGCAGGGGGCAGCACTTTGACAGAGGGTGAAAAGCTAAGCAGGCTTGACCCTAGTTAGTAATTGGATGGAAGGATAGCAGAGCTCCCAGTGCTGTTGATTAGATTGGAAAGATTAAAAAAAAACATTTTGGAAGGAAGCCAACAAAAGCAGGATGTCAGGAAAATTGCATACAGTGTAGATGGAATCTTTAGGTTGCAGAGTTACCCTGAAGACTTAATTTATTAGCTTGGAAATTTTATTAGCTTAATTTGAGGCTTGGAAATAAACAAGTTGCAAACTTGAACAGTGTGGGTCATATACATGTACTCCCAGCTGAGTGTGCAAGTTGTCCCTACAATGAAACCAAATGAAATGTATGTTGCTATACAAATACATAAGCAAACATTTTTATCCACATGCTCTGCCAAACTAAAATGCAAGGGAGAAAATAACTGAGGTCAGGCAAAGCCAATTGAATTATCAAGTGGGCTAATTTTCTCCCATGTAAGATTTTTGAAAAAGAAAAGGAGAGGTAATCTATTTCCTATTAAATTCCCGTACGAAGCATACCTACTCAGAAGTAATTTGTATTGATTTTAGATAATGATTGCTTTTAGGAAAGCATACTTAAAATGGGAAACTCTTGTTCCTTTCCAGTTAACGATTATCATTTTATTTGCAAAAGTATGTTGAATTTATTTTCCTTCAGTAACCACAGGTTAATCATAATATGGCCAAGTTTTGTCTCCTTATACATCCTACATAAAACATCCTTGCAAAAGAATAGAGTGCTTTAGATGAAGGTTTACTTGCAACTATCTTCTAATAAATGTGGATTTTACAAGGGTCAGGCAAGAATGTTTTCAATTTGTAATCCTCCCATATTTCTGTGCTCCCTTTCATCCTTTTAGTTTAAAAATGAAATATATCAAAGGAAATAACATCTGTTTGATTGGTAGCACTAAAAGTAGACTAGAAATAACTATATTGCCTGAGAAACTTAACAATAGATACAGATTTTTCTTGCCTGATTATCAAGTGTTACATACAAGAATTGCTACTAACATAAAACAAATAAAAAGGTATTTTTAAAGTATGTTGAAGTCTTATTGGTTCTTTTTATGCAGTTCAACAATATAAACCAGAAGATTAATATACTAGAAACAGCTGCTGCATATTACTTCCTGAACAATTTCATATCTGAATACATATGTCCAATATGGATTACATCCATATTGGACATATGTATTTTAAAAGGAGTGATTTAAAGAGAGTAAACAAGGAAAGAAAAACATGATTACCCACAGAGAAAAGCCCTACCAAGGGCAGAAAGCAATTTGAAGGCTTCATTTAAATGTTTTAAAGTTAGTGATAGACTTTTCTGGGTGAAGTTTGAGAAACTTTCATTTCAGGGAATAGTTTTGAAAGATAGGGAATAGTAATAACATGAAAGATTGATATCCCAAGGTGGTGACTGTAATACCTAGATAAATTAATCTATAGATCTGACTGTATACTTACATATCCTATCATGAATCATGTAAGGACAATATACAGTATTTGGCAGAACATACAGTAGATATAGTGACTTTACTTGAAAATCATTGTGCATAGAACCATGTTGCCTGTGGTTCTGAAAACAAACAAACAAACAAACAAAACTCTAGGAAAAGCTGTAACCCCAAAATGATAGTCCTCAAGTGTAAATGTTTTAAGACCTGATGATGTAATCTGCATTACAATGTCATAACATAAATGATACAAATTATATACCTGGCATTCATTTGTGCAATGATGTTATTACAATATAGATGTTATTCCTTTCTTTCAGGCCCCAGATACTCAAATGATCCCAAATGTTCCAGAAAACATCACCAAATTGCCATGTGCAATTTGCAGAAGTTGCCATGTGTCTATGGAGATTCTCAGTCATCCAGGTTATGGTTGTTCCAAAGGAGCTGAAGAAACTTCTTGGATAAGAAGCGAAACATCTTCAAAGAAAAACCAGAAAGTCCAGTTGCCTCTTGAAAAAGCACCTTTGGGAGATGTTGCCACAGTGTATTGTCAGATCCTCACGGGACAAACCTACTTATGCTTGCTTCCAAGTTTCTAACACATGCAATATTTATTATTCACTTTTATTATTTGTATAAATAACTCAAGAATGAATGTTTCTTAGTAAGCTATGATTGCAAATTTAGTAAATCTAAGTTTTTAGCTGCTTGCCAATGATGTAGCTTATATGCGGAGAAGAAGCCAAAAGTCACCCATGTGCTCCAACCAATTTGGCATCACACTGAAAGCAATTACAGAAATACACTTCCTAGGAGTGGCCAAGCTTTCAACCAGCTATGCCAATTTTACTGAAACACATTAAAGCTTCTGATTACTAAAAGTAAGCCCAGTCAATTGGAACTCTTCAGCTTTATACTAAGCCTGCTACCTGAGAAACGCAAGTTGAAAAATAACAGTTACCATTAATAATAGTTTTAAATAGTTTTAAAACCAGGATAGGGCAAGGAGGAGGAGAAGGGTGATTGATGTGTGCATTGATGCAAATCGCTTCCCTGGTTTGCCTCTGGGATGTGCACATCAATGTATGAACACCTCTTTGTGTTCAGTTACCATGACTGTATTGTGTTCAGCTAAGAGGGGACTAGTAAGACAGACTGAGATGACCAACGCAGAAAGAGTATCTGAATGCATTTCATGATGAGTTCCTTTCAATATTGCATCTCACAAGAAAATAGTTACCTGCATATTTTGTTTCAGTTCCACAAGCAATAAAGGATGGAAAGACAATCAACATAATGTGAGAGACCTCTCATGTCTGGGCATTTAGACTGGCTAGTATCTTGTGTGGTATCATATCTTCTCTAAATAAAATAGATGCGTGTTTCCAGAGAGCCTGAAAGGATATGTATGTGTGGCAAAAAAAAAAAAAAAAAGTCAAGATGGCAATTACCATAGAACAACTGAAGCTCTGCCTCTTTTTATGAGCATTGTGCACATAATGCACGCAAAAAGACCATGGGGCTTTGATTGTGGGGTTATGATATCATCTTGACTATACCATACCTGCTGAGTCCCCTGCTGGTTTCTTCCCCAACTTATTAATTTACACTTTTTCTCCCAAAATGATGTAAGAACCAACTGGACAGGAAGATTTCTTGGTAAAGGCATAGTTTCAGCTTTATCCAGGCCTATGAACAAATCACATTTTATTCAAGAACATCCTTTAGGTTCTTTAATGTTGTTTTGTGAAGCTCTGAACCAGACTTCCCAACCTCACGTACATTGCTAATGTGTTGCTACACGTTGTCCTACAGTGAAATTACAGTGATATTTATGCCCTTCCCATGATCTTTGCAGCAACTATAAATATTGTTTTCTATTTCCACCTAACCTTGGAATATTCAAGCTCATTTTATCTATTGGGTCAATTTGTTCAGCATTCCTACCATTCATATTTATAGTTTTAATCTATTTATATTTTTATACTTCTGGATATTATATTTTTAAATCACTTTGTTCTTTGAACAAAATGTTCATGGTGAAAACCAGGTGGCACAATGGCAGCTAGGAGCCTCAGAGGTTGTGAGACAAAGGAACCGATTGCCATTTCTTAGGAATGTTTTTGTCAATTGATATACTGTACCACAAAATTGTTGTTTTTTAACAGTATAGTCAAAATTATTTAACACAGCTTTGCTTGTACTTGTTGATTAGCTAAAATGGAGCTAGAATAGAGCTGGTGCTTCCATCCTTGGATTCCTTTGCCCCAAAATATTTTTATGGACAGATCCAGAGATTGGGCATTGGGGACACTGCGTTATAGTGGTTCTCTTTTCTTTATAGCTAGTTTCAATTGTGCTGAAGGATGTGTGTGTCACTCCTGAGACTCCTCCCTTGAAGAGTTCACAGGATCCAATGGTCTCTCCCTTCCTTTCCAACCTCTATATGAAACCACTAGGTTAGGTCATTTGCTGTTTTGGAGAACTCTATCACCAGTATGCTGATAATATCCAATCAGACATTTTGATTTGAGGCTGGCCAAATGAGGCTGTCGAAATCCTGTTTCTGTGCCTGCAGGCTTGCAGACCTGGATGAGTAGAAATTGAGTCTGGCTATTGCTACCCAGACTGAAAGCCTTTGGCTGTTTGGACTACTTGAGATGGGCATTTTCCATTTTATTTCTGAATTATTTTTACATTTCCCCCAATCAGGACTTAAGAGCAACTTTGGGGGGAGGATTTCTCTTAGACTCAAAGACCAGCCAAATTTGCACTAGCACACTCTATCTGCTGTGCTAGTGTATCCTTTCCAGGATCTCCCATGGCCTCACATCTCATGATTTGCCTATTGCAAATGGCTCTAGCTTGGGATGACCTTGAAGACCAATTGGAAGCTTCAGCTGGTCCTGAATGCAGTGGTGTGAGTACCAGTGAACATTTGTGAGATGTTCACAAGCTGCACTGGTTGCCAATGTGCTTCTGAGTACAATTCAAGGTGCTGGTTATTACCTATAAACTAAAGTGACCAATCATTCTCCTTTAGGGAGGACAATCCTTCTTTTATAAGTTCTGTCCTCTCTTGAAAAGTGTCCTCCTACATGTCCTCCTTTTTGATATTTGAAGACTAATCTGTAAATCTCTGTATTTGATCGATGCTGAGCCAATCCATTGCGTGTGATGTGACATATTTGTATTTGACATGATGATCCGTCAAGGCTCGGTACAATGCGGTGAGATGCGATTATGAGACGCATGCGCTCCGCACGTTTTGAGAAAGTGCGCCTCATGTAAGTGGCTTTGTTTGCTATTCTGTATTATTATTGCAATGAATAAAATGTTTCTTTTATTTATGATATTTTTTTCTTCAATTTATTTGTGTCCTCCTCATTGTAAAAAAGTTGGTCACCTTATATAAACTCCTTCATGGAATAGGATTCAGTTATTTGATAGATTTGTCTCATTTCCCTTTGAATGAACAGGGTCATATTTACAGATCTAGGAAGTGCAATTTCTCTGCAGTGGCACATGCCCTTTGGAATGAAGCATCCTCATCCTGGGAGTTCGGGATAGCTTTGAAAACAGGCCTTGTGGTAGAGTGGATGAGGCTCCCTTGTCTGTGATACTTTATACTTTGATTAATTGTTTAGCTTGTCATCTTGTAATTATTTTGTAATTTTTTTAGTCTAATTTATTGTAGTTCATTGTTTTTATATTGTTCTTTATTATGTGAGACATCCAGAAGTGGTTGGAGTGAGAAGCAGTGGTAGGTTGTTACCGGTTCGCCCCAGATTAGGCGAACTGGTAATGGCAGCAGCGGGAGGCTCTGCCCGCAACCTGGACGTCTCTGTGCATGCGCAGTAGCGAATGAAATTGAAACCCACTACTGGTGAGAAGGCAACACAATCAAATCCATCCATCCACCCACCCATCCAGTCTCAAGCATTCTTCAATGTTGGTTTGATTTATTCTTCACTGTACTTTTTAAAGCATATATTAACCTTTGTGGAAGAACAAGCTAGGGATTTTAGCTAGATTATCAAACAGCAAACATGAAGAAACAGAGGACAGACAATCTAAAAGTGCAATAAATATAATTGAAACAGAAGGTGAAGGAAAGAGTAATGAAATATCCATTTCTTGATAAAAAAATTATGCCATTGACTGCACCATTCTGCCAAGAAATTCTCATCTCATCCATGGAAAGCTTTTACTTTAATTAAATCTATTGATTTTTCAGTATTTAATGTGATTGACTATGATTAAAATTTATTAGTAGGCATTTTTTTTCCTTCTGAATGTTATATTTAGACTTCCATTCCCTTAAAACCATTTAGAAAAGATGACCTTAACACCAACTTCTTTATCTTTATTTACTAAATTAGCTGTACTAAAATATTTTAGGGAGGCTTTCAATATATACATCTTAAAAAAAGAACTGGGAGTTTGTACTTTTATTTCTTATATTCTCCCTTCAGTACAATATTACAACTGGATGAATTCTATGGAACCGATTTATGCAAAATGTGGCACCATTGATGGATATGCCAGACACTAAATATTTTGTTTACTTGGTTCTAATTTTGTTTTATTTGCTTTATTTCTTTTAATATATCTCTATGTCCCATTGGTAAATGGAAATTATAAAATCTCATACAGTTTTTGTTCATAGTCTTTTAAAAAAATGATTACACACTTAGAATATGTTCAGATAGTAAATAGTGAACAATATATACATCAAAAGACAGTGCTGACTCTGTTTAGCTTGTTAATTGTTTTTTCCCCTAATTTATGAGGTAGTTGTATCTCTATAATCAAACAGATTGCAAAATGCAGTTGAATCTTTAACACAGTATTAAGCTCAATATGAATCTAATGTCCTTCTAGTGCCTTCATATCAGAAAGTATTATGTTAATACAAGCCACAATCCAATATGTCAGTTACATCTATACTACTTATCCAGGTGCAAGTCCATAAAATTCAGTGGGGCTTACTTTCTAATGCTGTATAGAAGTTTATGCTTGCTTGTAAATAATTATTTTCAAATTCTATAATATATGAACTAGACAGCTTATTGACATTTTAACATATAGGTTTGTCAGTATTATGAGAAATTGCAGCTATGTAATAAGCTTATTAGTAGGTTAACAGAGGATGTTAAAAAATTACAAATTGAATTCTCAAACATCTTGGATCCTATGGCCAAGATTGTACAGTATGGCAATGAATATGTAATGTGATGATCATTTTTATTTTCACCTTTTCTCCATAAAGACACGTATGGAATCATGTTTATTATATTAGCCTCATGATAGATCTTTGAAACAGAGTGCTCACAGCACCCAGTTAGCTAAAATTTGGATGTCTTTTTTTAGCAATGTGCAATTTAGAGTGGAAAAAGTGATAGATGCAGCTTCTTCTGACATGGGTTTAAATCCACTTTTAGCCATGAAATATATTGAGCTAGCAGCTTTAGCCAGCTCACTGGCTTAATTGCCACACAAGATCCAGTGTCCTCTTATAAGAATAAAAATGGCTGAACCTACCTACCAATCACTTTCAAGCAAGCTGTTTATTTATGTTGAAAAAAACAAAACAAAACAAAGCAAAAAAGAACAAAGAATGTCACTGAATTACAGAATGAAATGGAAAATCCATATAGTGAAAGAAAAAGCCCTTGAAACTCTGTTCTTTTTAATCTGGATTTTAAATTAGACTTAACAACCCATGCCTCATTGTTTCAGAGAGGTTTTCTTGTCAGATTCCTTAATGCCTTCAAAAATGACAGAGCTTCTAATGTACTTCCTTCACTGGAAAAGTTAGGATACATTCTGAGATGTATATGCCTTGTTGAACTATATAGAACAATCAAACATCAGCACAGGAAATGTCTTGTGCTGTTTAGTATTGTGTCATAAACAGCCCCAAAAGTGCTTTTTTAAAAGGCAACCAGACTTTGTTTTTCTTGAAGACGTTTTGCTTCTCATCCAAGAAGCTTCTTCAGAAGAATTGAAGAAGCCTCTTGGATGAGAAGTGAAATGTCTTCAGGAAAAACAAAGTCCGTTTGCCTTTTGAAAAAAGCATCTTTGGGACAACCATGACCTGGATGACTGAGAATTTCCATAGACTGGGGGTGAAATCCAGCAGGTTCTGACAGATTCTGAAGAACCGGTAGAGGAAGTTTTGAGCAGTTTGGAGAACCAGTAATGGAAATTTTAAGTAGTTAAGAGAACTGGCAAATACCACCTCTGGCTGGCCCCAAAGTGGGCTGGGAATAGGGATTTTGCAGTATCCTTCTCCTGGAGTGGGGTGGGAATGGGGATTTTGCAGCATCCTTCCCCTGGAGTGGGGTGGGAATGGGGATTTTGCAGTATCTTTCCCTGGAGTAGGATGGGATTGGAGATTTTGCAGTATCCTTTCCCTGCCACCAAACCACACCACGCCCGCCAACTCATGCCCACACAACTGGTAGTAAAAAAAATTGGATTTCACCACTGCAATAGATATACGTCATAAACAGTTTAGATCGTGTTGAACTGTAAAAAAGAGTGAAACATCAAAAAAGGAAATGCTTTATGACATTTTGTATGTCACTAACTGCTTTATGATAATGTTTCTGTCAGAAAAATGTTTTATAAAGTTTGTCAAATTTTAATTCCATAGGAGTCATGTGTCCCAGACTTTGGACATATTCTGCATATTAGCCAAGGTATCTTTGTTTGTCCTATGGTGTACCATTTTTCTCAGTTAAAAGTTACAGACATCACAGCTGTAGTATTATATGGATACACTTTTTTCCATAGCCAACACAAATTTTGGCTCTCAACCATCAGTTGAGAGAGAGACATTTTATTTTGACCAGCAGGAGCAGAGTGGAAACATGAATTTGTTGCTTGCATGTGCTCAATGTGCTAAAAAAATTGGGAGGGGGTATTAAATGTGATAAACAAGCTGTTACATTTCTCTGGTTCCTTCTGATGCCACGTACTTCTGCATTTCCTCTGGAAGACAAATGAATTACGGTTTCCCGGGCTCTGCATGTGCTGCTGGAGGCACTCCAACATTAAGATATGATATTATAGTCAGCAAGGATAGCAAGATAATGAAATCTCATTAGGCTCCTACAGCTTTCCAAAACACTTTCTTGAAAGATATCAGTTTGTGCAATGATTCACTTTCCTCTCAGCACATGACCTCAGGAATGGTTCTTGTAAAATGCATAATATATAGAAATGGCTAGAAATGGAAGAAGTAGTATGAGAATTTCTCATTAGTAAGAAGAGATTTGGTTTTTGAAATCCAGGTTTTTTAAAAAAGAGTAATTAAAATAAACATCACACAACTACATGATGAATTTCTTAGGGTGAGATGACAATCATTTTCTGTAGGGGCAGCTGGCAGCCCTGTGAAGAAAAAAAAAAGAACTTTGCAGCAAAGAAGAGTATTTGGCTAAAGTAGTAAGGAAGGATGACTCATTCTCCCCTTTGCTCATCAATTCCTGAAGAAAACCTCCACAGCTCCCTTTATTAGAACAGTCCTTTCAAGAAAGTTCTCCCATCATTTCTTTGTCTGAAGATGATTATGCTAGTTAGGATTATGAATCCTGGCCCAGTACCCGGCTGGATGTGAGTGAGTTAGAGGGTGGCTAGGTGGAGTTGGTTTCTTTGAGGCAGGTTGGAAACTCTTTACGGGAATACATTGGGGATTGAGAGCTTAGGCAGGCATATCCCAGTAAGCAAACTCTTATCTTCCTTTGGTGGATCTTGTCTTCTGCATTAGCTTTCATAGGAAGAATAGCATGGATTTTAGTAGCATTAAAATCAAAGGGTTTTCCTGTCTGATGTTCAAATGGTTGGCAGAGATGCCTACAGTGTGATTTATCAATGTGCATGCTGACAACTCTCTCAAGATGCTGTAGAGCCCTATTTTTGGAGAAAAGGTGATGGCAGATGAAAAGCCTTTATATGTGAGCGTGCATACTTCTTTTGCCTGATAAATTGTTCTTTCCTTGGAGTTTATGGCTGCACCACCCTCAGAGTTCCATTACAACTACTTTAAATGTGCTTAGTTCTACTGTAGAGCCACCAGCTTCATCCGTATTTCCACTACTAAGTGGGAAAAACACTTTACTGGAGTCATTAGGACTCAGAGCACCTACAGCCGATGCTTCCTCTTTGGGGTTTCAACCAACCTCAGCATATGTTTTTAACTACTGCATGAGAAAATCCTTTCACTAAGGTCAAAAGGCCACAATGTTAATTTCATGTGCCAATGTAGCATGTTAAGCAGAATAATAAATAGTAATCCCTCAACTCCACGTATATTTTTAAAGCACTGCTTGTTATCTAGCAAAAGGATTGGAAAGTCGAGGAAAAATGTTCTACTATATTGGGCAAATTTACTATTTCATATATCATGAAGCTGAGCCCTAAACTTTGATTGTACATAAAGTAAGTATTTCGTTAACAGCCTATCAAGGGGCTTTCAAAGTACAGTAGTAGCATTGTAGTAAACTGGAAATAGATGCTGTCATTAACCTTCGCTGTTACAGGAACAATGTCTTACTTTTCAACATTCTTATTAATGAATTTGAATATGTTGTTACTGTTGTTCAGTTGCTAAGTCATGTATGACTTTTTGTGACCTCCATGGACCATAGAACGCCAAGCTCTCCACTGTCTCCCAAATGTTTGTCCAAATTCATGTTCAACAGTGACACCATCTAACCATCTCATCCTCTGCCATTTCCTTCTCCTTTTGCCTTCAATCTTTCCCAATATCAGGATCTTTTCCAATGAGCCTTCTCTTCTCATTTGGTGGTCAAAGTGTTTGAGCTTTATCTTGAGTATCTGTTCTTCCACACAACAGTCAGGACTGATTTCCTTGCTATCTTAATTATTAATTTAGATATACAGAAGAATGAAATAAAATACCTACCTAAGCCATTTACGAAAGACTGCTGCTTAGTCTATTGATGCAAATGTTAAACATGCCAAGTAGTCTAGAATTTGTGATTTTTTTTGCTTTCAGCCATTGATAATGTTTAAATGTATATGTTCAAATAATGTTAAAATTATAATTAATGCATATAAAATATCTTTCTCATATTTTATTAAATATTAGTAAATATAAATTTTGAAATGAAATGTCAAGTTTTCAACATGCATTTTATTAAGGTATTGAATTATTATCAATATGCATCATTTATTTTCCTATAGATGATTTTCCTATAGATGATTTCCTATAGATATTTTCCTAAATGAATTAATAAATGCCTAATATTTAATATACTGTGTGCAGTTACAATTCAACAGTGTCAGCATGTCTTAGTATTTCTTTTCCTCATCTCCAATCTATTGTCTTTCCTGCAATTGTAGATAGGATCCAATACAACTGAAAAATGCCATTTTTTAAAAGCTGGGTGAGTGGCTATTCCCTGTCACATAGACTTATCTTTAAAACTGATCGAAGAAAATCAGAAATCTGTAAATATTCAATCCTTATTTGAAATTAAATAAATTCAGTTTTGTATGGTCAATTTAAGCATTAGTTCCTTGCCTCCTGGCCCTATCATTCTGCTTTATCCCAAGTCAGTGTTGTGATTTTATTTATTTGTTTGTTTGTTTATTTTTCATCACCTGGTTGGAATCTGTATTCTTGCTAAGGGTCCTGCCCCACCCCCCAAGATAACCATAAAACTTACTGGATGAGTTCCCTTGTATGTAAATTACAGACATATGGTCTTCCCCTTTAAAAAATATTAAAAATGAGCTATGTTCTGGCAATTAAAGTCATTAAACCATGTGTAATAGAGAGCCAGATTAATTTTGGCTCTCTATTAATCTACCAGGAGTTTAGAGCTTCTGAACTGCTGGTAGATGACTGCGTAAGATACCTTTTAAATCTGGCCTCTTAAAATCCTTACTTAGGAGGAAGAAGAGCTTTTACCCTGTAGTGCTAGAAGGGAGATGTAAGAAAAAAAAACTCCTATCCACAATGATTGTGCCCCTGTGGAGAGAAGTAGAAAGAGCTGAGTTTGTGCTACTTACTTGTCAATATCTTAGCCATATACAAAGTGCCTCTATCAGACTACTGCTAAGTGGAATTCCCAGGTTGTCCCCGGTATCTATAGACATCTTTCCTACTGTCTGACAAAGCGATATCATAACATATAATGTAGCCAAAGTTTGTATGCCAGCGTGCCAATTCAGGAAGATGTCAGTTCCTATTCTATACCCTCAACAGATTCTTAACAAGTCTTCTGGTGAGACTACAGGTAGTCCTTGATTTATGACCACAATTGAGGTCAACATTTCTGTTGCTTAGTGAAACATTTGTTAAGTGAGTTTTGCCTTATTTTATGACCTGTCTTGCCACAGTTGTTAAGTGAATCATTGCATTGTTAAGTTAGTAACATAGTTGTTAAGTGAATCTGGCTTCCCCATTGATTTTGCTTGTCAGAAGGTTGGAAAAGTTGATCACATAACCCCAAGACACTGCAACCATCAGAAATATGAATCAGTTGCCAACGATCTGAATTTTGATCATGTGGACCATGGGGATGCTGCAATGGTCATTAATGTGAAAATCAGTCATAAGTCACTTTTTTCATTCACTTTTGTAAATTCAAACAGTCGCTAAATGAGCTTTTGTAAGTCAAGGACTAACTGTATTCTTGCAACTGATGGTTCATGGTGTTGAGACTACTTTTGCTATTGTGAGTGTTTACTTAATTGTTTTATAACGTCTGATATTTTGGAAGTGATATAAAAAGTCAGAGGTTTTCTTCTCCACAGAATAATAGCTGCAATAGAATATATAAATTAATTCAGATTTAAACTGAGACTTTATTTCATTGTTTTTCCTTATTGAAAGATTTAAAGATAAATGTTTTGGGAAAACCCTTCTGGATTAAAGGACCGATGTCAGAAGATGACAGAACTTTTTCAAATCTAGGAAAGAAATATATCAAAATTTCAAGTTCCTTATGTACGGTTTAGGTGCTGGTGTATGACCATAATAAAGATTTGATTTGATTAAATATAGTCTGACAATTTTAAATATTTAATTCATTAAAAATAATGCCATACTTGCTACCTTTATCTCCATAGGATGTGTGTAAATATGTACATACATGCTTTATAAAAGTAACAGAGATCTCCTATGAATTTATTCTGAATGGGTCAAGATTGATGGCAATTTTTTGTTTGTGTTCCGGACCATTGTTTACTGCTGTATATGTCCTTGGTCTGAAAATATCATGTAAGCTTCACAGCAACATTTCCAGTATTATGATTAATGTGTTTTCCAAGAGACTTAAGTAGAGAGCAAAATAGTAGTATAACAAGTCAGTAACCAAAAAGGTTTATCTTGTAATAAAATATATTAATGAGATTCCAGCTCAGAACATAATGTCAGGGCTCTGTAAGGTTGATTTATACAATGAAGTTTAAAAAGACCAGTGTTTTCCCTTCATGAAAAGTAAGGAATAATTTACTAAATGCTACACTAGTTTAGATAAATTTATCCCTTCAGAAAATTAATACAAAACTAGCTGATCAAATTCCTGAAATGACTTTAGCTGGAAATCCACAATCCCGGACACGTACCGAATCAGTACAGAGAGGCGTGAACATCTGTATGAGCTGGTCCTCCCAGCAACAATATTGCTTATCATATATAATTGCCAGAAATTAAAGCAATATTGTAGGACAATTGGAATAGTAACATCACAGAAATCTCAACAATTATATAAGCTGGGCCAGTAAAAAAGTAAACAAATATTTAACCAAAAGCTTGTGCAGTGGTTAATGGCAGTTAGCATTCTTCCCTGAATGTGGGAAGAATTCTACAGTTTTGGCTTCTGTATTGAGAACATCCTATTGTGAATTAGCTGTACGGTTAAGAGATTATCCTTGTTAGAATGTAGCTCAGTGGTAGAATTCAAATTTTTTTACTACCGGTTCTGTGGGCGTGGCTTGGTGGGTGTGGTGTGGCTTGGTGGGTGTGGCAATGGAAGAATACTGCAAAATCTCCATTCCCACACCACTACAGGGGAAGGATACTGCAAAATCCCCATTCCCATCCCACTCTGGGGCCAGCCAGAGGTGGTATTTGTCGGTTCTCTGAACTACTCCAAATTTCCACTACTGGTTTTCCAGAACCTGTCAGAACCTGCTGAATAGCACCCCTAATGTAGGTACTTGGTGGAGCTTTCTGTACCTATATTTGAACGGAAGATTTTTTTCCTGAATGAAGGTTCAGTTGTATTGTATTGTATTGTATTGTATTGTATTGTATTGTATTGTATTGTATTGTATTGTATTGCATTGCATTGCATTGCATTGCATTGCATTGCATTGCATTTCTCTGCTCTGCTCTGCTTTGCTTTGCTTTACTTTGTTCTATTATTTTCCACCCATCTCATCACGAGGAGACTCTGGGTGGCTTCTGAAATAGGCAACCATAATAAAATATAAATAAATGAACCATATCTACTTGAAGAACCTGATGGGAGTACACAACAATGGTGGTGTAAAGCAGGTCTAGAGTATTCTTTTTATCCATTCAAAATTTATGTCTGTAATAGTAGATATATAACAGCTTACTCACACATACAAATCACTACTTGATTAATATGCAGCAATGAGCCAAACCTGCAGCAATATTAGTAATTTTATTATTTGCTACATCATTTCTCACCATGATCTTATTCTGTAGCAGCCTGGCAGCAATTTACACTTGATCATGAACTTCATCTTTATTAGGGTTATGCAAGGCTTTGGTTTTTTGTCTAAATGTGTTTCATACGTGCCTGAAGATGCAAATAGAACATATTTAAAGTTATTAGACTTCACACAAGGGTACAGCAATAAATTTCAGCTCACTTAACCCCTTTGTTATATTAGGCTTGATGTCAGATGACATGGTACTCTGATATGACTTGATTAAATTAGAAGCTAATATTGCAGACAAGAATGAAATCTTGTACAGCTGATTTGCCCATGGTTCTGCAAGGAAGTTAGGTTTAAATTGTAAGCCCTTTCTATCCATCTTTTCAAGTTAATAGGTCATTTACTGGTCTCTTGCCGATCTTGATAGGCAGCTCATAAATACTCGAAACTGCTGGTGCCTACCTTACAACTCCCAACCCTTACAAAAGCCACCACATATTTTCCCAAGACTACTTATCAACTGCAGAGGAAAGCCCCATCATTCCAGAAAAAATGTAGGGTAGCTGCTGTAAGGACTTGCAAATGGATGCTATGTTTGGGCTCATGTGTGCTCTAAAGCACCATTTGTGAAATGCTGTACAACTTTTTTTCATAGCTGCTTTGTAGAACAACTATAGGTATACAGTTCATCAAAATAAAATGTAGTAATTGATTTACAGTATTACTCAGATTTCTCTGTTGCTCCAATCAGAGAAGTTTACAATCCTAGCACAATATGGTTTAAAAAAACAAACAAAGATCAAAGAACACCAACACACAAATATTCACAGAACATACTACCAGATGTGCTCACCATCCAAAAGGTCCTATGACAGAGCCAAATGTTCAAGGTTCTTCAGAAACTTAATAGAAATAGGGCAATTATATTAGCAAAGAGGTGAATTCAGAGGAAGGGATATATTGTCAAGTAATCTCAATAGTGGATATTTGGTGATCTAGTGATCATTAGCATACTTATGATACCTTTCTTCTGACAAATAACATCAACTGGTGGCTTCACATGGATGCTAAACAGCAAAGGGAAAGGACCAAGCCAGGGGCACCCTAATGGAGTGACCAAGAATTTCCTGATCAAGTTGGAAATAACAACTCAGAAAATGTTTGATGGAAATTTCAGCGATTGATTCTTTTCAAATCTCTCAATCTTGGAACTTACTATAAAGTAACATTTAAGAGAATTAATCTATAGAATTGTTTTCTAATAGGAACTACATGGCCAGATAGCTTTGTTAGCATTTTTCAGCAATTCTTTCATATGCATGGAATACTTAAACCTGTCAGAAGCTTTGAAATACTGACAGAACATCCTGAGCAAAGCACGGTACTTTTGACAGACCTGTTTGGTTTTCTACTCCTGCAGCTTTGCTTCACTGATCAAGGAACGCAGCTATGTTTGTCTACGTTCACTTTTTACTTCACAGGGGTTGCAACCCTGAAAACTGAGTGACAAAGGACTGTCAATCAACATGAGATGACTCTTGGCTCAAGATCTAAATTAAAAAAAAAGTGAGATACATGACAATCACAATTTAACCTGTGAAATAAAAATACTTCTGAAGTTTTGACAGCTTGTGGCGTAGATTCACCATTTCTGACAATGCTGTTAAGCAGTTAAACTCCCCTCCCCTCAACTAGCAGTTTGCTAGATGGATGTGCAAGCAAATCATATATTATTGCTTCTGGGGTTTTAGTTCCTTTCTACCAATTTCAGAAAATGATCTAGAACAGCAGCCCCTAATCTTTTGGGTGCCAGGAACTTGTTCTGTGGAGAGAGGTTTTTCCACAGCCTGGAGGGGGCATGGTTTTTGTGTGCTGCCTGTATCCTGCAAATGGGGCTTCACTTGTTTGTGCGGCCTGGTTGCTGGCATGCTGCAGCCCGGTGTCAGTCCATGGACTAGGGGTGGGGACCTCTGGTCTAGGAGTTTTTTCTGGTGAGACTGGTCTATCAGGGAAACCTGGTCTACCAAACTATGGGATGTAGCATACTGCTTCTGTTTTCGTCTTTCAGCCCCAATCCAGGAGCCTTCGCAGGCAGTCGCTGTCGCAACAAGCTATTTTTGTGTTGAATTTATATTTCACCCGTTATTTCTTTGTTGGTAAAAATATAAATTTAACCCTGATCTAGGAATTTAGTGGAGAATTTCACAAATACAATGTATTTCTTGGGCCCATTTGCCACTGTAGATCATGACCAAAGAGAGGAGTGGGACAATCAGCATTTTTTCTGCTATCCCTTGGAACAATCTGACTCCCATTCTGCTGTCTTATAGAATCATGCAAAAACTTGCCTTTTATCACCAGAATGCTTTGATTCGTCCTTGTTCCATTACTACTAATTGTTGTTGTATTGTTGTTACTAGAAATTATAATGAGATGCGGTGCTGATCACTACTTTGACTGGCTCCCCAAAAAGACTGGACTAGTTCATGGACATCATGGGGATCAATGGCTTGATGACAGCATGACTATCTCTGGAGACCATCTGCCGGGAGATGATGGGCTTCCTGGTACAGGTGGTTGGCTACTCTGAGCACAGATTCTGATCCAGCAGGGCATGCTTATATTCTTACGTTTTTATATTTTCAAATTGTCTTGTATCCATCCAGACGAAGATAAATTTCATAACCCAAAGGAATGAGCAAACAAATAAATATTCTAACAGCAAAACGAAGGAGCAAGAAATCCCAATGTAGTCGTATAAAGCAAAAGCTGCTTTCAGATAGGATGTAGTTACTGATCTGAAGCTATGTTCTGCTCACAGGCTGTCAATGCTCTATGTAATAAATCCTGAGCTTTCTCCTTTGTTTTGTTGCCAAAAACATCAGCAGAGGGCGTACACACTTAATGGAGGAAAAAGCCAAGGACAATCAGCCTTACAAGAGGAAATGTAATAGGAGAGGTCACTGTACATAACATAAATGAAATTATCCTTTATCTTGCTTTCTTTATTATTAAAGCATGAATATATTCCCATATCTGATAAACTCCCTTTGGGCCTCTGGGGATTACACTGAGTCTGAATATATCTTCATTTATTTGGTGAGACACAGGTAAATTTGGATGTACTTTAAAAATACATACGTTAAAATAATTATATATGGTAAATAGACTGACCTATTTATACTGGCTCTGATTCATTGAACAAAAGATGCTTCCAATTTGTTGCGGTGGTTTATCTCATGAGTTTTTGTTTCCTGGTTCTATTGGCTATGGTTGTGACACTTACTATCAATTTTCTTTTAGAGTATACTACCAACAATTTTAGAATGTTAGTGGCAAAATATTTTTTGGCCTGGTTCCTCTTTATAAAACCATCCAGAACAAAAGTTATACAATTTTCCCCAAAAATAACATTTATAATATATTGTTAGGAAAAGAAGGGATGGATCATAACTAGTTGGATCTCTCTCTAATAGTTAGAGAGAGATCCAACTTGGAACCAAGAAGAAATTTCCTGGCAACTAAGAACAATTAGTCAGTGGGACAGCTTGCCTGATGCCTCCCAAATCTCTGGGTGCTGTATCACTGGAAATTTTCAAGAAAAGATTGGACAACCAATTGTCCAGATGGAATAAGTACTCCTGAACTGGGCAGAGGGTTGGACTAGAAGACCTCCAAGGTCCCTGCCAGTTTACTAGGAGTATCCTTTGGGAATGGTTAAAATAAAATCAATATGGCAGCCACAAGATGGGCACATAAAAATCTGTGGGATTTCAATTGCACTATTGAGATCATCATCTTGGCTTTTTTGACCATTCTTTGCAGATAAATCCTTGTCCATTTGTTTGAATTATCCAGTTGCAATTCAGATTGGTTGGGCTGAAATGGTTGGATCCCGGAGCAGCTCTCAGCTTCCCAGTCAGTTTGAATAGTGAGATGGACAGCATATTAAATCAATCAATCAATCACTCGTTCATGTCACTTGTGGGACATGAACAATGATGAAGTGGGCTGAAATGTGCATTATTTTATTTTCTCTGAATGGAGTTAAGGGAAAGTTTCTTTGAAAAAATAATGTGTGGAAGGGCAAATTAACTCCCTCACAGTAAACATCATTATTTATATAATCCTATACTTTGGGGCTTTCAGCTCACACTTTCTGATTTCACAGACTTCCAAATGGTTCATTGTATGCCAGTTTTCGGGGTGCTGCTGTCCAAACCCCTCAGCTATTATTTGGCTGAACACAAGAAACCGGATGGGGAGGCAGTGAGAATGTGAAGATCGGCCCTTGTACCTGTCATAATATGCCAGCAGTTTAGCAGGTCATTCTGTGCTGTGAAATGCCAAAGATGATTTTTCTCTAAACTTTTAAAGGTTAGAATGAAACTTGCAGTGTACAAGTTTCAAAAGTGTCGGAGTTTACTAGTCTGAAATGACTCAGATACTTAAATTAACCATAATAAAGATAGTCTAAAATAAAAGAGGATTATTTATTTTAGAATTTTTAAGTAATCTGTGTCTTAACAGACATTTTTGGATTAATCTTCTTAAATCCAGATGTGTTGGGATTGGGTCTGGGATTGAACCAGTGTATGATGGGCAAAGGGTCAGATTTTATTGTGTATGTGTGTGTGTGTGTGTGTGTGCCTTTGAGCCAGTGTTTATTTACTTATTTATTTTCAAGATTTATATAAGGTTGCCCAACTCAAACAATATGACTCTAGGCAGCATGCAGCATAAACACACAATAAATCAAAAAAAGGAAAAAACAAATGAAAGCATAGAACAATATTTGTTTATGACAGTAGACCAGTAGACTTACTGGTTTGCATCACACCTGCATGCGCAGGTTCGCATCGCACCTGCATGCGCAGATCACCTATGATGACGTCTGGATCAGCGGGTAGAGCCTCCGACCAGTTTTACTACCAGTTTGTGTGAACCAGTCAGAACCGGGGGCAACTCACCGCTGCTTGGGACAAGTGTTGAATCCTAATGAATCGCTGCAGTTTTCTTGGCAAGATTTTCAGAAATGCCTTTGGCTCTTTCTTTCTAAGGCAGAGAGAAAGTGACTGGCGCAAAGTCACCCAGCTCGTTCATAGCCTAAGCAAACTAGAACTCACTATATCCTGGTTTCGTAACCACCATACCAAACGTCAGACAAATTCAGGGCAAGTTTAGACAACTATTTCACCAAGGGCATTCAATAAAAGAGGAGTCCATTTTTGGTATGCAGTGCAAGCTAAGGCTTCAACTGCACAGTTGTGGCTGTTATCTTCAAACAGACCCCATCTCACTATCTCTCATGACTACCTATACCCATGATGGCAAACCTTTGGCACATGTGCCACAGGTGCCACACAGCGCCCTTTCTGTGGGAACATGAGCCATCGTCCCAGTTCAGCTCTGCTGTGCATGGGTGCACACCTCCCACTGGCCAGCTGGTCATCAGGTCTCTGCTGTGCAGGGGCAGGGGCAGGGGCAGGGGCAGGGCACATGTGGGGGGCCACACATGCATGCATGGGGGTTAGTGGTGCATGCAGGGGGCCATGTGCACATGTGCAGGGAGTGGGGCACATGCGGGAGCCACATGTGCATGCATGGGGTGGGGCACATGTGGGGGCAGCACACGCATGTGCCGGGGTAGGGCGCATGTGTGGGGGGGCCACATTTTGGGGGTTTGGGCATGTGCGCACTTTGGGCACTCAGTCCGGAAAAGGTTAGCCATCACTGACCTATACCATAACTTTGTTATTATGAAGAAAAATTGGAGAAGAAGGGTTCTTACAACATCTTGAACACCTAGAGATAAAACAGGGTACAAATCTGTTGAAGGAAGGAAGGAAGGAAGGAAGGAAGGAAGGAAGGAAGGAAGGAAGGAAGGAAGGAAGGAAGGAAATCCATCTATCACCCCAAACTCTGATATATCATAGCTGTTTTTTTTCTGTACTTTTCATTCCCACAATTCTGCCCAATTCATAAACAGAAGAATGCTTAAATGGAGAGAGATGATACTATCATATTCATATAACAATTGCCTCCTAGATAGAAAAATAAAAATTATTTGAATAAAGGGACAGGTTGAGTAGTAATTTCAGTTCGGTTTAACAAATGTCTTGTGTCAAGGTAAACAATCCATTTTTGGCTGATTTGGAGAAAAATACTACCCATCCTTAAGGTCAGTATCCTTCCTGATTCTTTGCTCCTCTATTCTATGATCTGCTATTTATTAGATCTGATAAATAGAAAGCCGCTACTTTACTCAGCCTATTACTATATTAAGATATCATTTTTTTGTTGTTCATATTACCATTTTCTGTACCAACTAGTATCAGGTCATTTAAAAAAATTGCAATAACTTTTTTAGAATATAAAATTCTTGGTTTGGATTGTGTTCATGTTTTGCTTCACTGGATGCTTTCAACTTCATTGGTTGCTTTGAAATGCAATTTAGGTATAGAAACGCAACAAATGCCTTCAGGAAATTCAGTACTATACAAAAGAAGACAGGCAGCCTTCAACAAAAAACAGGATAGCATGCACTTATAAAATGTAGGCTTTGCAGATTATTAACATGCTAACAACCATGTATTCCTAGGCAATCTTTTTCAAGTTGGATAACAGTTCTTAAATTTATACAGTTTCAGGGTTACTTTAAAAATCAAGGCTCTTTTTTCATACTATATTTTCTTTGTTCCCATATAGGATTAAACTAGTTATTTCTCCAGGGACAGCCTCTCTTTTTCACTTAAAGATATTGATTTGAGATAAGTGCTATTTGGTTTCTCATGAGCCAGGCAGCTGACATTTTTGTTCCTGCTTTTTTCCAAATGTGTTACCTCAGTTTTTCTCAACATTGGTAACTTGAAAATGGGTGGACTTCAACTTTCAGAATTCCCCAGCCAGCATTTTGAGGAATAGATTTTTTTTTTATTAGTACATAGCGGCTTTTCTATTTTGAGTTATTTGAAGCTAATTTTATATTGCCATATAAAAGAATAAATCTTTATTGCCATTTTAGACCACAATACAAACTAAAAATGCAGTCAGTAAAACACAAATAAATAAATAATGCAATAGTAATAAAACAGTAAAGATTCAGCCTAATTAGACTTTAAAAAACATAGCTCAGAATTCATACAATTAATTCAATTAATCCTGTAGAAGCTACAGTATGTGAAGAGTCTACCGTGTTTCCCCCAAAATAAGATCCTGTCTTATATTTTTTTGAATCCTGAAATAAACACTTGGTCTTATTGCCATGCACTCAAAAGCCTGATTGGGCTTATTATCAGGGGATGTCTTATTTTGGGGGAAACAGGGTAGTAGTTGTAAAACAAAAATTTATAAAACAATATGTAACTTTAAGGAATCTGTCAGGTTATGAATCTATTGTCTATATGAAAGGGATAGACTGGTTACTGACTTAAAGTGATTTATATGACAAATAGGTAAGGTCATGTGTGATGTTTGCTATCTAACATGGTTGCTGACCCTTTGTCTAGGTTATTAAATCAAATGTTGACCTGTTTTTACTGTCATGCATGTCCTCTGTTGTTCAGATGAGTCTACCTGCTTCTACTGCTCTCTAGGGCAATAAAGAATAAATCTTATTATAGCTTTATAAAGAGAAATCAAATTGTTTTCTGTGCTAAACATGCTCAGTTTCTTCATGTTAATGGGTCTTATAACTTGTCTGGGTAGATTTGTATTTTATACTGTGAAATTAGTTTAGGTCCAGTTTGATTTCAAAGTGTCTTTCTGTGTGCATGTTTGTGTATGTATGATTTTAGCTTCTATATTATTCCATTCTCTTGCATATCAAGAGCTACAATGTGGATATATATTTTGTCTTCCTTTTTCCACAGGAAAAAAAAATCATATAATAATCTTACAAAATATAAGATGATGCTATCTCAAAAAGGATTACCCAATAAAACTATATGAAGAAGGTAGGACATTGATAATATTAATAATGATTTATTCAGAAATATTTGGAAAGTATCTAGAAATTACTAGCAGCCAAACTAAGGCATTATAGCCTGAAGATGTTAGGAATGATTATGGATTGATAGCAGGGGTGAAATCCAGCAGGTTCTGACGAACCCGTAGTGGAAATTTTGAGCAGTTTGGAGAACCGGCAAATACCACCTCTGGCTGGCCCCAGAGTGGGGTGGGAATGGAGATGTTGCAATATCCTCCATCCAGGAGTGGGGAGGGAATGGGGATTTTGCAGTATCCTTCCCCTGGAGTGGAGTGGGAATGGAAATTTTGCAATATCCTTCCCCTGCCATGCCCACCAAGTCACGCCCACAGAATTAGTAGTAAAATAATTTACATTTCACCACTGATTGATAGAGAACAAGATTTTTATAGAGGGCAGATTATTGCTTCAGATCTTATTCAGATTTTATTATTGCACTTTTCTTTCTTGTTTATAAGATAGTAATGATTTTTCATGAAACAGTTAAGTTTCTGAATTTAGACAAAATGATAGGAGAAGATGGTTAATAGACAAGGTATGTTTTGTTAACTATTTTTTTTTGGCAAAAATGGAAGAAACTGCTCCATTTAATGAGATTGGTTTTATTGGAAGTAACAATTTTCTTTGAAGTAACAAAATTGGTTGGAATGTAGTGATCTCTCCCTGTTAACAAAAGGTGAGATGGGGTTTGTTGCTTTCATTATTAACGTACATCAATTCTTACTAATGGTTAATACTGATTTTTATTGCTCTGGTCTTTATACTATATGTACATATTTCTTTTTACCTTAATAATGTTTCAGTAAAACTGACATTTGTAGGATACTCAAGTGTTCTCCAAAGTTTCAGAACCTTCTTAAATTAGCCTGCAAGTCATAGCATATTTTCAGTGTCATCAGGCTTACAGAAAGAAATCTGAACATGTCCTCAGAAATTGCTGCATGACATTTCTTCTTCTTCCTCCTCCTCTTCCTCCTGAAGGTAATCAGCAAATAAGATTACAGTGGTGGGAAGAGCAAGGGGCAAAGCTTGTGACAGCTTCAACTTTGCTCCTGGTGTTTCTTATCTCTCTCAATGTACCATTTTTGCAGCCAAAGGAAGGAATTGATGAGCTACTTTTTCAGTTCTTGAAAATGGAGATAGTAAAGAGGTGATTCAATCATCCAGATGCCTATTGTTTCTCCTAGCTCTTTATATGAACAATTCAGTTTTGGTAGGGAGACCAACCAGACTATCCAGTGATCTGCAAAGCTCATTTATCTTCCCTGTTTCACCTCCTCCAGAGTGCCAGTTATGATGCAGCCAGAGGCAGGCTATATATTTTCTATGAGAAAATTCAGTGAGAAGGAAAGAAACAGATGAGTAAATGGGAAACTTGGTTGGAATATGTCCAGAGATGTACCGATGATTCATCCAAAGTGTAGAAGATAAATAATGGGAGATTTGGGTGAAGAATGACTTCTTTATGCAGGGCACACTTAAGACTAAGGAATTCATTACCATTTGGCATCCCTCATCTGTTAGCTTTAAATGGAGATTAAATTAGATAGGTTAGATGGGACATTGGAATCTTATGCAAGATAGTTACTGTCTTCTAGATAAAAGATAACATACTTCTGAATGCCATTTGTTGATCAGCAGCAGTGGAAAGAGAGTTATGTCTGCATATGAGTTCATCACTGGCATACAGTGTCATTGTATGAATGAGAATGTTGCACTAGAATGGGTTTTGATCAGATCAAAGTTGATGATTTTGGGGCTGGTTAACGTATAAAGCCCTACATAGGCCTGTTTACTTGAGGGACTGCCTGTCTCCCATAATATCTGCAGAGTTGGCATGTCTAGGTTCCTTCAATTAAGTAATACCCATCTATTGGGACAGTAAAAATGAGCCTTCTCTGTAGCAGCATCTGCCCTTAGGAATGGGATTCACCCTAAGATCCAAATAGTCCTCAATCACTGGTATTTCAAAGGGCCCAGAAGGTTGGGCTCTTTGCCCAACCTTTGATGAAGGTGAATTGAAGCTCCCTTTGCTTTTTACTTTGTTTCTATTTGGGTTTATTTTATCTTGTATGTGTCAGCTTTGGAAGCCATATTAGGCTGGAAGCTTTAATGCTGCCACCTTCTTGTGTGTGGGAAAGTAGGAGGAGGGATTAAGTAGAGGTGTTGTTAGTAGACATAACAGCATTCTTTCTGTTGGTCAAGGTTAGAGTGACCCAGCATCTGGAGGAGTAGTCAGGGGCTGAGTCGAGATGAGATGGATGTTGACTGGAGCATGTGATCAACTGAGGAGGGGATGGTTTTGGGAGTTTTGATTTACTGAGGGAAAACCTGGATCTTTCAGATTCAGGTTTTCCCAGATTACCTATTCTAGTAAAGAGAACTTTGGAAAATGCTTGCTTCTGCGTCTTTACTCAGAGTGAGGGTTTTCTGGAATGCGGAAAGTATCTTTGTTTCTAATGTTGTGTTGTGTTTGTAATTTTTGTGTTGCTTCTTCATCTTTAAATGTTTTTAACAATTTGTAAAATTCCCAAAATTGGTGAGATTCATGTAGCATATAAATTTAAACTACGACTACTACTACTACTATAACAAAAATAATAATAATTTTCCTGTATTGCATTATTAACCTAAAACTATTTGTTCTGATAATCAGTTCTTACTTTTTTGGTAGAACAACCCTAACCTTTGGTTGATATACCTTGATTGGATTCACACAATGTATTTAACTAATTCATTCACTAACCATATAATAAATCCTCATTATTTATTTGGCAATGTAACATTAGACAAAGATGGGAGCAAAGCCTACAATTTGGGGCAAAACAAACTCACCAACTACTTCCTTTAGTTGTGTCTTGTACACCATCCTGCACTGGAAAAATCACTGCTCAGTTTTATTAATTCAGTGACTTTTCCCTATTAAACAGGCAGCTGTGAAGATGCTTGTACAGTACATGCTGCAGTGAACCAGAATGTGGGAGGCATGTTCTGTGACTGCAAGCCAGTGAGATGTGAAACAGAGAATCTTGCTTTTTCTGGCTCCCTATAAAATAATCACTTTTATTCACTAGGACTGACTAGATGGGGCTTGATCCTGTCAAGGCCCACCTCAAGGCCCAACCGTCCTCAGAAGATTATCTGAGTTTTTTAGACTGCACAGGATGCCTAACTGGAGAGGATTGTCACAGCAGAGTTTGGGATTAAAGTAGTCTGTCACATTCCTGACTGGATTGATGAGTTCATGAAACATGCTGCATTTAACACAGTTCTGGATTACTAGTTTATAATAACATAACAAGTTTTGGGTGGTTGATTAGGCAGAAGCAGAACTGGCCACTGGAATATTCTGCTTCAGAATAGGGCATTGAACTGGATCAGGAAAGGACAACCTTGGTCCTCCAAATGTTAAATTCAAAACAAGTGGTAAACTACAACAGCTGGAATTCAACATCAAAAGAATTGTACATTGTCCTTCTTGGTCTAGATCAGGGCTGTCAAACTCCCAGCCCGCGGGTTGGATGTGTCATGCACTGGCCACGCCCGATTTAGCGAAGGGGAAAATAGTCCCGATACATCACGTGACACCACCATGGCGGTGTGAGTTTGACACCCAAGATCAATGCATGCATGCCATAGGTTCGTCATCACAGCCCTAGATCAGGGGTGAAATGCTCCCGATTCGGGCACCCCCCCCCATGCCCAGCTGAGCCACGCAATCATCAGAGGTTTTTTGGGGTTTTTTTAAAAGCATTTTTTCTACAACCTCTTTGGCCGAAAAAATGCTTTTAGAAGTTAAAAAAAAAGCCTCTGATTATCACGTGACTCAGCTGGGATTGACAGAGGCTTTTAAAAGCATTTTAAAATGCTTTTAAAAGAAAAAAAAGCCTCTGACGATCAGACAGCTCAGCTGGAATTGTCAGAGGCTTTTAAAAGCATTTTTTTACAACCTCTTCAGCCGCCCACAGAACCAGTAGTAACAAATTTTACATTTCACCCCTGGTTGTATATAATTATAAAAATAAAATAAAGAACAAGGAATCTAGGAATCTTCAAGCACTGGAGCAACAAGCATAGGACAAGGAGGCTATAAAATGAAGGGATTCTTTTTACAGATACAGTCTGGTTCTCGTAACAACACATATCTGAGTAAAGAAAAGATTCCAATAAACAATAATTCTAAAATAAATAATCACTGAATGTGGGGTTGTAATCATGGGAAGCCATCCTTGCCAGCAGTTGGCTTCAAGCTTGATTGCAATCAATGGGACTTGATTACATGATTGTATGAGTGTTGGACTGAAACCTTACGTCTGCATTTTTCTTTTATATTGTTTTAATAAAACATATACTGTACCTGTAAGAAAAATAACAGACTTTAAAACATGTAGCCCAATGACTGTATTACAGACAGGTATCTTTTCTATGGCGCTACAGGAACTGTCTGTAAAAAAAATTATTAAAGTTAAACTAATTCAGTTTGATTCAGAACCAACTGCTTACTTTGAGGTGCTTTTAGATTAAAGATTTCATTTTTAAAAAAACCTCCATAAACTAGAATAAGGGCCACTTGATCTGTACTGCAAAACTCCAGACAACCATTACATGGAAACAAAGAGTTCTTGTGTGTGGGAGGGAAACCAACATTTTGCTATTCTACAATTTGCTATGATTATTTCTCATGATAGGATCAATTATTGTGAATTTCATCTTCCTCAAAGCAAACTAAAAATTGTATGTATTTTAAAGGGTGCGTCTTGAAAACCATTGCATTCTTTCTATGAAATTCCTCAACACTTTAGACCAGCGTTTCTCAAGTTTGTCAACTTTAAAATGAGTGGACCTCATCTC
This sequence comes from Masticophis lateralis, assembly GCA_030761175.1. Taxonomy (NCBI): domain Eukaryota; kingdom Metazoa; phylum Chordata; class Lepidosauria; order Squamata; family Colubridae; genus Masticophis; species Masticophis lateralis. Next base: position 96,263,063 of record JAUDYJ010000004.1, on the reverse strand, counting down.
TCAGAATTCCCCAGGCAGATATGACTGCCAGGTATGTTTAAATTAACAAATAAACTGAACAATTCTCTTAGCAAAATGTAAAGGCAGTCACTTTCATATTAATTAGACTGTGGGGAAAATACAAGGTAAAGTATTTTCCATCCTTCACCCTTTCTGTTCAAAGCAAAATCAGAATTAAAAGAGAAATCATGCTTGTACTTTTACTCTCATTACAAATGTGTTCTCTGTGTAGCATCAACACTAATAAAAGAGTAGGTTAAAGTGTTTGGTCTTTGTGAAGTTTTAAAAATAGCTACTAGGAAGCCCATGTTACTAATGGCAGTGAGCGGGATAAACAATTCTTGACAGAACAGAATACTCCTCAATATTGTTAAATCAACATATAATTCAAGATTTACATGCTGAGTAAAGTTTCCCATAATTATCCTGTTATTTATAACAACTTTTTCAGCACCACAGACCAGAGGTGGCAGCGGGGGGCAGGAGGAGGGGATGTTTTTGCAAGGGCAACTTAATCCTGCGCATGTGCAAATGGAACATTGTGTGCTTGCCTGCTGCTTGTACTGCCCAGTTTCCAACAGGCTACAGACCCGTAGCTGTCTGAGGACTGGGACTTGGGAACCCCTGATCTACAGCTAGAATTTTCTCATGGTTATTCATAGTGGTATGTTGGAAGGAAACAAAGGGACTGTAACTTACTTATTAATAAAACCAAGATACCTTTGATTCAAATGCAGTTCCTGGTACTACAAAGATATCTCCTCTTCTTTTCTTGGTAACAATGTGGAACATGTCAGTCCAGACTGCAATCATGGATTATCCTTGTAGCTTCTCATCTACTGTATTATTCGGTGTATAAGATGCACTTTTCCCCTCTAAAAGTGGGTGGAAATGTTTGTGTGTTTTATACACCAAATGTTGTTAACCCCCCCCACCTGCTGGCCCCTACCCTTCAGCCATTTTCGGCCTCCACATGCTCCATTTCAGAACTGTTCCAGGCTGTGGAGATCAGCACAGTACATCACTGGAACTGGCCAAAAATGTGATGCAAGGAGGCCAAAAATGTGGAGTTTGAAGATTGATAATGCAACATGCGGAGGCCGAAAATGCGATACGCGGAGGCGGCGATGTGCTGTGGTAATCCCAGCAGCCTGGAATGGGTCTAACTCTACACTGCATGTAGACCAGTGGTGAAATCGAAAATTTGTTACTACCAGGAGTGTGGGTGTGGCTTGGTGTGTGTGTGTGTGTGGGTGGGTGTAATGTGACTGGTGGGCGTGGCCAATTTTTTTTTTTTACTTTTAAAACCTTTTTTTCTACAACCTCTTCGGTGAAGAGGTTGTAAAAAAATGCTTTCAAAAGGCTCTGACGATCCAAGCTGAGTTGCTTGATCAGCAGAGACTGATGCCTCTGACGATCCAAGCTGAGTTGCCTGATCGTCAGAGGCATTTAAAAGAAAAAAAGTCTCTGCCGATCAGGCAACTCAGCTTGGATTGTCAGAGGCATTTAAAAGAAAAAAGTTTTTTTTTCTTTTAAAAGTCTTTGATGATCCCAGCTGAGCCGCGTGATCATCAGAGGCTTTTTTTTTTACTTTTAAAAGCATTTTTTCGGCCAAAGAGGTTGTAGAAAAAATGCTTTTAAAAGTAAAAAAAAAAAGCCTCTGATGATTGTGTGGCTCAGCTGGGCATGGGCGGAGGGGGGGCAGGGATTTTTGCTATCTCCGAACCACCTGCCTCCATCCCTACCGGATCGGGCAATCCGGTCTAAACCAGGAGTATTTCACCCCTGGTGTAGAGGCCAAAAATGTGATGCACAGAGGCCAAAAATGTAACGTATGGAGGCCAAAATGCAATGCACAGAGGCCAAAAAGCGACACACAGAGGTAAAAAATGTGATGCATGGAGGTGGCGATAGGCTGTGGCAGTCCCCACATCCTTGAACAGCTGATTGGTGGTATTCTGGGAGATTGATCCAATCGCCAATCAGCTGTTCATATCAGGCTGTGATAACATGCTGAATCTAACCAGGCTGTTTGCTGTTTGCTGCAAGGACGCTAGCAGATGAATAATGATGGATGCTGATAGGCAGAGGCAGAATTTTTTTCTTGTTTTCCTTCCCAAAAACTAATGTGCATCTTATACTCTGGAGCATCTTATCTAACCATGCCAGCTTTTCAAGCTCAGCTGCTGCAATTGGTGCTGCAATTTCTGAGGGTATACCTGTTTTGATAGTTCATCTGATCCACAACATTGTCAGTTTTTCCTACATCCCCTATGGCCATTTTGATTCTCAGAGGAGTCTGGCCTGGTTAGTACTGCTAGGCAACACCATGGCTTTGCTCTAGTGGGAAGTAGAAAAAACCAACCTGGAAGAAGATCTTTTTGGTTTATGTCTTCCCTATTCTTGCCAAGAAAACTAGTAATTTGCATGGAATTGCAACTTGAGCTTGACCTAGGAGTCTTTGCTTTTTATAGAAGGAATAAACTGCAACATTAAAGTTACCATCAGTGCTAACTGAAATGATATTTTAACACTTATTAATTCAGTCTATCTTCTCAGATTGAAATGAAGTTAACTTGTGAAATAAATGACACTTTGCTAGATTCCTTCACCCCACCCCCTGACAGCACAGTTCCATGAAAAATGTTATGATTTGACTTACGATGCCACAGCATTACTCTGAAGTATCCCTATCTCTGCCTTTGCTACTATTTCCTATTAGGCGTCCTGTCATTCTCTGTGCCTATCATTCATTATAGTTGATGAGTCAATAGTGGGAAACCATCACTCTCTTGCTGTTCTCTGGTGGATTTTATCTTAGGCTTTTTGCATTCAATCATGGCTAATAGCTCTTTTGGCACAAATTCAGAAAAGCAAACAACATAATGGGTTGTTTTTTTAAAAAAATAAAACCTGTATTTATTTTTAAAATGAATATATTTGCATTGGCCAGAATGGGAAGTGTCAAAAATGAGGCTGTGCATAATAATGCATTCCCCATTTCAAAAGTATTTTTAAACTTTTAAGAGTCTCCGCTATGAATTTAACTACTCCCGAATAAAATAATCACTTTTTGAGATGTATGTATTTGGCTAACAACAACAAAACAACAACAATAACAATAATGATGATGATAATATTAAATACTATTTGCCTGCAAGCATGAACTGGTGGCAGCACAAAATAGACAAAGTAATAGAAAATGAAGACCCTAGAGTGCTCTGGGACTTTAGAATTGAAACAGACAGGAACCTGCAGTAAAATATCCCAGATATAACAATTGTCGATAAGAAAGGCAAAAAAATATGGATAGTGGATATGGTAGTATCTGGAGAAGGCAGGGAGAGAGAGAAAGAACTAGAAAATATAAGAAAACACAAAGACTTGCAAAGAGAAATAGAACAACTATAGCAAAAGAAAGAGGAGATAGTAATAGGTGACTTGGGTGCAATCCCAAAACAACTGGAGCACCATTTGAACATCATCAGCATTGAGAAAATCATCACCAGTCAATTGCAAAAGGTATCCTTAACTCAAGTAGCTTACAAACAGTGACAATGATACCACGAAACAACAATATAGCATATCTGAAGTTCTTGAGAAAGACTTGGTAGGTGGACAAAAATGCCAAATCTAGTTTAAACATCTGGCTAACTGTTTGATAATGACAATTTATGTTCAGCACAGAGATCAAAACAGCAATGGATCATTGTATCTTTAGAGATATAACATTCCAATATTTTAACAAAAATCATTCCAAATTTGGCAAATTGCTGTATGCCTTTATTTATTATTGGTAATTTTTTCTCATGATAGATATATGTAAGATGATAGATATATTTAAGTAATAATAAGTAATTTTCAACTGCCCAGAGCACCTTTTTAGAGTGAGATGGATGGTGTATATACATTTTATTAATAAATAAAAGTAAATATTAAATTAAATAATGGGACAAACATCTACTCTGCCATTGAGAGTGAGATTCAGGCTTAGTATATTTAGAAAGGTAAAGGCTTTCCCTGCCAGTTTTTTTATTTTTTTATTTTTTAAAATTAGATTTATATGCCACCCTTCTCCGGAGACTCAGGGCGGCTTACAATGCGTTAAGCAATAGCCTTCATACTTTTGTATATTTTATACAAATAAATACAAAGTCAGCTTATTGCCCCCACAAACTGGGTCCTCAATTTACCTACCTTAGAAAGGATGGAAGGCTGAGTCAACTGGTGAGATTTGAACTTACAGTAACTGCAGACAGCTGAATGTTAATAACAGGCTTTAGTCTGCTGAGCTATCCAGGGCTGTAGAGTTGTATCCAACTCTAGAGGGCGTTGCTCCTCTCCATTTCATAGCTGAGGGAGCCACTGTTACTTCAAGTCACTTCTGTGGTCATATGACTGGCATGACTGTATTCTGAAGGTGTACAGAACTCTGTTACCTTCCCACCAAAGTGGTATCTATCTATTTGCTTGCATTTTACATGCTTTCAAACTGCTAGGTTGGCAGGAGCTAGGGCAAGTAATAGAAACTAACTCTGTCACACAGTACTTATGTCTCAAACTACCAAACATGTGGTTGACAAGCCCAGAGTCTTAACCATGTATTTGCTCTGAAGAAAAACCTGTTTGGAAAGAGACAATGTGGAACAGGAATGGAGGGTCTCTTGTTTCTAATAAGAGGAGGTGCTCTCTTCTCTTCCAAAAAAGAATTCTGTTTCCACTTACATACCTAAACCCAAATAAATACATTTGCAGACAGTTCTGGATTCAGTTTGCTTTTTCAAGTTTAAAAAAGGGATCAATTAGAAAGTAAGGTGGAGGATGATTGTTTCAAAATTAGGCAGTATTGATCTAGATTGATTAACAGTGCAATCTGCTGTAAAGCAATATCCCTATTCCTAAGAGATGTAATTGTTTGACTCAGAAATATTTACCCTTTGTTTCTTTTTCCTCACTGCATGTTTAGATTAATTAAACAGACAATTTAATTTAGAAATATTTATGGTGGTTAGCACTTTTTTTACTTTGTCAGGTAAAAAAACGGTCTTTCTAGTTCTTTTGTATATCTCATGGGAAGTTCAGAAAAAAAGAGTAGGGTTTACAAAACCAGCCAGGGATTATATGATAAGTATACCTATTTTAAAATTAAATTTTGACTAAAGGAGAAATTCATTCTAGATGCTTATTTTTTTTCATGGTTTTCATTTAGTGGGGGTTTTTTTGTAACTCACCCAGGGTCCAATGGGGTGGCTATATTAAATCCGATCTTAATAAGTTAATATGTAAAGTCATCTAGTGTTCTTCAGCATTTTAACAGCCAAGATATGGTTATCAAAATATTACTATATTCCTTCTGCCCCCTTTAGGATACATAAGAGTAGGACTCAACTGTGATCAAAATAGAGTCTACGTTTGATAAAACCATTGGAACCATCAAACATTACTAGAATATTGCTGTAAACATAAACTTGTTTTAGTAGTTTGGAATCTGCAAGCATTTTTGTAATGTCAGGATTGTAAACCCCTGTCACATGTGTTCGAGATCAGACCCAATAATGTACAAAGACACTTTTCAGTTCAAGTAGGTTATCCTTTATTTACAGATGTTTCTCCATTGCAGGTATCAGCAACAACAACAGGAGGAGCAGCGTGGGACAACCTTAAGTACCCCAGGGGCGGAGCTTCAGGTAAGGCGTGACCAGGGGAAGGGGCAGGGATTAGGTGTGTGTGTGTTAACCCTAGTGATGCCAGGCTAGGGAGTATAGGTTGAGCAGGTAGGGCATTTATATGTGACAACCCCATTTACAAAAGCCATAGGCCATATGGCATCAATACTTCAGTCTACTTAATATGCACATATTTTCTACAGAACTGCTATAAATGTACTTGCAATGAGATTTGCACTGTAACATGTTAAATATGAAGTAATGGAAGTTAAAATCACTTATATTTTTAATTGATATCCATTATAAATTATCATAGGTTATAAGATCCAAAGCAAAATTAATCACAAGAAATTGCTACAGAGCTTAATGAAGCTTAATTTTTAGCATTTTGATTTACATCCCACTTTAACACAACTCAAAGCAGAATACATCATTCCCCCTCCTTCCTTTTTATTCACAACAACAACAACCACCCTGTGAAGTAGGTTGGGCTGAGAGAAAGTGATAGACCCAAAGTCTGTCAATATGTTGTACCTAAGGGAGGAGGATTAGCACACATATTATTCTAGTTTTTACTCCACATCTTAACGATCACACTACGTTGACTTTCTCATTTTTTGGATATAAGTGCAACAACTGCAGTTCCAAACAGTTTGCATCATGAATTTAAAAATCATAGCTAGAAGAAATGAGGGCTCAATTTTTCTTTAATTTGTTGCAAAGTGTAAGAACTTTGGCTTAAATGAAAAATAAATAACATGGATGAAATTTCTATGAAAATTTAAAATTTACATTCTAAACTGTTTCTTTAATGTAAATAACTTAAGAAGTAATTTGAATAGGAAGAAGGAATAAGAATTACACAGGCAGTCCTTGACTTACAACCATTCATTTAATGAAGTTACAACAGCACTAGAAAAAGTGACTTACAACTGCACATGTAAGCCTCCCCACCGTCACATGATCAAAATTTGGGTGCTTGGCAATTTAGCAAGTATTTATGATGATTGTGGTGTCCCAGTGTCATTTGAACACCATTGTGATCTTCCCAGCAGCCTTCCAACAAGCAAAGGCAATGCAGGAAGCAGGTTTGCTTAAGAGCCATGTTATTAACAACGGCAAATAATTTGCTTATCAACCATGAAAAAAAATTGGGTGTGGTTTACTCAGAGGTGGGTTTCAGCAGGTTCTGACCAGTTCTGGAGAACTGGTAGCGGAAATTTTGAGTAGCTCAGAGAACCGGTAGTAAAAATTCTGACTGGCCCCACTCCCCATCTATTCTCTGCCTCCCAGGTTCCAGCAGATCGGGAGGAAATGGGAATTTTGCAGTAACCTACCTCTGGATTGGGGAGGGAATGGAGATTTTACAGTATCCTTCCCCTGCCACACCCACCAAGCCATGCCACGCCCATCAAGGCACACCCACAGAACCGGTAGTAAAATTTTTTGAAACCCACAACTGGACTCACTTAACAACTGCCTTCCTTAACAATGGAAATTCTGGTCTTAGTTATGTTCTAAAATCAAGGACTACCTGTATCAGTGTTTTTCAACTTTGCAACTACAAGATGTGTGTACTTCAGCTTCCAGAAATCTCCAGCCAGAATGCTTCCTGAGAAATTCTGGGTCCACATATCTTCAAATTGCCAAGTTTGAAAAACACAAAACTCTATGTTGTGGAATGCAAAAATGTGCCAATCTTGTTCCGTGGCTCAAAACTTTTTTCAAGAAAGAATTTCTGAAGAATGTAAGTAAATCTGCCTTTGCCTGGATGAATAATGATAAGTATCATTTGCATCGATATCTTACCAGACCTATCAGTCAGTAAAGGAATGTTTCTAACATCCTGTCATATATACTTCCTGAAATGAACATCACTCAAATAGAATAGGCTGACATTGCCAGCTATGCCTAGTTAAATACTACTTCAGTAAATTCAGCAGTTTTCAAAACGTGCTTTGTATGAAATAAACTTAAGGTTGCTCAAAAGCGCACTAGGGATTTGTCAATGAAATCACAAACTTATTGAACAAATTCATATAAAAGATATAACTTGAAAGGAAAGGCTCTTGGTCATGGTAGCCCTGTATTTGAAGCATGGGCACATTTGCATTTTAAAAACATGTGAGAATCCACGCAAAATGTTCGTTATTTGCCATTTCTTAATTTTGTCTTCTTTGTGCGCACTTTTTAACAAAACTTAGAACCACTTAGAGGGTGACTGCCTCTATGGGGAACCCAGATCTAGCTTTACTCTAGTGTCAGCTTAAGTTTCATTTATTTATTTACCTTTTTATTATGCTGTTGTAAGTCTTAATAAATATATTTTCCATTACACTGGATTTGTACAATATTGATTAAAATTATGGTACACTCAAATTCAAGTGAAGCAACAAAGAGGAGACTTGTGGAAAAAGAAGAGTGAGCTGGTTGAATAAAGTGGCTAAATGCAAGCAAAATGCAGGGAAAGAAGGATGGCTGGGCATAATAGCCATCTGTGAATGTAGCAGTTAAGGGGATGTCAGATTAAGTAAAATGCTTAGAAGATAGATAGGTGGGTAGGGCCCAGATCATGCAGAGGAAGAGGGGAGAAGGGAGTGAGAGTCCTCAGCCTCACCCACCCTATAGCCCAAAGAAGTCTCTTCCAGATCTTCTTCAAAGCCGGAATAAGCTAACAAGATTTTGGATTGACTGGAACACAGCAGGTCTGGAAAAGTCTGGCTGAATTTCTGAACCACCATGCATTTTCTGCTGAAAGTGCTGACTGGAGCTACTTATCCGGGGTGGGTTCTATTTGCCTTTACTACTGGTTCGCACTGGGACCACATGCTTCGCTCACGTGCGTGCGCTTCTGCACGTGAACAGAAGCTTCCTGATGACATCCAGATTGGTAGGTGGAGCTTCACACTGGTTTTACTACTGGTTCTTGTGAACTGATCCGAAACGGGGGCAACCCACCACTGATACTTATCATCTCTCTTCTCTCCCCCTCCGTGTAGACAGGATGAGGGGGATTTTTGTTACTCTAGAAAGGGATAGGATATTTTTTAAACTCTCTTCTTGGTCAGCCAGAGAGAGAGAGAGAGAGAGAGAGAGAGAGAGAGAGAGAGAGAGAGAGAGAGAGTTGATAGCTTATGCCATTCCTTGTCTGTTTACAGTATTTTATGGTCTGCTGCAGACAATTGAAAGTCAGCTTCGAACTGATTCTGGGAATGGGAAACAAAACAGAAAATGTTTCAAGTGCAGAAGTGCTTTAGTTCTGGGCTTTGGAATATGCCCTAGACTTATGTGCAATAAAATGGGAATTTGGGCCAACAAATCTTCCATGAATACCAGTATAACAAGTCTAAATACTGATTTCATGTTAATAACATTTTTAACAGAGACATTGTGAAATATATTTTCAGTTTCCACAAGGTAGGCTTCATAAATAACCTCACCCCTCCAATCCTCAAGGGAACTGTCAAGCAAGCAAATAAGATTTTACTATGGCTGATGTAGACAGTGGCTTAAAATATGTTCTCTCGGTCGGATTCCATTAAGTATTCCTCTATTTAGTTCAATAATGTAATTAACATTGTGGGTCTCTTGGCCCTTTTTAAAGGAATTATGCACAATGACTCACTTGGGCTTTATGAGAACAAACTCTCCTGACTCAAAATGATTCAATCACTAAAATTGAATCTGGCAGCCTTTGGAGATATATCTAAAGCAGAAGAGCCAGCACTTAACCTGATTTAGGGTCATCCTCAGAGTTTCTCAACCTGCACCAGAAAAGTTAAAAAATAAATAAAAATAAATAAAAAAATAATAGAATGTGAATATGGGATAAATTATTTTAGTTATAAGTCAGAATCTTTTCCAACATAACATCACTAATGTTTTAAATACAAAGCAGTATTTAAAATTAAAATCGAACTAAATAGAATAAAGGTTATGAAGTAATGATTTGTGATAAAGTGAAATTGAAGGGAAAAGAATATATTATGAATGTATTTATTTCATATCTGTATATGTACTCTTTACAGAGTACATATGTAATATGTACATACAAATACTGACCTGCAATTGTCCATGTAATCCAACATGTAATCCATGATCAAGAGAAACTATTAGTTTTTTTTAAAAAGCATCTAAGTACAAAATACGAAGAAATCTTTGTTATTTGATGAAAATGCTCTTATTCTTTTATGTAGATAAGATAATGATCATGGGAAAACTTGGTGAATCTGAGATAACTCAATGGATATGATTTGTATTTAATATTGTTACCCAAGGTAGATAACAATATCCACCTTGTTTGGAGCAAAAGGTGGAGAATAATTTTTGTATAAATTAAAAAACAAATATGATTTGTGGTATAATGCAGGAAAAGAGTTTCCAAGTATTATTTGCAATAAGGAGGCAAATATCCAGAATCCTAACAATCACCAGAAACTGGGATAAATTGCTTTCATATTTTTTCTATCAGATGACAAGGATGGTCCTTAGTAAAAAAATTGTATCTATAGATCAAAGGCAAAGGGAGGGAAGAACATTGCATGATGCCTAAATTGAGACCATATCTAGACCCCATAAATCACACTGCATGGCAACAGAAAGTAGTGTTGTTTTTTCAGTCCTGCTAGCTAGTTGCTATCCCAATTTCTGCAGCCAGATACGGTAGCCCTAATGTAGGAATTAATCTAGAGATCCCCATCTGCATCCATGTATGTAGCCCAGTCAATGCCAAACACATTGGGCCCAAAATATAGGCAATGAGTGATGATGTAATGAAAATTCTGCAGCCACTTTTTTGTCCAATACTGCAACCGTAAGAGAAGTTCTTGGTTTTTAATTACTAATGAAACAACACTTGGTTTATATGAGCAGTAATGAATGGGCATTGAGCATTGAGTATATGCACATTTAACCTAAAAAACACTTGCTAAACTGAGTTACTTAGTGACATTGACCAATGCTCTAAATTTAATTTTTTATCTCAAAACATCACAATCTCACTTTGCATTCTAGACTTTCAAGGAGATTAATAAAGGAGAAGGTATGGGACACAATTACATCTACCGTATTATCTGATTTAGAAAATTCCTAAGAAGCCACTCAGTGCAAGTGATGATAAAAGCAATTGGGTTCATTTAGTGAAATACATATATTGAATATTTAACATTCGTTTGAAATAGATTCTGTAAAATATCCTATTTTGATTGTGAAGCCTCTTTGAGAATAATTGCATAGTCTAGCAGAATTAAACAAAAACCAAGCTTTTTGTTTAAGCTTCAGTGGTTGCCATATGTACAACAATATTTTATAAGTAAGCAGATAGTATCTGAAATCTATGTCTGTTATTGAGAGTTATATCAATCCAGTGAGGTGAGGATTGTGTATTACTGCTACTTGAGTACCACATATTTCTTCCTGCATCTGATGAACTTGTAGGCCATAGTAAATAAACCAGTTTTTAAAGTGCTTTTTGAGGTGGCCAATAAACTTACTTTTTCTCAATTTAAATTGATTTCTTTTGTTTTGTTTTAAATTCTCCCATGACCAGTTCTTTATTTTTAGAGATTTTTTTCCAGATAAATCACTTCCCACTGCTTGCAGCACATCCAAATAATTAAAAGATGCCAATAAATTGGAAGAATGCCAGATTGCCTATATTAGCTCATACAGTATCAACGATTTCTCAAAGCATTTCATTGACATTAAAGTACTGGGAAAAGCAGTACTCTAAAGAAGCTCTCTGTTTAATAAAGATATTGTGTATTTTCTTTCCACCCTCGTGGAAAATAACAGAATATTACAGAACAAGCTTCTGTAATAACTCTTGAAATTCATTCATCCAGCCTATGATGTGAAGTTGGTTCCTTTCCTTTTGCCATGGTCATATCCTTGCAAGGGTGTCTTCATCATTATAGGTCAGTAATGGCTAACCTTTTTGCCATTGCATGCCAAAAATGGGGGGAGCACAGGGGGGTCATGTGTGCACGTGCCCACACCCATAATTCTATGCACCCCACCCCCTGCACATGTGTGTGTGATCCCCTACACTCTCCCCATTTTTGGCATGTGATGGCCCAGTGGGGAATGGTTTTTTGCCATTCCCAGGCTCCAGAGGCTTTCTAGGAGCCTGGAGGAGGCAAAAATGGCCTTCCCTACCCCCCGTAGGCTTCCGGAGGCCCTCCGGATGCTAGAAACAGCCCATTTTCTGACTTCCGGTGGGACCGGAAGGCTTGAAAATCAGTTGGCCAGTGCACGCATGCATGCTGGAGCTGAGTTTGTATGCCCACTGATATGGCTCCATGTGCCACCCGTGGCACGCGTGCCATAGGTTTGCCATCATGGTTATAGGTAATTTGAAATCTGGTTCAAGATGTTCTCCCATGATAGTAATATTTTCCCAGCTATGCTAGCCAAAGACCTTGTATGTTAACATTTTTGGTCACATGGAGGAGGGAGTCTTCAGAGGCTGACAATCTGCTTGTGATAATTGGTCCATTGCCAGATTGCACCCGCTCACCCCGGCACTCTCATTGGCCAGTTTTCTTGTACCTGCAACAGAGGTCAGAGGTGTCACTGGCATGATCTGTAGCTACTGTTCTTGTGTGATTAAGTCATGGGTGTATTGACTTTGCAGAAGCTCAGCTGCAGGACTACTAGATGGTTGACATTCCTTTTGGCCTACAAATTGAAAGCCTTGGCAGAATGCAGGGATTTCTACTCTCAAAAGAATATTCCACAAACATTTTTCATTCACTGCTTCTCCCAAAGTCACATTCAGCTCCCTAGTGAGAAAATAGCCTGCTGCAGCCATTTGTTTGAGCAGTAGTTCATGTGGCAGCAATTTATTTGTTTTTGTCTGGCAACAGAGTTACCCAATTTGATATTGGCCTGAGTGGGGAAAGGCTCTCTGTACTATTTTTTGTTAACTCAGTTGCTGCACTAAAAGAAAACTATGTTACTTTCTGTGGTGGCTTTGCTGCTGCTATGTGGTAAAAAGTAGCCTGCCTCTAGGACAAAATAAATCACATGCACTCTCAGCAGGGGCATCTGCCCCGTGTGTGTGTGCGTGCGTGCGTGCGTGTGTGCGTGTGTGCGTGTGTGTGTAAAACAAATCTAGTTGGCAGCTGTCAAAGCCCCACCCCCCTTTTAATATGCATCACACAAACAAAGAGCAGGGATGTGATCATACAATATGGCTGCCTTCTTGATTTTTTTTTACCTCCACCCTGCAACAACCCTGACCCTCAGTATCACAAACTGATTGTTGTTTTTCAAATTTTAATCATATTTCTGTCACACACACACACACACACACACACACACACGGCAGTGAAAGCTAACCATTATTCTCCGGTGAGCTATAATTATTCTTTTTAAAACATATTTAAGCAAATTTTCTCCTTAACTGAAATCTATGAGGGACAAAACAACCTGTGGCTATTAGTGTGAAATGCTATTTCCAAAATCAGAAGAAGCATGTCTCCAAATACAAGTTCTTATGCAACAGCCATGTGGGCTTCCTATTAGAACTTGAGAGTCCCGAGTTCAAGTTCAGTTATGGCCATGGAAGTTTATTGGCGATGCTAGGCCGGTCATTTTTTCTTATGGCAGCCCAACTCACAGGGTTGTTGCTAGATTGAAAAAATGAAGGAGATTTTTAGGTAAGCCATACTGTGTTCCTAAAGGACAAGTGGGCTATAAATCTAACAAAGAAATATTTAGTTTAACTGACTAACGAAATGGTGGGGCTGTTTGGAATAGAGTGCCATTTCACAGACATTTCACCCAGGAGACATGTCTTCTTGATTTCAGAATCTGCTCTGAGGAACAATCTTCCCTGGAAATTGGAATGGTTCTGACCCCTGTGGCCTTCCAGAAAACTATAAAAACCGGGCTTTTCTCACAGGAATTAGGGGCAGTTTTTTTTTTATTGAAAAAGTTTTAGAATACAATTTTAACCCCACATTTCCCCCTCCCCCCCTTTCCCCCCAGCCCTCCCCCCCTGACTTCCATTACATACAAATCATAAGTATATATCAATCATTATTAAACATTAGATATAGGTGAGATCCACAATATGTATCATAAATTTAACAAAGATAAAATAAATTCAGAATTCTTTACTAGTAAGAAGAAAACTTAAACAAATAAAGTTTATAAAATCTATAAATGCCCCCTTAAAGCTACACAAACATAAAATTTCCCCCCCTTCTTTTTGTTAAAGACAGCAGTATAACCAAAGTATATAAATTTATATTTAAATATAACACTATAATATGTATATTTAACATAGTAATAACAATAAAAATAATCTTTTATTTCTTCAACCTCTTATCAAAAAACTAACTAAAAATTCTTAATTTAATACTTATTCTACACATAATCAACCCATTTTTCTAAATATCCTCAATCAAATACTAACTGATACTTCTTAATTTGATATTTATTCTGCACATAATCCACCCAATTCTTCCAGTCCCGAACAAAAACTTCATGGGTCCTATCTTTTAGATATGCAGAAATCTTTGCCATTTCCGCAAAATTAGCCATCTTCAAAGTCCATTCTTCTATAGTAGGTACACTATCTTTTTTCCAATATTGTCCAATAGTAACCTAGCTGCGGTAATCATGTATAAAATCAATCTTGTTTCATTCGGTGAACAATCCTTAACTATACCCAGCAAAAACAATTGCGGAGAAAATTGAAGCTTCTTTTTCAAAACATTCTGCATAACCTACCAGAGTTTAATCCAAAAAGCTTTCACTTTTCTACAAGTCCACCAAATATGAAAATATGTAGCATCCAAACAATTACACCTCCAGCATTTGGGTTGAACATTTGGATACATACATGATAATTTCTTAGGATCTAAATGCCATCTATAAAACATCTTGTAAAAATTTTCCCTCAGGTTCTGTGCCTGCGTAAATTTAACATTCTGGACCCATATCTTTTCCCATGTTTCTAACATCACTGGGTCTGCAAAATTCTGTGCCCATTTTATCATGCAATCCTTAACTAATTCACTCTCTGAATCTCTTTCTAACAGTAAATTATACACCCTCTTAATATGCATCGGTCCTTTCTGTTTCATCTGTATCACCAAATCTTCTTCATGTAGCATTAATCCAATTTTCTGATCTTCTCTCCATCTCAATTGAAGTTGAGAATACTGCAACCAAGTTAAGTTCTTCCCGTCTTCCAACAGAGTTTTAAAGGATTTCAAGTTCCATCTGCCCCCATCATTAAAAAGTATCTCTTTGTATAACAACCCCCCGAGTGACTTTATATTTGGCATAATCTGCCCAAGATCCAACCACAAAGGTAATTTGTAATCCAACTGAAACTGGTGCTTCTTCGAAACTCTCATCAACGCCCGTCTCAATATGTGACTTTTGAAAACATTATCCAACTTATCTTCATAAAACAAATATGCATGCCAACCCAAATCCAAATCGTGGCCTTCTACATTCAAAATGTCATTTTTCGTTATTCCAAACCAGTCACCCAGTTGTATCAACGCTGTAGCTTCATAATATAGACGTAGGTTTGGAACTTTAAGGCCACCTCTTTCACGAACATCTTGCATAATTTTAAACTTAACTCTTGGCTTTTTCTGATTCCAAATAAATTTGTTTAGACTTGACTGCCATTCAGCCAATATTTTATCACTTTTAAGCACTGGAATCATTTGAAATAAAAACAGAAATCTAGGTAGAACGTTCATCTTAATCGCTGCTATTCTTCCAAGTAAAGATAGTTGCAGTTTCTTCCATATTTCAAGATCCTTTTGTATCTTATGCCACAAAACCTCATAATTATTTTGAAAAAGTTTTATATTAGACGCTGCAACCTGGACTCCTAGATATTTCACCTTTATAGCTATTTCAAAACCTGCCACCTTTTCCAATTCAGTCCTTTGTGGTTCTGACATATTCTTAACTATCATCTTAGTCTTTTTCTGGTTTAGTCTAAAACCTGAGACCAAACCATACTCATCAATAATTTTTTTCATCTGAATGATTGATTCCAAAGGTCGTGTTAGGGTTACAACCAGATCATCTGCGAATGCTTTGGTCCTGTAGTCTTTTTGCCTTACAACAATTCCACTCAATTTATTCGAATCCCGTAAAGAATTCAACAAGACTTCTAAGGTTAAAATAAACAACAATGGAGATAACGGGCAACCTTGTCTAGTTCCTTTCTGTATCTGAAAATTGGTAGTTAAACTTCCATTAATAACCATTTGAGCTGTCTGTTCTTGATAGATTGCCTCAATTGCTTGTACAAACTGATCTCCAAAATCCATTTTATACAAAGTCTTTACTAGAAAATCCCAATTGACTTGATCAAAGGCTTTTTCCGCATCCAAAAATACCAGCACCGCAGGGATCTGTTTACTCTTCTCAAGATATTCCAATAAATCTATGACTTGCCGCACATTATCCTTCATATATCTCCCCTCAATAAAACCTGCTTGATCACTATGAATCACCTCTTGAATAACTGGCATCAGTCTGTTGGCCAAAACTTTAGCAAAAATTTTATAATCCGTATTTAGGAGAGATATTGGTCTAAAATTTTCTGGTTTTGAAGAGCTGTCTTCCTTTGGTATAAGTGAGATAAAGGCCGTCTTCCAGGAGGGGGGTATTTTACTCCCCCCCCCGTTGTATATTACAAAATAAGTCCTTAAGATACTCTACCAACTCTGATTGTAAATTCTTATAATATACTGCTGTCAAGCCATCCGTCCCAGGAGCTTTAGCTGTTTTCAGTTGTTTAATTGCAAACAAAATGTCTTCAGAAGTTTTTAAATAATTAAGTCTTTCTCTTTGTTCCGATGAAATTTTTGTAACTCTCATCTTTCCAAGATATTTGTCAATAAGATCCTCTTGAATGTTATCTTTACGATATAAATTAGAATAATAATCTAAAAAAGCTTGATGAATTGACATCTGTTGGTAGACCTGTTTGCCTTTGTATTCAATAGATTCTATTATACGAGAACTTTGTTTCTTTTTTAAAGTATATGCTAACCATCTGCCTGGCTTGTTAGCATTGCAAAAGGTATTATGTCTAGCAAATTGCAAATTAGTCGCCGTCTGATCAGCTATCAATGTTTGAAATTGGTCTTTCAGAAGTTTTATAGTTTGCTGTAGCTTCTGATCAGTCGGATTTTTTATATGCAATTGTTCTTTTCCCTTTATTTCGGCCTCCAATTCTATTCTCGTATTTTGTCGTATTGTCCTTTGCTTAGAATTCATATGAATCAGTACACCTCTCATATACGCCTTACTTGCATCCCAGACAACTTCAATAGGTGTACCTTTATTCAAATTCAGCTGAAAAAATTTCTTCACATGTTTTTTAAGATCCTCTATATTCTTCTCATACCTAAATAAATTCTCGTTAAGTCTCCAGGATCTTCTCTCCCTTTTACCAAAATCCATTTCCATCCATACAGGGCTGTGATCAGACAGAGTTCTTGGAAAAATCTTAGTCTTAATCGTATTAGCAAGTAAATCAGTAGAAGCCAATATAAAGTCAATTCTAGAAAAGGATTTATGTCTGTCAGAGAAAAAGGTAAAGTCCTGTTCCTTCGGATGATATATTCTCCATACATCCTTCAGTTGTAGTTCTTCTTTCAATACAAAGAAAGTCTGTGGTAATTTATTCCCTTTCTTAGCCAATGTCTTCTTGTCAAGATTTATATCAATCACTCCATTCCAATCTCCCATAATCAAAAAGGATTTATAATTCCATTGCAATATTTTGCTATGTAATAATTTATAAAAAGTTTCTTGCTGCTGATTAGGGGCGTAGATTCCTATCAAAAGAAACTGAACATTCTGTACATTTATTTCAACCGCAATATATCTTCCTTGATCATCCGATTCTACAAGTTTAGCTGGTATTCTTTTGGAAATATACAACACCAGTCTATTTCTTTTTGCCAAATTAGAAGAAATAAAATGTGCTCCAAATTTTAAATTTGTCAAATATTTTTGGTCCTGGGTTCTAATATGAGTTTCTTGGAGGCAAACAATCTCATTTTTGTATTGATTCAAATAATGAAATATTTTCCTTCTTTTCTGTGGGGAATTCAGAATTAGGGGCAGTTTGTTAATGGAGCCTGGTAATGGTGAATGCTATTGATTTAGGGTTATGTGTAAGGAACCTCATGCGCTGCCCAGAATTATTGGTTAAGACTGGTGGCCCTACAAATTTCTTAAATGAAAGTAATAAAAACAACATAATCCAAAGATAGTATATTTTTAAAAGAAACAAGAAGTTTATTCTTTCTCTCTTCCTAACTTTATTTATTGGTATTTAATTTTGTACAATCTGTTTGTATTATAGTTGAAAGAATAGTGTTCCATCCACTCACTGTCCAAATTGTGGGTTTCCCTGTGAATTTGCTTGCCAAAGCTTTGCTGCCAACAGTCTGGAAATAATGATATTGTGAGGTTATTGCCCTCACTGGTCAACTTCTAGTATCCAGCCACTTTTAGGGAGAGGGGATAGAATGATCACTCAATAAGAATGGTGTTTTACTGAAAAATGTGTTTTCCGTCAGAAACGCTGTATTCCAAGTAGCATAGCAATAGCGACCCATGAAGAAATGGCTAAAGCCAGGGATGTTCTCACTGTTTTGGATATTCTCAATAGTGATTTCATCTCTTATCTTGTCTTTCCAACAGAAGCACTTGGGAGATTCAGTTTTCTGCAGCTTAAAGAAGGCAGAATGAATATATTTTCCTTTTGCTGGCTTCAACAAAAGGTAAGGAAATCTCTTGCTTCTGTTAGGATCAGTGCCCATTCCATGGTACCCCTGTACTGTGCTTCTACTGCAGTGTTTCCTGGCTGAGAAATTCTGGGAATTGAAGTCTATCCATTTTAAAGCTTCTGAGTCTGAGAAACACTGTTCTATTCATTAGGCCAGATTTGACAATCTGTAACATTCCAGAAGTTCCTATACTGGAAGTTACACAATTTCTTGCCGTTGAGTTTGCTTTGTAGGGATATTGCAAGTTGTAGTTCTGCAACATCTGGAATGCTACCACCTGCCTGCCCCTTTATTAAATCTCATAAATATGTTGAAAAGGAAGGAATGTAAAACGCCATAGCGTTTTGCCAATTCACACCAGATAGGTGAGCATGCTAATAAACAAAACAAATTATTAATAAATTGATAAACTGCTACTGTGTAGGCTGTATTAGTTACAAATTTGCTTCCAGTTCTAATTCAAGGTGTTGATTGTTATCTTTAAAGCCCTAAATTGCATGGTATTTGAGGAGCTGTCTTTCCCCAATGGGACTAGCCCATCTCATTTGCGCCAGCAGAAGAGACCTGCTATAGATCCCGTATGCCACGGTGTCAAATTCGCGAAGTCATGTTGTTGTCATGTGATGTATCATGACTTTTTTGCCCTTCGCTAAACCGGGGCTGGGGGTGGCCGGCAGTGATGCATCCGGTCCATGGACCACGAGTTTGACACCCCTGCCATATGCTAAGGAATTCCAGCAGATGGGTTCAAGAAGAAGGGCATTTTCTATTGTGGCTCCATCTCTACCACTCTACCATCAGAGGTGAAAACTTCTCCCATTCTTTTGGCCTTCCAGAAGAGGAATAAAACCTGGCTTTGCCAGTTGGCCTGGGACCCTGTTGGGGGCACTTACCGCTGGAGGTGGCTACTGGAGTAAAAAGATCTTATCTCCATCCCATCCATCTCTTTAATTCTGATTTCAGAATAATTTTAAAATCTTAATATTGTAATTTTGAGGTTTCAATATTTTAATTATTTTTCTACTTGTTTTATAATTTGTAAACCGCTTAGACCCACCTTATAAAGGAGATGGGTGGTATAAAAATTAAACAAACAAACAAATAAATAGGTTCTCAGGATAAAGACTACCTTGAGTGAAACTGTATTCCTGGCAAATATATAGATATGTTCATGTAATTTTCTTTGGAAATAATACAAAAGTAGTTTATCATTTCCTTCTTCTGGAATATTATTCAACTTGCCAGTCCACATCCCATTCCTGCTGGTCTTCCATTCAAGTGCCAATCCTATTTAGCTTTTCATATTAGCTGGATGTGACTTCATAATAGCAAACACACATAAAACATGCACACAGACATACATTTATCGGGTTTCTCAGTAACACTAAGTATGTAAGCGATATCAGTTCCAAATGAAACAGCTCATATGGATCATTCTTTTTGCAAGTACTTAGGATGCAATAATGAATGGTCATGGTAGTTCCCTTGAAGCAAAGGGTTTCTGTTTACATTGTTCATGAACTCTCCAAAATGATGAAACATCAATTATTTTTAAATCAAACTACCTGAATTTGTTGATTTGTTATATCTGATACAGCTTGCAATGTTACCACATGCAGTACTGTTGCAGAAATAGTCCTGTGAATATTCAGCTTTTAGATTCTACATTTCTTAGAGTATATCAGTAACGCAGAACACGCATTAATTCTGATATAATCTGTCACCATACACCATTACATCACTTCCTTTTGTGACAATGTTTTATGCTACCTATGACCACAGTAAGTAACCAGACATCTTGAAAAGGTGCAGTATGTGCATATATACGTATGTATACCAAAACAAAACAAAAAGTAAAATGATATGGCAGAAAAGAGTAATGATTGTAGGAGTCATTAGTAACTATAACTTTCATGAGCAAGTTTTTTTATTTAAGCACTTACTCATAACTGTGATTATTCACTTTGTCAGAGACACAAAAAATGGTGGCAAACATCTGTAGTTCAGATGTAGGATAAGGGTGGAGGTTTGTTCTCCAAGCTTGTGGATTGATTTCTGAATGTTTCGTTACCAGACTAGGTATTGGTAACATCTTCAGCAGAGTTTAGAGTATGTTAGTTTCAGTGTACTTCTTCTTATAAGGGCTTTGTGTGCTCAATAGGTCTTGTGATGGGGAGGTCACGTCAAATGAAGGTCAATTAAAAACCAGAATCCACAAACACCAGCTGACATTCAATTTCCATGATCCCAAATCCCTAATCAATACCCATATTGATATCAAACAGCACCAATTAAATTGGAGAAGTACAAGAATCATTGGCAATCATTATAAAGATGGGATAAATTGCATTTAACACTATTGGGTAGAATTTCTGTAATTAAGATGAATGTTTTACCAAAGATTTTTTTTTGTTTCAGACGTTACCAATACTTACAACTGATAATCCATTTAAACAATGGCAGAAGGATATTTCTAAGTTCATATGGCAAGGGAAAGAACCAGAGGTAAAATTCAGCCGGTTCTATCCGCCTCGGGCAAACCGGTAGCGGTGGCTGCAGGAAGTTCCGCCCACCCGTGTGGACATCATGATGTTGCTTTTTGTGACATTTTAAGCCTCTGTGCATGCACAGAAGCCTTTGCACTTGTGCAGACAAAGACAGCGCACACACATTTGCGAACCGGTAGGGAAGGTAAGTGAATTTTACCCCTGGAAAAAACCAAGAATTAGATATAAGCTACTGCAAGATGCTAAGGAAAGAGGGGGTTTGGGTCTACCAGATGTGAAATTGTATTTTGATGCATGCTGTTTGATCTGGGCAAAAGAATGGGTGCGCCTCCAGAATAAGAGGTTATTTGAACTAGAGAGCCATGAATTAAGATTTGGATGGCACGGCTACTTATGGTAAGATAAAGGTAAAGTATATGTTGATTTTAATAATCATTTTGTTAGATATGCCATACTAAGAGTTTGGAATAAATATAAAACAAGGCGCTTTATGAAGCTGCCCCTTTGGGTGTCACCATAGGAAACCTTTTTTAGAAAAGAAATGGTGGCAAAGCCAGACTGGTTGACATAAGGCAAAAATTTATCTTTTAACTCAATATTGTGATCCAATATTAAAGCCGAGGAAAAAACCTGAATCAGAAGGTTATGTTTTCATAAGCTCAATAAGCCACGAATCATGATTTACAAATGACAATGACGTGATGTGAGTTACACTAACGTAAGTAGTGCCAGTGGTCACAGATCTATCTATAACTCAATGATTAAAGGCTCTAAAATTCTACCAAATATAGTAATTTGAAATAATAATGATGTCAGTACTACTATCTTAAACGCTATCTACTACTGTCAGAACATTACATTACTTTTCATTATATTAAATGTTGTACAGGCTAGGATAAATTCTCTGATGAACTTCAGAGTTAAAGCATTATGCTTCCATAAATCAGTTTTGTAAGGTGTAAGTGCTATCCAAAGATACAAATATTATTTTTTGAAGAAAAGAAATTCTTATCTCTAATTAGGAAATGTAGTTTTGATTAGATTAAAACATGATTGATTTGAATGCGGGTGAAATAGACAACATTCATATGAAATAGGCATATATTTGGATTCAGTGTCAAATTGTCTGTTTGCATCAGAAATACATCATATGCCTTTTGAGTATGTTGTATTTCTGTTGGAGCAGAAATGTTTTTCCATTTCAAACTTCAATGTTACTTGTCTTTCAGTCTCATCAGTCTGTCTTTCTGTGAGAGGCATACTTTGACTACTTTGATCTTTGACAGCTATTTTGTAAATATATCTTTTCCATGGATGTCATTTGATATTGAACTCTGGACATTGTCTTAAGGTTCCAAAAGTGCTGTCCAACCCCTAACTCTAACCCAAACCCTCCACAATAGAGTGATAATATATTGGATAATATATTTTACTAAAGATCAGTAATATTTTCACTTTCAATCTGTAAACACACACCGGATTAACACATTTTACTTTTAACAATGCATATGAGTAAAAAAGCAAATTTATCCTCTTACTAACAATTCTAATTGATCCCCAATTTCTGTTCAAGCCTTGAATCAATTCATTACAAACCAATCTAGATTGCATAATACCCAAAATATTTATTTTCCCAACATTTGATAACTGAACAGTTGAATGTAGGAGGTAAAAATCAGGATTTTGACATCAAGCTTATCTGTGTTGTTTCTCTAAATTATCTGCTTTCTTATATGAAGATCTGCTTTTCTTTCTAGGGGTATTTACATATTTGGGGAAATTTTCTTTTTGGGTTTCTTTTGATGATTGTCTCCAGCACAGACTGATCTTCAGGTAAAAGCTGTGTTGAGTTCATGTGATTTAATCTCACAAAAATAGGGATTTTAATTGCTATGCAAAAGCTTTTAAAAACTTATTTCCTTCCAACCATTTCTGCTGTGCTCGATTGGTTTTATAAGCCTCTGAGGAAGCTCATAAGCACTTACTCCACCCTGCTCTTCCTTTCGCTCACTGTTAGTTTTATGGTGATGAAGAGACCATAAATGTATTGATTCTTTCCTCCCAACCTCAGCACAATCTTTTTTATAGTCCAAAGGGAGTCTTCAGCTCATTAGAAATAGGTGGTTTAACTTTCACCCTGATCCAATTGCAGCAGGAGTTAGAAGAAGTATTAAGGACACTATCTTTATGCATTAGCTTGAAAGACTGAAGACTTCTGTAGTTAGTGATGTTCGATATAAGAAAATAACTTAACCAAGTAACTCATCATGCTAATATTACCTTTATTGGATTGATGGTTCTAATATGGATATAGGTGCTTCAGATTCAGATAAACACATGGGTTCCCATGTGTGTATTTTAGTACACACGGGAACCCGTATAGCATAGTTGACTACTGCTCACACCATCTCCATCTTTTCCTGAGATCAAAGTCTCAGCAAAAGATGATTGCAGGCATGTTGACAGGACTAACAGCTGTCCCCACCCCTTTGCTCCAAAGTATCTTTTCCCCCTGAATGTGAAGCACTGCAGAATCCTGTGTTCTAATATAGGTATCTGATTTTTTTGTTTATTCAAGAAGATTGGTTTTTTTCATGCATTTAGAATATTCTTTTCAGGTTCATGTAGAAGCCTAAAGAGAGTTGAACTGTTTTAATAACTAGCAGAAGGATCCATGTTTGTGTTTGCAGAAGTCTAAAACGCTTCTTGTAATCATTTTTGAAACCTGCCGAGTCTTAATAGTCATTTAGAGAAAAACATATAAACCATTAAACAATATTGCTAAGAATAGCGTCTGATTGTGTGCATTTTAAGGAACAAAATATGGAAGTGTATATCTTAAAATTACCTGTGCATAGCCCTCCTGGACACTGGAGGACAATTAGAAGCAGTTCCTGGCTCCAGCTTTAGTATTCTGAAACTGTAGCATCTGGAATTGCCTTAATTACTGATCTAGTTCACTGAAAGGAAAAGACAAAATCACATCAATATGATTTTTAAAAGCTCTTATTCACTGAAGTGTTTATTTCTAATCTAAATATTTTGTGTGCAATCTCTGAAGAATCTTTTTAGCTTAGGTTCAACAACAAAGCCTCAACAGTGGCTTGAGTCCTAAGCAGCAGCAATTTCTTCATGAACAGTTATCATTCATATAGTGAATGGTATAGTGATAGTGAACAAGACTCTGGCTTTGCTCCCCACACTGTCCCTTTTAGTGCCTTGATTTGTGATTCTAAAACTGAAATGATGGGGGGGGGGGGAGGAACAACAGGTAAACAAGTAGAACAAATGAACCCATTTGGGCAAGGAGTGTTGTGGCCCGCCGGCGGCCAGCAGAGCTGGTAGCAGGGTCAAACAGTGAAGAGGTTGGGGAGGAACTTGGGCCAGCCCAGGGGGCTGGGGAAAGCTCGGATGAGGGCTCTGCATTGGAGGCAGAGAGGGAGTTAGACAGCAGTGAGGCAGAAGAACAGCTGGAGCCTGTTCCAGGTGTGCATATGTGCAGAGCTGCCAGAAGACAAGAACAATTAAGAAAGCAGTGTAGACCAGAGGTGAAATGCTAGTGGTTTGCTCCAGTTCGGGTGAACCAATACTGATAAAAACTACTGGTTTGGGTGAACCAGTAGTAAAAAAAAGCTACCAGTTCCTCCGAACCAGTATTTCTGATGATCAGCTGTGCAGCAGGAAATCCTGCTTTCTAGCAAAGCTAAATCACGTGCCACAGCTGATTCCCCCCACTGTTCTACTTACCTTCCCAAGGTTCCTTTTGATGCATACTGCACATGCGCATGCGCACACGCATAGCATACACCAAAAGGAGCTTGGGAAGATAAGTAGAACAATGGGGGGGGGCGGGGAGGATCAGCTGTGCAGCGCAGTTTAGCTTTGCTAGAAAGCAGGAAATCCTGCTTTCTAGTGAAGCTAAATCGCGTGCCACAGCTGATCCCCCTCTCACTTCTACTTACCTTCCCAAACCTCCTTTTGGTGCAAACTGTGCATGTGCATGCATGCAGAACACATGTTTGGCATGTACTGTGCATGCACACACAGCTTCCATTTGGCACATAGTGTGCATGCGCGGCCAGCAAACTGGTAGCAAACTGGTTTGGATTTCACCACTGGGGTAGACTCAGGAGTAAGGCCACACTTTGGAGATGATTGATCCCTGCCATTGGACATAAAAGAGGAGCAAATGGGATGTGGGCTTTTGCAGGAAGCAATTATTTCATCTCGCTATAAGATTGGAAAGTTCTGTTCGTGTCTCTAATAGACTCGGTGCCAAGTTTGGCCTTTGTTCTGGCCCCGTGCCCAGAAATAACCTCCCCTCAGACAATCAGAGTCTAATGAACTGGCAGGCAACCAAGTAAGCTGATAACAAAGGTCGGCAGCAATCCGCAGCTGCTTGCCAACGTCTTTATTAATAGGTCCGTCACATACACACCACCAAAGCTGAGACGCAGGGCCGATTCAAAACCGGGATCCATGAATCTTTGTTTTGTTCGTCACAAAGATACGGCTACAATCCCTCTCTTATATAGTCTGGGAGGTGTGGTCCACCAGCTAATCACGACCACGCCTTTTCCTCTGCTGGGCTCTCCTGTCTCTCCAACGCTGGCGAGGATCCAACCAAAACTCACTCCCCTCGTCAATGTCCTCCTGTGGCTGCAGGGATGAGCTTGGCTCTGGGCCTATCTCCTGCCCTTCGGTGTCCTCCGGAGGCATTGCCAGAGAGGAGAGTCCTGGAGAAGGAGGCCTTGCCAACTCCTCTCCCTCACTCTCAGAGTCGTCCTCTGCTGATGACGCAGGCTCAGGCAACGGAGCCACAACAGCCTTGCTCTGCACTTGGAAATTGGTTCTCTGGCAGCGTTCCAAGTGAGATAAGTTGGGGGTTGATAAACATTCCTCTGAAAGACTGTTTGCCAAAGCCTTGTTGACTGTGAATGAATGGAATTCATTCATCACAGTCATGTTAATAAAAGAGGTTTTACCAGGATTAAGAATTTGCTTCATGCTTTCTAAGGAAGCCTAGGTCAGAACAAGGATATTCTTTCAAAATGTTGAGATTTGGGAACTAAGATGTTCTAAAAATCACAGTGATGGCAGAGAGAAAGCATCATTATTCTCTCTTCCCCACAGCTGGGAGGGGGAAAACAGCTAGCGTTAAAGTAAAAAAAAATGAGATGAAATAGGTTTGAGGCAGATTGAATCCAGAAAGCGACAACTGAACTTTAGTGTCTGAAGCATTTTAGCATCCTGGTTATTCCATTACTTATTTATTATGGGGACAGTGTATTTGGATATAGAGCTCTATCAGTAATCAATTTGTACATTTTAAAGAAATGTTATCTTACACACAAAGACTTTTCTCTAAAAAAGAAATGATTGAAGTCTTATTGATTGTGTTCATACAAGGAGCTTAACCTGGTAAATTCAAAACCTAACAGGCATTTATAGATCTTGCTAAATTTGGTTATTTTAATCCAGGATTAGATATCTATGTGTGTATGTGTGGGTTTGTTTATTGCTTGAATCCAAATCAACTGAACTATTATTCAATTGATTATGCACTCAAATATAGATGTTCTGTGACATTCAACAAATGCCCAATAATCACCTTCCTTTAAATTTTTATTTCACTTAAAATTGGGTAGTGTTAATAATAATAATTATTATTTCCTGTCTTGTTTTCTAAAGATATACTGATTCTTTGTTAGCAGCCTTGCGTATCTTCTCCTGCTGCTAATTCCATTACATGATAAAAGGATCCTTTTGATTTAGGAACATATTGAATTGCTGTAGTGAGAAAAACTTCTTTCCTAAGGAAAAGCAATTAATTCAGTTCAAACAATTATCACCTTTTACTACAGGTCTCTAAAATGCCTTCCAATGTCCAACAAAAAAACTACTGTATAGTACTGTTCAGATTTTTGCTGTTCTGAATAATTTCTCCAACAACAGTTTTTATGTATTTACTGTATTTTCCTGCGTATAAGACTACTTTCTAACACACAAAAATCTTCTCAAAAGTCGGGAGTTGTCTTATATGCTGGGTGTTGTTCTCCTGTAACCAGGCAGACCAGCCCGAAAGGCTCTGACGAGCCTTAAATGTCTCTGAGGAGCCAAGCTGAATTGCCTGCTGAGTTGCCGCTAATCAGCTAACTTACATGCCAGAGCCATGTAAAAGAAAAAGTTTTTTCCTTTTACATGGCGCTGGCAATCCCAGCTGCTAATTTTTCCCTGCTAATTGGTAGCAAAAATCCCCCCACCTCCAGCTTGCTTACCTTAGCTGCTAGCCGCAATGCTTGCCTTGCTTCAGTTGCCTGCAATCCATTGCATCAGCAAGCAACTGAATCTCTCTGCCTGCAAGAAGGCAGGGAGTTGTGGACTTCAACTCCCAGAATTACTCAGCCAGCAAAGTAAAGCTGGCTGAGGAATTCTGGGAGTTGAAATCTACAAGTCTTAAAGTTGCCAAGGTTGGGGACCCCTGTTCTATTGGGTAAGTTTTTTTCCCCTTTGGGAGCTTTAAAAAAAATAGTTAATTGGATTTTTTTTTAGTTGTTCTTTTTTAGACCTAGCCATTTAAAGGCTAGGTCTAAGTTTTAGGCTAGGAAGTTTTAAATCTAGCTTTCATATAAAAATAAAAATAAAAATAAAACAATATTTTATAATAATATTTGTGCAGCTTTCTGAGATTTAGTGTGTTTCTGTAGTGTTTCACTCTAACTACACAAACGCACAAAATCTCACAAAGCTGTATGTGGAATTTTGTGTGTGTAAAGTGTGAAAGTTGGGTTTTTGGGCTTTTTGTGGCTGTGTGAGGTTCCTGCTTGTTGCAGAGGCCATTTTGGGTCTAGCACAGCTGCTTTTACATTGTGGGTGAGCCAGTTGATGTTTTTTAATTTTTATTTGGTGTGCATTGGAAGAGGGATTGTCTTATACAGGAAGTATAGCCCAAACCCTATATTTTTACAGGAAAAGTTGGGGGTCGTCTTATACGCCCAGTCGTCTTATACGCCGGAAAATACGGTAATTTATAGGCCTTTCCAAATGATGGGGTCATCTTATAATTCTAAAAATATATAGATTATAACATATCTATCAATATAAAAGATGCAGATGACAGAAAAAGCAAAACAGAGAGCCAATTTGGTCTAATGGACAAAGGACAATAGAGTGAATGCAATTACTAATCCAGGAAAAAAGGTCCCAGTTCTATAAAAGTCTGAGCTGCACCGAAGAACAAAATACCTTAGGAGAAAATGTACACAATACCTTGCTTGAAAATACTGTGCCTTGCAAATAGCACAAGGAAAAATGATGTACAATTGTGAAACCATGCATCCACGAACAGAGAGAGTGGTTGAGGTACTAGCTATGCAGCTGGAAATTTTCTGAAGATAATTGGTTTATCTTTCATTTGACCATAAATCCAATTTGCCTCTTTGACTTCCTGTATTGATACAAATGGAGTAAATCAGTATATGGCTTAGGCAGTCATGTCTAGGCAAGCATTTTTCATTCCTATTTTATCAATTAAATGAGTGGCAATTGCATTACCGCCGACTCTGCTCCCAGTGCCCATAAATATTCTTAATGTTTCTGTCTAGCAAAACTCAGAGTGACACAGACAGCTGTACTCATGACTCCTTCCTTTTTATTCTTTGACATATGGGTCAGACTGTTACAATTTGTGTTTGCTGCTTGGAATGGAGAAATATCAAAAGGGCATCTCTTTGTCTTCATTCCCTTGCTTGCATGGGAACATATTGTCTGACTTTAGATGTCAACAGATTTAGCTGGAAGCACCATTTTATATTAGCAAGAAAAACATTCTGAAGCAGCTGATGTCTGATGCTCAGGATGTATTTTTCAAGCTCTCATCTGATTGGAGAGTAGAATAATAAGAACCTGAGATACAAAGTGACCTCATTTCTTTTAATACGTATTTTAAATACACACAAACAGAAAATGATAAATTAGAAATGATGTAATGAATCTCTCTCAGAGATTCGTAAAATCTAAAGCTGTTTTTAGCTTTTGAGGCTCCTAGCCATTGAATAATCAATAAATGATGGCACCTGAAAATAAAATCTTCCCAATGACTTAGATATTTTTAAGTCAGTGTTTGACTTAAGCCAATGTTTTAATCCTTTGGCAGGGATATAGCCTATGTCAGACTTTTTTTATAAAAAAATCTCATAATGTTTGTTAAAATTTTTGTCACTTTTTATAATTCAGTATTTGAATTTATGTAGCCACCCTTCTCATAAATGACTGGATGGCTCACAAACAATTAAAACAAATTTAAAAACAAAAAAGAATACTGTACAAGTATTTAAAATTTAAAAACAAGAAAAAACAGTACAACAGCATATTAAAATCTTCATAAAGTACATAAAAACCACAGCCAAGGTATTCCCATTCAGCAGAACATTCATTACAGGTACTTCAGCAGCTCCACCATAGTGCCATCTTCTCAGGCCCATTGGCAAAACCATCTCTTCACAACCTTGTGAAAAGCCACCAGAGTCCATGCTAATCTGATCTCTGGGGAGCTGATGTTCCACAGGGTTGTTGCCATGGCAGAAAAAGCTCTTCCTGGCTTCCACCAGATGACATTCCGTAGCTGACAGGAACTGATGGGTTGGGTAGATGTAATGTAATGTAACTTGATTGAGGCCTTTCTACAGCTGCTATGAGTTGAAGCTCCTTTATTTCTCAATTAATTTTTAATGCAACAAGGATGGAACACAGGTATTCTTTTGGGGAGATGGGCAGCTTTATAATTTTGATAAACAAACAAACAAACAAATGGTGAGGCTGAGCAAGTCCAGGTTCAGGTAGGCCATCTGTTTGCTGTTTTCCCCCACCTAGAAAAAATAAATAAATAGAAACTTCCCAATTAGTCTTATCTCATCCTTGAGCATTCCTTTGTTTTCTCAATTGCCCATTTGGCCCCCTGGTTCTGCAAGGAACAAGTTTATACAGATCAAAGGTATAAATTAGGGTTGAGGTGTAAATTATCCCTTGGATGATGTCTGCAGTTCCAACTGAGATACGTACCATGCTCTTAGATGGCACAAGAAAAACAGGAGGAAGATTGAGATGGGTTCAGGTCAAATGGCAGGGACATATGTTTGACAAATACCGGATACATTACAGAGGCCTAATAACAGAATAAGTTTGTTACAGGAAATACAAACATAAAGGCATAATATATGTGATACAGATACAAAGGCATATATGTATTACAGGAACCTAATGGTTACAGAATCTAGTATTCCAGTATATCATATTCTAGTATTATTTATTATATCCTTATTATTGTTTCCCTTCACTAATATAGTAGTTCCTAGGAACATTGTTTAAAATTGAATAACATCAGACTGCTGTTATAAAAGCTGTGATGGTAACTGTGTTTTTTTGAGAGTAATTTCCACTGATAACAAAGGAACTAACTTTCCATTGATTTTGATCTTTCATTTTATTATTAGGTTTATATCTCATATTTATTTTGTGTAACTCCAAGCAGTGTACTAATACTTTTACCTCCCATTTTTGGCCTAACAACACTGTGAAGTGGTTTGGACAGAGACAGAGTGACTGGCTGAAAGACATCCAGCTGGCTTTCATATCTAAGGGAGAACTCACAGTCTCTAGTCCAGGAACATCTTAATGACAGGTCCTGGGATTCCGAGGTGAAATGAGGGTTTTAAGGGTTTTAGTAAGGGGATGTTATATTGTTTTTTAGCTAGATTTTTAAGGGGATTGGGGAGGGAGGTGGGTTTTGATATCCGGTGGGTGGTTGGGGGGCCCTGCTGGGCCGATGGCAGTCCAGGTTATGGGAGGGGCAGAGGTTTTGGTGCAGTGCTGGGACATCCAGGTGCACCAGAGGTGAGGGTGGGATTTCAGATTCCGGTTGTGAATGGGAATGGCTGCAGGTGGAGGAACGGAGGGCTGTATCAGATTTCGGGAGCCCGCCCCTGCTATTTCCGAGTGGTGGCATGCTCCAACACTCCTGGTTCTATATGATCCCCTGGGGTGTGAGAGATAGGGTTACTGGGCTCAGGCTGGTTTACTTTAATGCCAGGTCTGTGGTTAATAAAGCTCCCCTCATTCTTGATTTTATTGAGGAGGAAAACACAGACCTGGCTTGCATTACGGAAACCTGATTGGGCTCAGAGGGGGGTGTCCCTCTGACTGAACTTTGCCCACCAGGCTTCCGGGTGCTGCACCAGCCAAGGGCCTAGGGTAGGGGGAGTGGCGGTGGTTATTAGGGAGGTCCTTAGTCTGCGGGAGGTCACTGCTCCCAAGATAGACGGATGTGAGGCCCTCCTCATGAGGTGGGGCCCATATGGGCAGTTGCACTTGTTGATTATGTACCTGTCTCCCAGCTGCGTATCAACAGCCCTGCCAAGGCTACTTGATGCCCGCTCGGGGCTGGTGGTGGAGTTTTCCAGACTTATTGTTCTGGGGGACTTCAATCTGCCATCTCCAGGTGGGGCATCGGGGGTGGCTCAGGAATTCATGGCTTCCATGGCAGCTATGGACCTGACTCAGATTATTCAGGGCACGATACATGAGGGGGGCCACATGCCCAATCTTGTTTTTCTCTTGGACCAGTGGCAAGTGGAGTTCGGTGGGGGATCGTCTTCCATTTATCCCCTGCCATGGACCGGCCACTATCTCCTTCAGCTAGGCTTCCATAATGCCACCCCTCCTCACTGGGATGCAGAACCGGTTCTGGTTCTGCCCCAGGTGCCTGATGGACCCGGAGAGGTTCCAGACAGAGCTTGGGATGTTCCCTTTCTCTCTCTCCCATGCCCTGGCCATGACCCTGGTAGATGCCTGGGATGAGGCTGCTGCCAGGACTCTTGACCGGGTTGTTCCTTTGCGGCCTCTGACACGTCGCAGACCCGGTTGGTGCCCTGGTTCACCGAGGAGCTCTGAGGGATAAAGCGGCATAGGCGAGGCCTAGAGAGCCGTTGGAGAGCCAGTCGTTCTGAATCTGACTGATCTCAGTTAAGGTCGGCCATATGGGCCTACTTGGTGGAGTTGGCAGCGGCAAAGTGCCACTACTTCACCAATGTCATCGCATCCACAGAGAATCTCCCAGCTACTCTGTTCAGGGTGTCCCACTCCCTCTTGAATCAGAGGGTGAGGGAAGATCCTTTGCAGGGATCCTTTGCAGGGATCCTTTGCAGGGATGAGCACCAAAACAAGATTGCTCAGATTTGAGACGGCTTGGACTCTGACTGGACAGATTCAGATGGTGAGGAGGCAGCGGGACTTGTGCTTTGGGAAGAGTTCAACTCTGTTACCCCAGAAGGATCATGGGGAAGCTGAGTGTGGCCACTTGTGTGCTGGACCCGTGTCCCTCTAGACTGGTTTATTCCGCTCGTGAAGTGACATGTGGATCCAGGCAGTGATAACAGCTTCTTTGAGGAAGGGATACTTCCTGACTGTCTTGAAGAAGGCGGTGGTGAGGACCCTCCTTAAGAAGCTGGCCTTGGATCCAGCTGTTTTAAGTCATTTTTGTCCAGTCTCCAACCTCCGCTTTTTAGTGAAGGTGTTGAGAATGTGGTGGTGTGTCAGCTCCCGCTGGCCCTGGATGAAGCGGGATTACCTCGACCCATACCAATCGGGTTTCAGGCCCGGGTACAGCATGGAGACGGCATTAGTTGCGCTGCTGGATGATCTCTGGAGGGCTCGGGACAGAGGTTATTCGTCTGTTCTGGTCCTATTGGATCTTTCAGCAGCTTTCCATACCGTCAATCATGGTATCTTGCTGTGTCGCCTTGAGGGGCTGGGATTGAGAGGTGGTTTTCCTCCTACTTCTTGGGTCGAACGCAAGCGGTGTTGGAAGGGGGCAGAGATAGACCTTGAAGCCCCTCACTTGTGGGGTGCCCCAGGGGTTGGTCCTCTCGCCCCTTCTGTTCAACATTTATATGAAACCCCTAGGGGAGATCATCCGTGGTTTCGGGGTGAGGTATCATCAGTATGCTGATGATACTCAGCTCTTTATATCCACCCTGAACCAACCCAGTGATGCCCTCGACATGACGTCCTGGTGCCTGGAAGTGGTACGGGACTGGATGGGTAGAAACAGACTTTGACTCAACCGTGCCAAGACTGAGTGGCTGTGGGTACCGGCATCTCGGTTCATAGGAGAGGTCCCATGGTAGGCTATAGGGGTGAAGTTTTACCCCCTGTAGGTAGGGCACACAACTTGGGTGTCCTCCTGGACTCATGGTTGAATCTAGAAGATTATATAACGACTGTGACCAGGGGGGCATACACCCAGATTCGTCTGGTGCGCCAGTTGCCTCCCTACTTGGAACGAGATGCCCTATGCACAGTTACTCATGCACTAGTCACCTCATGTATTGACTACTGTAACGATCTCTACATGGGGCTGCCCTTGAGGGCCACTCAGAGGCTTCAGCTGGTGCAAAATGCAGCCACACAGGTTGTGATAGGAGAATTCCAATACTCCCATGTTACACCACTCCTGTGCAACTTGCATTGGTTACCGGTTGCCCTCCGGGGGAGATTCAAGGTGCTGGTGATGATCTATAAAGCCCTAAATAACTTAGGCCCAGGATATTTGGCGGACCACCTGCAGCCAGCAATGACATCCCATTGCCCAGTCCGTGCTCATAGAGAGGGCGTGCCGTCAGCTAGACAGTGTTGGTGGGCGGCCCACAGGGGTAGAGCCTTCTCTGTGGGTACACCCACCCTCTGGAATTGACTCCCCTTGGAGCTCCAGTTGGCTCCTGACCTTCGCACCTTCCGCCGCAAATTAAAAACTTGGTTATTTGAGCTCCCCGACCTGGACAGATGGGTTTTTAAGGGTTTTAAATTTTAGTGGATCTAATTAGATTTTAATTTTGTATGGCTTTGTGAATTTTATTATTGTGAGGCGCCCTGAGTCCATTGGGAGATAGGGTGACATATAAGCCAAATAAAACAAATAAATAAAATAAATACACACTTACCCAGTCCATCAAACTGGTTGTTAGATGCAATACAAATTGTTGAAGGTAAAAGATTAAGTGCAATAACATTTATATGTGTAAAATTTTTGTATGTATAAAAAGAAAGAGAGAGAAAAAGAGAAAGAAAGAAAGAAAGAAAGGAAGGAAGGAAGGAAGGAAGGAAGGAAGGAAGGAAGGAAGGAAAAGAATATCTTTTAGATGGCATAGCCTACTGTATATCATGAAGTATATTGGTGCTGGTATTTACTAGTGTATCTTCGCATTCTATTTAATATTTAAACTCAAATATTTCTCAACATTTTATAAAAGCCACAAACACTAAGCGTTTACCATTCCTGAGTTGGGATTACAATTAGTCAGACATATTTTTCATTATTTTTTTTGTTTTATGTTGTCAAAAAATAAAACACTTGTGTTGATGAATCAAGCTGCTTAGATACTGATTACGTGAACAACTGCTGTGACTGAAAGCATAAAGACACATGTCACATTTTCTGCTCTCACAGTGAACAAAAAAAGCTGGCAAAGTAAACAACTCTTGAGTGTTTCAGGTTTTTTTGGAATCCTCACCAGGAAGACAGTGGCACTAACAGTGTTCCTCAGGGATTGTTCTCATCCCATTATCTTATCTTGATTATGTAGTGAAAGAATGGCAATTGTAATAATTAGGCAGACAATGGTCTCCCAGTAGTAATAGTATTTCTGTCAGATATATTTCAAAAGACTTGTGTTACTGTTTAATTCTGTAAAATATTTCTATAGGTTCAGGTGTATCTCCAGTAGTTGCAATCTGTTTTACTGGTTCCATCAGCTCTTTTATAACTTCTTTGGTTTTGTTATTACTGAAAGAAAAAGGTCCAAAGAAGCCAAAAAGCCTTATCAAAGATTATAGAAATACACATGCGATCTATCATGTTTTATGGAAAAGCCTTTTATAAATGAATAGTAACTGGGAAAAATCATGGTAGAACTAAGAACTGAGATACAATAAGATTTTTAAAAAAATATGTCTTAACTCTTATTAGTTATTATTGGCCATGTATATTCTACTGTGGCTTTCCTTGATGATCTCCAGAGGCTCTCCACATGATTTTTAATCCCTTCCCTGACTTTTCTTTATTTTCATCCACGTATCTAATTCACAAGAGATGAGCAAAGCCACTTCCTCCCTGTTCTCTTAACTTCTTGACCAATATAGTGCTTTCTTATATTAAGTTGGTGTTGTGTTGATTAGCTGATTGAAGTAGCAGGTGTCTGCCATTTTCAAGTCCATGGTGCTTTTGAAGCTAACCACTGCTTTGGAGCACATATCTATCAAGGAGAAACTGACCTACCTGGAGCTCTAACACTCTATTTGTCTCTAGATTTCCAAAGCAATCATCAATTATTTTAGTTTGTCTCTGCTATACTAGAGAAACAGGACATTTTAACATGTCTGAAACCTTAGCTAGCCATCGAGAATAATAAGTGCTTTGGTCACTTCCCAATGGTAATTTAAAGCAATGAAGTGATTTGGAACATACCAATCCTTTTGGCCACCAAAAGGATTATAGGTCACCACCAGCACCTTGAAGTACATTCACAAGCATATGGTGCAGCTCACAAAGTAGTAAGATTGTTATGTGACCATATGAAGCATACTCATTGTTGCTTTATTCTGGATCAGTTGAAGCTTATGAGTGGTCTTCAAGGGCAGCTTCACATACAGCACATTCCATTAGTCAAGATGTGAACTGATTAGGGCATGAGTGAATGTCTTGTCTAGGAAAGAGCACAATTAGTGGCCAAAGGAAACTGTTCAAAGTCTTTCCTGACCACAGCTGCCATACAGTGGTGGGATTCAATTTGTTTTACTACCAGTTCTGTGGGCGTGGTGTGGCTTGGCTTGGCTTGGCTTGGTGGGCGTGGCTTGGTGGGCTGGCAGGGGAAGGATACTGTAAAATCTCCATTCCCTCCTGATTATCTGGGATTCGGAAGGCAGAGAATAGATGGGAGCGGGGCCAGTCAGAGGTGGTATTTACTGGTTCTCTGAACTACTCAAAATTTCCATTATCGGTTCTCCAGAACTGGTCAGAACCTGCTGAATACCACCTCTGCTGCCATAGACCATTAAGAAAAAGCTGTGAGCCCAGGAAGACCCCCAGGTTGCGCATCACTCTTTTTTTATTGAAAAAGTTTTACAATACATTTTTAACCCCACAATTACCCCCCTCCCCCCCTTTCCCCCCAACCCTCCGCCCCCTGACTTCCGTTGCATACAAATCATAAGTATATATCAATCATTATTAAAAATTAGATATAGGTGAGATCCATAATATATATCATAACTCTGACAATAAAATTAATCCGGAATTCTAACTACTAATAAAAAAAACATATTAAACAAATAAAGTTTATAAGATTTGTAAATGCCCCCTTAAAACTACAGATGTATAAAAATTTTCCCCATCGTTTTATCAAAGACAGCAGTATAAACAAAGTATGTATCAAGTTAATATCTAAAAAACAATATAATATATATATTTAACCTAATAATAACAGTAAGAGTAATCCTTTATTACTTCAAGCTCTATCAAAAAGCTAACCAAAAATTCTTAATTTAGTACTTATTCTAAACATAATCATCCCATTTTTGTTGTCCTCAATCAAATACTACCTGGTACTTCTTAGTTTGATATTTGTTCTGCACATAATCCACCCAATTCTTCCAATCCCGAACAAAAACTTCATGGGTCCTATCTTTTAAATATGCAGAAATCTTTGCCATTTCCGCAAAATTAGCCATCTTCAAAGTCCATTCTTCTATAGTCGGTACACTATCTTTTTTCCAATATTGTCCAATCAGTAATCTAGCTGCAATAATCATATATAAAATCAGTCTTGTTTCATTCGGTGAACAATCCTTAACTATACCCAACAAAAACAATTGCGGAGAAAATTGAAGCTTCTTTTTCAAAACATTCTGCATAACCCACCAGAGTTTAATCCAGAAAGCTTTCACTTTCCTGCAAGTCCACCAGATATGAAAATATGTAGCATCCAAACAATCACACCTCCAACATTTAGGTTGAACATTTGGATACATACATGATAATTTCTTAGGATCTAAATGCCATCTATAAAACATCTTATAAAAATTTTCCCTCAGATTCTGTGCCTGCGTAAATTTAACATTCTGGACCCAGATCTTTTCCCAAGTTTCTAACATCACTGGTTCTGCAAAATTCTGTGCCCATTTTATCATACAATCCTTGACTAGTTCATTCTCTGAGTCTCTTTCTAGCAGTAAATTATACACCCTCTTAATATGCATCGGACCTCTCTGTTTCATCTGTATCACCAAATCTTCTTCATGTAACATTAGTCCAATTTTCTGATCTTCTCTCCATCTCGATTGAAGTTGACAATACTGCAGCCAAGTTAAGTTCTTCCCATCTTCCAACAGAGTTTTAAAAGATTTCAAGTTCCATCTGCCCCCATCATTGAAAAGTATCTCTTTATATAACAACCCCCCGAGTGCATCACTCTTTAATGGGCAATCAACCCATTTAAGGATAAAGATGGAATATCCACAACAGCCATAGCATTCAAATTTGGTAGGACTGAGTTGAAGATTCTTTCTCCTCATCCAGGTCCACACAGTCTCCAGGTACTGGGGCAGAAACATGCCACTCACTTAGGCGACAGATGGCACCAAACCCAAAACAGTGGCTGATCTTATTCAGTGGCTTCACACACATATTTAATAGGAAGGGATAGAAAGTCAAATTCTGTCGCTCTGTGGTGGAAGATATTTATTTGTAATATTTTTTTTTTGTCCAGAGTTAATTTTTAAAATATGCTTCTTTTGCTAATTGCTATTACATATGCAGAACACCAGAGCATATCTTTTACTTTGCCTACAGCAAATAAAGCTGATTATTCATGCTTTGGGAAGTGGGATGATCTTATAACTATTATATCTAAGCTAATGCTTTACAATAAGACTGAACATGGATTTAATAATGTGCAAGAATTACTTTTCTTAATAGGACCCATTGTCTTATAATTAATAGCAAGAAATTAATGAAAAATGGTTTTCATGAATGTCAATAATTCATTGAATCACAATGGATAACCAGCATCAATCTAAGTGCAATTACTGAACAAACAAAATGAATCACAAAAAATTATGCAGATTTTTCTACAGGTTTCTTTTAAAAATATAAATGGTTTATATTGCACATTAGGACTTTTGTTGTTGATTAAACTGTTGTTTAAGACTGTTGCCCAACAGCATTAATAATATAATCCATTTTCTTTATAAAGTCAACTGATTCTGTTTCTAAAAATATATTTCTATTAGCAAATTAGGCTCAGAAAGCAATGGAACCAAAAATAGCTGAAGCTGCAAGACTTGCATAATGCTTATGCAATGTACAAAGTCATCAAAGCGATTACAACTTTCTAGCTGAATGGCTGATCAGGGGATTGATACATATTTCCTCTTGGTCCTGCTGAGCCCATGTTTCAGGATTTGGTATACTATATGTCAAGTGAGAATTTTAAATTCTTAGAGCGTTACTTTTTGATCAGGGGTTTGGGGATTCCCCTCCCCCCCATATGATTTTTTTTTTTGTGGAAAACTCAGGGTCTAGACATTGTTCCACTCTTTGTCTTCTGCCATTATTTGTTGTATTTGCTTTAGCAACAAGGGAGAAAAAGAGTGACTGTACAGATGGAATTATAAAGCTGTCCCTTCAATTGCCCTGAGGATAAAAACTGAAGGGGTAGCCAGGTGCCATGTGACTTGCTTTGGGAGAAAAGAGGGACAATCCAGGAGCCAATAATGGTAGAGCTCCCAATTTGTGTTTGCCTAACATAACTTTATAGAAAACATATACAACTTCTTTGCAGGGTTTCCTCTAGAGCAGGAAATCAAGTCAAACTTGATTTCATTGAGAGCTGCATCAGGGTTGTGTTTGACCTCGGAGGGTGGCGGCATGGCTAGGGAGGCATGGGCATGGTGGGCATGGCTGGGGTAGTTGTAGTCATAGTGGGTGTGATACAGGACTTGTGTCGGGGGGGCACCTGTGGTGGTCAAGTACTAAGGCAGGACTTCCCTGAAAACCTCCCTCACTCTCATTATACAGCTAATCTTCGTGTTATGAATGTAATAGAGCCTGCCAATTACATTCGTAACCCGAGGATTCATTTGTTTGAATCCCATTAAATGAACGTGATCACTCTCTGTTTTCCCCAATGCATTTGTTAATCGAATACACAGGTCATTAAAAGCACATGAGCTATCTCAGAATGGGGAAGAGCATGTGGAGCCTAGTGCTGGAGCAAGCCACCCAAGGCCTTCCCCAATCTACTGAGATACCTCATGCTCCCCTGGGGTCCCCACAATTGCTTCCCCCCTGTCCTGCCCTGCTGGGTCTTCACAGACTGTGTCTGTTTTGCTAGCGTCCAGTATTCCACTTATTCCTCCCTACGCCATTTCCCATGGATTATTTACTTTTGAAGATATTCAGAGCTCCAGAAGAGGCTGACTCACTGGCAGAGAAACGAAAGTGGGTCAGATGATGGCAAAACTGTAAGAACATGAAATGTAAGGAAAACATTTTTACCAGCTTCTGATTGGGAGACTTCAGCTTGGGACCATGTGGCCAGCAGGGCTCTGGTAGTAGAAAAGGCCTGGGCGGGGCTACAGCAGCCTCAGGAAAGCTTCAGGGATCAAGGCAGCAGCAGCAGCCAATCAACAAGAAGCTTGTTTCTGGCTGTTTGAAATAACAGGTGTGAGCTTTCCCCTTTATCCAGACCTCTACTTGCTTGGAATAAGACCAGACTATATTGATAACAAAGATTGGTATATATTTGTCCATGTCTCAACAGCGGCAAGAATGGCATTTGCCCAACTGTGGAAAGATGTAGATACGCCTCCTGATCATCTGATAATAAACAAGATTCTCCGATGTGCTGAGATGGATAGATTAACGTATATTTTAAAAGACAAGAAAGATTCAATATATAATAGAAGTTGGGACAAATGCTTTGTCTGGCTCAAAAGAAGGTTAAACCTAGGAATGGGTGATAAGATCGTCTATTTAGATTAATTAGATATTTATTAGGCTATATGATTTCTTAAAATTTCGACAAAAACAGGCTAATTCTTTCGTAGATAGTTAGTAGAAATTGACTCTATTGAAATGTTTGGTTTGGATGATACTAGTTATTATTAATTGGAGAGTGAGCTTAACTCTCGGTTAGTCATGTTTGTCGTTTCGTTTTAGTCTTGTGTTTATGTGTTTCTACATTTCACCATTTATATTGTTTTTCAATGTTTACTTTGTGTTAATTTTAATGTAAATATTTAATAAAGATTTATTTAAAAAAAAAACAAGAAGCTTGTTTCTTTTGTCTCATCAGGCTGAACTGCAAGTCCCTTGTTGATTGGCTGCCACACCCTAATCCTTGAAGCTGCCAATTCGAACTAGCCAGTCAACAGCAAGCAGGAGGCTGCTCATCACTGGCCAGACTGGGCCCAAACCAAACCTGCAGGCCCTCATGGCAGAGAAGCTGTTTTCCTTACATCTCATGTTCTTACAGCTTCTGAATAAAAGACTTTGGCTTCTCTGCCATGTGAGTCAATCTCTTTTGGAGCTCTTTGAAAAGTAAATACAGTAAAGCAATGGGAAATGGGGTGGGGAGGAGTAAGTGGAATCCAGGATGCTAAGCAAAATGGCACAGTCTGTGGAGAGGGCTGAGTGGAGCCTCAGAGGGCCGCATCCGACCCATGGAGACTCCATTTTAGCCAGTAATGGGCTGGGGGGGAGGCCTCTGGAGGCCCTGCACTCCTATTTGGCTGGCAGAGTGCTGCAGGAGGCCATCCAGGCTGAAAACAGGGTGCGGGGATGCACTCGCTGCACCCACACCCGCTGCACCCCGTTTTTGCTAGCAGAGACATAGCAGGCTGGTCCTTTGCTATTTCCAGACTGGCTCCACGGGCCAGATCTAAGTATCCCATAGGCCAGATCCAGCCTGTGGGCCTTGAGTTTGATATCCCTACACTGTGCCTTACCCTGGTCATCACACTTCCTTTATAGAACTCTCTAATCTCTTAATTTGGAGTCCAAACATTAATTGACTCAGATGAAAAAGTGGTACCAGACCCAGATTCAGCAGCCTTTCTGTACTGACCAAGTGTGGAACAGAAACAATGCTTCCATACTTCCTTGAGTTTTATATATCTCCAACTGAGTTTAGTTTCTCCAACTGGGCACACTATAGATTTGTGTGGATTGATGCTTCCAGAATTTTCAGGCCAGGCATTCTTTGCCAATTTTATTGATTGGGCTT
This sequence comes from Masticophis lateralis, assembly GCA_030761175.1. NCBI lineage: Eukaryota > Metazoa > Chordata > Lepidosauria > Squamata > Colubridae > Masticophis > Masticophis lateralis. The sequence goes on along the minus strand of JAUDYJ010000004.1, from coordinate 96,221,766 downwards.
TTTACTGAATACACAGAATATTTTTAACACTTTGCACTAAATGCATGATCTGTGGACTTTGGTCAAATTTGGTTCTCAAATTTGAATGTGATCTTCCAAGTGTCTCTAACAGTTGCAATTTAATTGTGCTTTTGAATTAAGTATTAGGTGCAATAATTAAAAACATCAAGGTAATTGTATTAATTTTAATATTTACATTTATATTTAGTTTGGATTATCTTGTATTTCATTTTGGTTCAGTCCACACACCCTTCTTTATTCTGACTCCATCCCATCTATCAGAAGAGAGCTATTGCTTAATGTAACTTTTGAACCAGAAAAAGTTACTCAATCTTATACTCCAAAAATCCTGAACACTCCCAATGAGTTTGGCAATGACAGCAACAGCCCTATTTATCATGTCAGCATTTCTCTATAAAAGGGTAGTTTTTCAATAGATTTTATGTCAATGTAAAAGACAGAAGAACCACAGATACTATGTGATAGATTGATGGAATTATGAAACTTTGATATAAATTTTGAGGGCCAACTTAGAAAGATAACCTACTGTATAAAAAATCAAGTTCCTTTAATTTCTGTGTCAGATTTTAAATAACTATTTGTGGTTTCTTTATAATAGGGACAATTATTTTATTATTCTACTTTATTATTTAGCCTTGCATTCAATGAATTTATGAAATAAATTATCAACAGTACCAGCTAACTCAAGTATGGAATGCTTTGCATTGAAGCTCAAATATTTTCATTTTTTATTACTATAAACTGAAACGTTCTACTTCCTTGCCAAAATAATATGCATAAGATTCACTGTCTCTCATGACATTTGGTACCAAAAGAAAAGATTACTCATAGAGAGTAATTTGTGTATAACATTCATTTCATAGTCTCAACTGTCTACTGTCTAAGGAGAAACCAATAGTAGAACTTGAAATAAATCATGGAATGCAGCAGCAGTGGCTTGATGAAGTCAATAAATCATTTCTGCATAAAGCTGAACGCAAATGAATTTTATTTGTGTTGTATCAGAGATGTTGATTGCCATTATTGTCACAAGCCAGAGTTTTGAAAATAATCATGCAACATGGACACTGGCATTCTACAGAATGACCTGTGGAGCCATTCACCTGTGGGTTCTGAGGTAGAATTGGGTACTCATGCTGTAAATACCTCAGACTGATATTTTTGTGCTGCCAGTAAATCCAAAGTGATTAGAAAGGTTTACATAGTGAGATTTGATTGCCTTGAGTTTTCCTTTTCCTCCTCCTGTGTAAGAATGTGACAAAGGTATTTGATAAAATAGATTGATGGATGATTATGTGTAATCAGGCCAGAGTTGACTGTTAGTGACATAACGTACATATTATTTTTCTAGAACTATATGTCCCAAACCTGACTCACAGAACCTTCCAATGATACACCTATTGTTGCTGCAATTAAGTCCATCCACCTTGCTGCTGATTGTCCTCTAACTTTCACTGTTGAACTTTCCCATATTCTTGTTTTTTATGTTCCATGTTCCCACTGAAATTCTATCTTTGCAGTTTCAGATTTCAGATTTTTCTTTACCTGTATCGCAACATTGGCTATTAGACAAAGGCTTTACTCTAGTCACATGATAAATACCATTAGTACTTTGAAAAATCCTAAACTTTTCCTCAGAAGCATGTTGTGCGATCTGACCCAAAGGACCCATTATGTGGTACTATGTTGTCAATTATTTTATATTTTCTATCGATATGCTGTTCTCGATAAAAATATAGAGTAATCATCCATTGCCTTTTCCTGTGCACCATTAAATGATATCTTCATTGGTTGTCACTGATATCAGTATTTCCCTATATCATTTCTGCTTGATATAAGTGCCTACTTACTTTAACTGGGAAGTTGAGATGATGTTCCTGCCTTGGGTGACCTTGCCAAAAGTATATATTTTTGGCATATTTCTTAATGTTCATTGCTTAACCTTCCCAAAACGTGTCTTCAATAGTAACATAAAATTACCTACAACCCTCATTTACAACTACACCTCAACAGGATGTGTCTGCATTTCAGACCTAATATCAAAAATGTATCTTGGTAAAAATGTGAGGAGGGAGCCATGCATACACTGTTCTGAGTTCCTGAATGAAGGGTGGGATTTAGATCTAACCATAAAAATCAAATAGATAATTTATCCCAGAAGATGATATTCTGAAACATGGACAATATGGTATTATTATGAAAGGCAAAAGAAAATAGGACACTATGCAATACATTCAGTGGAAGGACTTCCTTATTTCTCAGAGTCATTACTGCTAATAAAAATTCGCATTTGTTTCTGGAGCCTAAAAGGCTGTCACTTGGCAGATCAGACACTGTGCAGTGTTTGGTATTTTAAATTGTTAATCAGCCAGCAGGGTCATTTTAGAATGCTCAACTCCCTAGAAGTGCTTTCAAGCCTTGATTTAGAACTTAGTATAAAGTGAAGATGTTCTAATAGAATACTGCAGAATTTGACATGAAAGAACCAATATCAACGTCAAGGCAATTTGCCACTTGCAGATGCTGCAAAGCATGTGTTCATTTAATAAGTACAGCATTATAATGTTTTAAAATATTTTAAGTTGTAATCACCTTTATAGAAAGAGTCTAGTTTACAGTTTTATAGAGGTTTATTAGATTTCAAAAGCATAATATCAAACAGAACTGTACCTCCAGTGTATTTGGGTCCCATTATATTGCAACTTTTTCACAGCATACATAGTGCTACACTCATGTACTCTGAGTACTCAGAATACCCTTGTGTACTTTTTAAATTATAATTTTAAATTATAATTTAACAAAGTTGGAAGGGACCTTGGAAGTCTTCTAGTCCAATCCCCTGCTTAGGCAGGAAACCCTACACTGCTTCAGACAAATGGTTATTTAATCTCTTCTTAAAAACTTCCAGTGTTGGAGTATTTACAACTTCTGGAGGTAAGTTGCTCCACTGATAAATTGTTTTAACTGTCAGGAAATTTCTCCTTAGTTCTAAGTTGCTTCTCTCCTTGATTAGTTTCTACCCATTGCTTCATGTTCTACCCTCAGGTGTTTTGGAGAATAGGGCTCTGAAGGTAATATCAGAGATCTGATCATGAAAGCAGAGTAGTCCTTACTACATTAAATCTTATTTTAATGTGGAGTTTTCTTACATGTCTGAAAATAGAGTGATAAGAAAAGAGTCAGTCCTTGAGGGAAAACTCATGCCAAACTACAATGCCAAATAACATGAGAAAAAACTGATCTGACAGTGGGAGTGGGAGTATAACGGAATATATACTACAAACATATGAGTGTTTACCTGGTTGCAGGTATCAAAAGAAGAAGATTGCATTCTTCTTCTTTTCAGAAGAACACAGATTTAAATATTCTGTGTCTGAAGATGTAACTTTTTGGGGAAATATTTCAAGCTGTCAAAATAAAGAACATTGAAACATATATCTAAAAATGTTATTTCAGCAGAATCTGTTTCAAAAAGAATATAGCATTCAAGTAAGATATCAGATTGTAAGTACTACTTGCTTACTATGTATACTCAAAGAGTAAGAAAGTTGCTGAAGACAAAATTGAATGGTGAAAACACCATCAAATGCATAAATGATGGGTCCATCCATACTTGTGATAAAATACACTGCCAAAATTAACTGAATGCAAGCAGAACCAGACAGTTTGGACCAAAAATTGATGCCTATTCACTATGAATTATATCCACACGGTATATTATATACTATGGCATTATAGCTGCCCTGTTGAAATGGAGGCAGAGGTTTAGTTCAAATCAAATAAACTGTTGAAGAAAAAAATACATTGGATGATCACGTAAAAGACAGCCCTAAACAAACATCGTTGTAAGTTAAAAATTTACTGAATGTTCAGAAAACGAATATTGAATAATGTAGGAATATTGAAATAAAAATTTGAACAGAATACTGGGAAGGAAAAGCACTACATGGTCAATTTTTACAAAAGATTGAAAGGAAAGTGGATAAAAATAAAACCTAGCAATGACATAAACGAGAATATTAAAAAAAAAAACCTGAAGCCTTGATTTTTTGTTACTCAAGAACAAGCTATTGGAACTAATGCAATCATGGCTGGAATTGAAAAATTCTCAAATGATTCAAAATGCAGATTGTGCATTGAAGCAAAAGAAATAGTATATCATATACTCAGCACATGTAAGAAGATTGCACAAACTGATCATACACAACAATATAACATATTTACCAGTGTTCAGTGATTCACTGAAATATCTTTAAAAATTGTGTGCCAGTAATAAAAAATTGGTGAGAATATAGAGTTTAAAAAGTAATCAATATGCCATATAACACACCAGCTTTAGTTCAATTGATGACAATACCAGGAGATAATAGACTAGAAGATTACAGAAGAAGATTACAAAGTGTCAGGATCTGAAAATCAAAGTTTAAAAATTATGGTACAAATCAATCTTGCTGGTGCCAGTAGTTATTGGCACACTAACTGCTACACAAAAATATATTGGGCAGCATTTATGTTGACAGCACTTGATGTTCAGCATATATGCTTTCTCTGTTTAAGATGGTGAGGCTTTTGGGGGTCATAGGGTCTAAAACATCAAGAAACATCAAGAAAGGGCAGATGGCCTTCAATTAGTATTGATTAGTATAGTTTGCTAAGGGGATATTTCCCCAAAAGAAAAAGTTGGCATAAACAGTTTAAGAATGTAGTTTTGCTCAGAAAGAATCTTTGAATCCCATCACTGAACCAAACAGACTAGAGAAGAAGGGTGGGGGTGTGCGTCTTTTTCTTGGATCCAGCCTTATTTCTATATGTAATCTTCTTTTCATTTCATGCATCAAATTAAATATTCCAAGAAATAATATCAAAACTACCCCATGAGATGTATGTCTTTTAGCAAACATAACAAGATTAATTTAATAATACCCTCAAAGAATAGCAATTCTGTTTATTCAGTGTGAAAAGATCATGAAGGAACATCAATATTTTGACAGTCTTACTGAAGCTGAACGTCACTGCACTTCAGGCTGAGAGAGGAAAAATGAATGTATAATAAATAGTCAATAGAATACATATGATCATATTTTGGCTTTTGTTGCTATTGAGTAAGTAACTAAAAAGCATGTTAGCAGCAACAAGACACTCATGTCTACAAGTCAGCATCCCTACTGATATAACTTTTCTTTCATCCAGTCTTTGGTGCATGTTTCATTGTCTGGCAGAAATAACAAACAAGCATAACTGAACTTTGGAAAGTACACTTGAAAAGAAATGCAATTGTAGGATGTCTTTCTATTTGGTTGCTTTTATAAGTGATTTCCTTATTAAGGCGTCTGCTTCTCAACAGCCCCATGTTGAAACATTTGTCTTTGAGCACTTACAGTTTGCAACTGCAAAATAAAAATAAAAATAAAAATCCTGGCTATCAGCATCTTGCACATCATAAGTGATTATTTGTAAGCAGACAACAAAATGCTGAGGAGTAAGGTTTTGTTCATTCTGTGATATCTAAGCTGACTATGAAAACCAATCAATATTATTGCCTGTTATATTTAGTTTAAAGTTATATGCCTACTTTCCTTTCTGAATTGAAAGCATTTCCTTTTCTAGTTTTATCCCCACCACCCTGTGATACTGTGATACCACCCTGTGATATTGGTCAGGCTGTAATATTGTGAATGGAATGAAGTTAAGTGAGCTTTCTTGGCTGAATGTAAACTTCATCATGGATTTGATCTTCGTGAAGTAGTCCAAGACCCATAAATTATTCATAAAAGAAACAATATTGTGATCCTATATACTGTACAAAACTTTTTAAAAAGAGAAGTGTTAGTTAAGAGTTGCTGCTGAACTTTGGAAAGTTTGGTTAACTGCAAAAATGAGCTAATCATTCCTGCAGAGGAATTATTGAGTCTGTCAATAATTATAACTGTCTGCAACCCAACAAGACAGACATAGACTTTAGAGGATAATTAGAACTGCAGAAAAAACAATTACTACCAATCTGCCTTCCATTGTGGATCTGTATACTGCACAAGTAAAAAAGGACTGTGAAAATATTCACAGACCCCTTGCAACCTGGACATAAACTGTTTCAACTCCTACCCTCAAAATGATGCTATAGAGCACTGCACACCAGAACAACTAGACATGAGAACAATTTTTTCCTGAATACCATCACTCTGCTAAACAAATAATTCCCTCAACATTGTCAAACTAGTTATTAAGTCTGCATTACTATTAATCTTTTCATCATTCCTATCACCCATCTCCTCCCACTTATGACTATATGACTGTAACCTTTTGCTGGTATCCTTATATTTACTGTTTCCTAATATGACTTGATTGTTTATTTGTTCCCTATGACTATCATTAAGTGTTGTACCTTATGATTCTTGATGAATGTATCTTTTCTTTTATGCATACTGAGAGTGTATGCACCAAGACAAATTCCTTGTGTGTCCAATTACACTTGGCCAATAAAGAATTCTATTCTATTCTATTCTATTCTATTCTATTCTATTCTATTCTATTCTATTCTATTCTATTCTATTCTATTCTATTCTATTCTATTCGGAATCTAGAGAATGTGACAGACGGGGAGAGTCCATTTTGTGGGTGAAGTTTGCTGGGTCCTCCTAGCCAGCCTGTAGATGCAGGCATGCCTAACTTTGACTCATCTTCTGGAGACTGAGGGAGGCATAGAATGAGTGAATTCAGTGCTGGGGCAGTACTTACAATGCTTTATCAACTTCCAACAAGATGATTGAGTGGATTTGTTGGTGCTGGCTGTGCCAGCCGCTGAGGACTTCCTTCAGGAGCTGAAAGCCTTACACCAGTCTTTAAGAGGATTTATATTACGTCTGGACCATCAGTTCCACATCCAAATTCCACCTCAGATAGAAACCTGGTATATGGGGGGACCTGGTGGGATTGGTCATGCTGGGGAGAATAGTGTTATGGATGGTCCCGAAGTGGGCTCAGTCAACAAGGAAGAGCCTGCTTCAGGAACTTGGGAGCAGAGCATCTAGAAGGTGAGCAGAATTCCGAATCAGGAGTGGTTGAGCACTTAGGGGTGGAGATAACAGGAATTTCAAAAGGGCCAGATGAGTGATTGGATGAGCTGCTGGCTGACAATGGAAAGTCAGAAATGCAACAGCAGCCAAGAGGCTTGGAAGGCTGGTCAGAAGAAGAGGGTGGAAAAGGGACATAGCTACAACTGATGAGCAGGGATGAGGAGGAACTGCCATCTCCACTAAGTCTTAGGGCACACAGGGCCAAGAGGAGAGAGATACAATGGAGGTCAGTAAAGTTAATCATGAGGAGGCGTCTTTTCCCTCCTAATGAGTTGCACTGGCTGGAAGCTATTTATCCCTGCAAGTGGAACAGAATGATTCTGAGAAAAACTCTTCCATTTCGAATTGTGTGTTTGTTTAACCACCATATACCTTGCCTTGGAACTTTGTCTTTGACTCTGTTTCTGGACTTCGGATGTTGTGGATCTTGGAATTCATTTTGGTTTGTGAGATTTGTGCTTTGGATTGTGAATATGTCTTTCTTGCACTTGCTTTGTATTTTTCCTGACATGGAAAACTAAACTTATTGGATCTTGCCCTGGTTCCTTAGTGGGGAATCCTGGACAATACTATTTGGGGCTGGAGAAGCCTCAATAAAGACTTCAAAACCTTGTGCTGTGTGTATGTGTTAGTAGGACAGGGAAGACATATTTAAATTTAGTTTGCATTATAGAACATGTAGTAAGAAAAAGATATGAAAGAAGAAGATATATTTTAACTTCCATTATTGATCTTTGGATATTGTAATTTTGACCTCTGAATTTTGGTTTGGGTCTCCAGGAAAATGAAGCTTTTTATTTCCCACAATGTTCTTAGCTTAATATTTGGGGCATTAAATGAAAAGAATGACTAGACCAAATTATCTAGTATTGTTTAGGGCATATTCATCACTGTCCTAAGAACTGCCAAGCTTTATCATAGAACCACCATTAAAATCTAGCCATAATTCAGTTCTCTTGGCTGTTATATAATGGAGATATATACCTATAGGGTATTGGCTGAAAATATATGAGAATGTTTAGCCAAGGCCAGTGAAAGAATAATTGGTTGGATAAACAATTTTCTTCATATTACTTATTTATAGCAAGTCATCGCATATCAGTCTTACTGACTAGATTTTCCTGTTCACTGTGCATGGCAAAAAAGACCTGTAACACATTAGCACAGGCTTTGCTTCTTTCTCTACCATTTCAATTGTATTTGGTAATATGTAATATGCAAATATGCAAATATAGGATATGTAAATATCCTATTTGGTAATATGTAATATGTAAACCTTTTTTACTAGGCTTTTAGGCTTTGTTACTAACATAGTTTCTGGGTTGAGAGTGGGTGCTAGGGAAGTCAATATTTCTATTAATAAGCAAAGGAAGAACAATCTCTTAATCAGCTGAGGCAAAAATTGGAAGTGGTAAATTTAATGTTATCCAATATTAACTTCATCAATCCTAAAGGAAAGTATCTTGTTTTTGGGTCATTGATTGCACCACCAAACTGTCATTGAAGTAAACAATTGTTTAGCTTAAACAAGTTTGAACACTTTATCTATTATATGCCTATTTATGCTTTTCTGTGCCAAGGAGCTGCTTCACAACAATGGTTGTCACTACAACGTTGCTGAAACATTTCTTAAATCCCTATCTTCCAATCTCATCCTGAAGGTCCAGAGCCATCTGCAAGGTCTTGCCCTTCTGAATAACACAATTAGGTATTTGTTCAGATTTCTGATACCAACCTTACATATTTGCTAAGATATTCCTCAGCCTGAGTTGTTTCCTCATGACTGATTACAAATGCAGTTTATTTACATACAGATACAAATACACGTGTGCAAAATTCTCTCAATAATGTATTTGTTAATGCAGTTAATAGTTGAACTTCTCCAAAATATCTTCAGGAAAAAAGTTAGGCTGCTGCTTCCATTTACTTGGCAAAGAGCAGTTAGAATGTTGTATCTGGTTTGTTCAGGTTCCTGGCTTAGGCATGAAGATTGCATTAAATATCCTTGAGTAAATAATAATTACTATTATTTTTGCAACCTAACACATTTTACTGGATTCTGTAAGACTACAGAATAATCTTGCTGAAGATGGAAATTTTAGGAGGTTCTCTTTTTGACATAAAATATGAGTTGTGATTTGTGAGATCTATTTGGGATACATCCTGGCAAATTACTAATAATCACATCCTAATAACTTTGCAATTTTTTTTACCAACAGAGCAATTCAGTTCAATATATTGCATTGTAGAAATCATACACAGTGCACACTGCTTAATGTTAAAATAAATGTATATATTTTTAAATAGCTGGACAAAAATGAAGCCAAAGTAGACAACATTTGATATTTTTTTCTGAATTTGTGGGTATTAATATATTGCTGTACATGCAGAGAGAAACCGAGATATTGACAGCAGAATCCTTATTTGAGTCAAACATCTTTAAAATATATTTATGACAGACAATATATATATATATATATATATAATATACATTAATAAATAATAGCTATAACTGTTACCCTGTTTAAATAGCAGACTTACAATTATATACTGACACATTTTACTGGATCAAATCAGCACAAAGTGTAGACAGGTAATTGATCATGTTTCTTCCTATGACTTAAAATATTTTAAATGTTAATGATCACTCTATGAAATTAAATAACTAAAACCCAACTTTTAGAAGCATTTGATTAATAAATTTCAAGTTTACATTCACTTCAGTCTCTCATAACATTCATAACATAGGAATGACCAGTCTTGTCGCTAATGAAACAAAGAAATTTTTTAAAAGCTTACTTAGAATTACTTCCCTAAGCATGGGAGTTATGTAACAGGAGTTACAACAGGATGATTTTATCTACTTCTGTTACTATTGTTAAGCAAGCAAAGCCTTGGAACTTCAAGTTTGTGCAAAACTGTACTGCTGCGAGCAGGTACAATGAACTCATTCTGGAGTTTCATGGTAAGTAAAATGAGCAAATGGCAGCTTAATTTTATCTCTGATGCTATTTTGATCTGAAGAAGTCTTTTAATGGAGTATTTTACCTGCTTCGTGCTGCAGTCCTGGATCAAAAATAGCTTTTCATTTTTGCTAGAATTATATTTTAACAGCCACATCAGAATCATGACAAATTTTCATTAATAAATATAGAAATAATGCTAAAGAATAAGTTTAAGGACATGATCCAATCTTATTATGAGTACATGTCTAACACAGAAAAAGTTCATAGCTTTAATAGAATTTTGTTTGCTCCCTCCATTTTTCTATTAAACCTCTGAGTTTTCATGCTTGGGTGAATTGAGAGCATGTACATACTTGATATAGAATGATGGTCAGCTACCAGTACAAGTTACAGACTTTTCCATCATATGAAAAAATAATCCAGTGTTTAACATTACTTTGTTTCTGTGACCCTGACTTTTTGTATTGTTTCAATGATCATAGATATGGTATAAGGATCATAAAGATTGTAGATTTCTCTTTTAATGGAAAATTCTGTTTGGACATTTTGACAAGATCTTTCTCCTAAAAATATGTAGTGCAATAATAGATGCTGATAAAATATATTAAGTGAGAAGTGTGAATAATATGCTGAACCATCTCCTTTAGGAGATCAATAAGGACATTTGAAACATTGAATATACACTTCCTATACACAGATTTGGTTTATCCTATTCTACAATGCAGTATTGTGTGATGAATTCATAATATGTTCTTCTTTCTTATCTTGAAATCTAAAAATGATATTTAGAAGGTGATCAATGTTAGCTGAGTCATAAAACTTAAATATGAAATATAGATCTGCTCTTGACTATGAAGTGCTACCTGGGTTCCGTAAAATGCAAACTATAAATATTTAAAAGCAACATGTATATACAGTATCACTAACTCCTAGAAATATGTATTTGCAGAAATTAATATTAGAAGTTGTAACAATATAGAAACATATTTCATTAACTGGATACAATCAGGAGTAACCCACATGTTACCCTGAAAACACTGGATTTTTTAAAAATCCAAAATAAAATTTATTTTAAAAAGGCATGGCAATATGCTGTACACCAATCATATAAATCAGCTTTGGAAAAGGAAAATAGAAATAGAGAAATTTTACATTTCTCCCTCTGTAACCAATGGCAGGTTACTTGGATTAATTTAAGTGAGGAGAGAAATACAATAAGAGATTCATGGATCTTTTCCTTTGTAAAATCAGGTCATGCTCCTACTGTATTTGGTAAATTTCATTTCTTGACTTACAATTTTCCCATTTCTGGCAGTACAGGAGTGGAAGTAATACAATTAAATAGCTTCACTAGTTAAATACATAACCAAGATGTTGAAATGCCAATCTATGGCTTGCAGCAATCCATGGTTTGTAGCAATCTCTGGTTTATAATTTGTTTAATTTGGTAGGCTTGGAAATAAGGCTATATTTTTCTAAACCAACAGAACATATGGTGAGGATGTTTGTTGGAGCCAGTTTGCCAATAATGATTCAGTTCATAAACCGAAATGAAATTACAGGTTTTTTAAAAAAATTAAATATAAATAGAGCCAATTAAATTTGTTATCTTATATATGTATTAGGTTGGTATTAAAGAAAATTTGCACATAGATTGCAAATTAACCTTGAAAAACTGCTGAAAAATGTAAATATTCAAAATCCTATTGATTTTTTTCTTTTAGCAGCAATTGAAATTGTAGTCCACAATTTTATAGATTTTAATCAAAATATGTAATTGGTTAACTTATTATCTCTTTCCTCCATTTAAAATGCCTTTTAATAGACAATATGATATTTCTACATATACAATTTTAGGATTAAATTGTCTTCTTACAAGCATTGAAATTTGAGGTGTGTGATAGGGAAAATTGATTTAGTTTCCTTTTATGTTTTTTTTAAACACATGCACCGCCTATTTCGTTACGATGTTAAATCTACTGAAGCTGATAGGCTGTCTCTTTCTCTAATGCTGTGGTTCAGCAATGCTCATGTAATGGTAGTAGCCATTTTCTATCTAGACTCCACCTGGAAAATACTTCATTGAACTAATGAAGAGTGAAAAAGTAATGGGGAAATGGCAGCAATTTAGGGAAATAATGGAGTTCATGAATCTCCTCCAATTTTATGACTCCCTGAAAATTATCATTCTTCTGTTGATTTAGTCATTTGTGAATAGCATAAGCTGGGTGTGTAGTCCTTAGTAGTTCTCACTTTCAAGAATACAAGCCAGCTTTCCAACTTTTCCTCTCAGATTGAATTTTCAATTCAAATTTTTGCTGTAATTTTTTTTACTGCTGGAGAATATTACACATTAATATATTTAATTAACTTTTGATGAGTATCTAATGTATAATTCACACTTCAATAAAAATTATATTCTGACCAAAACTAATTTCTTTAACACAAATCAAAGAATTGTTGCCACACTAGTAGTGATCTATAAGAGAGGCAAAAATAATGCAGAGAGAATGACTTGAGACATCCAGTGAATGGAAAGAAGTCACTAGTTGTGGGAAAGCAGCAGAGGGAATAAATATAATCAGCCAATGAAGAAAATATTTGTGGTGCACTGGATCTCAGTTACAAATGTGACAGCATTTCTCTGTTTCCCTCTGCTCTTGAGAAGAAAGGAAATGTTATTCAGGAAAATATTCCCTAATGGCTAAGCATACTTGTAGCACGTGCAATATACAAAATTATAGCTTTATGGATGAGAGTTTAGTGTGGAACACAATTTAAAATTCACTCTTTTTTTCTATTGTATCTGAGAATAAAAAAAACAGTATCAGTAACCATGTGGGTTTTTATTTTTAATTTTTTTTGCACTGATTGGTCATTCTAAATCAGAGGTGTGGAACTATGGCCCTTTTATGACTTGTGGAAGTCCACAAGTCATAAAAGGGCCATATTTTCCCATCCCTGTTCTAGATACTGGTGGATGGAGGATGTAATCTTGCTTCACCAAAAGGCTAATTGTTCCATCATATATTTAAGGGAATGCATCAAATGCTGAAATACATTTTCCTGTAATAAATTTCAAAAGGGTGCATAAATCCTCTTGCATACATACAAAAGCTTAATAATGGCCTTGCTCAGAGGACTATATACCACATTTATCCAAATTAAAACTGCTCTGGAGAAACATGGATATAATTAGGTGAATGCACGCATGATAGCAATTTACCAAGGCTTATATTCACACTGACTACAAAAGGTGATATGAGAAGCACACATAAACATACACTGAATCCAAACTGTTAGATGTTATATAAAGCATAACAAAGCATGAATTCAAGGTCAAATCAAGCAGTTAGTTACCTAGCAATGTTCCACAATGAAAAAAAGAAGCAGAAAATCCAGATGATTAAACTGCTGCCGAGGAATATCATTTCAGATGACAAAAGGGATATCAAAAGTTTGAATAGTGTTATACATAAAATAAACTCTCTGCACATTTAAATTTACCATGCTTGGAAGGCATTAACCAGCTAGCTGCTTTTTTTTAAAATGACTGTTTTAAAGATAGAAAATGCTGAAGAAAGAGAGATGCTAAAACTTTTATTCTCTTCCCAGATCATTTTGAGCACCATTTAGGAATTCTGAATATTTAAAAAGCCCTCAAGGATGCTCTAGATATAATTACTTGAAAACCAGGGTGGTTACATCATGGTTGTTATTTTTTACAAGCTTTATAAAAGGGTAACTGCTGAGAGAAAAACCTTAATTTTCATGAAAGAAAAGAATGTTATTAGTAGAATATTTCAATTTACTAATTGTAAGGGGCTGAATCTATAGTTTAAGAGATATAAAATATACATGGTTATTAAATCTATTAATTTTAGGAGCACGATTTATTGCTGGAGATCATAGAATCTGTTAAGTTCCTCTTCTTTATTGAATACCTTGCTACCAGACAGGCCACAGTAGCTGATATTGAATATTTGTTTTCCCTTCTACTTCTGAAGGCAAGGGAGTAATCCCTGTTTTTTCCAATCTTGACAAATTTTTTATGTTGATAAAAAAAAATCAACATAATTTTTCCAATTAACTTGTGACACAAATTAATTATATATTTCACAGCTTTCTCTATTTGAGAAAATTCCATCTTAACTATAAACTTAGATAGCAGCTGATGGTCTCATTTTTTCCAATGATATCACTAAAATAGCAGTGCTACATATTGGCCTTTGTGTAATTACATTTTGTTTAAAATGTGCATGTTGAAGTGTTAGGAACTTAACACAACATTTGGTTTCTTATTTCTAAAAAAAACTCAAGAAAGATTCACTACTAAATGTTTACGCTTGAAGTTAATGTTCAGTGGTGCAGTTTTGGGAATGCTGCTGTCGTTCAGCAGCTCAGTCTTGCTCCAGGATGTGCAAAATAAAAGCTGTCAGTTAGCAGATGAGGGAGAACTGGGAAAATGGGGATTCTGAATTTGCAAATTACTTCTACCTGTGCAAATTATGATATAAATTTTAAAGAAACCAATGTTTTTTTTTCCTTCTGGATGTTGAAATTTCTCTCTTATTGACATTCAAATACTGTGCTGGAGTGAGATATACTGTAATTCTACCCAACATGTTTTTGCTAATACTGTATAAGAGTTTAATCCAAATTGTTCCTTTTTCAAGACAGAAACTAAAAGAGCTGCATGGTAGTGGGTTTTTTTTTCCATCCATTTCTTCCCAAGCTACTTTTAATTTCCCATGGCAGCATACCCTGTTGCACTATGGGTGAGGCAAAAGCAGTATTTCTCTTCATCTGGTCTGTTGTCATTTATCCTCTGCAGTGGATACCTCTGGACTTGAATCCATATCGCTGAAGGCCTCTTTATTTGTAAAAGTAGAGCTCAGATTCAAACTGTGTCGAGGGTTCACTGGTGCCAGTTCATTTAAAACAATATTGTCACTTTTCACAAGAGTAGCCTTGTCCATGTTCTCTTTACTGTACTTTGCAACAACAGCATCAAGGAAGTCTAGTTTGGGTGGTAAAGTGCCACTTTCAAATAAGTATTTCGCTAGATAGGACACTACAATATTTGTAAAGAAAGAAGTAAGCATAGCTAATGTCTTAAAAGGAAATCTCTGAATGTATATGTCATCATCATCAAGATACCAACCAGGATAAAAAATCAAAGGCTGTAAGGATAGATAAGGTTCTCCTCCAGTAATTCGAAGTAGGAGCCCAAATAAGTATCCTATAATGGCACCATAAGTATTTGTTCCTTTGATAAAAAGAACACATAAAAGTTGGGGGAAGATGATGATGTAAACCAAGTCAGAGCTGAGGTACCAGAGACCATATATGGATTGAGCTAGCAGAGCCATCGCTGTTGCTGCAGCTCCAAACATAAAAATGGTAATTCGCATGACCCAAACTATTTCGTTGTCTGAAGCCTGTAAAATATAGGAACAGTTTGATTTTGCTTTCTACTACAAAGTATTTATATACTACATAGGTATCAACAGAATTATATGAATTCAAAATGATAAAAAAATGTTGTTAATTAGAATACTTATGGCTCATAAGCTATTTGACATCTATAACATGACCAGCAATTAAAGAATCTTAGGCATATAAGGTATATCTAACATGAACAAGACATGAACATTTAATATACTGGATCATGATAATATCCTTCCCTTCACAATTCTGTTCTGTTCTGGCAACCAATTCTGGTATAAAAGGAATTTTTCCTGAAAGATAGGAAAATATTATTACAGTATTATGGTTGGTTACAAAGTCATCTGGGCTGTGATTAGAATGGATTTGACATTTTTTATCTATCTAGTAAGTCCTTCCCAAGGACCTAGGATAGATAAATATTGCGTGAATTATTATTACTATTAGTAAGTAGTAACAGTAATATATCCTGGAATTATATATATATAAAACTCAAGATAACAAACTATTCTCTGTTTGTACAACCTGGAAGGAGAATATTATATGTAACTTTTTCATCCTGTAAACTGTTGGGAAAATTATCTATGCTATTTCTGATTGTGAATGTGGACAGCAGAAGAAAATCCAAATTACTGGAAACTCCTTTGAATACATGCAGGAGAATTGTTTTCAGCTGCATTCAGGTCCAAAAGGCACTTTTAAAATTTCATTTTAAATGCTGTATTTTCATAAATGGTAACATTGCATTTAGTGCAAGTTATCCAGCTGTGGAAAAGTTTTCACTTTGCAATTCTTTCCTTGGTCATAAAGCCAAAATCCTGTAAATTGTAACTCCTATATTATTCCTTCTATTTAAGGAATTATTCACCTGGCTATGTTTCACTTTATTCATAGTTGCCTCCTTATTTACTCAAAATTAAATAAAGTAGGTTTCTAGGCAAAGGCTGCTTATTTGTAGCATATATACCTATCTCACAATTTTCAATGTGAAATGTACAATGAGAGTTCATTGAAAAGATTTGCCTGTATAAATCATTAGCTCAATTTTAAGAGATAAGATTTCAGCTCATCTTCAGTATAAGGTATAGGATTGATTTTCCCCTTTAAACTTGGAAGATTAAAAACTATAGAAGACTTTTGCTTCTAGAACATCCAAAAGTTTGAGAACATCAGAAGCAAGTGAGCATAATTCCTTCACTTCTCAATGATTGTCATAGATTGAACACAAATGGTTCAAGATACTCTTTCCTTCCTATATACATGAAAGTATCAACTGCCAACTACAGCTCTTATAACATTACAAAATGATACTGTGTTTATAATATAGTCTTACAGTTTGCCGAAATGAAAGCTGGTATATATTCCGAGCAAACATAGAACTTGCTGATAAAATGGAAGAGTCAGCAGAGGACATTACAGCAGCAGACACTGCCCCAAGGCCGAAGAACGAAATGTACACTGGACAAAGATATTGAAGGACAATTGGTAATATCATGTCGCTTTTATCTTCAGATTTAGGGTCATGACCAATATATTCAGTCTGATTCCAAGCTGTAACATAAACATACACTAATTACAGTACTAGTGGATAGACCTGTACCTGAAATCAATAATTAGAATATTTATGCTCATAAACAATCTGACATCTATAACATGACCAGCAATTAAAGAACGTTAAACATATAAGATATATCTAACAGGAACGTTTATTTAATGTACTGGATTATGATAATGCCCTTCCCTTTACAATTTTGGTATCTGTTCTGGGATCCAATTCTAAAAAGTTTTTTTAAAAAAAAGCTGGATTTAATTGCTGGATTCTGTGGTCTATGCCAATATTCACAATCATGTGTTACAAAATATGCCTTCACTAGTTTTAAATTTATAGTTTAGATCAGCGGTCACCAACTGGTGGTCTGTGGACCACTGGTGGTCCATGAGAAAATTTTGGTGGTTCCCAGAAAAGTTATTTGCCTTTTTTATATTGCACTAAATCAGGGGTCCTCAAATTATGGCCCCTGGGCAAGATATGTGCAATGAATGTTTGCACATATCCTGCTGAAGAGAATCTCCCCCTTCGGGGTCTTTTTGTGTGGGGCAGAGGGGGGCAGAAATTCCGACTTGGGGTCTGCTTCAGCCTCCAGGTGCAGGGCTTTGGGTGAAGGCTGGAGGGAAGCACCACTGCTGGCGAAGAGCCGGAGGACCTTGTTCCAGTGGGACTACATCATTGCCTGGACCTGGCTGACTATCTCAGCCTGCTGAGCCTCCAGGCGCCAGCTAGTCTTGCACTCCCGCAGGTCTTCCCTCTATTTGGAAAACCTATGCTCATAGTCCTCAGTGATGTGCTTCTGCTAAGCCTTCTCAGTCAGATCCAATTTGAACTGAGCCAGCTGTTTTGCCAACTTTCTTATGGCAGCTGCTTAGCTCCAGCAACTACTTCCTGTTGGGGCTCTAAAGAGCCTTGGCGGGCAGGCGAGGAGTAGTGAATAGAGGCTGACAAGGTGCCCCTCGATTTGAGTGACATTGAGTTGGACATGCCCACCAAGTCACATGACCACCTTGCCACTCACACCCATCTGCCAGTCATTAGGCAGATCATATTAGTGGTCCATGGGATTTAAAATTATGAATTTAGTGGTCCCTGAGGTCCAAAAGATTGGTGACCCTGGTTTAGATGCCAAATTTGTCTAGCATTATGCCAAATTTGCAGTTGTGAAATCTAGTAGACTTTAAAAGGCTTCAGGTTAAGCATTTAATTCATATTTCATAAAGGTCAACTATACATCATGGGTACAATTAAAATTTAAATAGAACAGTTGCCCAAATGGCCTTTCCAAACTGAATTCTATTTTTCTATGAAAATGTTTAAGATAGTATATTTGTTTTTAGTATATTGGGAACTACACCATAAATATAAAAATAGTACTGATATATTACAAACATTGTAAGGTTGCTTTGAGCTTTGAGATAACACATCTCTACTCTGGATATTCATTTATTGCTAGATATTCACTTTCAAAATGAGCCCTCAGAACCATGAATTTGTTACTAAAATAAATGGTTGATGTACCTGTTGATGCACCAATGGCACCAATAAGCACTGAAGGTATTGCCATTACAAGACATCCAAACGCTGCCAGAAAAGAGAGCATTTGTGCATACGTAGCTGATGAAGAAGAAAGGACTCGCTGGAAATAGGCTTGCCATGGGATTCCTCCTAACATCTACAAATAATCATAAACATCATTGCAGCATTTATTCCTGGCAAATAGACACTCATATGAATCCAAGCAACATGCTCCTTTATCAAACCTATTTGCCTAGCAGCCAATCCTACACCTTCAGCAGTAAAGTAATGCTTTAAATCTTGCAGAAATTTTCTTCCTGACCGAAGTATGGAAAGACACTTAAGCTGACCCAGAAAGAAGGTTGTCCCTTTAAGCTAGATTTTCCCTCCAAACCCCATTATTTTTGGGGTTACATTTCAAGAAAGCAGCAGGAGAGAACTACTCTTCATGATTCCTTCATTCTTGGCTTGTCTCTAATTCATTTAAACTTCAGCAACTTTAAGATGTGTGGACTTCTAGTCCCAGAATTCTGGGATTGAAGTTGAGACATCTTAAAGTTGTCAAGGTTAAAAACACTCTCTAGTTCCTTTTCTTCTGGACAGAAAATAGTTCCAGGAAGGGATCTCCAGTGACAGGATTGGCAAATCTTAAAAAATAACTGCGTAGAAGCTGTTGTGTTAAGCTCTTTATCCACATAGAAGCTGGTTTGGCTTTAAATATTTACTGGGTTAAAAACCAATTGCTGATGCATCATTTTTCTGTTAATTTTGCACAAGGCATTCAGACATGTTACAGAATTTGTATTGGGAATTTTATATATTAAACCAATTTCAAAGTCCCCAAAATATACCTTCCTACTTCAAGATTTTAAGTGTTATTTTCTAAATACAGTTATCCAATCTTTCAAATATGCATCTTTCTAACCACTCTTCTGTTGCAGATCTACTGAATCCCATCATATTCATTATTAGAAGAGTTCCTAAGACACTTGCAACAGAGAGATCTTCTGCTTTTTCACAATGTCATATAACTATAATTACATATCTTCAGCATACAGTTAAATTTAAAAGGTTATTTGTGCAGTTGTTCAAAATTATTTTTCTAGGGCACATAATAGTATAATTCAATCATTTTGGATTACAACCAACACAATTCCTTGTTGGTTTATTTTATTAGTTTAATTTATATGCCGCCTTTCTCTGAAGACTCAGGGTAGCTTACAACGCATTTAAAAAAAAAACAAAACCATTATAAAAACATTTAAAAATTAAAACATTAAGACCCATTCATACCATTCATGGCCGAATATCACAAGATCGCAACAGCAAGATCAATGGCCCCAGGCCTTCCGGAAAAGCCAGGTCTTCACCACTTTTTGGAAGGCCAATAGAATGGGGGTGATCCGGACCTCAGGAGGTAACTGGTTCCAGAGAGATGAGGCAGCCTCAGAGAAGGCCCTCCCCCGTGGGCCCACCAGCTGGCATTGTTTAGTTGACGGGACCTGGAGGAGACCAACTCTGTGGGATCTTACCGGTCGCTGGGAGCTGTGTGGTAGAAGGCGGTCTCAAAGATAACCTGGCCCTGAGCCATATAGGGCTTTAAAGGTAATAGCTGACACCTTGAATTGCGCCCGGAGACCAAAAGGGAGCTAGTGCAGCTCACGGAAAATTGGTTGGAGTTGACAGGAACAGATCTCCAAAACATCTGGAGGGATCTAGGTTGCCTCTCCCAGCATTAGACAATTTGTAGTTTAAGAGTTTGGAAAATAAACCTTAAGTGGTTTGTGGTCTTTCACAAAAATCTCACCAGTAAGAAGAAATCATCAATCCATCTGTATACGTCAGAGGATTTAATGGTTCCAAGCCAAGGTTTTTGATATACTTCATGCACAGCTGTGTACCCAATGCTTGTCACTGCAGGATGGGAAATGGCAAATGGGATGCTGATCCACTATGAAAAAAATTGAAGCGGACAGTAAAAGAATGGCATAAACATTTCTGCTTTTATCTTCTTCATTTGTCATTTTTTAATTGCAAAACATTTTTGCAGGCAAGGAAATATTGAAATGGTTTTATTTACATTTCTTCTCATCTTTTTACCAAACTTAACAGAGAAGACCGTTATATGATCATTCAAAGATTAATATATGCCAGTTAAAAATGCATGGAAAGAAACACATCTAGAGAAAATAAACACTTTGGACCCACTGGTTGTAACTCCTTCACACAAATGAGATCATATCTTATCTTTTTTTTTAAAGGTCTTTGAGATTGAAAGACAACATGCATGGAACTAAAGTGATCTTCTTAGGCAGGAAGTTTCAAAATTGGTAGCAGAAGATCCTCTCTCTGATTCTACTATGTGTGTCTCTGACAGTGAGAGAACAGAACCTAAAACCAAAACAATCCTTTTCTGTTTAACTGGTTTTCCTTTAATTACTTGGGAGAAATTGTAGGAATTACAATTCAGGAAATTATTTTCCTGAAAACATATTGTTCATATTATCTTCTTGTGAAAGAAAGGATAATTCTGTTTCCTATTTTGAATTCACATTCTACTTCTAGAATGAATTGGATCAGAGAATGAAAATCGCTGTTTTAGGAACAAAAGGTATGAAACTATAGCCTCTTACTTAACAAGGGAACACACAATACTAGGAATACAGAACAAAGTCAATGGCCCCATCCTGGTTCTTGGGACTGGGAACTCCTGGCTGTGTTTATTTGGTAATAAGCATCAGTGAACGCAGCTCAACCTACTTAAGCAGAGGACTGAGCTCTAGTTTTATAACAGTATTCAATTCTGTATGTGGGTGTGTATATGCAGGTATGTTGGAACTGTAGAATGAAAAGGAGGCAGTATGTGAGGAGAACAGAGGCATCTGTACATATTTGCTCTCTTGCACATACTCCTGATACAAAGTCTCCATTGCATCGCAGTTACTGATATGACTGGGCAAGTCTTTTTAAGAACACAATAAGTAAATGTTTGCAACTATACATCTTTGTCAAGTCTTTGGTGCTCTCTGAGCTTGGTTGTTTGCTTGAAGATGGTTTTTCATCCAACTAAATAACATCATCAATGCTAGTGGGTTTGTTTCCTTTTTATATATAGCTTTCACTACCATTGTTGGTGGGGTGTGGTTTTTTCCTTGGCGTTTCTTGATTAGAGTTGTTTGGGGTTTTTTCCTTGATTGTTTGCCTGGTGTTAATCCCTGCTTATTGGGTACAGATTGATATAGAGGATCCTTCTTAGTTTTTTTAAATTGTCTTTTTTGAATAGAGTGTAAATGTGATTTATCTTAGCGTATCTATTGATTTATCTCTGTGTGTCTATTGATGACTGATTCGTCTGAATGACAAACTCCCACAAATTCCCTAATGTTTTTGAATTTAGATTGGTCTAGGATGCTCACAGTTTCCCAGTTGAAACTATGGTTGACCCTATCCATGTGTTATGAAATTAATGAATTTTCATTGTGTCTTCTGCTTGCTATTTGGTGTTCATGGATGTGCTCTGCCAGTCTTCTGTCTGTCTGTCCTACATAATGGCTGTTACAGTCCTTACACTTTATGTTGTAGATGAATCCTGTTTCTTTTGTTCTTGGACTACTGGATCTTTGGTTTACTTAAGATGTTTTGGGGTTTTTTAGTTAGTTTGTGTACTACCATAATGCCACCTGGTTATAATAGTTGGTTGTTTCTGAGATGTTTTTTGAAGTACGTTTTTTAATGTATCCTTTTCATAGCTTGTGTTGTGTGCTATAGTATTGGAGTGGTCAGGCACTTTTTAATAAAGTTGTTGCGTGGGTATCTATTTTATTGGAACATATTTTATAGTAATGAAACAACTGAAAACAAGCAACGAATCTCAGAGAATACCAAGTTCTCCACAGTTCATTCCTGAACTAAATATATTCTTTTCTACTGGATCCAAGAATCCTTGTCAGTATATAATGGCAGCATGCAGCATTAGTGCTGTTGCACATAGATGCTAACTGGATGTTGATTATCTGATTTTATTATTGAAAGGCTTTCTTAAACATGTGATCAGTCACGCTTAAATCTGATCCATAAGGCAACAGATAACCATAAAGTTAAGATCAGATACTGTATTTAAAGTCAAAGGCAAGTCTTTTCTAGCATAGGGAAGAGAAATTGAGGGAGGGAAGGGATAAACAAAAGAAAATGGAAGATATAAAGAAATAGAATGTGTCAATTCCCCCAACATTGGGGAAATGATTGTTGCTGCCTGGGGTAGGGGGGATTTATTGGGATTTGTATTTGGGGTTTTGCTTCTGTAAGTCACCTGGAGTCACTGCAACTGAGTTGGGTGGACATATAAAACTTCTTAATAAATAAATAATAAATAAAATCCATACTGTATAAAAGTTTATTTTCTGGGAAAAGTTTATTCTCTGGTAGGGATCTCTGCCTTTTTTATGCAAAAGTAGGTTCTTTGCATATATTTTCTATAAACAAAGGCAAACAAACAAAGGTTTCTCGATCACAGTGATGTCTTGTGAGGAAAGAAGATACCTGTTTGCCTCTGTGTGCACAAAGAGAGGCAGTACTGACGATATGTTTTACTGGAGTAAGCAGTGTTTAACTGAGGGGCTGGGATTTTGCTTTCAGTTTTTCCTACTGTCATAATCTGGATACAATGGAGTGGAAGAGAGATAATTCTGGTCTTGAGCTAAATGAAAGTATTCTCTTCCTATATCAGATGTGTGCACAATGGAGGTAAGAACAGAGGAAGAAGCAAGGTTTGGAAAGCAGAACTGTAGATATCACATGGCTATTATGTACTCTCTAAGTAAGGATGGTGCCCTCAGAAAATATTATGTGGCCAGAAATGAAGGATTTAACTCAACT
Organism: Masticophis lateralis; assembly: GCA_030761175.1. Lineage (NCBI taxonomy): Eukaryota > Metazoa > Chordata > Lepidosauria > Squamata > Colubridae > Masticophis > Masticophis lateralis. The sequence goes on along the minus strand of JAUDYJ010000004.1, from coordinate 96,198,316 downwards.
GACAGCCCAATCAGATTCTCTTCTTGTATCCTGGATAAATATTCAGAGGCACTGGCAAATCAAGAACCATCCTTATGTCATCATCCTTCCTGGCCATTTCTCAGATCTTCTCTTGGGTACAAATCAACTTCTTCCATTATCTACAATCTTGCAATTCATCAGCAACTTTTAAATTGATTTCAATCTATGTTCATATTTGATTCTTATTTAATATAAATCACAGTTATGGTTGGTGCTGATTTATTCTAAAACAATAGTTAAGACAAGATAATATAGACTCTTAATATCCCCTTTCTTCCACACATTAATCAGTATGTGCTTGTAATCTATTTTGACATGAAGCATCTACTTCCTGTGCTTGATGTAAAATACAATCACCTTGGTGTTACATATGGAAAAGTAAATACAAAACTCACAAGTCCTATGAAAATGCAGAACAGCTGGACCACATCAGTGTAAGCTACTGAATAAAGTCCTCCCACTAAGGTATACAGGGTTGCAATGGAAGCAGAAATAATAACTGAAATGGTGTTGTTGATGTCAATTATCACACTTATGGTGGCACCTGTAACAAGGCAGAGAAATCAATTAAATGTCTGCTAACAATTTGTGTACTTTTCAAAGCGTTTCAATATGACTGAGAAGGTCATTTTTGTACCTTTTTATGTCTGCTTCTAAAATAAGATTTTAGTTTCATGAGGAAAAAAAAAGAAAAGGATTGACAATACTTGCAGAAGACACATGTAGTCTGATGTGTATACTATCTTCTCAAGGATCTAATGAAGCTCATAACTTTCTAAATTAAATGTCAGTGAAAAGATCTCCAAATTTTTTGGGGGGGGGCGGGAGAGAGAGAGAGAGAGAGAGAGAGAGAGAAGTGCTCAGCATAGTAAGATATGTGAAGAGATACCAGCATAAGAAAGAAAATTTGCGATGACTCTAGAAAAAAGAAATAGGAAAAAAATAGGAAGTGTTGAATGAAATTCTGTAGCAACAAACTGGAAGAATATAATTGTTATGCTGGTAGATTCTGTTTACACTGAAATATATTATTCTAGCCATTGTTTCTAAACCAAAAGTTACATATGAGAATTGTAGGGTTTGCTCAGCACATTGGAAGTGAACATGTGGTATTCAGGATACACTCCTGGTACTGTTACTTAACCAATCAAATGATCTGTTAATATTCGAAGTTTCGTGGACAAAGCATAATGCTTATGCTTGAATGTGTTGCTATCCTTGGTCCTGACTCAATGTGTTTATAAGTGGCAACCATTTCTCAGCATTTAAAGCAGTAAATCCTAGTTTTTAATTATTAGTTGTTTTTTGTGAACATAACAAGCTTTTACAATATTTGCTTCCACAATGTGAAACACAACAGAAAGCTTTCATGTACAGTAACTTGTATTAAAAGAGAACTTGCATATTAAATTCCCTGAAAATTGTTTAAGCCACTCAGTTTCCATCACCTCAGCATGCAGTTTATTCTTGGTTTCTTGAGCACTTGCAACAAAATTATAGTTTAAAACTTCCCTGTTGCTTTCCAGATAATCAACACACAGCTGGAAGTAAGGCTGATTATTTTATTTATTTTAAAACATGTCACTGGCAACCTACTCTATATACATAGTTATTGGTTGTTAGATGACAAAAGTTGCAAAGGACAGTTCAGAGATTTATCAGAAGGATTACCTCCTCACTTACATGATTTATTTATTATATACATTTTGTATATTGCCCCAATTCAAGCTGTACAACAGGAAAATAAAGACCAATTATTATATTTAATTGAGTTGATAAAGTGAGTTTGCAATGAGGGCACAGGAATCTGTGGTAGTAATCACAGTAATGGTGGGAATAGTAGATTAGTATTGGAAATTATTAAGTTATTATTAGGAAAGAGATATTAGATATTATATTTAAGGGCTATTTTGTCTTATGATAGCCGTGTCAGCTTTTAGAAAGTTTCCAGCCCTCCAAAGAACCCGATTTTCCCTCTATGAAATACAGTTCAAAATAAAACAAATCATCCATCGTGGATGTGGTGGCTTAAGAAGGCAGGTGAGCTGTTGAGGGTTTAGTTTCTTCCTGCAGCATCCCACTAGAGGGCAAGAGGGAAGGGACATAAAGCAATTGTCATCATAAAAACTTACCTTCCTTATCCAGATGTTTCAGAAAGGTGATAAATATTAAGTGTGTGTACCTCAGACTTTTGGCAATCTGGATAACACCTTGCAAACCATTAGCCTTGATGATATTTAATAACTTCTCTTGCATTGTTAGAATATATCAGCTTCAGTTTGTGATATTTTGTATTGTCAGTTGTAACTGGAAGGATATTACAGATGCCTTAATTATGATAAATGGCTCCCTGAAGGAGGGAAACTTGTTTCTGTGTTTAAAGGATGCAATTCTTAAACCTCCTTTGAGAAGCCCATTCCAGATACCCCGGAGATAAGGAATTACAGGCCAAATTTAACTTTTCTTATTTAAGAAGATTATTTAAGACAATTGAGACAATGGTGGCAGCTTTTTACCTGCAGGCAATCCTGGAGGAAAGATTTTCTTGACCCATTTCAGGTTGACCTATGGGTTTGAGATGGGCTTAAATTGGCTTGAAGAATGATGTTTGTTTGGAGACTGACAGAGGATGCATAACTTTCTGAGTACTCCTGGACTTCCTTAATGGTTTTCAGTACTAATGTATGTGGTAACTATGGGACAGATTTCTCATGCTGATCCCAATAAAAAGGAATAATGGCTACTAAAATAAAGAACAGGTACAGATTGCCTCACTTTTTACAGAAAAGGCAAGTCTTATCCCTTTTATAAAAGCTGTATAAAAAAAGCTTGAAGAAAAAGGGCAAGAGTTTCACTTCCATAGGCTGTTGATATATATCTCTTTTGTTTGAAAGTCATCACTAGAATTCTTGTGTTATAACCTTAATCTACTGCCTAATAAATATAGTTAATCAGAGTTGTTAGATTCTTGTGCTATGAATTAACTGATGTCAGCCTAGATTATTAGGAGAGGAATTTGAAGGAATTCTTCTAGATCACGAAAGAAATTTGGGGACAGAAGGCATGGTTGTACAGGTTTTCCATTTCTATCTTTCAGTTATATTTCAGATTATATCATTTGTAGTTATTTGATCCTTGAAACAAGAACTATTATATAAATTTGCTCAGGACTCTACTGTGTCTTCTGTGTTTTTTCAATGCCTACTTGAAAACGTTGGAGAAGATTATCTGATTTTCTTTGCTGGGCAGCATCAGTATGCTGATGTATTAAAAACCCAAATGAATTTCTCTGTGACATTTTAGAAAATTGTATACTTTCCTTCAATGTCTGCCTGAAGTCAGTAATGAACTGGAAGAGGGATAAGACACTGCAATAAAATACAGACAGATTGGAGGTGCTCATTGTGAGTGGCCAGACTTCCAAAGTCATGGTAAATGTGTATATTCAGAATGGGATTATACCAGTAGTGAAATCCAATTTTTTTTAACTACCGGTTCTGTGGGCGTGGCTTGGGCATGGTATCGCTTGGTGGGAGTGGCTTGATGGGCATGGCAGGGGAAGGATACTTCAAAATCTCCATTCCCACCCACTCCAGGGAAAGGATATTGCAAAATCTCCATTCTCATCCCAGTCTGGAGCCAGCCAGAGGTGATATTTGCTGGTTCTCCAAACTGCTCAAAATTTCTGCTACTGGTTCTCAGAACCTGCTGGATTTCACCCCTGGATTATACTCTCCTAAAAAGAGCACATCATAGTTTAAAGGCAAGCTTTTGGAGCAAACCTTTCTTGATCTTCACAGATTGAGGAAATAGCCTGGAGTGCCTTTTATCAGCTTTTGTTGATATGCCAGCTGAGTCCATTTCTGAAAGATAATGGACTAAAGAGTCCATTTCTGAAAGATAATGGCCTTAGAAATGTGGTCTTTTTATTATATGGGGCAGCCTTTCAGAAAGAGGTTTATACAGTTCCTTTAAAAATTATTTAGGAAGCAACTCAGGATTGAGCCTTTGCATATTTTTAGATTGTATTTCCTGTAGAATGGAGGGGCCTTACATCTTTATTAGCTACTTAAAAATCCTTTAAAGCATTTTTTTCCTTGTAAGCTTTTAATAATATAAATACTTGCTTGCTGAAGTGGCATTTTAAGCACTTTTAGCTTCTCAATTTTACATTTATTTTAAATTGGAAAATTGGCATTGGTAGTCAGCAGTATACCATGTTAAATAAGTAAGTAAATAAATATCAGGCAAAAGAATCTGTCAGCTGGATTTCATACTGCTCACTCTAGGTAGGAAGTGGCTTTCTTTAGAGCTTCATGTTGGGGTTTGCCTTTAAAGCCATACATAGCCGTCTTAGAGACTTCCTGTTTTATTAAGAACTTAATTGATGGGCATTAATATTTTTAGATGGGTCTGGAAGTTGAGTCAAAGCTAATGGACTTAAGTCCAATTGCCATGACTCAACAGACAACTCTACCTGGATAACTGAAAACCTTCATCAACATCTTTAAATAGGTTCTTCTAAAAATGATCTTGCAATCATCTAGAATATGAATAAAGTCCATCTCTACATGACTTTTGGGTGGCGGAATGTCTTCCCTTGAAGTTTTGTTCATTCCAGTTCCCTTTGCTTTCAGAAGAACACTTTAAAGACATGACATGCGCCTTGCCAGGCTTAGGTCATAAATTAAAATTTATATTGGTTTTAATAAATATTCAAAGGCATATATTTTTATTAGTTATCAGCCTGAGTGAAAAAATAAAGTTATGTTGTCACTATTATTATATCAGGATAATAGATGAACTATTCTGCTATGAAAGGGTTTTGTAATACCCATATTTGTCTCTAAATTGATTGTATTTTGTACTGTATTTATTTTTTGACTTTTATTGTGTTTTATTTTTACTGGTATAATTCACCCAGAGTCATAAATTGTGAGTGGAATGATTTTATACAATTTAAATAGATAAATAAGTACAATTATTCAATTTTATGTCTTCAGTGGGGCTCAGACTAGTTATTCACTGGGTACACATTTAAATAGATATACAAGTTTGCAGTGATAAAATTTCAGCATGCACAATTCCGTATGTTGCAACTAAATAGCATATATATGTATGATATATGCACAAGTAGAATATATAGACTTTCAGATATTAAGGTATTAGCTACATAGGCCAAATGTTTTCAATGTTTAAAAATACATTTTGAATTGTGCCATCCCCACTCAAAATCTCTCTAAATCCAATTGTATAGCTAAATCCTTATGATTACTTTCCTCAAATATTACTATAAAAAAGAGAACACCTGGCTTTTCTACACAGTATTTTACTATCAGTGTTCTGATTAGTACTACCAAACTGTAGTTATCTTTTAAATTTGGGAAAGCTTGTTCAATTTTTAATCATTTGTTTAAAAGAACATGTTTATTAATTTGCATATTTTATCCTTATTCAGACCTATTTTATACAATCAATTTGTTTACAGAATTCCTTACCTAGTGCAGAAAAGATGGCTGCTGCCCAGAACATTTCTCCCATCAAGGCAGGTATGAAGATAAGCCCTCCCATCCGTTTCCCATAAATTTGCTGAAATGGATCCAACATTGTTACATACCCTTTGGACCGCATGGGCTTTGCAAAAAACATGCCACCTGAAAGATTCATTAAAAAAAAAAAAGGATTCTAATTATTTTTCTGGATCAAGTAGCTAGCCATAAAAATGGAGGATATTTAATATATGTAATATCAGTTTACTTATGAGAGACATAACTGATATGTAAATAATTTTCCATAATATAACATAACAATCTAATATAACAATCCAATAAGTCTTCTCAATTATTGTTCCAAGTGGCTATATAATAATGGAAGTGAAGTTCTTATACTTGTTACTATTACTGATTGATAGTGCAATGACTAGTGGAATATTATAATCAGCATTAGGTCTTTCAGTAAAAGAATAGAAATTTTCACTTGGACACAGACTTAATGTGGTCAACTACTTTAGTTAGTTTTAGCCCAACTGAGGAAAAAATCTGTAATGAAAAGTAATTTGTTACTGGGTTGGGTATATTAAAGCAAATTATTCCCATTTGCTTAAATGCTTGAATTTGTACTCCTGCCCTGAACAGGAAGTTGGAGAATGGCCTAAACTATCCCAAGCTTTTGATTCTATGATTCAGAAAAATCAACAGGACTTAATTTCCTTTACTTTTCACTTGTTTAGCTTAATCTAAAACTGACGAATTCTTGATGCCACTCAATATGGAGAGGAAAATAAGAGAAGGATCCTACTCTAAGTTTCACATATTTTTAAAAAAATGGCTAGAACAAAACCACTAAACACCAGGCTTTGACAAGAATTTGACAAATTTCAAGGTAGGTGAACATAATTCTGCAGATACCATCTCTATTGTTGGCTCCACCCATCCTCCCGAAATTGATTTACAATGAAAGAGAAACACAGGAACAGATATTCATAGTACATTGACTTCAACTTTATCTTTGTCATTTTAACAAGATACGTTTCTTCTGCTTTGTTTCCATCTTTAGCTTACCTACGATTAGGCTAAGCGAATACCCAATGGGTGCCTGAGCCCAGGCAAGTCCATAGTCTGGAAGATACACTGCTTCAGCTGTTCCATTTATATAACCGCCTCCAACCCAGGTGGCTGTGGAAGAGGTGAACGATATCCATTACACAATGGATAGAGAAAGCAAAACTAAATAATTGATTTGTGCAGCAAAAGTAATATAATGAAGAATATTGCACAAAAATCACATCTCATCTAAAGACCTATTTGCATCCACATAATTTTCAAATTTACATTATAGACTAAAAATTAATAGGTTTAGTCTATTTAAATAAGTAATGGGAAAGAGAAAGAAATAAAAGTAAAATTTAACTGGCATATATATATACCTCTAAATAATAACCTAAATGTTCTTGTTACTTTGTCTTTGGTTAGACTCTTTTTTAAATTCTTAGGCTCTGTATTTCTACAAAAGTCTCATCTTCACTCATAGAAGAAATGGCAATGAAGTACTGTTAAGTAGCTCTTTTCTGAGTACCTACTTAACTGATTCTCAGTAGTATCACTATCATACTGAGCACTTTAGTGCAGCTCACAAAGATATGTATTATTAGTCAGGCTGGGAGAATGTTCAGATATTTAGTGAAATTCTGCATTATAATGGCAATGATTATGTCTCCTACAGGTTGCTTTTTAAAAATATTTTAAGACTAGAACAGAATTCTTTATTGGCCAAGTGTGATTGGACACACAAGAAATTTGTCTTGGTGTATATGCTCTCAGTACATAAAAGAAAAGTTACAGTCATCAAGAATCATAAGGTAATCACTTAATGATTGTCATAGGGAACAAATAAGCAGAAGGACTAAGAAATGCATCATGGATCCACACTAATTCATAAATAATGGCCATCATTGGCCCTGTGATCTTCTGAAGAGCCAGTTAAGATTATCAATAGTATAAAGTTGTTGAATAATAGGGCCTCCTATTCTTGGACTGAAATTGTTGGTTGGACACAAGAAGACTGCAGACTGGTATCATAAGGGAGTAATGAGCCATCTCTGGTTTCCAAAAAGAGTACAGGTAATCCTCAATTTACGACCAAAATTGAACCCAAACTTTTTACTACTAAATGAAAAATTTGTTAAGTGAGTTTTGCCTCACTTTATGATTTTTCCTGCTATAGTTGTTACGTGAATCACTACATTTGTTAAGTTAGTAACATGGTTGTTAAGTGAATCTGGCTTCCCCATTGACTTAAAACAGTCATAAATCACTTTTTTTCAATGCTACTGTAACTTTGAAAGTCACTAAATTAACTGTTGTACTGGAAGTCGAGGACTACTGTATAGATATTCCAGCTGAAACCTCTGTACAGGTAGTCCTCAACTTGCAACAGTTCACTTAATGACTGTTCAAAGTTACAATGGCACTGAAAAAAGTGACTTATGACCAATTTTCACATGAATGGCTGTTGCAACATCCCCATTATCACATGATTTACATTCAGATGCTTGGCAACTGGTTCATATTTATGATGGTTGCAGTGTCCCAGGGTCATGTGATCCCTTTTGGTGATCTTTTGACAAACAAAGTCAATGGGGAAACCAGATTCACTTAACAATGATGTTACTAATTTAACAACTGCAATTACTTAACAAAAGGGGCAAGAAAAGTTGTAAAATGGGACAAACTCACGTAACAAATGTTTCACTTAGCAACATAAATTTTGGGCTCAGTTGTGGACTACCTTTATTTCTATGGGCAACAATCAGTTTGGCATTCTCTGATTATCTTCCTTCTTCATTTCTGTCTCTATATATGGTATTCCACTTAATAACTTCCTTCAGTTGGAAGTACAGTTTTGAGCAAACTGACTCAGAGTAATTCATAAGGCTGCATTAGCTTTTTCTTGATGATCCCTGGAAGAGCTGACCCCCAATTGTACCAAAGGTTATTCCATATAGAAACTCAAATTAAAGTCTGATTAAGTTCCCTTAATCCGGTCCAGGTCATTCTTCCTATGTTCAAATTTGCTAGCTGATACAAGTGACATATTTTTCAGAACAGGCTGCTTTAATGTCTAATAAATATACCCCAATAAGCCAAATAAGAATGGTATTAAATTGGGGGATTTTTAACAGTCTAATATAGATTTAAAAAGAAGAAAAAACCCTCCCCATTGGGATAGCAAGCAATAAATTTCAATAAAAAATAAAATAAGTGAAAATAGTACAAAATGAACTATTTATTGGAATCATAGTGGAGGTTAATCTATTGTCCAAATATAAAACATTGCCTAATTCCTATGCCTAATGATAATACCCTCTATACAGATAAAAGGGGATATTATAAAGCACTCTAGCCTATATATGTAACAGAAGTGAAAAAAAATATATATATATTATTCTGATATTACTTCTTACCAGAGGAGTAGGATATTGTAAAATCAATGGCATATAATCAGTCTGCAAATCGTTAATACTTTACTTCTAGTCAAAGATGAGGATATAAATACTAACAATAATATTAATTTATATCCCTCCTTTTTTTCTGGAAGCTTTCCAACCAGATAGTAAAAGCAAAGCATGTTAGGAAGCTATGACTATTGAATGAAGACAAAGTCCTATTGTTTATTCTGCTTGTGTTGATGTCACATAATATAGTGGAAAGAACATGTAACTGAATGGCTCTGAAAAGCCAATGAAAGCTAACAGAATTTTAACTGCATGATGGCTATACAGATATTACAATTGGATATGGCTATGCAAACAATTGATATAACAATTGGATATAACCATGGATATAAGATCTTGCACATTCAGGTAGCATTGCTCGCTTTTGTAGCAAACCTTAACATTATCCATACTGCGGTCCTGCTCTAGCCAAAGTAGCACTTTCTACACACGAACTAAGAATAGTATAGGAAACAAAAAACCTATAGAGATTGTCCTCAAATTATGACCATTTATTCAGTGACCATTCAAAGTTATGGCAGTGCTGTACAAATGCTATTTATACCCAGTCTCCTAAATTATGGCCATTGCAGTGCATGAAATCTTGTGATCAAAATACAGGTGTTTGGAAGCTTACTCACACTTACAATCAAAGGGTTGCTTCAGCTCTTTCAACCTCTCTATTCCACCCCAATCTCTGGTCCTTTGCTGCCCGGCACAGTAGCACCCGATCAGCAGTCATAGCGCCATTACTATAGAATGCTTCTTGAAGCCCTGTGGGGCTGTTAGGGCCAGTAAGCACAGGGCACCAATGCCAGCAAAGGTGACAGAATGCGAGGTAACAAAAAGGACAGAGTTATTGGGGAGGGGAAGATAGTTGGATTTTTTTACTTCTGTGATGAAAGCATTGCTGTTGCCTGGAGGACGCCCAGTTGGGGCTCATTTGGTGTCCCAGTGAAGTTGTCCGCCGAACTTCAGATTAAGTATCCATTAATCTGCTTGTGGTCACTGCTTTAAAATTGCTGGGTCATGTGCTGGAGCATGTGATAGGAACTCATCCTGCCCTGCAACAGCAGTGGATCTTGAACACAAGCTGCTGATCGTCAGCCCAGCATTCTAACCTCAGGAACCACCACACTCCAGATAGGTGGATGACGACAATTGAAGAAGAGGCAGTCCCTTGTCTTATCAAGGCTCACGGCTGGGAAGGACCAATCCAGAAGTGTTTTGAATTGGGGAAGGCCCTTATCTAATGATTAGTCATATTTAGTTAACGATAGCATGTGCACTGCTGGATTTCCATTGCCAAGGGATATGGTCAAATGTGGGTTTCTGATCACATTGATTACTGATAGTCCTAATTATCATTTTAACCTGAGGACTACCTGTAGTGCAATTATAATTTAGCACACTCAGTTGGAACTTCATGGGTAGGATAGGAAAATATTATGTAGGAAAATGAAATAGAAAAATCGTGCAAAAGAACATAATTGACATCACTGAAGAAAAAAAATTCTATACTCCAACCCAAGTTTAGTTCCTATTGGTATAGATTCCTTTAAAAAAGAACATCAAACAGAACATTTTCATATCACTGTTCACCTAAACTAATAGAACTACTTCTTTTTCTAAATATTTTTTTTAAGTTTTATTGTTTTTCTTTTTCTAAATATTATTCAAATATTTTTGTGGAATCTATTCTCTTTCAATAAATTGCAGATGATTTATTTATTATGTTTTCAAATTCTCCATTACCAACATTTTCTAGGCAAGGAAGAAATAGTGAAATCCAAGATATCAACACCATAAAAAGAAGACCTCATATAAAATAAAAATAAATAACAATTAAATAGCACCTCATGTAGCAATAAAAAGTTATTTTATTCATTCATGTCCTTGTTTTACATTTGTTACCCCAATCTTATGCTCCATTCCTTTACAACTCAATACACTACAGGATATTTATATTAGGGAGAGCCTGTTTTCTATTCAGTGCTATTATAATTGTTTCATTCACACATTAATGTTATATCTCATATAATTATTTCAGTCATACGTACATACATTAACAAATGGTGTATGTCATATTAGCGCTCATCATTTGGACCTTGATGGATGGAATATTTTTCATAAGCTTATGGAAGAAAAGGTAGCAAAATGTCTTTTTCTACCCTTTTGGAACTAGTTTTAGTTGTGATGAGCAGAGAGTTTTGATTTTAGTTTCAGTAAATTATTACCAGTTCTTTTTTTATAAAAAATTGTTGTTTTGAAATAAAATTTAAAAATATAGGCAAAACATGAATAATTTATGTAACAGTATAACTAAAAACAAGGAAAACAATGAAAAATTAAGGGAAAAATTAAACTTATCAGTTATATTAAGTGTATTGCTTAATATAGATTACAGATTTAATTGTCCTAATTTCAGGACAATTAGAGAACAGCTATTTAAAGGAAAGCTGAAGGCACAGAGTAAAACCAGATTTGTAATTTTTGTATCAATATAATTCCATAATATTAGAATGAAATCAAATATTAATATACACACACATACACATCTATAAAATAGGGAAATAGAAATACGGTGTTGCTTATTTTATTTTCATTTTATTGTTCAATGTTTCTAAATTGGTCTCTGATTTTTTGTTAACTGTGTCTTTTGTGAACTAATACATTCATTAAAAAAATCTTATTTTTACCACTAATTGGTTGAAGAATTTATTTTTCTTTCATAAATATTAATGTAGATAATGTAGACTACAGTTGTAGTCTCTTGAGCAAAACAGACTGGAAATTTCTGATTGTTCTCAGGACTAGTATTCAGTTTATTGAGAAAGTTAAATGCAATGTTATCCTTTAAATGGTTATTTTACATATTTTAATATTTGCAAGTCAAAAATGATTGTGGAATTACAGTTGATGGTAATAAATACTTATGGGGCTATAATCTACTAAATAATTTCCCTTAGTCCATATGGCTTCAGAATACAGCACTGTAAAGTGATGGCAGTTGTGTCTCTGAATGACTGGAAAATAGCAATCCAGTGGATGAAAGCAACTATCGTACTTATAGTGCATATTTATTTATTTAGCTTAACAGAACTATAGATTCTTGCAACAAAATTTGATGTTGTAAAAAGCACAGGATTTTACTTAATGATTGAATTAAATTAAAATTGAATATTTTCCTTATTATAAATTTGTACTCTTGCCTATACCAGAATGTCATCAAAATTACTAATACTGATATAATATTGAAATTAATCCTTCAATTAAAAATAAAACCCAAATAATGTGATTTTGAAAACTGAAGGCAAAGCATTAAAAACTCAAAGATGAATAAAAAAGAATATAAAATTGGGGACTTAGGTAACTTTTCTTCAGAAAACATTAAGCACATAAAAAACAAATCCTTTTGTTTGATTGCAGCCATTTCTTATCTCATTGAATTTTATACAATTCTTACGTGACAGTTTGTAACACTGCCAAAGTCTTTATATATATTTTAGTGCATTTAGTGCACTATGACTCATCATTTGATGTTATGGAGTCCAAATATTTTGAAAAAAATAGAGACTTCATGATCCATCATTTCTGATATCTGTGAAAATAACATTAAGGGGGACTTATGTAGACAATCAGGCCAATTCTACTTATAAAAAATCAATTACATAGAATAATAATTTCTGATGAAACATTTTCAGGATTCTTCTACTTTTGGTGGCTTAACTACAAATATTTAATTTGGGAATCACCCTGTTCAAAATGATCCGGCTAAATCATGACGAAGAAGTTTCAGTACCTTTCTCATGTAATTGTGTTGAAATGAATAGAGATGTCTGGCTTGGACTAAAATGGTATTGATGCATTATATTTTAATTCTTTCCCATTGTGCTCATTATGCAAATAGCTATGACTTTTTTGTTTACATTACTTTCTTTTGATTTTACCAAAGTGATACAAAAACAGGAAATGTAATTCATTCACTAGATAGCTTTTGTAATAAATAATAAGAGGATGTACTGAAGAAATAGCTCTATGTTTATACTGTTCATGTTGCATTATTGAGCAAAACTCAGTGAGTTGTAATTTTCAAAGACAGATATACAAATCACCATTTTCAGTACAAATACTTGGAAGCAACTTGTTGAAGCCTTTCAGAACTATTCAGACCTTCTAGTTTAAGTGAAAACTATTAAGCATTTTCTCTGATTACAAAGTTTCATATTTGGAAAGGATATATTTCTGTCACCTTATAAAGGACACACTTGAATAATAGGTAAAAAGCGTGAAACATACCAGTCATGGTAAATCCACCAACTAGCAAGCCAATATCTCTTCCACCAACTATAATAGCTTCACTACGATCTCCATCACTCCCACTGTTTTTTGTCTTCCAAGCAGCCCATATTCCAACAAACAGGATGACCAAGTAGAACAAAATGATAGCTATCAACCCTTCCACGTGAAAAGCCATTATGAAGTCACAACAGGTTTCTGGATTGCTATTTCATAATATGGGAACTATAAAAAAAAAATCACATATTATGAACTTGCTGAACCTCAATTGTACATACATAGTAAATCACACCTTATAATATCTGAATTCAATCTACAATTCTTTATGGTATTATTTTTTATTTTAAACAATGTTCCAAACAATCAGTGTCATATTATTAACTATTAATATATTATTTCCAAGTTTTAGTCTAAAGATTAAAATTATGATTTTGTTCTGATTTAAGCAAAAGAAACTGATTAGAAATCTTTAAAAAGTGTGTAAAACCAACTTTAGTCTTTTACAATGAAAAACCTTTCTTTACTGTCCTTTGGTAAAATTATTTTTTTATTGAACACATTATGCCAATTGAAAAACTATAAAAAGTAAAGAACAAAATGTGAAAAGTAATATTTTCTATTTTTAAACCAGTAATCTTTGTTGACAAAAATGATATTTCTATCCCCACACAACTGTTTCAAGTTTGCTATTATCATGATAAAGTCAGCTTTAGCACAAGAACACTTAAAAAATAAATACAATCCAGCACAATGAAGAACCCCAAGAAATAAATGATGGAAGTGTAGAACTCTTGTGAATATATGATGTACTTTTTAATTCAATTTTTGCTATTCATTTAAATTTACAATTAGTTTAAGCCATACTGTTTTATCAGAGCAGGAAAAATGTGTTTTTCAATCAAAACAACAGTGTGTATGAAGCTTCTATGTATCATAAATATTTATATTTCCATAATAATGAAAAGAAACCCCAAACAACTACTACGGCACTGGGACTGAGCTGTAGAACAGGAATTTCTCTTTCCAGTCAATCTTTACTGACAATTCTCTTAGAAATTCAGTTTTTTGAAGTTCAGGCATAAAAGGTGGCTGAGAATGCTATTTGAGTTTACACAGACAATTCTTAACTCCCAGAGTAGCTTCAATAACAAGTTAGATTAATTTTATTATCCCTCACCCTCCATGAAAACACAATTATTCTTCCCATGACTATTAAACAAAAGCTCTCACCTCCCCCCAGGCCCCGTTGCCTTTATTTCACTTATCTTCATTTCTGCCCCAATTCACCTCTTTCCTTTTTCCAGCAGGTTTTCCCTTCTTCCTCCTTCCACTGGATCGTCTTTACTCTCTCTCTCAAGCGGCTCAATCTCAGCACCTTGTGTTCACCCACAGAGGCAGAGTGTGAGAAACAGCGTTCCCTTTCTTTAAAGGGACAGGCGCATTTACAAAGCACTTTTGACTTAAAAGACCCCTGTGCAGGTTAGTTTAGGCTCATGTAGGGTCTGGTATAGCAGTGAAAGGAAGTTGGATCTTTGGCTTTTCTCTGGAGTCTTAAGAACTGTTGCTTCCTTGTCATTTTACCAGCTTCTCAGCTGTTCTTTGAGACTTCGACTATCACTATCCAGGGAGGCAGCCAGCCAGCTTACAAGCCATCCATCCAGCCATCACCACTGGGAAAGTGATCTTAAGCTCCTTTTTTTCAGGAAGAAGAATTGCCTTGGGGAGATAATTTGTAAATCAGAAGTACTTTGATCTGAATGCCTTATTTTCCTCTAGTCCACTGTGGAAAAAACTTCCTCCTCTTGCTCCTTCTTCTTCTCTTCTCCTGTCATTGTGCTGATTCTCATATTGGGGCCTTCGGTCATTACTGGTTTCAGAAAGGAGATTCCATTATAAAAGCATTGGATGAGATGACTATGCCCGTCAGAAGTGGGAGAAGTACGTCACAGGGGAAAGAAAGGTCTGTGGGGGTAAAGATGACTCAACAGATGGTCATCAATTATGGGGTAAAGATTGGGGGTGGGGGAGAAGCAAAGAAGTGACAGGGAGAATTAAATGTAGAGACAAAACACTGAGCAGTTTCTTGTCAGTTAGTAATGGAGATCAAGATTCTAAGCGAAATGCAGCATTAGTTCCATTTGGAATATTGTGCTTTAACATTCAAGATTAATTAACTGAAACTCATAATGGTTTGTAGAATTTGCTTATAGAATATTCTAAATTGCCTGGATAACTGAGTCCTCTTGATTTCTCAACAAATTCATGCCAAACTGCTTTTCTGCCATTCTCCTTATGTCAAATTCTTCTACCAAGGTAACTTATTCAAGACATACCATGTTTACTCACCAAGCTATTTCTTTTCTATTAACTCTGATAAATTATACTGATAAACAGTTCTATAGAGTTTTTTGGGAAAAGTTGGGTAGAATTTCATTGCATGGTAGTATTCATTGAATGGTGGCAATAGACATATGGTGTAAATAGATATACGGAGACAGTTGAATGAAATTTTGCCCTTGGTCTTCTAAAAAGGAAGTCAGACACATTGCTCTGGATAAATTAGATCTGAATATCTTATGATAAAAGAGGCAGTGAAAAGGCTTATTTGCTCTAAAAATTAGCTTGAACAAGTAATATAATATATTCAAATCTTTCAATCTTTTTTGCTATTTTTCTCATAATCTTTGTTGACTTTCCTCAGCGTTTCCTCAACTAAATAATTTTTGTGGCAATTCTATTTATTATGAAGATCCCAATTCTAGCCTGCAATCACAATTATGTTTTATCCAGAGAATTTAATCATAACTGGTTAAATAATCTTAAACATAAGAATTGCATTAAGCTTTTAGCCACTACAGCCCAGTGGCACACCTTAGAGCTTTTGCACATGTTAATATAAAGAGGCATAGGACAAGCTTTACAGATCTGAAGTGATAAGCATGTTAAAGGCTATCAGAAAAATACTCACATGATGAATACAGTTGCTATTTACATTTTGGGACTCTTTTACTTTTGCATTTTATCCAAAACAGAAACATTTACTGTATTCTAGCTTAGAAAACTTGGATGGCTTCATAAATAAATCTTGCAATGCTTGAATAAATGTCATTTGGTCCTTATCTTTAACATCCTCATGATTTTTAAATGAACTCTTGCAAGTTAAATATTTTGCATATGTGGCATAATATAAGTCTTTGGTCTATCTATCTATCTATCTATCTATCTATCTATCTATCTATCTATCTATCTATCATAAAAATCCTCATTCTTCATAGCTCAGGTTGTTGGCTGTTTGTACACTATTCAGGAGATGTAGGTCAACATTATTATACCCATATTGCTATTTTGTAACTTCGCATATGGTGAATGTTATAAAATGGCAGATGGCAAAAAATTTGTCCAGGTGTTTTAATTGCTTATTTAAATTTCTGTTTAAATGAAGTGCTATAGTGTGATTTCATATGAAATATAAAGTCATTATCTAAATGATAAAAACAAAGCAGCTCTCATCTGCTCTTTTTGAGTTTATGGCCAAAAACACCATCAGTGTGAGAAATAGATGTTCTGGGACCTGGAGGAGTGCAACTGTAGCAACACTTTTTTTTTTCTTAAGAGTAATTCACAATTGCTGATTTGCTTATGATAGATTTGCATATCTGCATTCCCCTGTTCCCAATTCTACATAGGCAGAGATTTTGTAAGCAATGACTGAATAAAGTCTGTGGTGATTCCAATTGTAGTAAATATCCTAGGAATTGCAATTCTAGTCTGCAATGACCATTTTCTTTTTATCCTGACAATGTAATTATAACATTTAAAAAGTACCCAAAGAAGAAAATGTTTGTAGCAGAATTTAAATTTGGTTAGATGAAAAAATACCAGGAAAGGTCTTTTTAAAAGACTTGACTAGGTAAACTAAACTAGATAAACTAAACTAACATTGGCTATTTTTATATTTGTTTATTTTCTCTACAGGAAATATTTTGTTGTAATCATGTGTGGAAAAGTTAAGATTCAACAACAAATACTGCATCCCACACTGGTATAAGTGAGTCAATTTTAAGCTTCAAGTCTCTCTGATGGAAGGATCATGGAACTGCTGAAAGAAAGTTCCACGCTCATTTGCCCTATTCAGGTGTCCTCGAGGGCACTGATGGCCTCAATGACTCTTAGAAAGAATGCTAACGAGCAGATGAGTGCAAGGAATATAAATCCTTCCATTCTCCACCATTGAGTCAGAACTGAAGAAGCTTCTTGAATGAGAAGTGAAACATCTTCAAGGAAAAACAAAGTCCAGTTGCCTTTTGAAAAATCATCTTTGGGACAACTATGACCTGGATGACTGAGAATCTCCATAGACAAACCTGTATGTTCAAAATAGGTTTATATGATGAATGACTTTGAGAATCTGCACTGTAATTCAGCTTTCTCTCCCTTGGTAACTGAAACATCCATCACTCATACTCCATGTAGAATTTTTGTCCTTATTCATACAGACTTTAGGATTTATACAGAAGTAGTCTTGTGCACCATCTCCTTATAGATAGATGTGCCTAAAAAAGGTGAAGAATTAATTCTACAGCTGCTAGATATAATATTAAATTCTATAGCTACGAATCTATGCTTTCAAGTTTTGTTTTCAAACATCATAAAACAAATTAGATTAAAATCTGTCTTCTCCATTTAAATTTTTCCCAAAAAAACCTTTTTAAAAATGGTTCAGAAATAATAAAGTATTAGCAAGCTAGCAATCATCATAGCTGTTATAGTTAATAAAAAAAAGTACCAAATACCTTTTACAACTGGAATAAAATACCTACAAGAATCTGATATACCTTCAACTAAAACTAAGAAAACTCATCAAAGTAAAAATCTATTAAGATTTATTACTGTATTCCATTTACATAACTTCTTTATTATATTTATCGAGAACATTTTCATATGATATGGTGATATCTTTTTATATAGAATGTTCTAGACTTGGGAAAAATTCTGTGTAAGAAAATGCTACAATAAAATTTGCCTTCTTTTTTAAGTCCAGAATAAAAAAAATGAAAAGATGAAATAAAATAGTCCAAATCTTATATGGCATCAAGAAAATAATCATACTCTACATCTTTAGGACTGAAC
Organism: Masticophis lateralis; assembly: GCA_030761175.1. Lineage (NCBI taxonomy): Eukaryota > Metazoa > Chordata > Lepidosauria > Squamata > Colubridae > Masticophis > Masticophis lateralis. The sequence continues at coordinate 96,179,874 of JAUDYJ010000004.1, read as the reverse complement.
ATGTAATGAAGCTGAATGATTGAGGATTTAAACTAAAAGAAGGAAATACTTTCATGCAATGTATAATTAAATTCAGGAATTCACTATCAAAGGACGAAGTGATAAATATAATCTTGGATGCTTTAAAGGTGGTTAGATCATATCACAAAAAACGATCATGTTATGATAAGTATGTATTACCTTCAGGAAAAGAGATACATGCATTTTTGGGAACATAGTAGGAAAATCCTATTGTTTGCTGCCAATATCTGGTTGACTATTGAGGGAATGAATAGTTGAACTGGTAAGCTTTCATTTAAACCAGCATAACTTTTCTTCTGTTTTTTAATAGTCTCAACCAAAGACAGCCCTAATTTGTGGGATTTTATTTTATTTATTTTTTTGTTTATAAGACACCCAACTCAAGCATATTATGGGCAATGTAGAACCAGAATAGTCATTTAACATATCATGTTCATCATAATCTTCATCATATCATTAAAAATAATCCAATATCTAACATGACAAGTTGAACAAAATGTTGAGCTTCCCAGGAGAAGTTGCTTAAACTTGGTCTCACTAGTACTGTGACACTTTTATTTAAAAGCAAAATGATAGTGCTAATGGTCAATATTAAAAACTTTTCTGCTACTTAGTTTTAGTTTTCCATAAACTAAATTTTTTAAAATTTGTTTCGCTACTTTAATGCATGTGGCCAAGATAACTGTTTGATATGCAACTGATGGCCTACTTTTGGCAACTGATCCTTGTTGGAACCTTCATTTTCTAATGCTTCAGTTTCAGGAAGTGAACTGCCATAAACAATGCCTGAAGTGCTGGTGGAGGAAAATGAACAGTGAATTAGACTGAGCACAGGTATACATCCTCATTTATGTTGTGGCTCCGTTGCCTGAGCCTGTGTCATCGTCAGGAGAGGACTCTGAAAGTGAAAGGGAGGAATTGGCAAGACCTCCCTCTCCAGGACCCTCCTCTCTGGCAATGCCCTTGGAGGACACCGAAGGGCAAGAGATAGGCCCAGAGCCAAGCACATCCCCGCAGCCACAGGTGGACAGCGACGAGGGAGATAAGTGCTGGCTGGATCCTCGCCAGCAACGCAGGGAGAAACATGCCCAACAGAAGGCACGGCGTGCTTGTGATTAGCTGATTCACTGGACCACACCCCACAGCCTATAAAAGAGAGTGAGTCAGCCTGCACTTTTGTGACAAACAAAAACAAATATTCCTGCATCTCAGCTTTGGCTATTCTGGACACTTGTGGTGTGTATTTTTCTGTTACGTTAATAAAGGTTTTGGCATGCAGCTCCTGGGATTGCTGCCAAGCTTCTTATCAGACTACTTGGTTGCCTTTCAGCTTATTTTAACCTCTGACTGTCTGAATTGGGTTTATTCCTGGGAGCGGGGACAGAACATCTTGTTCGTCACCCAAAAAAAGTTAACCCATTGTTACCACGATGGATCCACAGCTGCAGCAACTTATCCAACAGTTGCAAGCTGACAACCAGCTCCTGCAGCAACAGGTCAGCCAGTTGACTGCGCAACTGGCTGGGGGAAATGTGCCTTCAGCTGTTCCTCCTCCCCCTCCTCCTCGTCGGAAAAGCCCTATCAGTGTGCCTGATAAATTCTCTGGATAGCAGGAGATGTTCCCGGCTTTCATGGGACAATGCCAGCTGTTTATGGCAATGAGGCCGGAGGATTTTCCGGATGACCGGGCTCAGATGGCATTTGTTATCAACCTCCTCTCTGGCAATGCCGCCCGATGGGCCACGCCTCTGTTGCTGCAGAATAGCCCCTTGTTGGCAGACTATCAGGGCTTTTGGCAACATCTGAGGGTGATGTATGAGGATCCCCTGAAGACCCAGACGGCAGCCAGGCGCATCAAAGATCTCCATCAAGGGAAGCGCCCCCTGCAGGAATATGTGGCTGAATTTCGGCTTCTGGGCCAGGACTCGGATTGGAATGATGCAGCGTTAAGGGACGCTTTCCAGGATGGCCTCTCCGATGACCTGCAGGATGAGCTGGTTTGCATGGAGGCACCCCAGGCCCTCGACGCCCTCGTAACGCAGTGTCTGCACATCGACACCTGCTTTCAACGGAGTAAGACCCGTCGGCCCATCCAGGAACCCCCAACCGTTTCTGCACCCCCGCGTCCTGCACCGACAGCATTCCGGGTCACCCCGCGTTTCGTGGCGACGGCTGAGGAGCCCATGGAGCTCGGAGCAGCCAGACTGCACCTGACGGCCCAGGAGCATATATGGAGACGCCAAGTGGGATTGTGCCTCTATTGCGGGGAGGGTGAACATTTTGCCGCGTCGTGTCCCAGGAAGTGAAGTGGGGCGCTCAAGCCTGTTCCAGAATCTCGGTGTGACCAGCCGGGAAACGAGGCAGGCCTGGCCTGGGGGAAACCTTAGGCCGGGCACGTATCACTGTCCCGCCTGAGTCAGCGGAGGTAGACTGTGGGCCCCCTCGACACCTGATCCTGGACACCCGGGTGTTGTTGGCCAACCGGTCGAAGGGGGTTCAGGCACATGCGCTGGTGGACTCGGGGGCCACCACGAACTTTATGGACCAGGCCTTTGTGGCACATTTTGCGGTCCCCTTATTCCAGTGAACCCTCCGTTGAGGGTCGAGACTATCGATGGGTGGGAACTTGTAGCGGGGCCCATTAAGTTCGCGACTCAGCCTTTGTGCCTCATCATTGGGGCCAAGGAGGAGGCCTTTCAATTCTATGTGATGGCGGACCTGCATTTCCCGCTGGTCTTGGGAATGGCCTGGCTTCGGGCTCACGATCCACAGGTGGCCTGGTCGAGGAATGCCATCTCCTTCCCGAGCCTGCAGTGCGTCGATCACATCTGCCACACCTGTGCCGGCCAGGACGTCTCCACCCCTGTCGTCTCCTTGCCTCCTGAGCTGACGCCCTTCCCCGACGTCTTCAGCGAAAAGGAGGCGGACCGCTTACCCCCGCATCGACCCTATGACTGCCCGGTGGACCTGATCCCCAATGCACCCCTGCCCGCGGGACGACTGTACTCGATGTCGGAACCTGAGTTGGCCGCCCTACGGGACTTCCTGGACAAAAACTTGGCCCGAGGGTTTATCCGGCCTTCATCCTCCCCTCTCTCAGCCCCAGTCCTCTTTGTGAAGAAGAAGACGGGGGACCTACGCCTTTGCTGTGACTACCGGCAGTTAAACACCATCACCGTGCGGAATCGCTACCCCCTGCCGCTCATCCCGGAGCTGATGGAGAGGTTGCGAGAGGCCTCGATTTTCACCAAGCCCGACCTCCAGGGAGCCTACAACCTGGTGCGGATGCGAGAGGGGGACGAGTGGAAGACGGCGTTCGGCACCCGATACGGACACTTTGAGTATACCGTCATGCCGTTCGGGTTGACCAACGCCCCTGCGGTCTTCTAGCATCTGATGAACGACTTGTTCCAGGACATGTTGGATCTGTTTGTAGTCATTTATCTGGATGACATCCTGATTTATTCCTGGTCCCCAGAAAAGCACGTCTGCCAGGTTCTGCAGCGCCTGCAGGAGCACCAACTCTATGCGAAGTTGGAGAAATGTCTCTTCTTCCAGACTTCCATAGAGTTCCTTGGGCACATCATCTCCCCGGAAGGCATCGCAATGGACCCGCGTAAGGTGGAGGCCTTGCTTAGTTGGGAACCCCCTCGTCGGGTGAAGGACATCCAGCGTCTGTTACCGAACCTTCATCCTGGGCTTTGCCACCCTGACCTTGCTGCTGACCCAGCTCCTTCGGAAGAAGGTTCCGTTTCAATGGGGTGCCCCACAGCAGCAGGCCTTCGAGGCTCTGAAGCAGGCCTTCATTACAGAACCTGTCCTGTGGCACCCCAATCCACATCGTCCGTTTATGGTCGAAACGGATGCATCCAATGTGGCGATTGGGGCAGTGCTGTTACAGGCCCCGGCGGATGGCGGCACTCTTTTTCCCTGCACTTATTACTCCCGGAAACTCAATCCTTCCGAGCGCAACTACACCATCTGGGGGAAAGAGTTGCTGGCTATAAACGCCGTGTTTGAGGCTTGGTGGCATCATCTCGAGGGGGCCCGACACCAGGTGGAGGTGCGGACGGACCATTGGAACCTGGAGCACCTCACGACGGCCAGGAAGTTGAACCAGCAGCAGATCCGGTGGTCGTTGTTTTTTGCCCGGTTCAACTTCCACGTGACATACATCCCCAGTGGCCACAATGTGAGGGCGGATGCCTTGTCCCGCAAGCCAGAGTACTTCTCTCCGAAGGACTCCCTGCCTCCGCGGACGGTGCTGCCAGTGGAATCCTTGGCCACAGCCCAGGAACCCATGGACTTGCGGGCTCAGGTGCGGGAAGCGCAGCGCCAGGATGACTGGTCGCAACAGTGGAAGGCGGACGTTGGCCCTGCCTCCCCTTGGACTTTGGAGAAGGGCTTGTTGAAACACTGAGGCCGGCTGTACGTGCCCATGAGTCCGTTCCGAGCCCTGGTCATGAACCAGTGCCATGACAACCCCGCAGCAGGACATTTTGGGTTCTTTAAGACTCTTAACCTGGTGACACGGACTTTTTGGTGGCCTCGGGTATGGCACGACGTGCACGCGTACGTGACGTCCTGCGTGCTGTGCCGACAGACCAAAGCCGTGTCAGGTCTGCCGCCTGGACTTCTTCAGCCACTGCCGACACTGGAGAGACCCTGGGGAGCCATCTCTATGGACTTCCTGATGGACCTGCCACCATCCGCCACGTTCACCACCGTCCTCGTGGTGGTGGACATGCTCACAAAGATGGCACATTTCATTCTGTGCCGTGGACTGCCATCGGCCCACACCACAGTCCGATTGTTCCTGCAGCATGTTTTCCACCTCCACGGCCTGCCGTGGTTTCCGACCGCAGGGCCCAATTCACAGCCCGCTTCTGGAAAAGCCTGATGGCCGCGTTGGAGGTGCAGGTGTGTCTGTCGTTGGCGCACCATCCGGAGACTGACGGGGGGACGGAGAAGGTCATCGGCATCCTGGAGCAGTACCTCCGCTGCTACATCAATCAGCAGCAGGACAACTGAGCCAAGTACTTTCCCCTGGCAGAGTTCGCCTTCAACAACTCCCAACACACCTCCACCCAGATGACCCCATTCCATGCCAACGTGGGATACCATCCACAGCTGTTCCCTCTGTCCCTCTTGGATTCCCCTGTTCCCGAGACCCAGGACTTCCTCTCGGAGCTGCAAGCAGTGCAGCAGCTGGTGCGTCGGCAGCTGATCCGGGCGAAGGAGGACTATAAGCGAGTCGCCGACCGCTCTCGACGGGCCACGCCACTGCTGGAGGTTGGGGATCGGGTGTGGCTGTCCACGAAACACCTCCCCACAGACCGGCCGGTGAAGAAGCTCGACCACCGTTTCATCGGGCCCTTCCCCATTGAGGCAGTCATCAGCCCAGTGGCCTACCGGTTGACCCTGCCATGGTCTATGCGGCTCCACCCTGTTTTCCATCGATCCCTTCTGGTCCCTGAGGCTCTGCAGTGCCGCCTCCGACGCCCGACGACACCTGCTCCCCCAACCACGGTCGCCAAGGACGGCTCCATGTCGTACGAGGTGGACAGCATCTGGGATTCCCATTGGCTGAAGGCCGTTTCCAGTACCTGATTGCCTGGAAGGGGTATGGGCCCGAGGATTTCTCCTGGGAGGATGCTTCCTCCGTTCATGCCCCTGACCTGATACAGGCCTTCCATGAACAGTTCCCGTCCTGACCGCATCCCGACCGTCAGCAGTGGGGGAAGGGCCCTGCGGTGGGGGATAGTGTTGTGGCTCCGTTGCCTGAGCCTGTGTCATCGTCAGGAGAGGACTCCGAGAGTGAAAGGGAGGAATTGGCAAGACCTCCCTTTCCAGGACCCTCCTCTCTGGCAATGCCCCTGGAGGACACCGAAGGGCAAGAGATAGGTCCAGAGCCAAGCACATCCCCGCAGCCACAGGTGGACAGCGACGAGGGAGATAAGTGCTGGCTGGATCCTTGCCAGCGACGCAGGGAGAAACATGCCCAACAGAAGGCACGGCGTGCTCGTGATTAGCTGACTCACTGGACCACACCCCACAGCCTATAAAAGAGAGTGAGTCAGCCTGCACTTTTGTGACGAACAAAAACAAATATTCCTGCATCTCAGCTTTGGCTATTCTGGACACTTGTGGTGTGTATTTTTCTGTTACGTTAATAAAGGTTTTGGCACGCAGCTCCTGGGATTGCTGCCAAGCTTCTTATCAGACTACTTGGTTGCCTGCCAGCTTATTTTAACCTCCGACTGTCTGAATTGGGTTTATTCCTGGGAGCGGGGACAGAACAATTTAGGCTTCCACATGGTGAGATGGTAGGCAAAATTATTTTACACTTACTGTGTCAGTGAATTTTTTTTTCATTGACTTTATTTAAATAACCAACTCCCTTCTTGGAAGAGCAACACGAAAACGTTCTATCTGGCATCTGTGACTGATTTGCACAGCATTTCACTGATAAAGTGGCTCAGATTCCTTAAGCCTTGGCACCAAATGGGAAGAATCCTTAATGGTGATTAAGGTACCATCTTATAATATTACACAGGTTCTTTCCATCTGTAGTTGTTAATAGGTGTGTCCATAACCACCTGCATTTGGAGGATCATCAATGCCTCTTTGTAGGAAGGGCAGTTTCTGGCAGCCTTGCCGAAAGCTGTGGTGCAGTTCTATTGGAATATAGGATTTTGGACAAGTATTTTCTTGACTCCAACTTTCCTTTTTTAGGGAAAATTATTGAGACAGTAATAGTGGATTAGTATTGCACTCAGAAACAGGATTGATCTATTTGTTTGATGACCTTTGTTGGGATGTAGATAGGAGTAATTTACTCCACCTTAAATGATTTGGACCTTTGGGTTACCTTAGCAGTCTTACTGGACTGCATACAACAGGGCTATGAAAATCACAACCCATGGACCGGATACGTCACGTGCTTGCCACACCCACACCCTGTTTAGCGAAGGGAAAAAGATCCCGATAGTCACATGAAACCGCAGTGACGATGTGAGTTTGATATCCCTGGCCTACAGGAACTGGGAATTGCAGGGATTATATTTTGCAGTAATTTTGCTCTTTCCCTATTGGTCATCATGACTGACTGAAGCATGTCTTGGAGATTGTCTCCTCTTAAATAAGGACCATAGTAACAGATTTTATGATACATCAGCTTTGGAAAAATGAAAGCTTAAGCCTTTTAATAAAATTTGCACTCTGACAAATCAGCCATCGATAGACACATAAATGTTAACAACTTCTATAGACTATGCAAAAGAGACAATCAACCAGCCCAAAGGAGAAAAGACTCCTCTCCACCAGTAATCAGCAACCAGATCAGCATAGTTTAACTCCAAGGTTAACTTCAGACCAACAATCAAATAAACACCCCAGTCAAGAAATTACCAAAGAGCCACCAGTAAACATCCCAACCAAAGAATTTCTAAGATCACCACACAGAGAAGCAAGTCACCAGAATATAAACTGAAAGCAAACAGCCCTCCTTACTAGGACTGATGATGTTACCTAATTAGGGTAATGAAATGTCTGCAGGAAAACAAGCAAGCTCAGAGAGCACCAAGGACCCATAATAAAATTTGTTAGTTAGAAAATGTACTACCGGTATTATAATCCTAATTAACATAACTCCGCTCCTACAATATATTTAAAGTTTTTGTTTAGAATACAATGAATTTCTATTAATATTCTTTGATAGCAGGCTAAACACCTACTCAAAAGTCCAAAACAACTATATTAAACTATTTAGCTTTGAACGGGACATTCTGCTACTTAATTGCTCAGTATTTTGCAGCACCCTGCTTGTGTTCTAGAGCACATCCTCTAACAAGGGCTCCTGCTGAAATTACATCTTCAGCAATCAAATGGAAATGTCTCTGCAGAGTTCTCCTGCTAGCAATTGCAAATATGAGGACTCCATTTCTGGAAAAGCAGGATCTTCATGCTATTATTAGTTTGGATCAATTCAGTTCTGTGGCACATAATTTTTTAACTTGCAAAATTAAGAATTAGATTCTATTGATCCCAGATGATTTCTTGGCAATGTATTTAACTCAGACATTTGTTCTTTGTTCCTGATAGGATTGGCGGTGAAAGGTTTTTGCAGGAATAAACAGTGACCTCCAAAATAGCCATTATTTCAGGTAGGAGAAGAGAGTTGAAAAGACAGTTTGGTATTGTGATTAAGGCATCACGCTAGATGATGGGAAGAAACTAGGAGACTCTGAGTTTTAATGTTGCCTTAGGCACAGAGCCAGTTGGGTGCCTTTGAACCATCCTCTCTCTCTCTCTCTCTCTCTCTCTCTCTCTCTCTCTCTCTCTCTCTCTCTCTCTCTCCCCCCCCCCAAGGAAGAATTAGACAATGGCAAACCAATTCTGAAATTTTGCCAAGAAAACTCCAAAGACACAAGGAATCAGTCTTCCAATACTGTACAACATCTCCCAAAACACTGGATACCCATGCAAAAAGTACCTGACTATTCAACCTACTACATCAAAAGTATGCAAAGCTATGAAAAGGATAACAGGTACTTCAAAAGCACCTCAGAAACAACCAACACTTTCAATTATATGACATTACTGTAGCACACAAATGAACTAAAGCCCTTCAAAACATGACTTAAGTAAAATGAAAGAACCAGGAAGAAAAAAACAGGAGTCATCCACAACAGTGTAATAGCCAGTGAGTAGGATAGACAGGCAGAAGCCTAGTAGAGCACATCCATGAACACCAACAAGCAATCAGAAGACACATTGAAAATTAATTTTGTAAAACATGGACAGACTCAACCATAGTTTTCAGCTGAGAAACTGTGAGAATCCTAAACTAAGCAAAATCAAAAAATACTAGGGAATTCTTGGAAAGTTGGCATTCAGACAAATCAGTCATTAATAAACACATAGAAATAAACCATACTTACACATTGTTCAAAAGAGACAATAAAAAGCTAAGAAGAAAACAAAAAGACTAGACCGTATCTTCTCCAGCAGTCACTAGTCAGATAAGCAGGGATTAATTCCAATCAAACAAGAGGAAAACAGTACCCTAATGAAGGAACTACCAAGGAGAAAACCATAGCCCCACCAAAACTGGGAGGACAAACTACTATACAAAAACAGGGAACAAAACCCATGCTGAATCACATTGATATTATTTTGGATAATGGAACATCTGCAAGAAAACAGCCAAGCTCAAAGAGCACCAAGGACTCCATAGTTCAACCTTGAGATACATATGTTTTCTTTGTTTGAAAAGAAATATTCAGCACTAAAAATAGATCTTAATTTTCTGAAATAGATTATCAATATGTTTATTGATAATCAATGTTATCATTATTGTGAATATTTGAATAGGGTTTTCCTGGTTTTGACAAAGGGGCAAGGAAAAGGTTTGAGCAACATAGTTCTCTTTAAAATGCAATTTTCCACATCTTTCCCTCTTACTATTGCAATTATCAATGATAATAGTATATTAATTATTGGTATTGTGTGTTATAGATATGTTTACTCTGTGGATTAAGTTTGATGTAATATTTTTCTTTCAAAAAGAGGACTCCAATTTTACAGGTAGGGACGTTATTCTGGTTATTTGCATTGGGTAGATCAAAGCCCCAATTCATCTGCACTGATATCCTCATTCCATTAAGAAAAAAAAAGGGAAGGATTTTCCTGTACCTTTTGCCCTGGCTGGAAGAACTGCCTCATCACCCCCCTGATGACAATTACAATTACTCTGCTCATTAAGTTGCACTTTATTCCTACTAAAATAAAGAAACCTCAAGTCATTACTAACTTTACATGTTGCTTTCAGAGGGACCTAAGTGCAATTAACTTAATTGGAATCAACCTATTCAATGCATTAAAAATGTGACTAATACAAATACACAGACAGTAAATTCTAATCAACTGTGACCATTTTTTTTAAATAAAAAGAATGCATCCTTTAGTCAAACACACAGCTAAGGACACATTTTTCAGAAGAATTTGTACAAATATAATTCACAAAACATGGACAAGACCAAATACTTTTGTTAAAGTATTGTTATGCCTAGGAATTGTATGCTACAACATGGTATATAAAGCGGCCTGTTGAGAATAGTTGAAGAGATGGCCACAAGGGACTAAATTATTTAGATGTGGCTTTCCTTATGTAGTATTCCTGACTGGAATCAGTTCCAATAATTCTATTGTTCTACTTTTGTCAACTTTAATGACAGTTGCCTGTGCTGGCTGGGAATTGCAAGCCTAACAGCTGTAGGGCTATGAGATAGGGAAGGCTAATATAGACTGTCATTGATTGGCCTTCTTATCTTGCCATCAATTCCTTGGTAATTTTTATACTTAATTAACTGCGTTCTCTTCGCTGATGATGTAAAACTATTTAACACCACTGATAATGCTGCTACTCTACAAAAAGACTTGACTATGTGTCAGAATGGTCAAACAATTGGCAACTCCAAATCTCAACCAACAAATACTCTGTCTTACACATTGGCAAAAAAAAAAAAAAAAAAAAAATCAGAACTCAAAATACAAGTTGGACAGATACGACCTAACAGATAACCTGCACTCTGTCAAAGATCTTGGAGTACTCATCTCAAATGATCTAAGTGCCAGAGCTCACTGTAACAGCATTGCTAAAATAGCATTAAGAGTTGTTAACCTAATCTTGCATAGCTTCTTCTCTGGTAATATTGAACTGCAAACTAGGGCATGCAAAACTTTTACCAGACCAATTCTTGAATATAGCTCATCTGTCTGGAACCCGCACTATATATTGGACATTAATACAATTGAATGAATCCAGAGATATTTCACAAGAAGAATCCTCCACTCCTCTGCTCATAATAAAATACTTTATGCCACCAGACTTGAAATTTTGGGCTTAGACAACTTAGAACTTTGCTGTCTTCAGTCTGACCTAAGCATAGTACATAAAACCATCTGCTGCAATGTCCTACTAGCCAATGAATACTTCAGCTTTAACCAAAACAATACAAAAGCACACAATAGATACAAACTCATGGTAAACCGATCCAAACTAGACTGCAGAAAATACGACTTCAGTAACAGAGCTGTCAATGCCTAGAATGCACTACCTGACTCTCTGGTTTCTTCCCCAAACCCCCAAAATGTTAATCTAAGTCTGTCTACTATAGACCTTACCCCATTCCTAAGAGGTCTTTAAGGGTGTGTATAAACGCATCAGTGTGCCTACTGTTCCTGTCCTAATGTTTTATTTTATTTGTATCCTTTTCATGTATTTATAATTATGTTTATACTTGTATCTGTCATAAAATACATGATTGATGAAAAATACAAAATTAAAATAAATAATGTGAGTTCAGGAATAAAAGTTCCTGGTTGGCACCCCGTTTTTCCAGGTGTGATTGTTACAAATGCCATATGTCAAGGGAAGTTGCAAGCTTCCATGAATATACACACGCTGACATGACAGTAAGAATGAGTTCCGCAAGTTTCTATTAGTGGGGTTCTAAGCACTATGTTGGTGCAGATTTTGTAAATGTCTGGACATTTAATTTAGATGATATCTTGATTGCATCCCAAGATATTTGTGCCATCTAAGAGCTGTGGTGGTGCAGTAGTTAGAATGCAGTCTTGCAGGCTGATTCTGATGACTGCCAACTGCCAGCAATTTGGCAGTTTGGTTCTCACCAGTAGTGCTAGAGATGATCTGTTGATATCGGAATGTAATATATCCTACATGTTGTTTCCAATGAATATCCTTTGGAAATTTCAGCTACAGCAGAAATCAGATAAATAATTGATAAAGGAAGAATATTGTTCCTGTATGTACCTGAAACAGTGGCTGTAGTTTTGTGTCTCTAATTTAAAATGCTAATTGTAACCTTCAATATCTTAAATAGTTTGGAAAAAAATCTTGTTCTTCAATGACCATCTTATCAATAGCAATGTATTGAGCACATTTGGTTATGGACTTTCAAGTTAATCCTGCCCTTGGGCACCAAGCAGTTAGCCTTTAAATGGTACTCTATACTAAACAGGGAAAAAACCAGGCACATCTAGGATCAAAGCATTAAAAACTTTTAAATCCTTTAAAAATAAAAATTTAACATCTTAAAATAAACTCAAGAAAGAGAAGAAAGAGAAAGCACTGCAGTCTGAAAACAGTACCATAGACCTTAAAATTGCTTTGTCAAATTCTTCAGTAAACGGTAGAGAGTTCTTTGGTTCATGGATAAATAAATATAATAAATCCTCTTCCATTCAGAACTACATGTACAATGGAATCAAGTGCACAGAGCAAGATAAATTCACCCAAGCATGATAAAGAGTAACTGATCACAAGCAGCCAATAATGTTCCTTAGTTCATAGATGTAATAAGATTTTTCTTTAGAATCTCAAATGGAGCAATGATTTCCCAGATCAACAGAGGATAAACCCTTTTTTTATTAAAAATCAATCAAATATTCCCTGGTTGTCATCTTTTAGTGGTACCTAGGGGAAATTTTATTAAGCTAATAGAAAAAACATGAAATGAATGCCTGGGTTCTGAAGACCCCAGATACGTCTTCAACACAGACAAATAAAAAATAAATAAATAAAAGATTTGAGTGGAAGTGAAAACAGAATAAAGAGCATGCTCACCGTTTGGATACTGTGCTTTCCCCACTCATAAATTTATGTCCAGATAGAGTCCAATGGGAACTCAGAGCAGCTTTTTGCTTTAACTCTTTAAAAAGTTGCATGAAGTTCTCTCAGGATGCTCAGTGTTGTGAGGGTCATGTGGGAATATATTTTAAGAGTGAACAGATTTTGCAAAATATTTCTCAGGGCTTTGGCGTCTCTAGAGAAGTTCAGTCTTCTCCTTGGACAAAGTGAAGTTTTGGAGGTTCTTCATTCAGACACAGCCCAGTAACATTTCCTAAAATGCACCATGTACATTGCTGGCCATCATCATGGCCATCATTGCTGGGATTCTTTATGTGAATTTTTTTTTTTATTATTGTGAATGAGCCAGTGGACTTCTTTAAGTTTAAGATAAGGTCTGGAAGCTTTCAAAAACTTATCCTGCCAATTTACTGTGTTTAAACATGTAGAACCATGACTTGGATGTAGTACCTGACTTGGATGTAGTATGAAGATTGTAAACGCTATCTACAATCATGAAAAATGTTTCTTCTGCATGAGGTAATGAAATTGGAAGTTGTTTAATTGTGGTCAAGTCCTATCTGGCCCCAAATATAAATAGGCATTTCTGGAAATAAGTCTTATTGGATAGATATGCATAGGATTATAGTATATTTAAGGAATGAATAAATATGCAGAATATGAAGCTTATATCATTAGCAGATTTGTATCTATTTAGCAACAACATTTAGACTTATATACCACTTCATAGCCCTCTCTATGAAGATTACAGAGTCAGCATATTGCCCCCAACAATCTTGGTCCTCATTTTATTGACCTTGGAAGGATGGAAGGCTGGGTCAATCTTGAGTTGGGTGAAGATTGAACTCTTGGCAGTCATCAGAATTAGCATGCAATACTACATTCTCACCCCTTCACTACCATGGCTCTTAGCCATCGTATTTATTCTAATCAATGATGACTTTCCAGCATTTATTTATTTTTATATTTTAATTCCACCTTCATTATTTTTATATGCAACGTAAGAAAACAAACATACCTATTACTACTTCCTCTACTTATTTTTCCCACAACAACAACTCTACGAGATGGGTTGATCTGAGGAAAAGTGACTTGCCCAAAGTCACCCAACCGGCTTTCATGGCTAACATAGGACTAGAACTCACAGTCTTCTAGTTTCTAGACCAAATTGCCATACTGGCACTGGCACTGCTGCTAAATGGATAATAAGGTTGCTTAACTGAAGTTGTCAGGAAATTGAACCTTTTACCTAAATATATATATAGAAATTATTTCCTCTTTTCCTAGTTTGGGGCTTCTCCCAGGAGCTCCCATAACTCTTTAATTCACATAAAAAATAAGAAACTGCCTTCATTAAATTAGATTTTTAAATCCGATGTTGTTTTCACTCTGTATTATAGTGAAACAGACACAGACACCTATGCATCCAAATTAAACAAAAATAACATTCATATCCAGCTTCACTAATTCAATTTCTCCTCATTGCCCAACACCAATCATTGATTATGCAATTTTGTGTACAGTTACAAGATAGCAAGTTATAGGAAGCTCAGATGAGATTTATTTCGGGGTAAATAAATGCAGACATTGCTGTTGAAGCCTTAATTCTTCCAAGCTCTGATCTAGAGTGACTGAAGCATCTAGTAAGGTATGTCTGTATGTGTTTTCTCGGTTGCTGGCTGAATTTGCCATTTTGTTCTCTATTTTTTATCTTGTTCTCTACCTTCTTTACTAACTAATAACTTTATTTTACTTTGTTTCTTATATTGAAAGCTGCTCAGAGTTGTTCTGGATTTGGTGGAATCTAAAATAATAAATGAAACATTAAATTAAATCCTGTACTCACTTTCTCATATTATTTTGTAATATTGGAACAAGATTATGAGTAAATCTGTGGTCTGGCAACCTTTTCGTAGCTGATGATCATGCTTTAAAGAATTGGTTAGTTCTGGTTTTCCTAATTGGATGCACTCCAGGGTAATTTGATTACTATTCTTAATAATAATTGCCTGGGAGTTATAATTTCACAACTCTATAGGTTATCAAATTGGAAAGATCTATATCAGTGTTTCTCAGCGTTGGCAATTTGAAGATGTGTGGACTTCAGCAGCAGCCTAGCAGCATAGAAATGATCAAAAATTTCCCAAATTTCAATCCCACTGAAATCATTGGTCCTGGATTTTGGATGTATTCTGTAATTAGCCCATTTGAGGATTTTGGTTCAAAGATTATTGTCCTATGATGCACTGATTTGTCCAGTTAGAGGTTGTAAGACATGATAATTTTAGTATATCATTTATTTATATTTATATTCATATTCATATTCATAATCTGTTTCTTCCAGGCAGCTCAAGGAAGTGTACATTCCTTATTTTAGCATCACAACTACAATCTTGAGAAAAAGCAATTGACCCAGTAAGTTCCATATCTGAATTAGGTAGTGTCTTGGTCTCCTTGGTTCCAATCTGACAATTTAATTCTGTGCCAACTCAGAAGGCTCAAACTGCCCAAGGAACAGCTGATACAGTTCTCCTGAGCAATTATTGAGTCTGTCATCTGCACTTCTATAACTGTCTGGTTTGGTTCTGCAATGCAACAAGACAGACACATACTTGAGAGGATAATTAGAACTGCAGAAAAAACAATTACTACCCACCTGCCTTCCATTGAGGACCTATATACTGCACAAGTCAAAAAGAGGGTTGTGAAAATATTTACAGACCCCTCTCGTCCTGGACACAAACTGTTTCAACTCCTACCCTCAGAACGAGGCTAAAGAGCACCGCACATCAGAACAACTAGACACAAGAACAGTTTTTTCCAGAATGCCATCACTCTGCTAAACAAATAATTCCCTCAACACTGTCAAACTAGTTACTATGTCTGCATTACTATTAATCTTCTCATTGTTCCTATTACCCATCTCCTCCCACTTATGACTGTATGACTGTAACCTTTTGCTGGTATTCTTACAATGTATATTGACTATTTCCTAATATGATTTGATTGCTTATTTGTTCCCTATGACTATCATTAAGTGTTGTACCTTATGATTCTTGATGAATGTATCTTTTCTTTTATGTACACTGAGAGTGTATGCACCAAGACAAATTCCTTGTATGTCCAATCACACTTGGCCAATAAAGAATTCTATTCTATTCTATTCTTAATCACTACCGCACCATTGTTTCCCAACATGAGAAAAAGTCTTGTCATCACCAGTGTTTTCATGAATGTCAAAATGGAAGTTGTGTTAGGGCAATCAAAGCCCTGCCTCTTTTATATGTGCACTGACATTGTGCACATGTACACAGGGACAGGCTTCAATAATCCTGCCACAATGACTGTCATGACTTTTTAAAACTTTTCACGCAGAGGTTACTGCTTGTTATTTCAATTCCTTGAATATTTGCAACATTTGTGTTTTTGCTTTAAATAGTTCACAGGTACAGCAGAGTACCTTAAGCAATTCGTCTGTATTACACATTATAACTAAATAACATGTTAGAATACCGAAAGAAGTATAATCTAAAATAATTATATTTATACTGCCAATATCTTTGAAAAAATGGGTTATGTCAGTGAACTTAGCTAGTAATTTGCCATTACATTTTTTCATAGTTCAATTCCTCTATGCACATACATCCACAAAATGTACACAAAAATCTTGTATAGTCAAGTATGTTAAATGATCTGAGGAAACATGGACAGAAGAACAAGATGATTTCACAGTTTATAACAAGACAAAAGAGCAATAACCTGAAAACCAGCTGAACAAACCCAGCTTTTAAGAAGAACAAAGTAGGAAGAAAAGAAGCATGGTTGGAGTTAACCAAGGAGCCTGTGTAGCGTAGGGGGCTAATGCCTCCTACTAAAGGCAGCAATTAACACCAGCTGCCTGTAATTTCTCTGAGTTCAATCCTAGCCAGGCTCAAGGTCAACTCAGCCTTCCATCCTTTCTAAGGTGGGTAAATTGAGGACCCAGTTTGTGGGGGCAATAAGCTGACTTTGTATAAATATACAAAAGTATGAAGGCTATTGCTTAGCGCATTGTAAGCCGCCCTGAGTCTCCGGAGAAGGGCGGCATATAAATCAAATTTAAAAAAAAAAAAACCATGTAAAATCTATCTACTTGATATTCATTAGGCAGCTGTTCTATCAGATTATCACATTTATAAATTTATATGTGATGTGAGCTACAATATAATTGTCTGCCATGCTTGTAAATGCCATTTTGCATTTTTTCAATGCTTTCAAATTATCCTCATACTTTATATGTTTATACAGAGATATGTTCACAGACATAGTAAACACACACAATTAAGGTTCATCTGGATACAGATCAATTGTGCATTGGACTCCTGCAAAACCAGATGTTCTCCTAAACTCACACTGTGTAATAGTTCAATTATGGTAGGGTTATGTCACTGAATGCCTTCCTGCCTGTTAAAGTGCTGAAATTCTGTCTTCTGCACAAATATTCTGCTGCTATTCAATCTGTCTATGCTTTCTGTTTGTTTTGACAAAGGGAAAATATATTTTATGTGTGTGTGTGTGTAGATATGCTGTCTAATGTGATGTTGACCATGATATTAAAACTGTCAGTCTATCTTCCTTTTTACAGCAAAATAAGAAGTGGTACATTCTCTGCTGTTTACTCTGATGCAATTCCCATCAATGTACAGTCAGTAAACTGACTTATGTTAGAGGAAATAATTTTGCTTTGTGCAAACATTTAGTCATCAAATCTCCCTCCCTCCCTCCTCCCTCCTCCCCCTGTGTGTGTGTGTGTGTGTATGTAATGTTCACTGAATCTTAAAAATATGCATGCTTGGCTGTTTAAATGCCCAGATTTCTTGACATGTCTGTAGTAATTCTTTCAGGATGTCTGATGACAATTTGAATTAAGGTCTTGTGTATTATTGTTCTTGTTTGATTTGAGTTTGAGGGATGAAAATGAAAATTTTAATTTAATTCAATGGACCCAAAGAGCAGAGTTTGTTTGTTTTTAAACCATTATTTGATGTTCTGAATGTTAGACTATGAAAAATTATGCATAATTGGTTGGTTAATCTTTAAATTGCTACATTCTTCAATGAGGCCAATTTCCAAGCTCCAAGAAAACATTTGGGGTTGTCTTATATACAGTTCCCAAAGAGGCAGCAGTTCAGCATTAATCACATGAAAATTGATGGCGTTTTAAGAGGGAATCACAGCATTACATTTTGTGGGCTGGAAGTAACTATGTTTCTATGTTTTAGGTTAAAACTCAGGGATAGAAATGATGAAGAATCACTTTCCTATGGCAGTGAGGCTTCATTAATTTTATTTAGCTTTTCTGTCCCAGCTTTCTATGACAAGCACACTCAGGGAAGCTGACATGCAAACATACACCATAAATCATACACCTAGTTAAAATGCAAGCATGCCTTCGGTTGATTCTCCCATGAGAGACTTTTGCACTTGTTTGCACACCCAACTGAAAGAGCCCTCTGTTTTATTCTTACATTCCGGTCATGCAGACTCAAAATTACGGACAGGAGATCAGAGAGAATGCCATGCTTTATATTAGACTTGTCATCTTCAGATTTAAAAAATGCTATAATCCTGCCTATCCTCTAATGAATGGAAAGTGTCACACATTGTTTGTTTGTTTGTTTATTTTGTCAAAACAGATCTCTGTGTCCTGCTCATCTAATGGCTAATATTCATTGACTTTCCACCCCATGCAAGAGTTTATTAAGAAGTTTCCAAGGAATTGTCTATCAAATTGTCTAATTGGATGTGAAAATAAATTGCTCTTTCTGCAGAAAAAAATCCAGAATCTTTTTCATGACTGTTTGCAGATACATGTAGATTTAAGATCAAAATACCAAAATCATAAAATGTTCTCAGCTTTCATATGAGAAAATATGAATGGAAACAAAGCAATTGGAAGTGCAACAGAGTGTTACAATATAGAGTTTTCCCCAGTTCAGATAGTCTGAACATATATCCATAACTGAACCTGGCAACTAGAACTGTAAGCAATTGGCAATTGTAATGTGAGACATCATTGACTGATGTTTCTAAGGGCCATTTTTTTTTTTTTTGCCAGAAACTGGAAGTAAATGCTGATTTCTGGCAAAAACCTTGTAAATCACAATATGGGCTGATTGTCAAATGCCCAAAATGCAATCACATGACAGTGGGAGACAGGGTTGACCATTGGAACTTTAGAGTCAGATTGCAAATAGATTTTCAGGGTTCCATTGTAACTTCAAATGGTCAGTAAGCAACTGGTCATACATTGAGGACTACCTCTATAAACACTCAGGTTTCCTTTTCTAATCATAGTATTCTAATCTTAGTATTCAACTTCAACTATCAGTTGGCATACTGAAATAACTGATTATGTTCATTCATCATTGAGCTATGCCAGGAAGTGAGTATTGGACTTCTCTTATTTTTCTATGCGAATAGTAATATTTTGTCTACATAAGTATGGAAATCTGAATATCAGAGTTGCTATTATAGTATAGGCTGATCTTTTCCTGTATTAAAGTTTTAACTTTAAGCAGAAGAATGTTTTTAAATAAACATTTCCTAATCCTTAGCTTTGTACAAGTATCTTTATTACTTAAAGAATTCATTGAATGAATGATTAAAAATAAAAAATGCCAAAGAAGTTAAAATATAATGGTCTAAAGAATTATTGCTCACATGTTGCCTCAGAAATAGCAGGAGGACTTTTAAGTGAAACCTTTTCATGGTTTCCCAAAGTGACATTTGAAGCCCTATTCGCATGCAAATCATCCCAACAGGAACATCTGCACACTTACTAGATGCCATCAGTTCAATGAGCTGATGAGTCTCAAGTTGGCATGAGAACACAGGAGGTGAGGAAAGAAAATAGAATAGAGAGCTTGGGTATTTGTCTTGAGAAGGTTGGAAGGCAGGGAATGGACAAGTGTAGTCAGGGCTGGCTGAGTGGAGATACATCGAAGTTTTGTAGAGGAAACCATAGTACATTGGCAAGAAAATGGAATATCAGTGCAAGAATGATAGGTGGCAAATGACACTGTAGAGCAGGATGGACAATTAATTTTCTCAAGTGTCCACATGAGAATAGCAATAGCAATAGCACTTAGACTTATATATCACTTCACAGTGCTTTATATCCCTCTCTAATTGGTTTACAGAGTCAGCATATTACCCCCAACAATCTGGGTCCTCATTTTACGTCAGAAAGGTAGAAGTCTGAGTCAACCTTAACCCAGTCAGGATCGAACCACTGGCAGTTGCCAGAATTAGCTTGCAGTACTGCATTCTAACAACTGAGCCGCTACAGATAAATTGGGGACTGTTGTGGAAGGCTGAATCAATAGAGGTGTGAAGGTGTGCATGCACATACATAAATTGAAAAAAATATATAGCAATTGCCTTCAAAATAAAAGCAATCAATGTGAGCTGGACAGGTACAGCCAAAGGGCAGGATGTGGTCCATTTTACCTGGGCCATAAAAGGACAAGATCTGCTGTAGAGACACCATATCAGTATTAAATCAATTTTTTTTGTTCTGTGTCCACCATAATCTCTGTAGATATAGTTTTTAGCTTTTGTAATGTTTCAGGTTCTACTCTGAAAAAGGCACAACTGGTCTCTAGGACCATGTTCAGTTGTATTCCAGCAAACTTAGATACTTAAGTATATATGGGATACAAACCAGAATGAAGAACAAGATCTCTGCTATACTTTGATCTGTCCTGGAATCATTTTAAAGAATGCCTTTGGTATTTTTAATAGAAAAGAATATACGTAGCTCAGGTATAAATTATGCAGTTTGCTTGCAGGCATTTCCACACTTTATAATTTTTAAATATGTGAAACTATGTCTGCTAATTTCTTTCCGCTGTGAATATGATCTGATTTGGTAGCGTGAGCAAGAGCTGCCTAGTAATAAGATAACTTTATGCCAGAGACCTTAGGTTAAAGATAAATAAAACAGTCAACAATTAGGCTCAGTATACGTTAGAATCTTGTGTTCAAACAACAAACAGAAGGACAAGTCATGCAAACCAAGAATCTCATAGTTCAGAATGATATTATTAATATTTAAATGTGCTTTATTTTGGGTATTTTTATTATTATTATTATTTACATAACAATTTGAAATCACAGCTGCCAGTTCTTTAGCTGATATTAGCCTTCGTGTGTTCAAATTTTTCCTAAGAGCTAGGATTTCATAATACATCAAATCTGGGATCTTACAGAGGCCCCCATATTGGAGAGAACTCAAAATAATTTGTTAAGGAGGATGCTGGGGGTAAACAATTCCACTTCAGTAGCAGCTGTTAGAGCTGAATTGGGACATTTTTCCCTGCACACCTACACAATCACTAGGGCGGTAGCCTACTGGCTAAAAATGACTCAGATGGAAGCCAGTAGAGTTCCTAAAATCTGCCTAGAGGAACAGCAGATCTCAACAGCAGATTCCTGGTTAACTCGGTATTCCTGGTTAACTCGGCTGTCAGATATATTGAATCGATATGGCGTACAGTTTCCATTGTGTGACACACTGAAGCAAGTTAAACAACAGATTAAAGATATACATGGGCAAATGGATATGGCAACTTTTTCAACTAATCACTCCCTTAAGCTTTTGACAGCAGTTAAAACAACTTTCACCCTGGAAAAATATTTATACCTAGAAATGCCATCAGTGGAGAGAGAATTATTTGTCAAGTTTAGATTTGAACTTTTAGATACCAACATTAAATTCAGCAGATACCGGAAAATCCCATATGACAAAAGAACATGTATATGTGGGGCAAACGTTGTGGAGGATACGGCGCATATAATAATTGAAAGTAGGCTGTATGAGGAAGTAAGAAAACAATATCTGTCCCAAATTATAAATAAATTTCCCTACTGGAATGTAAGGCATAAATTAACATTTTTACTGAAGGCAGAATCTCCTCCCCTGGTAAGGGCTATCATTTGCTATCTTAAAAGGATGACAGCAATACGAGCCAGTTACATTGAAAACAATTTCATTGATTGTAAGAAAGACAAGCTGAGTTAGAGAGGAGCTATCTCATTTGGGTTATCTAGCTTTAGAAATTTAGTTATTGAATTTTGATATTGTTAAATTTTAATGTTATAAATCATATATTTTTACATTGTTATTTCTGTAACTGTTTGTTCCATCTTTTCCTTTTTATTTTTCTTTGAAAAGGCCTTCGGACTATTCAATAAAATACATACATAATACATTGGCATAGCATATATGTGAATCTAAGCAGTGGGGCCTTTAGTAATTTGTGGAAATTTTGTCAATGGGCAGATTTTCTAAGTGCTAAGTGCTAAGTGAAAGAGTCCAAGACTCTTTCATACACCATCCAGTAAGCTGAATATTTTGGGCACTACCATGGATGGTTTACACCATAATCTTTCAAGTTTGATTTTCAGATCTTGATATTTTGTGATCTACTCCAATTCTTTATCTTCTATTCTACTGTCCTCTGATAGTTCTACCTCAATTAACCATCCTTCCTTTTCAACCACAGTTAAACCTAATGCCAAAACTTTATTGGTTTAGAAACCTCTCAATATTTTAACTTGCTTATTTTCAATTTCTTTTTCAACCACATGTTTTAACCAATTTTTCATTACCAATAATGAAATTACATCAGATGATAATTTTTACAAATGTTCCAGTGAATTATTTTGGCAACTGTGTTATATTTTAGTTTATTATTGGTTTGTGTAATCTTCTTGCACAAGCAGAGTATATGATCTACTATTTCATCTGCTTCTTTGCAAAATCTATACTTTGAATCATATTATGATTTTTCAGTTCTGGTCTCAATTGCATTAATTTGAATAGCTTGCTTTTGAGCATCTAAAATCAAGTCTCAAGTTGTGAGCCATTGACAATGTAATGCTTCTCCTTGCCAGCATTCTGTTCATGTTTTTATCGCAGTATTTCAATATTCATGTTTTGCTTTATGTACACTCAGTAAGTTACAATTTTGAACTTGCAGCTGTCTTTTACATAATCAGCCAATGCCTGTTTTTGTTCTTTAACAATGTCTTAGACTTAAACCTCTGTCTCTATTTCTGCAGGGCAGGAATAATCTATCAAGATGACTGTGGGGATGTAATACATAGTGAATAATCATCAATGTTCTTGTTTTTCAGTCAAAACTGTCCACTTCAGTTTCTGTCCAGGTAATAATTCTGGCAATATATCATATTACAGATATGGTCCAGATATTGATAACCTTGATGAAGTCTGCACAATTTAATTTTGTTTTTAGCAATCTCTCATCCTTTAGATGTACTGTTTACTAATCAAATTTTTAACTTGTCCATGCTTAGAATATTTGGGTACAGCATTAGGGGGCTAAAGTGGCTATTGCCAGCCGATATACATATCATATTTCTGGTATGTATATCCTCCTACAACTCCAATCATTTCAGAGTGGCTCAAAAATAAGAAGAAATTAGGAAAATATTTCTTGGAGACACTCCCCTTGATTTGATGAATGAAAATTATTTTGATTTTACTTAATAGAAACAACAGAATAACAGAGTTGGAAGGGACCTTGGAGGTCTTCTAGTCCAACCCCCTGCTCAGGCGGAAAATCTTATACCATTTCAGACAAATGGTTGTCCAGTCTCTTGTTAAAAATTCAGAACATCAACTACTTCTGGAAGCAAGTTGTTCCACTGATTAATTGTTCTAACTGTCAGGAAATTTCTCCTTAGTTCTAGATTGGTTCTCTCCTTGATTACTTTCCATCCATCGCTTCTTGTTCTGCCTTCAGGTCCAATGGAGAATAGGTTGACTCTCTCTTTGTGGCAGCCCCTGAGATATTGGAATGCTCTATCATATCACCCCTAGTCCTTCTTTTCATTAAACTAGACATATCCAGTTCCAGCAATCGTTCTATATATGTTTTAGCCTCCAGTCCCCTAATAATATTTGTTGCTCTTCTCTGCACTCTTTCTAGAGTCTTAACTGTAGATATGCAAATATGTAGCTCAGGGTTGAATTGTGGAATCCTTAGTGCTCTCTGAGCTTGATTATTTGCTTGCTGACATTTCATTACCCAACTAGGAAAAGCATCAGTGTTTGCTTCCTGTTGAAAAACAGTGGTTTGCCCTGCCAGTTTTGGTGGGAGTGTTATTTTTTCTTTAGTAGTTCCTTGATTAGGATATTGTTTTCTGCTTGATTGTTTTTCTGATGTTAATCCCTGCTTACCTCGGAGTTGGCTGCTAGAGAGGATGTGTTCTGTTCTGTTCTTTTTGTTTCGTCTTAGCTTTTGTTGTTGTTTCTTGAGTAGTGAGCGGTGAGTGGTGACTAAATACAGGTATTTAGTCACCTAAATACAAGTATTTAGTCTTCAACTTACGACAGTTTGTTCAAAGTTACAAAGTTACAATGGCACTGAAAAAAGTGACATGACTGTTTTTCACACTTATGACCGTTGTAGCATCCCCATGGTCACTTGATCAAAATTCAGACGTTTGGCAACTGATTCATATTTATGATGGTTGCGGTGTCTTGGGCTTATGTGATCAACTTTTCCAACCTTCTGACAAGCAAAATCAATGGGTAAAAGATTCACTTAACAACTACCTTAAACAATTGCACTGATTTACAACTGATTAACAACTGTGGTAAGAAAAGTCATAAAATGGGGCAAATTCACTTAACAAATGTCTCACTTAGCAACATAAAATTTGGACTCCATTGTGATCATAAATTGAGGACTACCTGTATGGTTTATTTCTAGGAGTCTGTTGATGGCTGATTTGTCTGAATTCCAAGCTTCATTCTGGAATTGTCTAGTGGTTTTAGATTTAGCTTACTCTAGGATACTTATAGTTTTTCTGATGATACAAGGTCAGGGCATCCAGCATCTGGAGAAGGAGTGGTTGGGGGGCTGGGTCAAGATGGAACGGATGTTGATTGGAGCATGTGATCGATTGGGGATGGTTTTGGGAGTTTTGATTTACTGAAGGAAAACCCGGGCTTTTCAGTTTCGGGATTTCACAGATGTTAGTTTGCCTATTCTAGTAAAGTGAACTTTGGAAAATGCTTGCTTCCTTGGAGTTGGGGTTTTTCTGGAATGCTGACGTTTCACAGGACTTTTCTTAATGCTGACCTTGTGGGTAGGATCTGAATAAAGCATCTGTTAGCAGCTCTGTTTTTTACTAGATATTTGACAGTACTTGATGGATAAACTAGTAAAAAGAAAAGTATATCTGTCAGCAGGAGTATATTTCTGTTGAGGGAAATGATTATTCTTCATCCTAATCCTCTCCAGGTACTGAATCCGGATTAGATACCTCATCTAAATGGTGCTGTGTTTGTGATATGTGACAAGCATCATTGTGGAGATTATCGCTTTGATTATTTATATTAATGTCAGTACTGGAGCATTTTTTATTGAGCCAGCCTTTGTCCTATTGTCTTATATCTCTCTATCTAGTTCTATTATGTATGTATGTATGTATGTATGTCCCATCTCACTACCCAAAGTGATTCTGGCATCTCTACCCGTCTCTCTATCTTTCCATAAGTTTGAGATATTAAAAGCTACTTGCCTATAATGTGTAATCCGTGAAGCCCTCTAAAGTTGCAATTTATTATATAGCATAATATTTGTGCATGTTATGCCGGTGATAAATTATATGACCTAAAGAAGAAACTTTTATAACTTGTATAGTGTAGTCATATACTGTAGGACAATAATACCAACAGGTTTATATTTTTGAAATTAATTTCTCTGCTTATGTTACTTCAGTATGGGTTTTTATTTCTGAGGTCAGAGCAAATTAGAGAATGGGAAAAATCTGCCAAGTGATTATGAATGTCATAAAATGTTACCATAAGACAAAATGCAAAATATGATACTGAAAAACTATTCCTTCCACAAATATTGTGATTGTTATATGTACTATATTAGTGAAACAGGTAGCATAGCATCCTCTGCTGGTCACATAGATAAGAAACAAATCCTGCATTTAAACAGAAGATATAAAATAAATACAGTATATATATAGTATAGGTTATTGCCATATAGTAATTACTATACTACTATATATATAGTATATGTTATTACTTAGAAATATAGATCAACATATGAAATAGGTTAAAGGAGTGAGCATGAAAATATAGTTTTGAATAGTTCTACCAGAAAGAGCAGAAGAATAATAGCTTTTGTAAAACCACTTTACAATACAGCACTGAGGATAGAATTGGTGTCCTACTTCATAGATTCCCTGTGAGGCAATGCATATTAAGCTCAACATGCATTCCAAGTGTTCATACTTGCTTATGTGCTTTGTTTGTTTTATTTTCTCTCCTATTATGCATACGCACCAAGACAAATTCCTTGTGTGTCCAATCACACTTGGCCAATAAAAAATTCTATTCTATTCTATTCTATTCTATTCTATTCTATTCTATTCTATTCTATTCTATTCTATTCTATTCTATTCTATTCTATTCTATTCTATTCTATTCTATTCTATTTACTTTACTTTACTTTACTTTATTTGGATTTATATACCGCCCTTCTCCTTACGGACTCAGGGCGGTGTACAGCCAATTAAAAAACAAACATACAAAAGTTAAAAATTTCCTAAAATAACAATACAAATGGCCATAGAATTAAAACTAACTTCATATTAAAATAAATTCTAAAATGATAAAATACTATAGGAATCAGGCTAAGCCGGCGAGCTGAAAGAGATGGGTTTTTAAAGCCCGCTGGAAGGTCGGGAGGTCAGAGATTGTTCTTAACTCTGGAGGCAGATCATTCCAGAGGGTGGGTGCTGCCACAGAGAAGGCTCTCCCCCTGGGGGTCGCCAGCCGGCATTGTCTGGCTGACGGCACCCTGAGGAGGCCCTCTCTGTGGGAGCAAACCGGCCGGTGGGAGGCAATTGGCGGCAGAAGGCGGTCCCGTAAGTACCCTGGCCCTAAGCCATGGAGTGCTTTAAAGGTGGTTACCAACACCTTGAAACGCACCCGAAAGTCCACCGGCAGCCAATGCAGCTCGCGCAGGAGAGGCGTCACGTGGGAGCGTCCCATCGCTCCCATAATCCCCCGCGCGGCCGCATTCTGCACCAGTTGGAGCCTCCGGGTGCATCCCAAGGGGAGCCCCATGTAGAGAGCATTACAGTAGTCCAGACGGGAAGTGACAAGAGCGTGAGTGACCGTGCGTAGGGAGTCCCAATCTAGAAAGGGGCGCAACTGGCGAATCAGGTGGACCTGATAAAAAGCCCCCCTATAGAATATTCTATTCTATTCTATTCTATTCTATTCTATTCTATTCTATTCTATTCTATTCTATTCTATTCTATTCTATTCTATTCTATTCTATTCTATTCTATTCTATTCCTACTTTCTAATTTAACACATCTTTATTTTAAAATAAAATAAAAAATTAGGTCTAAATCTAATCTTATGCTTCTTGCAAGCGTAAAAAAAAAAGAATCTAATAGAGTTCAAAATCCAAAAGGAAATGAGAAAACAGAGAAAAAGAAGGGGAAGTTTATGAATTGGGTTGTTATTTAGCAAAAGTTAGAATACATACTTAGTTTCTTACAGTATATATACTTTCCAACTGCTAATAAGCAGTAGCTCTACTATGTTTTTCTGAAGGTCGTCTCACTATCTTCCTCTAGAATATTTGGAGCAGAACTGCCTTTCTGATCAAGTCATCCTTTGACTGACTACGAATCACAATGTAGTTTGCCTATCTCATGACTTGTAGCTACACATACAATTTTGCTTTGGACTTTACTGTTGCTGTTTTTAATTCAGAGAGGAAGGATGTTTCCTACGAAGGAAAACAAAACCTATACCTAACACAGAATATATATTACAGAATACTGTGCACATATAGTGATTCAGAATTAATTTCCAATGGGTTCTTTGAGCTTAGCATATATCGATCAATTACCATTGATTTTTTTTTTGTCTGTAGCTAAATGCTTTCAAACAGTTGTGTGCATCAGATTCGAAATTTATTACTAATTTGGTGAATTCAGGAAATTCCCATGAAGCTTTTCTTTTAAGAATAGACAGAATCAAAAATTTTTTGGAATAAAATCTTCTACTTGCTAGTAATTTTTGAGAATTCTGAACAAATCCATTTCCACATAACTTTTCATATGACTAAAATACCTGAAAATAGGAGGATATAATTTTGCTAAACAGGCTTTTTCTCCCACTTTTCTCATTGCTGTTATTAGAAAGTCCAAACTATATGGATTTTTGTAATCAGATATAGTAGCCCTAATACAGGGGTATTTTCCCCTCCTGAATCTCCCCAATTTATGTATTATGCTGGTTTTGAGAAAGACTGAGTAGATTTGAATTAAGCTGCTTCACAAAACATGGGAATATAATTATTTGAAAATGGGTAAGCTCAACAATTATATATATCTTTTAAAATAAAAGCTTTTATTTATCAAGCTTTAAAAACACAACCATATTTTGGAATTTGTTGGGCTTCATCCCTTCATGAGGGACAAACATAGAAACTTCATCTAGTTCCTTGATCAGAAAATATACTTGTTGGGGTGTAAAAATGCTGCAGTTTGAAAGACTTGGATTCCCGATTAAACAAATTTCCCTAAAGCTAAACCAAATCAAGTTGACCAAGAGAGAAAATTTTAGTACTCCCTATTGGTATGAATTATCTAAATAGGAGAAGGAAAAGGAGAAAGGTTGGGATTACCTAGCTTCAGAATCTGTTGTTCAGAATCAACATATTGATTTATCATTCAGTAATAGATCTGAATATTACATTTGCAAAAGATCAAGGACTTAATTCATAAAAGCCATTAATTCAGTGAACCTAATGGTGATAGATTTTAGGAGAAACCCTCCTATACTACCAACTGTTACAATACTAGACAATACAGTATTGTATTGTCTAGTAGAAACTTGAAGCAGAGACCTTCAAGTTTCTAGGTTCTAGGTTGTCTTGTTACAATACTAGACAATACAGTATTGTATTGTCTAGTAGAACCTTGAAGCAGAGACCTTCAAGTTTCTAGGTTCTATCATATCTCAAGACTTAAAATGGACACTTAACATCAAAAAAGCACAACAAAGAATGTTCTTTCTGTGCAAACTCAGAAAGCTCAAACTGTCCAAAGAGCTGCTGATTCAGTTCTAAAGAGGAATTATTGAATCTGCCATCTGCACCTCTATAACTGTCTGGTTTGGCTCTGCAATCAAACAAGACAGACTCAGGCTTCAATGGATAATTAGAACTGCAGAAAAAAACAATTGCTACCAACCTGCCTTCCATTGAGGACCTGTGTACTGCACAAGTCAAAAAGAGGGCTGTGAAAATATTTACAGATCCCTCACATCCTGGACATAAATTGTTTCAACTTCTATCCTCAAAATAATGCTATAGGGCACTGCACACCAGAACTACTAGACACAAAGACAGTTTTTTCCCAAATACCATCACTCTGCTAAACAACTAATTCCCACAACACTGTCAAACTATTTACTAAGACTGTATTACTATTCTTCTTCTCATCCTTCCTAGTGCCTATCTCTTCCCACTTATGACTATAACCATGTTGCTTGTATCTTTACAAATTATATTGTTCTGTTTATTTCCTAGTATGATTTGATTGCTTATTAGTAACCTATGACTATCACTAAGTGTTGTATCTTATGATTCTTGATGAATCTATTTTATTTTTATTTTTTTTCCAAATATTTTTTTTTATTTTTAAACAAAAGTAAAACATACAAACATCATAATTCCATACAATTACAGACAGTATATAGGTCGGTTTGTGTCCTTTTATGCTCCCTCCTCTCTTCAACATATCACTATTTTAAGGTTATTTACATACATAAAAAAAGAAATTCACTTAATTTATCTCAGCATCCACATATTTCATGTTGCATCTCCATTTTCTATTGTCCATCCATTGGTAAAATAAATCCCATATCAAATAATACTGTTTATCTTCCTGCTCTCTTATTCCAAATGTCAATTTATTCATTTCAGCACAGTCCATCATTTTCTTAATAATTTCTTCATCAGTAGGTGTCCTTTCTCCTTTCCAGTTTTTTTTGCAAGTACAATTCTAGCTGCTGTTAAATATTGCAATTCTTTATTATATGTCTCTGGTAAGATCCCTAGTAAAAATATCTCTGGTTTAAGATCAATATGTCTCTTAGTCATTTTTTCCAACCACGTGTGTATCTTGGTCCAATATCTCTTTGCATCTCTGCATGTCCACCACATGTGGTAATAGGATCCTGAAGTCTGATGACAGTTCCAACACTTCTCCAATTTATTCTGGAATATTCTGGCTATCCTCGTTAGGGGTAAATGCCACCTGTAAAACATCTTATACAAATTCCCCTTATAAGCTGTAGACATTGTCATTTTATAATTATATGACCACAATTTTTGCCATTTCTCTAAATCAATCCCGTGATCAAAATTTTTTCCCCACACTATCATTGTTTCTTTAACTTGTTCTTCTTCCAGTTTTACTTCTAACAAATATCCATACAGCTTTTTAATTATATGATCATCAGAGCCCATTAAAATCTTATCTAAATTAGTCAGGATATTATAAAAACCTTCTTGTTTGAGATCTTCTCGATATCTGGAAAATTATTGCCTATATGAAAACCAATCCATTTTATATCCCTGGTCTTCTAATTATATTTTATTTTTCTTTATGTACACTGAGAGCATATACACCAAAGACAAATTCCTTGTGTATCCAATCACACTTGGCCAATAAAGAATTCTATTTTATTCTATTCTAAACTGGAAATTGTTTGGCGATATGCTTCAGTTCCCAGGAAACATTGTGTTGAATGTCTTAAATAATACTGCATAGTGTAATTCTCAGAGACATTTACTAACATGTGTGTTTTATTATTTGAAGGTTGAGGTATTTTTCATGTCAGTACTAACAATGTCTAAATGACATCATACAATATGTGTTCTTGGCCTTAGATCAGTAAGCCTGTGATGGGTTTTTAAAGGTTCTGCAGTTTAAATGTACATTTTACAGCAAAAGCCTCATGACTCACTTACCGTAAATTTCTGTTTCCCTGCATGCCTTTGCACAGGAGATCTTTGTCAGCCACTGTAAAGAGCTAACTTGGCTGCTGGCCTATATTGTTTCTTCCTGGACCTTAAATTAATTGAGATGCTGCCAATGTTGAAGCCAAAACCAAAGCTACTCCATTAGCCTTTTCAAATGGAATAATAACACACCATTTAGACATCATTCCCAATTATCTCTGAGCTAACATATTTTCCTATACAGTATACCACAGAAGTGAGTACACCCCCTCACATTTTGTAAATATTTAAGTATATCTTTTCATGTAACAACACTGAAGAAATGACACTTGGCTACAATGTAAAGTAGTGAGTATACAGCTTGTATACAGTGTAAGTGTGCTGCCCCTCAAAAAAACGCAACACCCAGACACTAATGTCTAAACTGGTAGCAACAAAAGTGAGTACACCCCTGTGTGTTTTGTGTTATTTTGAGGGAAAAGCACATTTACACTGTTATACAAGCTGTATACTCACTACTCTACATTGTAGCCAAGTGTCATTTCTTCAGTGTTGTCACATTAAAAGATATACTCAAATATTTATAAAATGTGAGGGGGTGTATTCACTTCTGTGATATACTGTATTTATTTATTTATTTATTTCTCTCTCTCTCTCTCTCTCTCTGTGCGCATTATGAGTATTATCCCTGCAACAGGACTTAAGAGGACTACATCTGGGAAGGGCTGTTTTCGCCTTCCCAGATAAATAGAGAGGATCTGGAACCAGGTAAGAAAGAAAAACGGGCCTACCAGAGGGGGAGGGGGTTGTGTGCACATGTGCGTGGGCACATGCATGCATGACCCTCCCCTGCCCCTCCTCTCCTGGCACGCAATGGCAAAAAGGTTAGCCATCACTGGCCTATCTCAATAAATCATTGTTCTGGTCTTCCTGTGTAGTCTGTTTCCTGGCCTGGTCTACACGAAAGGCTGACACTATTCTTGCAAGCCTGATTATGCTCCTTCCCTCTTCTACCCCAGTGAGTCAAGAAGAATCATTCTGATTCTCTTTTTAATATTAACTCCTGACCAGAATTGGTAGAACACTTCTGTGTCTTTTGTGATAAAATAAAATACTTAAATTAATAAAACATAATTGTCTCTGAACATTTGCTTCAAAGCCATCTCTGTGGCTCTCTACACATGCTGAATCCAGAGAATTCTGAGGATTCAAGGGTTTGGCATATCATACCTGGGCTGCAAACCTTCGGATGACCACTAGTTGGTAACAAAGAAAATGTTTCAAGCTCTTGGCTATCTTTTCAGAGTTGACTGCCAGATGTGGTAGGTATTGCCTTGCAGGGAGGCAGGTGTGGAAAAATGGGGGCTGTCAGTAACAATGACTACAAAAGGATGGAACCCTAGAATGGTTGAGGGTACTTTACCCCCACCATATCAAAAAAGAAACTTTACAGTAAGGTAGAGCTTGGCATCTGCAGAAGTGTGGACAGGCATAGGGTCAAAAAAAGACAAAGTGGCAACCACAACCATGTGGCTGAAGCCTGGACCTTTTTATCCATGTCATGATGCACATTAGAAAAAGGAGTGGGGTTTCAATTGCATGATTATGTCTCTCATCTTGATTTTTTAAATTCTATTCTGCAGACATGCATGACTGCATGTATCCAGGGCTGTGTCTATGTTCGTACTTTTCTTCCTTTTATGCTTAGAACATATTAAATTATTGTATCTGTCCACCAGGACCATGAAATACCCTGTTTCCCCCTCCCCCAAATAAGATATCCCTTGATAATAAACCCAATCAGGCTTTTGAACACATGGCAATAAGGCCAAGTGCTTATTTCAGGGTTCAAAAAAATATAAGACAAGGTCTTATTTTTGGAGAAACACAGTATGGCGTGGATTACCCTACCCCAAAAAGGAAATCAAGGAATAGTTGAAAAATATTATGTTTTTCTGCTTTCATCTATTGTTGTATTTTTCCTGTGAATACATAGGGGCCTAGAGAAAAAAAAAAAGATTGTGGAAAACAGAATTAAAGTTTTTTGGTAAGCATTACTTCAACTATTTCAGACATGTAAAGATCTTATTTGTTGTTTGTGTTGGGACCTTACGGTTAATTAGTTTTCCAATATTTTTAAATTTAATGCTAGCTGTGTTATTGTGTTTGTGTGTTCTTAGAAAAAAACACCATTATTTGTGAATGCAGAGGGGCCTGAAGCTTATTCAACTGAGGAGAATACTTTGCTTTAAGGCTTTTGATGAGATTGTATATTTATTATTATAGGAAGTTAATGAGGTAAAGTAAGAATTTGAAAATGAATTCTGTATCAACTACAACAAGGCAAAAGATATGTCAGATATTCAAGATTTGGGATATTTTGTGACTGAGGAAATGAACAGTTCATGTGAAACTGTTCCTCATTATCATTACAGTTACTTTATTGAATTGTATATTTCCCTAAAAGATAAACAATTCCATTAGATTTTGGAAAAAAAAATGTGATTATTGCTAAAGAATAGTTTCTCATTCATGTAATTCACATATAGAATATTGCCATTATGTACATTATGTACAGATTATGTAGGAATCTATCCATAGTTAATTGGATACTTTAAAAAAACCAATAAAACCATATTTAATTGGAGCTACATGGTTATGTTTGTAGCTCCTGTCACACCCAGCAACACCACATGTGCCCCTTAGAACTACAGTGGTTGTCTCTGGTATCTAGAGCAGGGTTTTGTGAGCTTTACCCTCATCAGGCATTTCAGGCAAGTTTATTTTCTGTATTGACTACCATTAAACCATCATAGGAGATGATAAAAAGTTGACTGGCTATAAAAGAAAAAAGTGAGTAGGATTATTTATTTTCTTTTATTTATTTTCAGATTGTGAGACTCCCTTTTCACTCTTCATTATTCTTTCTTATGTTTTGAATCACATGTGTCATAGTATCCCTTCTTTCTGTACACTCTTCATGTCACCCTTCTTCAACCCACAAAATGCATTAGGACCAGAGATTTTTTCATTTATGGCATTTTATGAGCCATACAGCTAGCAGTATTTTGGATGGCTATGGTCACTTGGATTCTGAGTTGCAGTTTAGAAAGTTAGCACCCAACCCTCTCCTAGAAGAATGAAATATTCCAGGAAATATTAAAAAGGCAGAATATTATACCTTCCTGGATGAGAAAGGAGAAACAGCTCTTGGAAAGCAGCCCCCACCTTTGTTAATAGCCCCAGAAACACTGGGCCATCCTATCTACAAAACAAAAGGCCTTCAGCTCCAAGATGATAGGATTAGCCCTCACTCAAGATCCAAACTAGGACAAAACCATTAAGTCATAATAGGAATTGCCCAACACTCTTTCAGAACACAAGCCTCTTCATTACATCACCCAGCACAGTTCAACTCAAGTTTATCTCAAACTCCTAGGATTTGTACATGACCCTACAGCAGCCAAAAGGATACCCGCCCTTGCCATAGGAACAGGTAGCTCAAGTTCAAAGCCCAAGAGTGGATATAAATAACACTTATGCTTCATTTCATGTGTTCAACTGCACCAGGACCATGTGCTTAATGGTTCTACTCCATTAAACCAGCTTTCCAAGCAGCCTCCATGTTTCCAATGTCTTTGATCTCCACTTGGAACTGAACCCAGATGGATATTTCTTTCAAATATGGTAGCTAGAGAATATCCCGGTAAGGTGGACTTTGAAAAAGCAGGATAGGAAGATTATTGATACTTCTGAACTTTACTGTTGGAGAAGAGTCCTGAGAATTCTCTGGATAGTCAAGAAAACAAATCACTGAACAAATCAACCCAGAGTTCTCACCAGAGGAATAAATTACTCTACTTTGGACACATTATGCAAAGACCCAGCTCTCTGGAAAAGGCTTTACTGCTGGAAAGGTTGAGAGAAAGAGAAGAAAAGGATGACCAGAAGAAAGGTACATGGACTCAGTTATAGAGCACCATTGGAAGGCCTGAAAGGTCAGGTTAAGGACAGATGGTCATGGAGAAAATCTACCTGTGTGGGTGCTAAAAGATGACAGTGAATTGGTGGCACATAATCAATCAATCAATTAAAAGTTTGGGTAAGGAAAGATATTTGAATTGTATTTCTATTCCATTCTCTTACCAGAACAAAGCTACAGTTCCTATAGTTCAGTATCACATATCATACTGTTGTTGTGTTTTACCGGGAGTAGCCCTAGTACTTTCTTATACAGTTTTCTTATACAGTTCATATTAACTGTTTGCCCTGCTTATTTATTTCACCTTCAATTTATCTTTTGAAAAACATGCCTGGCAAATAACTTTCCATAATTTCCTTAGCATTATAGAATTTAACAGGCAAATAGATGGGAAACAGCTAAGAAATCCCAGGATCATATATGAGATTGGAAAATTAGGAAAAAAATCCCAACTTCCATTACAGTCATGTTGCTTTGATGCCAAGAAAGCAATATGACTGTATCCATGTAGACTCCAGGAGTCAAGCTTGGTACACCAGAGAATTTACAGTAGCTTAAATTATACACCCAAATTAAATTAGTAGTTCCTACCTTGCTAAGTTACTTAATCAGAAATACAACAAAACTCATCTTCCCTCGAAACATCTATTTCATTTTCTTAGGCTTTTAACAGAATAATTGGGAAGAGGGCATGTCTGTTATTCAGGAATGTCTACTGAATTGGAGAATAGAGTACCTTGGGATTTCTTTAAGCATCTCCTCTCCCTCTTTTATTTATAATACATTCATAATAATTAATTTCCTTTTCATGACAGTGGAAAATCTTTTGTTAACTCTGCTGATTGGAGATGTTTCCAATGCACAGTAAGAAGGTGCTGACTTTAATAGGTGAAAAGCTGGTGGATAAATAATAGTCAAGCCAATTTTCTCAATCTGATTTAAAACTGGAGGGAATATGTATCTGTGTAGCCTAGTCTGCTGGAAATAAATTGAATATTAGCTAAATAGATCTAAATTGAATCTTCAATTGTACAGTGGGATCCTAGTTTCAGATTTTGTCTTTTAATTGTATACACTACAACCCATGTCCCTTTGGGTCATCATTTCAGGAATATTTATTTATCTAAACAGAGAAATAGAATGAAACAGAGAGGCAAAATAACATTGGGAGCAAGAGTGACATCCAACTTCCTGCCGGCTTCCCCATTGACTTTGCTTATGGAAAGCTGACAGGAGCATCAGAAACAAATTGCTGGATAGTGAGATGGGTGGCATGTATATTTAATGAAGAAATAAAAGAAAGAAAGAAAGAAAGAAAGAAAGAAAGAAAGAAAGAAAGAAAGAAAGAATGAATAAATAAATTTATTCCCTCCTTTCCCTTTCCCTTCCCTGCAGGTAAGTGGGGAAGATAGTGTCTGAGTGGCTGGCACAACAGGACTGGTGAAAAGTGCATTGGGGAAATTTACCCACTTGCCAGCTTCCCCACTGACTTTCCCCATGCAAGCTTCCCAGGCAGCAAAGCCAACAGGCAGATAAGTGGCTGCTGCTGATTGTGGGAGGGAATGAGGGATTGTACAAGTGGCTGGCACAATGCAAACTTAGAGGGATTGGTGAAGGATGTATTTGCAACCTTCCCTTCTGGGTTGTCCATTGACTTTCTCCTTGCAAGCTTCCCATGAGCAAAGTCTTGAGATCATGTGTCTGTGACTATTTGCAGCAATGGTTCTAAATAGCAGCAGCACAGCAGCGATTAAGGGACACCCCCCCCCCCAAGAGTAATGGGTCTTGGTATTCTATATGCAAGCCCATTTAAGGAACTCTTTGTTGACAACATTTTGCTCTATCAATGCAGCATTTCATCCAATTGAAGGTTACAAAGTATCAAACAGACATTTAGTAGTATATAGATTTTATTGCCAAAGAAATGAACACTTGTTGTTTGTCTGTGTTATTTTTCCCTCCAGGAGAGGGCAGTATAGGAAAGCAATTCTAAGAAATTTCTAGTAGGAAGAAGCCAAATTTACCTATATTTGTATCTTGATTACATTTGAGCTGTGTTTATCGCAGAATGAAATGAAACCATTGGTGAAGCAAATCAAGCTATTTGTTGCCAGTGCATCTGCCTTGAGACAGAGGTTTTTTAAATTATTTTTTTGCTGCTAATTCAGAGAACTGCTCTGTTGTAAGAAATAAAAGATTGAGAGGGTTTGATCTTCCCTGGGTTTACCCAATTAAAAAGTCTCCTCAGTCTCCTCAGACAATCTTCTCCTTGTACAGGGCTCTCACAGCTGACATCTGGTTTGGGTTCAGCAATTTGTCTTTCTTCTTTGGATGATTTCTACAATTTGTCTTTCTTTAAACTGCAAAATGTCTGGCTCTTTCCTTTTAATGAGCCTTGGCTTTCACTCCTGCTGTTTTTTTAAAAGACTTTTTGGGAACCAAAATATGAATACAGCATCTTCACATACAGTATATTAATCCTTCAAGCAACATGGCAACCTGCCAACCTTTTTGGATAATTCCTCCCTTATTCCTTTTAGAAGATGTCTGACTGCATATTTGTGCAACTCTTATGAAAGGCAAGTTCCCCTCCTCTCTCTCACTTCTCTGAGGGGGCTACACCAATGATATTTCTCCTCATATTCCATTTCCATTTCCAACCATCTTCTCCCAAATGCAAAACGCCTTCTAAGAAAAGATGGACAAAACCTACACTATACTTATTACCAAATGTATATTCATGATAATACCAGTGTAATTATCTTTACAAATCTCATTTGTTGCAATCCTACCATCAGTAATATCTTCTTTTGAATTAACTGTTAAAAACATAGATAAAACCTCACATACTTTTTGTGAATAATATGTCTGTAGAAACTGGATAAGCAGCAGTGGCTGTAATCCTGGAAGAGAATCACACATGTGTTTGCCTGCATTCAGATATAATTAACCCTTGCACAAACAATGTGCATGATTAGTTGGGTGAAATTGGTTTTCAAATGAATTGAAGCAAAAGTGTATCCAAGCTTGTTTTTAACCAAAGCCAGATGTTACAGCTGGAGAATTTGGTCTTTGTAAATTCGAACCCATCTGATCTGAACTACACTTTATAACATATGTGAAGATTTGAATGTTATCATTTAAATTTTGCATACAGGCCTATTCATCATGGTATTTTGGAGAGGGAGAGAGGAAGGCATAAGGTATTATATTATATTGCTTTATATCAAGAAATGTATTTCTATTATATTAAGAAATTTAGTTCTTTTCTGCTGGTCACATATTGTTCAGTTACATTCATTCTTGAACTTATCTCTTCTTGTTTTATTATAAGCATTTTACCCATTTCAGTTCTTAATCTTACATTTTTATTTCTCCTGCCATAGTACAGAATCTGCTCTACCACAAAACAAAGGTGACAGAAACATGATATTAAAAAAAAAAACTTTTTTCTTCTTTCACCACACGTTCATTATGCTTAATAACTGCATGCTATTATGTTTCTACCATATTCTACCAAATATTAATTAATCTACCAGAGGTTAACATTTCCCTGTTCATATTTGCTTTTTTAAAGTAAGCATTCTGCTAAGCAATGCACATTTATTCAGATTTTTCACCATTTGTGAATAACTTGTAATTTTTCATTCCATTTCCCCTGTCAAACATAACTTTGGTCCTTGTGAAACTCTTGTTTTCTTTACTACTGTACATTCTTTGTGATAATCATGTTTCTTTCCTACACATTATATAGTAGCCTCCTCTCTCCTTCTCTTTCTCTTTCTCCTTTTCCTTCTCCTTCTCCTTCTCCTTCTTCTTTTTCTTTGTAATGTATTTTCTGTTACAGATATTTTTAATCATTCACAGCCTTTTTTCATTTCATAATTCATAAATCACCAAACATATTTTTTTATCGTTCTCATTAGAGTAACTATAGAATTCTGTGGCATTCTGCAACATAATTCTTTTTATTCTGTTCCAAGTAGCTTTTACATCCTTTTTCCTTACCTTGACTTTCCATTTGTCTGGTTCTGTTTTCTAATTTTTTTCATACATGAATCATATTTTCTCTTCCTGCAGGTGTTTAACTATCTTAGTTTATTATAGTTTATTTCACTTCTTCCATTTCCTTCTGTGCCCATTTTTTCCAACGTCTGCTCTTCATATTGCCAAGAATGGTGTGTCCCACATTCACAGTCTCTAACTTTACTTATATCCTTTATTAATACTCTCAGTCTTTTAGCAGACAGAATCATATCAATCATAATTTTAGATTAATATTAATTCCTGTACTTTGTGTATGTTTGAATAGGCCTCTGCTAAAACCATATATTGAAATGATGAAATCTTTTTCTAAGTTGAAACTCACCAACCAGCATTCATATATTTTGGTTCTACTAGTGGTTCTATCTCTTTTTCTGTGTGCTCTCATTTCACTCCCACACTAATGTCACCTAACCAAATAATTTCTTCCTTATTTGCATTCATTCAAAATACTGCATAATTTCCCCTCAAACTCATCCCTGGTTCTTCCATTATTAGCATTCATTGAAACATAACATGCAGCTGCAACCTACTTGAAATCCTACTTCATATGCATCCCAACTGTCTACAGAATAACAAAGTTGGAAGGGACCTTGGAGGTTTTCTAATCCAACCCCTTCTTAGGCAGGAAACACTAAACCATTTCATACCAGTGATTGTTCAATCTCTTCTTAAAAACCTCCAGTGTTGCAGCACCTACAACTTCTGGAGGCAAGTAATTCTAGATAACACTCAATTCATTGAGTCGTCATTTTTAAAAATTAAAAATTAAATTTTTAAAATTTTTTTTAATTAAAATTAAATTTTTTTAATTAAAATTTTTAAATTAAATTTTTTTATTGATTTTCAAACATTAAAAAAAACAGAAAGCAAAAACATAAATGCAAAATTACAAAAAAGATTTTTTTTTGCAAGACTGTGACCATTTACATAACACTACAAAATTCTTATACTCTTCATTTCATTCAAATGAGAAGTTTAGGTTGGAATGGAATAGATGGATAGAATATATTCAAGGCAAATATAAGACTAGAAAATTACGATTAGTTTTTGAATAAGGAATCGGTTAAGAGAGTGTTATAAAGTACTTAAGGTTAGAGTAGTTAAAGGGAGTTAAAAGTTCAAGAGGGTGATAAGAGACTATAGATTATTAGCTTAAATTATTTTATGATTGTTAAATGTGATACTGTATTTTGCTTTGGGAAGTGGGGGTTGGGGTTGGTTAGGGAGGGCATGGGGGGAACGGGTGGGGGGAACGGGAAATATATGTAAAAAATTTTTTAAAAACTTTCAATTAAAAAAAAATTCTTATACGCTATACATTTTACTTCATCTAATTCTACTATGTCTGAGTCTGTTTTATTTTTCTGTTTTCAATCCATTTGTACCATTTTCCCCATGATACATAATAC
Organism: Masticophis lateralis; assembly: GCA_030761175.1. Taxonomy (NCBI): domain Eukaryota; kingdom Metazoa; phylum Chordata; class Lepidosauria; order Squamata; family Colubridae; genus Masticophis; species Masticophis lateralis. The sequence continues at coordinate 96,139,656 of JAUDYJ010000004.1, read as the reverse complement.
TCCAAGTCTGTCATTCCTTTCAATTCCAATGTCACTTTATCCATTTCAGCGCAGTCAAAAATTCAAGTTTATGTGGATGATATGATTTTTATAATTGAAGATCCACTAGAATCAGGCTCTAAATTGATCAGGAAAGTAGAAGAATTTGGTGCAGTGATGGGTTTAAAAATAAATAAAAATAAATCCAAATTATTAACTAAAAATTTTACAAAGGAACAGGAGATAGAATTAGACTATGGATATACAAACCACCAAAAAAATAAAATATTTGGGAATTTGGCTAACCGCAAGAAGTTCAGCAATCAAAAAAGAAAATTATGATAAACTGGTCCAGCAAATTGAGAAGGATTTAGAAAATTGGACAAAGCTGCAAATTTCATGGACAGAAAGAGTGGTGGTAATAAAAATGAGTATCTTGCCCAAAATCTTATTCCTCTTCCAGGTTATACCAATTAGAATGGAAAAAGTTTCTTTTGATGTATTAAATAGAATGACTACAAAATTTATTTGGTAAGAGAGGAAAGCCAGAATTAGATTAAAAGTACTACAAGACACAAGAGACAGAGGAGGAATAGGTTTCCCGGGCTGGGAGATCTATTACCAAGCAGCTGGCTTAGTCTGGATAAAGGAGTGGATAGAATTAAATAAAAGACTCCTAATATTGAGGGACACGACCTTCATGTAGGGTGGCACGCATTTCTATGGGGGGGGGGGAACAGAGCACTCATGGATACTTTAAAAGACATGTAATTAGGAACTCACTTTTAACAATATGGAATAAAATTAAGAAACAGCACTATATAGGAGTACCACCCTGGATCTCCCCAGAAGAAATATTAACACACCCAAATTTAGTAGACTGTCCAAAATTATTAGATATAGGGATATTGTGAACAAGTGAGGGGGGGGGACTCTAAAAACAAAACATGAATTGGAACAGGACTTAGGTAGGGAAATACAATGGTGATCATACCTACAAATAAGATCAAAATATATTGAGGAGAGGAAAACTGCTCAAATTAGAGTAGAACAATCTGACTTTGATAAAATTCTGTTAAAGAATGAACAAAAACTAATGAGTAAAATATACAAATTTTTATTACGGTATAAAATGGAAGAGGAAACTGTGAAAGAGACGATGATCAAATGGGCCCAAAATTTTAATTACCCGATAGAGTTGGAGAAGTGGGAGAAGATGTGGAAAACAAATATGAAACTAACAATCTCAACTGCATACAAGGAAAACCAGATGAAAATGTTTCACAGATGGCACCTTCCACCAGCAAGAATAGTGAAAATGTTCCCCAGCAAGTCTCCGAAATGCTGCAAGTGTAGTTATGGAACTTTTTATCACCAATGGTGGACATGCCTGGTGGCAAAAAAATTTTGGAAGAAAATTAAAAATTGGATTGAAGAAATAATTCAGAATTCAATAGAGGGAAAACCTGAACAGTTTTTATTAGGGATGTCAATAGAAAATTATTCTAAAGAAACACAGTATCTCATACTACATATATTGACTGCAGCACGTATTATATATGCGCAATATCGGAAGAAAGAAGAAACACCACCAGATAAGGATATAATTTAAAAGATTTTCGAATGCGCAGAACTGGATAAACTAACTAAAGAAATTCAGGGGAAAGAGGAAACCAAATATTTTAAAGTGTGGAACAATTGGTATGTATGGCTGAAAAATAAGGAAATAAATGAAAGGAATGAAGAAGGAAAATAAGAAAATATGATAGATCAATTAATATGTTAGTAGAATTGAAATATAATAGGAGAAAAAGGCTGAATAAGTTAAAATTATAATATCTGTAAATATTAATATATAGTAAGAAATGGATCACTGTTAAATAGCTGAAAAAGAAACTAAAATTCTTGTATATGTTGTATGTCTATGTATGTCTTTTTAACTATGTTTAAAATAAAAAACTTTTTTTAAAAGTTTCAATTATTAAGTCATCGAAGGCATCTTTGCATTCTTCCAACATTGAGTCATACTTTTATGACTATCTATCTATCTATCTATCTATCTATCTATCTATCTATCTATCTATCTATCTATCTATCATCTATCTATCTTTTTCATCATCTATCACCATATATTAGCACATATATGCAGCAATTATTTTTATGTGCATTTTTATTTATTTAAAGTCCAAAACCAAGTCACAGAATTTAAAAAGTATAGCACACCATTAGTACATGTATAAGTAACATTTGTTAATTCATGCAAATATATGCAGGCACAACAGCCGCAAGAAGCAGCTTTAAAATCGTGCTATATATAGGTTCAGTTTAACTATGTATATAAATCTATTTTATATAAATCAGAGAGAGAAAGAAGGAAAGGGGAAGGAAGGGAGAGAGAGGAAGGATGAGAAAACAAAGAGAGAGAAAAGAAAGAAAGAAAGGAAAGAGACAAAAAAAGAAAAAGAGGGAGAGAGAGAGGCAAGAAAGAAGGAAAGAGAGAAAGAAAGAATTAGATAGTAGTAGAATTAGATAGTATTTAGGATTAAATAGTATATTTTGGGTGGTCAGTAGTAGTAAATAAATTGATAGGGAAATTGTATCTCCTTGAAGCCTTTGAGGCAAGGAGAGGCCAGGCACCCTAACCCTAATCCTTGACGTGAGTGATGTCAACTTGGCCATGCCCATCCAGTCACATGATCACCAAGGCACGCCCACTCAGTCACATGGCCACCAAGCCAGTTCCACCCAGTCACATGACCACCAAGCCACACTCACAGTTACATGACCACCAAGCCATGCCCACCAAACAAACCATGCCCACAGAACCGGTAGTAAAAATGTTTGAAACCCACCACTGGTTTCAGGCTATTTGCTTCTGACTTTGCCAGAACTGCCTTTCAATATTATCATTGCCCTTTTCTACCATTCTAGGAGGTTTAGGCACTTTTTTGATACCAACTGTGAATGCTTAAAATTTAAAGTTCTTCAAATGTTGTGGTATCTTGATATTCATCTGCTTTTAAACTCATCAAATTTGGTAAATGCATTTTGATATGAACATTTTGTCCCAGTACTCATTGATTGTTTGATACTCAACACACAAGCTAGAACTTATTAATTAGTGTCTGCTGCCTTGTGAATCACTACATTATTCCTTATGGGAACAATTTGTTTGGTTCTCATCATTTTGGTATTCATCATGCCTCCCGGAGCCAATTAATGATGGGAACCAATGTACCACTGTACTTTTTTAGAAATTAGTAGCAGTTTACAACTAAACTTTGAATTTTAAGATTAAAAGTATATGAAAAGTGTATAAACCTTGGGAGATAAAACCTTTATATTTAAATATATTCGTCTTATGCATTTTCAAATATAGAATCAGCATAAAATGGATGACGATACAAAAAGATGTATGTGAAGCCAACCTTTAATATAAATGAGAGATTGGGAACCATATATATTTGGATAAAGATTTGTCTAGGAAATTTTATTTGCTTCCATCTAATGTCTTTGGATCTTGCTTTATTGTCAATACAACAAAGTTAGAAATGGGAGAAGTGAGTGAGGCTAATGTACATGTATCTAGTCCTTTATGCCTATTTATGTCTGGTTGTGCATAGAGCATTGATTCGTGTCATTGATCGAGCATTGATTGAGAGAGATTGCTGTGCTTCTTGAGTTACGTGAGGTTGGAAGTTGTTGACATCTTTGGATGCATCAAAACAAAGAAAGCCGTAACTACAGACCCACAACAATTGAGATGTATCCTGTTTTAGCTAAGATATTGAGGAAGAGATAGGATTGTCTCTTCACTATGGAAAACAAAGTCTTCAAGCTCTAAAAAGCATAAATAACACAACCATAGCATTAATGTAAAAAACTGGAGAAATGTTATTTTAAAAATTGCACAGCTTACTTTTGTTTCATTCTGTTGCAAAGTTGAATCTTTTTTATTTCATTAAAAATGTAACTTTCCATGTAATATAGATCAATAGCAGGTTCTTCTAGTATATGCTGAGGTGCAAGCTTAACAATTCAAGCTAAATTATTTGTGGCGTTGTATGATGTTGTGTGATCTGAATACAAAACTGAGACATTTTGAAGTGTTTTTCTGCTATTTCAAACTTTTAAAAAGAGAATGTGTGTGTGTGTGTGTGTGTGTGTATTTGTGTACGTGTAAGGGAGAAAAGGAGAGAGGGAGTGTTTTTCAGCTCAAAGGAAAATGCTAGATTCAGATCTATGATAGGGAATACATGTGTGAGAAATCAGTATGAGTAGTTTATATATAGCTAGTATTGTGAAAGTTGGCAAAGTTTTGGATGTCGATGATTTGTTGAAACCTTATAGTTCTGGAAAAGGATAGAGGCCCTAGCATTTTAGACTATGTTTTACATTTTTAATCATTTGAATAAAGCAGATGGTTCCATGAGCACATGTTCAGAATACATCATATGGTAGAAGGAGAGACTACATAGGTTAGAACCATCTGTGTTCTTGCTTTAGTTTAAACTAACTACTAATTAGAAATATTTCACGATTGTCTTGACTTGGAGTAAGAATAATAGCAAGGGTAATTCAAGGTCTATATAGATTCAAAGTAAGAGGTGATAATATATACATTCTGTTTTCCCAAAAATAAGACATCCCCTGATAATCAGCCCAATTGAGCTTTTGAGTGCATGCGCTAAAATAAACCTCCCCCCGAAAATAAGCCCTCCCCAAAAATACTTTGGGCTGGAAATCAGGTGAGATGGCAAGAGGAGCCCCATCATGCTCCATGTGCCCCCAAAATAAAGCCAAGCGCTTATTTTGGGGTTCAAAAATATAAGACAGGGTCTTATTTTCGGGGAAACACAGTACAAATAATAAATGTGATTATTTTCAGTTGTTCCTGCTTTTTGGGGGAGAGATTTTGGTGGGTTGAGGCTTTGTCATTTAAGTTTATATTACATTTGTCATGTATTTTTCAACCGATGTCAGCCTTTCAAAGTAGATCAGACTAAGTAATCAATGCCATGTGGGCAATTCTACTTTTACTGCAAAATTATAATAACACAGTCTTGCAAATCTCCATATGCTACACCTCTGACTTTACCTTCATGTAAACCACACAGGGTCTTATTTGAGATGTTTAGTCATGTTACATTCTTGCTCCAACACAGACCACTTTTACCATTGTTTTGGTAGACGCTTTTTTCTCCTGTAGCTCAAGGACATTCTCTCTGCTGTCTACACCTTAAGATGGTGGGAAAGAAATGGTGTAATTTGGTAATGATATGAGCTGCAAAAATGGTTGTCAGAAGCCACAAATACTCCTGTGGCCACTAATAGTCCATCCACCCAATCCTGCTTATAAAGTTAGGACACCATAATAACTGTCTCATACTTAACACATGCATTGTTCTTTATCCTGGATATTAGTATGAGCCAGGGAAAAATTCAAGTACTTTTTCTCTTTCACTTATCCCTTTGCTTCCAATTACCTTATTTCAATTTTACTTGGCTTTGCTTTTATATTTATAATAATTATAAATATGGTAGTCTCAAATGACATTTTGTTAGTCAAAACCAACACTATGAATGATATCAGAAATAAAATCTGAACCAGGAAAAATAGAATAGAACAGAATAACAAAGTTGGAAGGGATTTCTAGTCCAACCCCCTGTTGAAGCAAGAAACCCTATACCCATAATAGTGAACCTATGACACATGTAGCCATACTGGTGGGCACGTGAGCTCAACTCAAGTCAGAAAATGGGCTATTTCCGGCTTCTGGAAGGCCTCTGGGGGTGGTGGGGAAGGCTGTTTTTGTCCTCCCCAAGCTCCTAGAAAGACTCTGGAGGCTGGGGAGAGCAAAAAACGGGCCTTCCGGGCCCACTGTGCCATCATGTGCCAGGAGCGGGGGGGAGGAATGGGTGGGTCATTTGTTTTGGTGCTTTGGAAAATAGGTTGACCCAGGTGTGAAATCTAAAATTTTCGCTACTGGTTCTATGGGCATGGCTTAATTAGTGGGTGGGGCTTGGTGGTCAGGTGACTGGGTGGGCATGACCAAGTTGGCGTCACTTCTTTGCCCTTTTTGAACCTACAAAACACAACACAACTGGCTTACCCACAATGTAAAAGCAGCCGTGCTAGATCCAAAATGGCCCCTTCAACAAGCAGGAACCTCACACAGACACAAAAAGTCCAAAAAACCAACTTTCACACTTTACACACACAAAATTCCACATACAGCTTTGTGAGATTTTGTGTGTTTGTGTAGTTAGAGTGAAACACTACAGAAACACACAAAATCTCAGAAAGCTGAACAAATTATTTTATTTTATTTTTATTTTTATATAAAAGCAGCTAAATTTAAAATTTCTTAAACTTTAAATGGCTAGGTCTAAAAAAAGAACAACTAAAAAAAACCCCAATTAACTTATTTTTTTTACAGCTCCCAAAGGGGGGAGAGGGGGAAAGGCAGGCAGGCAGATAGAGCTGCTCATCGATCAGCTTGATTGCAGGCAGGAAGATTCAGTTGCTTGCTGATGCAATGGATTGCAGGGATTATAGCAAGCGAAGCAAGGCAGGCGTTGCAACCAGCAGTTAGGCATTCAGTCCAACGAGTGAAGGTAAGCAAGCTGGAGGCTGGGGAGGAAGGGATTTTTGCTACTGGTTCTCCGACCTGCCTGCTGCCATTGCTACTTACCCACCTGAGCCGGTCCAAACCGGGAGCATTTCACCCCTGGGTTGACCCCTTCTTTGTGACAGCCTTTCCAATACTGGAACACTACTATCAATAATAAAGAACTGGTGTGTTCATATTATCTGATTCCAGTCAGTATTTTTGCAGTGGTGTTTTGAAATAACTGAATGTTTTGAACTGTCTTCAAGAGCATCATAGATCCCTGATGGCAAATCCATGAAACGCGTGCCAGAAGTGGCACACCAGCCATCGTTCATTGCTCTTCCAGGTTCCGGTGTGCTGGTCTTCGCCATGCGGAAGTGCCGGAAACCTGAAGAGCAGTTCCCTGGGGTGCATGTTCATGTCGGGAAGCTGAGTTTTTGGTATCTGGTGCATGCATGTGTGCTGCCCAGTTGGTCTTCATGCACACATGTGTGCCATAAACTGAAAGACCAGATGATCTGTATGTTCAAGCTGGAATCCGGAAGCTCACACCAGAAACCGGAAGCTGTAAGGAGTTGCTCTTCCAGTTTCCGGTGCTCCCGCACATGCACACATTCCCATTTCGTCACTCAATGTCGAAAAGGTTCACCAATCTACACCAACTGGCATAGATTATTGTTGTGTTTTTATATCTATCCAAATAAGAATATAGCTATCTTACCAGCGTAAGACTGTGAAGAATGCAGCTCGTATGTGATTGTAATGTCAGCATGGATTCAGGAGCACCCACTGTTACATACCTCAGCATTCAGACTACCTGTTCATTTAGGGAAAGTATAACCCCATCTATTATACCTTAAATCCCACTTTTTGGGACATATAAACTATACATGAAGGTCACATCTGCCTTTTGTGGATTAAGTTTGGTGGTCTTCACCCAATTTGTCATGGCCAGACACTGATTTAGCAATTAATTTACCAACATTGCCAGGTCCAGGGAAGGCTTCTTGAGGAGAGGCCTCACCACCGCTTCTTTCAAGGTGGCGGGAAAGTCACCCTCACCTAACAAAGCATTTATAATCCCCTGGAGTCAGCCTCGTGTCACCTCCTGGGAAGCCAGCACTAACCAGGAGGGACACAGGTCCAATAAACAAGTGGTTGCATTCAGTCTGCCCAGAATCCTGTCCATGTCCTTAGGGGTCACAGGATCAAACTCATTTCAAATAACGTTCTCAAGACCTGCCCCGGTCACTCCCCCTGAGACTACCCAGTCGGAATCCAGATCTTCTCGAGTCAGAGCAATTTTCTCATACAGATACTGAACAAAATCCTTGGCTCTACCCTCCAAGGAGTCTTCCCGCGCTTCCTGGTGGAGCAGGAAGCAGGTCACCCTAAACAGGGCGGCCAGACATTTATCTGATGATGCAATAAGAGCAGCAAAATAATTACATTTTGCTGCTTTTATCGCCACTAGGTAATTCCTAATATGAGATCTTACCAGTGTCTGGTCCGATTCAGAGAGACTGGCCCTCCAACTACTCTCTAGGCGTCTTTTCCAGCGCTTCAACTCCCTCAGCTCCTCAGTAAACCAAGGAGCCAAATGAGATTGGCGCCGGGTCAGAGGCTGCAAAGGCATGACCCGGTCCAAAGCTCCAGTGGCTGCCCTATCCCAGGTGGCCACTAGGTCTCCAGTCGAGGAGTGTGCCAGAGCCTCAGGAAATGGCTCAAGCTCCATCTGGAACCTGTCAGATTCCATTAGGCGCCTGGGGCAGAACTATCTCATCGACTCCACCTCCCTGCGGTGGGGTGCAGCGGTTCGAAAGTTGAGACGAAGGAGTGATCTGACCATGACAAGGGCTCGGTAACTATATCCCCTATCTCAAGATCACTCAACCACTGTCCAGAGACAAAAACCAGGTCCAGCATGTTTCCCCCCCATGTGAGTAGGGCCATGAATTAACTGGGTCAGGTCCATAGCTTTCATGGAAGCCATGAACTCCCGAGCCGTCTCAGATGCCTCCCCCATGGACGGCAGGTTGAAATCCCCCATGACCACAAGCCTAGGGATATCAACCACCACCGCGGCAATGACGTTCAGTAGCTCGGGCAGGGCTGCTGCCACATGGCAGGGAGCCAGGTATGTGATCAGCAAATCCATCTGAACCCCATGACCCCATTTCACCAGGAGGGATGCACAGCCGGCCGTCTGAGGGACAGTGTCCTCCCTAGGTCTCAGACCATCTTTAATGATAACCACTACCCCCCCGCCCCTCCCCTGTGACCTTGGCTGATGGAATGCATGAAAACCTGGTGGGCACATTTCAACGAGGGGAAACCCCCTCCTGGCCCAGCCAGGTCTCTGTAATACCTGCCAGGTCCGCACCCCTCTCCTGAAGAAGGTCACAAATGAGGGGGGCTTTATTTACTATGGACCTGGCATTGCACAACATCAGCCAAAGGCCCAGACCCTGAGGGTCTATGCAACCTGGGGAATGGGTGGAGCCTTGGGGCTGGAGCATGCCACAGCTCATAGACAGCAAGTGCGTACTCCCCTAACATGATATGGCCCCCTGCTCCCACCCTATCTACCCCTCCCACCTATAGTATTGATGTTTCGTACATTATCCGGATGAGCTCTAACCCCACCCTCGACCCCGGGTCCCCCACCCCCCATGCTGCGCTTCATGGCCAGACCCGACCCCCCCTTGTGGGTTATCCCCCATACCCACAACCTGAGTTCCAAACCACCACCCTACACCCTGGGACCCCTTAAAAGTTTAACTAAAAATTTCGATAAAAGACCCCTTTGAGGTGAGTTGGCCTGAGAAAGAGTGACTGGACCAAAGTCATGCGCTAGTTTTGCTTATTTTTTTTTTAAAAAATGAATGAAAGTAAGCTTAATGGATGTTACTGCAAAGTAAATTGGGATTTTTAAAAATAGATATAATAGAATGCATTAGGGTACAGATACAGTTGTACCCTGTATCTTTATTTAGTAGAAAGATGTTTATTAAGTATAAAGAATAAAGAACCGTATGGTACCTTAGGAGTAAAAGAATATTGTCAAATGAAGTTTAATCGATCAGTCTCCGCTTCAGCAGATAGGCACAGGCCTTTGGTAATTAGATATGATACAGATGATCTTTTTTTGATGAGCTAGTTAATACATGTAGCATCATACAATAACTTTGTCTCTGGTTAATTAATGAGAACTTGATAGGATCCTCATGTTAGAATACTGGCAATCATAATTGGATTGTGTGTATTTAATGATTTCCCCCATCTTCACTTCAGCATATTTTGAAGTTTTTTAAAATTTTACTCTAATTCTACAATGGTTCCAATAGGCAGTCCATATTGCTTTGAGTGTTACTTTTCTGCAGAATTACCACCACAATTTCTATCCATGCTACATCTACAGATGCACATATTGCTTCTATTTATAGTTCATCAAATTCTTGACACTAAATATTAAAGAAATTATAAATTAAATTAAATTAAACTCTGTTATTTTCAAATCTGTTCATCAATTGCCAGTCATATCTATTCTTAACTGTTATGAAGGATCAAAAGAAAGCTGCAGTGGAAACTCATCTAGATTGAATAAGAGTAAATCATTGCAGGAGAAGTGAGTTCCATAGAATTTAATGGAATTTGTCTCTTAGAAAGCATGCAGGTTTTGTTAAGTGTTCTACTTTAGTGTAAATATTGTAAGTACAGAAGGCATGTTTTCGTTTTTTGTAATACAATATTAAAGCTATAGTTGACTTTATTGCTAAAACTCACCTGGGATGGCAGAGTTGCTCAAGAACTAGAAGTTAATATTGAACATCAGACTATCCTTACTGGATGTAAGGCCCACTGACCTAAGCAAGACGATTCAGTAAATATGTCTTGGGAACAAAAAGAACCTAAGGACGACCATTCATGAAATATTATCACTCATCTTATTATCTATTGGAAGGTCATTTTCATTCTCATTCCCAGTTATTTTCCACTAAGTAGTTTGCCTCTGATTTAAAGCTAAATCATAGTTGATCTCATTTATAGCATGTTAACAAGATATCAAATATACTTTAGTAGCTCTTGCTTTTCCTTCCATTCACCTCAAATATTTCCTTTTTTATCTCTAATTTCAATATGAATAAACTGACTGATAGAGGGAAGGTAGGCTGAATAACTCCGGCTTCATGTCTCTAGCAATAGACAGTTTACTAAATAAGAATATATTAACTTAGAGAATTTAGCACTGTATAATAAAATGGAAGCATATTTAAACTCATTCTCACTTTTGAAGTTCTGAATATAACCACCTTACAAAGACTGCCTTACTTCTAAAATTATGAGATGTGAATGATTGGCTTAAAGCTATTCTTGACACAGAATATTATTATATTACTGAAAATTCTCTAGAGTTATCTGCAGTCATTTTCTGTCAAGCTCTTCTCAGCAAGACTTTTTGAAGACTTGGTGTCATCTTTGCTATTTTTTACTTTAAAAAAATGAAAGACTTGAAAGAACAATGCCCCTTTTTGATAAATGAAAAGTCAAGTTCAAAAACCATTTGAAGATTAAGGGTATTGTTCCTCCATAGTATTACACCAAACTTAATGTTATTTATAACTTGTATTTTTAAAATAATGTTCATTGTTACCAAAATAACAACAGAAAAAGAAGAAAAGAAACAAGAAATAAAAATAATAAAAAATAGGAATACTCCTATGCTTAAATACAATAATAATAATAATAATAATAATAATAATCACAAATTGCATCAAACTTCTGTGAATGTACTGCATTTTGAAATGGACTGAGCATAAGTGGTATGGTATATGATAAAGCACTTCCTGACCGACATCGCTGCTAAAACTTAATACTATATTTAATGGAGTTTAATCTCAAAAAATTTAAGAACACCACATTCTCTAGAGTATAAGCCAATTATCTTCATCAAGGACAAAGGAAGCTATTATCTTAAAACTGACATTCATATAATGTAATGTCTTGTGAATGTTCTCAGTATTGTTTTTATTTGTTACTTTCTATTAAAAATAAACAACAATAATAAAAGAAATAAGGAGAAAAAGACATGAAGGCTGCATAATCTTACGGTTTGTGATTATAGTGATTATAGTACAATTTATTAGGAGGCAGAAATAATTTCTCCTTTAAAACAAACACGCTCACAAAATTTTCATACTTTAAATAAAAGGACAATTAAAGCCAATTTAAATGCTGTGAGAATAGGATAAAATAGTTAATTAGGGCAAATAAATAACTATAGGTAAACCATGTTAACTGTTAGCAAATCCAGTACACAATATTTTTCCAGTCCAGATGTCAGCAAATCCAAAAAGAACCACTTAAAGTAACAAAATGTCCCATTTTAAGCCTAATCAAATAAACCGACTTTATGTTCCTTCTCTTTACTTTAATCCATTCAAATGGTTGTAGATCTTTGTTTTGAATTTCTTCAATACTTTAAACAGGCTCTTTTGTAAGTCAAACAAAAAGAAATTATTCCAATTGCTTTCTAGTATTGTTAATTTTTATTTCCTTCTTAATCTTTAAAGTCTCATCCATTTTTTTTAATGTTTAATGGGAAATTCTTGTTCTCCTATAGACTTAGTTGCATATTATTTTCTTAATACTTTCTAGGGACAGACTGTCACAACACATCTGACATTGCTGATTCAAAGTCTCAACACAGGTCCTCAAACATGTCTCTAAATGTCATTATAAATTGTTTGTCTTAAAAAACAACTTTTGTAGAATTTGTATAGAAACTGTTTTTATTTCTCAGGAAAATACATTTATTCTTTAAAATTATTTTCAAAATCATAATAATTATATTCCAATATTCCAACATTTTCTGATCCCTTAACCATTGAAAACTTTCTTTAACCAGACTTGGTCTTTTTTTGCTCTTTATTTTAAATTCTTAAAGGTTGTAAAGATGCATATTCATTTCCTTTGTTAAGGATTGAAGGTGCTCACCTGATATTTGCAGTCTTATCATTTTAAAGGTGTCTAACTTCTGTAAAGTAATTAATGGGCAATTTCAGAAAGTGATTAGCAAGGGAGATATGAACCTGGCATCCTTTAAAAGGCTCTGTTTGTGCCTGGATCAAGTATTGCAAATTCCCTCAACTCCTGGTTCTCCCATCCTCCAGAGACCACTGCCTTAAAGTCTTCTCATGATCAGTAACTGTACAGGTAATTTCACATTCCACAGAGGGTCAAAGGATTTGATCTACTTGTTAGATCCCTGTTCTTAACTGCAAACATGGGCTCTTCATATTCATCTTCAGATTATCATTCTTCCCAGGATATCATGGGAAGAAAAGAATTGTTGAAGAAGAGAAAATGTGGCAAACCGCCATGATCATTCCATATCTACCTAGGAATAATAATAATAATAATAATAATAATAATAATAATAATAATATAAAATAATAAAAGTAATAAATAAATAAAAGAAATAAAAAGAAATAAAATAAAAAATAATAAAATAAAATAATAAACAACTCAAAGAAAAGACGAATCAACCTGTTCATGGCTTAGATAGACTATAAGAAAACATTTGATTCAGTTTCCCATAGCTGGATCAAGAAATGCCTGGAAATCTTTGGCATCAGCAGAAACATACAAAAATTCATGGAATCTTCAATGAACCTCTGGAAAACAAAACTTATGGCTAATGAAGAAGAACTAGGTGAAGTTGAAATTAAACAAGGCATTTTCCAGGGCGATTCCCTTTCACCCCTACTTTTTATACTGTCAATGCTACCACTGACAATCATTTTGAAAAAGCTGAACTGTGGATACGAACTTGCAAAGAAAGGACTGAATACGAACTTGCAAAGAAAGGACTGAAAATCTCGCACTTGATGTACATGGATGATTTGAAGCTGTTTGGTAAAACAAAAGCTGAACTGAATTTATTAATTGAACACACAAAAGAATTCAGCCAAGATATTGCTATGCAGTTGGAATTGACAAATGTGGAACAATAGCAACCAAAGCAGGCAAGATCATAGAAGAGGATGGAATAGAACTAGAGAATGAAGAAACGATAAAGGCAGTAAAATCAGAAGAAGGCTACAAGTACTTGGGGATTTTAGAGGCCTCTGACTTAATGCATAATAAAGTCAAGGAAATAACTTCAACCAAGTACATTCAGTGAATTCGTAAGATATTAATGTCCAAACTGAGTGGAGGAAACATCATAAAAGCCATAAATACCTGGGCTATACCTGTGATTCAATACTCTGCAGGAATAATTGACTGGACCCAGATGGAGTTAGACAATTTGGACAGAAAAACAAGGAAGCTTATGACAATGAATCATGCCTTGCACCCTAAAAGTGATGATGACCGATTATATTTACCAAGAGCAGAGGGTGGTCGAGGACTCCTACAAGTAAAGCAGACTGTGGAAGAAGAAAAATGCAGCTTGAGTGATTACATCCAGAGAAGTGAAGAACCAATGATTAAGGAAGTAAATAAAGGAGGCCTTTTAAAGACAACTAAAACAAAAGCAGAATATAAGAAAGAAGTAATTGAGCAGTGAGCTGAAAATTGGAAAAGCAAAGCTCTGCATGGCCAATATTTGAAAAGTATTGAAGGCAAAGGTGACCAGAAACTAAGGTGACCAGAAACTAACTTGGAACTGGTTAAGATCAGGAGTACTGAAAAAAGAAACAGAAAGCTTTATTTTGGCAGCTCAAAAACAAGCCCTAGCCACAAACTGCATGAAGGCAAAAATTCAACATGTTACCACCAACAGCAAATGCCGCCTCTGTAATGAGAAAGATGGGACAATCAACCACCTGATCAGTGGGTGCAGCAAAATTTCACAAACCAACTACCTACAATGCCATGACTACGTTGCTAAGATCATTCACTGGAAATTGTGCCAGAAGTTTGGATTTTAGTACAGCAAAAACCACTGGGAACATCAGGTTGTGAAAGTTTTAGAGAATGAGAAACTCAAGATCTTGTGGGACTTTAGGATTCAGACTGACAGGCACTTGGTCCACAACACACCTGACATAACGGTAGTTGAAGAGAAAAAAGTATGGTTCATTGACATTGCAATACTTGGTAATGCACGGATTGAAGATAAGCAGCAAGAAAAAATCACAAAGTACCGGGACTTGCAAATCGAAGTTGAGCGACTATGGAAAAAGAAATCATGTGTTGTCCCGATTGTAATTGGAGCCCTTGGAGCAATACCCAAAGGGCTACCCCGCTATTTAGAAATTCTAAATTTACCGGACTTGAACATTTTGACTCTACAAAAAACCACCTTACTCGGAACAGCTTACATCCTCCAATGACATCTTAACAGTTCCTAGGTCCTTGGTTAGGACTCGAGCTGCTGAGCTATTAACCAGCCTCAAAGACTGTGAATCTCACTACAGATTAACCAATAATCATCATCATCATCATCATCATCATCATCATCATCATCTATGTGCGGCCCTTTCCAAAAGGCTTTGGATAGCTTATAAATTCTCTCTCTTTCTACTAGTAGTCCAACACCTTAAAAGCTTCTAAAATACTTGAACTGAAGATTTATCCTACCCTTGTTTTAGGAATAAATATTTCTTCTTTCCTCACAGCTGTCTTGAGCTCTTTTTTGTAAAAAAAATAAATGTATTATTTTAAAATAAGGAATAAAATATAAAACAGTAAAACAAACAAACAAAATTAAACAAAACAAAAACATACATTCAACCCTAACAACAAAAAAAGAGGAAAAAGTATTCAATTAAATTTAACATATAGGATGCACCCTGGTTGGGTGCTGAAAGAAAAGAAAAAGTAGTAAATTCTCCTCCCCTTTTACAAAGATGGATTCTCTCTCTCTCTCTCTCTCTCTCTCTCTCTCTCTCTCTCTCTCTCTCTCTCTCTCTCTCCCTCCCTCCCTCCCTCCCTCCCTCCCTCCCTCCCTCCCTCCCTCCCTCTCTGATAGGTAGTGTTGTGTATGTATCTATTTTGTGCGGGAAATTCAAATGTTGGGATGCTTGTGATTGGTTAACGGTCATTGAGAAACTGTATATAAGAAGGACAGTTGCCTGTAAGTTTTCGCTGAAGTCTCACCCTGAAGTAAAGAACTGTTGTTACTAGCTTGCTTGTGCCTCTCGTTATTCCCGCACTACAACATTGGCGACGAAGGTGGGATAGAGGCCACAAGAAGCAAAGCAAAGCAAAGCTTTGAGTTCAGCCAGGGTGATAAACAGGCTACGGAGACTTATGGCAATGTCTGCCTACGTTCTGCCAAAACCCTTCGATCCGACCCGAGAGAAATGGGGGTCGTATCTAACCAGGTTTGAGTGTTCCCTGGAAGCAAGTGATATGCAGAGTCTCTCAGCAAATCGAAAAAGAGCTCTCTTCCTAAGCCACTGCAGGCCAGACGTTTTCGAGATGGCCGAATCCCTCTGTGAGTCTACACTGGTTCAGATGGTTCCCTGGGACGTCCTACAAGCAAACCTAAGGGCCCACTATGCCTCCGTCCCTTCGAAATTTGTACAACGCTACGAACTATGGCAACAAATACAAAGAGACGCTGAACCAGTCAGCGCATACATGGCCGCACTTCGAAAAGCCGCAAAGCATTGCAACTACCGAGATCTAGACGATGCACTCCTTGAACAGTTCATTTGTGGCGTTAAAGACACTCATTTACAGAGGCGCTTGCTTGCAAAGCCAGATCTGACATTAGCAGGGGCCCTAGACGAAGCAAGAGCACACGAAGCATCCACTAAGGCTTCTGAAGCACTACAACATCCACCAGCGGGTAAAGATGTCCCTAAGTCAGCACCGGTTCATCGAGAGGAGGCGCGGACCAGTACGGAGGAAGAGTCAGACTAGGATGTCTTCCATACTGACAAAAAGAAGGGTGAACAAAGTCGTCGCCGTAAAAACTGCTCGAGTTGTGGTAGAAATAGTTGTGGTGAGAGACAGTCCTGCAAATACCGAGACACCATTTGCAGGCGCTGTGAAAAGAAGGGCCATTTGGCTAGAATCTGTAGAGCTCCATTTCCCAGAAATAACAAGTCACGTGACCACGACAAATAAGAACCAACACACTCAAACTAGCCAACCAGAGATGGTAGCGAGAGGAAACGGCGCGAAAACCAAAAGCGAGACACCTACAGCACGAGAATCGGCCAAGCCAGCACACCTGTAGAGGAAAAAGTCTTCACAAAAGTAGAGATTGAAGGGAGACCATGCAACATGGAGATCGATACCGGGTCTGCCCTGTCAATCATGTCCTGGGCAACGATCAAAGCACTGCTACCGAAGCTCCGAAGAAACCAACTATCAAAACAACGAATTCGACTCCTCGACTATCAGGGAAACGGAGTCCCTGTGGAAGGCATAGGCACGTTTCAGGTCACCTATGGAAAGTTCCAGAAATAGCTTCCACTGATGTTTGTCAGCAAGTCACTACCAAGCCTCCTGGGCCTTGGGTGGTTTCGAGCCCTCGGCATGGGCTTCAAGGGCGTCCACAGCCTCAGCGGACCATCCCTAAAGGACAGCCTCCTGCACAAATTCCAGGACGTTTTTAAAGAATCGTTAGGCAAGTACGTGGGGACCCCTATTTCTTTTAACCTAGACCCTAACGTAGCCCTGATTAGGTTAAAGGCGAGACGAGTACCATTTGCCTTAAAACCAAAAATAGACGCAGAACTTGACAAATTGATTAAGCAAGGGATGTTGGTCCCTGTAGATCATGCTAAGTGGGAAATCCCAATAGTCACGCTAGTCAAATCAGATGGATCAATCAGAATCTGTGCTGATTATAAATGTTCAATCAATAAGGCGCTCCAGCAAAGCGCATACCCAGTTCCAATTGTCCATCACTTACTACATTCCCTGGGCCCTGGCAAGGTATTCGCTAAATTGGACCTTGCGTAGACATACCAGCAGCTGCCAGTAGATGATGCTGTGGCAGAATCGCAGACCATAGTAATGCACAGACGTGTGTTCAAATGCACTAGATTTCAGTTTGGGGTTAGCATTGCACCAGTCCTGTTCCAAAGCACTATGGAGCGCCTAATTCAAGGACTCCCGGGGGTTGTTCCCTATTTTGACGATGTCCTCATTAGTGCCCAAAATGAGGCCCAGCTTGGAGACAGAGTTAGGCAAGTGTTCACAAGATTTAGAGAAGCGGAACTTAAGCTCAAAAAGACTAAATGTAAAATTGCAGTCTTGTCTGTGGAATTTTTGGGCTACCGAATTGACGGCTTGGGTATTCACCTTACGGAGAGTAAAGTAAGGGCCATCCAAAACGCACCCACACCAAAATCGAAGGCTGAACTACAAGCATTCCTTGGACTTCTGAACTTTTATACTATGTTCCTTAAGGACAAGGCCACCATTGTGGAACCACTGCACAGGTTGTTAGGGAAAAATGTTCCTTGGGTTTGTGGCAAGGCTGAAGCGGCAGCATTTAAGGCAGTAAAAAGACTTGTCGGAAGACAGTTTTCTTATTCAATACAATTCGGCCTTGCCGCTCGTTCTTGTCTGCGATGCGTCCCCTTTTGGAGTGGGCGCTGTTTTGAGCCATGGACTTCCAAATGGGTTAGAGGCATCCATAGCATACTACTCTCGCACCCTGTCCAGTGCAGAACAAAATTACAGCCAGCTGGACAGGGAGGCCTTGGAGGCTGTGGCAGGAGTAAAAAAATTTCACTAATATTTGTTTGGCCGGACTTTTGAACTTGTAATGGACCATCAACCATTGTTGGGACTGTTGGCTGGGGACAAACCCACCCTGGCCGCTCTCTCCCCCCAGATGACCAGGTGGTCTATTTTTCTGGCCTATTTGTATCGGCTGTTCCACCACCCTGGCCGGTCTCTGGGCCATGCTGACATTCTTAGCCGATGCCCATTGCCTGAATTGTTAGAAAACCCAACACCGGAAGCCCCTGTCTTATTGCTCGATGCTGTGTCCATGGGGCCTATCTCGTCTGGTGAGGTGGCAAGGGCATCTACCAAAGTCCCTGTTATTCGCACCGTTATGGGTTGGGTCATGAGATGTGGCCAACCAGTGGAGAATTTCAAGGTTCTTTTGTAAAGAAGAACGAGTTGTCTGTGTTGGGTGGTTGTTTATTGTGGGGTGATAGGGTGGTCATTCCCTCGAAACTGAGGCAGTGGGTCTTGGAACTGCTGCATGAGGGTCACCCGGGTATAGTCTGGATGAAAGGGCTGGTCCATAGCTATGTGTGGTGGCCACAAATTGATCAGGATGCTACAGAATGGGTGGGGAAATGCAGATCCTGACAGGAGTCCAACCCGGATCCCCCTGTAGCTCCAGTCAGGGAATGGGAGAAACCTAAGGGACCATGGGGGAGGATTCATATTGATTTTGCAGGGCCTTCCATGGCCAGAATTTTCTAATAATTGTTGATGCTTTTTCTAAATGGTTAGAAATATCGCTAATGCCATCAACCACTTCCGAGGCAATAATCAAGGTTCTCAGAAAGTTATTCACAACTCACGGGTTACCAGACACTCTGGTATCTGATAACAGGCCCCAATTCATGGCAACACAGTTCGAAAGCTACCTGGCTGGGTTGGGAATAAGACACGCATTGTCAGCTCCCTTTCATCTGGCTTCTAATGGCTTAGCAGAGAGATTCGTAAGAACGACCTAGGAGACCAAGGAGAGATTCGTAAGAACGACCAAGGAAGCCCTTTCCCGATTAGATGCAGGGGGCTAGCAGGCCAGAATCGATCAATTTCTAACAATACAGCATGCCACCCCATGCACTGCCACGGGGCGTAGTCCTGCAGAACTTCTAATGGGTTGGAAACTAAGATGCACCCTTGATCGATTGCACCCAAATTATTCACAAGATAGCTTCAAGGGGGAAGAGGGAAGATTAAGACAATTCCAAATAGGGACTCCTGTATTCGCAAGGAATTACGCTAGCGGCGTAATAGGGGGAACTATTGTAGGAATCAACGGGCCGAAATCATATACTGTAGATGTAGGACAAGGTAAAATTTGGAAAAGGCACATAGATCAATTGCGCAAACGTTTGAACTGCGAAGCCTGTGAAAATCCAAACATTGTTGAACCTGACTTCCAAAGTTTCCCCAAAACAGCTATCTCAAGCCCGAGTGAACCAGATTACTTATCGGGCAAGCCAGGGGTCCAGCGCCACCCTGACGAGTCAACACTCCCAGCCGGAGATAGCCACACCTCTGGAGAAATCCAGGAGCCAGGAGGGACAGGAGGTCCTTCTGACCGGCTCGATGCCTCGCCAGCAACTGATCTGCGCAGGTCAACCAGAGTAAAGTCACGCCCTGATCACCTGCATGATTTTGTATGTAAATATGTAAATAGATAGAATAAGTGCCTTCTGGGAATGGAGGGGTGTTGTGTATGTATCTATTTTGTGCGGGAAATTCAAATGTTGGGATACTTGTGATTGATTAATGGTCATTAAGGAACTGTATATAAGAAGGACAGTTGCCTGTAAGTTTTTGCTGAAGTCTCACCCTGAAGTAAAAAGCTGTTGTCACTAGCTTGCTTGTGCCTCTCGTTATTCCCGCGCTACAACAGGTAGGTAGGTAGGTAGGTAGGTAGATAGATAGATAGATAGATAGATAGATAGATAGATAGATAGATAGATAGAACATTATCCTCAAACTGCATCAAGCAATGCTGCAAATTACTCACAATAGAGCTCAGTTGAAACCATTGAGTCTTATATAATCAGCTCAACCACTCTGATGAGCTCCAGTTGGTTGTTTCTGCAGGCCTTATCAGATAGCACAATTTCTAGTTAGGCTTGCTCTATGAAAAAAGAAGAGAACAAAGTTAGTAAAAAGTGTTGGTAAGATCCAGTAGGACAGGAGTTTTTAATTCTCTGTATCCTGTAAGAACAAAAACTTCACCTTGGGAAAAAAAAATAAAGGAAATGATAGGTTGCCTTATGTTCAAGGAGACGATACATTTTGCTTATTTCAGGTGTAAAAATATCTTAAAGATAATGTTGCCTGATAATTTTATTTTTTGAGAAATCTGCTTTATTATATTTGGTTGCCTAGTCAGTCAGATGTTTAGAATAGATTTGGCATTTTAACTACCTTTTGAGTCCTCCCTAAGGATCTGGGATAGGTAGATGTTGTTGTTCGACAATCTTAGAGGTATTGTTACAGGATGTAAGCTGTTCCAAGTAAAACTGCCTTTTGCAATTGACTGAGGGTGATTTTGTCAATGCAATGGTATTCAAGTAGTGCTCCACATGTTTTGGGGTTGCACCCATCTAAAATTATTGGTACTATCCTTATATTTTAAAATAATTATTTAATGATATCTGTTTATATAGTATACTGGTTTATAATAAATAATAACCATGTAATTCATATAATTTAGTATTAAATAATATTAATTACTAATATATTAATCTATAATGACAAATAGATAAAATAATAAGTATACACAACAATGTGAAATCACAGCTTCCAGTTTTTTAATTGGTGTTGACCTTCATTTGTACAGAGTTTTTCCCAAGAACCCAGAATTTTTCCTTGTCATGTACCAGCATAGTATATATACGCAGATCCAAGCAGTGTGGCCTTTTGTAACTGACAGATTGTAATTTTGCAATTTTGCACATTGACAAAATTATAATTTTTGCAGATTTTCTAAGTGTCGTCCAAGGCTTTATGGCACATGTCTATTATTTATTTATTATGTGCCATCAAGTTGTTTTTTATTTCGAGCAACCTAAGAACAACAACAACACCCCACTCTATCTTCTAGCAAAAGATGGCTTTTATCCAGACTATTCCTAATCTGTTTTTTCAAATCTCCACTTTTTAAAAATGTCTTCCAAATTTCTAACTGCTTCAAGTAATAGTAATAGTGAAGTTCTTTAGCTGGAGAAGAGAAACATAAGAGCAAGATTGTAAACTTGCTTGCTTATAATTGGTAAACATAAATCTCAATAAACATCAGTAAACATCATGGGAACTCCTGACATTTAAAACAATTTCAGCAGATCAAATCAAAATTAATTGGGAGGTGATTTATTATACTTTTATTGCTCCAACTGTAAGGGTGAAGGTAGATGGCACAATAATAGCATAATGCTAAACACTGTTCAAATAGGACGAAAATGCTATATTTAACCATTTGCACAGATGTTTTCAGATGTGTCCACAAGGAGTTCTTAAAAGTCAAGATGGTAGCCATGACTTTGCAATTGAGGCCCTGTATCTTTTTTTAAACCTATGTTGTGCATGTAACACATATAAAAAGGAGACAGGGCTTTAATAGCATAGTTGAAATCATTAGCCTCACTTCTTGATACTAACATCCACCTTCCAGATGTCCTGTTCGGTATCCCACTTAGCAATGGAGATGGAACACTATTGAAGACTCTCTTTTCAATATGTCAACAATGCTGCTACATCAAAGCCATTTTATCTTATCTCTTATTAAAATGTTAGGTACTTGCTTAATTCATAAACAGAACAAAGCACATAAACCTTCTGTTTTTCTCTCATGCCAAAATGTAATATTGCTTTGGTTTCACATCTTTTGCTTTGCCTGTTTGTTCCTTAGTAATATTTCAAGGCTTATTTGTAATGAAAGACTAAATTGCCTTTCAACAGTATAGTTGTATATGCTATTTGTTGATTAATTACTTTTCTTTCAGTACTATGTCACTGTGAAACAGCCAGGGCTACATATAATAAGAAGCCCCGCTGATAGCTTCTTCATAATCTATTGTAGTTCTACTATTCAAGTTAGATTGGGTTCTCATTATCATATTTTCTACTATTCAGGCATTCAGGAATATATCAGCAGTTATGAACAGTACATTCCTAGGTATAAAATGAGCTGTTTGCAATAAGGAGGAGAATAAAATGACCGGGTCTCCTTGATCAGCATGTTTGCCTCATAAAGAAGAACCCCATAATCAGATAACTTTGTTGAGCAAAAGAAGGGTGTAACGACTTTTAGCAGCTTAGGGGTTCTAAGAATTAAGTTGTTGTGTGTAATTAAAACATTGATGAGAGTGGTATTTTTTGTCAGATTATGTTTGATAAAAGAAATAGAGCTACAAATATTAACATTTTATTTCCTCTCTGCTGCCATCTAATGGTCATTTCAATATTTGCAGCCCAGGAATTGGTCCCACTAAAATAAATGAGTCTGATGTCTCATGAGGTTATGTCTTAAACTAGTGTACATAAAGAGAGAAAAAGGTGATCCAAATACTAAATAAATTTAACATTCAACATATATAATCCATCCCGTCTGGATGCTGGAAGAAACCCCCACAGTATATTCTCCTCCCCTTTTACAAATATATATATGAAAGAAGAAAAAGCAGTAACCATTTTTTTCTTTTTTGTTATTAGTGCTGAACATTTTTTGATTGTTTTTCTGTTTTGTATTTTACCTTAAATGATAAAACACAATAAATATACCTAAGATCATGTCTTAAACTGAGTCTGTCCTTACATATTTTTTTCAGTCCTGATACCGGTAGATATCTTGGGTACTCTTGTTTTTCAAGGAGTATTCATCTACAAAAACTTCTAGGTCCATGATGGCGAACCTATGGCACGTGTGCCAGAGGTGTCACACAGAGCCATAATGGTGGGCACATGAGTGTTGCCCTAGCTCAGCTGCAACACGCATGTGTGCGCCAGCCAGCTGATTTTCGGGCTTTCTGGGCTCACCGGAAGTCGGAAAACGGGCTGTTTCCAGCCTCTGGAGTGCCTCCGGGGGTGGTGGGGAAGGCCCGTTGTCACCTTCTCCAGGCTCCAAGAAAGCCTCTGTAGCCTGGGAAGGGTGAAAAATGGGCCTACAGGGCCTACTGTGCCATTGCCTGCCAAAAGCAAGGGGAGTGCTGTGGGGCGGGATGCATTGAATTATGGGTTTGGGCATCTGCATGTGTGACCCTCCCTGCTCCCCCCACTTTTGGCATGTGACGGCAAAAAGGTTAGCCATCACTGTTCTAGGTGATCAACAGGAATGCCAAATAATAAGGTGTTTTGTTCCCAGTTTTAATAGAAGGCTAAAATGAAAACTATTATGGCTGTAAACTAGTACCTACTACAGGGGTATCAAACTCGTGTCGTCACAGTGGCATCATGTGATGTATCGGGATTCCCCCCCCCTTTGCTAAACCAGGCAGGAGCAAGGCCAGCATGTGATCTAACTGGCCCACAGGCCGCAAGTTTCCCACTCCTGACCTACTCAATTAAGGAAGGTACCTTGTCATTTTCCAACTTCCAGTTTCATCACATTTCCGTAAAAGGCTACCATACTACTCAACAAAGAACTTTGATTGAACAATGCAGTTATAGGATATAATAATATAGGATATATGATATTCAGGATGTATCCACATTAGAATTTTATTTTTTATTTAAAAACACAGTGTACTTGTTAATAACAACATTCCTCTAAATACTTCTAATACCTAAGTCGTTTCTAGTAATAGAAAATGTCTGGTAGTTGTGACCAGAAACTGTATGTATCATCCCACCGCTTCCTCGGATTGGGCTTTGCATTTTCTCTTTTACTTGCTCCTGATAGAAAAATAGCATTGACAACTAGCTGCCTGGCAGCAAATAAAACTTCAATTCACAAAGATACTAAGTTCTCTTTATAGAAACTATCCTGTGAAATTTACCCAATGGCTTTGCTACTTCCATGCACTGAGTAAGACTGATATAAAGGTCAGCATTAATTGCAATATCTTACATTCCCAAGAAAGCCGTAGAAGAGGAAACATCGAGGCATAGGTGTAAAGAGCAAAATTACATCTGTATGTGAATTTTACAAGTTCTTAATTTCCCAATTGCCCAAGCCACAAATGGAGACAGGAGAAAGTGGAGCAAGAAATGAGTTTCCTTCCATCAGTTAAGCAGTGAAGAAGAATCTAGGTCATAATTATTTCATCTGAGATTCATAGTTCATGGGTTTTGAAGCATGTTTGTGACTAAGTAATAATATCAAAAGTTTGTGCATGTTGCTTTTACAATAAAAATGGTTTAAGTAGTCAGCAACAATCATAACCAAGCCAGAAACCCATGAAAGCATAGATGGCCAATTCAGAGTCCCTTGGGAGTTGGGTGGCATAGAAATGCGACAAAATAAATAAATAATAAATAAATATTAAAGCACAAAGGAGCTCCATGCTCTTGGCACTTTTACACTTTCCCCCACGTCAGGAAACTCTTAATTTTTCCTGGACACAATTGCATCTGCTAGTAGAAATTCTCTAGTTCCAGGTTAACTCTTAGCACTAATTTTTGATCTGTACTCATTGAATTCCTAGAATCACCAAATAAATTGCAGAATGTTCTGTGAAAAATTGTTTCTAAAACAGTCACACCAACAATTGTTGTCACTCTTCAAAGCCAAAGTATATTTACATAAAGAATTCTCTCTATGATCACATAAAACAGGATTGGTCTGGAAATACTAATGATCATCATCATGTTTATTTGTCAAGCATATATAAGAAAACAGGTAAAAGTATAAATATAATTTGAATACATGAAAAGAGTAAGTAAAAAGGACAGGGACAGTAGGCATGCTGGTACACTTATGCACGCCCCTTACAGACCTCTTAGGAATGGGGTGAGGTCAACAGTAGACAGTTTAAGGTTAATGTTTTGGGGGTTTGGGGAAGAAACTACAGAGTCAGGTAGTGCGTTCCGGGCATTGATCACTCTGTTAGTGAAGTCTTATTTTCTGCAATCGAGTTTGGAACGTTTACGTTGAGTTTGTATCTATTATTTGCTTGTGTATTGTTGTGGTTGAAACTGAAGTAATGATTGACAGGAAGGACATTGTGGCAGATAATTTTATGTACTATGCTTAGGTCTGACTGAAGTCGACGTAGTTCTAAATTGTCTAAGCCCAAAATTTGGAGTCTGGTGGCATAAGGTATTTTATTGCAGTTAGAGGAATGGAGGACTCTTCTTGTAAAATATCTCTGGACTCTCTCGATTGTATTTATGTGCCTAGAACTGTAAAGTATGAACCATATGAAAGCTTCATGACCAAATCTCCAAGCAGTATTTCCCCACTAATGATAGACTAGGGAGAGAGGAAATTCCAATTTATATTATATTGCTACAGGGCTCCCACGTCTGTGTTGAGAAATACAGAGACTTCGGTATCTCTTTGCAACCATCTAATGTTCACCTAGATTTTTACAGCTTAAACATGGCAGTGCTAAGTGCAGCACAAAAAGATTTAATCCTCCCAAACCAATTCCTTAATGCAATCACAGATTCACAGAAAATGGGATGGGAAATAGCACCCTGGCTGTGCAGCTAAAGCAGAAAGTTCCTTGGAGATTAAGGCAAAGATCTGTACTATTTGTAGTCTGTAGTTTGACTTAAGAAGAAATGGAAAGATTAAGACATTCAAAATGTCTTAGAAAAGGCATTCAGAAAAGACGTTCAAACTGAAAGAATAGTTATCCCAAAAGATCCTAAGAAGGACCTGGTTAGAACTGGGTTCTGCATATTAAAAGTCTTATCAATTCAAAGAGGAATACTCTTTGAAGCAGGGAAGTAAAAACCACTATGATTTCTCTGAATTCACAGACTATTGTCAACAATTACCATTTATTTCGAGAACATATCAGAACAGAACAGAATATTCAATATTGGCCAAGTGTGATTGGACACCCAAGGAATTTGTCTCTGGTGCATAAACTCTTAGTATACATTCAAGCAAAGTGATAAATCATAAAACATAAGATACAACCAACAAAATAATAGTCATCAGATACCAATAAGATTTGGTAATAGGAAAGATAGGAAGAATAATAGTAATACAGTCCTACTACATGGTTAAATATCCTTAGGCATAAGACAGCGCTGTGGGAATTATGTGTTTAGCAGAGTGATCATATGGGGGAGAAACACCCTGTCTTGGTGTCTAGTTGTTTTGGCATGCAGTGCCCTATAACGGCATCCTAAGGGGAGAAGTTGAAACAGTTTATGTCCAGAATGTGAGGGGTCTGTAGATATTTTCTCAGCCCTCTTTCTGTCTCAATGGAAGGTAGGCGGGTTGCAATTGTTTTTTCTGTGATACTAGCCATCTGTTGACTTCTGTGTCACACAGTTATAGAAGTACAAATGATAGACTCAAGAACTGTATCAGCAGCTCCTTGGGAAGTCTGAGCTTTCTGAGTTGGCCCAGGAAGAATATTCTTTGCTGTGCCTTTTTAATGATGGTTCTAATGTTAGGTGGCCTTTTCAGGTCCTGGGAGATTATAGAACCAGAAACTTGAAGGTTTCTACTATTGATACTGTGTTGCCAGAAATTATAAGAGGTGGTGGAATAGAGGGCTCCTCTTAAAATCTACTGTCATCTTTATAGTTTTAAGTGTGTTTAAGTGCTAGGAGGAAATGTTGTATAAAGAGAGGCACTATTATATTTGGTCTCCATCTGTAACTTGGAGTGCTTTGGTTGTCACTAGAAGGGTCAACAAGGACGAGCAGGAGCACTGAAAGAAACTGAATTCCAAGTGCAGTACTACTGCTCATTCATCTATATTTATCCACCCTTCCATAGTGACTTTGTTAAATCAAATACTCCATTTTTTTCAGTTTCATTTTTCAAATTTTGTCACACCTTATTTATTTATTTAAAATATTCATACAGCTGCCTATGTTAAACATAATGTCAACTCGCAAAGCATCCCTGGCCTGCTCTCGAGTTGCCATAGGCAGGAAGGGGGAAAACTGAAGAAGCAGCATGGCAGCCACAACCAGAAGCACATTCCACACGTACCTTTCTCAAGGCTGTATCCCAGGTTACTTGGAACAGCTGGAGGGGTGTGATCTCTACAGCCTGCAAAAGTGCTCCATTGGAGAATGTGATTTATGACACAACCTGGGACGAGGGGGTAAACAGATTCATAATTAGGCCGTAAATTACATGGGGAAGAGCTGGCTTTACTTGGGTACATGCCGACATGTTGCTCCTAATAAATAACTGGATTTATTTGGCTTGAGACTCATGATTTAATTAGGGCATCCGTTGGAACACTGACACACAAGTCTTGGTAGCTCCCAACAATAAAGCCAACAACTATCAAATAAAAAATCAAAAAACAAAAAACCTTACACCTCAATCATCCTCTTGTGATACCCAATAATCAGCTCTAGTTATCCTCATACTGTGTACTATTTTACACCTGGGTAAAAAGACAGATCTTTCCTTCCTTCCTTCCTTCCTTCCTTCCTTCCTTCCTTCCTTCCTTCCTTCCTTCCTTCCTTCCTTCCTTCCTTCTCTTTTTTCATTTTAAATATTGATTCTAATTAGCTTTTACCCAGTACGATAGATAGATAGATAGATAGATAGATAGATAGATAGATAGATAGATAGATAGATAAAAGCAGCTTTCCTTAATTATGGTCCAGAGCCCTTATACACCTGTCAAATATTTCCATGGGATGAAACATTAATGAAGATCTAACTCAGGGGTGAAATGCTCCTGGTTTGGACTGGATTACCCGATCAGGTAGCGATGGAGGCAGGTGGTTCGGAGAACCGGTAGCAAAAATCCCCGCCCCCCCCTCCATGCCCAGCTAAACTGCACAATTATCAGAGGCTTTTTTTAAACTTTTAAAAGCATTTTTTCTACAACTACGGCCACAAAAATGCTTTTAAAAGTTTTTAAAAAAAAGCCTTTGATGATCGTGCGGCTCGTCAAAGGCATTTAAAAGAAAAAACCCTTGTTTTCTTTTAAATGCTATGACGATCCCAGCTGAATTTTAAAAAGCCTCTCCAATCAGGGAATTCAGCTGGGATCGTCAGAGCTTTTTGAAAAAAAAAATTTACAACCTCTTAGCTGAAGAGGTTGTAGAAAAAATGGTTTTAAAAGTAAAAAAAAAAAAATTGGCCATGCCCACCCAGTCACATCCCCCACCCCACAATGCCCACAGAACCGGTAGTAAGAAATTTTAGATTTCACCCCTGATCTAACTGGGAGGGCACTGTTTATGGTTCCCTGACTAGCAGAAGAAATTCATACTGTGTGGTCATTGCAT
This sequence comes from Masticophis lateralis, assembly GCA_030761175.1. Classification (NCBI taxonomy): domain Eukaryota; kingdom Metazoa; phylum Chordata; class Lepidosauria; order Squamata; family Colubridae; genus Masticophis; species Masticophis lateralis. Next base: position 96,110,995 of record JAUDYJ010000004.1, on the reverse strand, counting down.
TCCAATTCAAAAGAACTTCTGATCCCACACTGCTGGGTTGGGGACAGACTAATAAACATAGGACATAGGAATTTTATAATGTGTAAATCCATATGTACACAAATGACAGTATTATAGAATAGAAAGTGCTTTCTGTTGTTCCAGTGAATTAATGCTATTCTTTCTCCAGCTGAATTGTTTTAATTGATACTATCCTTAATTAAGTTTAAAAAGTCTTATTTTTACTTCAATTCATCACTTGTACTATTTCCAAAATGATTTCAACAAATTCATTAAAACATTCATTACATTGTTATATTTAAGTGTCAATCATTGATTGCTACATTTTCATTTGGAGTTTTGATTTAGAGGCATTGTCAGTTTCTATTTATTGGTTACTTGCAAAAAAAAAGGACAATCCTCTATGGAATAAATGTTAGCTGATCGTTTATATAGGCAGCACAAAACAAACATCTGGTTCACACAAATATGTGAATAAACAGAAAAGTTTCCCCTTGATTACAAGAACTTCTATTGATTCTTTGCTATCAGAGTTGATAATAGTTAGCTTCAACATAGAACTGGATGGAAAGAATACCTAAACCCAGAAAAGACTTAGATCTTTTCTAAATGGAATGTGGATAAAGTATCCATATCAGTTTTCTTCTCTATCTCTACTCCTACACTATTCCAAAGAGTTCTACCCAGAGGAAATTTGAGGGGTGGGGCTACTCTAGGCGGTCAACAAAGCAACTCCTCCAGTACAAAATTTATTCTGAATTAAAAGCTCATTCTTTCCAAGCTATTTGATTATTGATGGACAAATTGCTCTCACTTGGTCTGATTAAAAATAAATCTGTACCAATTACAATATGGAAGAAATTTAGCAAGATGCTTTCATGTCTTGATGAGTTAAATTAACTCACTTCTTGTTTTTGTTTTCTATTTTTATTCTGGCACAGACAATGACTGTCAGATTTTCCAGCCATCTTTTTTATTATTTGGTCAGTCTCTTCTGCATATTCTCACGCTGGTATTGCTACACGTCTTTAATTAGTTTCAACACAGTCATCAGCTTTGTGATTAGCTTTGCATCTTGAAACACCTGGTGTGATTTCAGAAATTACTTGCCATCTGGCTTAATATCAGATAATTATAGCAACTTAATGGCAGAATTTTAAAAAGGAGCACCATTTGCTGAGACACTTGTAATTTCTTCACTTTAAATCATCCACGCTTATTTACACTGAACCACATTTCAGAGTATAGCATATACCAAAGGTTTTTAGTTGTAAAACATCAAGTTTTCTCTCTGCATGTCTTCTCTGATCATGTCCCTTTTGTGGACTTTCCAAGCGAAATATTTGAGAGTTTTAAAATCTCACTGTATTTTAATTATTGGCATTCCTGTATATCAAAAGGCTTGTATGAATTGCAACTTGAAATTTACTAGAATAATATTGAATGACTTATTTTGCTTATGAATAAATGAGGCAGCAAATGTATCTTGCCTGGCAAGTAAATGGTTAGACTATGCAGGGGGCTACTTCTGAGGCATACACATAAATGGAAAGTCTGTCAATGTATTCTGCACAGATGTGTTCTTTCTTTCTTGTAGAATGCAATGCTGTTAGAACGCCAAAAACAGCTGGTTGGTTATATTCAACAAAGTGCTATATGAAGAACACTCTCTCCCTTCCCCTCCCTCCCTCCCTCCCTCTCTCTCTCTCTCAATCAATCAATTAGTAATGAACTTCATGCCACATGACTTGTTTTATGATTATTTCATTTTTTCTCTTGTGATTAAGGTAAAGAATGAATCCCCAAGACAGACTTTTCTCTTAATATCTTTTAGCCAATGCTATTGTGAAAAAAACACTTTAAGTTATTGTTTCACGTGCTTTCCTATTCTTAAAATTGTTCAGTAATTTCTGGAGGAATCAATTTGTTTATTCTATATAGACTCATAGCAGCTAACAAAGGAAAATACATACAGATAGTCCTTGTCTTATGACCACAATTAAATTTCCACTGCTAAGCAAGACAGTTATTAACTGAGTTTTGCCCATTAGTTACCACAGCTGTTAAGTGAATTGCTGCAGTTGTTAATTTGGTAACACATTATTAAGTGAATCTGGCTTCTCCACTGACTTTGTTTGTCAGAAGGTCAAAAAAAGTGATCACATGACCCCAGGACACATCAACGGTCATAAATATATGCCAGTTGCCAAGTGTCCAATTTTTGAACATGTGATCATGGGGATGTTATAACAGTTGAAAGCGTGAAAACTATCAGTCACTTTTTTCAGTGCTTCTGTAACTCTGAACAGTCAATATACGAATGGTTGTAATTTGAAGACTACCAGTACAATAAAAGGTTGTAAAAATAAAAAATAGAGGCAACAATAATAAATTTCGAATAACATTGCTTCCCACACTAGTTAACAATAATACAACAACAAAACCATCAAAAGTGACAGGTGGCAATCAGTCTTGGAAGGCACTCTTCCAAAGAGTGATAAATGCACCACACTAAAGCTTAAAAAAACATTGAAGTTTGGCCTCAGCCCCTGTCTTGTCATGGAAGCCATCATCAGCTTCTCCAGGAATCTTCGTGCTAGAATTAATGCCCCTGTAGGGAGTCAAATCTAGCCTTTGAATTGCACCCAGAAATCTATTAGTAACACATTTAAGGGCTATGTAATAGGTGCAATATGATCATAGTGATAAAGACCTTTCTGGACGGTCTTCAAAGGCAGCCTCAGGTACCCCTGCAGAAGTCCAAATGATACTTAGTGATGAAGTTATAAGTTATTGTAGCCAGATTCTCTTATCTTAGTATATATTGGTCTGTAGATTTCCAGTGGTATGCTATCTCTCCGCAATTCTAATGAAACTGGTTGGCCATGATTTTGAAGCACTCAGGAAGCTTATTGCCAACAGAACTATAGTCAGAAATATGAAACAAATTCCTCCTAATGAATATCAATCAAGATTGAAAATATAGCCATTCACAACATCCTGCTGAAGCCTAAATAAATTATATTCACAAAACCACGGAACAGAGAAAAACAAGAAAGAATGTTTTTACAAGAGATTGGCTTTATTTTGATTGGTTAAATTGACAACCTCCTAAAACACAAGGAAAAATTATTGGTGTAACACAAAGAATGAACATGAATCTTATTTCATACAAAACTTTTGAAATTGTGGCTGGAGTCATAATTCTAGCCTACATTCGTTGCATTTATTTAATAAAGTGTTTTTTATCAGGGCAAACTGGTCTACCCAAATATGGGATGGAGCATACTGCTTCCGCCTTTCAGCCTCAATCCAGGAGCCTTTGTAGGCAGCTGCTTTCACAACAAACTATTTTTGTGGTTTTTGCGGTAAAATATAAATTTAACACATTTATTTATAAAGTTTGTAGCTCCTTTTTATACAGAAGTTCAAGACGGGCAGTGGTGGGATTCAAATAATTTAACAACCGGTTCTCTGCCCTAATGACCAGCTGGGTAGGCATGACTCAGTTGTCATGTGACCATGTGGGCATGGCCAACTCAACGTCACTTACATCAATAGCACTTCAACTTATCGGTTACAATGTAACCGATAAGGGTTAAGCAGAGAGGCAGTTTCTGTAAGCAGGGCAATAAAGATTAGGCTAGAAACAACACCACAATGTTTCCTTCCTGCCTTCCTTACAGGATTAGCCCTGTAAATTGGAAAAAAACAAAATAAGATTTCTTCCAACAACCAGTTCTCTGAACTGCTTAGAAAGTTAACAACCAGTTCTCCCAAATAGGTACGAATTGGCTGAATCCCATCACTGAAGATGGGGAAAAACACATTCTTCTTATTTTTTGCTACAATAACCACCCTGTAAGATGGGTTGTGCTGAGAAAGAGTGCCTGGCCCAAAGCAGTGGTGAAATGCAAAATTTGTTACTACCGGTTCTGTGGGCGTGGCTTGGTGGGGGGGGGTATTGTCACTGGGTGGGCGTGGCCAACTTTTTTTTTTAACTTTTAAAAGCATTTTTTCTATAACCTCTTTGGCCAAAAAAATGCTTTTAAAAGCCTCTGACGATCCCAGCTGAGTCACACGATCATTAGAGGCTTTTTTTTTTTACTTTTTTTACAGCACCACACCAGCCTCCTCATTGTCAGAATCAGCTACAATCTGCACAGGCCACTGACAGGCCACAACAATCTCCTAATCAAACACCCCAGGTATTGCTCTCTCTTTCTCATGCATACTGTATGGTTTATGATTGGGTTTTTCACAAAATCTGAATTTTGACATGGATCAGGATAATTTTGGATGACTGCCATTTACACAAGATAATCCAGTTAGATCTATAACCGCTTCCTTCTTTTTCTGTGAAGCTTCATCACTGATTTGTATCTCTGGTTCACTGATGTTCTGTGAATGATGGCATCATGGCAATTGCAGCAAATGGGTTGGAAAAGCTTTTCCCTTTGCATTGTGTGTGAAGGAGGGAGGAGATTGGATTTAATGAAGTTTATCTTTAACTTGCAGTAATTCTTGAAATCACATCACTGTCAATCACTCCAATCACATGGCTAGGATAAGTGATGGGATGATGGGAGCAAACAGAGGCAATTCTTGGGGATGATTCAGAGTTCAGGGTAACTAGAGACATAAAAAAAAAGGCTGGAGCACTTTAGTTAAATTGCAGGCACTCAGTGGATTACAGGAAATTTTGGGAACATGGTGGAAGGAATAGGAACACATTATGTTTTTCGAATGGAGATTAAATCCTAAAGTATAGAACAAGGTATCTCTGAATAGTAGCACTGAAAAAGGACAATGGTCTGACTGGCAAACAACCTCAAAATTGTCACATAAGATTTCAAGAACTACAAAAGATATTTCCATTATTATCTCTTGTACAGATCTTCTTTTTCTTAAAAAAACCAGAAAAGGAAGAAAATGTTAATAGCTCCAGATACAGCATTGTTTCTAGTCATGCAAATAAACAATCTGCAGAAGAAAAAATATTCAAGAAGAAAAATAAAATGGGATAGTTCGACTCTGTAAAGCAAGCTGCTGAGATTTCATGGTCATGATAGACAGTTCCATACTACTTAAAGGTGGACTGAAAAAGAAAACCACTTCTGATTTCTTAGGGGCCTAGAATTAATCAGGACATAAGATTTGGAATATCATTTGGATAAAATGGAGCCTTACTTCATTTGAACATGCAAAAAAATGTGTTACTTTTAAGATATATCTGAATCACTAAGAAGATTTTTTAAAAAATTAGATTTATAGGCCGCCCTTCTCCGGAGACTCAGGGCAGCTTACAATGCGTTATGCAATAGCCTTCATACTTTTGTATATTTTTTATACAGTCATCTTATTGCCCCCACAAACTGGGTCCTCAATTTACCTACCTTAGAAAGGATGGAAGGCTGAGTCAACCTTGAGCCTTGAACTTGCAATAATTGCAGATAGCTGAATGTTAATAACAAGGTACTTAGCCTGTTGAGCTAACTGAGGCTCTTTTATTTTGAGAGAGGAACGTCAGTATACTTTTTCTTCCCATTTTACACACAAAAGAAACCTGCTTTTCTTACAGAACTAGGTGGTAGGGCTTCCATGACTTTATTCTTGAGCTGGGGAATTCCAAATGGTCACTAGAGGGCACGAGAGAGAATTAGAATTTTTTATTTCTTTCCTGCCATTTATCATATGGAAGTTTGCAGCCCAAACATGATAGCCTATATCATATGGGGAATGAATACATACATGCAATTCAGCCTCTATAGATTGATTTGTTCCATAAAATATTCTAAAATGATGAGTCTAAAAAAACAATGTATGGCTGCACCGCATCTTTACTGCTCGATAGGGCAGCTGTCTCATTTCACTTCACAGTTAAAGAAGAGAGGAGAGAAACATATCCTGAGAGAGAGAGAGAGAGAAGTTCTTTTTCTTTTTACTGCTATGTGAAGAATTCTCTTTGTATCTGAACTGCAATCTTTAGTTAAGAAAGGCATCATCCTTGAACTAAGTCAGAGAAGGCCAAGTGGTTTTATAAACCCTAAGTTTATCCCTTAAAATGGGCAGGACCTCTTTGTAGAGTCCTAATATATTGCCAAGATCATGTCTTTTTTCCTAGGGTCAGCCTAGTGGAGACGTTATTAAGGGACAAAGCAGTAGCAGAAAGAAAAGCTGCAATAAGCCTGGGTATTAGTAGTAAGGGTGCAGCAATATGTAACTCCAGTAGTTCTATGAATGCAGCCAGAAAAGCACTGGCTGAAGACAGTGGAAGTGCTTCCTTTGGTCTCCCAATTTAAGATTAAAGGAAAAGCCACAACTCTTAACTGCCTCACGAATGGTGGGTTCCGCCCGGTTCCGTCGAGCTGGTAGCGGTGACAATATGATGTCACCGAACCAGTTCTGCTGCCCCCCCATGTTATTCTTACCTTTTATTTGGACCCACCCCCAATCTATTGCTGCCTCCTGAGTCCCAGCTGATGGCCACCCTACAGCTGATCAGTGTTAAAAGAAAACAAACGAGTAGACCGGTACCTGCAAAAATAAATGTGTAGACCAGTGCCTGCAAAAATAAATGGGTAGACCAGTGCTTGCAAAAATAAATGGGTAGACCGGTACAGCTCTGCAAGCAGTTAAAAGCCTGGTAGACCAGTACCTCTGCTAAATGCTAAAGAATTGTCACATGACCATCAAGCCATGCCGATAAAATAAGCCACACTCACCGAACTGGCAGTAAAAATTTCCACCCCTGTGCCTCACCTAGTGGTGAGGGAGATGGGGATGATGATGATGACCATGATAGATGTTGGCATCATTTGCAGAAGACTTTTTGACTCTGGTAGTTTTGTCTATTCCAGTGCAGCCTGCTTATGAAATTAAAGCATTAAACATATGTCTATGGAGATTCTCAGTCATCCAGGTCATGGTTGTCCTAAAGGTGCTTTTTCAAGAAGCAACTTTCTAGTTTTTCTTTGAGGACGTTTCACTTCTCATTCAAGAAGCTTCTTCAGCTCTGGCTGGATGGTGGGGAATGGAAGGATTTATACTCCTTGCAAACAGCTGGTCATTTGCATTCTTTTAGCAAGTTGTTAAGGCCACCTGGAGGTTTATAATGTGAACAGGATACCCTGAGTGGTGCAAATGGGTGAAGAGCCTTCTTGGAACTGTTGAAAGGACTGTGTTGTAGACTGGAGATAGATGATGATGTATCCCTCCCTCTCTGTTGAGAGAGGGCTGTTCAATTTTGACATAATGGCCTCTTTGACTCCTCTTTCAAATCAGTGGTCATCTCTGTCCAAAATGTGGACTTTGCCGTCTTCAAAAGAGTGGCCTTTGCTTTTTTTAATGCAGATGGACTGCTGAATCTCGTCCTGAAGAAGCTTCTTGGATGAGAAGCAAAACATCTTCAAAGAAAAAAACTAGAAAGTGCAGTTACCTCTTGAAAAAGTACCTTTGGAACATTAAAGATAGGTTTGTGTCACAAAAACATCTACATTTTAAAACTGTTGCAGCTGCAGATGTTTCTTTGTTTGTTAATGTTGATCTCCATAACTTAGTGGAGCATTAAATTGCTGCTATGTGTAAAATGGTTAGAAATGAACCAGATCAACAGTCCCTTTCTAAGCTTAAACACTCCCTCTCTCTTGGTCAACACATAATAGGTGGTGTTCTGCCAGATAACAGTGATTCCATCTAGTGATTATTTCTTAATCCTCCCATCTATGCCATGGAAACAAGTTGATTTCTTTTCCATGGGTGGTCATGGATGGACCCTGGCCTAACACTCTTTTTAAAATCTTCTTGCATTTGACAATTTCTCATTGGTGGGACCAATGTTGGAATTCAAAATTTTTTACTACTGGTTCTGTGGGCGTGGCTTAGTGGGTGTGGTATGGCTTAGTGGACGTGGCTTGGTGGGCGTGGCAGGGGAAGGATACTGCAAAATGTCCATTCCCACCCCACTCCTGGGTGAAGGATATTGCAAAATCTCCATTCCCACCCCATTCTAGGGCCAACCAGAGGTGGCATTTGCCAGTTCTCTGAACTACTCAAAATTTCCACTAACGGTTCTCCAGAACATGTCAGAATCTGCTGAATAGCACCCCTGGGTGTGACAGCAGGGGAAGCAGAACAGGCAAACCCAACAGCACTGCTTGAGTTGGCCTAAATAGGAAGCCACTGCTTTTGGCCTAGGAGGACTGTAAATTGTCATCCTGACAGATTAGGGCAAATAGAATGGGACATTAGAAAATGGTTACAGCCACTTTTATTCCTACTGCAGACATCTGGTTATGGACATCAAACTTTATAAAAACAGCCAGGATGAGGGGAAAAAGAAACTGGAAGAAGAAAAATAGTTATACATAACTTTTTTTAAAATAATAATAATCAGGTATTGGTAAATAAAACCCACTAATCTGGCTTGCCAGCAGTGATCCCACTTTCATTCTTGGTCTCTGCCTCTTCTTGCCCACCACAATACAGGCATATCTCAGAGACATTGCAGGTTTGGGTCCAGACTACCACAATTAAGCGAATATTGCAATAAAGTGAGTGACACGAAATTTTTAGTTGCCCAATGCATGTAAAAGTTACTTTTACCTTACACTGTAGCCTATTAAGTGTGTAGTAGTATTATGTCTAAAATTGTACATATTTTAATTAAAAATAATTTATTGCTAAAAAATATAATCGTCATCTGTGCCTTCAGGGAGTCATAATCTTTTTGTCTCGTTAAAAACCAAAAGCAATATCTATGAAGCGCCATAAAGCAAAGCACATAAGAATTTGGAAAGGCAAAAAACAGGAGAGAAAAATAGTTCCTATTTTTCTGGAACAAGAACCCAGAAGTGGAAAAGAGATGGTTTTATTGCTTTTGTTGTTCCCTGATGCCCATTAGATCCTGGCAATGAGAGGTAATAGCAGTGTTTGTGTCGCATGCAAGCACGCACACACATGCATGCGTGCATAGAGCCCATGAATAAGAAATACAGCTACTACAGAAAAGAAGGAACAGGGCAGGAGAAGGTTTGTAACATCCCATTTCACTGATTAATTTTTTTAAAAAAGACAAATCAATGCAAAATAAAAGTTCAGCAATGCTCATTCTAAAGCGGCATGTGGGTTTGGATTCTGCTGTCTTATCTTCATTAAAAGATAAATACAAGCTGCTTTGGATCAAGATTTGAAAACTGTTCACATGTAAGTGTGAAAGGAATCAAGTATGCCACATGATGTCACCACATATATTTTGTCATCTTGATGTAACCTCAGTGTGCTGTGAATTCAGAAAGAATTTCTAAAAAGAACTAAGATATTTTATGATTAATGATTACCTGTGATCTATCATGTTGCTGTTTGTATGTACACTGAGAGCTTATGCACTGGAGACAAATTCCTTGTGTGTCCAATTACTCTTGGCCAATAAATAATTCTTCTCTTCTCTTCTCTTCTCTTCTCTTCTCTTCTCTTCTCTTCTCTTCTCTTCTCTTCTCTTCTCTTCTCTTCTCTTCTCTTCTCTTCTCTTCTCTTCCCTTCCCTTCCCTTCCCTTCCCTTCCCTTCCCTTCCCTTCCCTTCCCTTTCCTTTCCTTTTCCATTCCTTCCCATTCCATTCCATTCCATTCTGAGCCTGGATACATTTTTATGCTAGTTCAGTACTTACCTTGGCCAGTACTTTGGTAGGTGGTCTTAATCAGTTGAGAGGCCTACTTCTGAGTCTCCTACTGGTATACAGTTGATGAAGCTCTTGCCTGTCTAGCACTTTTCAGTCTCTCATAATCAGGGTCTCCAGGGAGTATTTGATTTATACCTACATTTTTCTTTTAACTACGGATAAGACCTTCCTCTGGATGATGAGTAACCTACTATTATTGATTATTCAGCTCTGTCTTTTAGTTTCCTCTATCTCAGCACAGAAAGGACACTTAGAAATTTTCACTGACTTAGGCAGGAAAAGCTGCAGAGAATTTGAAACCCAAGAGATAATTCTTTTCCCAAAGTAAGCTCTCTACTACACATTTTAGGTGTTGGTGCTGATGGTATATCTGTATATTAAAGTTTCAGAAAGCTTATTAAATCAGTATTTATATTTCATATCTTTCTCCATACAATATTCATAAAATTATCCTCATGGTAGAACAATATGAAAGTAACTTCTGTAAGTTTGGCAAGCCAGTGAAATGAGAATGAAGCACCTTTTTCATCATCTTATTAATAAGTTTATAAAATATATAATGAATGCAGAAGAATCTGGAAAATGTCTTATGACCAAAGCTAGAAATGTTTTGAATTGCTTATGAATAATATTTTATTGATCATTTTAAATATTATACTGTATTGTTTTCCATACTAAGAATTTTAAATGAATCTGAATCTAATTTTCTTTTTAAAGTTGGCATTTGTGCAAAAAGACAATCAGTGATACTGAAGTAACTTTTATCTGAATATTTTCAAACTAGGCTTATCATATTCTTATTTTTAAAGCAATGTAGCTTGTCTTATGAATAATTTTGAGGGCAAGTTACATATATATTTCACATAAATAAATTAATTAATAATTCAGAAATAAGTCATTAATAAATTTAAATGCTTGAAAGATGGTTTCTTTTTTTAAAAAAAGTTGAGACCAATTAAACATAGCAGATGAAAGAATTTCAACAAAAATTAGCAACAATTCTTAATGCTCAATTTAAAGCATAAATATCTAACTGCGGTTAGCAGTTGGAGACAGAAATGGCAGGGAAGGGAAAATATGACATTAGATGCTTTTCCCATGATGCTTTTTATTCATGCTTGGTAATTGTTACTTTTTGTTACATCCTACTTTTTTGTATTTAATTATCGTAATAAAATGTTTTTAATAAATAATTGTATCATCACCTTCTATACTACGGAGAAATATTCCAGTAATTATGGAATAACATGTTAATGCTTTGTTGTTAACAGTTACAAGTAATTTGTTTGTGTCAACTTGCCTAATAAAGGATGGCTGAACTAATCTTTAATTCAAATTAGTTTCCATTTCCAAAAAATCAAACTAGGTGAATATCATTTTTGATCACAGTTGTATACATTTAATTTCTAATTCCACCTTTTGTTTAACATTTGTGTTTATTAAATTTTAGAACTGTGTTACTTCCTTGATTAGAGAGAAAGGCCACGTCTACATTTAGAGATGTAACAGAAAAACTGAACTAATTAATTGTGGGTTTTATGATTAAGAAGAAAGTAGATAATAGATTAAAAAGAGTTTTTCTTTTTGTAATCACAGAATAAGAAATAATTTTGTAATCATACTTGTATTTGCTGCAAATAAAATCAGAAGTTATTTTATACAATTTCTTTTTTCTTTCTGCACATTTGTCTTTTGCTTTCCCTTTCTTCCTTTTCTATATTTTATCTTAGTTTTTGTTACTTACCTTCTTTTTAAAACTTTTAATACAATTTATATATAAAAAACAATTTTAAAACTGCCTTAAATTTGCCTTTTAGAAGCATCTGTAATGCAAACTCTAAATTCTAAATTCTAATTTGCCTTAAGAAGCATCTGTAATGCAAACTCTAAATTCAAGCTAGCAGCATTGTTGAAAACCTGGACTCTTATTTACTATGAATAATAACTTTATTACTATGAATAATAACATTATTATCCCTTGGGAGTTGAGAGGCATAGAAATATGATTATGATTAATTAAATTATTGTTAAAGAGCCATGGAAAGATACATGCTTAGCATCACAAGATAGAAAGACCTGCACATAGATTAGAGAACAAATGAAAGTATGGGCTGGTCACATAGCAAAAAGAATTGATGGCAAGTGGATTATAAAGGCAGTCAGGATTCCACTTGATAAAAAATGTTCACAAAAAAACAAAAACAAAAAAACAAAATGGGGCAATGATATTAGCAAGTGTTGCAAGCCCAATTGGCAAAAAAAAGCTCAAGTCCATATTGGTTGGAAACATGTGGAAGAGGCCTTCATCCTGCGGTGAATAGACAATGGCTAGAATGAGTAACATTCATGCTTTAGCCCAAGAATTAGGATTATATGCAGTGGTGGGATTCAAGTAATTTAACAACCAGTTCTCTGCCCTAATGATTTCTTCCAACAAGCAGTTTGCCAAACTGCTCAGAAAGTTAACAACCGGTTCTCCCGAAGTGGTGCGAACTGGCTGAATCCCACCACTGATTATATGCCTTTCAATAGGAGCTGCAGTTTGTAGCTTTCCCTTGTGGCACAGACATCTGCTTTGCCTATTATGGAACTAAAAAACCCTCTTTGAACTGGGCTGTTGCGTCCTCAACTTTTTGAGTTTTATATCCAAGCTGATCACTTCTTGTCTTTCCTAGTAGGTGGACAAAAAAAAGCAACCATTTTTCCTAAGTATTCAAGGTTCTCATTCCAGGGGTTGCATTTGACCTACCATTTACTTGTTGGAGATTTCATGGCCACAGATGCAATTTAATAGAAATAGTGAGTTTTCAGTTCACTACTCAGAGGTAGCCTTGTCATTTTCCCCCCACCGGCCATAATTTGAATGATGTCAAGTCATTTTCCGAATGAGCTATCTTAGCAGTAGCGGCTTAGAGCAGTGCTAATGCTGGATGACAGAGGTGAACAATGACTGCTTTGTCAAGTGACTGAATCATTTGAACAGCTGCAGTTCCTTGGAGCAGTAGTGGGCCCCTGAGCACTATATTGCTCTTACAACAAATTTGAGCTACACTTGTAAGGCCTTGAAACACCAGAATCGTTATATTCTGCTTCTCCTGTAAAGTGTTAATAAGTCAAGAAATTGTCAGACCGTAATTTTTTTAATGCTGTTTAATATTTTCACCATTGGTATGTATAATAACACATCAGCACCTTGACTAAGAGGTTATGGTGGAAATATTGTTTGGTCTGAAAAAGTTACTTTAACTTCATGCGTGCGATTCAGTCTAGCTCTGTGAATTTTTGCAGTTCCTCTCTTTTCATAATGCTGATTCTCCTATGACATCAGCTGATTTTCCATATGTATTTATTTAATATTTTAAAAATAAATATTAAAAATCTAGCAGTGGTAGGCAACAAGGGCCCTAATGAGTGTATAGGTATATTCACAAAATCACATTAGATTTTTTATCTCAGGAGACATTTTTTTTAAAAAAATTCTTTTAATAATATTTTATGGAATAAAGCATTCTTTCAAGGAAAGTGCCAATATCTATTACCACCTGCATACAAGAATGCCTTTGGATGCCATGTATGCTGACATTGTAAACCACTCAGAGAGTGCTGTGAATTACTGTGGAGCAGTATATTTGTCTAAATGTTATTGCTATTGCTAATTTCTTTTCTAATCACATTCATTTATTTGTTTGTCAAACATGTACAAGATAACAAGTATAGGTATGAACATAAACATAAACATAGGAAGTAAGTACAAATAAATGGGGACAGTAAAAAAGGGACAGTAGCACGCTGGTGCACTTATGCGTGCCCCCTTTACAAACCTCTTAAGAAGGGAGTGAGGTCCACAGTAAACAGTTTGAAGTTAAAACTGTGAGGGTTTGAGGCTGTAACAATGGAGTTGGGTAGAGCATTCCAGGCGTTGACCACTCTGCTGCTGAAATCGTATTTCCTGCAATCAAGTTTGAAGCGGTGGTGAATGGGCAGTGGCGATTGGTGGCAGTGGCAAATGGGCGGCAGTGACCAGCGGTGAACAGGTGGCAGTGGTGGCAATCCCCGCCACCTAGAACAGCTGATCAGCAGTATTCTGGGAGACTGCTAATCAGCTGGTCATCAGCAAAGACTCCGGTGTTCCCCAGCAGCGAATGCCAGCCCTACACCAATCTCCCAGCGGCAATATTCACTCTATAAAATGTGCAGACATTTCCACCCATTTTGGGGGGGAGGGACACAAAGTGTGTCTTATAGTGCGAAAAATATGGTAAATTACAAGAATGACATAGAAAATGATGTTACAATGGACATACAAAAGAAATCAGTTGATGTTTTTAAAAAAGGGACAGATGAACAATAAACCAACAGAGTGACCTGTATAATTTTTTTCTGTATTGGTTTTACAAAAGGTATTTGTTAAATTTTGAAGAATCTTATGAGAAGGAACAACAAAGAAATGAAAAGAAATCTACATTATTTTAATGGTTTTAAGATGGTTAGACATAAAAGGAAGGAATATAAGGTTAAAATAGGTATATTGTTATTTCTGGTAATTCCTAATGGACTTTTACTGAAAGAATGAAATGATGATGATTTATGGATTAGTTTGTAGATAAGCGATGGGATTTGGGAAGAAGAAATTATTTAAAATGAGGTGAAAAGTTATTAATATTCTTTATGCTAGTTGTGATGAAGGTTGGGAATTACTTTTTCATATATTTCTTTTCTTCTTATTTTTTTTAATGTTTTATGTCTTTCCTAGTTTTTCCTTTTATTCTTTTTTCTGTCTTTCTTTCTTAATATGGTTTGCATTAATTTTTTATATTTTAATTTTACATTGTAATTAATAAAATTACTTGGGAAAAAAGAAAATAAAAGGGAAGGTGGAATTACATTCAGACTTGCAATGTTCAGACTTGTAAATTTACAGTAAAAGTAGTGTCAGCATTCATGGTTTGTACTTGTCTGGTTGTCTCAAGGGCTGACCCAGGGATTGACTGCTCAATACTAGAAGAGGGATATTAGATCAGGACATAATTGAAAATATATCATTCATACGGTACTAAGGTGTTTATTGGATGGCTGGATAAAAATAAATAAATAAATAGAATAGGTTTACTGGTAAGCTTTAAAAGTAAAATATCTCCCTTTTCAAACACACAAATACAGACAAAGAATAACATAATCGAGTTTCTTGGTAATATTTTGAAGGCTTCTTCTCAACAATACATGGGCAAAAATCTCTCTTGGAACTAGATGTTTTTCAGCTCCTTTGAAATCAAATCAGCCTAAAAACACCTAAATCTGTGCTGGATTGTTGCCATGATGCTTTTGCATTATATTCCATGTTGTTATGTTCAGAGCTTATCTCCTGCCATTCTGTGCCTCTTACTATTTTGTCACCGGAGCCAATTAGTTGTTCATGACTAGTCCATTTCTTTTCAACTGCTAATGAATATTGAGCACATCTAAATCCTAGTTAATGAAAAGCATGGATATTCAGCTGTCTCTCCATTCCAGTATAATTCAAATAAACTGAATATGGACAGTTTGCAATTTGAACTCAACCTTTAAATGTAGCTGAGTTATTATTAATATTTTGAATCTGATGCCACAGTATTATGTCTCTCTGTATACTTTACATCTGTGTTACAAATCAGGAGAATGAATTGTTTAAAACTTCAATTTCTTCAGTGGTTTTGCAATAAAAATAATTGCAATAAAATGCCAGTAGCTATGCCGAGGGTCTTGACAGACCTTAGTTTGTCCAACTGAGGAGCTCTGACGTTTTCTACTTAGCTTCTCCCTACTGCTCCTGTCTGGAAAAACAGAAAGGAAGGGACTTCACCCATTCTCATAAAAAATACAGAAAGACACTGACAAATCTTTTGTCAATCCTGAAACACAAGGCCAGCTATGAAATGGTGCAATCTTGCATATGGGAAAGGTTTTAATGAGAGATTCCTTTCTAAAACAAGGGAAGCCTGATGTCCAAAGAAAATTGTTTATTTAGAAAAGGGAGCTATAGACAAAACATCAGTCACACACAAATATCAAAGTTTCCGGGAGTAGGGCGGTATATAAATCTAATAAATCTAATCTAATACATCTAATAGATCTAAAACATTAATCAATCACCCAGAATTCCAGATAAAGTCAATTCAGCCAGCCTAGTTAAAATAGTTATTTAGGACCTGCAGCTTGGATGATATGGGTAGGTTCTCCTTCCATTTCATTTCTTCTTTTTTCTGAGCATGAAGGTTTATTCTAATGTGCAACTGGACACATTTTATGCTGGATGGGGAAAAAAAGTGCAGTGGCAATTTATTGTAGACTTTTGTGCAGTTGAGAATATGGAATTTAATTAAAAGTACAGTTGCATAAATATAGGAGAAAAATAATAAATTAAGAGCAGAAGGAAACTCTCCTATAATAATTTCATATTACTAATATATTATTGGAATCCACTATCTGAGTAGTCAAAGCATTTATTAACTGCCTGAACATATGCATTACTGTTATAACGTATCATAAAAAGGAAAAGAAATCTGAAGTATAACACTGTATGTCACTCTTGATTCACACTATATTGAACATATCAACATTTCTTTTATTTCAAGTTGCTTGGATAATCACCATTCGGATTTTGGTAGGAAAAGCACTGATGGCTTCATTTCTCTGAGAAAATCCCTTTAAATCTCATCTTTTCATTTGCTTTTGCTGTGCTCTTGTTCTGTTAGACTTGATTGATCCACAATTGTACTGATGCCTCAGGATTACAGAGAGTGAAGATAAATTATGATAAACGTACCAGTGTTAATTTTTCAATTCCATTGAGATTTGATTTCTCATTGTGGATTTCAACATGGCATTTGTGGTAACGAAATACTCATCGGAGGGACTATGAGACTTAGGTTCTAGATTTACCATGAGGTTTATCACAATTCTGTATCTGTTGGATAATGCATGAAAGTGGATTAAATGGGATAATATGACTTTGCAAATGTCACTGATATTGTTAAGTGGAAGTGATCCCTCATATTCTAGTGACAGTTCTGCCAGATAGATGTCTATTCCAAGCATCTTTTGAACTGGTTCTAGGTTTAGTTGAAGGCTGTACCCTTTATTGTACAGCCTTCAACTAAACCTAGAACCAGCGTCTTCATAATCAGCCACAGGTCAGTATCATCTTCAGAGCACTGATTCAAGGACTGAACAAAGACAGTCGACTTTATTATTCCAGACAGCACCAATATCTTTCCTGACGGCTTTCATACTGGTAATGCTTCTTTTGTTTTCATGCTGGTTGAGTTCCATTCATATCATTGGTTCATTTGCCATTATGTGCTTCATCTCTAAAGACCTTGATCCAACCAAGGAGCTACTAAAAGCGCCTTTGCTTTTACTAATATCATTTGTCCTACATCAAGCCTGGCAAGGCCATCTTGCAGGTACCCTAAGGAAGACTGTAAGTACATCAGTTTGAAAGCACAAAATAAGATCTTATTTTCATCAAGGAACAATGTTAAAAACATATGTGGTACCTCATCAAGTTTCTGCATGAATACTAACACACTAGGGCTGAATGGATAAATGACAACAAACATTTTCTTTATATTCCCCATTGTGATTGCAAACTTACCTCAAACCTTCTCTCATTGGCTTAGTACTCAGGCCATCACAACCTATCCAAAGTGCCCAAAGTGAATGCATTATTCCCTGCCTCTAATTAAATCTCCCATTACTCAAATTCTATCACCCCCTGCCCTTATTTACAAATGGTTCCTAGGGGTTGTCTCCAGAGGTGGGTTTCAGCAGGTTCTGACCAGTTCTGGAGAACTGGTAGCAGAAATTTTGAGTAGTTCGGAGAACCAGTAGTAAAAATTCTGACTGGCCCCGCCCCCATTTTTTCTCTGCCTCCTGAGTCCCAGCTGATCAGGAGGAAATGGGGATTTTGCAGTATCCTTCCCCTGGAGTGGAGTGGGAATGGAGATTTTACAGTATCCTTCCACTGCCACACCCACCAAGCCACGCCCACCAAGCCATGCCATACCCGCAAAGCCATACCCACAGATCCGATAGTAAAAAATTTTGAAACCCACCACTGGTTATCTCTACAGTAACTATCATACCAGCAAATTCTGGTTAAGACCGGTTTTTAGCATAGCAGGGGTCTCTGATCCTGGTTCCTACATACAGTTCTCAACCTTTAGCCTAGCTCATGAGATTAGAAATATACAAGGTATTTTCTTCACAGGCTAGCATGTCTTCTGTAATTTCTCTAAAAGCAATAGGTTCTGTTTCCCACAAAAGCTTTCACTTAATTGTAATAGACATTCATTACATTTCAAGTAAAATGTAGATTTATGAAGAAATGCATGAAGATAGAAAAGTATTATTGCTTCCACAAACATGTTGAGGAGAGGGAAGGATAAGAGAAAGAAAGCTGAACATTCCCCCTTGTCCCTTAAATACAGAGATTCATTTAACTGAGAATATTTTGCTTTTTTTGAATTTGTGAAGGCTATTAAATTAACTTCATATTTTAGTCTGTGGGTAGAGATGGGGTCAGTAGTTTTTTTTTTTTTGAAAGATTATTTTTAGACCTTAATAAATTGTTAGCCATGCTGACCACCAATAGCTACTGCAGCTGGGCTACAAAAATAAAAATCCAATTGAAAATTGCAAAATTTGTCTCTTTTTCCTTCTATGTAGTGATCACTTTCATATTTCAGCCAAGTTATGATAGCTCTAAAATAATTTATTTAAAACCCTTTAAATTACTACAAATATGTAATCAGTTTTGTGAAGTACTTTTCCACAGTTTCCCAATCAGGGTTCTACAAATCCAATTAATCAGAAATTATATATCAATGGAAAGGATAGAAAACTAACAATCCAGAACAATTCAAAATTATAACACATTCAAAGAAAATTTGTTTTCTTGTTTTATTTATTTATGCAATCATTCCATGTGTATTGAGTAATTTTTCTACTATAAAATAGAACTGCCCTTCATTTGTTAGCACATTTCCTCCCAAATGTATGTTTTAACCAGGTATCTGGCTCTACCTGGAAGAATTAAAATAGATATTTTGTTTTCAGAATAATGGCTCTGAGGTTCATATAGACAAACTAGTTTCAGCAATCCCCTCAATCCTTAATTTTGTAGAAAAGCAAAAGCTGAATATTACATTCATTGTGGAAATGAGAGCATAAGGTAATACAATGATGTGGCAGCTGCAGTCAGTGTATTTAAGATCATAAAAAGTACTGTCCTCCATTATTTTTGACTCATCTTAAATGAGTCAAAAATAATGGAGGACAGTACTTTTTATGATGTTACCCTGCTGCTACCATAGCTACATTCATCATCTCAAAAAAACAGCAAGAAGGAAGAACAAAATTTCTGGGATAATAGTTAACTAATCATAGAAGGTGCTGTCATCAAGCTTCTTTCAAGGTTGAGATTCATGTGTGTCCTTGACTGTCACAGTGCTACATGTAAACTTTTGCTGTGCATGCCTAAGCATTTGTCATACACTAACATGGAGGGCTGCACCAGGGGGTTTATACTCTCAGCACAGCAGATGAGAAACTAGGAGAATCAGTTTCTCAGTCATTCATTATACATAAAACCATCTGCCACTGCCCATTCATTCCCATCATATGTGGACCCTGTACTGAGCAGCCTTTCCAAATAACTCTGGAATTGTTTCATCAGTGAAAATCAAGATAGAAAATATATAATTAGATACAAACAGTAAATAAAGGCTAAGATCTGTGCTTTTTCAAACTGAAAAGATATAATGTAATCTATTATGTTTCAGACCACTATGAATAACATATAAAACTCTCAAGGCCCACCATCTGGCCTTTGCAAGATGCATCCATGAGCTCTCAAGATTTATTTTTAGTGAAACTTATTACTGGAAGCCACAGTAAGTAAATAAATTTATTGGAACTCAGGCTATTATGAAAAGTATTATCTCATTTAATAATTGCAATAACATTCTAGTGTTATTTATCACCCAGGTTGATTTAAATATTTAAATCTAATGTATAGACAGATTACTTCAGAAGGACTTACAAGCTTACAATATAAATAATAATGATCAATATGCAAATATAATGGTCCTGAAGTGCTGGAAATTATTGGTCCTCCTTCCTTTGTAGTGGCTCATCCAAAATTTCCATGACTCTAGACATGTAAACATCTACTTAAAGTTCCTCTATAAATTTTGAACTCATTCATCATCATCAGTTTGTGCATTACATCCAAACCACCACATTAAATACAGCAGTGAAGAACAAAGGGACAATATTGGTTTTTCAATAATAATTATACAGCTATTATTACATTGCTGCTTTATATTGTTTTGTCCCTTTCTCCTTCATCCTCTATTTGTAGCATATTGCTTTTTTAAAAAAAGAATATGAAATCCTAGCTATTAAGAATCGGCTTTTGTTCAGAAAAAAATAAAATAAAAATCCATAGCGGGGCAAGTTCATTTATTCTGATTTCTGACACTGCTGTTGCTAATCAATTTATAAATTCAGATTATCCCATGTAACCTCTACAATACATGAAGAATAAATCCAGCTTTGGAGAGGCAAAAAATGTTCCAATCCTAGCTATGGTAATCAGATCTGTACAAAAGTCATCAGCTGCTTACTTCTGATCAGATACTATCAATGAATTATTTTAAACTACTGAGAAGAGGAATGGGCTGAGTCACAACTAACAGGTAGCATGGAATGCTATTAAGAAAATGCCTCACTTTGAACAAAACTAAACTAAACAACACATTAAACAAATGTGCATAGGAAAAATGAAATAAAGCAAGCAAGCAAGCAAACAAGCAAACAAACCCCATGTATTCATAAATTGTCCCTCCAAGTTGAATACTGATTAATATATTTCAAGAATAATATTCCCCTCCTTGTTAAACAGGGCAATATGACTTCTTCAACTCTATTTACCCAACCAATTTGACCTGATATATATATATATATATATATATATATATATATATATATATATATATATATGTGTGTGTATGTGTATGTGTATGTGTATGTGTATGTGTATGTGTATGTGTATGTGTATGTGTATATATATATATATATATATATATATATATATATATATATATATATATATATATTTGTTTTCTGAGGTTTTCGCGGGTGTTTGTATGTAGGTCTTTGGTTATTCGGGTCTTCTCCCGCGTAGAATTGGAAGTATCTTGGCGACGTTTCGACGAAGTCTCATTCGTCATCTTCAGGCTGGTGTTCTCGGCTTCGTTCTTCCAGGAACAATGAGCAATTTGCTCCTGGAAGAACGAAGCCGAGAACACCAGCCTGAAGATGACGAATGAGACTTCGTCGAAACGTCGCCAAGATACTTCCAATTCTACGCGGGAGAAGACCCGAATAACCAAAGACCTACATAACGTCTTGGCGACGTTTCGACGAAGTCTCATTCGTCATCTTCAGGCTGGTGAGCTGAAGATGACGAATGAGACTTCGTCGAAACATCGCCAAGACACTTCCAATTTTATGTGGGAGAAAACCCGAATAACCAAAGACATACATATACATATACATATACATATACATATACATATACATATACATATACATATACATATACATATACATATACATATACATATATATATATATAGTTAACAGTAAAGCCAACAATTAGATTAAACTTCAAAGTCTTCTGTTAACAACACATTATTGTATATCATTTGAAGAAAGTCTACAATAGCTTCTAATCTATTATAAAGGTAAAGGTAAAGGTTCCCCTTGCACATATGTGCTAGTCGTTCCCGACTCTAGGGGGTGGTGCTCATCTCCATTTCAAAGCCGAAGAGCCAGCGATGTGGTCATGTAGCTGGCATGACTAAATGCCAAAGGCACCTGTAATGCTATTGCCTTCCCACCAAAGGTGGTTCCTATTTTGCTACTTGCATTTTTTATGTGCTTTTGAACTGCTAGGTTGCTGCTGGGACAACTAATGGGAGCTCATCCCGTTATGCGACACTAGGGATTCGAACCACTGAACTGCTGACCTTTCAATTGACAAGCTCAGCATCTTCGCCACTGAGCCACTGCATTCCTAATCTACTATAGACCACCACAATTATCATGGGTCTGTCCAGGATCACATATACTCGATTGATTATTAATGATAAAACGTTTCCTTAAAATTTTAATTTTGTCTGTCATTTTCCGAACATTTGGATCTCATTTCCAGAAAATCATCTGTTCTAGATATCACCATAGCATTTGTTGTTCAAAGAAACCTTTTCGAGTTGCATATAAGTCCATTCACCAGTCTCCATAAATCTTCTTAAGAAAGTCCAGTTCATCTCTTAGTTCTATCAACTCCAAGTCTTTAGAATCCATGCCCTTTTCAGTCTTCTCCAAGTCTGCAGTTCTCAAACCAAACTTCTTCTCCTTCAAATCCGTTTCTTCTTTTGGAGTTTGTATTTTAATGTTGTGAGTAAAATAAAAAAAATAGAAAATGTCTCTCTCAATTATTAATTCTCTTCCTGAAAAATTGGGAAATATACATTATGGAGATCAAGACCTGAAGTTACAGCATTTTCATAAATTCTGATAACTATGCAAGACAAGAGAAGAGATGTTGGTTGTAATATTGGTGATCAATATGGTAGCTAGAAATTGTCTTGTCTCTTTTGTCTGCTTGAGAGGTTGGGGAGGTCTGCCATAAAGAATTCATTTTAAACAAAACCAAAGATTCTGTTTAGTGACTGCTTTTAATAAAGTAGTACTACTTTTATATAATAGAATATTATAATGAAATGGGGGTTAAATGGAAAGTAATGCCTCCATCTTTTTAAACAGGAAAATTTAAAACATGAAACACAGAAATAATTATTGAAATCTACTATTTTTATGGTTTTATTTCTTTTCCATACAATCACTGCCATTCATTAGACTTCTGTCAATCATGGATAAGTTTCCTAACTTTATGGAATATAGTTTGTCTGTTCAACCAGGTCCTGAAAGTCCTTTCCATCTCATTGTTTTGTGAAAAGGTTGTTACATGGCACGAAGTGTAGACTGAACATCAGATGGAGTAAGACAGTGAGATCCAACTTTGCAATTGTCACTTCGATGGTTTATAAAGTGGTGGCCTAGCACTGTTACACTGCAGACAAAAATTCTATTTGTGTGACTGAACTCTGCTTAATTATTGTTTCAAAGTTTTGAGTGTTACAGTGTAGTACTCTTAAATTGATAAACTGGTGCCAGGTTTAGTGAAATCCATGTGGATTATGCTGTATGTGTCTTAAAAAAAGAAACAACCCTCCCCTCAACAACCCTCCAAAAACATGGTACAGTAGTGAGTTTTTCTGCTGAAGTCTGGGTTTGTTTTAATTTTTGTTTTTGCAAGTGAAACTTTGTGATGATATTCCAGGGACTGATACTTTGTTTCTGGTTTATAATGAGGAACTCATGTTTTATCAGCTGTCATGATACTGTGAAGAAATTCCTCACTTCATTTTTATAGTGCGATAAATGCTGGCAAATTTCAATTTCTGAAACTTTCATTTTGAAACTGCCAGCATGCAAGTAACTCATTATGGCAAACTGTACACTACTGACAAAAAAATTAGTGATGTGACCACACATTCCTTTGAAATGCCATGTTAACAACATTTACCCTTTGGATGATCCATGATTATCCTTGATCGGTTCATCAACCTTTCTCATGTGAAATTCTATAATTCTATGAAATTCATTGGCTGCTGTCACAGGATATCTGCCTAGTTCTTGATTACACAAATCAGTTTTTTTCTGGATCACCATCTTTATATTTTTTGGCTCAGTAACACATAGTCATCAATATAAAAACTTGGATTTGATAAAATTTGATAAACATGAACAACACCTTTCCTTTCTGTAACTCCCCACCAACTGAAATAAGAATGGATGCCAAAGAACATATTACAAGTCTCTAGCTTGTCAGTACTGCCATAAATTGGTGAGTTACAGCATTGAAGGTATTACTTTTTGTTCTCATACTTACATCTTTGTAACCAAAGTTTGCAAATTTCACATTTATTTATCTATCTATCTATCTATCTATCTATCTATCTATCTATCTATCTATCTATCTATTTAATTGTCAACAAGTACAAGGAAACAAGTAACAGTATAGACATAGCCATGCACACATATAAAAGGAAATAAATAAGCAAAACATAGCCATAAACACATAAAATGAATACATATAAATGGGAACAGTAGGACAGGAACTGTAGGCACACTGGTGTGCTTATGCATGCCTCCTTAGGGACTCGTAAAAAACATGAAAGGTCCACAGTAGACAGTTTAAGGTAAAAGGTATAGGGATTAGAGAGACTAACAACAGGATCAGGTAGTGTTCCAGACATTTACATAACCCAACTGTGTCAGTGATACTATTTATTTCTGCCTACATGCAGTTAATTCAGGTTGAACTGTTTCTTTATATTTATTTAATTTATTTGTACATTAAATTTAAAAAAATATTTAATTTTTATTAAACATTTTAGAAATAGAATATAAAAACTAATAATGTCAGACCTGCCTCAGCTTGAGCCTCCAAGTAAGAATGATCCTTAACACCATCAGATGGAGAAAGGTATAGTTTACTAGAAACCGAGTAAAATACAATAGTGCAAAGCCAGAACTGAAATTTGCCCACCAAAACCCCAAGTGAATTTTTTTCCCCGCTTAAACACTTCCGATTGCTGGTCCCCCACTGTCCAATCAGTTTCGAAGATGTTTTGGAAATGGCCACTGTGATCGTAGGCTGACTTGCAGCTGAATTCTTCTCATCACAAAGCAACCTTGAAATACCATTTTAGGAAGGCACTTTCTCTTAACTTTCACTTTCCCTGCAGGCGTTTCCCTTTCATCTCAACCTCCCCCAGGATTTATAGCAGACTGGTATCGAAGCAATTGCAGAGAGCAGGCATGAAGTGGCAGTTCTGACAAATACAAATGAATATAAATTAAGGAAGGAAAAAAGAGAAATCAAAAGTACAAGAAAGAAAGAAGAGATTCAAGGCAGTGGTTTCCGATATTCTTCACAGCAGTTATAAGTACAATTATATTTTTAACCTCTCTCTCTAGAATTACATCATGCTAACCTTCTTTCTATAAACTATCTTGTCTAATCATCAAAACCATAAATCACAAGTTTATTTTTTTCATTTTATACAAATATTCTTAAGAAGTATGCTGTCACCAGTATATGTAGATAGTGTCTTTTTTCTAACTGAAGAAGTTAGTTTATCTATTTCTGCAAAATTTGTTAATTTCACCAATCATTGTTCCATAGTGGGTAGTGCCAAATCTTTCCATCTCCCTACATATCATAATCTTGTGGCAGTAATCATATACTGAAGCATGGTGAACTATTTGTTTATGGCAGTGCAGATCCTAGTATACTTAATATCTCTCATGCTAAGTGTTATTTGTATGCCTTTACATATCTTCATATCTGAAATGTAACTAAAAATACCGTATAGCAAGCTAAATATTGTCCTCAGTGAATACAGATGGACAGATACCCTCAAGTGATGCTTGTTATCTTTTAAGTAGAGCAGTTGGAAAGAAGAGTCCTTGGCTTTAACCAAGATTATCCCAGGGAAGAAATATTGAGTTCATGCATTGTACCATGTCTTATTTTTAACCTTAGTTTCTTGAAAGACTTGCTGTGATTGAACTTATATAGTACACTAAGCCATAATGTGTTTTATTGAATTTTGGATGATGTATAAGCTTCTGTTGCTTGTTTTGCAACCAGTGTAAGACAAACCATAACTTAGTACACTGGGTAAACCAAATAGTTTAGCCAAGATTAATACAAACAAATCCTGATTTTTGTCAGAGTATATCCAGGGTCAGGTTACCAGAGATTGGGTTTACTGCCTTTGACATTTATTACATGCATTAACACTAATTTACCTATCATTAATCAGAAGTATCAGATCTATACTTCTCAATCATTCTAAACCTTTCCTTGGCTGGAATACTGTTATTCTTAAAATCTCAACACACATCCAGTAAATTTAGAAAGAGCCTGCAATCTTGAAATGCCAGTCCTCTCTTTGTCTCTAATTTATAGTCCGTGTTTATGTTTGTGTCAGATCTTGGCCATTACCAATGTTCAGATTCTGAAATATGGTGTCATAAAGTCTGTTGTTTGGTTGGGCCATTAGATTAACAGGAAAAAAAATGTTTTTTTTTTTTCTGAATTAGTTTCAGGGTAAATAGAATATATCAGCATGCTCTTTTAAACAGCCTGAAATTAAAGTGCCTATCTCATGGCATAAGGTCTTTTCTCATTATCATGTTATTGTTTTTTCTATTGTTGTGTACAATCCTGGCAAACCACAGACAGAGGGTCACAGACAAAGTCAATGTTATTGGTCACCTTCAGCTGAAGTTGTGCATATGGTGTACACTTAGTACACTGGGTAAACCAAATAGTTTAGCCAAGATTAATACAAACAAATCCTGATTTCTGTCAGAGTATATCCAGGGTCAGGTTACCAGAGATTGGGTTTATGGGTCCAGTGAAGGTCATTGCCAAGAAGTATTGTTCCAGAAGTCCATAATCATGTTCAAAACCAGCAATTAAGATTAGAATCTGACATGCACTGTTGACCAAATAAGACCAAAACATCAGCTAAATACTTGGAAGGGTTGAAAGCATACAAACTAATTTAGTAGAGACAGGGGGGCTATTTTGGAACAGCAGAAAAGAGATAGAATTGCTGGTTGGCTAAGCAAAACTTTCTATAGTGAAACAAAGCATTTTTGAGGTTGCAGTTGCCAAAACCTTATTGGAGTTGACTGGTTTTATAAAATATTGACCAATTTAGGCAGCATATTATGGCATTAACAATATGCTAAATAATGCTGTTCATTGAATTTATGGCAGAATGACAATTTTGATGATTTTACGACTTAAGGTACTGTATGAAAACTTAAAAGATGTGGCCCTAGCACAGGACCATTATGGAAATACACAAATAATAAATAATTTTGTTAACAGTAAGTACAATTTAAGGCAGGGTTGTCAAACTCACGTTGTCATGGCAGCGTCACGTGACGTATTGGGATTTCTCCCCCTTCACTAAACCATGTGTGGGCATGGCTAGTGTATGACACATCTGGCCCATGGGCCGGGAGTTTAACAGCCCTGTTTTAAGGCATTCTGAGAGCTCTTAGTGCCTAATTTTCAAATAATGCTATTAAACCACAATGGCTAAAGGAACTAAACCCAATTAAGTCACCTAACTTTTAATGCAATCAGAGACACTGTTTTATTATATACTCCTGAAAATGGTACTGCTACTACCAAAGCAAATACATTTTGCCTTTGATATAAGGATTTATTTATATATTTTATATATAGAATAAACCTATATTCTTTAGGTGTCAGTTAAGATAAGGTCAGCTTTGAAGACATTTTATTGTTTAAAACACCTAGTTCGGAAAATTATAATCTATGTCTTGACAATGGCCTGTCTTTATGAACTTATGTTTCTCCAATCTTCTGAGAACCTGATTTTGGGTCAAAATGATATAGCTCCATGGCCCTGCTTTGTATCTGGCTCATATTTCCAGCTTAATGCTCTGACATTTAGGTTATGTATCTCTGTGGCTCTGTTCTTCTTTCCCGTTAGAATCATCAATTCTTTGTTCCCTGCTAGCTGTTCTCCTGTTAAAGGTTATGCCCTTTAGTTCTTTGCATTTTTACTGAAGTCCATTTTTTTGGTTTCTCTTGGTCATTTTGGTTTAGATTCAAAGATCTATAAAAGTTTTGTTTCCCCTAGTTCCTTGTGACTGGCAGCCCACAAACTTAATCATTAAAATCACATATTTCTCATGATCAATAACTACATTTGTGTATGATGAAGGCTGATAGGCTGGGCCTCTACTGTCCTGTACATTTCAGTTCCAAACTTAACAGTCTCATTCCAGGTTTCATTTGTCCATCCATCTTCCGCTTTCAGTCCTGTATGGATTTTATTAGCAAGCACAGGATATTCCAGCATTTTTCAAAAATATGTGTAAAAAAGTAACTTTCAACCTTGATCACAAAAATATAAACAAATTTAATAACTGTTCACCCTCCATAAGGTTAAACAAGCATCTCTTTATCACCCATCCCTTATCTATGAACAAATCAATAAAACATCAACTTTTCAATTCTAGTATGAAAAAAAAGTTTGAAAAGGGTGCCAGAACACTGCTAAAAAAATCTTATTTTAATCTTGATCAAATAAACCACTTTATATTCCTTCCTTTTGCTTCTAACAGTCTTAATCTTGAATTCAATGAAATATTATTGTATGATTTGATTTTATTGTTGGACAGTGAGGAAGCTGTGGAGGAACATGGGCCAGTCCTGGAGTCTGGGGAAGGCCCGAACAGGGGCTCTGCGTCAGAGGCAGATGGGGCCAGGGCCATCTGGGAGTGATGTATGGATTCCAGAGCCTCCAGAGTCGGACAGCAGAGAGGCAGAGGAACAGAAGGAGCCTGTTCCTAGTGCGCACATGCGCAGAGCTGCCAGAAGGTACAAACAGTTAAAACAAAAGGGACGACTTGGGAGTAAGGCCTGGAAATGATTGGCCCCTCCCATAAGGCTTAAAAGAGGATCAAAGGCACGTTGCAGGAAAGCAACATTGTTAATTCTGTTCCCAGTCGGCATCTCTGTTAGATTCTGGAATCCGTGTGGCTTTGCCAAGTAGGTCTTTGGCAGAGTGTCATGGGAGATAAAGGTTGGTGATTATCCTGAAGGACTTCTCCCAAAGGACTTTTTGCAACTAATTGGAACTAATTGGACTTTTTGCAACTAATTGGAACTGTGAATTACGTACACTCACAGTTGTTGCAATAAAAGAGGTCTCATGTGTTTTAATGACTCAGGAAGCCTAGGTCATAACATTGTGGACTTCAACTGCCAGAATTCTCTATGCTGACTGGAGAATTCTGGGAGTTGAAGTCCACAAGTCTTAAAGCTGCCAAGTTTGAAGACCTCTGTACTAGCTTATGGCAGTTGTCCATAATCAATCAAGACCAATTACATGCTGGAATAGAGCATGTAAGACTTAAGACTTTCTGACATGCAAGAAAGGATGTTGCCCTCCGAACTGAGGTCCAAATTATGGTGATCACTATAAGGAAGTTCTGCCACTTAGTACATACTCCCTGTACCTTTTCAGCAGAGGGATTTTGTAGCAAGACTTCTCTGGATGTTTGCCGGGATGGATATTTTCAGTTCCTGGCAATGCTATGCCTGATTACTTTTGGTGTAATGCTAAATAAGAGCCTGTAGCGTTAGCAATGACCAACACTTTGGTCTCTTCCTGGAAATCTATTGTCAATCAGTGCAGCAAATGTTAAGGTGTTAATCTGCAATTGTGTCACTCTTTTCTAGCTCACAAATTACTGAATAAATGGACTTAATTCCCAGATCTAGCCATAAACACAAGAGTTAATTCCTCTCCTCCCTTTTATGTTCTCTCAAAAATTATGAGGAATATATGCATGTTTCTTGTCAGGAGCAAAAAGGTTATATAATGGAATTCTGGATTTTTAGGTTGCCCAAATCTCTTTGAGGCTTCATGATAATTCAGATCCTTATACTCACAAATATTATTTGCTATTGTTGTAGTATATGCTCCGTTCACAGAGCTTACTGTATAATGAGTTAGCAAATTTCATAAACAGACAAGTATCTCCATGTCTGTGGTGAAGCTGTTTTTTCTTCTCTTCTTCTGTGACTGTCTCTTCCTCCTTTCTCCTTAGATAAATATTATCTTACAACATTTGGATTGTCTTGTGGCTTGCTGTTGACAGATATGGTGATAACAAATGCTATTTTTTTCAGGGATGCAGTATATACTGAATTGTTCATACCATATTTGACCCCAAGCAGAATGTAATACTTTCTTGTTCCTACTTGCTGTGGATGCTTACTCAGCTTGTAAACCGCTATTGTGTTTCCGAGGCTGTCCAATGAATTACTGCCTTTGACATTTATTACATGCATTAACACTAATTTACCTATCATTAATCAGAAGTATCAGATCTATACTTCTCAATCATTCTAAACCTTTCCTTGGCTGGAATACTGTTATTCTTAAAATCTCAACACACATCCAGTAAATTTAGAAAGAGCCTGCAATCTTGAAATGCCAGTCCTCTCTTTGTCTCTAATTTATAGTCCGTGTTTATGTTTGTGTCAGATCTTGGCCATTACCAATGTTCAGATTCTGAAATATGGTGTCATAAAGTCTGTTGTTTGGTTGGGCCATTAGATTAATAGGAAAAAAAATGTTTTTTTTTTTCTGAATTAGTTTCAGGGTAAATAGAATATATCAGCATGCTCTTTTAAACAGCCTGAAATTAAAGTGCCTATCTCATGGCATAAGGTCTTTTCTCATTATCATGTTATTGTTTTTTCTATTGTTGTGTACAATCCTGGCAAACCACAGACAGAGGGTCACAGACAAAGTCAATGTTATTGGTCACCTTCAGCTGAAGTTGTGCATATGGTGTACACTTAAAAAAAAAGAATGGCTTTTGATGGACCCACCTGCCTTAATCTTTTTGACTCCTTGAATGTCCCTCATCCAGTCTGTATCTTTTTCTTGTGTTGCAAACCTGAATCTCACCATCATATTGCACCATCAATCTACATTTCGGCAGATTGCATCAGTTACAGAAGAACAAGCTATGGCTGCTCTTTCAGTTCTGCTCTCCCTAATCCTTTACTTTTTATATAATTTTTATCAGTTATCAAAATATAAAATACA
Organism: Masticophis lateralis; assembly: GCA_030761175.1. Taxonomy (NCBI): domain Eukaryota; kingdom Metazoa; phylum Chordata; class Lepidosauria; order Squamata; family Colubridae; genus Masticophis; species Masticophis lateralis. The sequence continues at coordinate 96,080,463 of JAUDYJ010000004.1, read as the reverse complement.
AAGAGAAAATTTAAAAAGTAATAGAGAACTGGGGTGGGGGTGGGGGAGGGGAAAAATGAGAAAACGGAGATCCTCTCCACTTGACCCTTGGCTGTTTCACCTGTTCAGTTTACCAAACAGTGATGTACCAACCAGTGTCAAAGAATTTACCTACTTTTCATTTCTTTCCGTTTTTGCTTTTTCCCATTTTGTGCTGTGTCTATTACACCTCTAAGCCTAGGGCAATCTTAGTAATGTTATCATTAGAATCAGAAAGTAGAAACTATCAATGTTCTATCTTTCTGAAATGGTGTTGCAAGATAGGTAAAATAAATGAGTTTCTTAGATCCCTATAAAAATTACAACGCAAGAGTAAATGAGTGATGGTTTCAGTTTCTCCTAAACTGCATGGACAAGTCTATTCAAGTAAGTGAGTTTTGGAGCATCTACAAAGCAGAAAAACTGTTGGCAAATATTCACCATAGAGAAAGTATTAGGTCATGTTCTAATGTAGCATGGAATTCTACTTTTTTCATTAGTTATGCCATTGTTCAGTATGAGTGAGATGAACTGTATATGCCAGGATAACATATTTTGCCATGCAATTAAAATATAGGCCACTTCCTTTCCAATACATCTATTCATTCTTCTGCATTTCTGTCTTAAAGAGAGACCACCAAATCTTTCTAATTATTTGCTGTTCACTATACGAAAAAACTAGGCAGGAATTCTGACATCCTGTAGACCTAAAACAAGCCATTGTATGTTATCCAAAGTTCACTGTGGCACAGCATTTGGGCTGAATACTTGGCAGTGTTGATAATGATGACTGTAATAACAGCAACTTAAAGGAGCATTCCAGTTATTCAAAAGACCCAGTTCTTCCCACTGGGAACCCTTCTATCATTTTTCCCCCTTTGTAGTAGTTTCTACCAAAGGTTTTAGATCTATAGACACATGTAAACTAGATAATGAATGCTCTGATGTTCTTCTGGACCTGTAGCAAGACTATGAGAAGGCAGCTTAAGAAACATCTTTCATCACATAACTAGGGGAACAAGTCTTGACTTGCTCTGTTATGTTTCTGAGGTTTTCCTGTGGAATATTGTTCACTGAATGAAAGGGGGGGGGAGGGGGAAGAAAGCAGTATCTTTTGTACAGCCCAAAACATGTAGAAATAAATATTCTCAGGAAGCAGAATATGGTGATAGAGAGTATACTGTATTGAAAAAATAGTATTCAGTCAACTCTTAATTACTTTCTGAAAAGCCCTTTTCATGTGCTCATTTTTCCCTAAACAACAGAATAACAACAGGGAATTTCTCCCAGCATTATTTCCCCTTTATCCAATGAGCAAACAGCTCCTCTAAAGGTAGTCTCTGTTGAACCAAATGAACACTTTTATTTAATGAGTAGCTCTGGAATTTGAAATACGAAATATGGTTCATTTTATTGCAGATTTTTGCAAGTATATTCCTTCTGGTTTTATGAATGGAACTGATTTGAGTAACAATCAAACAGAAATACTGTTCTGTTGTTCCTTTCAGATTAAAGCTATTCTGAGAGTTTTAGTATGCTAGCTTTGAATGTGCTCAGCAACCGAAAGACTTATGTAAGGCTGGGTTATAATAATAGCTTGAAATCCTTTGAATCTGTAACCCCTGGAATGGAATGGCCAAACTAGGAGGTAGATCTTTGTCAAAAGCTTCTTTTATTTTGCCTGTGAAATACCTCTAGGTATTAAAGGCTAACCATTAAAGGCTAATTTCAAATAGCAAAATGAAGAAGTCCATTCTCTGGCCCTAATGTTACCTCTATGTGTTGCAGGCAGACTGAGCAGGCCTTATTTTATAACACTCTCAATGTTGGAACAGCAATACATTTTGAATGCATAATATTTGCTACTGGAAGCATATCCCGTAGGACGTACTTGGGCTGAAATGCAATTGAAATTTAACCCAGTACTGATCCTATGGAGTATGCTTGGCTTTGGTATTTGTGTATGGAAAAATAACAAGAAGAAATGTCTGCTCCTGGTTCTGCTGAGGCCAGCAGTTCTGTCAGCAAAAGGCCAGTATTAGATTCTATTCATTGTGCTTGCCAAATTCATCTCTACTTTTATTAATTTAATGCTTTTTCTTTGTGGCTTTTGTTCAGTAGCTTTCTGAATAAGAATATTGTCTAGAAGAAAATAAGAATCTCTAGATGAAAATGTTTCAGAAAACTTTGTTAAAAATGAAAGCTGGAAAATTAGAAAAGGCTTCCCTGGTTATCAGCCAACTCTTAATTACAATTCTTGCATATATGATGGGTCATCTCCATCACCCTAATGATGGCACCGAGATTCCCATTGACATATTGTTTTATAAATGCCAGATCCTCATGATTTTCCCTCTCCTCTCCTCTCCTCTCCTCTCCTCTCCTCTTCTCTCCATTTTACAAATTTCCCTCTCTCCCAATACTGTTATGACTGAAGATATAATCTAGCACAATGCATTAACAATTGCTTACTGACATAACATAAAGAGAGATTAATTACCTTCTGTTTGCTACATAAACTGGTTTGGACATGTCCCCTCATCTCCAGTTGCCGGGAACTGCCTTCCATAGATTGGGCTGCAGGAGGCACTGGACATCAACCTTTTGCAGAGACATCTGTTGACTAATGCCTGACTAGCATTTTATGAACTTCATGTCATGTATTATGCTGGCTCCTTATAGAAATGCGATTAGTGGGGCTTTTTGTTTCAGAAAAAGCAGTTTAAAATTCAGATTTAGAGATCCCTTGGAAGAGACAGGAAAGATCTAGCGATGTCTGAAATCACATTTGAAAATTAGCTTCTCTAACATTTCTGGATGTCAATTCTGGGTATTACTCCAGAATTAAAGTGTGGGAGACCACTGTCATTTAAAATGAGGACACGATTGAGCGTTCCTCGGTCACCGACTAAACTATCTGCTTAATAGCCTATTTGCTTATCAGTTAAGCAACAGCCAAGGAAAACAAAATAGATCAAATCATCCTCTGCTACCCTGCTATGTCGAGGCATGAATCAGCTCCATTCCCCCCCTGGGGAAACTGTAATTAATTAGAGTGAATGGATCTTGTTTTCCATGCTGTATGCTTTCAAAGAAAGGAAACCTGAATGTATTCTAAGAAACATTTTATTATAAAAGTAAAAAACTAGCTGACTATATTTTACCAGCAGCTGTATCTCATAGACGAACAAAGGAAGAATATAAATCAGGAAGTTAGAAAAGAAAGAATGTAGACATGTGCAGTAGCTCAGAAATCACAAGACAGTCTTATTTCTGTGATAAAGTTCTCTGGCAGGCTACCGTATGTCTTAGGATGGAAGCTCAGCTGGCAAATACAAATAACACAGTGACAAGGTGGACCCTTTCAAGTAATCTTCCTCACACAGCAATGGGATGCATCAAGGCCAGTCATTTACATTTTCCATAGTTAATTATGACAGGACCAGTTCCTAGATTGCCTGTGCTTTCATCTCTTGTAGGAAAAGGCATAATGCTCTTCTGCATCATGGTGGCAGGGAAACTGTTATGGACATTGCATTCCATAGAAGTGCATTAGAGACAGCCATCTTTCTGATCCCAGTGTTACACGATTTTCCCCTAGAGTAATCATGTATAAAAGATTATCACATGCTCGCTGTTATGTTCTCAAATATCTAATTATAATAATTAGACAGAGGCCTGAATGACAAAATGAATATAGCCTATGTTGTGTCAGGCGCAAAACACCATGAAGGTTCAATTAAGTGATTTATTGCTAAAAGCCTATGCACACTAATCTTTGCAACTAATGACCAGCTCCTGGTTAAAGTTAGATAAGGGTCAATGTCAAAGGGGTGAAGGGGAAGTTGGACGTAGTTTGTTTGTGGCTACATAGGGATTCTAGGCTGATCCCTCTTTTCACTCTATTCCCAGGTTCTGCCATTCCTAATCCTAACCCCTACATGATGATACTTTAAGATTAGACTGTAGTCCCCATAATATACTACTGTTTAGTTTGAATAGATTATCATTACACAACACACCAATCATTATTAGTTGTCCTAGAAACCCTTTATTACTCTGGGTAGTGAAAACTTCCAGGGGCAGTTCTCTTAGATTTAAAATCCTGTAGATGATAGAACACTGGAGATTTACAGACTTCTGTAAGATTTGTTTTTCTCAGAGCAGTCAGGCAGAACATGTAGGCAATTTAGGTGTTCCTTTGAGACTGCAGTTTTGCTATCTTATACTTTAACTAAGAAAGATGCTCTGTATTACCAGAAAAACTGTCTCTTTGCTGCTGTCCTTCCATTAAACATATGTACTTTTTAGGTGCAAACTAGAAATGAACTTCTCAAGTTCTGATTCTCTCAAGTTTCATTGAATACTTGATTCAGATATTCAATGAAATTTCCTCCAAATGTTTATTTCCTAATTATTAGCCCTGGAAGTGGATGAGTGTGGTTTTAGAAGTGGAAGAAGAAATATAAATAACCCATGTTATTCTGGTGACACTACCCTGAGAACCAAAATTACAAAGGGTCTAAAAACCCTGCTACTAAAAGTCAGGGTACAGTAAAATAAAAGGCACTAAAATAAACAAGACCAAACCAATGACAATAGAATAACGTGCCTTAGAATTGGCAATGAAGATATCAAAGTGGTAAATAGTTTCTGCCTTTGAAGAGCAACCATCATCAACAAAGGAACAAGCAGTCAAGAAATATGCCACAGATTAGCATTTCCTAGAGTAGCCGAGAAGAACTCAGACAAGGTATTCCAATGCCATTATGCATCTATGTCCTCAAAGTACAGAATTGTGCAAATCATGGTTTTCCCTGTGACCCTGTATGGAAATGAAATGTGGACTTTAAAGAAGCAAGATAAGGGTCTATTGATGCTTTTGAACAGTGGTGTTGGAGAAGACTCTTGCGAATACCACGGACAGCCAAGGAAACAATCTGATGGATCATTGAGAAAATGGTGATGGGTGCACTAATGGAAGAGCTAAAAGACCAGATTAGAGATAAATCATTGTGAAAATAAAATATATCTATATGGTTCTAGAAGTAAAAAATGACTTTCTGGCACATAAATTGATTAAGCGAACAATTAAGGTCAGGAGCACCAAAGGATTCTGCGGTTCAAAATGAAGCTTGTTTCTGAATCTGTGCGGAATCAGTTCTCCCATTTGCATCACAACCTTTTTTCTGCCTCATTTTTAGCTTTGTTTGCATTTCCTTTTGTTGTGATAAACCAAGAGTGGGAAATATGCTTTTGTTTCTGGGTCTCCCACCTTTCATGGTCAATTGGATGGCTCTCCATCATTCAGTCACTTGAGAAAATTTCAAGGAAAGTTGAAGTGTTGTCTTGAACTTCAACTGAACTTCAAACTTGAAGCTTGCAAGTAGCAGAGGACTCTTACACAAGTAGTTCCTTGACTAACTCAGAGGTAAAGTAAGTGCATTTACAACAATTTCACTGTGATATTAATAGGTAATTCTTTCTTCATCAGTTTAAATGAGGTTGACTGAAGAATCTGAGTGTGAATACTTTTAATGTGATTGACATATGACCGGTATTTTTTGATTGTTTGTTTTGCATTTGAAAGAAAATGAAATTATTTTTCTAAAGAGATTGGGAATGACAATCACTGGCCTGATTTATGGGGCTTTCTCCTGTGGCAGAAATTGATGTAAAATTTTCAGTGCCAGAGACAGGGATAATAATTGAGTTTGAAGTAGAACTATGATTTCTAACTGCAATAGGAGATACCTGAAGTGAGCTAATGCTCCCACCTTTTTACAGATTAAAATTGGGCAAGGAGAGATGCTAGCTCCTAAATGTTATTTTGCAGTCTTTGGAATTAATGCAAAATGATTGTTCTGAAAATTAACCAAGATTTCTTCTGTTTTTGGGCTGGGTATAGGCAACTTGTTAAAACAGTGCCCTAAAAATGTTTTGAGCAACAGTGCCCATCATCCTACCAAACAACACATTGGTGTCCACACTGATAGAAGATACTGAAACCAATTAATGGCATCAGGTTGCACAAGTCTACTCTAACTGCTCTTTTCTCTAATGTATCTTTTGTCCAGGTAGAATATTATCTGTTCAAGAAATTGGATATTTATCACATAGTTTTGATTGTGGTCAGAATATTCTATTTTTAACAACTTTTGTTTGTTGACTTTGACAAAGCTGTGTTGTCTGCATTTAGTACAGTGTCCTTGCTTGCAAAGAAACTGTATTTAGCAGCTAGACATTGCTGAAATTTTGCCAATGGCTAGGAAAGCAATAGATTGGTTCTTCCTTACTTCCTTTTTCCTGTCAATTCATTCACCACAGGCAACATTCTTTTCTACCATTGCAATACAAATAATAAATTAACCCTCTGTTTGCTGAATTTTGAGCTCCACAATTGGGCAGCACATCTTCCATAGAACAAGATGGAGACATTACATTGACATAATCATAGACAGCAAGGAAATTATGGCAGATTATTATGTGAGTACCCTATGGTTTTTAGTAGTGTATAAATTCCTAGGTAGACATTCTACCTTTTAAATTTGCCCATCTACATTTATCCAACCATCCTCTGCATTTGCTGAGCAAATGGAATAGAAATCTCAATGGATTTATTGCATTCATTATATGGTCATCAGTAGGTAATTGTTCTGTGTTTATGATACGGATGGTTAAATACAGAATTGGACAATATGCCTTATGGAAAAGGTTTCCAAACTGCTACTCATGACACCTCTAGAGGTTTCAAAAGTGGTGTCACAGCAAACTCTGTGGCGCAGGTGGTTAGAGTGCTGTATTGCAGCTACTTCAGTTGACTGCTAGTTCAGCAGATCAGCAGATCAAATCTCACTGGCTCAAGGTTGACTCAGCCTTCCATCCTTTCAAGGTGGGTAAAATGAGGACCCAGATTGTTGGGGCAATATGCTATCTAGTATACTATCTTTGTTGTAAGCCGCCCAGAGTCCTTGGAGTGTGGGCGGCATAGAAATACGAAAAATAAATAAATAAATAAATAAATAAACTCACTAACAATTCTGTTTATTATGGAATTTTTATGGTGCCTTTGTGAATTCATTGTTGTATTCCAGGGTTCACAGTTTAGGAACTATGGCCTTAATGTCTATTGATAAATAAAATGGGTATTCCTATTCAGAAATTTCAGTTTTTGGAATGGGAATAACAAGGTGCCATAGACTCTCACTTGGTATTAACTAAAGGCAGTAATGTAAATTACTGCACCTTGCATAGGTGAGAGAAAAAAGAGAAATTATGTAGCTCCAACTACATGTTGGAAAATGGCCTTTGTAGATAGTTAGGTATAGACTGACAGAACCTATAGGACAACTACCATGGCAAAACAACAACGTTGGAATACTCAGTCCTAATCAAAATTTAAGAGCCAGGCATTCAAAGTCTGCATTCTGTTCCATTCCCCAATTTTTAAAATCTCAAGTATTCTCTGTGTTTCTATGAAGGCATTTGAGAAGAATTGGAAATATTTTAATTAGAAAACAAAATGGGGAAAAATGTTCCATCACTAGACTGTAGGATTTAGATTTTTTTCTATAATACAACTTGTACCCCAAGATTAGCAAGTGACTTTTCTGCAGATTGCCCTGTATTAAAGAAATGCTTCTAGCAATTTCAAGGTGCGAGCTTCATGTTATTATATATCCTGGATGTCAACACTGCTCATTTTGGAGTCTCTGGTATGGAGAGATATGATTATGAAATGGTGGCAGAGGAATTAAAGAGGATAAACCAAATTGTTACCTATTATGACAGGATCATATATCAACCCTGTACATGATATAACACACTTCTAATAGAAAATTACCGTAAGCAGTTAGTCTAACAGGGAAAATATATACATACATGCTAGTTCAAAAAGATTTTATTTTAATACATAGAGTCATCAACAAAGCTTTGGCAACTATATGCTACATGAATAAATATGGATCAGATTTAGGGAAAGACCTGAAAAATATTACTATGTATTCATGCTTTTTGCAATTACCATTATTCAAAGTTTTTTTTAATTATACTAAACTGAATAGATAACCAAAAAAAATCCTTTCACAAGCTCTTCAAAATCTTGTATCTATACCATGCAGAAAGATTTTCTATAATTTTTTTCTCATTCAGTTTAAAAAAAGAGAATTTGTTTTCAAATTTCAAATTCTTCACCTTCACCTTGTGAAGGTGAAGAGAATTTTTGAGAAAATTGTGAAGAATTCTTGTACTGATTTGTTTATAAGATGGCAGAAAACTATGTGAATGCATGTTCTTTAACCATCCAGTCATTTTCAATGATCTGCAGCTTCCCTGGAGAATGGATTCTGAGAGAATGTTTCTTATAGGACTTTTTTGGGAACGGGAAGTGTGAGTGGTTCAGAGTGATGGAAATATGTGTAAACAAGAACACCAGTAATTTGTCACTCAAAAAACTAAAATGCCACCAAGACAAAATTGAACATAATTTTCAAATACCCTGAGAAGTAGGTAGAAAAATAGATGTCTGTCTTGTAAGAAAATAAATTTTTTGAAAAAGTGTGAGACAGATTTAAACAGCACATTAATGTAGCGCTACACCCTTGCAAGCCACATTGTCATAATAGGTGAGGTGGAAGAAAAAGAATATATCTGTTTTCGTAAAATTTGCCCTTAGTGCAGGAATGTTTTGAACTTTTTCAGGCTATAGAATTTGTTAGGGTAAATAATGGCAATAATGACCAAAAGCTCTTAATCAAGAGGCAAGGTACGAGTGACAGAAAATGGATAGCAAAATGAATATTTATTGTAAATGTGAATTAACTTTTCCAATTACAGAAAATAAAATTGAATTATTTGGAAGTTTTATGTTTTAACGAAACAAGTCAATGGCATTTTTCTGATTGCTGCACAAAAATATACAAAACATTGCCTTCTTCTCAAGGTGATGTGTACAATTACTTTTGACATACTCAAGGCTTTTACTTTTCACTTTGGGATATTTGCTGTCCAGATGAGTTGATAATTTTGCAGGATTGAGATGACAGTCACCCTTTACTTGCTTAACGTTCAACAACCATTCATTTTAGTTCACCCTGTTGGCCAGTCTATGTAAAGCCAAAGCTGATAAATCTTGGATCATATTTCCATATCTTACCTGGATTGAAGTTCCAATTTTAAATAGTTGTATCATAATGTAAGAAGCATCAGCAATACCAGAAGCTTGGAATTTGTTTTGCTTTTCATTGTCACATTTTCCTGTGCCACTTGATTGCAACTGTACCAATTTGTGACCAGTGATCCATATCTAAAAATATGCCTAATTTTTTAAAAAATGAAAAATAATGAAAAAGTGAGAAGGAAGGAGTGGATAGCTTAAATATCTCCCATAATGAAGACTTGGCTGAAGCTACTCAACCCTCTGCTTTCTTCTCCCTGTGACCTGTCTTTGCCGATTATCATGTGATGAAGACCTGCTCCAAATTCGAGGCACATGTGCCCTGCAGCAAAGCATCACAAGCTTAATGTTCTTTATTAATTCTCACACAATTCAGTATAATTATTCCTCCAGGACACAACCTTGGTGGTTAAGCAGCCCTCTTGGGAAAATGCACATGCATACCGGCAATATAGAAACTGAAGAGAGAGGCATTCACCATGCTTCACTGTGAAGCAGGTTAGATATTTTTGACAAAGTTTGGAGGCAGGAAGGGAGTCTGGTATTGTCCATGGACACATGGTAAAGGAATGGCAGATAATTATCTTCTGCATGGAGCGCTTGCAAACTCTGGTGATGATAGATGCTGAGTTTGTCTCAACCAATAAGAGGGAAAGAGGCACACTGAGGTAAGATGGCTGAATGTGTTCAGGGATTCCCCCCCTCCCCTTAATGCCACATTAAGATAGAACCCATTTCAACTGATATAACCCAATTGGAGAATACCTACTTTAATGGAGAAGTGCATAATGATGTACTAGAATTTGAAGCTTCTACTAGTAGTGTGCCCAAAGGGGGAATTTGGTTTATAGCAATAGTAAGTTTCAATTTAATTTGCTAAATTCGGTTCGCTCATGCTGCACATGCACAGAAGCATCTGGGTGGGTGGGTGGAGCCTCCCGCCACCACTGCTACTGGTTTGCCTGATCTGGCCCGATCCGGAGGCAAACTGGTAGCAACCCACCACTGGCTTAGAGTAGTCAAAGAGCAGTGCATTAGTCTTCTAATACCAACAAATCTTGATAACTGTAGCATAAACTGCACAAAGAAATACATTTTCTTAAGTTCAATGTACTGGTAAAGAAAATAAGAGCACTATAAGAGAGAAAGAAAACTTTGCAATGTGTGAACCCATTTTACGTATCCTGCAGAGTAAAATGCAAATTACGTAACCCTGGCTTTGCTATAGAAGAGGCATCTCAAGGAAGATCTGCAGTTCCTCACTGAATCACAATAAACACGCTAAGTCCATTTTTTCAGAAAGAAGGGCTCACACATGGTGATTCAAATGCATGGAACCTGCAATATGTGCATACTGAGTGAAGATTTTCTGCTGATATTCATATTAATGTACCAACACACATATCATTGCCGCATATGTAATTCATTGATTAATGAAGAAATCCAATATACACTTAAAGGGTTTAAGTTTGCTCCATTCTATTGTGTACTTTTAAGTGCTTGGTTTATAGTTACTTAAGGAAACCTTAATGAATGTTTTATAGGAATTGGCCAACATTTGTCAGTTAAAACAAGATAAGATTGGGAGCAAATTGATTCTACTGGAGTTTTATCTCATAGTTCCTGCCAGACTGATGATGGAATAAGAGCACTCTGTTTTTTAACATAATCAGCTTTCATCAATTCTGGAAAAATGAATGGGAAAATGATGCCAGAAATGAGTTTGTGATCTCTTTTTACAAGCTCCCATAATATATTTGTCTTTGCAAAAGACTTCTGTTTTCCAGCAATAGAACTCTATTATTCTGCATTTGCTTAGATCCGAATAATGGCATGTCTGAATACACCAAATATGTCTTTACAAATAGGAATTTCATTCAGATAAGGAAACAGAATTGGCTCTCATTTCCAGATAAATGCGTATCCAAGGTCACATTACAAGGCAGTTGGCAATTAATATCACAACTCTTTTCATTCAGTTCTGCCAAATCTGGATCATTTTTACTTTTAGCAACTTGATAATAACAATAAACAGGTTGACCAAAAGCAGAAGTATGCCATTGTTTGTTGCTTGAATTTGAAACAAGGGAAATGAATTGTCATTAATCCTTTTCAACGGAAATGCTGATTGCATTTTCCCCTGTGAAATGAAAGGCAGATTAGATACTTTAAACATCAGCTACAGTAATCTGCTTCTTCCAGCCATATGAGAATTATAAAAATCCAGCTTAAATTACAGAAGACATTTGCAGAGTGAAAAACAGAAACAAGAAGGAGCACAACGAGGAAGGCATAATTAAATTATTTAGTTTAGTGCTGAAAATTACTGGTGAATGATAAATATTAATAAAATGAAAAAGTCCCCTCTTTCATTTAAAAAAAAATATAGAGTTTGGACTATAAAAACAAAAAAACTAGAAAAGAGAGAGAGGCACCTGATTAATTAAAACTGATTAATTGATTTAATTACTGGAAGGAAAAGATTTTAATTCTGATCATTTTCAGATGTTTTTATCCACATTTTAGGATATCTAAAACATATTTGTAAAGCACCAAATTGGGCAAGGCAGATTTGTATATTGTGGCTGCCTTTTGGGCTCTTTTTATTCTGAGAATATTTCTGTAGTATTTCCCAGTACAATCCCCAATTGCCAGATAAAGCAATGAACTAGCTTTTGGCAGCAAATCTAGACTGTCACTATATCAAACTTGGGAGAGCTATAATGCAACAGGCAAACATGTTCATTGCTTCTGTGTTTCATTTGCTCTCAAATGAGTGTCTGCTGTAGATCAGACACTATAAATTTTTAAGGAAAAGATCAGTTCTATGAAAGAAATGAGAAAATACTTCTGTTGCACTTCCAAACATTAGAATGGGAGAAAAGAAAACATGAGATAGAAAAACAGGATACTGAATATTTGCTAAGCTGATATTTTTCTTGTGTGTAAGGAAAAACTGAAATTGACCTTCAGTGAGTGAAAGGAATATTCCAGCAAAAGTTAAAAAAAAAAAGGGGGGGGGAGCTAAGGAATATTAGTTCAAGACATAGACCAGTTCTAAAGGATACCTGATTTTTTTTTAAAAAAGGGAAAGAATTCATTTCCACTCCTTTCAACCATTTTAACATAGATTCATATTTATCATGTCCTACTTTTTTTTGGTCTGTGTTGACGTTTCTATAAAAAGCATGAGGGTAATTTTCAAGAAACATCTAAATAAAGAAGAATTTGTTCAGAAAATATTCTAAGAGAGCCATGGTGGCGTAGTGGTTAGAATGCAGTATTGCATGCTAACTCTGTCCATAGCCAGCAGTTTAATTCTGACCTGTTCAAGGTTGACTCAGTCTTCCATCCTTCCAAGGTCAGTAAAATAAGCACCCAGACTGTTAGGGGCAATATGCTGACATTGTAAATGTTATGTTGTTACTGTTTTGAGCGGAAAGTTCAAACTGGGGATTGTTTCTGATTGGTTACTGGCCAGCAGCCAAACTGTATATATATCCTGTCTGTGCTGCTTCATTATTGCCCAGCCACATCATTTGGCGACGAAGGTGGGATAGCACACAGAAGGATCAAAAAGAGCTTACGATAAGACACGGTGCCCACTGGGACCATAGACTTCAGCCATGGCAGCGTACGTTCCGCCAACGCCGTTCGATCCAACTCGAGAAAAATGGGGGTCCTACATGACCCGATTCGAGTGCTCGCTCGAAGCTAGCAACATGCACGGGCTATCTGCAAATCGCAAACAAGCCCTATTCCTGAGCCATTGTGGACCGGACGTCTTTGAAATGGCCGAGTTGTTGTGTGAGCCGACCCCGGTGCAAACGGTTCCTTGGGACACACTCCAAGCAACCCTCAGGGCACACTACGCCCCTGCACCCTCCAAGTTCGTCCAGCGCTACCAGCTGAGGCAGAGAATCCAGAAAGAGGGGGAACTGGTGACCGCGACCCACTGTGACTACCGTGACCTAGACGATGTGCTGCTGGAACAATTAATCTGTGGTGTTCGAGACACGAGGCTTCAGAGACGGCTGCTCGCGAAGCCTGGTTTGCCTCTTGCCAGTGCCTTGGATGAGGCCAGGGCACACGAAGCATCGACAAAGGCGTCAGAGGCTTTACAGCGTCCTCAGCCTGAGGAAAACGGGTCTAAAGTGGTCCCAGTTCACCACGAGGAGACGAGAACAAGTTCGGAGGAAGAATCAGATGAAGACGTCTTCCGAACTGAAAAAAGAAAGGGCAAGCCCAGCTGCCGTCGAGAGACCTGCCTGAGTTGCGGCGGCCAGCACGAAAGACAAGCCTGCAAATATCACGAGGCCATTTGCAGGCGCTGCGAGAAGAGAAGTCACCTAGCCCGAGTATGCCGAGCGCAGCTTCTGCGTTCTTCCAAACCACGTGACCAGGGCAGCCAATCAGAACCGCTGCCAACTTCAAAACGACCAATACAGAACAAGGGCGCCAAAAAGTGGTGCGAGATTCAAACTTACAGCACAAGAGTTGGCCAAGCTAGCACGGCGATCGAGGAAAAAGTATTCACCACTGTCAAGATCAACGGACAACCCTGTAAGATGGAGATCGACACCGGATCTGCACTCTCCATCATGTCGTGGGCTACGCTACAGTCCCTGCTTCCGAGCTACAGAAAGAGCCAGCTATTGAGACAACGAATCCGCCTGCTAGACTACCAGGGAAACCGCGTCCCAGTCGAAGGCGTCGACACCTTCACCATCTCCTACGGCAACTTCGAGGAGACACTACCGCTGACCATCATGAGAGACCCGCTACCAAGCCTCCTTGGTCTATGCTGGTTCCGAGCTCTGGGCATGGGGTTCACCGGAGTACACAGCCTCAGTGGAGCTTCGCTCAAAGAACAATTCCTGCATGAGTTCCGGGATGTTTTTGAGGACAGCTTGGGCAAGTACGTGGGGACCCTGATTTCGTTTAATTTGGACCCAGGGATAGCCCCAATTAGGCTTAAGGCGAGGAGAGTCCCTTTTGCTCTGAAGCCCAAGATTGACGTAGAACTAGATAAACTGATTAGCCAGGGCATCTTAGTGCCAGTAGACCATGCGAAATGGGAAACCCCAATAGTGACCCCAATCAAGGCTGATGGGTCTATCAGAATTTGCGCCAATTACAAATGTTCTATCAACAAGGCGTTGCAGCAAAGCGCTTATCCTGTCCCTGTAGTCCACCATTTACTGCATTCCCTAGGTCCAGGGAAAATATTCGCAAAATTAGATCTTGCGCAAACTTACCAGCAGCTGCTGGTAGATGAAGCCACGGCAGAAGAGTAAAACAATAGTGACACACAGAGGGGCTTTTAAATGCACTCGGTTGCAGTTCGGGGTCAGCATAGCCCCGGGACTATTTCAAAGCACGATGGAGCGCCTTCTACAAGGCCTCCCCAGAGTCATCCCGTATTTCGACGATGTGCTAATTAGGGGCCATAACGAAAAGCAACTGGCAGAAAGAATCAGTTTAACCCTGACGAGATTCCGTGAAGCCGGCCTAAAGCTTAAAAGGTCGAAATGCAAAATTGGGGTTCCCTCAGTTGAGTTCTTAGGATATAAGATTGACGGATCGGGGATCCACCCCACCGAAAGCAGGGTGAGAGCTATTAAGAACGCTCCCACGCCCAAAACCAAGACTGAACTGCAGGCCTTCCTAGGCCTTCTTAACTTCTACACCATGTTTTTAAAAGACAAAACAATGGTAGCCGAACCACTTCATAGACTCTTAGGCAAGAGCATTCCGTGGGTTTGAGAAGCAGCAGCATTTAACGCTGTCAAGAGGCTCCTCTCCGAGGACAGTTTTCTAATGCAATATAGCTCTGAACTGCTGATAGTCTTGGTTTGTGGTGCCTCTCCGTTTGGCGTCGGTGCCGTACTCAGCCATAATGGCCTAGAGGCGCCCATTGCCTACTACTCCCGGACTCTGTCATGTGCAGAGCGCAACTATAGCCAACTTGACAGGGAAGCCTTAGCTGCCATTGCCGGCATTAAAAAATTCCACGAGTACCTGTTTGGCCGAACATTTGAATTAGTTACAGACCACCAACCATTGCTGGGCCTCCTTGCCAGCGACAGGCCCACCCCTGCCGCACTTTCTCCTCAAATGACTAGGTGGTCAATTTTTTTGGTCGCATACTCTTACAAACTGATCCACCGACCAGGAAAAGCCATGGGCCATGCAGATGCCCTTAGCAGGTGCCCCCTGTCAAACATTTTAGACAACCCAACTCCTGAGGCCCCAATTCTTTTACTGGACGCTGTGCCGCCAGGGCCATTATCTTCAGCCAAGGTGGCTAAAGCTTCTAAGAGAGACTCTGTTATCAGAACTGTGATGGGCTGGGTCCTGCGAGGCTGGCCTACACAAACTGACTCTGCTGTATTTAAACCATTTTGTACAAAGTGAAACGAACTTTCGATGTTGGGCGGGGTTGCTGTGGGGAGATCGTGCTGTTGTACCTGAAAGTTTAAGGCATGGAGTGCTAGAGATGCTGCATGTGGGTCACCCAGGCATGGTTAGAATGAAGGGCCTTGCCCGAAGCTACATGTGGTGGCAGCATCTAGACCAGGACATTGCTGAGTGGGTGGGGAAGTGCAGGCCCTGCCAGGAGTCCCTTCCAGATCCCTGGGTCATCCCGGCTAGGGAATGGGAAAAATCCAAGGGCCCATGGGGGCGTGTCCATATAGATTTCGCTGGGCCATTCCACGGCCAGTTCTTCCTAATAGTAGTGGACGCATTTTCTAAATGGTTGGAGGTTTTCTTAATGCCCTCAACCACTTCGGAGGCTGTGATTAGGGTCCTCCGCCGCCTTTTCGCCATGCACAGCCTGCCTGACACATTGGTTTCAGACAATGGGCCACAATTCACTTCAGTCCAATTCGAGGGTTACCTTGCCGAACTGGGCATTCGGCATGCCCTCTCGGCTCCTTTCCATCCGGCTTCGAATGGTCAGGCCGAACGATTCGTTCGGACCACCAAGGAAGGCTTGTCCCGACTAGACTCGGGCGATTGGCAGGCCAAGATCGATCAATTCTTGGCGGTGCAACATACAATTCCGTGCACAGCCACTGGCCACAGTCCGGCCGAACTTTTGATGGGCCGTAAGCTCAGATGTGTCCTTGACCAATTGCATCCAAATTATTCGGCCGATAAATTTAAAGGGGAAGAGGAAGGCCTCAGGCAATTCCCAATTGGCACAACGGTCTATTCGAGAAACTATGCCACTGGTCCCTTGTGGGTGGAAGGTATGGTGACAGGAGTAACTGGACCAAAATCCTATACTGTGGATATCAGCCAAGGGAGAATTTGGAGGCGTCACATCGATCAGTTAAGAAAGAGATTAGTTAGCGAGAACCCAGACCTCGAGTACAAGCCAGTCCCTAACTACCAAGGTCCTTCCAATACAGCTACCTCAACCCTGAGTGAGCCAGAATACTTTTCTGGCAAGCCAGAGTTTCAGCGCTGCCCCAGCGAGCCACTCCTCCCAGCCAGGGAAAGTCACACCTCCGAAAGAATCCCAGAGGTTCCATTGGCGGAGCCAGGAGAGACGGGAGGTCCCTCTGACCGGCTAACGCCCCGCCTGCAACTGAACTGCGCAGGTCGACTAGGACTAAGACACACCCAGGTCACCTGCGTGACTACGTCTGTAAATATGTTAATACTTGTGATAATGTGCATTCTGGGAGGGGAGGGGTGTTATGTTGTTACTGTTTTGAGCGGGAAGTTCAAACTGGGGGTTGTTTCTGATTGGTTACTGGCCAGCAGCCAAACTGTATATAAAGAGGGCTGCTGCCTGCATACCTCTGCTGGAGTCTCACCATATAATAAAGAGCTGTTGTCACTATCCTGTCTGTGCTGCTTCGTTATTGCCCAGCCACTTCAGTAAACCACCCAGATAGTGCTGTAAAACACGATATAGCAGTATATAAATCTATTGCTATTGCTCCTCTTTTGAGTGCATGGTACAGTGGTGGGTTCCTCCCAGTTCCGCCTGGTTCCGCCAAGAAGGTAGTGGTGACGATATGACATCACCGAATTTTAACTGCAAGCAGTTAAAAGCCTGGTAGACCAGTACCTCTGCTAAATCCTAAATAATTGTCACATGATCATCAAACCATGGCCACAAAATAAGCCATGCCCACAGAACCAGTAGTAAAAAATTTTAGAATCCATCCCTGGCGTGGTGTGTGTGTGAGTGTTATGTGTATAGTAAATTGAATTTACCCTGCCAAAATTGTTTTTTCCTAATCTGGGATTAGTAGCAAAAGGCAAAAGGCAATTTAATAAAGCTCAGTTGTGTGTATGGCTTTAGCAATATCTAAAAGGTTGGACCATTCGGTATAGTGAAGAAAAAAACTCAGAGTGTTTTTTCTTAACCTTTAGGCAATGTATACTCATTGGCAGAAGAAGACATGACTATTTCTACAGCCTTTTAAAAAATGAACAATTGCCAAATGACAAAAAAATGAATTGGTATAAAGGCACAGCTTATAACTCAGATAGCACATCCTGAGGTGTTTGTTCCATCCCATCAGCACGTCATACCAAATACTGCATTTCATGTTTATTAATGAGAGATTAACATTAAGGTCAGTGTGTGTTCTGCATCCTGTAAGATTTTGTTGATTTCTGTCTAAACTCTGAGCTGATAGAAGGTGGATCAGTAGGGAGAAAGTGGAAAGAAAGAAAGAAAGGTAAATTAGGATGGATGAAAGCTAAATTTGTCTTATTTTAGCAGAAAGATTTATTTTATGTGCTGACTCTGTCATGCTGGGCTGCTAAAATAGTAAAATTTCTTTGTAGGTTCAGTCAGAGGTCTGCCTAAACCACTACTTCAAATTCTTCACCTATGCATTGGAGAGTGGGAGGAGGGGAGGGGATAGAAGTGAATGGAAAAACTTTGATAAAATTTCTCCTGGGAAAGAAAAATCCATAAATGGATTATATAGTTGTGACACTTAGAATTAATAATGGCACTTCCTAATCTCACTGCTGTTGCAAATGGTGACGTAACAAGTCTAATGGCAACTTCTGCCATTTTGTACTTGCTTGAATTGTTTAGGGCATTATGAGAGAGAAAATGGCAAATGCTACTACATGCTTATCCATATCTTGCTTATTTTTTCATGAACTATTTTAGACTTAAAGGTGTTAGAACAGTCCAGAATACTGTAAAACAGCTCCCCATGTTCTCCAGCTAAATGTGTTGAAAGATCTCCCTATACATTGGATTTCAACTCTGAGAAAACCCCACATGTCCATTGGGCGGTAAATTCTGGAAACAATATCACCTACCTGACCAGAAGGTATGGGAAAAGTGGGTTACGTTCTCCAGCCTTGTGTTTACACTTAACTGCCTTGGTCTTGTTAATATCATTTCTAGTTAAGGCAGATACAGATACAGGTAACAAGAAACTCCAGTGTGTTTTTATAAAGAAACAAGTTGCCTTTAGAATCTCTATCTTCTGTGAAAGCCCAAGCATTGAGAGCCAAAGAAAGCTTTAGAATGATGCAAAGGTTGCCTCCTGCATGAAATAGTCCTCAACTTGACCTGCAACCAGCTTATTATCTGGGTTTTCCCTACAGTTTCTAGATTTGTTTCACTTGTTCTTTTTCCGGGGGAAGATCTCCCAGGAAAGCTGACAATCTCTCATATCCTGCTTTGCTGAGAGTAAGCATAAGGGTAACAGGTTATGTACTGTAAATGTCCAAATAAAATTAAATTCACTATGCATATCAATAATTAATGATATTAAAACAGAATGAACCAAGGGATACCACAAATGGGAAAAACAGTATATAAGTTATACTATATATAATTAGAAAGTGAAAAGTAATGGATTTTTCTGCCCCAGAGAAGACATTGTATAGTAGACATCCTTTTTAATAGAAAAATCAGAAATATGGGCTAAGTGTTGAATAGCTAGTCAGTCAATGATAGTATTTCCATTTCATTATGATTTGGTTTATATCATCCATCATCACAAGTCATGTATGATGAAGAAAGAAAATATACTTTGTCACTAATGTGGATAATTTTTTTCCTTTAAAGCAATGGATACTTTAGGACAGAGGTTTTTCCAGTTAATTTTCTTACTATTTGTTTATTTGAGGCTTCGAGTCACTGTTACCTCCTGGACTTGTCTCTGTAGTTTTCTTGGCAAGATTTTCAGAAGTGGTTCACCACTGCCTTCTTCCTAGGGCTGAGAAGAATGACAGTCCCAAAGTCACCCAGTCTCCCAGTTTCTGGTGTCTTAACCATTACACCAAACTGGCTCTCACCTTCTTCATTGTACCTTATTACAGTATGCAAAGACATGTCCTTCTGTTTTGCCTCCTACAAAAAGCAAGCAAAGAAACAAACCATGAAATAGAACCAGGAAAATAGGACTATAATTAAAATATATCTTTGGATATCTTAATTATAAAACTGCCAACTTATTTCTTCTATCATAATTTCAGTCAATTAGGGACAGTTTCTTTTTATGGGAAAATGCTATATTAAAGAGGAAAAATAAGAAATACCATGAATCTTTTTAAGGAGTATGAAAAAAATAACTAATTATTGGAACTGTGAATTACTTATATTGGTGGTATTTGGATGACTGGTGGGGAATGAGAAATCCAAGGTCACATCTTATTCTTGGGTGATACTGAACTATTATGTTCTTTCCATCAGCTTATCTCATAGAATTGTTGTGTAGGTATAGTGAAATCTAGACTGCATATCTTTAGAAATCAGCATCTGAAAGTTCTTTGCAAAGGAAATGAAAGTATTAGAAACTGCAAATGCCAGACAATTCAGTGGCATTTTATTTTATTCAAAAAGAATAAAGGGTGAAGAGTTAGCAAAAAAGAAAAAGAACTGTTCTTTCAGAGTAAAATGATCAATAAATGTGTTTAGTTAACTTAGTTTGATTTCTCTTACAGTTTACACATTTTGTAAAATGGTGCCAGGCATCAGCTAATTTAATCCACTGCCATCACTTTCAGCATCCTTAGGTACTGGCAGGTTTGTCAGCTTTGGAAGCAATATTAGGCCGGAAGTTTCCATGCTGTCACTTTCTCATGTGTGGGAAAGTAGGAGGGGGGGATTTAGTAGAGGGGTTGTCCTTAGACATAATAGCATTCTTCCTGTCTGTCAAGGTCAGGCCAATCCTGCATCTGGAGAAGGAGTGGTCGGAGTGATGTCTCGAGATGGGACGGCAGTTGATTGGAGCATGTGATCGACTGAGGAGTGAGGGGATGGTTTTGGGGGTTTTGATTTTCTGACGGAAAACCTAGACCTCTCAGTTTCGGGTTTTCCCAGATGTGCCAGTTTACCTATTCTAGTAAATAGAACTTAGAAAAATGCTTGCTTCAGAGTTTTTACTTGGAGTTGGGTTTTTTTCTGGAACACTGACAAGGTTGCTTTTAATAGCTTTGGTTCTTAAAGTCCTTCTTTAGCTTAATTCGTTCACTGTCCTGCATATAGGCATTATAGAAACTGTTTTTTTATATGTGTATTTGTTCTTGAGTTAACAGATGTCTTAAATATTAGGAAGGTAATGTATTCTTCTTTCCCATAAAGAATTGGGTGTTTTCATGGTGATGAAAGCTAAAATTGTATTTTGGAAGAAGCACAACAAATGGATTATTTATATAGAGAAGCTAAAACTAAGACTATTTTTTCATTATATTGGGCAGAAGAAAGGGGTTGTGTTTTCATCTCCATTATTCCTGAATTTCCTCTCTCTCATTTTAGAATTCTCCATTCCTCCCCTTTCTTGACTAGTGGTAGGAAGAGTTTGTCAGAAGCCCATCTATTTCATAATTTTTTCTTTCATTTGAGGGTGAAGCAATCTCTGAATCTCACCAGCTATTATATCTTGTCTTTAGTTCAATCCTCTTCCCCTAAGAATTGGAGCTGGTGATTTTCTTATGAGTATTTTGCCAATGAAATTCTTAGAGGATACGGATATGTTGTCTATAGGCTCCCTGGAATGAGCAGTCTGTGTGGTCCTCCCAATGAATGAGATATCCCCCATAGGCTCCTCCAAGAGTCCAAAATATTCCCTACTTCAAGTTTTTCTTCCTTTGCTCAAGTTAGAGGGACAAGTCAAGAAGGATATTCTGGGAAACAGGAATGGTAGGTATGGCAGTGTGTTTTCCACATAACTGGAAGCTGAAGTGAAAGGCCAGAAGATCAATCAGTGCTGTTCAAAAGAAATGATACAATAACCCGGTATCCAGTTTCTTTCGTAGTCCATCATATGGAAGGTAAGAATGTGGTAGAAAGCCAGATATGAATTTCAACAACAATGGGGAAGCTTCATACCAATGACAGCCAGCAGGCCCTTTGTAGGGAGTTCTGGCATAATTTAAGTGATTTGTAAAAACAGTTTGAAAGGCCTGAAGTTCTTGGAAGTAGAAATCCTCAAGAATGGGGAAATTTTAATTTAAATTTATGTTATAATTTCAGAATGATACTTAAGGAACAGAGAGAGATTCTATGGTCAGTGCAGAAATTGCCAATTTGCAGAGAGACTCATACTGCAATGAGTGTGCGAAGCATTTTCCATATTAGATAGAAGATGATGAAAGACTCTCAATTAATTTATGTACTACCATAACCTATGCTTTTCAAAGGAAGATTAATGCTAGTAGGACTTCAGTACAGCTTTTCCCCCTCATTGGAAATAAAATGCCTCAGCAGAATCCTTTTTAATCACTGAGCACTAGCTACCATATACATTTGTGATTACTGCAGCCACTAAATTCTGTGTAAAATCTAATTCAGCTGCTCTGTAGAGTTGACTATTTTGATACACACTCAAACAGAAGAATGGGTCCAAGAATTTCAGATTACACCAAACTCACAGAAAGTAAGTAATGGGGCAAATTTTCTCATCAGTTGAATGTAGAGTCTTTTAGATAATATTTGCCAATTAAAATACCCTCTAAATCTGCCCCTGGATGTGTACTTTGTCAATGGATTCATGGCAGTCTTTTAACTAAAAATAGAAAGTATTAAACTATGCACTCAAATTCCAGTAGGAGACTGTATATTATAAACCTTTAATGTCCATTTCCTCAGATGCCCAGGCTTAATAGATTGCAATTTGAAAAGGTAGTTGTGGGATTCCTAGAGATTAAAAAAAAATCCTCTCCCAATTTAGTAATTTTGTACAGTATAATCTATGATAAATTGATTTAAAATGGGAAAATTGTGTTTCAGAAGAGCATGAAAATGCTGTTATTTCTTTGCCTTTTGTTTAAGCATGTTGTTTATTCTAATTACAATCAAAAGTAAACCTGAATGAAGATCTTGCAAATATCTAACTTTAATTCCCCCCCCCCCCCAACACCACCACCATTATTAATAAATAGGATGCACTTGCTTCAGTGGCTAAATCATGCAGTTAAGGCCATTCAGAATTAAATATAACAAAAAAAGTGGGGATGCAAAGTATAGCTGTTTTACAACTAGTTCCAAATTAAAGATGTTAGCTCCTGCCTGCATTTGAGAGCTGAGTTTCAGAGTCTGCAAATTATTTATCTGTAATGAAAGAGCCATTTAAGGTATTTGATAATCTTTGGCCTACAATGAAAGCTGGATGGTACACTTATACATCTGATCACAGGATTCCCATATAGCTTCACTATTTTGGAGGATATTGATTGGTTCTCTTCCAATATGACTGTCTAGGCTTCATGTACTATTTATGCCATATAACAGTTGTGTAAAATGTTTCTCAACCTCAGTAATTGTAGAAGACTTCAATTCCCAGAATTCCCACGGCTAGCATTTGAAGTCCACATATCTTAAAGTTGGAATGCATCTTTGTTTTTGTTTTTCAACCGTTAAGTAGAGATTTTGTGAACTAAAATGGGAGAACAATGATAGTAGCTCTATTCTTACCAGGAATGAAGGATTGTGCTAGATGAAAAGACTTATGTTGCCCTCTGTTCTTTTCAATATCTACATAAAACTAGTATGTCATGTAGAGACGTAATAAAAAAATTACTGATTATAGATAATCTGCAAATGTATTAAATAAGTAAACAAA
Organism: Masticophis lateralis; assembly: GCA_030761175.1. Classification (NCBI taxonomy): domain Eukaryota; kingdom Metazoa; phylum Chordata; class Lepidosauria; order Squamata; family Colubridae; genus Masticophis; species Masticophis lateralis. The sequence continues at coordinate 96,057,210 of JAUDYJ010000004.1, read as the reverse complement.
TACTTCTTATACCAACTAATCTCAAGGAGGTGATGTAAAAAGAGTTTGGGAGTGAATGATCGCAAGTAAATAAAATCTTGGCATAGTGACACTGTTTGGTCGGTGGCCTTTTTTTCGAAAGTGGGGCATCAAAGTTTCATTTTAATGGGGCTATTGTCTAGGCAGAAAAATGACAGTTAAGATTCTATTATTTTAATCCAAACAAGAAAGAATTGGAAGTGTGGAAAATAGCTATTGTTGATAAAAATATACAGCTGATTCTTGCTTCCTCCTAAAGAGACAGGTATGTGATTTGAGGGTTCTCCTAGATATAGCCTTTATAATGGAGGCACCAATAATATCTTTCTTAGAAATGTATTTTGATCAGCTTGGCTGTTTCACAAGTAGTAACTTTCTCTAGAGAACCAGAATCTCAATTCACCAGTGCATGCTTGATAACTGTAATATATTGTTCAGAAACCACAGACCAGAATCAATAAAACTTGCTAGATTTGGTTCTTGCTACACACACCTATTGTGTGCCCCAGTCATATTAGCAGTTTATTAATATATGGGACAGAATACACCCTAGTGTGGTGCCTTTGTGTGTGTGTTCCTTTTATAACTGTAGGTCATTCAAATAACCAACTGCCCTCACGTAAGTCTTTTAGAGCTTTAATGTCAGCTTTGCTAAAAAGCCTTGCTTTTTAGTCCATCAATGTAGAGCTGTGGGATTAGCCAGCATTAGAGATAACACTCTTTTCTGCACCACTTCTCTGTCTTTGGAATGTTAAGGCTTCCTGGTTGCTGACTTTTTAGAATATTCTAAAGGCATTTTTGTCTTTTGTTGGTGTTTGTGATTGACATTTATGAGTTCTGTGTCTGCCCAGTCACATTCTGAACTTTGTAGTTTTTATAGATGTCTTGCTTTCTGGCAATTGTGAAGATTTACTTATTCTAATTTCTGTTTGATTAATTTTTACATGCTGCACTTTAAATTAGGGATTTATCTATGGCTGTTATTTTGTGATAATTTATTTTATATTTTAATTATTTTTTACTGTTTTAAAAATTGCTTATGTATTCTGCTTTTTAAACAAGAATCTGCTATGTCAAAGTTCTTAAGAGGAAAACATGGCTGTAAACCTACTAAATATACTTAATAGCTTCAAATCATTGTTATCAGCCCTTCTTTGAGTATCACTGCCAGTGGTTAAAGAAAGAGGTCCTTGTTTGCTAAAGTACTGTGGAAACCAAACACACACAATAAATTACCTAGCACTTATTGCATAGCATTGTTGTTTCCTGAAGAAAAAAAATATTTTAATAAGCAAAGAGTTTGGACTATCAGCCTCAGATTCATGACCACTAGAACATTTAGGAATGAGTCAAGACAATTTAACATTTCTTGGGTTTGGGAATTTGAAGTAGAAAATGAGTGCTTAAATTCTTGCAAATGCTTAAGACACTAATATTATACATAAAGTCCACTGAAATATATCCACTGAACTAAAACTAGTTCCCATGCTTTTGGAATAAAGTCTCTACAAAAAAGAGTTGGTGCTACCCTCAAGTCATTGGAAGATACCCACTTCTGTCCTAAATTTTAAGGGCCCTTTGGAAAATGTCTAATTTCTTTTAAAGCAACCAAGAAATGTCTACATTTCTTGGCTGCTTTACTGCAAATATTATTTATTGCATATTATTGTTTGTACCACCCTGTCTTCTAACATTAATATATAAGACTGAGTTGCATGTTTTCTTATAATGATTAGAATAAGAGCACTTAGCTAGAAACTGCAACTAAAGAATAAAGTAAATAATGAATAATGGTAGAAGTAAAACCAATAAACATTTAAAGTCATATTCTTTAACATCAATCCTTCATGAGTGAATGCCCTAGCTAATTTTCATGATACAAGAATAACCTCCCAAATTATTCTTTGTGCTTGCAATAATAGCTCTGTTTAAATTAATGGGACATGTACCAATTATTTTTAACAGAAATATAACTAGGACTGATTCATAGGTTTTATGTGACTGATGACTGTGAAAAAGGAAGCATGACTGAATTTCAAAGGGCCAGATGTGTGAAATGTTTAAAACACCTGTTAAATATCTTTTGCATGAAATAAAAAGAAAATGTTAGCAGTTGGAATCACTTACAATTTAATGGACAAACAGATGTATTAAGGCTGATCAAATCATCATTCTTTAAATAGACCCAAGGAAAGTTGTATGCATATGGCACCAATGCAGTTTTGTAAACAATTTATAATACACCTACAGTTTGGGGTGCTGAAACTACTACAGTTTTCTATTGTTTTGGAAAGATACGTATCCTTCTCAACTATGGTAAGAATTAATATGGTACTGCTGTCAGTTAAAGTTAATCTTTCTGGAGAATACAGCCCAGCCTAATCACCTGGATCAGATACTTCATAATAAGGTACAAGGAAGCAAGGGTCTTCATGTTTCACATAGTTATGGTGATAAGAATTTGCTATCTTGATGCAATAAAAGGCCCTATTTTTCATGTACAAGCTAGTTAAAAAAACAGGTGGAAAAGCTAGATGTAACTGAGAAAACAGAGTCCCAACGCCACAGATTTTTCCAATTATGTAAACCATATAATATTTATTATGGATAATGTTTGACAGATTGACATAAGATTCCATGGACTACTTCTTTGTTAAAATAACATAAGGGCCTTTTTCAGAGGCAGTGGATCTATCAAATAGGCTATAAACATATCCAAGAATAAATTTTGAATGGCTGAGAAACATAAGGTCAGATGTAATAACATTTGGTGAAAACAATGAATCTTGGTATCCACATTTCATACATTTCAAGATATTATTATTATTACAAAATGTTATTATTACAAAATTAGTGAACCAGTAAAATGCTGTGGATATAATTTACTTGCACTTCAGTAACGCATTAGATTAAGTTGACCAAAATTTACTACTTGATAAGATAGAAAAATATGGGTTAGACAGCATCACTACCTGATGGATTTGCAACTGGCTGACCAACTACACTCAATATGTAGTCCTTAATGGAATTGCGTTTATATGGAGGGATGTATGTAGTGGGGTACCCAAGGCTTTGTCTTAGACCAGTATTCAATATCTTCATCAATGATTTAGACAATGGGATAGAAGGGGAACTCTGTGGAAATAAGCCAATCCATGTTTTGAAGTGGCAGAACCACATGCAGAGAACAGAATAAAAGACTGAACGCCACTTTCACAGTTGAATTGAATCATTGCAAGGAAAGCTTCTCTGTCTTTCATTTGAACTTCAGTCAACTATTTTACACTGTATTAGTCTTATGTAGCACAAAGACACAGTGATTCAATAACTCTTTCAAAATTAAGCAGTTTATTGAACCAAGAAATAAAAGATCCAAGAGGACAAAACTGATGTGTCTCTTTCATGATGGTATATAATAAAAAGGAGCATTGCTGGAATGACCTTGTTTTTAAACACGGTCACCTTTAGTTGTGAATGAATGGAGCATAGAGAAATAAAAAACTTGTCTCAAACTTGAGGGTGCTTTATAAGGTCGAGCCTTGCATTCTTAATGTTTTCTGTGGATTTTCACTGCTGGCAGAATATACCTATTGCCAACACTCTGTCTTCCCATATTACTAAGTTCTGGTCCCTCCATTTAAGCAGAGAAGGGAAAAGAAAGGCAGGGAAAGGACTACCAGCCAGCCGCTACTGGTCCTACCCTTGGACCTACCTCTGCTGTCTAGTGCTTCCTTTGCAATTTTTCCTTTTTGTAAAAAAGAGAGAAAAAAGTTAAAAAAATTAATAACCCTTAGCTATTGAATTGGGGGGATAGTAGCATGACCTCTTGGTTACAAAAAGGAGGAATTTTCCAGTCACAGGAAACATGGATTTTGATGCTCCTTTGGAACAGAGAAGGGGAACACTGCAAACCCCATATGTATATTGTTCCTTCTGCCTGGCACACAGGAAGGCAATCATGGCCAGTTTTGCATCTGGTTCCAAAAGAGCTGGAGCCCAAGGAGTCAACATGGATCAGTGGTGGGTTGCCCCCAGTTCGGACTGGTTCTATAGAACCGGTAGTAAAACCGGCGGGAGGCTCTGCCCACTGAACCTGACATCATTAGAAGTGATCTGGGCATGTGCAGAAGCAAGGCATGTGTGCAAGCGAAGTGAGCGTGCACGCGCAATCCCGTTGCAAACCGGTAGTAAAGGTAAGTAGAACCCACCCCTGATGTGGACACATTGTAATTTGAATTAAAGCAGACAGTGGGCTATTTCTCTCCCAGCACCTTTTCCAGCCAAATCCATATTCACTTTCCCATCCTTTAGATACAGCGCATTTCACAGAAACCAAAAAGGAGTTTTGTTTTGTTTAGGACCGTCATCTAGAAAGAAACACAAGATGTTTTCTTCTCCCACCTTACCAATGAGCAACCTATTAGGGAATTAGTAGTTCTCCAGTAAATGAATGATCAATCTGGCCTTTGCAGCAAGAACATATAGGTAAGACATAGAAAGGGACTTGAGTTATCAAAAGCATAAAGAAGGAATAGATCCATGAGAGCAAGGTGTGGAAAATATCCTTGGATTCAAACATTCAGACAGTGAGAATGGTGTTCCATTATTCTGGGTGTGGATATCAATATAAGAAAAGTTTTAGAATTTGTCAAATATATTACTTATACCTAATAACAGTATAAATTAGGAAAGTTCAACTTTATTTTTATGTGAGCTGTGTAGAAGCAGGTATTTCTCATATCACTTGTGGCAAGATGATCTGGTTGCCTTTATTCTGCTCACATTAATTATTGTCAGCCTTTTCAGAAAAATACAGTAAATGCTTCAACATACACATTCCATTAATTTTCTTTTCTTGTCCTTGGTTCAATTATATTTTAATTATAGCCTTTTGGGATTAGTTACAAATACTTGGTATAAGTAGGCTTCTTTTTGTTCTCCATTTTAATTTTTCTACAATTGAAAATGTTTTTTCTCAAAGATCAGATATTATAAAGTGGACTTTCCTGCAAAAAAGGTTTTGTTTTTGAAGAAAAATACTGTTAGATGATGTGGTGAGGTAGTGCACTCATATGTAGAAAATTTGACATCAGTAACCTAATAAACTTTCACAGGCAAGTCACATTTTCTGTGTTTTTAATCTCTTTTGTAATTCAAAAACTGTAACAGCAGAGTTTGTTTTTATGTGTATTTTTTATAAAGTAGGAATATGAAATAGGATGAATGAGGGTGTTTTTCTTGTTAGTGAAAACTCTGAACAGTAAAGTTGTCTGAAAATTGTAACCAAATACTTGTAAAAGCATTTCTTTCTTTCTTTCTTTCTTTCTTTCTTTCTTTCTTTCTTTCTTTCTTTCTTTCTTTCTTTCTTTCTTTCTTTCTTTCTTGTATATAGGTATATTTTCCAAAATCAATAATATACTCATCTGGTCTGTATCTGCATGTAATGCTTAATATAATTGCATGTACGTTTAGCATACATCCATTTATGAACTTTTTCTAGAGCGTACACTTTCCTCAAGTCTCAGTTCATTTAGAAAATACATATTTGCGTAAAAACGTGGATTGAATGAAATTCTCCTCCATTCTTAGAGGCAGGCTAAGGAAACAAGTAAGCTGGAAAAAGATCAGATAATGTGATAATAAGTCATTTCCCTTTCTGTACTACTTCTTACTGTCATGTTTAAATAAATATCTAGGATAAATAATCCTGGTTTCTTAAGAAAATAGAATCTTTCTTTCCCTCTCTCTCTCTCTCTCTCTCTCCCTCCCTCCCTCCCTCTCTTTCTTTCTTTCTTTCTTTCCTTCACTTTTGAGACTGATCCCAAAAGACACTAATAGGTCTTTGCTTGCCTTGAATAATATATCTCAGTAGGATTTGTTGTGAGATGAATTGGTGGCTAGAATTTCACCACCCTCTAGGGAGTGCTTAATGAGCAGGCTCACTTTATTGTTAGAGGGCGGAAAAATGAAACAAAGCATAAAAAGATTCCAATCAAAAGAGGTGAGATAATCACTTATTTATTAGGTCTTTTCCTTTCTCAAGGGTACAGTTTAGCTAATTCAGTGCAGACATTTAAATGTCTTCCCCTGATTTTGCCTCTATATTATTGCAGGTGATATAGGTTACTTGCTTGAACTTTCTAAAATGTTGGCTAGTGTTGCCCTGCCAGCAGTTCTGGGCTTTTAGCCTGCCATGGAGAATATTGTCCAGCTCATTCAGAAATTGCAGCAACTGTACATGGGGAATGTGCTTAAGTACAAACTATAGAAAGGGACATCTGTCTGCCAAAGGACAAAGTAGCTGGGAACAAAGATGCCCTTGTAGGTTTGTTACTGTTAAAGTGGTGATTTGTAATTAGAGCCTGTAGCCACCATGACATTTTCAATGGAGTTTTGATAGTAGAATAGTAGATAAATAGTAGAATCTAAGAAGCTGTTTGTGTTCTTATAGGAAATAAGAGAACACTGTGGCTTTCTGTATAACAATAAGAACAGCAGATGCCTTACCATCCAACCTATGTGTAATGAATCAGAGACATTCCAACGATTAGGTAGAATGTGGGCATTATTAAAGATGGGAGAAATCTTTGTGTCCATTTCTTGAAATCCCTTCCATTAGAAAATACAGTTGTGTGGGCTCTTGTTATGGCCTGCCAGTGGCCAGCAGAGCTAACAGCAGATTCAGACAGTGAGGAGGTTGGGGAGGAACATGGGCTAGTCCTGGAGTCTGGGAAGGCTCAGACGAGGGCTCTGTGTCGGAGGCAGAGAGAGGGCCAGGGCCATCTGGTAGTTATGTGCTGCCTCTGGAGTCTCCGGAATCTGACATCAGCAAGGCAGAAGAACAGTGTTAGCCTGTTCCCAGTGTGCGCATGTGCAGAGCTGCCAGAAGGCAAAAACAATTAAGAAAAAAAAGGGTTGTATCATTTTTGGTCATCATCAGTTTGTGAAGGCCAAACCATTTTGTTGGTAAAGAACTGTGGCAATTGACTGCAATGATTACTAGACTTCATAGTATAGGGAACCATACACAATGTCATGCCCCCGTCGGAGCCTGAATCCGCAGAGGAAGACAAGCCGGAGCTGCGGCTGACAGAATTTGAGGGGGCAGCCCTGTTGACTTCGGAGAAACATAGGGAGGAGCAGGACGAAGTAGCTCTGGGCCTTTCGGGCTGCCAGCAGGGATGGCTTGCCAGCAGGGAGGAATGAGTGCAGGAGGATCGAGAGAGGGCAGGCAGTGGAGATGAAGAGTGATGGAGCTCAGGCAATGAGCAAGGACTGCCCCCACCTGACCCCCAAGCATGGAGAGTGGAGAGGAGGCAGGAACAGCACAGGCTCACCTGATGACTTGGGAGGAGAACACCCTGTCCCTCTTCACAAAGCACACTTGAAGACTGAAACTTAAGGAGATGCTGTGGTGAGGGGCGTTTATCAGGAACAAATGCTGAATTTGTGAAGTTTTGTGTGCCATTGCTGACGTCTGGAGTTTGCAGGACTTCTTGCCTTATTCCTTGCTTCATTGACTCATTGCCTTATTCCTTGCTTCATGGATTCATTGCTTTGTTCCTTTACCTCACTGGACTTCTTGCTGTGAAGCCATTGTGCTAACAGCATTTTGCTGGACTACTCTCAGCCAGAGGCGGCTGTATGTGTGTGTGAGCATTTTGCTCTGGGATTAAACTCCCATAAATGTGGGATTTTGGGGGAAAGTTGGAACAATAAAGGAGAGTTTAAGTATTAACTGGCTGTGTTGCCTTCATGCCTTGTCCTGGGTCATCACACAGAAACAATTATTTATTTTTCACTGTCTAAGTAGAACAAATGAAATGCTCTGATGTGGAAACTTGTAAAAACGCTTGAAAAACAGAATTGATCTTTTTCATAATCCTTTCTTGCAACAAGCTTGTCCTCCATGCCCTGAATCCATCTTTTACCTTAAGTTTGTAGCTTGGTGATATCTTCCAAGGGTGTCTCATATGACATCCTTCCTCTATACTGATATGCTAGAAAAGTAAGAATCTCACAAGCTGTGTTGCCTTTCTGCTGACTGACAGATAAAAAGGCAAAGAAATGAAACAATCCCATTATGTATCCTCTTGACACATAAGTGGTATAGAGGCAGGTCACTAAATTAATTAGTTCTTCACTTTTTTTCCTTGGAAGATACACCAATCTTACCAGAGAATAAAAAAATAAATCACTTAACTTTATAAAAAGGAAAGAAATACAAAAGCATATATTAACATTTAGATGCAAACATTTAAAGGTGAACAGGATACATTTCAGAGTTGTTGAGTATGCAGTAAAAAGCTGTTTAAAAGAAATGTCTAAAAGAAAATGGCATGCGTCAATCAGACCACAGAATAACGCTGGCCCAAATTGATAGCCTATATATACTAGCAATCACACATTACTTCTTGTTTTTATCCTGAGCCAGTTGCAATGCGATCTGGTATAGAATGACGTTTTCATCAGCCCTCTGCTGTGGACTGATCATTTTTCTCATTTTGGGGTGGGGGTTTAGGGGGATTAGTGGTACTGCCACCAACTCTTCCCCCTCTCGCAGTGGTAGGATTAGGCAATAAACAGACCCTAATGGGATCCAGCAGGAGTTTAGGGTTTTCCCTCAGGATCTGATGGGCAATTTGTTTGAGGCCTAAATAACTTACTGCCTGGAATAGACATGAGACTAAGGCCTTCGGCTGAATGGTTTCTATGTAGCCTAAGGCAAGATTGGAACTTGTGGTCTCCTGGTTTCTAGCTTGATGCTTTAACCACTACCCCAAACTGGAAGTTTATCTGTGTCCTCAGGGTCACCTCAGTAGTGCAAATAGGTGGAACTGAAAGCAATTCCAGTAAGGCTCCACAGCCATTTGCACTATTCAGGTGACCTTGAGGAGGTCTCAAGGAGAAGTGGCCTCAACAACTCTCTAAAAGAATCATAATCATAAGTTTATTTTGTCAAGCATATATAAGATAGCAGGTAAAAATATAAACATAATTTGAATACATGAAAAGAGTAAGTAAAAAGGAATATTAGGACAGGGACAATAGGCATGCTGGTGCACTTACCGTATTTTCTGGCGTATAAGACGACTTTCTAACACACAAAAATCTTCTCAAAAGTTGGGGGTCGTCTTATATGCCGGGTGTCGGTCTCCTGTAACTAGGCAGACCAGCCCGAAAGGCTTTGACGAGCCTTAAATGGCTCTAAGGAGCCAAGCTGAATTGCCTGCTGAGTTGCCGCTAATCAGCTGAGTTACACGCAAACCCCCTGTAAAAGGGAAAAACTTTCCTTTTACACAACGCTGGCCATCCCAGCTGAGATTAGCAGGCAACTCAGCTGGGATCGCCAGAGCTTGGATGGCCAAGCGCTGTGTAAAAGGGAAAAACTTTCCTTTTACACAACGCTGGCCATCCCAGCTGCTAATTTTTGCCTGTTAATTGCTCCGTAGCAAACCCCCCCCTCCAGCTTGCTTACCTTAGCTGCTAGTCACAACCCTTGCCTTGCCTGCAATCCATTGCATCATCAAGCAACTAAATCTCCCTGCCTGCTTGATTGCAGGCAGGAAGATTTAGTTGCTTGCTGATGCAAGCAACTTGTGGACTTCAACTCCCAGAATTACTCAGCCAGCAAAGCAAAGCTGGCTGAGGAATTCTGGGAGTTGAAGTCTACAAGTCTTAAAGTTGCCAAGGTTGGAGACCCCTGTTCTATTGGGTAAGTTTTTTTCCCCCTTTGGGAGCTTTAAAAAAAATAGTTAATTGGGGGGGGTTTAGTTGTTCTTTTTTAGACCTAGCCATTTAAAGGCTAGGTCTAAGTTTTAGGCTAGGAAGTTTTAAATTTAGCTTTCATATAAAAATAAAAATAAAAATAAAAATAAAAATAAAAATAATAAAAATAAAAATAAAAATAAATAAAAATAAAATGTGTGCAACTTTCTGAGATTTAATGTGTTTCTGTAGTGTTTCACTCTAACTACACGAACACACAAAATCTCACAAAGCTGTATGTGGAATTTTGTGTGTGTAAACCCACAATGTAAAAGTTGTTTTTTTGGGCTTTTTGTGACTGAGAGGTTCCTGCTTATTGCAGGGGCCATTTTGGGTCTAGCACAGCTGCTTTTACATTGTAGGTGAGCCAGTTGATGTTTTTTAATTTTTATTTGGTGTGCGTTGGAAGAGGGGTCGTCTTATACAGCAAGTATAGCCCAAACCCTATATTTTTACAGGAAAAGTTGGGGGTCGTCTTATACGCCCAGTCGTCTTATACGCCGGAAAATACGGTATGTACGCCCCTTACAGACCTCTTAGGATGGGGTGAGGTCAACAGTAGACAGTTTAAGGTTAAAGTTTTGGGGATGTCTGCAAGGAATATAAATACTTCCATTTCCCACCATCCAGTCAAAACCAAAGAAGCTTCTTGGATGAGAAGCAAAACATCTTCAAAGAAAAATAAGGAAGTCCAGTTGGCTCTTGAAAAAGCACTTTTGGGATAATAGAAACAGAATTATGTGTGCCTTTGAAACAAAATGAAGTCTGAGGTTCCAACTTTATATGCCAACATATACACAGATAGCAACATTGAATGTACTGCTATTAGGCAAACAGAATGATTACTGGCAGGATGAGAATGTTGAACTGTTATCCAGGGAGTTTCCCAGTAGGGAATCTGCATCTCCACATTCTAGTTCAACATCTTAACCATTATGCCACAATGGCTCTCCTATGAAGATAATTTTCCTTCTCTAAGCTACCATTATTTTTGGTTCAGAATTATGTGTATTTTTCTAGGTTCATTTCCTTTACTATGCTGTTTTAGCCCAGACCTTGTCCTCATTATGATTCTCAAGAGATTTTTAAAATTGTGTAGAGAATCCTGAACAGCAATTTAAGGATGCATGAATGAATTGCTGGTAAAGATAAGTACTAGAAGCAGATATTTATGTTCCATCCACTTAACAGCCTCACAACCATAACAATAAAGATTTTACAATTGTAATTTATCTCTTTCTCTCTTATAGGCACCATAAGTGCTTTGTAGATAAAAGGCCCATAGACCAAAAAGGAGCCAGCTTTCAAAATACACAGCAATACAGCATTAACTATTCATTTAAGAGATAAAGCAGTTGGAAATAATTTGCAAGATAAGACACACCTGTCAAGGAGTTTAAAGTACGAAAGTTTGTGAGCTGAACAGCATTGGAAGCTGTTACTGTTGTGAATTATTTCAGAGGTAATAAATTACAATATTTAAAGGTTGCATTTATTAATTATTGTTATTTGATGCATTCCATCTTTATTTGTTTATGCTTATTCTGTTTTAGTCTTTTATACCATTCCAATGTCTGGAGATATGAAGAAGTGCTGTACTAGAACAATGCTTTTTAACCCATGGTACATGTACCATGGGTGGTACTTTGGTCCCTGGTAGGTGCTACGCATACCACCGGTTGAAAAACACTATTAAAAAAGTGTAAAAGTGTCATGGGGGGATGAGCTAAAGTGACGACAGTGCCACCCAGGCCTATGGGGGGGTGGTCAACTGGAGCTGGGGTGTTGCCGGGGCTCGACTGAGTGCCCAGGATCAGTGCCTGAGGGTCTAGCTGAGCGTCGCTTTTGGGAGCAGCGCACAGCCTTGGAAAGAGGAGTCAGCTGGAGCTACATCAGAGGAGCAAAGGAAGAGGAAGGGAGAGAGAAGAGAAAAGGAGGAGGCTTTGGCAGAAAAGGGAGAAAAAAAAAGACGATGGGGAAAGATAAGGGGACAGAGGAAGAGAGACAAAGAAGAGGAGAAGCTTCTTTGAGGCAAGCAGAGAGAGAGAAGGGGACAAAACCGTGCAAAGATTAATGTGAGAGAAACAGGCACAAGTTTCCCAATAAAAGTGTGGTAAGTGGGTATACAGATAGTCCTCAACCTATGGCCACAATTGAGTCCAAAATTTATGTTGCTAAGTGAGAAATTTGTTAAATGAGTTTTGTCCCATTTTACAACTTTTCTTGCCACATTTGTTAATTTGTGAATCACTGCAGTTGTTAAACTAGTAACAGGGTTGTTAAGTGATTCTGCTTTCCCCATTGACTTTGCTTGTCCAAAGATCCTGAAACACTGTGACCGTCATAAATGTGAATCAGCTGCCAAACATCTGAATGTAAATCACATGGCTCTGAGGATGCTGCAATGATCATAAGTCTGAAAAATGGTCATAAGTAATATTTTTCACTGCCATTATAACTCTGAATAGTCACTAAGTGAATTGTTGTAAGTTGAGGACTACTTGTACTTTATCACTTTTTTCCTTTTTTTTTTTGTCATCAAGTTTTTGACACCTTGCTAGGCAACTGATGGAATTCGAATAATACCATATCCTGAAAATGGTACAATCTCTAAAAAAGTTGAAAAGCACTGTACTGGAAGATCTCCACCGTCCCTTCCAACTCTGTTATTCTGTTATTCCATTACTCTGCTTTCTGTAAAATTAATGAATGGATGGATTTCAAAGATCTCCTGTATAAAATGAATTCTGTATAAACTGTATAAAGAATTCTGTATGAAGTGTATACAGAATTCTCCTGTATAAAGATCTCCTGCATAAAGTGTATAAGGATGTATTGTGTATGCCTGCATATGCAAGTCTCTGGCTATTAACCATGCTGGAAGGAAATGACATTCCTGCTGTTTTAACACATTTTTTTTTCAATATTCCAAATGTGAAATGAACTTCTTTAAAGAAAAAATGGTACATAGACATAGATGCAAATTGTTGTGTTTTTATTCCTTACGTTGAAAAAACCCCAGCAATATCAAAAATATTGGCAGAAGTGGTAGAAAGATTTAAAATACTATTGCTATTTTGTATTAAGGATAGGTGCAGAAAATTTGTTGAACTTGTTGGATATGAGTTGAACTTAGACTTTAATGTTTGTGGAAGAATCCTACTCTTTTCTGGAAATTCAGTAATTCTGAAGTCGGAAAGCTTGCATTTTTCTGCATCCTGTAACCCTGCAGAGGGAGGGGGGAGATCTGCATGCTTCCATCTACTTCCTTTTTTATTTTTAAAGTTTCCTCTCCTGTAGCAAGGTATGAGGTAAAAATTACCTGAGGCCAGATACAGTAAGGAGCAAAGTTCAAATTTATCAGTTTAAAATTTCTAGGTCCCCAAGGTTTATAATAAAATAAAGAAATTTAGAACTTAATCTGAAGTCCCAATCCTTACCTGAATTATTATTATGAGACAGTGGTATCAAGTTTAACTTATAACAATTTATAGAATAAATAGATAGGATACCAAAGTCATATATTAAACAATTAAGAACAGAAATCTCTAGTCTGCCCTTAAAGCTTGAGGATATAGCATATCATTTTATGCTCTCATCTTTTACTATAATTCCTGTAACGTTTTCAGAATTTCTCATTATACAGTTAAGAGACTTTAAGCCAAATTCAAAGGAATAGAAGAAAGAGATCTTCTGTGGAATATACCTTGATGGAGAGAGTAGAGCATTAATAATCTGTGATTTAGAAGTAGACTAAATCATATCAATATAAAACTTAGGGAAAATCCAAAATAAGTCAAAACCTATCTCAGAACTTCAAAGAAGCTGTATCAAAGGATTTCTCAGCATCCTAAGAAATTATAGCTGCTGGGTCTAATCTATTTTGAATTAAAGCTGGATCTGTAGAGCTTCATTGATTAAAAGTCTGATATTGTCAAAAGCTTGACAGCCCCCCATAAAACCAGTCTCAGCTGGATCCTTAATAGTTCAAAAGACTGCTGTGGTCTAGGGGCTAAAGTGGTTGTTAAAATTTTAGCACCCACTTTTATCAAAGAAATCCATTTATAATTAGAAAACAAAGTAGAATCCTTGCTGTTTAGGCACAATGATGATAACTGTCTCATCGTCAGCAAGGAAAAATGTTACTATTTATTTTCAGTAGAATAAGAGATTAGAAGTCCAATGTTTGTACCAATCCAGTATGATACAATCAGAATAGGGAGTCTTCCCAATTTCAGCTGTAGGACTTTACTGTCAGAAACTATGAAGCTTATGTGATAACTCACCTCAAATAAATTATTTGCTGGTGTCCCTTAGCAAATCAGATATGTAATTGAATTTCTATTTATATGGAAAAAATGATTCTTCATAAATGATTTCTATTTATATGGAAAAATGATTCTTCAGATCCACATTTCCTGATAAATCTGTTCATTGTCTGTAAATAATATTTACTATGTCACTGTTTTGCCAAGTGTTATAGCAGTGAACAGGTGCCCAGGCAATTGGTTCCTTTGGCTCCAGAGACAATAAGCACACCCAGTGAATAAAGGGATTTTAACCTTTGTTATTAACTCAAGCAAACAGATTGGAAAGCATAATATAAAAAAAGCATAAAAAGCATATAGATGAAGCAAGATAATATCCAAATCTCTTACAAAATGCCAAGAATTCCTTAATTACAACAACAGAGAGAGCTGACTAATTCCCACAGTATTCAAGCATCAGATTCTCTGCAGAAGCTCCCAATAAACAAAACCTCAAAGTTTTTATCAGAAACTGGCTCCATGACTTCATTGCCCTGCTATGGTCAGGAGGTTGCAAGACCTAATCTTGGCTCATGACTCCAGGATGGGCATCAAAAGTCTGCTATTCTCTATTGCTAGTGTAATATATTTTAGGCTTAACAATTTTGAAAAATTTCTGATAATGAGTCACAGTTGCTGAATTATTTCAGTATATTTCTACAAATACGTATGGTGGATTTTTATACTGGATTCATAACAAAACGAACTGCAGACTTACTCTGTTTATTTATTTATTTGCTAAAACCTAATCTGCTGTTTGAATGCAATACAACTTTGGGCAGTTTACTGTCCCTTCTTTCAACAGATTAAAAGAAAAAAAAACAATATAACAAGGTAACTATGAACAGTTACAACTAAAATTATAGCAAGTGTCAGCAGCTGAAGATTACTGCAATACCAAATTACACCTATTCCTTCATGGCTGGGTTTATGGGCTTCACCAATTTGTTTTCAATGTTTTTCCAAGACCAATAAAAAGTAAACAGGATTCTAGACCATCCTCTGATATTTTGCTCCTTGTCACATTCTATTCATTTATCAAGCTGGTCATTTAGGAAAACAGCAGGCGTCTACTTAAAATTGGCTGATAATTGCTTTTTGCTCAATGACTCAGCCTGTCAGGAAGCATGTTTTATTATTGTGACTTTCTGTTTATTTCAAGCTGTCTTTAAATGTGATGGGATAAGCATGGAAAATAAAGCTGATATAAGTTCCTATTTGATTTTTCTCTATTGTCCCTCTCTTCCACTTTCATCTCTCTGTTTAGATAGGATAAAGGAAGGCCCTTCCAATGTCATTTTCATCAAGGCTGATGGG
The DNA here is from genome assembly GCA_030761175.1 of Masticophis lateralis. NCBI lineage: Eukaryota > Metazoa > Chordata > Lepidosauria > Squamata > Colubridae > Masticophis > Masticophis lateralis. Next base: position 96,041,800 of record JAUDYJ010000004.1, on the reverse strand, counting down.
CAAGATAGCAATTATTTGCTGCCTTTTATCTGAGAGTCCATCAATTCCCCCATTTGGCAGATGATCCAATGAATGTCAGGAAGAAATGACTTGACAGTTTGTGATGCAACAGAGGGATCAGAGGACAGTATATGCAGAGCCCCAGGGAATAGGAGACTAAAGGGCCTGTCAAATCATTCCAATTGGCTGGATAATTAGTATAGATTTCAGACATAAAAATGGAAGGTTTCAAAATATCTTGTCTGGGAAGGACATATCAAGAGTCTTTGCAATTTCCAAAACAGAAATGTGCACACAGTTGTGCACATAGAAATCATTGCTAATGAATTATTTTCACTGAGATGGTATATAAGTAGCCTTTGACTTACAACCACGAATGAGCCCAACACTTACTAAATGAACTGTTGTAAGTCCAGACTACCTGTATTAGGATATGCTGGGTCATTGCAATTCATTAGGCAAGTTAGGAAGCTTTTCACTTATGGGTTGTAACTTGCATTTGAGCCTCTCTTAACTTGTGCAACTGACATCAGCTTCCCCCATCAGCAGTTCGGCTGGTTTGTTTGTTTAATTAGGATGAAATGTATGATGTCCAGTGTAAAGTAGGCATTAAAATGCAGGACCTGTGAGGAAACCCAGTGTCAGGTATGCCTCCTTTCAGTACTCAAGAAAGAAAAACCACGGCTCCATTTTTATAGAGAAAGGTACTTTTACTGAGTATGAACTGAATGCAACAAAAGAAAAGCAAGGTCTGAGGCAATAGGTGAGAAAATCACACACACACACACACACACACACACACACACACATATTAATTTGATTTATATGCTGCCCTTCTCCGGAGACTCAGGGCGGCTTACAATGCGTTAAGCAATAGCCTTCATACTTTTGTATATTTATACAAAATCAGCTTATTGCCCCCAACAAACTGGGTCCTCAATTTACCCACCTTAGAAAGGATGGAAGGCTGAGTCGACCTTGAGCCTGGCTAGAATTAAACTCACAGTAATTGCAGGCAGCTGGTTCTTAAATGCTGCCTTTGTAGGAGGCATTACCCCCCTACGCTACTCAGGCTCTTACATACAGAAAGCATCCCCCAAACTCTCTTCCCAAAGGACCAGTCAGGATTGACCAATCCACATCGCCCCAAGGTGTCATGTGGGGTGCAGCTTCAGATGGCTCCATCCTTCTGGTATGCCAGGAAGGTTGACCTTGGCTGGTTATCAGCATGCCTTCCAGCTGCAGAGAAAGCGCTGAGGGAAACTTTCTCCAATTCACTCCCTGTTACGAGACATCTCCACCAGCTCGCTTCCCTCCTCCCAAGTACTAAGACAGCTCCCCCCTTCCCCCATTGGAGCCGTAGCAAGCAAGCAATATAGAAGTGGAGGCTGACACCCAGGTTATAATTGTTCCTTAGGCATGTTGGGTAAATCATTCTGTTTCAGCCCTAAACTGGGAAGTCAAAAATCGCATGGTTGATTATAATTTATCAACCTCAATGAAGAATCTTCTTCTCCAGTGAATATGAAAAAATACAATAGAAAACCTTGTATTTTGTACAAGAAATGATAAAAATACAGAAGCAAAATCTCTAGATGTGACAACCTTTATATAAATTATTAAAACAAAACAAAACAGGATGTCTGGACAAAATATTTTCAGTAGAGTTCCTCAGGATTTTGATTAGTCCTGGAATTCTAAAGAAAAGGATCAAATTTTGATTCTCTGTTCATGTCCACACATGGTTTCAGTTTTTATGAAGGCCTCTGAAGTTTGGCTTTTCCACATAGCCTTGGATAGCAAAGTGTTATGAACAGTGAGGTCTTCTAGTTTCATTTGTTATGATGAGTTGACTGTTCCTTGAATACAAATAGTCCTCAATTTACAACAGTTCATTTAGTGACCGTTTGAATTTATAACAGGATTGAAAAATGTGACATCTATTTTTCAGATTTACAACTGTTGCAGCATTCCCAATAATCATATGTTCAAAATTCAGATGCTCAGCAACTGACTCATATTTATAACGGTTGCTGTGTGCTGGGGTCATGTGATCACCTTTTGTTACTTTCTGAAAGCAAAGTCAATGGGAAAGCCATATTCACTCAACATCTATGTTACTAATTTAACAACTACAGTGATTCACTTAACAACTGTGGCAAGAAAGATCATAAAACAAGCAAAACTCCCTTAACAAATGTCTTATTTAGCAATAGAAAGTTTGGGCTCAATTGTGGTCATAAATTGAGGACTACCAGTACTGACATTTTTATAATTGTAATGTAAATGTTTCTTAGATCTATAACCATCTTATTCTAAGAGTATATAAACTGCCGAGTTTTGTTGGAGTGACATGTTAGCTGAAACATGTCTATGTAAATTATTTTTAAATTTGGAGTTTTAATCTTTGGGTTTTAATTCTGGCTGAAATTGTTTATTGATTTATTATTGATTTATTACATGTATTTATATGCCTCCCTTCTCCCGAAGGACTCAGGGCAGCGAACACAAGTTAAGAAATATGTACAATAAAATCACACTTTAAATCAAATAAGTAATTAATAATAGTAATAATAGTAATTTTAATAATTTTTAAATTATGATGTTTGTATATTTTGTATTTTTAATTGGCTGTACACCACCCTGAGTCCTTTGGGAGAAGGGCGGTATAGAAATAAAATAATAATAATAATAATAATAATAATAATAATAATAATAAATAAATACTTTATTGAATAATCAATAAGATGATAAGGCAAAGGTTTAATAAAAATAAATGCAAATATAAAATTCAAATAACATCAGTATTAAAATACATTGGAAAATATGCAATCTAAATAAAAGTATGTTAGTCCATAAATGCATAAAAATTAAATGTCCATATTTTGTGATTCATTCTTTAGCTTTCTATTCATCTATTATAGCAACAAGAAGAATTGAAGAAGTATGGAAAGTATGTTATAAATTAAGCAAAGCTTTATATTACATGAAATGAAGGAATTTTCTTATATAATGAGATAAGATTTTGACCAAACAAAGTTATTGTATATGTTCCAAAGTGTAACAGAATGCATGCAGGCTGATAGATCCATCCTTTTTTCCATAAACTGTAAAATACATCTGATTATGGCAAAGTGTTCTCTCTTTGTACTGCTGCCAATGAAAAAAAAACCCCGTCCGTTCTCACAAACAACCATGTTTTCATCCAGGTATGTTCTCAGCAAGGATAACAAACATGTCACATCGATTTGATCATGTGGTCACAAGCACCATTTTGACTTTTTGACCTTCCTTCTTGAAGTCCCTGCTTTCATTCTAAGTGGAACACAGAGAATGAACTTCTCATGCAACACGGGATGGAACTGAAGAAGGCAGAATCCTATTAAGAATTTTTATGGACAAGCAGAAAAGGAGAATCTAAATGTCCTTAAGGAACATTTGGACCGCATGGGCACATTTTCACCCATTAAAGTACTTTAAGGAACTCATTCCAGATATTTATTTGGAAAGAAATCGAAGAGAAAATTCATCTTTGCAGTTGCTTGGGATATTGGAAATAGGGAAATGTACTAGTGTAGGCTTTTTATTATTATGTGTATTTAGAGTCCCTGTCTGCCTTTCATAGAGTCCCTGTCTGCCTTTCATTATTCTTACACACTGATAATATCTCATCATCAATCATCTGCAATCTTGATTTCAATCCCAGGTCACTGAAGTGTTACAAAATTCAGATGACCTCACTAGCCAACTAAGATGGTCTGAGCCAAGTTTTTTTTTTTAATCAAGGTTGGCTGCTTTTTTGCTGCAAGAATCTAATGTCTTTCTATTTATTTTCTTGAATTTGGTCCAGAACTTAAAGGACAGAATACCACAAGGTTAAATTATAAAAGAACTTGCTGAGGAAGAAATCAGCTGGATATCAAATTAATTACCAAATGTCATTCCTTTTTTTTTAATAAGAGAAGTGTAGAAATATATTAACGTTATAAAATGTTGGATTTTTTCCAAAGGGGATTGTTTATGTTCAAGCATTGAATGTTGTATTTTAGAGAATGTTTTGGATCCAAACAGCAACAGACTAGAAATGAAAACAATCCATGGGTGAAACATTTATCACTGTGAGGATGATGCTCAACAAAGACATAGAATTTATGAGTTTATGAGCAACCAAGGCACAAAGAAAACTTTTAATAACAACAAATGGCTTGACTAATTAAGACAAAGATCTGCTAAGTTTGCAGCAGATCAATAATGCTCCTTAGCTGAGATTATAAGAACCAGCCAGAATCCTTACCAACTTTATCCTTATTTTTAATGACCACACTGCAGAAATAAAGGTTTTGTAGCATACAGTGATTTTCACAGTAATTGCTTTTGCTATGAATATTTAATCAGCATAAGAATGGAGAAATTGCTATTATACAAATGTGCTTTACATTTACTATCCAAAAAGGCCTCAAGTGCTATTATATAAGTGGTTTTTATTGTTTACAACTGAACTAAATAAAAACAGTGAGTATCTTCCAGGGAAATTTAGGCACACTTTAGACCTACTGAATTAAATGAAACAGAAGCATGCAAAATGAAACTCATTAGGTATCCTTAATTTTCCATGGGTTACATTTATTCAGGGAGCAGAGAGACTCCAATAGTCTCCCCCAGCCATATCATCTTGGGCTATTTGTCCCATGGTGGAGTGTCCTTCATACTTTCTGTCTCATTTCTTGGTCACACCAGATTTAAATCTATAGTTGAGTTTGGGCTTCAAATTTTAAACTGCTAAGACTATATTGGAGAGCCGCTATGGTGTAATGTAAAAATCGGGCTAGAAATCAGGAGGCCCTGAGTTCCAGTCCTGCCTTAGGTACAAAACCAGATAGGTGACCTTCAGTCACTTCTTTTCTCTCAGTCCTAGAAGGATGCAGTGCAGGGGTGAAATGCTACCGGTTCGCTCCAGTTCAGGCAAACCAGTAGTGATAAAAACTACTGGTTCAGTCGAATGGTAGTTTTAAAAAGCTACCAGTTCCTCCAAACCGGTATTTCTGATGATTACCTGTGCCGTGCAGTTTAGCTTTGTTAGAAAGCAGAAAACCCTGCATTTGGCATGCAGTGTGCCTGCGCGGCCGGCAAACCAGTTCAGATTTCACCACTGATGCAGTGGCAAACCACTTACAAAATTTTGGATGAAAAGAAAGAATGAAAGAAGAACAAAAGAAAGAACAAAAGAAAGAAAGAAAGAAAGAGAAAGAAAGAAAGAAAGAAAGAAAGAAAGAAAGAAAGAAAGAAAGAAAGAAAAAGAAAGAGCATTCTATTTTCTTAAGAAACCAGGTTTATTTATCCTAGATATTTATTTAAACAAGACACTAAGAAGTACTACAGACTACAATATAGAATTGGAGAAATGGGAAAAATTATGGAAAATAAACATTAAATTGACTCTATCAACTGTGTTAGATTGGCGCCGGAAAGATACGCGACTCAGCTGCTGTCCGTTCAGCACTCTTTATTATACAGGAATAGAACTGCCGGAGGAGGCTGCCGAGCCTCTTTATATCCTGCCTGGGCATGCCCGCCAGCCAATGACAGTGATTTAAATTTCCCGCCGGTGAAAACAACCAATCCCCCGGCGGATGTCCTTATAAGGACATAACAAACTGCATTCAAGGAAAACCAGTTAAAAATGTTCTACAGATGGCATTTCACACCAATACGGCTTGCTAAAATGTCTCCTAACAACTCTCCAAATTGTTGGAAATGTAAAAAAGTCCCCGGAACATATTACCATCTCTGGTGGACATGTCCTAAGGCGAAAAAATATTGAGCTAAAATTAGAAGTTGGATAGAAGAGATAATTGGTTACAATGTGGACTTGAAAAAGATACTTTTTACTTGGGATATTGCACAGAACCTACAGTAAAGAAATTTGATTTTTGATTTTGCATATAATTACAGTGGCAAGGATAGTCTACGCACAGTCCTGGAAAAACGAAAAGGTACCAACAGAGGAAGAAACAATTAAGAAAATCCTGGACTGTGCAGAGATGGATAAATTAATGAAAGAAATAAAAGAAAAGGAAGACACAGAATATTATCAAGTATGGACAAAGTGGTACGATTGGCTCGAGATTAGAGAAAGTAAAAGAAAATAAATGATGTGACAAATGTGTAAAATACTGTAAATGAATAAAACTGGAAACAAAAGGGACGATAAAGATAATAAAGGATGAGAAAAATGGGAAATGTGGAAAATAGAAAGTATGAGGAACGGAACAGATATGTAAAAAGAAACACATATTGTGAATTTGTGTTTTATATGTTGTGTTGTGTTATTGTTGTAAAATTAATAAAAAATTTTTTAAAAAGAAGTAGTATAAAAAGGGAAATGAGTTATTATCACATTATCTGATCTTTTTCCAGCTTACTTGTTTCCTTAGCCTGCCTCTAAGGATGGAGGAGAATTTCATTCAATCCACATTTTTATGCAAATATGTATTTTCTAAATGAACTGAGACTTGAGAAAATTGTACACTCTAGAAAAACTTCATAAATGGATATGTATGCTAAATGTACATGCAATTTTATTAAGCATTATATGCAGATACAGATCAGCTGAGTATATTATTAATTTTGGAAAATATTACACCTGTACATACAAATTCATAGAACTCATGAATGCATTTTTTTGGCACCCTTAGTTAAAATTGTTGTAGTTATTATTAATATTATTAGTATTATTACAAATAGTACAAGTGTTATTAGTGCTAGTGCAAGTACCATTGCTGTTGTTCTTTATATTTCTGGACAGAGGGGAAGACTGGTAGTAAAAAGAAGCAATGAGTCTCTGTTGCCACATGATTTGACAGCAAAAGCTAGAGTTAGCATTAAAATATGGGGTATCTGTATATTATCAATTTTTTTAAAAGCGAAGTATTATATTACTGTATAAATCTATTAGACATCCTCATTGGAAAGACTTTTGAACAAGATTTTTTCAAATTGATGTATTTATTTTCTTATTTACTGTAAATATGCACGAGTTCTATAAATCTGTGTAAGTAAAGTGAGGTGTTTATATATTAATTCTGAAATCAAAGATATACCAGTCTGGTCTGAATTAGTGCTAAATTACATTTTGAGTGCTATGCGTTGTGATACCTCTCTCATTTTTGATCTTCCCACACAGTTTGAGTGATGAGCAAAGAGTTACCTGCTTGATGTCCTTTGGAGGTTTTTGTTGGTTTTTTTTAAGTTCACCTTATTTATTCTGTTTGGATTTTAAGCAGTCTGATTTCTATTTATAACCAGACATGGCAAAATAGTGTACGTGTGAATAAGAAACAGAGATTGGCTTTGAAATTTTCCAACATTCCTGGTTCTGAATGCTCCTGGGATCAGAACCTCTGGTAATGTTTAAGATGGTTTCTTCCTCAACTACACAAAATACCTAATGCTTACTTGAGCACAGATGCCTCATATGAAAGAACAGATCTCTTTCTTCTCTCAAACTGAATATCTTGGTTTAATTAATCTTATTGGAAAAGGCCCAATAACTGAGTATGTTGCTTTATCACAGTGTTTCTCAACCTTGGTAGCTTTAAGATGCGTGGATTGCTGCCTGAGGAATTCTAGAGTTGAAATCATAATCATAAGTTTATTTTGTTAAGCATATATAAGATAACAGGTAAAAGTATAAACATAATTTGAATACATGAAAAGAGTAAGTAAAAAAGAATATTAGGACAGGGACGGTAGGCACACTGGTGCACTTATGCATGCCCCTTACAGACCTCTTAGGAATGGGGTGAGGTCAACAACAGACAGTTTAAGGTTAAAGTTTTGGGAGTCTGGGGAAGAAACTACAGAGTCAGGTAGTGCATTCCAGGCAATGATCACTCTGTTACTGAAGTCATATTTTCTGCAATCGAGTTTGGAATGTTTACGTTGAGTTTGTATCTATTATTTGCTCGTGTATTGTTGTGGTTGAAGCTGAAGTAGTCATTGACAGGAAGGACATTACAGCAGATAATTTTATGTAGTATGCTTAGGTCAGACTGAAGTTGACATAGTTCTAAGTTGTTTAAGCCCAAAATTTGGAGTCTGGTGGCATAAGGTATTTTATTGTGGTTAGAGGAATGGAGGACTTTTCTTGTAAAATATCTCTGGTCTCTCTCAATTGTATTTATGCCCAAAATGCAGTGCGGGTTCCAGACAGATGAGCTGTATTCAAGAATTGATCTAGCAAATGTTTTGTATGCTCTAATTAGTAGTACAACATTACCAGAGAAGAAGCTCTGCAAGATTAGGTTAACAACTCTTAATGCCTTTTTGGGAATGTTGTGACAGTGGGCTCAGGCATTTAGATCTTTAGAAATGAGTACTCCAAAGTCCATGTATCTTAAAGCTACCAAGGTTGAGAAACACTTCTTTATCATTATAATATTGTTCTATAACATTATAGAACAATTATAACCAGTGGTGGGATTTAACCAGTTTGCACCACTTCAGGAGAACTTTCTGACCAGTTTGGCAAACTGGTTGTTGGAAGAAATTATTAGGGCAGAGAACCAGTTGTTAAATTATTTGAATCCCACCACTGATTATAACGTTATAATATTGATATTCCCTTTGAAAAACTACACATCGTACAAATACACTACAGATAATCCTCAAGTTATGACCATAATGGATCCTGCCCATTATAGTTGTAAGTCATAAAGTCATAAAACAAATTGGTCACATGACCAACACCTTTTTTTTTTGCAGCAGTTGTTAAGCAAATGTCACAGTCATTAAGCAAGTGTCACAGTAAGTAAACAAACCCACTATTTGCTATAGTGTGATTAATAAATGTGGCCATGTTGCTGAGTGCTCAAAGTACAGTCACGTGACCGTAGCGGGGACAACTGTCAGAACTTTGAATCCAGGTCCTAAATTCCCTTTTTGGGATCCATTGTAACTTTATACAGTTGCTAAGTGACCAGTTGTAATTAGAGGACTACCTTTATTCAGTCAGATTTGATGTAGAGGTAGTCCTTGATTTACAACCACACTTGAGCCCAAACTTTTTGTTGCTAAGTGAAACATTTATTGAGTGAATTTTGTCCCATTTTACTATCTTTCCTGGCATAGCTATTAGGTGAATAACTGCAGTTCTTAAATTAGTAACACAGTTGTTAATTAATCTGGCTTCCCTGTTGTCTTGGCTTGTCCGAAGGTCACAAAAGATAGTCACATGACCCCAGGACACTGCAACCATCGTAAATATGAGCCAATTGCCAAGCATCCAAATTTTGATCACATGACCATGGGGATACTGCAATGGTCATAAGTGTGAAAAATGGCCATAACTCACCTTTTCAGTGCCGTTATAACTTGTGAACAATAGTCACTAGATGAACTGTTGTAAGTTGAGGACTACCTGTAGTAAGGTGATTGCAGCATGAACTATTCACATTGCCAAATATGCACCTCTAACTTTCTGGTCCTCTATAGACTACCTGCTTTCCATTCTTCCTTGATGCAGTCAGTGGAAAAAGAAAAAAGGGAAGAAAAGTCAGTCATGTTAAGTCTGATATATGAGAAGCTTCTTGGATGAGAATAGCAATAGCAATAGCACTTAGACTTATATACCACTTCACAGTGCTTTATAGCCCTCTCTAAGCGGTTTACAGAGTCAGCATATTGCCCCCAACAATTTGGGTCTTCATTTTACCGATCTAGGAAGGATGGAAAGTTGAGTCTGAGAAGCAAAACATGTTCAAAGAAAAAACAGAAAGTCCAGTTGCCTCTTGAAAAAACACCTTTGGGAGAACTCTGAGCTGGATGACTGAGAATCTCCATAGATATGGCGTCCTTGGTGCTCTCTGAGTTTGGTTGTTCGCTTGGAGACATCTCATTACTCCACTGGGCAATATATTCTGAAGTAAAGCACCAAGAATTCTAAAGACAGGGAATGCCTTTCCAAACAGCCAGGTTGTGTTTTTAATCTAATGCCATATGGCTGAAACAATCCATACAGCAACCTTTGCTATCATCATGCCGTACAATTGTTTTGCTATTATCCCCAGTCAAACTGACTTTGGCCCTGCTGGTTAGGGATTGTGACTGCTGTAGTCTAATCCATCTGTGGCACATTTGAGAAGGTTAGTGTGATGCAAGTTCTTACAAAAATAAATAAATAAATGATACCAGGAGGGGCTTTGAGAACCCGTCTGTGATTCATTAGTGCTTAAAATGCAATCCCAGCTATGTGGTAAAGAACTTTGAGAAGCTCTGCATCGATATATTTAGATTGCAGCTCTATACTCACTCTTCAGAGGCTGACTCTCATGCTTGCCCTCCTGTGATGGATTTGCTAAATATAATCTTTTAGGATTATTCCAGGGACTATATTTTAAACATTCATTTTTTAAGTTGATTTTCCCCCCCAGTGCCGTATAGGAGTGCTTTGGCTACTTTTTAGCAGTGTTCAGTTTGAGTTAGATATTATTTGAGATTGTTAGAGTGGCTTGATGGAAAGAAGAAATGTTTACCATATTAAAAGCTGCTTATTTTTTTTTCTTGACTCTTTAACTAATTTTCTTTCTCTCTAATTCTGTTTTGCTTGCTGCACTTACTTTTTCTTTTCTCTTCATTTTTTTCCCCTTCATAATTTTTCTTTATATTTTCATTTATTTATATTTATATTACATTTGAAAATGTATATGCAAAATGTATAGATAAATTATATCTATATAATTTTTATTATGAGTTTTTACATAAGTAAAAAGCAAATGTTTAGATTGCTGCTCCTGGAAGATAAGCTGGCTCAGACATCTGCCTTTTAGCCTTAGGTGAAAATCTGACTTCTGACCAGGGATGAAATCCAGCAGGTTCTGATTGGTTCTGGAGAACTGGTAGTGAAAATTTTGAGCAATTCGGAGAACCGGTAGCAGAAATTTTGAGTAGTCGAGAGAACCGGCAAATACCACCTCTGGCTGGCCCCAGAGTAGGGTGGGAATGGGGATTTTGCAGTATCCTTCCCCTGCCATGTCCACCAAGCCACACCCACAGAACCAGTAGTTAAAAAAAAAATGGATTTCACCACTGCTTCTGACATTGTATTTCATCTTAGTATCATAATTGTAGGCTTCCAAACTCCTCTCTATTAGTGGCATTTGTTTATTATTATGCATTTTAACAGCACTAATACATTTCTTACTTTTGTTAGGTTTTAATATTTTATTTTTATTTATTTATAATATTTATTTATTTATATTTATAAATATTTAATATTTTATTATCTTAATCCAATTGATTGTGACGTACCACAGTCCTCTGGACAGTGAGCAGACTAAATATTTTTTAAAATAAATAAATTCCCAATTGTTGTTATTTTGGTGTCTTGATGGCAGATGGTCACTATGGCCACCATGGGCACTAGGATGGCCAATCCTATGAAAGGATGAATAATAGAGTTCAGAAATCTTGCTTTATTAGTTTATTGTAACAAAAATCACCTACAGTACTTCTTCAGTTTAATTTTTTTTTTTTGCACAGGGCTATTTTAAGGGAATCAAAAATGTAGGCAAGGTGAGCAAGAGAAGCAAACTATGAGTGAGCCTGCCTGCTCCTCCTCTATCACTTCATATTCATCTTGGCTTGATAAAGTTCTCAGGTGGGCCAGTCCAACATGGTTTTATGTAGCTAACAGATAGATTGCACTGGCGATATTTTCAGGGGATGAGATCCACTCATAGCAGATCTAGCAGATGAAATTTAAAGTAGGCCAGCCTGTCCATTAGTGCAGGAATTTTCAAAGTCAAAGCCCATGGACTGGATCCGGCCTGCAGGGTGCTTGGATCTGGCCCATGGGACCAGCCTGAAAACAGCAAAGGACTGGTCCATGGTGCCTCTGCCAGAGAAAATGAAGCTTGGCCCTCTCGAGCTCTGTTTTCACTGGCAGAGGGTTGCAGGAGGCCATTGCAGCCGAAAACGGAGACCAGGAGCCCGTTTTCGCTGGCAGAGCGCTCAGGTCATCATAGGTGCCCCCATCATAAGTTATGTCAAGCTGGCCATGACCACCCTGGCCACACCTACTCTGGCCCCCTGAAGTCAAACACAGCCCTGATGTGGCCCTCAAGGAAATCAAGTTTGACACCTCTGCATTAGTGAATGCATCTCTGTGTTATCCAATAAATAGATTGTGTTGACAGGGTCATTCTTCTAAGCAGAATTTGTTGCATGGTTAATTTTTATATCCAACATGTTTCTTCTAGATTTTTGTTCACTTTTTATATCCAGTTATGTGGGTATTCTATTCTTAATGCATAATATGCAGGAGTCCACCTGTGGAGGCAGGTGTCCAAACCTGGCATACCTTTGAGCCTCCAAATTCCTTAAACCAGCTTTGCTTTTGTGAATAAAAAAGAGAAAATATTTTTTTTCATGCATTTGATAAAGTGAACTAAAGTCCAAAAGAGCTTATCTCATACTACACGGGTTAATCTTCAAGGTAATAAAAATTCTTTATTGTCTTCTAAATGACAGAGATATGTACAGTGGACAGTTAATCAATTAAGAAGACTGATATATTTAGTGAATTTATTTTTAAGCCTGACAAAGGGAGACTGATTGCTTGGAAAAAGCTACAGCTCTGTAATTGTACATTGACTTTTGATCAGAGGATCAGTTTCATTCTTGGGTCTCCAGGAAAACCCAGACCTAGAAGGACCCCATCTGATACTGGGATGTCAATCAAATGTAGAGGATTTTGAAGCAGATGGACCCATGGTCTGACTCAGCATAATACAGTTTCTTATGTTTCTGTATTGGAGGCCATATAGATCAGTAGAAGAACATGAGTCATTTTTTTTTACTTTGTTTGGCAACTGAGCATAGTTATGAGTTCTTTTACATGAATACTGTAAGTTGCAGGCCTTTAATTCAATTAGTAAAATTTATTAGGAAAAAGAACAAGAATGTCAGCAAGTACTTTTGCTTCCAGATGTTAAGAGCTGTGGTTAGAACGCAGTACTGCAGGCTACTTATGCTGACTGCCAACTGCCTGCAGTTAGGCAGTTTGAATCACACCAGACCCAAAACCTAACTCAGCTTTCCATCCTTCTGAGGTTGGTAAAATGAGGACCCAGATTGTTGGGGGCAATATGCTGACTCTGTAAAAGACTTAGAGAAGGTTGTAAAGCACTGTGAAGGGGTATATAAGTCTAAATGCTATTGCTATTGCCTTATATAACCTTATATATAGACAATTTATAGACAAATCAGAGCAGCTAGCAGCTAGCTTTTGGGGGCGAGGGGGAGAGAAAATCTGCATCTTCTGAAAACTTGGCCAATTTGCATCTGGACATTGTTTACAGAATGACTAATAGCCTCTTGATTAGCATAAATAGTAAATAGTAAATAGATCATGTTGACAGGGTCATTCTTCTAAGCAGAATTTGTTGCATGGTTAATTTTTATATCCAACATGTTTCTTCTAGATGTTTCTTCACTGTTTATATCCAGTTATGTGGGTATTCTATTTTCCATGCATAATATTATGCAGGAGTCCACCTGTGCAGGCAGGTGTCCAGATCTGGCATTCCTCTGACTCTCCAAATTCCAATTTACTATTTACTCTCAAAATATATTCACTTAAGACTATATATGAATATATTATAATTGGAATTTTTAATCTTTGGAATTCCTTAAGCATGTCAAAGCCTACTCTTAGATCTCACCCCTTTGTAAGAAACATGTTTATCCTTGTTCTTCAGAGATTATAGAAATAGCCAGGCCTATTTTATTCCTTACATTATATGAATCTACAGAATAAATTTATTATTGCCTTTTTTTCAAGTTTTCTTAGCTACTCAGTTGAATTTTGCCTCTTGTATGGTGTATAACAGATACTGTATTTAGGAGCCACCGACAGAGATAGTAACCCATCTTTCTCAATAACTGTAGCAAAACTGTTTTATTATGTAGTTTTATGAAGATTCTAATATTTTATTATACATTCTTTATTGTCTGGACATTTTAATGCTTTTTGGTTGTTTTAAGTTCCTGATCTTTGGCCATAATAAGGTGTTGGTTCCATTTGTATCATGATTCAGTCACTGGTTTACCACATCATTTCACTCTATTTCTTCTGTTTCTAATATTCCTACTTTACATTTAAGAAAGTATTTCACGAATGCATGATCCATCAAAGCACCTAAAAGCCTCTTAATAAGCTACATATCTTCCAGATTCCCAATAATTTGACTTCATGTTCTGGAACAGATAGAGGAGAACATTTTGTCATAAACCAGTTTCTGACCTCTCTCATAAAATAGGACACCCATTGCTTATTAAGCATTTAAAACTAATGATCCTTTCCTAGAGACTTTTAACTATGCCCTACTTCTTCATACTTTAGAAATTGTATGTCAAGAAAAAAGCCTGCATGCATTGCTCCTGTTCAAAGTTGTATGATGAAGCACACTTGGGCTGCCAAAATCTGCTCCCAGAATTTCTCTTTTGTCACTGAATAGTTTGAAGGATGTTTCATCTCACTAGCAACCTTTCGTTCCATTCAATCACCTCTCGTTATTCAGCACCTGACTCTTAATCCATATTTGATGTTGCAAAGCAATCACATGGCTAAGTTTACAGCAGAATTTATCTTCCCTTTGATTTTTCAATATTCTAAAATTGTTTGCAAGGTAACAATGGCCTGTCATTCTGAAGATGCCACTGAACCATTGCCATCATTTCTCCATAGCAAAGTTTAAAAAAAAAGAAAGAAAAGAAAGGAAATTCATTCCAATTCCATTTTAAAATTGCTTTCTTTCTTTGCTCCCTTGAAAGAATTGTGGGACTAAAATCCAATATTTTACCATTTATACAACTCACAGGTGTTTGAAAAGAAAAGAACAGAAGATGATCTATTAACAGAAATTTCATATAAAGCTCTTTGTATACTGGTGCAAGAGAATATATTAAAAAAAGATCTTGAACTTTAGAAATAAAAGGTGTACATGAATAACATTTTATACTCTGAAGAATAAGTTTCGGAGAACTAAATAGCAGCAAGCAAGGCTAATTCAAAAGATAGAAGATACCTATTCTTGTCACATAGTAAGGGAGGCTTTGTATCTCCTCTTTTATTGTTTTGTACTCAACACCAGCAAAACAGAGCAGATTCTGAGACAAAGGGCAAAATTATCCAAAATATTATCTTGCATAATCTTGATTCAAATGAATGGGAGAAAGCTAATAGCAGCTGTGTGCCGTTGTGCTACTTCAAATTCATAATTTTTTTTTACTGCAGTAACAACAGCAAATGACTTTACAAATGACAAGCTAATACTGAAAAAACAACTACCGAACTAGAATATTTTGCTCTAATCAAAACCTGTATCTAATTACTCAGAAGTGGATGCTGAGTGCGGTTCTATGTTAGAATGCTTTGATTTGAAAAAAAAAGATCAAAATATGAAGAGTAATTCAATAATGCCACTCAACTAGCAGTCTTTAATTTTGATCTAACATACATTGGATCCAGTGAACGCAGAGATACAGCATTGGTGGAATATATATTTTAAGGAAAGAATATTTCTGAAGACAAATTCAAACATGATTTTGAAGAGTTTACAAGTCAATAATTTGCTGTGAACATAGTCAACATAGCAGCATTCTTGGAGGGGTAAAAACAGGCAAGATGACAGCAGTAGCAGCAGAGTCCAAGCCATCCTCTTTCCCTATGCATGAACAAAGGAGATGGGGCTTTGTCCATGCCACCTGCTTTGAACCTCTCTCCCTGATCGCTCAGCACCAGCTGAACTCAACTGAATTTTAGATCAACTTACTGAATTTTACTGAATTCAGTAAAATATGAGGAATATTTTACATAAATATTTCTGAACTTAACTTGTTAAACTTAAAAATGTACAACAAGCTTTCCTGTTTGTGTCCTTGAATATTAAATAGAAGCTCCCATGTGATGGTCAGGGAGCATTGGAACACAAGCGCTACGACTAAAATAAGAGCAAAATGAGGACCGATATGAAATGATATATCTAAATCAATCATAATAGGTTAAATTTAATCACACCGTTCAAGAGATTGATGCTTAAGAGGGGTACAATTTAGTCCGTTGCTGTTAAACTAGAATAAAATTAGAGCTTTGCTCTATCATTAGAGTAATGATATTAAAGTCAAGACCAAGACAGAGAAAGATAAGAGAACACACTGTTTAATGAAAGATGGAATGTCTCTATTAAAATAAAATAAAACAACATTAAAAAAAGAGAGAAAGATAAGAGAAACATGCCAGATGGTAAATGGACAAAAATGTTCCCCAATAATCATCTAGCATTGAAAAGGTCATTCAATATACAGAAACTTACTATAAGCTTATTCCTCACTTCATGAAAAATGAACCAACTAGCTGCAACCTGCTTCATCAAAAGACCTCAAAATGTATTCTGGAAAATGAGAAGGAATCTGTAAAACTATTTTTAAATCTATTTTTTATATGGATCTCCTTATATAGCAATAGCACTTAGACCTACATACCACTTCATAGAGCTTTGTAGCACTCTGTAAGTGGTTTACAGAGTCAGTATATTGCCCCCAACAATCTGGGTCCTCATTTTACTGTCCTTGGAAGATTGGAAGTCTGAGTCAATCTTGAGCCAGTCAGGATCAAACTCCTGGAGTGAGCAAAAGTTAGCCTGCAGTACTGCATTCTAACCACTGTGTCACCACAGCTCTTTATTTTCTTTATTATTTTCTTTATTTTCTGCTCCGTATTAAAGACATGTTACTGTTTTTCTAATATAATAATAGTAGTTTTAGAAATTAGAGTGAAGAACTAGAACTGCAAAAACAGTTCTAGTTCCAGTTGTAAAAACAGGTCAAGATAGGGATTGTGATGCATATAAAAAAAGGAGCAATCATATTAAATTTTTTGACTCAACCTTCTGTTGTACAACGAGACAGTTTATTTCTGTAATTTTACAATTACAATGTACAATTGTACATATTTTTCTTATCTGGCCAAAACTACTCATTTATTTACTTATTTATTATGCTACATAAACTGTCCCAATAATCAGGATCTGGGGACAGATTGTTAAAAATAACAATTAAATAGCAAAATATAGACTGTATTGAACTTTCTATTACATCAATATCGCTCATCAAATAGCAGGTTATTGGGGATTTAAGTTTTTCTTGTTTATTTAATCACTCAAAGATTGTCCAAATACCAAACCTGATTGATACCAAATCTTTTGATATTTTATAGTCTTTCTAACTTGGAAACAAGAGAATTAAGTCTGCCAATGTTACTAATCATATACCTGTATATGCATATATGAAGAACTAAAACAAAAGAAAGATAAAAAGTAAAAAGTTCTAGGCACTTCATTTATTTAAAATGTAAACATTCACAAGAGCATATACCATATCTGTTTACTTGGAATATGACAGGGTTTACTCTGTTTTAGTTCTCTTCTATTGACAACTTTAAAGAGTATCTTTTTTATTTTTTAATAATGACTTTTAAAAGTCATTCATAGTTTTCTGCTGTTAGTCATAGTTTGAAATCTCACATTCCATTCAGTTCCCTGATGTAATCAATAGAGCTTTCCATTAATTTAAGTTGCATTTCCATTCTGTAAAATTGGGTCCAAAACCAGTCTTGTAGGGTTTTTTTTTTCATTGTTTATCCTTTAATTTTTTTTATTGGGTATACGGTCTTTCTCTCTATTTGACAGTCAAGATGTTTATAATGTAAATAACATAACAGCATTTGTACAATTAACACCAGTATAAAAACAAACCTTAAAATAATGTTTTACAAGCTTGATGGAAGAAGTTTGCATCTACATCAGTTGGGTGTAAATGCCTCTCCATACAGAGGGCAGTTTTATTAAAAAGTGCAAGAAACATCTCTGCTTCAGACACATCACTTTGACAGTAGCTAATTTGTGAAGGAGAAAACTAGCACCAACATATGCTGTATAATAGATGTGTCACAATGAGCAATCTTGCCTAACATTCAGCCAAGAATTGAAACATTGCCTGTAAAATCCCATGCTTGTTTCATATCAGGGTTTGTATTCTGAGAGAAATAAATCGACCCATTTCATTTTATATGTAAGTGAATATTGTAATTAAATAGCATTGATAACTATGTAGAACTAAGTCACAGGCCAAATTGGAGTGGATATTTCCGTGGTATTTATTCTCGAATTTATGAATTAGGAGCTGACAGGTAGAGACTAGCTTTCCAGAACTGGTTTCCTTTTTTCAGAGGTTATTTAACTCATTATTATCTTTCAGTTTAGCTTGTATGGTTAAACGAGAAGTGGCTGAGTGAGTCTCACATAGAGCCCATCCTTCTTCTCAATATGGACATGACTGTCATAGTGGCCATCATCAAGAGCAGACTTCAGAGGTGTGCAAAATTCAGTTCCATCCACCTGCCATTATTTTCTAAATTTATGTATGAATCCTTGAGGCATTTTTAATTTGTAAATTATGTCGATAGCTGGTGTCTCCTACCAATGATTTGTCTTTCAACTATTTTTAACTAAATCTTTTCATTTTTGATGAGGCACAGAATCTGGTGAACACCAAGGGAGTATTTTTTGATCTCTGAAGCCAACATGTTGAAAATCCCAGTTACAATGGATTCTTATTCTGCCCTTCTATACTTTTCCAGGTTTGCTAATTGCTTTCTATAAACAAATTGTAATGTATGTTTATTTGTGGTAAGGTTTCAGTCTCCCCCCCCCCCACACACACACACATATTTTACATGTATAATGAGATTAACCCTGAACAAAGTTTCATTTAGGCCAACTGGAACAAGAGCTAGGGTAATGTCTTTTCAAGATGTTTTTTTGTTACACAACAATTTTTGCTGTGTCCATTATTAGTGTTTATTTTTAATGGTTGGTTTTAATAAATACTACAAACATTTTTTAGTTTTTAGATATGCTACATTTGAGCATTTGAGCATTCCTGTCTTGATATAATGGAAAAACTCGGGTGTATGATTCTATGGTCAAGGCTTAATTTGTTATTCAAAGAATGAATATTACTTTTTAAATATAAACAATTTGTTGTATTTTTTCAGTTGTTGTTATTCACATTTTGTTTCTCTTTATGTCATATTGAAGCAATTTAAAGAGCTCCTAGGGAACTCCATCCTTGCTGTTTGTCACTTTTTAATTAGGCTATGTCAGAGTTGACTGTTCTGACTCCAACTGCAGTTTTAAAATTGGCATAGCTATTTTCTGACAAGTTCTATGATGAGAACAGCTGCAACTAACAATTTACCCTTCTGTGAGTTCCACCTTCACTTGGCAAATATGGCACCAATATTTTTGCTGGCTTCTGATTTTTCCCTTGCTGTGTGCATTTATGCCTGATATTTTAAGACACAGCAGAATAACAACCATATGACCTTGATAGATTAGAACCTCAGCTGTCCCATTTTCCCTTAGTAAGCTTAGCCACTATACTGGTATTTATGAACCTTGGTAACTTTAGGATGGGTAGAGTTCAATTCCCTGAATTCTGGGAGCTGAAGTCCACCCATCTGGGTTGTCAAGGTTGAGAAACATTGCAGGATACTACATTGGCCTCTGAGAACACTCTTTATAGGTAGTCCTTGACTTATGACTATAACTGGGACCAGATATTTGGTCATAGGTTATTGTGGTTTTAAGTTGAGGCATCCACATAACTGGATTTCTATTACCCTTTTTGCAGCAATTGTTAGGCGATTCACACAGTCATTATGTGAATTCTTTCTACCGAATGGGCATTTTTTGCTAGAAATTGACAAAAAAAATGTTGCAAATCACTATCACATCATCACAGGACAATGCAACTGGTCATAAACGCAAGCCAGTTGCCAAGGACCCAAAATATGGTAATGTAATCCAGGGAGAAGCCCTGTAATCCAGGGAGAAGCACAGAAATACTTTAACGGCCATCATAATTTCAAATATATTAAACAACTGGTCAAGGGATACCTGTAATGGAGGGGTGGGTTCTAAAGTTTTTTACTACCGGTTCTGTGGGCATGGCTTATTTTGTGGGTGTGGCTTGATGGTCATGTGACAATTATTTAGGATTTAGCAGAGGTACTGGTCTACCAGGCTTTTAACTGCTTGCAGAACTGTACCGATCTACCCATTTATTTTGCAGGCACTGGTCTATCCATTTATTTTTGCAGGCATCGGTCTACTCATTTGTTTTCTTTTAACACTGATCAGCTGTAGGGCAGCCCTTTGAAGCCCCGCGGCAAGAGTTTAAAAAGTTTTTTTCCCTCTAGCCATCAGGAGACAGCAATAGATTAGGGGTGCGGCCAAATAAAAGGTAAGAATAACGTGGAGAGATGGGGGGGAGGACGGTGGGGGCAGAAATGGTTCGGTGACGTCATATCATCACCACTACCAACTTGGCGAAACCGGGCGAAACTGGGAGAAATCCACCACTGCTGTAATGAGCTACAGCTCTATATTTTTGACATGGTTAGTTTATTTCCTCAGGACAAGCAACTTCTTTTTTTTATAATGTCCTTTTCTTCTGAAATCATAGCAAGAAACTAATAAAGGATACTTCCATATCAAGTTTTCAGCGTATAATATCCTTTCATAATTCCTCCCAGATTTCCCATTGCTTCATCTGCTATGAACTTCTTAAGAAAAAAGAACATTCTTGAAGGATAGAAATGTTTGGCACTGTCTTTAGATTGGTGGCACTTGAAGCAGATGGCATGGACTCATCCTAAATCCCCATCATTCCTTTGCTCAACAGCCAACATGGCCGATAGCAAGGCACTATGGGAACTATAGTTCAAAATAACTAGAGGGCACTAAATCACTTATTCATGAGTTATAGAATGATTGACATTTTAAGATGACTCAATCAGCTCTTGGGTACTGTTTAGATTTAATGAAGTCTCACATCTCTTGTTGGTTCCATAATCCCTGCAGACTGAGGAAAAAAATTATATATGCATAGTATATTAAACTGATTTCATTTGCTCTATAGATAAATTCCAAATCTTCCCTACACAGGTTCTACATTTTATCACAAACTTTCATTACCCTTCCAATATGAATTGTATGCATAATTGTGGCAGTAAAGTTTTATTTCTTGCTGCTAAAGCAACTGAGTATATATTTTACTTATTATTGCAGGGCTGCTGACACAGTGACATACTCATTGTGCTTTTGGTCTACGCTTAAATGTTGAATTGCCTTGTGTTTGAATTTTCAAGCTGTGAGGTAAAAATGTTTCTTATTGCTTTGCTATTTCTCAAAGAGATGGAGTCCTGCCTGATATTAAGTATACAACAGTTAATGCAGAGGAATCTATCAATCAATCAATTTATTTATGTTTTGACCCCTAGTCACAATGAATAAGATAGGACATGCACAAAACTGACCAAACATTAATTAAATACATTAAAATAGACAAAAATCAGTAAAAATATTTAAATAGTGCTATAACAACAAATAAAATACTACAAAACATTAGGAGCTTTTCATAAAATATTCTTTCTGTTTAGCAGCAGCTCATGCAAAGCTTGCTAATTTCCATAGCATTGTCTCCTTGTCTAAAGTCGTTAGATATTCCATTTTACATGAAAAATGATTTTCTTATCAGAGGGGTCCAGAATTTTTCTAGGTGCTAAGGCAGAAATAAGACAGTATAATAAATGAATGGTAAAATTATCTATAATTTCCTTAGAGCAAGGGCAGAAGGACTTATTATATGGGATATTGAGAAATTGCCCCCCTCTAGTTGATGATGCCATTTGCTGGAACTATGGTAAGAGCCTCTCAAAGGGCAGCTACTGTAACATATCTCAAATAGCATTCACATTTGATTTTGGCTTTATTAAGTGTGTTCCAAGAGGCAATTTTATGCTTGTGATAGATACTGCAGAGTATTATAAATAAGGCTTTGGTGAAATTAGCCTGACCACATAAAGCATAGTGATGACCCTCATCCCCAACAGATGATGGCCAGATACAAGAGCTGACACCCCAAAACAACAAAATATCTTCTGAGCTCCTGATATATCTTGTTCATGCCTGAATTTAATTCCTTTCTTAATAACTTTTTGTCTAGGTAACATGTATCTCCTGTAAAAATGTGCTATTCCATCAGATCTAAACATGCACAATATAAGTGCATCTGTGAACTGGGGGTGTACTGGATGGCACTGGTAGTGCATAATCTGTATAACCTGACTAGGATATTGGAACAATATTTTAGAATAACATAGAAATAATAATCTTTTCATAATGCAGATGAAAATCCTCAAACATGAATCCATATAATCATATCATCTTAAGATGCAAGGCCCAGGATTTCCAAAAGTAATTGCTGGCTCAATCAGCACAGTAATTTCAGTAAATCTAAAACTTCATGTAAGAAATTAACATCTTAATTTGTCATCTTTTCCTCCGTTCTGATCCACTATTTACATTCTTGATTTTGAGAGATGTAGTCTTCGGTACATTGAGGTTCAAATTAGGCATTATAGCTAAAGTTAATAGGAAGATTTGTTAATATAGCTAATTAGTAAGATGAAGCAAGAGAGAAAGAGATATTTGTGTCTTCAAGTCAATGTTGACTCCCAGACTAGTCCCTACAGTTTTCTTGGCAAGTGGTTTGCCACTGCCTGCTTTCTTGGGCAGACAAAGAGTGGTCCAAGGGTTACCCAGCTGGCTTTGTGTCTAAGGTGGCATTTACTTTCGCTACTGGTACGCAAATGTGAGCACGCTTGTGTGCTCGCTTCACTCGCATGGGCCACCTCCACATGTACGTGATGGGGTCTGGGTGAGTGGGCAGAGCCTCCTGCAGCCACTGCTATTGGTTTACCCAAACTGGATAGAACCGGCTGAATATCACCACTAAATTCAGGGGATGAAACCCAGAATGCATACCTTGGAACTCATCCTGTAAAACAGATTGACCCCTCCCCCGAGATTGGGATGGTCTCAACCCTATTTGTAAGGCCCTTAAGATATGGCCCTTCCTTTGGCAATTGAGCCAAAGTATTGTGTAAACCCAAAGGTTAGTGTCTCCAGTTGTCGATTTGCTCTCTTGCTTTGATGCATATTAATTTTTTTTATTGTTTTTAATTTGTTCTTAACTCCAAGCATATGCACTGTGAGTTAGGAAATTATACAAATTAAAAAAAGAAAATGAATGAATGAATGAATATCTTTTTACAATATAATGTTATGGGAGCTGTGGAATATATGTTACTCTTATAATACTATATTATTATTTTAAAATGTAACTATTAAATATTTTTGGTGATATGAAGTATCACTGGAAATAGAAAAATGCTTAATGATTCTTTTTATGTCAAGATGTGCCCATCTATAAACCATTCCCTTATTTTGATATTGAATTGTGAATATTTTTAAAACATGAGAATATAATAAAAATGGGTACTTTTCCGTCCTTAAACTAATGGGCACGTTTTAAAACTCAGACAAGAGGGGAGAGTTAAAACTGGTGCATAAGGAGATTTCAGTCTGCACAAGAGGTGGGGAGCTGATGGCCTTCAGTGGAAATGTCCACTCTATACAACCTTAAAAATATTCTGGAGCTCAGAGCACAGAACAAATAAGAATATAGTTATGAATATGTTATTAAAATATTAAGTATATTTACTGAAATTTGTTTTAAAAATTATTGAATTGAGATAATTCATTTTAAGACCTTAGTCCATAGATTTCTTCTTCAAACAATCTCACAATTGTCACATAAGATTTCAAGAACTACAAAAGATATTTCCATTATTATCTCCTGTACAGATCTTCATTTTCTTAAAAAACCAGAAAAGGAAGAAAATGTTAATAGCTCCAGATACAGCATCGTTTCTAGTCATGCAAATAAACAATCTGCAGAAGAAAAAATATTCAAGAAGAAAAATAAAATGGGATAGTTCGACTCTGTAAAGCAAGCTGCTGAGATTTCATGGTCATGATAGACAGTTCCATACTACTTAAAGGTGGATTGAAAATGAAAACCACTTCTGATTTCTTAGGGGCCTAGAATTAATCAGGACATAAGATCTGGAACATCATTTGGATAAAATGGAGCCTTACTTCATTTGAACATGCAAAATAATGTGTTACTTTTAAGATATATCTGAATCACTAAGAAGATTTTTTAAAAAATTAGATTTATATGCCGCCCTTCTCTGGAGACTCAGGGTGGCTTACAAGGCATTAAGCAATAGCCTTCATACTTTTGTATATATTTTTTTTATACAAAGTAGCTTATTGCCCCCACAAACTGGATCCTCAATTTACCTACCTTAGAAAGGATGGAAAGCTGAGTCAACCTTGAGCCTCAAACTGGTGTAATTGCAGACAGTTGGATGTTAATAACAGGCTATTCAGCCGGTTGAGCTATCTGAGGCTCCAGATTGTTAGCTCTCTATTATTATTAAAGGAATGGAGTATTATTAAAGGAATGGAGTATTTGAGTATTATTAAAGGAATGGAGGTGTGAATTCCCTCCAACCAGAAATCACCCACACCAACCTCCTCCCGCCACCCCCACCCCCACCCCATCCCTGATATTGTCTACATCCCTTGGACACAGGAAGTCTCCAGGTGCGTTTTCTAGCTATCAATGAATAGGATTCAACAAATCATGTCTGCAACTACCACAAGACGTCTCCCCAAAGAGAATCAATAATAGTGAAAAGGAACTGTTTGATTTGAGGGTTGATTTTGGTACAGCTATGCAATCTTCAAGCAAACCAGTGAAAGAGTAGTTGGAATTTTTCATAATAGGATATTTTTCCATAGAAAAATATCATTTACATTTGTTAATATATGATTTATTTAACTTACAGGTATGCATAATCACATTAATTCATAACTGCAGACTGCAATGCATAGATCTTAGATGCCAAAATATTTCTGCCCAAGATAAATTCCAAGAGAATTAATCTTAAACACTTAATTATTTGGTTTTTTTCCATAAATCAAGTCAGTATCGTTCTTTGCAGAAACTGATTTATTCTTGTAACTCAGTTATCTTATTTTTATAAAAATAGCCATGAACAAGCACCGACTCTTAAAATGTGCTTATTGATTATTTACCATTCTTTCCCCTAAACAACATGAAGTAATGGACTTTTCACATAATGATGCCTGGATAAAAGTATTTCTGTCTCCCGAAATTTGCTTCACATGATTAAACCAATAGAACAGAGATTACAGTTTGCCAGCAGAATAAAGAAGACAAATTGATTCATAGTTGTTGCTGGGTTTATAATTAAATTGCAGTTTTGCTACTTATCTTATTTATCTGCTGTGTGTGAAGGCTATTTAGACACATCTGAGGAAAATTAATTGAAATACCTCTACAATTGCTTAAATACGGAAAACTTCTAAACTATAAACATAAAAACTAGTAGCAGCTCATTAGAAACTGCTTTGGTTAGACAGAATCTGTTTCTTAAGACTAAAATGTCCAGTGGATTCCTTCTTTTTCCCCTTTCTATTCTTCTTTTTTGTATTGTGTAACCATTTAATGATGCTTGCAAAAAATAATTATACATTGCCAAGGAGTCATATATTCAACTTCTCAGGAATAATAAGCTATTACCTAAAGATAAGATTTGCATCCCTAAAACAGGACATACAATTTTATACGATGGAGACTTAGATTTTGCAGCAAAGAGGGAATTGTGCAACCTGGATACAGTGCTACCTACTTTGACTTGCTCTAAAGAGTGAAAAGAAAAATGATGTGGAACCACAGTAGAACAGTTGTGCTACTCAGCCTTGTAATTAGTCAGGTAACATTTGTGTCTGGTATACTTATAAAGACCATATGTATGAGAAGCCCTGTTTTTGGATGAATGAAATGTTAACATTGTCACATTTCAATCAAGATTTATTATATTTTCTGTGTCTCTGTATTTTCTATGCTTCATTTGATTAAGCAGCTATACTCTAGCCTCTGAGAACATGCTGATAAATATTGGTTGTTATAAACTATTAATTGCAGATGGAAATGGAGAGACAGAGATTCCAATTATTGCCTGTATGCATTGTTGCCTGTCTTTATAGAACAGCGATGGGGTTAAACCTTTCATTTAATTTTAATAGCTGAAAAAAAATAACCTGTACCAAGATAAACTGTAGATCACGTGAAAATTTTAGCATCATCAAGGACTGCCCAGAACAAATTACTTCTGCAAAATGGAGTAGGAATTTTATGGTATTATTTGCAGTTATATGTAATAAAAGTTTGCAGCTTGCCCTTGATGATTGAGCAAAAAATCCAAGTCTTGTGTTCTTTGAGGTTTATTTGTGCAATGACTGCAGAATGGAAAGGAAATACATCTTGGCTTTTGTCACTGAGCTGAGCATTAAGAATAATGGAAGGCTGCAATCTCTTTCATCCAGGAAGGATCTTTGGACAGCTTGAGGCCATCAACCAAGGGGCGATGGCCTCAAGAGGCCATCTTCAGAGCTTGTGTGAGCTCTGAATAAAATTTTATATGCAGATGGGTACAAATGGAATCAGTTTGGGAACCAGTTCATGAACACAAATGTTTAGATCTAAATTTGGAAAACCACATCAAAACAATGAAAGAAAATATTAATTGCATGCTAGTGCTAAAGCAGTATACAAAAGGAAATAAAGATTACTCAGGAAACACACATATACACAAATGTATATTATAGGATGCATCTACATTAACAAAAGAATCGCAGTTAAACATGAAACAAATTAAACTTTAAAATGGAATTGTCATTTGCACAGGTAGAATAAAGTGTGTCCTGAATTTCCTGCAATGCATTCAATCTGAAATTTATATTTGGAGGAGAGATGACTGAGAAAGAGGACTTTCCTCTCTGACTGTATAAAACAGTCTCATATTCGTGTGCAATTTTGTTTAACTGTATGCTAATTTTAAAAGGTTGCTGCCTGGTGAACTAAAAATAAACGAACCTGATAAAGCTGCAAAGAAAAAGAAAGTCTTTAGCAAATATGCAGTGACAAGTCATAGGCAGTTGGAAGAAAAATGCTGCTGTGGCAGTGATTCAGCCCCTTGAATTAATAAAAATGGAAAATATCCCAAAGTGATATGACCTATGGACCCCTAGTTTTGCAATAAGTTGAAAAAATTCACAGTATCCATTTCTGTCTCGTGGGCAGAGGCTTTTCCCATTCTCTTTCTCTTTCAGTGTATCATTGCAAGTTGCATTGTTCAAAATGAGGTGCAACTCAGTTATGTCCCTGATCACTTTGGGAAAGGCAAGGCTGAGCAAGGTCATCCATGGGGATGCATGTGTGAGATGAGCAGCATATAAATTTAATAATTAAATAAGTAAATAGGAGTGATGGGGTTAAAATACTCAGGATAGTAGCCATGAATATGTGATCAAAACTCAGGGTGGTAGTCATGAATATGTGATCAAAGCTTTGTCTGTTTTTTAATGTACCGGTATTTCATAATATACATTCCTGCTGTTGCCTAAGGCTGAGAAAGAACCCATTCTAAAGCCAAGGCAGATGTTGAGAGTCAGCATAGCCAACACTGAATGAGATGGATTTTACTTCTGACTTGATGTAACCTTTTGTTAAAGGAGGCAACCTGATATCATCCAGATGTTGTATGCTTTCCACAAATTCTGGCCCAGGATTGGGGCTGATGAGAGTTATTGGAAAATATCTGGTTGCCTGCTTCTGCTATGTGAATTGATTGTTGTTATCCTTCTTATTTACCCTCAATCTCTATCACCTCTGTAGTTTCAGTGATCTTCCCATCACACCTCAGTCTTTGACTTCAGAACTCTCAATTCATTCTCATCTATTCAATCTCTTCCTGCTCATTTTCTCTTCTCCATCAGCTTATCTTCTCTTCCTTTCCTTAAATAGATATTATCCTTCCTTCCTTTCCTGCCTTTTCATTGTTAAAGTCAACAGCTGCAGGCCAGACACATGTTGACCAGGCGCATATTTAATGCTAAGCCACAGTTCGCTTAGCCATAGTTAATTAAATACACCATAATTGGAGGAGTTCCTGCAAAGCAGGAGCCAAAGTCAAACAAATGACATCATGACTGATGGTCAGTGTAGTAGCATATCTAATAAGAATAAATACGTATTATTAATTTTTCTCCCAAGATTTTTTTAAAAATTAATATTAATTTTTTAATATTAATAATATTAATTTAATATTATTTTTTAAGATTAATTGAATCTTGATTTTCAACATAATTGTTCTTTAGCAATATTTTATTCATGAAACTGTTTTTATTGATTTATTGTTTCATTTAAAGCTTCATTAAAGTTGTCTGTTTTTAACTTTTGTTTTATTGTTATACTTTTAGAATTTTTACTGATGTAATTTTCCTTGGAAAAACCTGATTTACTATAAAATAATTATAAAATACATAGAATGTGTTATCTTCAGAACAAGTTGACGTAACCATGCCCTCATTTCACCAGCACCATAAAGAGACTGGATGGTTCAGCGGTTGCCACAAGGGACTGTGGGAAATGCAATGCTACATTGAGAATTAGCACTTACATGTTTGAGCTGTCCTTGTGTCCAAGGTAAAGAATGTAAAAAAGAGGAGGGGCTTTGATCGCAATCTTTGTTTGTTAACACCTCGTATAGATGCCCGAATACCTTTTTGATCATATTGAATTGTAATTACCTGTCCTCTGAGCATGCTCAATCTTTATTCAGTTACTTTGAAATTTCTAGTTCATTTTAGGTACATTTTGGAAAAATGTATAGTATGCCAACACCAGCTGTCTGTAAAATGTGCAATCCATAAGCTCTGTTGTTCTCTGTCTTACCCCTACAGGGGCAATGATGGGTTTCAAAAATTTTTACTACCGGTTCTGTGGGTGTGGCTTGGTGGGCATGGCAGGGGAAGGATACTGTAAAATCTCCTTTCCCACCCACTCCAGGGGAAGGATACTATAAAATCTCCACTCCCTCCCCAATCCAGGGGAAGGGTATTGCAAAATCCCCATTTCCTCCTGATCAGCTGGGATTTGGGAGTCAGAATTTTTACTACCGGTTCTCTGAACTACTCAAACTTCCTGCTACCGGTTCTCCAGAACTGGTCAGAACCTGCTGAAATCCACCTCTGTATGGGGGTAAATGGCACAATTTTGACTGTACAAAGATCTAGATTTGGCAAACATAGTATAGAATATAGAAGTGAAATCTGAAGCTTACTATTTCCCAGAACTGTACACTATTTTCTCCCATCAAAGATAACTGTCTCCTCACTTCTGCATGCCCCTGAATATTCGTTGTCATTTATTCTGGATAAGACTTTTCCAAAGTTCAATGACATATGTCTTAAACATTTTCCCCAAGAGGACATAGTATAACTTGTGGATGAACATACATGAATGTCTTTTTGCATTTTTTAAGGGTCGGGAAAAAGAGAAAATCTCTCTTACTTATGCTATGGTCCCAATTAGGGGTGAAATGCTCCCAGTTCAGACCAGATCACCCGATCCAGTAGCAATGGCAGTGAGTGGTTTGGAGAACTGGTAGTAAAAATCCCTACGCCTCCCCCCCTCATTCCCAGCTGAGCAGCACGATCATCAGAGGGTTTTTTTTACTTTTAAAAGCATTTTTTCTACAACCTCTTTGGCTGAAAAAATGCTTTTAAAAGTAAAAAAAAGCTTCTGATGATCACGAGGATCAGCTGAGATCCTCAAAGGCTTTTAAAAGCATTTTTTCTACAACCTCCTCGGCTGAAGATGTTGTAGAAAAAATGCCTTTAAAAACCTCTGACGATCCCAACTGAATTGTGTAATCCTCAGAGGCTTTTAAAAGCATTTTTTTCTACAACCTCTTCGGCCGAGGAGGTTGTAAAAAAAAATGCTTTTAAAAGTTTTTAAAAAAAAGTTGGCCATGCCCACCCAGTCACATTACCCCCACACACACACACCAAGCCACGCCCACAGAATCAGTAGTAACAAATTTTACATTTCCCCACTGGTCCCAATCCAACCAGTTGCTTTTGGTACAAGGGATCAAAATGCAGAGCGTCATGTCCTTGCTTCTTCTGGATCTCAGAATGGGTCCAGAAGTATATATGGTAAAAGCAGAACCCTCAAATGCACTCAGAAACTTTTATTACTGGAGAAGCAAACCTAATCAAAAGTTTTCTTCAAAAGTTATAGGGATTATTATTATCTATTAAAATTTTAAAACAAAAATGAACTCCATTTGGAATTTATTGGAGAGGTACCATTGGGAAGATCAAGAAGGAAGAGACTTGGCCTATTCATTCTCAGCATATTACTTCACAAGAATGGTGACAGTTGCAGGAAACTTGAAATTTAATGAATGTCTGCATTTATGCATTCTGCATTTGGGTTTTTTTAAGAAAATAAAGTTAATTTTCAAAGTATGAGAATACATTGAGAATTTTACTACTGATTGAATTGCCTCCCACCCCCCACGCCACCCCTTGTTCATTCTGAAACACCATTTTTTCCAAGTGGCTAACAGAATCAACCAATTGGAGATTAGACGTAAAGAACTCCGAACTTCCAAAATTTTCTTAAGGAAATCAGCACTGGCTGGAATTCTGCCCAGAAATCTACTCTGTGCTCCAAACTTTTTTCTGAAGTACAAGGTAAGGTGAAAATAAAAATTTTCTTTATTACATTAATTAATCTGAAGTATTTTGAGCCGTGGTGGCACAGTGGTTAGAATGCAGTACTGGCTGCTGGCTGCCTGAAATTTAGCAGTTCAAATCTCACCAGGCTCAAGGTTGACTCAGTCTTCCATCCTGATGAGGTCAGTAAAATGAGGAACCAAATTGTTGTGGGCAATATGCTAACTCTATAAACCACTTAGAGAGGGCTGTGAAACACTGTGAAGTAGTATATAAGTCTAAGTGCTATTGGTATTTTATTTCATTGGAAATCCTTACCAATCTGTCCCAATGATTGAAATCTACCAAGATATTTAGATTGTCTAGAAAAGCAGAGGAAAAGAAAAGGCAGGGAGAAAGGTCAGTGAATGAATGGATGAAACACAGAGTAAAATAGTCACAAAAATGCAGGTTTCCAAATCTGGATCGCACAAATCTACACTGCCATTTTTTTCACTGTGTTTGAATGTTTAATCCTCAGAGACTGTTTGGACAAATCCCTGCGATTTTCTTTGCAAAGTTTTTCAGAGGTGGTTTGTCATTGCCTCCTTCCTAGGGCTGAGAAAAAGTGACTGGTCCAAGGTCACCCAGCTGGCTTTGTGGTCTAAGATGGGACTAGAATAATGGTTTCCTAGTTTCTAGCCTGCTGCCTTAACCACTACACCACCATTAAATAACAGCAAACTGAAATAGATACATTTAGAACATATTTGTTTTCTGAGGTTTTCGCGGGTGTTTGTATGTAGGTCTTTGGTTATTCGGGTCTTCTCCCGCATAGAATTGGAAGTATCTTGGCGACGTTTCGACGAAGTCTCATTCGTCATCTTCAGGCTGGTGTTCTCGGCTTCGTTCTTCCAGGAGCAATTTAGAACATACTGCCAATAAATGATTATTTGGATTTATGAGTGTCAGATATTGCCTGTATGTGATGCACCAGAGACTAGAAGGGGTTAAGTCTTTACATGTGACTATATCAGCCAATGAACTCTCTTATTGGACTCTTACCCAGAGATCCCTTGGATATCTTCATCTCTCTCTCTCATCTATCAGCAAGACAACAAGTGAAGTTCTCTTTCCTCTCAACTTCTGAGTCATACAGTTAGGGTAAATGCAACAGGACACCCTGTTCATGCATGTATATATTTTGTAAATATTAAAACAACCTTTTTTGAACCTGAAGCTGTATTGACCAAATAACTTCTCATAGAACCGAACGAGCACCACCATCAATATACATATCTGACAAATGGTAGCAGACGATATGAAATTATTGCTCAGGTCTATGAATTTTTTTTATAAATTTTACAATCATAGAACAATTTTTCCTAACATTGAATCCTTGAACCTGAACGAATTATCTTTACAAGAGATTGATGCATTAACCATATCCTTACTTTCTTCAAGTGATGTACGTTGATTACCCCGATTCATTATAATTTCTCCCTCCCACAGCCAACTTTTTACATAGTATTTTTCTTCTACAAATGTTAAGCAGATTTGAAACAGGTACCCATTAGTTGTATCTCACACAAGGTGTATAATTAGGAGGGAGAAATAAATGGAGTAAAAACTGTACCTATAGTCAAATTTGTTTGACTGTAATGAACAAATGTACCTACAGTTTGACTGTAGGTACATTTGTTAATTAAATTAGTCTGTCCCAGCCAATTTCCTACACAAAACCATGATAGTGATATCTATGTCAACTTTAGTTAGATGGTCATTTGTGCTCTTAGTGTTTAGAACAGATAAGTACACCCTGTTATAAATTGCTGATACATTCTTGGACCCTTAGCAACACCTACATTTCTTCTGATTCTCTAAGTTGGTGCCAATTAACTAAATTAATCAGTGATAATTTTTTGTGGATTCATGACAGCAATTTAAAGTGCTCAGTTGCAGATTTAATTATTTCTTAGCATTTCCTTGAAATATAAAGAGATTTACGGAGGCCCGTGCATCAGAAATAAGAAATTAAAACCAAGGTGCTATGCACCAAACTGACTTCATAAGAACGCCACTGGATCCCACAAGGTCAAGAAGAATCTCTAAGAATAGAAGTCAACACATAGCTAGAGGGCAGTTCTTCAAAAGGCTACCATTTGCTTGATGGAGAAAAAGAAAAGCATGATGGCATTTTGCAAGCACACTGGGCTGTACTTGAACCTGTGCTTTCTTTATGAATCAGAGTTGGAAAATTGTTACTATTGGTAGATGCCACATATGCAGGATCACTGAAGAAACTGTGGTAGGGAAGTATTAATACAATTAATTTCTCACCAGCTCACCATTCCTCCCCAGCCTTTATTGTCCTGTCCTGGGACTAATGATTCAGAGTTAGGAAACAATTCATCTCTTTCTTATTTATCCCTTTCTATTCTATCTCTTGTATTTACATGACCTGTGACCAGGGGTGGGTTGCTGGGAGTTTGCAGGGGTTCAGGAGAACCTCTAGCTAAGATTTTGTGCAGTTCGGAGAACCCTCAATTCCCACTCCTGGCTAACCATGCTTCCCACCCTGCTCCTCTAGGGAGCGGGCTTCCCACCCCACTCCCAGGAGTCCCGATGTGGCCCATTTTGGATGCACGTAAGTGCAGGGCATGTGTGGAGGCTTGGAGAGGATGAAAAATGGTCCTACCAGAAGTTCAGGAAGGCTGGAAATGGGCCTCCAGATGGCATCCGGAGCCTGGAGAGGCCATTTTAACCCTCCCGAGGCTCAAAGAAAGCCCCTGGAACCCAGGGAAGGCAAAAGTCCCCCCCCCACCATGGTGCAAGAGGCCAACTAGGCCATGCCCACCATGGCCATGCTCACCCAGCAACTGGGCAGACAACTCCTTGCTAAAATTTTTGAAGCCCACCCCTGCCTGTGGCTACCTACAGGTAAACTTTGGGTCTTACATTTGGCCGGAAAAGAAAATGTAAACATCCTGGTGAAGAGACAACAGAACAGAGAGCCCCGGGAGTTCCTTTTCAAATTTCAACCGGAATCAAGCTCAGGAAGATACATTGCATACCAGCTGCAGAAACTGCCTTTCCAGAAAAAGAATCATAAGCCTCATTTTTTTTTAATCGTAATGTGTATGGTGTAAGATCCAATATGTTTGGAGCTAATCTTAATACACTTGTGTTGTTATTATTCAGGATCCATTAAGTTGCACAGCTGTATTCTACACCCCATCAGCTGGCATGAAATAGTTGTTTGTAGCAGCAGGTGTGTTACTTTCAAGGGCTGAAATGCATGTACCGTCTTCTGTATCAACATTAAGATTAGATCAAATATGCACTTTTCCTCCAAACTTCAGAATGTGCTCTCAGTTCATTCAATAGCATCTAGTTCAAATACTAGTGCTTCATAAAGAATGGGAATTATGTTAAAAGCTTGGAAAGTTGAAATGCAAAGAGATGGAGGGTTGGGATGGGTAACATTAGTTGTTTTTTTTTTCAAAAAAAATGCATAGCAGAAAAACTTGGATTATAATACCCTCTTACAACTCTAGTATGGCATATTTAACTTATAGTAGTGTATTGTTTTGAAACTGTGTTATTCATTGGAAGTGGCTCCATTTCATTTTTATACACTTTTTCAAACTCTAGTATTGAGTATAATACTGAGAATACTGTCCATTTTTCACAGAAGAGGGAAAAAACAATAACAATACCTTCCAGCATTTTGCCAATTGAAGTGTAAGGAATATACCAGAATTGTATTGAAACATCAACTCTAATATACTATTTTTGCTTCTATCATCTAAATGCTGCTTAAAATTATTTTTTTAATTTCAAAAGGGCTATTTTGAAAAAGGGCTATCATTCAATAAGTGAAGGCAGGTATCTTCCAGGGAGCAGCACTAAGCAGCAGAGTAACTTTCTGTGTTGAGATTTCAGCTCCAATGTCCTATTCAGACCAGTCATCAGGGAAGAATTAAAGGGGAGGTATTCAAAAACACTGGAGAATAGTAGGTTGATCAGAAAAAATATTTTCATTCTGTTATCTATATTTCAGTCAATGACTGGAAATCTTTCTCAAAAGGCAATCTGAGTTTATATACAATCACAACATGGTTGTGAGCTGGTATGATTGTTTTGAAATAAAATTGTTGTAAATATTAATGTGGTCTTGGAAAACCCCTTTGCTTTTTTAAATAAACATCCAAGTTCTTTTGAATTACATTCCAGTGATTAGAAATTTGAGGGCTTTAGAAATGAAGGGCACATGTTTTTATGATTGAGGAAGAACTGTATATGACAAGGCTATTTTCCATTAATAAGACAGAGATATAAATAGCATAGCTCTTTCTCTGTATCTGAGCAAATCTTTCCTTCCCAGGAAGAACTTCCTTGGAGATTATTTCAAAATTTGGACAGTGTAATCTAATACATTTAATTTCCCCCAGTTGTGGTTTAATAATGTGAATGTTTTAATTGTATAATGTGACATAACTATATGTAAATATGTCAAAAAGTATTTACATGTAGTTAGGTCACATTATACAATTAAATTAAGTTTTGTAAATTGTAAATGAGGTGTCTTCTTGATGAATATTCTTCTCCTTTGTTTGTATTTTTGTGTCTTTGTATATATGTTTATATGTATGTGTATATGTGTGTATTTTGTGTGTGTGTATGTATTGCTGATTACTATCAAGATCTGAAACATTTCTTTTCAGATTTTTAAAATATATATAGCAATATACCATAATGATATGATATGATATATGATATGATATATGATATGATATGATATGATATGATATGACATGACATGACATGACATGATATCTAAAAGAATCTGAAAGGAAATGTTAAAGTTCTTGATGGTGACCAGCAAGTATTGGCCTAGCATTATATATCAAAGGTTCAAACTGCTGTTCTGCAACCTTGATGCTATTTCAGGATTGGATAGTTTATGTTCTCTCTTATCAGACTTTTCTAATATTCTCTTCATAAGAAAAGAATCTTCTTGGGAATTGAGAAATTGGAGTAATCTCTCTTCCTGTCTCCCTCCCCACCTCCCCTGTGTCTGTGTGTGTCTGTGTAGTTTTGTTTTGTTTTTAATTTGATTTATATGCCGCCCTTCTCCAGAGACTCAGGGCGGCTTACAATGCGTTAAGCAATAGCCTTCATACTTTTGTATATTTTACAAAGTCAACTTATTGCTCCCACAAACTGGGTCCTCAATTTACCTACCTTAGAAAGGATGGAAGGCTGAGTCAACCTTGAGCCTGGTGAGATTCGAACTTACTAATAGCAGACAGCTGGAGTTAAATTACAATGCATTAGTCTGCTGAGGCTCCTATTTGAGTCAATATTATTTCTTGGCAATTGCCTGAACTAGTCCCTGAAGTTTTCTTGGCAAAATTTTGGAAGTGGTTTCTCTTTGCCCCTTCTTATGCCTGAGAGAGATGGAATAGCCCAAGGTCACCTAGGTTGCTTTGTGCCTAAAGTGAGACTAGAATTCACAGTCTCCTGGCTTCTAATTGAGAGCCTTAACCACTACATCAAACTGGGTCTCTCAACTGGAGCAATGGGCCATCCCAGAATCAGTAAAAGCAAGCCATTTCTGTCCTTTTCTTCCTTATATACACTCTCTGCTTCTTTTCCAAGGACTTCTCATGCATATTGGAAATAAGTGAGATAAATACTGGGTGTCAGAACTCATTTGCCAGACACAACCTTGATTTACTTTGTGCCCTTTCCAGCATGGTGGTCCTTGAAGCACAAGGAAGTCACATTTGATGAATATTACTTTGAAGAAAGCCATATAGAGACAGCCAAAGGTTCAGCAGACACAGTGAAACATTATTAACTTCATTGTGGCAAACCATTCTTTGGGGCATTTGCTTTCAAAAATATTTAGACCATTTTATGGCTTATGCCAAGGATTTTCAACTTATGATGTGAGAAACCACCGCAGCACCTCAATCTATTAAAATGAAGCTAGTTACTACAGATGGACAGTGACAAGCAGAAGACAAGACAGGCATAAAATTAGCCATATTTGAGATGTTTCTTTATTTGTGTCATCACAATTAAAATAAGGAATATTATATGACATAAAATATAAAATATAAAAGGCAAGAAAAACAGAATATTATATAGTGTGCAAGAAATTAATGATTACAGGAGAGGGATAAAAGGCAAGGAAAGAGTAAATGAGGAAGATATAAGGGTGGAAATGCAGTAACAAACAAGAGGAAACAGAACAGATGCAGAGTGTAGGAATGAAATTGTGTACACTGTTATCTATATTTGTTTTCTTTCCTTTTCCTTTGTTATCTTTATTCCTTTGTTTTATATATATGTATATAAGTAAATAAATCAATATTAGAATTATATGTATAAAGAATAAATTGAAATAAGGGAGAAAAAATGCACATATAAGAAACGTTTACCGATGCGAAATTGTTGAAAAGATGAAAATTGTAAAAGATTCTTTTTTGTTTTTTAAAAAAACCCAAAACTGTTTAATAAAAAATATTTTTTAAAAAAAAAGACAAGAAAAAATGAGTTGAAAATTCAATGTTCACAAACCCAGAGGGTGGATCTATAAAGAAAGTAGCTGCATTTAAAACACGGATCCCCGTAGCTGGACTGTGAGAATTACACTTGAGACTAACTCTGAGACAAAGGGCAACTAAGCTTCTTTCTCTTCCCAGTAGATCCAGCTGGATTGGCATTTGATTCTTAGTATTTTTCTCTGAGAAAGTCTCTTGGTATGGAATGGTAATCAGAGGAGTGGTGCAACAATATATGGAAATGACCTTGAGGAATGAGGGGAGAAGATGATGCCTAGGAGCAATCAGACAGATGGAGGAACACCCAGTTGATCCCCAGTGGCTTCTTCAGAGAAAGAAACTTAGGAAGGATCCATCCTAATTGGATGGTGAAATGTGGTGATGGGAGACCAACATACTAACAAACTTGCAAGATATGTTAATGATCTTAACAATAAACTAGAATTACTTCAATTAGTCATATTTCCTGTCTGGTTTACCTAAAAGAGCTGACAGCAGATTGGGCATCTGAGAACACACATTTGTTGTCTCTTGTGGCAGATGTTCTAATGACAAATAAAGAACTAGATCAGATGTGGCTAACCACGAAGATGAAAAACATTTTGGAAGAAAACAGTGGTGAATCCCTTCTGCAATTATAGCTAAACAACCTAGGCAAATATGTCCATAAAGTTCCCCAGAAATTAAAGTTGATGCAAAGAAATCTTGACCTTTTTATGTGAATATATTTTGGTATGGTAATGAAGGCTATGAATAAAATCTCACATGTGCAAAAAGTAACATTTATCAGATGGATTTGAAGAAACGTTTTATGAGGGCAAGTTGAATTGTAAAATGCCTTTTTTGCTGTAAGAAATGTACTGTTCTAAGTCCTTTCAGGAGCTGTCTCCCTAATGGGAGGCGTAGAAAGTCAAGCAGTTTTCTGATTGGCTGAGCCGTTGACAGCTAGGAAAAAAAGGAGCTGTCAACTGGCACGGCTTCTAGTTCTTGTTCTTGTTGATGTTCGTAATTACTGTTGAATAATAAAAGGTTACCTGTTACCAGATGCCTCCTAAGTCGTTCCGCAGCCCACTTGCTTAGAAAATATAGCAAGAAACATCCTTTCAGACTGAGAAGTGACATTCTTCTCAGAACCTTATTGAACTTAAACAGCTCTGATAATGAAATATCATCTTCATTACAGACTGTATCCTTGAATAGTGTCTCCAAGACAGATGAGACTCACAAATGGCATTTATATAAGGAAATAAAGTCAGCTGGGAACCAGACCAAGTCAAAGCAAAGACACGTCTCCTCTTTCTAAGTTTAAATTCTATATATATTGAGTGTATATATACCGTGGTGGTACAGTGGCTAGAATGAAGTACTGCAAGCTACTTTTGCTGACTGCTGGCTGCCAGCAGTTAGGCAGTTCATGTCTCACTGGCCCAAGGTTGACTCAGCCTTCCATCCTTCTGAGGTTGGTAAAATGAGGATCCAGATTGTTGGGGGCAATATGCTGACACTGTAAACTGCTTAGAGAGGGCTGTAAAGTACTATGAAGCGGCCTATAAGACTAAGTACTATTGCTATTAAATTCAGTATATGCTTGCCAATAATCTAAAACTGATTTTATAAATTCACTGCTTCCACAGTCTCATCCTCCCTCATCTAGACATGTCTTGTCAGATAGAAAAGCAAAAAAATATTGCTGAAAACATGTAGAAGAAAACCTGGGGTTTTCCTGAATGGATTTAATTCTGTTTATCATTGCATAGATGAACTGAATTATATTATAATGCCATTCCAAGACCGCACTGTCTTGGACACTTTTATCTTCAACCCTTCTTTTTTTAGGTTGAGAAGGTGGTCTTGCTGCAGCTGCAGAGAACTCTGGAAGAAGCAGATTATCTAGAACCCTTTCAATTAGGTTTCAGGCATGATCATGGGCCTAAAATGGCATTGACCCCTCTGGCAGCAGAAGGAGGAGGTAGTGTAACCTCAGTCCTTACTCTCTGTCCAGTGTTTGGTGTTGATGGGAGGAAAGGTCCAGGTTACAGTGCCTGCTTTGTGAGGTGCCTCAGTGTTTGAAATTTTCCCCTTCCTATTTAATATCTGCATTTAAAACCACTCACTCACTCACTCAATCAATGTTACAGGAAAGGAAAAGTGAGAACCAGCCCTTTAATGTCTTTGCTTTTATTTGACTGCATCACATGATAAACTAACAAGAACAATTTAATTACGTTGTAGCTTTATTAGGCTGACTCTATATCTCAGCCTCAGAAAACCTCTGTTTGAAATAAATGTACTGCAACTATTACTACTTATTATAACAAATGCTTAAGCTAATAGCAATAAGCAACTGATAATAATGGTGAATATCATATGAAGAATCTTCCACTCAAACATATTTATAGGAAAATGTGGCAGTTCTCTTGTTAATGGAAGCCAGTGCCACCAGATCAATATTAGTCAATCTAACACAAGCTTATCACATGTTTTCATGGTTCATAAGAAAATAGAACACATCAAATTTTAAAAAGTATCCATTTTTATCAGTTGCAAGGTAAAATCAATCTTCTAGATATTCATTAATCCTACCTATTTCTGTAACAGACACAATCTGAGATTGTAACACCCAGCTCCTTATTTTTGTCACAGGAAAAGCACAACAAATGCTTAATGGCCATAAATGATTGTCTAATTTTCAAGCAATTAAAATGAAACAATTGCTGAATCAGTCTCTTTGTTTTGTTATGAATGATTTGCTTGTTCTAGCTGTATTCTGTTTGGATGATGACAATCTCCTTGGAAATATGATTTTCTCTTCAGAAAACCTTCTTTATACCTTCTAGGGAAGAGAGATGGCAGAAGTCAGAGTTGGCCAGAGAGATGGCCAGAGTTGAACAGCCTCTGAGTACTCTATTAAAGGCACAGAGAACTGAGAACATAAAAAGTATGGAACATCTTAAATTCTAACAGACTTTCTGATCATTTTAAGTTCGCATATAGTTGCCAATAGATGTATAGTCTAACTTTCCCTTCTGCCACTCTAGAAGCTGCCATGATTGCCACTTACTAAAATTGATAGGAAGTCTATGTCTAGTTACATAGTTCAGGCATCATGTGGGATAAAGAGTGGTTGTAGCTGAGTGAATGTATTGTGCTATTCTGATGTAATTGGACATCAAGGTCCAGTTTAGATCTTTATTATGATGAATGTGTTTAACACAGAGATAAATTAATAATGGCTTTGACTTGCTGTTGTACAATAACTATAGCTGTCATTGCTCTCTCTCTTTAAATCTATTATCTATCTCTATCTCTATCTAACTGTATGATCTATTTATCTATCATCTATCTGTTTATCTTTCATCTATTTATCTATCATCTATCATCCATCTATCATGATCTCATGCCAGATTTAAAAGGCAAGTAAGTCACTGATTTTTGGAAGAATTCTAAACACTTGTGCTTGAACTTTACATCAATGCTTTGCTTGAAAAATGTACAGAAATATTTAACGAGGTGACCCTGAACAGTATAATGATAAGTTTGCCAAAGTTTATAAGTGAATGTTATAATTAAACTAATACATCTTGGGGTTTATTTTCTGATGCCTGAAACTTACTGTTCATTTTGATTATTTTAGCCTCAAATATAAAAAGCACCATGATGATTATGATAAAATACCATGTCAGAACTAAAATCTGATATGCTGCATGGGAAGGAGAGGGATGGAAAATGAAGGGATGTGTGGGAAAGATCTTGGTTTAGGAATGGAGGCTTTTATTTGATTGCCAGAGGTATTACCCTGAGGATTTGGATATGTTTTCATGTATTAATATATAGTTTTAACTTGTAACTAATTTCAGTGTTTTTTCCAAGACATTTCACATTGTCTCCCTAAAGATATTAGTACTATTAGCTGCTCTTGTCTGTTGATTTACAGAAGAAGATGCTTTGTTTGAAACCTTCAGTTGGGATATCCACAGAGCAGGGTCAAGTGGAGGTGAATGACAAAACATTGATATGCTGAAATGCAAGAACGGTACAACATGCATACAATTACACAGAGAGTAAAATGCGTGCTATGACATTTTTCACCATTTTACTGAAATTGTGGCTTGCTGCAAATGCCGTTGTTGATGTTATGGATATGTTGTCCTTGCTTTAGTATCACACCATGATTTCTGATATCCTCCATATGATCAGGTTTTCAATTCCCACATGAAAGTGGAAACTACATTTCCAAACACCTGGAGGACAATCTCC
Source organism: Masticophis lateralis (assembly GCA_030761175.1). Taxonomy (NCBI): domain Eukaryota; kingdom Metazoa; phylum Chordata; class Lepidosauria; order Squamata; family Colubridae; genus Masticophis; species Masticophis lateralis. The sequence continues at coordinate 96,000,342 of JAUDYJ010000004.1, read as the reverse complement.
ACAAATGAATATTGAATCAATGCAGTTATTTGGGACATTTGAGAAGGATTGTGAAGTGTGTATTCTGTGAATATAAGATTAGCAAAATGAATTAGCAATTAGCAAAATGAACAATTGATCCATGTTTGCGTAATGATATATAGTTAAATAAGGTGTTTAATGAAATGAATGTAATTATTCCATTATTATTATTATATTGCTTTTTGCATGTTTGCTACTAAACACTAGGAAGTATTGATATGGTTATACACTTGTCCAGAAAGGCCATTTCATTCAAAATTAATTTTGCTAAGAAAAATGAATGTGGAGAATGAATAAAACAAGAAACCTTGCTTCCAGTGATATTGAATTGGCTGTCTTTACAACTATGCTTAACATAGATAGTTGTGCACTTATAATCAGCTCTAGCTACAGAAAAGCACATGCTGGGCTCAAATGGTTTAGTAGAGTTAATATGTTTGCCTTTTTCCAGTCTTTCTGCCAATATTACTAAAGCTGTGATGGCAGATACAAAGGCAGATGCAGTTGAAGCTGACAACCTTGTTCTGTTGTGGCACTGCAGGTGACTACATTTTCAGCATCATCCCCAGTCTCTAGTAACCTACATATAAACTCATCAATAGCTTTCACCGCAGTTATAACATTCTTCCAACATAAGCTAATGGAGATCAGTGCAATTCACATTACCTGCATTGGAGCAATTTCTTGCAGATGTAGAATTACAGGTTTGAAGAAATGATGTCACTCTCATAATTCTGAAACAGGAGCACAGTTAAGAGTCAAGGTAGCCATGATCTTAGGGCAATTTTAAGTTGGCTCAGAAGAAACCTGAAGCAAAGGTTGGAGAAAAAAACAGATGCTTAAAATCTTATTTGTAGCGTGATAAATCGTGTTTATATAGTCCATTGAAATAACATGAAACTCAAGTTGTTGTGATTTCTGCACATTAGATTAACTTCCTATTTATTTAGTTATCAGACATCTAGGATACACCAAACACAATTCACTTATCCAGGCAGATTACATCAATTAAAATAAAGCAAGAAAATAAAATAAAAACCAATGATATCTAGCAGTATAATTTAGGAATATAACTCAGGTTGTTTCGACTTCACTAAAGCTCTTTCAGCAGTCTTTGGTTTTTATTCTGAAACTTGCCTAGCAATTATTGTAATAATTAATGCAGACTCTTTGTGATACCTAATATATTTATAAGTACTTATTACATAACCTACACCTAACCAAGCATGTCATCCCACTTAATCTAATGTAATTTACCATATTTTTCAGAGTATAAAATGCACCAGAGTATAAGACACGCCTTAGTTTTTGGGGAGGAAAATAAGAAAAAAGCTGATTGGCAGGTGGATCGACTTCCCAGAATACCCTCAATCAGCTGTTCCCAGAGGTAAATTTTAGCAACAGTTTCTTGGTTGTGAGCATTATGCCTTGATTTTTTTTTTTTTTTTTTGCTTTTTTTTTCTGCCTCTGAAATTTCTGAAACTCCGTTTCAGAGAAAACTTTTTTCCTGCCTCTGAAAGCCTCCAAAACAGAGCTTCAGAAAAAAAGCCTATGAAGCTCTGTTTGGGAGCTTCTTTTCTGAAGCTCTGTTTGGGGGCCTCTTTTCTGAAGCTTCGTTTCTGATGCTTTTTTCAGCCTCTGAAACCCCATTTGAGAAGCTGGGCAGGACATTCAGAGTATAAGACGCACCCAGATTTTCACCCTCTTTTTTGGGGGAAAAAAGGTGCATCTTATACTCCAAAAAATATAGTAGTTCTTAGCAACAGAAGTTACTTTTAGGTAAAATGGCCTTTCTGGACAAATGTATAGCCATATAAATGCTTCCTAATATTTAGTAACATACATGCAAACAGCATTGGAACAATTATATTCATTTCATTAAGCATAAGTATATATATCATTACACAAATACACATCTATTGTTCATTTTGCTAATTACTAAATATACTATAAATATGATTTGGAGACAGCAAGATGGGTGGCATATACATTTAATAATAAATTAAATTGGGGAGAAGGGCAGTATATAAATTTAATTATAAATAAACAAATCAATAAAAATAATTTAAAAGATTCTCTGAGTTTTATTTTCTTTTTTTCCATATAAAGTATTAAAATGAGTGGAACTATGAAATAATGCAAAGAAAATTTCTAAGGCTGGACCGCTTTCTCCAGTGCCAACATTGATTTGTTAGCAACCTTGGAGAAGGGATGTATCAGGCTCCAAAAACTAAAAAATACATATCAGTCTTTCTTTCAAGCAAATTTCTTTATTGTCTTTCATCTATAGACAGAATTTTGCCAAACAAAAGTATGCTACACTCCAGAAAGCATATACTCTGGAAACTATTAGGGAGGAGCCTTCTTCACCCTCTTTCTCTCACATAAACTACCTGAACTGAGTTGTCTCTTGCTACTTGAAAATCCATCGCCTTTCTCCTGGGAACCCAGACTACATTCCATCACATTAGGTAATATACTTCCCACTCTCAACTGGTTCAGAATAATAAAGTCAATTATATAAAACACTGATGAGAAATCAAGGAGGGCCATGTGGGTTGTACTCCCTCCGTTCTGAGTCTACCATAAGTCATTAAAAAAAATATGTGTTACATCCCAGACTGAGCAGAGAAAGATGATGGATTTGCATTATAGTGTGTCCAAAGAACCTTTTTGCTTTTGAATCTAAAGCATTGCACCTCCCCAAAGTTATCATTTGAAAATGAATTAAATTTATCTTTAAATCTATATGCCTCTTGCAAAGGAAGAATGCATTATTCCTTATTTGAAGATAGTATTAACTTCAACATAATTAACATATTCCAGTTTTAAGAAAATCCATGCAATAAAAGATGAGCCATTTCTGATATTGGGTGGAACAAACTTTGTCCCCTTTAAAATGTCTAAGAATAACACAGAATTCAGGGCATTGTGAGAAAAAGTTGTTAATTGAGACCATTCAAGAAATCAAGATTAATCACTATTCAAAGAAAAACCCTAATAATTGTAAGTTATTTGTAGCCTCAGAGGTGAGTAAGAATTTTATTTCAGTAATTCTAAATGAGAAATTTCTTTATAAACAGGATTTTAAAAATTGTGTGTATGTTAGTCCTTTTAAGGAATAAATAAGGCAGGAAAGTAATGGCAGTCAGGCATCCAGGAACGAAAAGTACTATGCATTTAACTAGGCTTATGCATCGAATTAGGATTGCCACCTCTTTCATCAGACAAGCCCTTTATTTTCATCTCATAGCAGGAAATACAAGATTCATGAGAAAATCTGGACCTTTTCATTCTGACAGTATGCAAACTTGAGTCTCCATGTACGACTGGGCAGCAATATGAATTTTCTAAATAAATTTTCTATATATATATATAAATGGCAGTGTGTGTGTGTGTGTGTGTGTGTGTGTTTATGTTCCAGCATAACTCTGGAACATCTTGAGCAATTTCAACCAAACTTGGTACACAGATGACTTACTCTCTGGAAAGAAATACTGTGGGGGTAAGGCACCACTAACACCCCTTGGGATGTGTGTCTGTTAAGATACAGCCTGTTGTGCCTTAAAATGACGTCTACTGTACTGCCTTAAAATGGCTTTTACTGTGCAGCACAGTGGAGTTGCCATGATAACAGCTTCACAATACTCCACAAGGGGGTTCCCTCTGGTAAGGAGGAAAATCCTAGTACAGGATTGGGATAAATAAATACCTGGGCAACGCTGGGTTATCAGCTGATAGATAGATTAGATAGATAGATAGATAGATAGATAGATAGATAGATAGATAGATAGATAGATAGATAATTTTTATTCAGCTTTTTTATGTTGGATGGAAGAATTTGCCAAAATACACAAATGGTTCATAAGATTGTACAAGAGGTTCTGCTCTCTGTTGTTCTCCAATCAA